>OX940988.1:26083481-27510815 GCA_954871275.1 Leptopterna dolabrata
TTGTCCCTCCGTCGTGATTCACCATCCCACACAACGTCAGGTCCATTTTGGTTTATTATTCTGTGAATAATACACCTATGTATTCGCTCAGCAAAAAATTTTTATAACACCCCCTCAAAATTTTTTCTTTTCCGTTTCAAGGTGCGTAGATTCAAAAAATGCAATGTCCGTCCGCCGTACGCCGTCCGCCGTCCGCCGTACGCCGTCCGCCGTATCACGTGTACAGGCTTCATTTTTGGTCTAAAAAATTCGCTCTTTCGCACACACGCTCCATTTGGGCCCTAGTTGTGTCCCGAAACTTTTCAGCCCGATCGGAATATACCCAGGGGTGTTATGGGTGAAAATGTGTGTAAAAATAGGTACTTTTTGCGTTTTAGCAACATGTTGGTAAAATGAGCTTTTGAGGTATCGTTTTTCATGTTTTTGGGGACGAGAAGACCAAATATGAAGTCGATTTTGACCAAAGAGTGGAAAATTGAGGTTGTACCAGCTGTTCAGCTCCCAAAATTGATTTTTTATAAGTCAAAAACCTGGAAAATCGTCTGAAATCACCATCAATTTGTAGAATAACACTAGAAAAAGTATCAAGAGGTGGATCAAGACGATTAAATGGTACTATCAATGATCAAAGATTATTTGAAAAAAAAAAAGGAGCGTACCTAATTCTTGTTTTGGGGGCCAAAATTGGTGGAAACCACCAGAAATAGCTATTTAAATTATTTTATATGAAAGAAACAATAAATAAACAGCCAACGTTTCTGTAGGTATGTCCAATAGAATAATAAACCCATGTGACAAGGACTTTGCAGCGTTTTTATTTAGCCCTTAATACCAATTTTTGACCTCACAAAAATCAAAATTTGACCCCTATTCCCTATGAAAAACAACCGAAGCGGTTTTTTCTTTCTTAACTCACCCTTCCGTACAACTTTAAGTGATTTTAGCAATTTTTATCGATTTTTGACCCTTTACACAGTCAACTTTGACCCGCTGTTTTTTGAGAAAAATATTTTTATCGTCGAAATCAAGTGAATTAAATTTAATTTTAGCCCTTGAGACCAATTTCTGATTTCTAATTTTCTAATTTCTAATTCTTCTAACATTTCTAATTTTTACCATTATTCTGAATGAAAAATAACTGAAATTGTATTTTTCTGTTTTTACTCACCATTCCATATACTACCGATTTCAGTGATTTGATATCAATTTTTAGCGATTAAGCCGTTTTTACCGATTTTTGAACAACAAAAACTCAAATTTGACCCTCTTAGAAGTTTTGAAAATTGTTCATCTTCTAACTCACAGTTTTTTTGTTGTTGTAATAGGTACAAACGTTTTGGCGAAACATGGAATTTTTATCATATTCCCAAGTACAGAAAGATATCGTATGGAATAACACAAACGAATAAATATACATTTTTGTTTTTTTGTTAAAATCGGGATGAATGTTGAAATGCTCTTAAACGGATTTGCCTCTTAAAAATTTATGTTTTGAAAATTTCGGACCCGTTGCAATAGCTTCATTTTTTCTGAAAAATCGCTAAAAACCTTGAATTTGACTTGAAAAAAGCTATCACTTGAAGCAAAAAATCTTAAATTTGGCTCGTAAATGGTACAGTAGATACTACTGCACATATATTACAGGTTTATAATTTTTTTATTGTTCATTTTCATTTATTATAATGATATTTTTATTTTTATCACAAAGTTTTTTTAAGTTTTTTTTTACATTTTTATATATTATGTATAATTTTATTTTATTACCTAGGTTCTTTTTATTATAATGGTATTTTTATTTATTATCGGAAATGGCACAGTAGATACTATTGGACATAATATAATACAGGTTTATAATTTTTTTTTTGATTTTTATTTATTAATGATATTTTTATTTTGATTACAATGGTTTTTTTAACATAATTTTATTTTCATATAATGTTCTTTTTATTTATTATAATGGTTTTTTATTTATTATAATGGTACGGAAATGGTACAGTAGATACTGCTGGACATATAATACGGGTTTATAATTTTTTTATTGTTAACTTTCATTTATTATAATGATATTTTTATGACAATTTTTTTCATTTTTTAATATATTTTTTAACATAATTTTAATTTCATATAATTAAATTCCTTCAATTCAATTCTTTATTAAAACACATATTTAGTACATAATGAAGAATATAAGAGTACAGAAACATGTAAAAACCGAGTTCATGAATGGGCCCCTAAGGTCTTGACGACCCGTCCAGGGGCTGGTTGTCACTGAACTAGCTTATTAGTTTGGATTGAGCCTGTACTTTTAGCTGGAAACAATAATTTATTTACAGACAATATTCAACTTGAGTGAAAAAAAAAATTAATGTAATATATGTATGGGTATGTAGCACCTATGCCTTCCATATTCCAAGATAGTAATTACCTAAATACATAACACAGTTACTATTACTACAGATCAAACCTATTCACTAAGTCAGTGTGCAGGTCAGATTTGTGCATTTGCAGCAGGTATGCGCCAATTTTTTTTTTGAAGGATTTAGTCGACTGATCTGATTGTAAGGTAGTCGGAAGTGAGGCAGCCATGGAAATTGTCTTGTGATAAAATCAGTGGTAGGGCGGGGAACTCGAATTTGGCTACCATCGCATGTTGCTCGGGATAATGTTCTTTTTCGGGGGCATAATGTTCTTTTTATTATTATAATGGCATTTTTATTTACTATAATGGTACGGAAATGGTACAGTAGATACTACTGGATATATAACACAGGTTCATAATTTTGTTTATTGTTTATTTTCATGTATTGTAATGGTATTTTTATTATAATGGGTTTTTTTATTTATATATATAATTTTACTTTTATTATGATGGTATTTTTATTTACCATAATGGTACGGAAATGGTACAGTGTATACTAATGGATATCTATAACACAGGATCATAATTGTTTTATTGTTTATTTTGATGTATTGTAATGGTATTTTCATTATAATGGGTTTTTTATTTTTTTTAAATTTATATACCTAATTTTTCTTTTATTATAAATGGTATTTTTATTTATTGTAATGATACGGAAATGGTACAGTAGATACTACTGGATATATAACAGTGGTTTATAATTTTTTTATTGTTTATTTTTACTTATAATAATTTGAGTGACTGTTCGTTACCTTAATTTCATGTGGTGGGGAAACGTTGTTGTTGTTGATGACGTTGAGATTCTGTTTGTTGTTGACGACGTCGGAGGACGGCTCCTCGGGGACGATGTACAACTTGACGCGATACATCGCACTCGGGGAAACCACACGCGGAGGGAGGGGAAGAAAACGACGCACAAACCGAGCGAAATGAAAAGACGACTTTTCGCCGGAAATGCCGGCAGGGGAAGGAAGCAAAACGAGAGGCGAGCGAAATGAAAAGACGACGACGGGTTCGTCGGCGAAATGTTATTGACGCGGGGAGGTTCACAGAGGCGGAATTCGGGTTTCACTTCATAGCCGGACCGGAGTCTGAGCGGAGACTGAGCGGGAAACGGACGGCAGCGCCTGGACGGGGGGAGGCGCCGCTCGGGGGTGGACGGACGGGACTTGGACGGGACTACGGGGTGGGCAGGCGCCGCGGACGAGGCAGGTGGCTCAACGACGCTGAACAATACGCCTGCATGCAGCATGGCTATATGAGCTAATTTTCAGACAAATATTCGTGCTATTGTATTTAAAAAAAAAAAAAACAGCCAGAAACCATACCACTTTTCGTAAAATTGTACATTTTTCGTGATATTAACCTATTTTCCGATTTTTGAACACTACAAAATCAAATTTCACCCACTCTTTTTCGAGAAAAATATTTTTATCAACCGAAATAGTCCCTCGTCGTGATTCACCTTTCCTTTGATTTATTCCTTTTTGATTATTAGAACAGGATTTTTCTACCTTCGTTTGCCATTTTAAAACCATTTTAGGTTAATTTACAAAGATTTTTACCCTTTTATACCGATTTTTAACTCCAAACTTCAAATTTGACCTCCTTTCTAGTAACTTTTTGTTGCTAATTATTGAAATAGTCTTTTCTACCTTCACTGACCACTTTGGACGACTTCAGGTTGATTTAAATCCACTTTCACCAGTGATGACAGATTTTTGAACGATTTTTTACCCTCCAAATACTTAAATGTGACGCCCTTCCTCCTTCCTTTGATTTATTCCCTTTTGATTACCAAAACAGGATTTTTCTACCTTGATTTGCCATTTAAAACTACTTCAGGTTAATTTACATAGATTTCTACCCTGTTATACCGATTTTGAACTCCCAAACATTCAAATTTGGTATCCTTTCTAGTGAATTCTTGTTGTTAATTATTGAAACAGTCTTTTCTGCCTTCACTGATTGATCATTGAACTTCATTGAACGACTTCAGGTTGATTTAGATCCATTTTTCTACCCCTTTTGAACGATTTTTTACCCCAAATACTCATATTCGACGCCCTTTTTTGAGAATTAGGATTTTTTTATTACTGGAAAAGTCGTTTTCTGCCTTGATTGACGACTTAAAACCACTTTGGGTTGATTTAGATCCACTTTTAGCGGTTTTGAGTGATTTTTTACCCCCCAAATACTTACATGTGACGCCCCTTCCTTTGACTTATTCCCTTTTGAATAGTAAAACAGGATTTTTCTAGCTTGATTCGCCATTTAAAACCACTTCAGGTTAATTACATAGATTTTTATCCTTTTATAAAGATTTTCAACTCCCAAACATTCAAATTTGACCTCCTTTCTAGTGAATTTTTGTTGATAATTATTGAAACACTCTTTTCTGTCTTCACTGACCACTCTGGACGACTTCAGGTTTATTTACATCCACTTTTACCCGTGATGACAGGGGACTCCTGTATTTTTGAACGATTTTTTACCCTCCACATACTTGAATGTGACGCCCTTTCCTTTGACTTATTCCCTTTTGATTATTAAAACAGGATTTTTCTAGCTTTATTCGCCATTTAAAACCACTTCAGGTTAATTTACACAGATTTTTACCCTTTCATACAGATTTTCAACTCCCAAACATTCAAATTTGACCTCCTTTCTAGTGAATTTTTGTTGCTAATTATTGAAACAGTCTTTTCTGTCTTTACTGACCACTTTGGACGACTTCAGGTTGATTTACATCCATTTTTACCCGTTTTGAGAGATTTTTACCCCCCCCCCCCCCCCTCCAAAAGTTGAATGTGACGCCCTTTTCTTTGATTTATTCCGTTTTGATTATTAAAACAGGATTTTTCTACCTTGATACACCATTTAAAACTACTTCAGGTTAATTTACATAGATTTTTACCCTTTTATACTGATTTTGAACTCCCGAATATTCAAATTTCACTCCCTCGCTAGTGAATTTTTGTTTTTCATTATTACAACAATCTTTTTAAGCACTGATCGACAACTTAAACCCACTTCGGGTGGAATCGTATCAATTTATGGTTACTTCTACCCATAAAATAGTTGTTTACCCTGTGATTTGGAAATATAATTCTGTGGCTGCAGTGAATAGTGTGTCAAGTCCAAAACTTGCAAAAACGAGTCAAGTCCACTAATACTTCCCACTTCTCTAGCGAGACATGACACAGTCTTCCAGTGTTTGCCAGTGTTCCACGATTTTTATAAAGCTTTACCTACATCGAACAGCGCTGGAAACTTTAATGTGGCACGGACGATGAAGAGTCAGAATGAACTTTTCCGTTTACCCAACGTTACCAGTAGACCTAGGACTTCTTTGCATTTGGTGTATTTTGATAATTATTGTTTGGGTATTTTTCCGTATTTTTTGCATTTTAGGCACCTACACTCACCCATGTTTCTTGTATTATGTACAGAGCCCTTCAAATGCCATATTGCCATGGCGCCATACAAAAATGCCATATTCTGCCAATTTTTTTTGTAAAATGCCATATTCGGCCGATTTATGGGAAAATGCCATGTTTTGCCTTTTTTCGCCAAACTCCCTCAAAAAAATTTAAAAAAAAAATTTTTGAAGTGAAAATTTCTGAATGACATGAGGTTTCTCGAACCCTGAGGCCATTAGTGTTGAGGGATTACTAATGCCTCTAACCCTTTTGGAATGGGGTGCTTCCACGTGTCGCCACTCTGTCTGGTGAGGAAGCCACTCTGAAGGAAGGCTGGGAACCTGCTGATGTCCTCTATGAAATACGCCCAGGCAACATCAGCTGATGTGGAGAGGACTTTCCCAAAAATGGAATACCTTCTGAGTGATCGACGGCTAGGATTTTCAATGGAAAGCGTTGCTTCACACCTGATGTTGTTATTTAATAATAATAATAAATTATTTTGTATAAAGCTTTGTAAATAAAATAAATTATTTAGCATAAATAACTTGTATGTTGTGATACTATCGTCTCAGAATAGCTGGGGTGGTCGGAGAGGGTTGAAAAATAAGTGCCATATTGAGAGAAATATTGGCCATCTCAATCTTTGGCAAATAGTGGCCATATATGGGCCAAAATAAGTGCCATATTGCCATATTTTTTAGGGCCCTACTTCACAAAAATAAGTGCCATATTGTGAAGGGGGGTGCCATGTATCTAGTTGTACTCGTATTATTAACATCAATCATGTAGTTACTGATTGAAATATAATTTTTCTTTGTACAAAAAATTCTTTATAGTTTTTCCAGTATTTTTGTAGAAATAAATGAAAATGTTTTCAAGTACCTAAATCATCTGTGAATTCATTAAAAGTTCATCAGAACCAGCAGAATTACGTTTTCCGAAGTTAACATCGATGTCAAGTTCGAAATGAAGAAATTCAGAAGTGTACAACGGGCCAAGTCCCAAATGTTTGGTGCGCACTAACTTTATTGTTGAATATTGGGGAGTAAACTTTATTTTAAACGAAACACCAATTTAAAAGGGCGACATTATTAGTTTTGAAATACAATAAGCACCAAGAAAAATTATTGCCGCAATTACAGGATTTAGCGTGAACTGCCAAACTTTAAATTGCGAATTGCCAAAAATCTCATATTTGGACTTGAAACACTATTCGCTGCAGCCACGGAGGAATTAACAGAACATGTCAATGGGGCCGCCACTGGTGCTGATGAGGCGGAGCGCGCCGAATGGTCAATAGAACTTGAATATTTCCATTGCCCCACATTCTCCCGCTCAGATTTTTTTTTTCCAAGAGGATAACAAAGACTTGAGGAGCCCTCGAATCATATTTTTGTTTTCATCT
This sequence comes from Leptopterna dolabrata, assembly GCA_954871275.1. NCBI lineage: Eukaryota > Metazoa > Arthropoda > Insecta > Hemiptera > Miridae > Leptopterna > Leptopterna dolabrata. Next base: position 26,090,731 of record OX940988.1, read on the forward strand.
TTCCAACGCCGGCTTAACGGAGAAAGTCGAGCTCGTGCGGCCGTGAAACAGAAGCGTTGCGATCGGATCGACGGGGGGAAGCCGGTAGGTAACGTCGTGATAATATCATCCGGAATGTTGATAAACCAACAACAGCCGAATCCCTCGCAGTCGAATGGAGGAAATCGGAAACAGCTGCTTCCATCCGTCCTGGTTTTCCAGGACATGCTTGTGTTTCGAGATTTTGGTTTATCTGCAGTTAGACGGTTCGAATCATACCTCACAGACAGACAGCAATATGTGCAAATTCAGGATATTGATAGCAATCTACAAAAAATCTGCTTTGGAGTACCGCAAGGATCTGTCCTTTGCCAAATTTTGTTTCTGATACATATAAATAACCTTTTTACTATGAACTTGAGATGCAAAATTGTAGCTTTTGCTGATGATATAGGTAGCTATTGTGATAAATCAGAACACCTGGGAGCTAGCGCATTCTATCGCAGAAAGGACTGTCTATGAAGTAGCCAAATGGTTTAGCACAAATAGTCTCACCATGAACCTTTCGAAAACCAAATACATTAAATTCTCAATAAACAAAACAGGACTTCCAAAAGACTCTAAACTCAAAGTACACAAGAAAAACTGTGGCGTAGTAAGAAATTTGTGCAGCTGCATGGAAATAGAAAGGCTGAATACAATAAAATACCTAGGAGTGCACGTGGATCAGCATCTCAAGTGGAAGGATCATGTAGCTGAATTAGTGAATAAAATCAGGAAATCCATGCACTACTTTCTGATGCTACGAAGATGGCTAACGAAAGAAAACCTTAAAATGGTGTATTATGCTCATGTATATAGCATTTTAACTTATGGTATCATTGTCTGGGGAGGTATTTATGCGTCAACCTTTAATAGTATAAACATAGCAATGAATTCAGTTTTGAGAATTGCAACGAATTCCCATAAACGTACTTCAACTAGTTACTTGTACAAACACTTCGATTGTTCTCACTCCCAGAATGGCTTGTATTCACAGAACTGTTTTATATGTGCATAAACACCTGCATTTATTTACTAAGCAAGCGGTGGTTAGACCGACGCGAACAAATGCCAACTATGCCCTCCAGGTACCACAGGCACATAATGAGTTCTAGAATATTTTGAGCTTGAAAATAACGAAAATGTTGTTATAAATAAGTTTAAATTAGGATAAAAATACCCTTCGTAGCATTAAGTGTATTTACTAACTACTTAGGAATAACCTGTAAATACTGTTGGTTCTTGATCAATGTAGGTACCTAACTCATTCTCCAAACATTTAAGGTGTGTTTTGTCAATGAAACTGCTGGTACGTACATACCCAGTAGTAAATAGTGGTGGAAGAGACGAGCCTGGACGGGTCATTGACTCATAAACCAACATAAGTTTAGATCTTGTATTATGTAGGTATATAGACTCTCTAAAAATCATTATATTTGTTGTATAAAGTATTTGATGAATAAAAAAATTGAAAAATTGAATTGAAAAAAATTATTCTGTGAATACGTGCATTCACTTGTGTATTCGCTCAACAAAAAATTTTGGAACACCCCCTCAAAATTTTTCTTTTACGTTTCGAGTTGCGTCGATCCCAAAAACCCTGCGAATTCCTTGTCACACGGGTTTATTATATTCTATTGGACATACTACAGAAATGTTGGCTGTTCATTTATTGTTTCTTTCATGTGCAGTAAGTGAGATAGCTTTTTTTTAATGGCTTCTACCAATTTTGGCCCCAAAAACACGAATTAGGCTCCTATTTTTTATAAATTACCATTGATCATTGATAGTGCCATTTAATTGTCCTTATTTAACTGTTGATACTACTTCTAGAGTTATTATACAAATTTATGGTGATTTCAGACAATTTCCACGATTTCTGGCAAATAAAAATGAATTTTGGGAGCTAAGCCTTCGTTAGAACCTCAATTTTCAACTATTAGGTCAAAATCAACTTCATATTCGGTCTTCTCGCGCTAAAACACATAGAAAACGATACCTCACTAGCTCATGTTCACTAAAACCTCAAAATTCCCTCGAAAACCCCTATTTTTACACCCATTTTTCCCCCATAACACCTCCGGGTGTATTCTGATCGGCCTACCGAGCTTCATAGCACAGCTTGGACCGAAATGTGTTCCTAAATGGGGATCCAAACGATGATTTTATACCAAAATTCAACGTAAATTTAAGGCTGAAACTTTGTTAGAACCTCAATTCTTCGCTGGTTGTCGAAATCGACTTCACATTCTGTCTCCTCGCAAAAAAAAGGAAAACTATGCCTCACAAGCTCATGTTACTAAAACACCTATGTTTACCCCCTTTTTCACTCATAACACCCGTGGGTATATTCCGACCGGACTGCAAAGTTACGGGACACAACTAGGGCCCAAATGGAGCATGTGTGCGAAAGAACGAATTTTTTAGACCGAAAATAAAGTAGATGTGGAAGATACGGCGGACGGACATTGCATTTTTGGAATCTACGCACCTTGAAACGTAAAAGAAAAAAAATTTGAGGGGGTGCTATAAATTTTGTTGTTGAGAGAATACATAGGTGTATTATTCACAGACTAATAAACCAAAATGCAATGTCCGTCCGCCGTACCATCCATATGAAGTAGGCTTTATTTTCGATCTAAAAAATTCGTTCTTTCGCACACATGCTCCATTTGGGCCCTAGTTGTGTCCCGAAACTTTGCAGCCCGATCGGAATATACCCAAGGGTGTTATGGGCGAAAATGGGTGTGAATTTTTTTAGTATTTTAGAAACATGAGCTTGTGAGGTATCGTTTTCCATGTTTTTTTTTGGACGACGAGTCCGAATATGAAGTTGATTTTGACCAAAGAGTGGAAAATTTAGGTTCTACTAACGAAGTTTCAGCCTTAAATTTACGTGAAATTTTGGTCTAAAATCGTCGTTCTTCCGCAAGAGTGTGGGTCCCCACTTGGGAATACATTTGGGTCCAAGTTGTGCTCTGAAGCTCGGCAGCCTGATCGGAATACACCCAGGGGTGTTATGGGACAAAAATGGGGGTTTTCGAGGGATTTTTGAGGTTTCAGTGAGCTTGTGAGGTATCGTTTTCCATGTTTTTTTTTGGACGAGGAGACCGAATATGAAGTTGATTTTGACCAAAGAGTGGAAAATTTAGGTTCTACTAACGAAGTTTCAGCCTTAAATTTACGTGAAATTTTGGTCTAAAATCGTCGTTCTTCCGCAAGAGTGTGGGTCCCCACTTGGGAATACATTTGGGTCCAAGTTGTGCTCTGAAGCTCGGCAGCCTGATCGGAATACACCCAGGGGTGTTATGGGACAAAAATGGGGGTTTTCGAGGGATTTTTGAGGTTTCAGTGAGCTTGTGAGGTATCGTTTTCCATATTTTTTTTTTGGACGAGGAGACCGAATATGAAGTTGATTTTGACCAAAGAGTGGAAAATTTAGGTTCTAACAAAGTTTCAGCTTTAAATTTACGTTACATTTTGGTATAAAATCGTTGTTCTTCCGCACACAGTTAGGGTTCTCATTTGGGAACACATTTGGGTCCTAGTTGTGCTCCGAAGTTTGGCAGTCCGATCGGAATACGCCCTGGGATGTTATGGGGGGGGGGGGGGGATTGGGTGTAAAAATAGGGGGTTTTCGAGGTTTTAGTGAACATGAGCTTGTGAGGTATCGTTTCCCATGTTTTTTATGACGAGAAGACCGAATATGAAGTTGATTTTGACCAACGAGTGAAGAATTGAGGTTGTAAGGAACGTTCAGCTCCGATTTTTTTTTTTGATTTTTTTAATGAGTCAAAAACCAGGGCAATTGTCTGAAATCACCATAAATTTGTATAATAACACTAGAAGTAGTATTAGCAGGTGAATCAAGACAATTAAATGGCACTATGAATGATCAGAGATAATTTGTCAAAAACAGGAGCCTAATTCGTGTTTTCGCGGGCCAAAAATAGTGGAAACCATCAAAAATAGCTATTTCAACGGCACATGAAAGAAACTAAACGAACAGCCAACATTTCTGTAGGTACCTATGTTCAACAGAATAATAAACTCATGTGACAAGGACGTTGCAGCGTTTTTTTGGTCTAATTTGCCTGAGCTACACGTACTAATCGCTCATGTCACGCAATAACAACGCAGATGAATTCAACGTAGGTATATATGCACTTAGCTGCACTAGACCTCTCAGGTATGGCACAGTTGAACGCAGGTTGTAACGAACCAGAAGATACAGCACTGATACGAGCGAGCTTTTTTCTTCTTCTAGAATTAACCTTTTTCTATGACGAACGAAGTGAATCACGGGATAACTAGTCAACTCGTGTCCTTTGAAAGTGCATCTTCACTTTCACTTGCACTTCCGTAACTAGAGAAATCCAACTGCAGAAGCCGTGGCAGAGGTCGAATCGTAAATTCAACTGATCGTAACTTCGAGGCGGTTGAATCGTTACGCTCCCGTCCTCCAAACTCAACCTTCGGATAAATCACCTCCTTTACAACCATTAAGAAACTCAATCAGCCGGTTGTATAATTACAAGTCAGGCAATCACAAGTTTAAATATAACATTTATAAAACAGCTGATGGGTACGACATTTGTACGGGTACTCGAGTAGGCACGAGTTTGGCTCGAGTCTCAATTTTAAATCTCATTAGCTTCGTAAAATAATCAGCGATTTCGACAAACTTGTGGGTTTCATTTGTAGATCAGATATGCCGTTCAAAAATGAATGAATTCTACTCCCACTCGTAATTCCGAACGCTTATCAAGGCAAGGTTTCACGTGTGACAACATATTTTTCTCGACCTTTAAAATCCAGCATGGAAAAACATTTTAAAAGAAAAAGTCTTCCCCCCTCAAAATTTGATGGTTTCCGTTTCAAGGACCGTAGAATCCAAAAATGGAATTTAAAAAGCTGCAAATTATTACACAACGGTTTATTATTACCTGTATAGATGCCCCTTCTGCGTAGATCACTATTTTCTGTGGTCAATACCTACCTAAGGGTGTTACAGGTGAAAAATGATTTTTTTTGGTGTTTTAGTAACATGAGCTTGTGATCTGTCGTTTTCCATGTTTTTTAGAGCGAGGATACGGAATATGATGTCGATTTTGACCGCAGTAGAAAAATGAGGTTCTAACGAACTTTCAACTCCCAAAATTCAATTTTTTATTAGTCAAAAACCTGGGGAATTGTCTGAAATGACCATAAATATTTTATAATAACACTAGAAGTAGTATCAACAGGTGAATCAAGATAATTAAATAGCACTATCAATGATCAAAGATAATTAGTAAAAAATGGGAGCATAATTCGTGTTTTGGGGGGGCCAAAATTGGTGGGCACCATATTTCAATTACTGCACATGAAAGAAACAATAACAAACTGATCTGCCAACATTTCAGTAGGTATGTCCAATAGAATAATAAACCCATAGTCTGACAAGGACTTCGTAGGGTTTTTCTATACCCACGGGGCGTCAATAAAATGGAAAATTTTCATGGATTTCGTAATTTTTCCAGAGATTTCGACGACTTTTTAACTGACTGCCGTTTCAAATTTTTAATCAATTATAATATTTTGAACGCAGATGCCTACATTTACAAAGAAAAGGTGACAATGTTATCGTAACCCACTTGATTAGTTGATTATCTTACGGATCAGAATCATATTAGCCAATTCCAGTTTGTGTCGACTGAATTTTAATAATTATTAATACTTTCTGTCTTCATTATTTAGGTACAGCGCTATCTTCTGCAGGAGAGCTGAACAAAGACTGTGAGGAAAGTGAAGAGGAACTCGATGCCAGAAACTGCTTTGCTGCCTATGAAAAAGCCCCGTATCATGGCGTATCATGTCATATTCACACCATTCTATAAAATCCATATAAACGACAACTAAAAAACATTGTCGCGGTACCCCTCAAAATTGAACATTCACCACTCCTATGCAATGGGTGAAGATTTAACCAAATAAACAAGGAGAATGACGAGCTGAGCGACGCCCTGGGGAAAGCAACCGCCATCGCCCCTCAACGGTCATAATGGCCGTTGATGGACGGAGGGGGAGGGGCTTTTATAAACAGCCCAGCTCTTCATTCGACCGACCAACCATCAACTTGCGACTTCTCTCTCAAACCTCTCTCCACTACCTCTCCTTGCGCCTGCTGTGGTGGGGTAACCGCGGGGTATTTCATATCTGCTGTGGTGGTAACCGTGGGGTATTTTATACTCGATGTGGTGGTAACCGTGGGGTGCTAGCACAAGACTTCCAAGGAGCACCTAATACCCGCTGCGGTGATAACCGCAGGGTATTAGTATTAGCTTCCTTCCTACCCAAACCTACCCTCCATAGGGATCACCACACACCTAACCATTCACCACAACCCCGTCACAAGGCCTCCAATAGCCATCACAACCAAAATTATAAATTCAAAAAATACTCTTTGAGCCGCAATTAAAGTTGAAAAAAAAAGAAGACAAAAAAGTTGCCCGTGTGTTCAATTCTAGCGAAGATAATGGCTAAGGCTGCATGAAATGTAAGTGCCAAGGTAACGGGATGACTGAAGGGATTCAGAGTAGTTGAGTTCTGCGTCCAAATTATAAATTTTAAACTGAATCTGATTGATCGCCAGACCTCGGACATCATCACTGCGCCCAGGACCAAACTAGACTTGATTCAAGACGGTGAGTAATAATGCTTCAAGCTGGGTTCACATGGTCGCGTAAACGCTCAAAAGCGTAAAGCGTAAAGCCTCCTGATTGGCTACCGCCTAGTTGATGGGGGGGGGGGGGGAAGCGTCAACGCCGAGTTCACTTTTGGAGGTGACTGTAGCGTATTGGAAATGTAGATATTTTGAGCGTTTACGCGCCGTAAAGCGTGCGCAGTAGACCCCCCCCCCCCCCGCGCAGGGCCCATCCAAAATGGCGGATCCGTCACAGCTGATCTCCCACATCTTCCGGTAGACGAAAGACTCGAAAGACAAAACAACGCGGGAAAACAACAGCTGGACAGTTCTCCCGAGGCGCATTGCACATTGGCGTTACGCCTCCATGTGAACCAACACTCGCGTTTTCAGCTTTTACGCGCCTCCCACCCTCGCTGCCTACGTCGATTACGCTTTTGAGCTTTTGAGCGTTTACGCCACCATGTGAACCCAGCTTCAGACTCCACCAACTGTTATTCCACATCAACTTTCTTCCACGACGCGTTCTCTCAGGAATCCTGAATTATTTGATACTAATTTTCTCAGATCAAATTATACGCACATTCACCCAACTACTACGTATCAATACTTCTTACTGTTCACGTTTATCAAGAAGCCTTCTTGCTTCTTCTTAGTCAATACAACTGATTTTATTATTCAACCTAAACTAGGAATAATAATCCTTGGGTATCTCAAGCAGGGTTGCCAATTATCCGAAAGCCCAAACCAGGGACTTGGGGCACCTGAGTATATAATTATATATATGCCACATTGATGCGTTTCACCACTGCTTTATTGAGGTAACAACTTGTATAATAAAGACTGTATCACTTTGGGTGCCTACCCCAGGAAATATATATTTTTTTAAATCACACTTATATAGACGTCAATACCCTATCAGGAACTTGAAAAATCGTATCACATTCGGGAGCTGGTGGTGGTGTGACAGAGTGTAACAGTGGGGGTGGACCCTCGAGAGTCCCCCTCCTAGACCAGCGAGATTATCACCGGTTAAGAAGGGATATCGATTAGGCTTCCCCAAACCGATCCCGTCTCCACCGGAAGAAAAAATGTATCGAGAACAGCCCACACTGTTACAGTGGTGGCCACAATAGACTGGTAATGAGTAAAACATTAATTTCATTTTGGCTTGTGTGGATTAAGTAGAGGTAGTAGGTACAGGAATCGCGAAAAAAAATTATGAGGACCTTACAATGAGCAAAACCAGGACATTTCGCGTCCTGTCAACATTCTGACCAGGACCCAGGACAATTCTTCCAAAAGCAGGACTGTCCTGGTGAAACCGGGACGCGTGGAAACCCTGATCCCGAGGCAGTAAGAAGACTTCTTGGGATACCCACTATTATGTAGGTATTTTATACTACCTAATGTCTACCATAGTGAGTCTTATCAAGGTTTTTGGTCATTATTTTGTATACCTGCATGTCTTTTCTTGTTGCATTCATTGTAAGTATGGGTCTGTTCGGAGAACCGTCCGGGACTGCCCAGGATTGCCCCCTCCCCACTTTTGGCCGTTCGGAGAAGACAAGGGACGATCCCGGACGAGTTGCCCGCTGTTCGGAGAGAGCGGGGATTGTGAATTCGGGCAGCCCAGGATCGTCCTGGGCTACTCCAGCTCTGGCGTGGAGTAGAAAGTCCGGAGCATGCGCATCGGTCTATTTTTACCCCTCCCCTCTAACTTGCTCACTTCGATGTTTTCCTTTCCCGCGAAGCACAACTCAAACCCACACACGCCAAACCCGTATTTTTTTTTAAAGTATGCTTTACAGTTGCTAACAGTGTAAGCGTTACAGTTTTTTGTTGTGTGTAATAATTTCCAGTTATGGATTAAGTTAGATAATAATTATGCTGTCTGATACGGATTATTCCGACGATGATAATGAGGGTGACATCAATTTTTCGGACGGCGATGAAGAAGAAATGATATAAGAGGTGATATAAGAAATGATTCGAGAAATGATATAAGAAATGATTTGGGAGGTTTTTTTCCCGAATTTGAGACCAAAAATCAAAATTATATTGAGCAAGTGGTGTCTGATTTGTGTCAAGTGATGTTGTCTGAGTGGTGGTGATTTGGATTCTAGGTGCCTTCTGAATAAATAAAGTTCTTATAACAATGACAGCCTTCTATTTTATTACTAACCACATAACTGAGAATGACTTTATAAAGGTCATCAGGTTGAGACAGGTAAGAACATCAGTCTCCAATTAGAGGCGCTAATTGGAAGGACAAAGTGACTTTAGGACAAAGAAGTTACTTTTTTTTCTCCATTGTTGAAAAAGTTGAAAACGTTTTAGTTTTTAATGATGTAGTAGTAAATGTAGTTTTAGTTTAAATCGATGAGAACGCACGACAGCTTGTAAACAAAATGGTGGGAGGTTCTAATACGGCTTCCAGTCCTGGACAAAGAAAAAGCGTTCGGACAAGGCACGAAACCGGGACGATCCGGAATTACTCTGGTGACGTCACGAGTCCAGGATTGTTAGAGCTCTGGATAGTCCAGGACTGCTTCTCCGAACGAACCTAATATGTACATCTCTTGATGGGCTTTGACCGTAATCTAAAGAAATTAAACGACCTTTCAATGTCAGTAGGTTATGGCAATGCTCTGCAACTGTTTTTCGCTTATGAATGTTGGTGGATTCACGATTCAGTTCACGCAATCACCACCGTCGTGACTTCGGCATTCAGAAATTTAGAAACCTTGCACACCAGGGCTTGACGTCTAAAATCAGTGCTATCTCTGGCAACCTACCCCTTCAGGAACTAAGATAATATTAGTGAGCAAATAATAAATACACTGATTTACGAACCTTAAAAGAAGATGAGCGCAGATTTCTGAGCGATTCTCGCCTCCTGACGCGGGTGTTGAACTCGGCGTAGCACTTCGTGAAGAAACTGTCTTTCGACTTTTTCGAAGCGCTCGGCATTGATTTCCGAGATATTTTACGAGGAGCCATCGCAACTCGTTGACCGGAATTAACGAAGAATCAATTAAAATCCGCTAAAATCAGCGCTGAAAATCTGTTATCGCAAAATCACGATCACAACGGCAACAATCTCACGGTACATAAACAACGAAAAATCGTTGGCGCCAAACAAATCAAGAAACGAACCGTCATTCATGGATACTAAACAGCGATGGATAGCCGAAAAGCCCAACGTTGATATTGCTCTTTTGCTCATTGTTGAATACGTTGTTTTTTCCCCTTCAATACAGTTTTCGCAATGGTTTGGCTACTAGCCCGTTGACGGGCTAAAGGTTCTCACACACTATGCGGGAACAGGAAAGGAAACGCCGTGGGTAGGACACGGGACGCCGGCCGGCTGCCGCTGTCCCGTCCTGCGCCTATACCCACGGCAGGACTTTCCTCAACTCTCTTTCCCCCACCGCTCGCCATACTCCCCCTCCTTTCAAGCTCTACTGGTTCTCATTTTTGTCCACGATGTACCTACTAACTACTTCCCATTTGCTTCTCATAGTGAGATTGGTTTCATTTTATTGTGATCGTCTGTCATACAAGTTTAATTCATGAGTGATTCATCATCATCGTAATACAAACCTGTCAGGCATTCTCTTTGATCTTCGTATCGTAATACAAACGGTGTGATAGGTTATACAGCATTCTGTATTTTCCTGCCTCTGCAATGAGGGTTTCTTCAGTAAATTCCATTCTCAACCAAACAACCTAATCTAGAGAACAAAGATTCAGAAAGAAAGGCACTGGTGTGAGGGTGAACGTATGGAAGGCGAGCGTGGGGGAGGCGAGTGTGAACGTGGAGAAAAATTGGACGGTGGAAGGAGAACGTCCCGTGCCAGGAAACGCCGTTTTTCGTTTTGAGAGCGATTGCGGCGCAACCCGTCCTGTTCCTGCCCCATGCGGTGACCGCCGCGTCCCACCTAGTGTGCTTATCTCCATTCAAATACACAGAAGCAAAAAAATACGACCCGTGTCCCGCGGCTGTTTCCCGTCCTGTTCCCGCCTATTGTGTGAGAACCTTAAGGCCTACGTAGGAAGGAAAGTGCGAACTGCGCATGCGCACGTTTGGGTGGGAACGACCTAACCTAGCTCGTCAACTTTGGATGCCACCGGTCCAGCACTAAGCTAGGTTCACATGGAGACGCAATTCCGGACGGCAGTCCGGCAAGGCTATGCGTTCTACAATTCTATTGGCCAACGCAAAATGGATTATTGCAACGCAGTGCCTTGGATACTATATCAAAATCTCCAGATATTTCCCGCTGTCGGATCAGTTGCCGGATCTGCGCGGAGGTTACTGCGCACACCTCTCTTGTTTGGTTGTTCAGCCATATTGAAATTCGACATTATGTGGTTGATTTTGCGGATTCGAGTTCGAGCAATTTTGTTTTTTGCGATTGCATTTTGTTATGACTCCGCTGCCATGTGAACGCCTCTGCGGCAAATGCGTTGCCGTGCCGGATTGCCGTCCGGAATTGCGTCTCCATGTGAACCTAGCTTTAGTCCTATGGGCCGTTTCCCGTACTAACCTTCCACCAAGGAAACCTCATCCATTGGATTGCCTTCTTCCATGGCATTTTTGATTCTTTGTTTGTGTTGTGTAGATGTACCTGATAGCGTGCGTCTTTTTTCTCTCGATTTTCGGTTTTTCTGCTGTATAAAAACCCTACATATCTATGTTTTTTTTAAACAGTATTAGGAAATATTTCTGTGATCCTTGAAGACTGGAAAATGTCAATAAATTGTACCTGGCTAATTTCTCTATGTCTATGGACAACCTTACAGTTTTTTGGCTAATAAAGTCTACCTATTAGCCACTAATTTTTGCCAAACAACATTAACTGGACAAACCTTTAGTTTTTTGGCTAATTTGTCTTGTGTCAACCCTATATTAGTTTCCATTTGACAATGGTAATAGGAAATGTTTCTGTGATCCTTTAAGACTGGAAAATCTTAATTAATTGTACCTGGCTAGTCTATGAACAACTGTATAATTGTACTAGCGAAGATGAAAACTAAAAACAGCTTTTTAAACTGAAATCTTCAGGTGATGAGAACAGTTCAACGTTAACGTCACCCATCGAATCACCTTAGATCGTTCAACAACCTAACTTGCACGACCTTAGATCGTTTAACGATCTAAGAAGTTAGCATCCGGTTTTTTCCCCTTAGATCGTTAGCCCGGAGATCCTTAGTCCTTCAACGACCTAGTGGCCAAACTTTTGCAAAAACTCTCTAATTATTTAGGCTATGAAGACGCGTTGATGTTATATGGGATAAACAGGTTTTTTCCCACTTTATAATATTAAATTATGGCTGCCTACTTATTATTTTATTACGTGGATTAATGTAACTATGGTCATGGAGTCTAGTATCCATTCAAATGAAGTTGATGTTTACCAGGCTAAAACCAGTGTTGGGGTCTAAAATCGCTAGGCATCGCTACTTACAAATTCTTCAGAAATTGCTGGAAATCACCAACTAAGATTTTGCCGTCGATGAAAATATATTAAAAATTTGTTTTCTAAATAAACGAGGCTAAAAAAATCAAAAATTGATTCAAAATATCCAAGTCAATTTATTTTTCTCAAAAAAACTTGTCAAACACTGCCACAAAAACTGTCAACAATAAAACAACACTGTTACATGATGGTTATCCTGGGAAAAATGCTTTGTCAAAATTTAAAATCCTTTAAGAACTTGATATTTGGCCTAATTTTATTTCGGTTTTGAGGTTCAAAATCACCCAACTTGGGTAAATGGTGACTATGTTTTTCATTAATAATTTCAGCTTCAAATCGGAATAAGTTCAGTAACTGCAATAAAAAAGAAGGAACGTGTTAAACTTGGTTCAGAAGTTCACATTTAAGGACAAACCCGTGCAACTTGATAGACCAAAAAAGTCGGTACGGTACTTCGAAAACTCGCTCATGACCACATGCATACTGAATGGCTGCTACTACTTGCTGAGGGACAGTTAATTTTAAGACAGCCATCGCAATAATGTCAACACACCAGATGACCCTCAATTTCCATCAGCATTTTCTTCATTAACCAGTCACCACTACCTACTACTGAAATAATAATGGCAGTAATATTAGTTTTGAGGGCCAATTAATAGGAAAGTCACAAATCGTACATCGAATTTTTTATTCTGCAACATTGGAGGTTGTATGGACATACAATAACTTGACACTTGTACTCTCCCATAAGTGAATATTGATTGGCTGACAAACTGCATAACCAACCATACAACGTTTCCATTTATAGATATTATTCTTTTACACTGTAATACTTAGCTTAAAAACTACTAGCGATAAATTACGTAGTCAGGTTACATGTATTTACTACAAATATTCATCCTTGGGTCTTTATAGGTGATACCATTTGTTGACGAAGTTGCACGATTCAACAAAACGTATGTATAAGAACAAACTAGAACTCGGAAGTTGAAATGACGATGTTTAGAATCAATTTAAATAACTCAATACGATATGGTACATTATCATTATTTGTTTAGTACAGCTTGATAGTAGGTAGTTAATTATGTAGAACTCCATACAGCCAGATGTAGGGCTTTCTGGAAGGTTCTACGGTTCTAGAAAGCGCATTTACAATTCTGGAAGGTTGCCTAGAAGATTCAGTTCTAATCTAGACGTAGAACTAAGACCATGAAAAAACCCTACATCTGACAGAATAATCTGGTACAAGCATGTTCTGGATGGATATTCTTTATGCTGCATCCATGTTCGTGACGCCAGCGTCACACAGAAGAGATTCCATTTCGTTTGGTAATCCGATGCACTCTCTAATGACTCACTAAAGACATCACAAATTTCTGGAACTATTTCTGTACTGATCCCAGTGTTGCCATACAGCATCATGAACAAGGCTCCGACCACCTTGGTCGACTTGAAAGCAAAAATTTTGCAATCAATATTTCAATCAATACCAAAGAACCAATTTGGAATGAATATTGAAGCTCTGGTTAGTCACCGAATAAAGCAAAGAACTCCTGTAAATTATGAAAAATCGAAGATATCCATGAATCCATGTTTGTACCACTGCCACAAATGAGTTCTACATTATCACAGCATCTCAGTTTACTCGTAAAAATCAATTTCTAAAAACAAGAGAATGTAATAACACAAATATGGATAAAACCATTATTATGTATAGCTTTTTGTATGACACGTGGCAAATGGAACAACCGTATCAAGCAGTAGGTAGTTAATATAAATTCGATAAATTGTATTTTTCATTAGGCTGCACCAATCCAAAAATTCAACTGCGTTGGGCGAACTCCCCCATACCCCCCGTGTTTACCTGCTAAATATGAGACCCTACAAATACAAAATAATCTCGTACAATAACAAATAACAATGAATGTCTTACAACGCCTGATCTAAAATACAAATACACGGTAATACAAATTATAGGCTCGCTAAATAAGTTAAGGGAGGAATATAGTTCAAATGGGGATTCGGCACGTGTTGCATATACTTAACGTGAAGTCGATGTTGAGGCTGATTCACGGGATGGCTGAAAATGAGGGTAAAGCAGCGCACACTCGACATGTAGGAGCTTCAGAGACCATGCAGGTAAATCTGGAGTACACCTGTAGGGCTGTCTGGTCTAAAAATGGGGATCCTCACTTGCTAACACGAAATTAAGAGTCAAAATTTCAATTTTAAAACTTTTTTGATTTTGTCTTCAGATGATTATTTAAAAAATTATGAGATACTGTCATCAGAAAAAACCGTTTTCTCCCTTATTAACGAAATTATTTTGGTGGGCATATAATTTGTGTCACCCTGTATGGAGTGCAACGCATACAACCCCCTCGAATGAGCATGCGATCTCTACACAGTATAATCCCCCATCGGACACCCCAGTATCAATTCAACAAAGGCGGCAAGAGCGGTACAGCAGCCGCGGGATTTTGGTAAATACAAGTTTCCCAAGGTGTCCGGTCTGGTGGTGACTGCACGGCGTCGGCTCCTCCCGGTGCAAGCGTTGCGGCCTCGGTTGGACAGCCTGCTGCGGTCAGTAGTCGAGGGCCCACTCGTTCTCTTGGAGGAAATTGTCGACGACGTCTTTCATCGCGAAGTTGGGAATTAGCTGGTCCTGGGTCAGCTTGACTCGGGTGACCGGGTCAAAATGACCCACTCTCTGTAACACGTGACCACAATATCATAAACTACATATGTTTATTGCATGGATACTACCTAGCAGCCTTAGCTCTATCTGCATCACGCTCAAGTTAGGTTCACATAGGGCAGGTTTCACCATGTTGGAGTTAAACTCCAGACTAACTCAAGAGTTACCAAGTAACTTGGAGTTAAAGACTGCTCCACTTTCACCACGACTTTTCAGGTGAAAATTACCTAGTCCGAGGTTAGCTCCCCGTGGCACGTTCCAGACAACTTTTCCCACTTGAATTAGCTGATAACATTGAGATAACACATGATTTCTATTTCTGCCAACTCTCCCAACTCACCTTCATGTTCTGTTTATGTCAAGTGTTTAATTCTCGTATCGCGTTGTTATTGCTGTTTTCCGTCAGTCTGCCATGCGAGTTTAATTTGCTTTTGAGACGAAAGAAAAGAAGCAAAAGCGAATTTCAATTAAGAAGAGAAGATGTTGGTTGAACTAGTAAAAAAATACAAAGCAGTTACAGGAAAACAAAAAAACCTGATGCTGCTATGCGGAAGGAAGAGTTTTGGAAGAAGCTAATGGCGGACTGCCATAAAAACCTTTAAAAAATTAGAGAAAAAACGCCGTAGCACCGTATATTCAACACCGATCTTCATGGTATCCCGCCATATTTTCCAGCTATGATGGTGATTTAGGTCAGCAGATTGAGTTGCGAACTGTTGTGTTCTTGGAAATGAATATGTCAAGCGTATATTATATATAACATTTGTTTATGTGTCACTCCAGACGATACTAGTCCTTGGGCTCACGATAAAAATTTCCAAATTTTGGCGAAGTATTGCCAAACAAAAGGATGAGTTCGAAGATGAGCAATTTTCCAAAATTCTAAGGGGGCCAAATTTGAGTTTATGGTCAAAAACCGGTAACAAAGGCTAAAATCACTAACAATTTATATAAAATCACTGAAAGTGCTGTGGACGGTAAGACAGAAAAAAACCATTTCAGTTGTTTTAGCGAATTTTCAAAGAAAATGAAGCTATTGCAATGGCTTCGAAATTTAAATAATATAAATTTTTGGAAATTTTCTTCATAGAAATCCGTTTCAGACCATTCTAAAACGATTCCTGAAATTTAACACTTTTTTATATGTATATATATATATATATTTATTTATATATGTGTCACTCCAGACGATAACTCTCGATAGAATTGAGATAAACAGCTCAAATTTGCACAAAAAATCTATCTTGGCAATCGAAAGGCTAAGTTCGAAGATGGGCGAAATTGGCCTACTCTAAGGAGGGTTTTGGCGCATTTAAAGTGCGCAAAAATTACCCAAAAATCCCCAAAATGTTATTTTCCAACAAGTGACCCCTCATTTTAAAGGTTTTTGCACGCTGAACACGATGGTGGAATCGGATTTTAGATATCTTGATCCGTTCTCAAATTAGAGCATTTAAAGTGCGCAAAAATTACCCAAAAATCCCCAAAATGTTATTTTCCAACAAGTGACCCCTCATTTTAAAGGTTTTTGCACGCTGAACACGATGGTGGAATCGGATTTTAGATATCTTGATCCGTTCTCAAATTAGAGCATTTAAAGTGCGCAAAAATTACCCAAAAATCCCCAAAATGTTATTTTCTAACAAGTGACCCCTCATTTTAAAGGTTTTTGCACGCTGAACACGATAGTGAAATCGGATTTTAGATATCTAAATCCGTTCTTAAATTAGAGCATTTAAAGTGCGCAAAAATTACCCAAAACTAGGATAATCTTTAAACTCTTACCCCCACCCCCTTAGAGTGGTCAGATTGAAAAATGTGAGAAGTATTAATTGAAGACGAGAGTTCGAAGCAAAAAAGGGGGAGGCAAACGATTAGTACAACTCCTTGAATTTACCCACAGCGATCAAATAAATAAGCACTTAGTACAATTACGTAATAAACAAACGGTAGAATCAGGATGGACAAAACGTACAAATTAAAATAAATACGAAGAGATTATACATAGAAAACCAAATTTTAGACCGAAGTTTTCCTTTATTCAAAACCATAGCCATTAATTCGAATATTTCTTTGAAAATTCGCTCATTAAGTCATGCTGCATGACTGATTTTTTTTCATACAGAACAGGGGTCAAATCTGGATTTGCAGGGTCTTCTGATAACTTTCATCCTGTGAACGGGGGAGGTCCCGCCCTGACACTTATGAGAGATGCACTCTATCGAGAAATATTCGTGGTCGTATTTGCAACCGTATGATCACTTCAGTAATCTCAAACAGTATGCCATCAGAAGCCATTTGTTTGTCGGGAAAGTTTTCACTCCTAAATAAAGAAAAATCCTATAAGAAAGTCGTACAAAGTCAATTGGTCCGAACGAACACGAGGTTTTGTGTAGCCAACTAGAAGTCGGCGTGTTAACACTCAGAAATAAAAGGGACTAAAATTTGGGAGTTAAAATGCCCAATAAACTAGGAGTTACACCCAACTAGAAGTGGTGAAATGAATTTTTTTCTGTAACTCCAAGTTAACTGTAACTCGCACCTTCACTATATGTGGTGAAACCCGCCCTAAAACTGTTTAACTTCCCCAATCACACCGCAGACCTACTAGGTACAAAGCAGAATGCATACCTGTAAATGCTCCTCTATGTCCTTCCTTTCGTAGGTGATACCACTGGGAGTTATGACGGGTTCTCTCAAGATTTCAAAACTGATTTTCCCGCATAAGAAGTCCGGAACGTCTCGTTTCTGAAAACGACAAAACATAGAAAAATCAAACATCTAATCACGTCTTAATAAAACGTGAAAAATTCAGTAATATCAGATGTGGTCTAAATTTTGTTTGCAAAATGGAAAGGGGAGCACAGTTACATACCCTCCTGCGGTCATCGACTTTAGCAAAAAGTGAATTCAACTCGCTGATGTGGTTTTCCTGTAAACATCAACATCATTCAGTTCCATGATGGACTTACTCACGAGCGTGATGTCTAGCTTATTATACCTCTAGAGGTCTGTTTGAAATTGAAATTAAATAAATAGAAAGAATTAGTGAGTAGGGGTGTGTTGGTCCAGGTAATTCACAGTATTTAATGGTTCCAACGGTTACAGAGACAGTGACTGTAACAGCTCCAATTTACTGGTACAGTTCCCTTACCGGTACAGCACTACAACTTGACAGATCCCCCTCCGCCCCTTTCAACAATAGTCTCAGATTTGAGTAAAGCTACTGAATAAATAATTGAGGCAGGTATAGGAAAATCTCAAATGATTTTAATGCACTTTCAAACACCTTTACACTACAGAAATTGAAAATCCGTAGGTCACGGTTCCGTGCTTCCCGATCCAGTGCTGGTTCACGGTTCCATGATTCCTGGTTCAGTTATTCGGTAACTGGAACCGTAGTGCTGTACTCGGAGAACGATCACGTTTCCATGCTTCCCGGTTCTACAGTATTTATGCCTTCCCAGTTCACGGAACTGTGCCGGTAAGGGCGGGGTTGCTGTCACTGCTTGGAACCGTTCCAATGTGAGACTAGGTTCCACAGCCCCAGTACAGCTCTGCCGTCCAAAGCAAGAAAGCTTTAGAACAAGGAAATCTAGTTTTGAGAAAAACAAGGGTAGTTTTTAGGCTGTAAAATGGGCATTCTTCAATATTTTCCAATGATTTTTGTGTGCAATTGATCCAAATTTAGTTTCTACGTATGGCAGCAAGGCGCATCGATTTTGGAAGAATACAAATAAATTTATGTAAGCAACTGTTTTTCTTCGTTGTAGAAGATGAGGTAAATTTTGCTTCAAAAAACGGTAGAGGGTCTGCTACTGCTTTCTTCGTTGGACGCTCATGCTAAGGTTGTTTCCCACTGTAGCTGCTGCAGTTTTTTACCCCTTTCCCAAAGAGAAAAACAGCACCTTTATTTTTCCTTGTAAAATACGACTTACCGCGATGTGGAAGCAACCTATGGTCAATCGCTCGAAGCTTTTGGCCTCATCATAAAACTGAAAAATGGTACTGCCTGACGAATTCAGACAACTATGAGAGGGATACAACAAAGAAAAACAAACAGTAGTCCTGATGACCATTAAATGAAATTCGCTGTTACAATGAATTAACACCCTAGGTCTGGGATCTACTGTTTTTATTCGTTTGAAGAACTACTACTGTGTTTCATCGTTAGGGAACCATAAAAACTCGAAAAACCATACCTAGACGTTTTCCTTGAATAACATTTGCAGGGAAATTGTCCCAACTTGTACTACTAGATACCAAAATAGGTCTTTAAGATACGAATCTAGCCATACCAAAATCTCTAAATTGGAAAAAATCGAATCTATGGCTTTTTTACTTTGGAGAGCAGGGCTGTACTGACACACCCCTACTAGGTAGGAAATGAAAACTTACTTTCATTTACTTTGGTTCTGGTCAGCGCCAGGTAAAAGATTGTTTACTTTCATTCAAATAAGTAAATATGAGTATCAGTGAACCTTCAACACAACAAAATCATAATGAGTTTCCTTAATGATCATCATACCCCCCTCCGTCAGCTAATCAGTCCAGTTCATGCCCTCTAACAATATGGAGCCCCCCCTCCCAAGCCATACAAAAATGTTATAATTCCCTGTGAACACTCAGTGAATTTCCCATCAACTCTCCCATCACTGTCTGCATCCACTCATCATCTTCTTCAGACCTTCATCGCATCATCACCGGCCCAATGTCTGACAGGTATTTTTGGATCACCAAGACCAGTGAGTAGAGTTTTCTGGCTCTTTCGGTTTTTTACTCCCCCCCCTTAAGTCCCACACTGTAATTTCAGTCAATGTAGCATGCACTGCCGTCCAAGAACATTGGGTATATATACTTCAGAGGTCTGTACGCATATAGGCAGAAACCTCGAAGAAGTAGGGCCTCAAGGTAGTCTAGTACAAACTAAATCACTCGCGAAGAAATCGTGGAAACCTATTCCAAAGAAAAACGGAGTTATTGAAAAGTTGTCTATTTCAACTAACACACGAAAAAACGTGAAAAATACGCTGTTATTTTTCGCGTTTTTTCGTGTTTTAGTGGAAATTGACAACTTTTTAATAACTCCGTTTTTCTTTGGAGTCTAGGAGTTAAGGCGCTAGACTGCCAGGTAGGTAGGTGCTTTCTGGTTGGGAAACCTAATTTCGCCCAGGACAAATCAGGTTTTTGGACAGATCGTTTTCCACTTTCTCATTTAATCACTTACTTAAATGGACTGGAATATTAATTTAAACTGGGGAATTTAACCAGAGAATTATTTTTACATCATCATGTTAATGAGCCCATTATTTTGAATACATTGTCTTTGTTTTTTAATGGAAGCATCATTTCAGTTTATAAGAAGTTTTTCTTTCGTTTTAATAAGCTCCTTCTTTTTATTTTAACAAGAGGGAAAGGGATAACTGATTAAACCTATATTCAGGTAATAAAACCAGATCCCATGATCCCAAAACAGGGTCTAGGCCTACAACTTGCAACGCCTACTTTACTGCAAAAACAAGTTTTAGGGTCTTTTGTCTGTTAACATATTCTAAATTAGAGTGTCAGCATTTTATGGTGAAAATGGTCCTTCTTAATCAAGACAGTTGAAGAAGAAATGGTTATAACTTCGGATATATATGAATAAGGGTTCGGCACCGACTTTAGTTAGGCATGCTTTTGCGATGCTTGTCCCGCAGCAGGTCCTCCACAAGAGACTGAACAGAGATGAGGATGAGCCACAGAGCGGTAAATGACATGAGGAAGGTATTCGAATTGACCATTGTACACACGGTAGAGATACTCGTAATAATTGTTTGGCTTTTCTTATAAATGGGACATTTTTACTTCGATGACGACGAAGAAGTTTAATTTGAAAGTGAAATAGTATAATTTAACGGAAAAACCAATAGGTAAAGTTACTAATATACCAGGGACTTCATCACAATTCCAAAGTTATTTTAACCCACTCTCCACTCAGAATAACCATCCAAAAGGTAACATTCAAATGAAGGCAACCTTCCGAAAGTATGTTGATAATACGGGATTGGGTGAAAGGCAGCCTTTAATTCTGAACCTTTGGGAAGGAAGGTTATCCTGAGGGTCTCAAAGGAACCATTACAAATTGAACCAACTTCCTCAAGCAATTGATCTTTCTGCCACTACGTCATCCATACTGCGAATGTCTTATGGGTACTTACGCATTTAGATTCTATTTCCATCACTCGGTCTTCAACGTACTCCTCGTTCAGGTTGTCTGAAGACTGCTTGACTTTCTCAATATGCCGTGCTGCATCATCGTGAACTAATTTGGTGAGATATGTCTGGGGGAAAAAATCAACAACATACATTATGCTTTTGCTAGAATGTAGAGACAGAACGGATTTGTAATCCATTTTCTAAACAATCATACTCCAGAACGTCAAAAATCGCTCAATTCTACTTTAAAAAAGGCATAATAATTAATATACTACTTTTACTTTACTTTTATCCCTAAGGTAAGCCCTTTGAGCTCAACTTTTAAAAATTTCACTTCACGAATATTTGCAAGGAGGTTTAAAGGGGTTAGAGGGTTTAGAGCAGGGTTTAGGAGGAGGTTTTTTCATCCAATCGCTGGTAGGCTCTATCAACCCTAAGCTGTCCTTTATTCACCCTTCACACATTACTATCTTCTATCTTTTTTTTACTTACGTCTTCCACTTTCCACTTGCACTGATGAAGCTATGGCAACTACCGATAACAAACTAAATGTAATAGATAACAGATTGGCAATGGACTATTGATTAAATATAATATTTATTCACCTGTTACAAATAGGACCTTTTGGTCCTCTCTACCTTTACAGCAGGATTATTTTTGATTATTTTTAATAAAAAATAAACTAAATCAGTCATTACTAGTTTTAAAACAAATAAGAGAGCTTGTTTTCTACTAATTAAAAAAACATTACATAGTGTTTTCTAGGTAATATAATTCAAACCTTAGATAGGTAGTAAATTCATTATTAAAGATAGTAAATTATTATTCGGAATGTAAGTTATACGTCATATCATCACAATATTAACCCTTTTGAAATTTTTCTTGAAATTTGATATGGATGCCGCGCGCTGCTAAATAATTCTATATTAATTTATTATGGTTTGCCTTACAAATAATATTCTGAACGATTGGACTTCAGTTCTATGCAATGGAACTTGGAGAAGTAGATTGCAGAAGGGAAGTATATCAAGTGTCCCTTGTACACACATTATGTAGGTATTTGGCTTTATCCAACAACCTGAGACACTGTAATTTCGAATTAAACTTATTTAATTTTAAATTAGACGTTTTTAGATTTCAAATACCTACCTAATTTATTGTTAATGTCAATCTGATTTAATTGGTTTTATTTAAGAAATTTCACTTGAAATCAAGGTCTAATGTGAAACTAAGATTTGCGAGATTAGCAGATGGCGGCCTATGCGCTACGTTACTATTTTGACGGCACACTTCTGCGGGTACCTACCCGTCCCTTCCATGTTCTACCCTTTCCAAGCCCTTCTCGAAATTAACTCGACATTAATTATTTATTAACCCCTTTGGCGATCTTGAAGGGGTCTCAAAGGAATGTTCATAAATACGTCCCTATGTTCCTATATCCATCTTGAGCCAGTAGCCTCCCCTTACCTGCCTCAATTCCTATAAAACTACAGTAGAAATGAACGGGTAGGTACTTACGAGTAATTCTATTTCCTGAGTGATTCGCTTCTCTTCCTGAACATTCCATCTCCTCTTCCTGGCTATTCTCAATTGACTGGCGATGTCGTCTCCAAAATTCAATTTTTGTTCTTTCGCCAAATCATTAGCTGAAAATCGAATCATTTTGTAAATTCTAACACCAACTATACTAACAAAGTTTTGTATAGCTTCGTTTCCATAAATGAGTAAACAAATTAGTATGACTTATCTTAAGTAACTAAATACCAGAAAGGATTATCAAATGGTATCTTTTCGAGGGCATGTCTTGGTTTTGCAGAAATGTCTTCCCTGCGGGGATCTTTCAATATTGTTTCCTATATTGTTTCGATATTGTTTACTATATCCACGATCTTTCAATACTCTCTATTCAAACTGCTTGTATTTCTATCGGTCAAAACCTTTTTCTGTTTCAACAGTAAAACATGTTACTGTTCAATCAAAATAAATTGGCCTTCAAAGTGAAACTATCTATTACTGCCGTTTTTGGTTTATTATTCTGTGAATACACTTATGTATTCGCGCAGCTAAAAATTTTTGGAACACCCACTGAAATTTTTTTCTTTTACGTCTCAAGGTGCGTAGATTCCTTTAATGCTAAAGGAGGATACGGCCGTCCACCGTATCACCGACATCTACCTTTATTTTCGGTCTAAAAAACTCTCTTTCGCACATGGGATCCATTTGGGCCCTAGTTGTGCTCCGAAGCCCGATCGGAATACATCCAGGGGTTTTATGGGAGAAAAACTGGTGTAAAAATAGGGTTTTCTGATGTTTTAGTTAAATGAGAGCTTTTGAGGTATCGTTTTCCATGTTTTTTAGGACAAAAAGACCGAATATTAAGTTGATTTTGACCGAAGACTGAAGAATTGAGGTTGTAACAAAGGTAGCTCCCGAAATTCATTTTTTATGAGTCAAAAACCTGGGAAGTCAGAAATCACCATAAAGTTGTATAATAACACTATAAGTAGTATTACCAAGTGAATCAAGACAATTAAATGTTAATACCAATGATCAAAAGATAATCTGTGAAAAAAAGAGCCTAATTTGTCTTTTTGGGGGCCAAAATTGGTGGAAACCATCAAAATTAATATTTCAATTATTGCACATGAAAGAAACAAAACGGGAACAGCCAACATTTCTGTACATATGTCCAGTAGAATAATAAACCCATGTGACAAGGACGTTGCAGCGTTTTCATAAGTCAAAAACCTGGGAAATTGTCTGAAATCACCATAAATTTGTGTAATAACGTGAAGTAGTAGTAAACAAGTGAATCAAGACAATTAAATGGCAGTATCAATGATCAAAGATAATTTGTCAAAAACAGGAGCCTAATTCGCGTTTTGGGGGCCAAAATTGGTGGAAACCATCAAAAATAGCTACTTCAATTATTGCACATGAAAGAAACAATAAATGAACAGTCAAAATTTCTGTAGGTATGTCCAAAAGAACAATAAACCCACGTGACAAGGACTTTGGAGCGGTTTATTATAAGTTTTTGACTGTGACATGATTTACGACTAACTTTACATGCAAATTCTACTGCGGTCTTTCTGCATGAGTTTGGAATGATATAAATTCAATCTGCTAAAACTGAGATCGCCGAGAAAACGTGGGAATAATCTGATAGATACAGCAAAGATAGCGGACCTTCAAGGCTGAAATCCCCACAACACGAGGATTACACCGGTTTGCATTTATTTCCCAGTGCGGAGAGGACCGTTCATATATTTATAACAACACAGTGTTTTTAATATCAGTGGAGTGTGTTGGAAGTGTTAGAAGCAAATTATATACAAATATTAGACATGTGGATGAGGGTGATAACGGTGTTAGCCGTATTGCCATCTGATTTGTTGGCGATGCGCACGCGGCACTACGTCTCAAGTCCATTCGGCTCCTGGAAGGCATACGATGCGGATATTCACGTTCAAACCACCGACAACGGACGGATTGAAGTTATGGAAAAGATTTTAACCAAAAGAGAACTTGACGGCGGGTTTTTTAGCGAAAAAGTTAGAAAAGAAGCCGAAAAATTACGGGACGTCAACAACACCGTAGAGGCCTTCAAGGACTTGACGCGACAAAGACCTGAAGCTGGGAAATTCAATGTTATTTCAATGAATCCTTCGACTGAAGAGATTTGGAATTCGGAAGTGATTGATCCGGTTTTCGAATATTTATTTGACAACGAAGACGAGCAGTTGTTCTTTGTGGTTATGATGATGTACGATGGGTTGAGTAAGCGCCCGTACGGTCTCGGAGTATTTGTTACCATAGGAGTCAAAATGAGTGAACATCTTGTGAAAGGTTATGTGCCGAATCCGATGGAGCCTGGTGTAAACGGAGTGGTTCCGTATTTGTGTAGTACGGGGCGCGAGAGAACTTTACGAATACGCAACACGTTATACAGCACGATGGAAATCGGACGAAGCAAAGAGAAAAGATGGACGGTTCGGGTTGAGAAGGCTGAGAAAACTGTTGATTTCGGTTCTTTAAACACGGGCACTGCTATAGATGAAGTGAACAGGGAGCACGCCCTGAAGTTATCAAAGAACGACGGGGACGTTCCCGGGCAGCTGATACCATGGAAATTGGGCGGCGAGGGTGGCGACCCTTATAACGTCGTTCCGATGAGTCAAAAAGCGTTTGACGCGTTCAAAACGCAAATCGAAAAGCCGATTTCGGCGTTTTTCTGCGAGCCATCGAACAGAGATGAGTCTGTGGTGCTTACGGTGTTTGTCGTTTACGACAGCAATGTCTCCATGCGGCCCTCTGGTTTCATCGCTTTAAGTAGAGGTTCCAATTCGGATTTCAAAATATTCATTCCAAACTGAAGATAAGAAGAGGTAAATAAATAGATTATTGATAAAAGAATACGTCTTTGTATTGCTGACAATGGGGCCATCTCTCAGACCAGAGGCCCATTCCTAAAGACTCTTCAACTTTTCACTTTGCAAGTCTTCATTTGTACTCTTCACTTTGCGAATTATGAAAGTAGGAGAAGTTTCTGTTCCTGAGACTTCGCGCTCCCACTCTGCAGTTCTACTCGAAACGAAGTGTTTTGAAGAGCAACCTTCATTTTGTGGAGTAACCTCCAATAACTGTTACAGTTTATCGTTGGGTGTTCCGGTTGCTTTATTCCGAATCTGGTTTCATGAAGTCTTCCATCTTTCTATAAGTTAACTTACTTGGGATTTGGTTAGGCGAAACGTTTCCCTGAAATTTGTGTCACTGACAACAAAATTAATTCGCGCTCAATGAATGCAGCCGATGGAGGGTCGAGCACGTTCAACACCATCATCACCATCCTCCTCTGATGGGAAGTATCGGAAAATTCCCATTAAAAACGATTAGGTAGGTTGTCACTTTTTATCCACTAACAACAACAACCTGTCGCTTCCTAAACTTTCCTTCCTCCCAGATGTAGAGTATTTTGATGGCCTCATTGGAGCTAACTTCGATGCTATTATATATGCTTGCTTGCCCTCACACTAACTGGACCACCTTTAGACCTAATCGAAAGATTGAATTCTTTTATTTTTATTGGTACTACCAAACAGTGAATTTAACGAAGAAATAAAACCTAAAAACCGATTTGAAAAGTATGTCATTCTACCGCAGAGCCATTTGGGGCTCTGCAAAAATGTTGTCAACTCTTCATTTGAAATGCAGACTCTTCACTTTGCACTTTGCGAAAGATAACCTTTAGGAACAGAACTGTTCAAAACAGGGTAAATCTCTGCAATTCTACACTTTGCACGTCACTCTTCCTCTTCAAATCAAGAGCGTTCTTTAGGAATGGAAATTTGTCCGCAAAGTGCGGAGTGTGGATTTGAAGAGAGCAGAGTGAAGAGTGAAAGTCTTTAGGAACGGGCCCCAGGACTTGCGATCTTCGATTAAAATCTCCTTATGACCTAAATACAATCCAGGTAGCCAGGATTCTAGATGAGGGCGGCTGTATTGTTTTCAAAATTAATAATAAACTTAAGTTTAGTTAATCGTTGAAGTTAATTAATTAAGTGGAGAGGCGGAGTGAATTTTCTTCTACAACAAAGCGTAGCTTAGGCCAATCAGTAGAGGATTCGAAACAGGGGGGTATGCTGCTGTAGGTTGTATATAATTATAGATAGAAACATGTAAAAAAACAAAAATGCTAACTACCTCATGACAAATTTTGGCAGCCAAAACAACCTCGAAATTTTGGCACTTTTCCCAGTTTTTGGCTTATTACATCTGAAGTATGTCCCCTATGTGAGATGCAAGTATAGAAAGTTAATCACTCTTACCAAAATTAAAGAACATTAAATTCTGCGTCGAATGACTTCCATGAACATTAAATTTGGTTTAGCAGTTCAGTCGGAAAAAATAAAACAAATTGTTCTATGTTGACTGAAAAGTGTGCTATGCTCAGTTTCACACGCCTGTAAAAAAACAAAACAAAAAAGAAGAAAAAAGTTATTCCAAATGAAAAATGTCATAACTCAAGTTGTACAGCACCAAATTCTACGTTCATAGTCACCCCGTTTTTAAAATTAAAATATTCAATTTAAAATTTTAATTGAATAAGAACTTTTTAAATAAAATATTTTAATAAAACTAGGGGTGCTCTGAACGCAGTACTTGATGCTCTACAATTTGAGTTATATGACACTTTTCATTTAGAATAACCGTTTTCTAGTTACAGGCGGGTGAAACTGAGCATAACACACTTTTCAGTCAAAACGGAAAAATCTGCCTAATTTTGACTGCCCATTCTGACCAAACCGCTACACCAAACTTAATGTTTAAGGAAGTTATTCGACGCATAATTTAATGCTGTTCAATGTTAGCCTGAGTGAAATTTTCCGTAAGATGGACCGTTTGGACGTTATAAGCCAAAAACTGAAGAAAGTGTTAAAATGTCGATGATTTCTGGACTAGTTTGGCGTCAGTGAGTAACCTAATGGGAAGGCAGGTATTAACGGTGACAACGCGTCCTCAGTTAATAGTAACGGTACCTCGTTGTAGGTGCTTGATGGCTTCATCGTAGTTCTCCATCTCGAGGAGGGCTTGGCCAAGGAAGAAATGGCCTTTGACCAGCGTCGAGTCCATGTCCAGAGCACGCCGGCAGTCCTGGCACGACGAGTCCCACCTCTTCAGTTTGAGGTGGCAGAGGGCTCTGTTTGTGAAATACGTCGGCATCGTGGGGTTTTTAATCTGAAAGAAGAGCGAGCGAAACTGTTACGAGCAGTTTCCGGTTAGTCTTTAGGAGCTTATTAGGGAGGTAACATGACGGAATCCGGTTATAATAACTAATAATCCTCCATAGGTCTGAAATTGATTAATATTTCTTCCAGAATTCTATTTGGCATTGATAAATTGATGGAAAACTTGAATGCGTTTGAGGATATATCCATTTTATTTACCTGGTTTCCTAAATTTGCTCCTTAAAATCTCTAGCGTAACTTTAAGGATTATTCACGCTGCACCGTGTCCGGGCCGGGCCCGGGGCACCACCGGGCCATGGGAACCGAGTGGAGACCGGGCCGTGGCCGAGCCTCCATGCATGCTATTCCGTCAGTTCCGTCCGGGCCGTGGCCGAGTGTGTCTTGTCAAAATTTGTGCTTCGAAAATGAACTTTTCTGAAGAAGATTTAGCAGCAATTGCAATTGCACTTGATGAAGAGGGAAGGGATAAACAAGTTGCTGGACTTCAGAATTCCAACTTTGAATTCGCCACGCTATATAAAGAACTGTTGGACGATGAAAGTAAATTCTTTGGTTATTTTCGAATGTATCAGCTCTAGCAGCATCTATCAGCTCTTCGTCATCCATCTTTGAGTAAGATGCAACAAGAGGGACAGAGCCAGTCCGGGTCTGGGAAAAGAATGTCCAGCCCCCTTTCTCACGGAGGCATGGCCGGGAAACGGTTCACACACGGACTCGGCATGCTCCACTCGGTGTAGCGTGAACGAGTTCATTGAAAATGCTCCCACGATTCTTTCATCATGTCCCGGCCGGAACCCGGCCGTGGCTCTTATTCTTAAAGACGGCATCTTATTCTCCTCCTACTTGATGGATGCTACCAAACTATCCATACACTTCAACCAAGGTGTAATTCAAAGGTACCTATGACAACATGAGCTCCTCTGTACTGAAGTCATCCAATTTTTCTGATTTAAAATCCATGAGCTCCTGTATACTGAAGTCATCCAATCTTTCTGATTTAAAATCCCAACTATAATTTAAATTTAGAGTCACCACAGATTAACATACTGACACGAAAGTTTTTCTAAATAAGTTTAAGCCAAACTGGGGAACTGGGACAGCATTGGTTGGCAGTTAGCAGTCCATCAGTCAGGGCCTCAAACCCCAGTCACGAAAGAGGGCACTTTCAAACTAAAAATGCCTTCACAAGTTCCCCAAATGAAACTAGCGCCACATCAGTAATCGACTCCACAACACTAAGACACTTGGCAGGACACTGTTAGGGGTGGCCTATCAGCAGCAAAAAGTGGACCCTACGACTGCTTTCAGGACTTACTGTGGCTTGGCTTGGAGGAATAAAAATGTCCCCTTAATGTACCGAACTCAAAAGAATCTATTGCCGGCCCACAAAAATAATGATTGCTGGGAGCACATTCATCTGGCCAAGGCCGAACTTCGAAACCACAATGGCACACTGCGGAACGGCTGTAGTATGCCATTTCAGAAGACGGAAAAAGCAGTCAACTGCTGATACGTAGTTCGGCCTTGGCCAGAAGAACGCGCTCCTGGCAGTCATTATTTCTGTGGGCCGGCTAGGTATAGCACCGTACCATTAATGGACACCAAAACACGATAAAACATGGCAGGCAACCTTCAACAAGGATCAGTCGCGGTAAGCCGTGACAGTACCCTTCATAACCTCGTAATTACCCAAATAGGTAAGACTATTTAGCTTCATAAAATATCTGTAATGCATCCCAGACGATGAAAATACCTGGGAGATAGCTCCAACAAGACCTATGACTTGGAAATTCGTGGGTCTACTCGTTAAACCGTCTATGATACGAGTATGATTTTTGGTCATACCTGTAATAACCTGCAAAATACAATACCCTGCAAACATTTTCAGGGCTTTGGATCTTCAGAATTGGCTATCTCTTCTGATGCCATGATGGCAACAGGGAGCAAGCGACACGGCCCGACAGTGGCGTCGAGAATGCCAAATGCAGCCGATCTGAGAGCTATTAAACGGATTAACCCTTCCACAAATAGCGTCAGATATTTCCGATATTATTTTTGCCTACTTGTCACCTGCCTCTTACACAACGAGACACGGGGGAGGAAAGGCGAGTACATAATAGGTTTACAATAATTGAACCGTCTCCCCATTACATAATGATACCGAGAGGATTAACTGGTATTTCGCACGCAGTAGAAATGCACTGGTGACCGGATTTGACGGACACCTCAAAACGCATTCAGATTACTGTCAGTCGATTCAACTGATTCTAAATCGCGAGGACTCACGACCCACCCGGAGTTCTCTGAATGTAATCGTACATCCTCGTATACAATGGAAAAATCCTCTGTTGTTGTGGAACTATTTCTCGATAAACTGTCCGAACCAAATTAAGTAACGTAAGCTCCACGTTATAGGTGCACTGTTATTCATTTAAATGGAAAGCTGGAAGCCTCAGCGCACTTCTAAAACGTTTACAGATGGCTGTATTTTGGGCGTTATCCCCACCACAGTTTTGAGAATTCTCCGTTACAGGGCGCACAAGCATTTACAGCAGTGTGCAGTAATTTTACAGTTAAGCCAACCCCTAATGGAATGCAAAAAAGGAAAATAAAGTTCAATGGGGTTCGAAATGTCAAACGGGTGTTGGTGCCAAGACGACGCCACAATATCGGAAAACAACTAATTTATTTGTTGCAATAAAGGAATTTAACTTGACCAGGTAGGGAACTATTTGCAACTTTCCATACGATTTAGCTATTGTTCATAATACTATTCAACTATCACTCAACCTCTATTTTTGCTAATGTTTGGTATTTATTTCCAATTCTGAGAACAATTTATAAGTAAATAATCTGTCCTGTTTTTGGCTATTTTGATAAAATTTTGATTTTCAAAAACAGGATCTTGAATCGGACCCACAGTGATCCAAAACTCATCCCTTCATTTACTTAAAATAACTATTTTTGATAAAATTCGGTATCTTCGTTATCTTGCAGCCAAGATTCTATTGTCAACAGCGCTGATTATTCTCGGAAATATGTAATCACGCAACTCTTGGCGGAAAGCTCGAGGGATTTAAATTTTAAGCGTACGTTCGAGATACAAGGACACTGAAACATGACCGTGAAACGTTAACGAGTTGATTAACGCAAATAACAAAGATGGTCACCTACGCTACAATAACGGACATAAATAAATATAAATTTATTGCGATTTCCTTACTATAGCTTTTGTGTAACACGTCACTGCATCCTCGTACTTCCGCAAATTGAAATGTCTGTTCCCCTGATCTTTGAGTTCCTTGTCCGTCAGATTCGCCGTCGAGTAGGTGTATTTGCTCATCTTGAATTTCTTAATTTTGAACGGATTATTTGACACAAAACGGCCTGTTTTGTAGAGAACCAAACAAAATCAGGTTATGTCAGGAAGGGAGTGAAGAGAAATTCACAGAGGGGAACCAGATAAATCGGTGGACATGATAACAAGGCTGCAGTCCTCTTGACGCAGTAACACACGCGAGAGAAAAATCGGGTCGAATTTGGCGATTGTTGCGGGTTTCCAACTGGAAGGCTTCCACAGCGTAATACCGAATTCGCGCAGATATGGAAGGCGGAAAATCAAAAGAACGAATACCTAGTGACAAAACTCGATGGAACGAATGCGGAGAAATTGAAAATAATAGGTCACTGCAACGTTAATGGATGTCCATGTCATCCACTAAACAACCACAAACAACTAATAAGACAGGGTTGCCACCCCCGCAACTTCGTTTATCGCAGTGGAACAACGTCACAATCAGGTTGACCAACGATGAATAATTTCAATAATTATTTCAGTTAAAACAACGAACGGTTTTGAATAGTTTACTTAATATGTACTTGAATAATTTGAATTTATTCGAAAACATCGGTGAAAGACGTCAAATATTGGTCAAAATCATCTTTTGAAAATAGTTCTAGAGTGATCAATTCTTTATTCCTATAATATTACTTAAATAAATAAATTTAAAATAATCTATTATCTAGCTGTTGCTTTTCCTTCGATAAATCCATAGGAGAACTGACATGATTGGTAATTGCTTTATTATTTTTTAAAACAAAGATATCGTGATGAGAGCTTTCCGTAAAAATATGAGGAGGTACCCGATTAGCAGAAACATCCGAAAACGAGCTTTGAAAACACACATTCATAAAGCAAGTATCTCAGAATTTGGAATTAAACCAGTTTTTGAAATGAATTAATTGATTGGTCCAACATTTGTAGTAACAACATTTTTGAAATGTTTCTCTTCCTTATGTAAGTACTTAGGTAAAAAATTTCCGAGCATGATTATAGAATTCCAAATCATGTTTGGAATATAATCATGTTCGGAAATTTTATAACCGGAAATATATTATAAATAAGGAATAAATAGAAACATTTCAAAAATTGTGTCACTACAAATGCTGGACCAGTCAATTCAAAAAATGGTTTTTGTACACAAAAGGTAATAGTTTATAAAGTGATTTACATATTTATGCATGGTAGTTTTGTAAATTAATGCACAAATCCTACATAGGATCCGCTAGGATTGAAAAAAGAATAAATTCCGCCATTATTTATTTAATTACCTATACCTATTTATTTAAAAAATAAGAAAAAATGCAGATAAATGAACGTTAACAATCAATACCAATTAACTATTATATTATTCCATAAAAGTGAAACTGACGAAAATGAGACTGAGCGGCGATAGCCTAATCTAATTAATTAAAATGTTCACAAAAAATTCGTATTAGGTAAAGTGTATGTGAATATTTTTTCGATTTTGTAATGAGTTTACCTAGGGGTTTTTTAAAAAGGGGATTTAGCAGCATTGGACATTCGAACACTATGGATACTAGCCATCTTCTTCGATTTCACATAAATTCATAAAAACACCCTATAAAAAAGCCATGAAAAATACACTACAGAAATCTTGGAGGAATGACGAAATGAAAACTGATTTGTCACCTTCCTAAAAACTTTACCATTAATTAAATTAATGGTTACAATTAATTAAATTAATGGTTACAATTAATTAAATTAATGGTTACCATTAATTAATCAAAATGTTCATTCAAAACCCAAACATTTGATTTTTACTACTTCGAGTTTTCCTTTAGTCATCTGTGAACCTGTTAAAGAGCAAAACGAAGAAGACGAAGTTGGTTGGTCTATTGTTATGGTTTTGCCATAGACCAAGGAAGAGGTTTTCTGCTGACCACCAATTTGCCCTAAAATTATATTTTTATGCTCTATTCTGGTATGTTTTGATGTGCTTATATAATTTTCATTAACTTAATATCCCGGTTTGAATCATTCATGTCTAGAGACAAGCGTTGTTGTCGTTTGTATTTAATCATAAACCCACCCGACACCGATGTTCCTGAATTGTGTCCATAGCTGTGACAAATTGCTGTTCTCTACGTCGAAATGAATTTATCGTAAGTTTCTGATTGTTTTTCAGATCTCAACTCACAAAAGGGGATAATCGTTTTGAGAATCGGATAAATCCATAAATGCCTCTTCTCAATCACCGTAGGGAAGTTGGAGATAAGCGTTCGAGGACAAATGCATCAAATAGCAGACCTTTTCATCTTTATCATCCTCTTAGGTAGGTAAATCTCTTCTTGTGTGTGTGAATGGGTTGTTAAAATCCTTGGCCTTACGACGCAGGCAACGAGAAAGCGCTTTGTTCATTTCAGTGACTATGCTCGTCTTACTCTTCTTAACAACTCCCAGGTTTTTCGTACAATTTCTTACAGTTTATTATATCAATAGGTTTTTTATTATTTACTTTTTAAAGTCACTTTTTCTTTTTCTTGAGTAGTAGGTACCATAAAGTACACATATTGCATATACTTTATATGTTGTAATATTGTTATCGACCGTTGATATATACAGAAGTTCTGTGGTTATTGAGGTTCGGTCGGTGAAGTAATGCGAGGTTTATTCCAACGTTTCGACGCTTTATTTCGTCATTTTCAAGGAATATGAGTTGGCAGGTACACACAGGAGTAGGTAACTTATATAACAACTTCAGTTACAAGTGCTTTGTAAAAAAGTGTTAATTTCAAGTAACACTTGTAACTGAAGTTGTTATTATAAGTTACCTACTCCTGTGTGTACCTGCCAACTCATATTCCTTGAAAATGACGAAATAAAGCGTCGAAACGTTGGAATAAACCTCGCATTACTTCACCGACCGAACCTCAATAACCACAGAACTTAAGTTCTTATATATGTAGATAATAATGGTGTATTTATTGGGATCCATTTATTGAGCACTGCCAGTTCACTATGTCTAAATAGGTACTCGATCTTGTTTGATCCGCCCTTAAGATTTCACCCATTGATCTTTGATTTACCTTATTTTCCCTAATTCCCTAATTAGGATGAAATCTTAATCTAAATGACATCAATACATTGGGGAATTACATCATACGTGCCACTGCGTACAAAGATTCATGATAAGCACATACTGATCTGCTGGGAAGGTTTTGGGACTAAACATTACGTAATTATTTGACTATAAACCTCCAAATTATCGCTATTAACCTATTTCATATTTCATTATTGATTCTGTTACCTATTACTATCACCTATTCCATGCATTCATTCAATTATTCCATATTTTCCTGACAATTTTTTAAGGGTTTGCCACATCGGAAGTTCTTCTATAATTTTAAGCGATTTTTTGAAGCAATGCGTCCAAAATTTGTTACTTACGAATTGTTGAAACATTTTTCGTTTTAACATTCTGAGTGCACTTGACTTTAACATTGCACATACTAATAAATTTGTAAGTTTGTAATACATATATACCTACCTGATTGTATAATTTAATTATTATTTGAAATATATTTACACGAGGTACTAATGATCCTCCCGTCACAAGGAGGATCTCAGGTGCTCCTGAGTGTGTGTCCTTAATAATATACTACTATATACTGAATGCATCTTAATAATAATATATAATACGGATAAACAGGATCCTGCCCTTCTAATTAGATGGTTTTATATCAAATAATACGTCATATTCTCACCAATTTCCAGCTAAAAGTGCGTCTCCCACATATGTAACGTTAACTCAAGATGGACCAGGTATCCTGGGGTCCACTTTGCACTTCAGGGCTCAGGTCTACGACGATCACAACATCCTGCAAGGCTCCGACACCAAGCACCAATTCAAATGGTCCGATAACGCCATACCGCCTCACAAGTTCACTGTAAGTTCGTTTGTTGAAAAATAAATACAATTTTTGAATTTGATCAGATTTTAGAGATTTTGCTGACGAAACTAATCGAGGTAGAAGCCTTGTGATCGCTTTCGAGAAGGGGCAGTTTTTGAGGGTTACAAATTCTCAATTTTTTGGCCAAGTTCTGTTCAGTAACTGAATTTAACACTTATTGACCACAAAGTGAGGTCGAGAGTAGGCAGAAAACGGGTGTGAAATTTGAATTTCTAAGTTACTACTGGAAATGACGTATCAGCTAGTGCATCACTTCATTGTGTAGAACTGCAATGGTTGGATGTATGTAACCACAAATTAATAAATCAATTTAACAAACATGTCCCCAGTATCAAACTGACGGGAGTTTCATTAAAAGTCACAGCAAAGGTTCTTGAAGACTGCCAGGAAGGTTTGTCATTTCTAATGTTGGGTTGTTGGCAGCATTGTAAACCTTTGCCTCTGAAGCTTCGCTCTGCCTCCTTGGGCTAACAGCCAATCATTATGTCGGTGGGCTTCATACGTAATTTCTTGCTGCATTTTTACTTTTAATTGCCCTCATTTAAAAAATACCGCTTGTTTTCGAAAACAGGCTTCAAACTACTATTTTTCCAAGAGTTGCGAATATTTAAAAAAAAACTCAAATGTTTTTGCTTCAAAATCAAAATTTCCTCTTTGCGTTTTGCATTTCAGTCCTTCCATAAAATGTGATATGGTGTATTTCCTGTTGTCCGTGAATTGTGTTTTAAGGCAGTACATGAAATAGCGTTCCGTTTCAGGAAGTCGGTGAATTCAGTGCGTCGCTATGGAACGTGACGTATACAGCTCCGCAATACTCTCCGGGAGAATACGAGATCGAGGTGAGGGTCCAGAAATGGGTCACCTTCTTCTTCTGGGACATCGGCAGCGCCCGCATCACCATAAACGTCACAGGTCTGCTACCCAATCGACGTTGATGATTGCGTGAATGGCCAAAGCCACATTTTGTGTAGTGTTCGAGTGGGTTTCGAACCCACGCCCTTTTGGACTCCTATAATCGTTTAATTCTAGACGTAAATAAGTCATTCAAGACAAAACCAAGAATTCAGATGGTTAATTACAACCATAATAAATGCACTCATTAGAATCATCGCTAGTATGCATAAAAAGAAGGTTTTGCTTTTACTTCGGTTTTTGAAGGCTCCAGGGCTTCGATTGATATGAATAAAATGTAAAATGTAAATCCTTTTACCAGTGAGCAAAAGTAAAGCAAATGCTATAAGCGAAATTTAATTTGCATAATAATTCCATCTTGTTGGCAATGCTTTGAATTGTCGTAGCGTACCTGAGACCATGCTACGCCACTTAGTTTGTACGTAAAAAGCCATGCGATAGGTCTGATAAGAAGAACACAAACATTTCTTTGAATATTACACTAAGGCATTTTACGTTATATAATACATTATGAATGCTGACTATGGTCTATGCCCGTCTCAAAGAGTATGTGCATTTTTGTACATGATATTTTTTATTTATTGTGATTTAATATTAATTATTCCACTCTTATTAGTTACCTATGTTAATTTTCCTATACTCTTATCAGTTAAGTTAAACAGTACAAGATTCTCTCCTGGAATTCCGGGTCACTATTGTGAAACAGTGTAAGCGGTATGGTTTGACATTATGGTAGCTTCAAGGAACAATCAAGGCAAGTATAGGTACATAACAGATCAATAATCAATATTGAGCTGTAAATGTAGCGATGTCATAGCATAGGTACTGAACTTGATCGCTCTCTCAGTTAATGTGCCTGATTAATTCTGTTCTATAACCCCTAGCCTTTTGGCAATATCTAGCCAGTTTTCACCGCTTATAACATTCAGAAGAGCGTTTCGAGCGAGCTGAGGGGTCCCAAAATTGGGCACACGAAATTCCGCAAGAAGCAGAGTGAGCAGATCTCCATGTGTCCATCTTCTTCGTGTGGCATATGTGGTCGACTGTTGAGCTTCTGTAAGTCACCCTGAACTCTGCGAACCCATCGCAGGACGAACATTGACACTTTCTGCTCCTTTTCTGTCAAATCCGAAGGTTCTTTTGGACAGACAGTCCTGGACCGCTCTGTCCAAGCCACGCCCTTTTTTGTGCGTTCGTACAGCGCCAGAACCGATCCACGATCGAGAGTTGGCTGTTCGGACTGCAGTCCAGGACCGTTCGGGACTAGTTCTGTCAGTCCTGGATTTTTTGAGGACTGTTGATCCTGCACGGCGCACTGGATGTTTCTACCTTCAGCTTATGTGGAAGAAGGTTACAGTGCTTCAGGTTTTCCGTTCGGAATCGTCAGTGCGCGTTCGGACAGACACAGTTCTGGACTCAATCCTGGACGGTTCTATCCCCTCTTTTTCAGAACGCAGTTCCATCCTGGACTGGTCCAGGACTGTATGTCCGAAGAAACCATCTGCAACGGACAACCATGTCCAAGAATCCGTACAGGCAACAGGTTGTAGCGTGAGCTCTTGCTTTAGTCATTTCCACCCATGATTCCTTCACTTTCCCCTCAACTTCTTCCAACCGATTCCTCCATTCACTCGGGTCTCCAAAACTCAGCGTGCACCCATGCTGCTCACATATAACTCTCAGTCCTTTGTACCGAAACAATCCGCGATTCAGTGCTTCATGGGCCACCACTTCAGGAAATCGGCTTTCCGGCATCTCGATACTTTGAGCAGATACTTAGCATGTAGGCTGAGAGTAAACAGGAACACAGGCAAAACTGTAGTCTCAAGATATATAACATAATCGGACATCAGTTTGATAAAAATACTAATGTCTCAGCTATCTTGTATTAACATTAATTAAATTTAATTATTATCAACTTATGATGGCTAGTTTTATGCCTGTTCGCCTAAGGAGTTTAAAGTAATAGCTGGGAGTCGTTACGCTCCACACTCATCTGAATCCGGTGTCTCACAGCAGAATAAAAACGAAATGCACCGAATTGAATACCTCAACCAAAGTTGAATAAACGCGGCTGTGAGGCAGCGTATTCGATGATAGCTTATTTTTCAACGTTATTTTGCCCAATCAAATAATGGTAGTTTTATGTAGAAAAAAATCCAATAAGTAGTCGGTTTTATTGTCGTTCCTTATGTTTTTTGTGGTGCTGAATTCGAATCTGGAGTTATCCGACTGAATTTTCTGGTGCGTTTTGAGAAATTCGCAAAAAAATAGCGACGTTTTCGCACTTGGTTTTGTTTTTTGCTTATCATTTCAAGAGTGTGTGTGTGGTAACGAAAAAATCACTCATACCTTTTTAAAGTAGACTAAAATTTAATTTTTAAGTAGACTAAAACATACACTTATAAAGACTTTAAAAAACACTTATAGACTAAAACATAGTGCCTTTTTTAAAGGTATGAGTGAAAAAATCACTCATGCGTTTTTAAAGTAGACTAAAATTTACTTTTTAAGTAGACTAAAACACGTATAAAACTTGAAAAAAACCCTAAAGTATACTAAAACATACCTTTTTTAAAGGTATGAGTGAAATAAATCACTCTTACTTTTTTAAAGTAGACTAAAATTTTCCACAATTTGAGCTCAACTGCGGCTCATTACGTCGAATAGTTTCCGAGATACACACTTGGAAAATTTGTCATTTTTTCCAAAAAGTGAAATTTCAAGTTCTGGGTCAACTTACCTTCAACCTCTTTGTACTCCTTACTGTAGCCAATGCTGTTACTAAGACTTGACCTGCTAGTAAATGCTTCATTTTTATGCATACTAGCCCATTGTTTCATTATACCTTAACATTTGGAGTTGCCTAAAAATCACAACACTACATAAGTATATATATGTGTGGTCTGTGACATTTTGTTGTTTTCAGTTTTGTTGAACGGAGAGATGGAACTGATTCAGAACAACACAGTAATCGGCGGGAAGTACGTCTCAAACAACCACGAGGTCTTACACAGGATCAAACTGGTCGAACCGGACACGGCATTGCTGTCGCTGAACGACACCGTCATCAACACGTACTGGTTCCTCGGCTGCTCGTACTACGGCTCAACCTCGGACCTCGTGTTCCCCTTCAACTACACCAAAGAAGATCTGGACCGTACGGTACTCATGAGGGCGCTGGTCGTCGCGGGGAGGGAAACGAACAACACGATCGAGGAGAACAGTATCTCGGGCTATGCGGGGGACAACGTGACGGAACCGGAGTCCACCGTTGCTCCTGACAAGAACTGCGATGAATTCCCAATCGTACCGAAGGATTCCAATAAATATTACGGATACTTCAAACGGAACGTCACTCCGACTGGTGAGTCAGCCTTTGCACGTTTGGCGTTTAAAAATGTTGGAACAAGTGGCTGGAGAGCAGTTCCGTCTGATCGCAAGTATGATTTTTATAATCACCATGTGCATCCTTTCACTATAGCACAAAAATACACCAAACGTGATCTATACAAAAATATTCCATTCCTCTACTAAAATGTCATACTTTAGTGAAATCGGACGAGTGCAATCGAGTAAAGACAGTGAAATCATTCCAGTTATTTGGAATATTTTGAATTTGTTTTGGATTATGATTTGAGGGAGACTAAAGAACTTTCTTAAGAAGTACTTACTAGATTGTTAGGGATGACGGTGTGTGCTCGGCCTTGGGCTGTGGTCTAGCCAGTTGGTTGAACCTCGTGGTCCGATGTTGTGCAACTCAGGTGGCTCGACCACTGTCAGCTTGTGTGAACCCCACTTGATGAACGAACGTGCAATTTCGTTATTGTTACATATTTGTAATAATTATCTCTTTGAATACCGACCTGCTATATTTGTTCGTATCCTCAGCTCCAGTCCAGGTTGGGACCATCACCGGGGCGACGTGGCTCAAAATGGGCGAAGTCCTCCACCTCAACCTGACCTGTTCGGGGTCGAGCCCGTTCTACCACTGCGTCCGCTTTCTGGTCGGAGAGTACAACGTGACGGGGAACGAAACGTGCGGCCAGGCCCGCCCAACGACCAATTGCCAGATCGCTGTGACCCGTTACCTCAGCAGAAGTCCGAAGTTCACCGTTCTCTTCATCATCAGCAACGCTGTTTCGAAAACAGTTACTCCAGTTGGCGTCACGCGTTACAGCGGTGAGTCTCTCTAAACATTGTTCAGATATCGACTTTATCGTGGGTGGTTATGACTTCGGACAGTTGATTTAACAGAAAATCTAGAAATTAAATATTTATAGTGAGAGGAGGAGGAAACTTATATATCTATGTATAGGTACATTAAGTAAATACTGAAAATAGAATTAAGCTTAAGGAAAAAGGTACATTTATGTGAGAAAAAATCGTTAAAATATTAATCGTGTGCATTTTAACCCGGACTTTCGGTGGTCCCCGTTCCGGTCTCATCTAGTCCGGATTAGCAAGACTGTACTGTACAAGTTTTGTCGCAAAGGACCGTAGTTCTCTGGCTGAAGTAGGAGGATTCTTAAAGCCAATAAACATGGCAATGATGTTTGCCATTGTTTTGTATGAAACGGCTTAAAAACCGTTTGAGCCATGCATGTTTATTAACAGCTTTATTTTAATTAATATAATTTTGTTTTCAGAAAAACATCACCCTCAGCTGTCTGTGATCATTGTGCCTATCACGTGTAGCGTTCTGGCTATAGTGCTCATCATCTTCGGTGTGGCCTACTACATACAGAGCCGTAACAGGTAACTCGTTTACCTAACCAAACAGATACAGTTTGATGATGTATGGGCAATGGCGACCAAGACGCTTTGGAAATGAGCATGTTGTGTTGAGCACTGAGTGTTCGAAACACAGCACATTTGGTCTGGGTAGATTAGTTGTCCATAGATTATATGGCTAGGCCTGGGATTTGGCTGCCAATCCTGTAAGGCCAGCCCTAACTAATCTCTACATAGGGAGACCAGGTAACGGTTCGAATGGGCAATTTTTGTGGGCTACAAATTCCCATTTTTTCGCTAAAATCTGTTCAATAACGGAAATGAACGCTTATTTACCAAATAATGAGGTGTTTTTGTCGAAAAGTTTAGGCAAAAAACTAGTGTAAAATTTGAATTTCTGTGTTCCCACTAGAAATGAGGTAAATCAACGAATCAGGTAAATCGACGATTATGTAGTTAAACTCAAATCCCGCTTAGAGCACTAGTGCATCACTTCAAACGGTGTACAGAACTGCAGTGGATGGATGGATAGAACCGCAAATATATAAATACATTTTAAAAACATCCTCAAAATCAAATCAAGGGGAGGTTCATGAAAAGTCACAGCAAAGGTTCTTAGAGGTTAACAAGAAGGTTTGCCATTTCTAGTATTGGGTTGTTGGCAGCATTGAGGACCTTCGCCTCTGAAGCTTTGCTCCGCCTCCTTGGGCCAACAGCCAATCAGATGTCAATAGACTTTATACGTCATTCCAGCCGCATTTTTACTTTCAAACATTATCATTTAAAAAAGTCGTACGGCAGACTGACAGAAATTTTTTAATTGCATTTTCGGAATCTATCGTAGGGTGAAGGCACCAGTGTTTGACACCCTAAGGAAATTTTTGACTTCGGCATTTCATTATAAATAATTTTTCCCCCTCTGGATTTTTTTCGTTTCTTGTTTCGCTGCTGTAGGAAGTCAAGAATCATCCAAAAATTTAAAATTTCCAAAAAGTTCAAAATGTGAAGCTAAAAAACAAGTTTTAGGATGTCAGCTTTTTACCCCAGTGTTTGACAGGTGATTTTTGAAAATTCCCAGTAATTGATGGGAGTTTGGACCAATGATTGACGTACAAGTAGGGTTTATAGAATTAAGTATAATTATGGAAATTAACTAGGTTTCACAGTCTCATGATGCAAATAAGAGGCGCAATAAAAAAAAACCGCTGCAAATTCCTATACAACGGTTTATTATTTTGTACAGAACACCCTTCTTTTACAGATCAAATCACTCTGTATAGATAAACCTTCTATATAATATAATAAAATTACACTATTCTAAACATGTAGATCGCAGACCCTCCGTAGCTTAGTACCTAACCCGTACTCGTTACTAGGTAGGTACCTACCTAAATCACGTGTTAAATGTTGCTAAAATAATTCTTTCGATGACAAACAGTTGCTAAAATGGCAAAAAGAAACACGAAGAATGATGTTATGAAGAGAACTTGTTGATGTGGAGAGAAAAAGTATTAATTCCCGGTAGGGTTTCGATCTCCGGAACTTTGGTATATCAGTCCGTTAAATAAACCAGTGCGCTATAGATCCCAGCAAGCCCTGAGTCTACTGATGTTGCACTCAACCCAGCTTGATATCTGCATAGGTACACCCTCCTGTTTACGGCAAATTGTATAGCAAATTTTATGGCAGTATCGTAGAATGTTCTGGATAGTCTCAAAAACTCAGAAAAAATCAAACTATTTAAAAATTTGAGAAAACCCACACCTCAAAATAAAATTGTCTGAGATAGGGATACTCTGGACATTTCAGCCCCTATTTTTCACCCCTTAGAGTTGAGTGACAGTAACACCGATCTTCGACGACCGATTAGAGCCCAAACGGGACCCATTTACCAAATTTCGTGAATGGGAACTAAGGCAAAAGCGGATGGATGGAATTTTTTGTATTTGATATTCGTATTCTACGTCCCTTAAATAAACCATGAAATTTTGAGGAGGGGAGAGGGAGAGGTTTAAATTTTTTATATTTTTATTCATGGA
Source organism: Leptopterna dolabrata (assembly GCA_954871275.1). Lineage (NCBI taxonomy): Eukaryota > Metazoa > Arthropoda > Insecta > Hemiptera > Miridae > Leptopterna > Leptopterna dolabrata. Next base: position 26,133,528 of record OX940988.1, read on the forward strand.
CGATTCCAAAGGTTTATTATTGAAAATAATAAACCAAAAGGAATTGAGATAGGCACAGTTATTTTTGTGAAACACCATTCAGGGATTTAAAGACGGCAACGTCCAAGGGCTGTATCAGATGGGTCACATTTGGGTGGGAGGCAATCAAAATTATCTTCTTTTCGGAACAAAACTGGGACTTCCAATGTTAAATGAGATGAGTGCCCGTCGATGAACAGAATAACTGGAAATCGAATCCTCTCCGTCACAAGTCATGGGTGTAACAAATCGGGCCCCATTTTTCTTTGGATGATTTACCGTTGATTCAGTATAAAAGGGTCACATGGGGTACCCTATGACGTCTAGCTGCTTCGCTCACTGACACACCTCCAGCAACATCCTGTAGAGCAGCTGCAATTTGCTCTTTCGAGAGAGAAATTTTGGTTTTGGCTTCTGCTTTCCTGTCTTCTTTTTCCTCCTTATCGCCATAACTTATACTCACTCGTCTCTTCAACCCGAAAGGATACTTATTATAACTTAGCAGGATATTCGCAAAAAATGATACCCAGTACTAGGTATTACTACAGTACTTTTAATACCTGTCATGTCAAACACGGGTCCCATGAGTGTCAAACACTGTTACTAGTGATGACCACTGTATGACAGCACTCAAGACCAGTGTTTGACACGAACATAGTGGCGTGTAGAAGACTGGTCTGGATGTAGACGTCCACCCAAAAACCATTACTAATCATTGACCGCTGATAAAACTTCCAATTAAAACAAAAAAGATGGAGATACCGAAAAAACGTACCCGGACCAGTTATTGACAACAGTGTCAATCACTGGTGGATCCACTCCATAGGGGATGAGTAATTGACAATACCTTTGTTAACCTTATTTTTCAATTTTTGAAGAAAATCTACATCAGAAATGGATTCTACTGCTAAAACTGAATGCAGAAACATACTTGGATGATTAAACAATGATATTTGTGAACAGATAAATGAAATTATTTGAGACTCAGTTCCTTAACTCCTTCCCTAAGCTGGAGACGTTGACAAGGTACGTGCAGGTGGGGCCAGCGATAACCTTCCCCAAAACCTAAAAGGATGCACCCAGAACTAAACTATTTCACTTGTTTACCACTAGATGGATCTGAGCTCCTAACTAACCGAAGTTCCCCACTGGGAATTGCTCAAGGGCCTTATTATTCCTATATGAATTTGAAAAGTCAATTACTGGATCCAAGTCAATTACTGGTGCCTTCACCCTACATACCTTGAAACGTAAACCATCAAATTTTGAGGGGTTAACAAATTTTTTTTTTCATGCTCGATTCCAAAGGTTCATTATTGAAAATAATAAACCGAAATATCGCTTATTTTTGAAAACCGGCTTCAAACTGCCGTTTTTCCAGGAGTTCCGATATTTTTTTTCCAAGACACATTTTGATGGAAATTTCCCATTTGATGAAATTTGTTTGATACTATGGACACAAGCCCACATGTACTCTCCGAATATAATCAAAACTTGGCGTTTTTGATCACCCTCCTTGATTATAGCGGAGCCTTATGTAGCCCAACGCCCTTATGAGGTGGAATAAACCGGTTCCTCCGAGATCAGCGAAGTTAAGCTGGGTTCACATTGACCCTTAATCGACGTAAATCGCGCTGAACTCAAACGCGTAATTGAATTTGGTTGGCTCAGCAGGTTTAAGCTCTTTACGCGCGACGACTTTTGAACCAGTGTCCAAGATAAAAAAAATACAGGTATTTTTACATGCTGTACGGATCTGTGTGTGGCTTCTGGGCAGGTGAGGCTGGAGCACAGGCCATATCTCGACGATTACGCGCTTTACGTCCATAACTAGCGTTGTCCATGTGAACGGTTTGACGTTTTTACGCGCTTTACGTCGGTTACACGTCAGTATTAACCCTAAGATACCTTTAAGATACCTCGTGTTTTTGTTTTTTCCCCCCCTTTTTTACGAGGGAAACAGTAAGAAAGTTCAAGACTTTCGCTTTGGAGGGTCCGCACTCCTAGGATCACCGGACATTTGCATAATAACGCAGGAGGTTGCATTAACAGGTGAATCAAGACAATTCAGTGACATTTTCACTGTCGAAAATAATTTGTCAGAAATAGCAACCTAATATTCGAGCTTAAAACCATCAAGTTAGCTCTGTGGGTCTCTTCACTGAGGTCCCAATTGTGCCGTATTCAGTCGAGAATAATAAACCCATGTGACAAGGACTTTGCAGCGTTTTTCAACTGCATTGCAATAAAAAGTTTCTCCAAATTTTTTTCTCAAAAAACGCTTTGTTTTCAAGTTATCTCGATTTTAAGCATTTTTTTCGACCTTATATCACTAAAATGGCCATAACTCCCTTAACTTACTGTGTAAATTTGAAAATGAGCACTGTAGGGAAGAATGTTAAATTTCCTTACATCACTAAAATGGCCGTAACTCCCTTAACTTATTGTGTGAATTTGAAAATGAGCCCTGTTGGAAAAATGAGCACTGTTGGAAATTCCTATCTCGGCCTGACTTTAAACCATGCATGGCTATATGAAATCTATTTGGTTGTTCAGTGATTCATTTGAATAATGATGGTTATATTGAATTTTGTTGAAAGGTACTTTTATAACTTGATCAAATTTGGTTCGGTGTTTGTCTGTCCGTGTCCGCAAATCCTTGCCACGGGTTGAGCCCCAGATCGTCCCCTGCACATTACAAAACGTTCGGATTATTAGTACAGCCACTGCGCATGCGCAAACGGGGAGGAATTTTGTCTTCTCTTTTCTCTTAGAAGTTTTATCTTCTCTTCTCTTCGAACTACACGGAGGAATTTTCTTTCAAATTTTTTAAAACTACAATTTGTGCTTTATAAATAACAACAAATTAATTAATTATAGAATTCTTCTATCCACCACATACTCATGAAACTGAAATTCAGCTCGAATACTCGATTTAGGGCTTTCCTGGGGGGAGCACGAGGGTAGGTGATTTACGCAGAAAGGGCATCTACATATTTAGGAAAATAATCATAAACCATTGTTTATTTATTTATATAGGTATACATTTTTTAAAAGTGTAGGTAGTGAACTCTATGCTTATTTTCATTCATAGATACAAGATCGAAGTGGCGGATTTCGACTTCTCCCGTAACTCAGACACAGAGTACAAGACGTTCAAGGAGCGGCTCCGGGACGCTGTAAGCTCGGCGTTCACTCGCGTCAAAGACGAAGAGTACTCGGAAGAAGGACCATCCCACTACTCAGGGGGAGGTGGTGTTTGGTCACCAACGAGAAAGTATGGCAGCATGCAATAAAAATAATAATAAATACCCCCTCTTAACTCCATAGTTGGGCTGTTGTGGTGAAAGTTCTTAATGCTTGGATCAACCAAAACCCTAACTAAAGGTTAAAGGTTACCTGTAAAGATAAGGGACGGTAGTGTACTGTAGTGTATTGTGCACGTGGTTTTTAGGTTAGGGTTGCCATCTTGACGCGGGACAAAACGCACCCTTTAAAATCACCCTTCTTCGTGGATGTGAGGTCTGGATGTTTGCTAACGCTCGCATCTCGGACATCCCCCAATCAGTCCATGAGCTTCAAAGTGGGGGGCCCCTAAACGAAATTTTCGGGCTTTTTCCAGATTTTTGGTCATTACCCCTAAAATATGCATCCTGCAGAAAAATGTACTCCAACATAAATTAAAGATAATTAAATTCTGCATCGATTGACTACCCGCAATTTGTAATGTAATTCGATGCGGCAGTATGGCCGAAATCGATGTTCACAAAATGGCCATTTTTACCAACATCACTGAAAAAGTTGATATAGTGACTTACCGTTGAATGGCTGTTCAATGAAAAACCGTTAATAAAAGTGAAAAATGTTAATGAATGTTGTAGAGGATCAAATTCTGCATTCAGCGAGCACCTGGCATGTCAAATTTGGTCGAGTCCACAAAATGAAAGTTCAAATTTTCGATTTTCTGTTCGCAAATTGACTTGTATGGTGCTTGCTGAACGCAGAATATGGTGCTCTACAACTTTCATTCTGTACGCTATTTAAATATAATAGCTGAGGTGCGTGAATTTTCCACCTTTGATTATGTCAGCGAATTTTCATTATGCTTGGAAATTTAGTTAAATGCCGAACACTATACATTCAGGGCCCAGTTTGATTTCATTTGACGCAGAATTTAATAATTTAATTTCTACGGTTTTATTGGTACCTAATTATGATTTTTTTAAATTTAATCTTTGTTTTGGTGTTTTATGTTTAAAAAAACCTTCAAAAAACGCTGAGAAAGAGGTAGTTTGTCTCGAAAAAATGGGTCAGCTCCATTCAGTTACCCATAAAACGTACCTAGTGTTTTCGTGATGAGTGAAATTTGTTGTAAGACTTTGAAGTAGAGGTGTGCCGATACTGGTGGATAGGGAATGTGGGACCTGATCTCTCGGTGGAACCGTTAAGAACCGTTCCAGGCCGCTCAGGTTACCGTTACCCAGTCTGGGGGGGGGGGGGGTGACGTGTGCCGATACTCGGAACCTTCTTCCGTGATTCCATGTCCCCGATCCGAGAGTATCGGCGTGCGCTTCGGCACTAACACCTCTCCAAAGCGTTATCGATCCATAGCGATCCCATTCCGATTTGGCCGCCTTTTCCTCGATCCTGTTCCCATCATCGGAACTCGCTGCCTACGTTCTACGCTGCGTCACCCGTTGAGCCACCTCCTCGCACCTCCCCACCTTCCTCAATATCTTAATAGTGGTGATAATAGCCATTTTATTTCCGCACTCCTGACCTTTTTACATATGCATGTAACATGTAACACGGTTGTGACCTTAATTAAAAAAATTAAAAAAATTCCGATTTCGAGGCTCGATTCCTACATACAAAAGGAAGCTACTGTATTAATATCAGCTTTTTAGATCAATATTTTCAAGTAAAATACCAGAAAAAATGTGAAAAACGTCGTTTTTAAAACTTTTTAAATACTCCGAAATGACTGGAGTGAAGTTGATGAAATTTATGCGTTAACGTTTTTTATAGGGACCTAAAAGTGAGATCCAGTACTCTGATCTCCAGTTCAGTACTCTAAAAGGACCGTAATCGAAAATTTGTATTTATCAGCGACAGCGAATTGTTGTAAATCAAAATAATATACACCTGGTAAAATATGGTACATGGCAACATTGGGAGTTACGCGCGTGTTAAACCCCTTGGTTTAGTCGGTAATTTGGAACTGTTCCACGCTTGGAACTGGACTAGATGGGAACAGTTACAACAAAGATCGTTATCGGCGCACGTCTACTTCGAAGTTTGTCAGAATGATTAGGTACCACTGTATAGCGGAACAGAGCAGATCAAAAATAGGTTTTATGAACGTCGCGTGGATGGGGACTTCGACTGATCATTTAATTTCCTGAATTTCTACAGTACCCAAGTTCAATTCAGCAGTTCTAATTCGTCAGATCTAGGGTGGTACACGCTGGTACTCAGTGTGCTACTATTCAGAATTCCAAAACGTCCACAGAAATTCATACATTTCTCGAGAACACTGGGATGGCAGCCCTATGTTAGGTGCTAAACTAAGTTGTGGTGGAAGGGAAAGCAATATATTCACCTAATCAAGTCTGTTGTATATAAAAATTCAATTTTTCTACCTCACAAGTACGGCTTTATTTCTATCAACGAAAAATCCTTTCCTGATTCAGCATGAGATTTTTGCTGACTAAACCCTCTCACCTTTGTGTTGTTCATGTGTGAAAAATGTGAATATTTTCAGCTGTTGTACAGGCCAGTGGCATTTCGAGAGAAAAACTTGGTAGAAATGAACTCGCTTATCAGTAAAATTTCCACTGCCTGGATAGTATTAAAAATAATCATTCGTATGATGATAGAATATGCTAAGTGTGATATAATCAACTGAAAACAAATTTACCGTAATTTTCAGTAATAATTTACTTTTAATTTATCCAATTTACTCTCAAATTGGCTCATTTTTAGACGATTTTCAATTTTTTTTTTCTAAAATGTGTACGATTTACTGAGAAATTACTAGTAATATTTTTCCAGTCATGTGGCGCAGTTACTCTAAACCACAGCTTTATTTGCAAAATTGGATGTTTTCATGTATTACGAGAGTATCATCGTAATTGCTGAAATTTTTGGGGTTCGTCTCTGGATGGTCTCGTAGGAATATCATCGAAATCAGGTTACAGTTTTACATATATGTAACTCTGGCCACATAATATCCGTATTTACCCACATAATCGATTTTGATGAAATTCACTTGGGTGCTTAAGCTCCCTTTTGGTTCTCTGAACATGTAATGGTTACGAGGAAGCTTGAGCCACACTGGAACAGACATTTTTTTCTTCCACTAAATTTTGCTGAAAACGTTCGTGCGAATGAAAATTACTTGTATTGTGTTACCACACATTACAAGTCATTTTCATTCGCTTTTTTCGTTGCTTGAAAAATTCATGTCAAGTCCATTTAGGTACTTGATTTTTTTATTCGTCGCATTTTGCGAAACTGCGCCACATTTAGGAGTTCTTTGCGAAACCAAAACCTGAACGAACTCGTTGGCGTCTCAACTACCACTCGATGAAACCAAATTTTCTTGTCTTCACAATTTTTCATTTTATTTTTTCATTCAATTTTTCTCTTCTAATCAATTTTTTAAAATAGTTATTTTCTAATTCCCATGTAATTCGTTTTATTTTTTATTTCGAAATTTTTCTTTTCCAGAAACAGACCACCTCGCGAAGGCGGCCTCTTGTACGAAAACTCTGATTCAGATTAATAAAAATAAGAATCGACTGTTAAACTCCCCCGTTATCAATAATTGTAACCCGTCCCCATACCCCTCCTTCCGTCATTATCAGGATGTGTACTGCCCCCTCCCACTGTCAATGCTTGTATTGCATCTCCCCTACCTATCCATATCATGTACGACCAAAACTTCTATTTTATCCATTGTAGATTTATTATTTTTATATACAATTAATGAATCCTTTATATAGATATTGTTAATCATAGGTTAGGTTCTGTTGTTTGATGGCCGGTTCATCAATTGCAACGCTAAACGGGCAGTTAGAGAAACCACAGTTATGAATAACTGTCGCTTAGAGCATGGATACTGCAATAATTCGATTAACTGACTGCTGTAGAAGGCCGTGGGCAACCCCAGAGGACCTTTCAGTTTTCGCGGGTTAGCTACCAATTGGGTGTTGTTTGCAGTGTGTTCAGTGTTAGTGCTGTTCTGAGGTACCTGCGATTGTTCTTTGAAGCGCCTCGGAAAAGTGTCTGTCGTTTGGCCGTCAAAGATAGCGGCCAAATGACAGAGGATCGTATTGTTGTCGTTGTTGTAGAAGATTACCGAAGATGTAGATTTCCCATGTTCTGGACGTTCAGCCATGATGTTCCTTCGACTTCCTAGGTAGTGAGGTAGGTATCTTACCTAAACTTATTAAAACGATGCGAGTTAGCAGTTTTTAGGCTCAGCCAACCTATTTTTCTGTTTTGATACCTATTTATTTGACAAACTTCACTCATAAACTTGTCGTAAAAAGACCTGACACCCAGGTTGGCTCTGTTTCCCACAGCAAACTCTGAAAATGCACTATTCTGGTCATTGCTGCTATCAGAATAATACAGATCGATGGTATCCATAATATTGTCAAAGAATGTCACAATATTGTCGCAGAACAAAACTGAAATTGCATGGAACGGACTTTTTAACCTCACAAAGTGAGGTTAGAAATCCTTGGATGAACCCACTAAACCTCAGTTAAAATTCCTCTCAAAAAGCATGAACAAAACTGAATGAACAAAACCTCAGTTAAAATTCTTATCTAACCTCAAAAAGCATGAACAGAACTGAATGGAACCCAGTTAAAATTCTTATCTGGCCATCCTCAGACCAGATACATTTTAACTTCAGTGAGCCCTTAACATGTTGTAAGCGATGGCGATTTTGAGGGTACCTCTGCTGACTGGCTGAACCTGTTTTCTGAATCATACTCCCTTAATGTACACATACAATGTCCTTAATCGATTTTTACTTGGAATTAATTGATTTATGGAAAATGCCTATTTCTAGACAGTCTGCCAATAATGTATGCCAAGATAGGCTAACTGCACTACTTTTAATCCATGCCTCCTAGTTCCTAGGTCTCCTGTTCGAATCCCAGTCAAAAAATGACTTTTTCCCTCATTTTTTCATATCTCCGGAATGTTGATTCACAATGCAAAATAACAAAAAACAGTGGAGCAGCACGAAGAAAAACTTACTGTTCAAGCTTGGATTCACCCAAGAATGGAGGTCTTAAAGAAGGAGCCGGGAACAGGACTTGGAAAACATGAAACCCAGAACAGAACACATTCTAGTGGTTGTCAGGTTATAATAAACAAGCGGAATGTTGTGAAATGTTTCATGGAGGAATGATAACACGGGGAGATATAGGTTAGGGGTGAAACAAGATGGTGCACGACTCAGCAGTGCCCAGTTCTGGCCTCTTCACCACTGGGAAGTGTCCAGATACGTCGCTTTCGCTTCCAACGTGTTAACTGGTGGTGGATAAACACATTGAAGCAAACTGCCGTTTTGTTTTTACTGCCGATTAAATCTCCCCTAACTGACCGTTATTTGCAATAATTGATAAACCGGCCCTAAGTCATTTAACCTGGGAATTAGTCGTATTGAGTTTGAGGGTAATTTGTGAGGTTATGTCATGCTTGAAGAAAAACTACTTAGGTGTTGCATGTTATCTGTTAGTTCCTTGAAAATCTAGTTTCATATTTTGATCGACTTGAAAATTGGTCTAATAGGGCCATTGAGATAGATTTATAGAAATATCAGTGTTTGATGAAGAGGGGAAGTGATGTTCTACACCCGTGTGTGTGAACATGGCAGTAGTCTTGTTGTCACTAGGCGAGTCCTTATTGGTGATAGTCAAAAAGCCTCTTGTCAGGTATTTTCCAGACACCAGAACTTTTTTTTAAAAACGTTCCAAAACCAGAACCCAAGTTTTCCTCAAGGGTGGGGATGAGTTTCAAAACTGTTTCAGTTCGAGAACTCATCGGCTGGGGACACGAGTCAAACAACTCTGATGACTTGAGGGCCGAAAAGTAGCTGAGTAGGTACCGCAGTGGAAAGAGCAGGGTTTAACGCCAAGTTTGGAGGGAAATAAGATTTTGGGGAGGTTTCATTGGTGTTATCTTCAGTTCTAGTTCTAACCCCATCCCACGTCGGGTATGGAAGTTTCTAAACTCTTGAGAACCAAGTTCCTGCATGTGACGTAACAGTACCTATGTCAAGTCTTTCAAATGTTATGTTTCCAATTTAAATGTTGTATCGATCAGAATGAACTGAAATCTAATCCAATACGTTCATGTCTAAAAAATAATAAATGTGGCACATGGTTTCGGCCCATAAATTTTTTAAAATTTTTATATAATTATGTAAGTACTAAGAAAATTGTGTCATTACCCCTGACAAAACCAGTATTGTCGAACGTTAGCCAAATTAGTACAAGATCTTGTAGTCTAAAAGTTGTGTAAATTTTCCAAAAAATGCCACCAGTTTATGTTAATACATATAATTTATTCTGTATGCCAAGAGGTTATTTTAAACATTAATGCTCACATGTTCGATTTCATAGGAGAGCGCCTACTTCAACAAAATTCGTTTTAGATAAATTTTTCATCTTCAACGTATCCTACTTTTACGTCGGACAATAATGATTTCAAGTATTAGATTTGCGCCGATCGTTCAATACTTGCAAGGCCGCAATGTCTGTGTATTGATAAAATATTATGTGAACAGACAGTATTTCACGTTGCACGTCGGCTGATTCCTATTGGTTAACAATATTGTGATTTGTTTTCTTTTGAAATTTGAAACCTATCCACTAGTTTGAAGCTGTTGTTTGTAGACAGCATTATGTAGGTAAGATATATCATCAGGTTATGTTCGTTCGTTATAATTATTATTGTAAATATTTTCATTAATATACCTTTTGCGTATTTGATTTCAGTATTTGTGTGTTCAACTTTCCTTGTTCTCTGCCGGTATAGTTCCTCATTTTCTCTGGATTTCGTTAGGTGACTGGGGGGATGTTTTTCTTATTTTGAGATAGGAGCTTGACCAGAAAAATCGTGAGTAAACTCATTACTTCTGTCTAATTAATAGTCTGAGGAGACAGAGAAAACTATTAAAATCGGAAAACGATATAATTTTAATAGCAATCCAAATGACATGCAATTGGTAATACATATTAATCATTGATTTTATACAGCGCCATTTTCTCTACGGGAAAACACAAATTTGTCCATAAATAAACAATACATTCCGACCTAGAGTATAAATTATTTTAGGTACTGACGAAATTAAAATATCGACATCCTCATTTTACTCTTAGTTTTGTAAAATGTTTTATGAATACATACTTGGATTGAAATACTAAATAATATTATTTCTTGAGGAGGACTTCGAGATGTTGCAGTTTTATTGGGGCTGACTTGAGATTGAAAACTGTACAAGTAGACACACGATCTACAATGAAATCACTATGTGCAAAACAATAAATTAATACATTTTATTAATGAGAATGACCACCAATCACTGCATGCTGCGGTTGTTATTCCATTTGTTTTTTTTTTAATGCTGCAGAGTAACAAAGAAGTTGCAGCAATGTTGGTGGCAAACAGAATCTTTTTCAGCAGCTAATTCATTAGTTTCGGTTGATGTTGCCGCGGCATCTATTTCTGCGGACGTCCGCGTACCACTGGTTTCTCTTGATTCGTCATGATTATTTATGGCAGTCGAAGTACAGCAGGATCTGTGGGTGCTGACACTCCAACCTCGTGTGGTCGTTGAAGCTGCAGCGTCTGGAGGAAGTGATGGCGATTAAATACGTTAGTCTGCACTGCTCCACTATCCACGGCAGCTGATGCTGCAACATCACCTGCGGCTAACTCCATCGCGCATCGTCGATTTCTTTTTCTGTCGCAGCAGCACAGACTTCTACAACACTGTCAGTTCATCTTGAAGTGGCGAGGTCATCCCAACCGACTCCACTTTGTTCGCTGTTTCATTCGGAGCTGACTCACGAAATCAACATGGGATTGGGTGTAAATACTAAACATGTACACTAAACATAATACATGTACATACAAGACCAAAAATAAAATTACTATGAAAAAAAAAAAAAAACATGTTTTAGTTCAAATGTCACGCGCAGGACTTGAGATTTCTTTAAAGACGACCTAAAGCATCATCAGACATCAAAGATTTTTAAGAAGTTTCGGTGGAATCACTTTTGGAAGTGTCACCGGACGTGTCCAACGTGGATGAGGTGTCGCCTGAAGAGGTGTTGCCTGATGAGGTGTCGCCTGATGAGGTGTCAGCAGAACATTGTTCCTCTTCTTTGCTATGGCTGTCATCAGGTTTGTCTTGTTTGGTGTCATCAGGTTTCTCTTGTTTGGTGTCATCAGGTTTGTCTTGTTTGGTGTCATCAGCTTCCATGTTCGGTCGAGTCTGATCTCCTACATCATCGCTTTGACTGACTTCTACAGATTCTGTGATATCTTCAGTTTCTTTAGTTGCCTCGACATTGGCTATTGCGTCTTCAATTTCTTTGAATGCTACATTATTATCTCCGGCTGAAGAACCTGCAGAATCTTCAGTGGCATTGAATGCTTTAGCATCAGAAGTTTCTTTAGATGCTGCAGCAGCATTCATTTCGGCAGACGTTTCATCACCTTCAGTTACTTTCAATGCTGCATCGTCACCTGCATCTGTAGAATTTATTGTATGATCTTCCGTTACTCCACTTTGTACTGCACTTTGCAACACAGCATCTTTCTCTGTCCCACCCCCATCGGCGTCGCTCTTTTCGGGTGCATCACTGGGTGGAACGACTTCAGGAGCAAAAGATGTGGACGGTTGGGGCTCGAACTCTGACTTGCAGGAGTCGCTACCGGAGTCGTACCCAGCGACGTACTTGTAGTCGAGCCTCTCCAACTTGACGAAACAAGCCCGCGTCTCGTAGGACCGGGTGGACAACCTCGAAGTCTCATCTTCCCCCACCACCTCCTTGTCTTCGTCCTCGGACCCGTCGTCCAATTTAGCCTTTGTCCTGAAATCTGGATCGTCCGGGTCTGAATCCGTATCCGACCTCCTCCTCCTCCTGTTCCTTCGACTAGATGTACTCCTACTCCGCGGCGGCGGCCTTTTCCCCAATAACGCCGGTTTGGAAGTCGACGCCACAGCCTTGTTATCATTCACAACTGGTGTGATCCGTGCGACGCGGTAGTTCTTATCCAAAATTCTCTTACTCTCTTCCTCCATCTCTTTCGACGCTTTCTGCAACTGCGTTGCACTTATATTCAACAACGAAACCATCGAAATCATTTTGGATTTAATACTGTATTTATTTTCTTTCTCTGGTATGCCCTGTGCGAGGCGGTGCAAGTTGTTATTCAAATTCAGAAGCGTCGTTGAAATATTACTAACTTTTTCCGTCAACCAAGACGTGTCATACAACTGTGTCGACTGCGAATTTGTCCCTACCGCAGCCACAGGCACAGGCACTGGCCGCACCACTTGCACAACTGGTCGTATGGCTCTGTACGCTGTCTGTTGACGTACAATGGGTCGGATGATTGTAGGAGCGCTCGGGCCGGGCTGCGGCATGCGGTAATTGTTGGGTGTCGCCAAACGGAATTGGTTCGGGTGGACAGCAGCTCGCACGGCAACGTTGTGGCCATTGGTGGGCTGACCGGGAACTTGAGGCAATGAGATCACTCGCCTTGGCTTTGTCACTTTGTTCTTGCAACATGTCGACTGATCCGTGCTCCACTTTTTCTCTTCTTTACTATAACAAAACATGTGATAATATTAGCGATCTCAGTAGAGTCATTTCCAAAACAATGCAGGTAGAACAGGAAATACGAATAACATACTTCTTTTGAAAATATGTACTTACAACATGCAAATTTAATTGAACCTTTCGCAAACTGAATATACAGGGTGACCCACGAACGTTCAACACCCCCTCTTTTTTCCTAAGAAAACAAATTAGAAAAAATTTCAGACGGAAAACTACTCATAATTTTTTACATACCTACTTACCTAGATCTCAAATCCAAAATGTCACAAAAACGTTTAAAAAGTTGAAATGTCGATAACCTTTGTTTTATCATATGGGAACCTCCCATTTTCTATTGCAGATTCGGATTCTACGTGTAATTTCATGAAGAAATGACCCGCTACTCAAATTCGACTGCGCAAAATGTGATAAAAAGGCGAAAAACCACGTATTTGAATATATTCAATTACTGCACGTGACAAATGTTTTTGGGGTATTTTTTCCGCACTGAATCATTTGATGACGTCAACTGTTCGATTTAAGACATCCCATCAAGGTAAATGGACCAAAATTTTCATAAAAATGTTGAAAAATATGAAATTCCGACGCTTTTCCCCCCAAAAATTAGGAACGCGATTTTTTTAAATTGCAGACTCGCATTCTACGTAAATTTCAAGGAGAAATGACCCGTAATACGAATTTTCGCGGTTTATTCACCCAAGGAATGCGGTAGTCGAAATTCATTTTTGAAACATCAACGTGTTTCGAAGAATGCATTCATCAAGATCGTGAACCGAAAAATTGGCATTACCACGTGATTCAGCGCGAAAAAATACCCCAAAATCATGTATCACATGTAGCAACTGAATATACCCAAAAACAAATGGTTTTATTTTCACGTTTTTCGAACATTTTTGCGCACTCAAAAAAGGGACCTCCTCCCAAATGGCACACTGTGGGAACTTCTCCTTGAGTAAATAATCCTGAGATTTAGCTGTGCCGCAAAACGTTGCAACGCGAGTTTTCCTACGGGCTTTCTGCCTCAATCAGTCTCTGGTTTTCTTCGGGTATGGTCCACTCCGATGCTGCCATGTGTAAGGATCACCGTCCGATATCGCTCATGAGCCGTCTGCTCAAGGTTTCCTTGCGTACACTCCACTGCCGTCTGCATCAAAGATGTGAGTGCCACTGTGGTGAGACACAGTTTGGATTTCAGTCGCTTCGGGACGCGTGAAGCAATTTTCAATCCCAACTTTCTTGGTCAGAACTGTCTCGACTATCGAAAGAATGTGTACTTGTGTTTTCTAGACTATGAGAAAGCCAGTGATAGTATCCAGCATGGCACAATGATAAGCGCACTCAAGAAAATCAGGGTGGACGGGATAGACATAGGAGTACCTGAACACGGTCTTCAACAAGCTTTATTTGTTCCCCTCTCCGAAGCTGAATCAGGCATGAAGGTGAATGGTGGTTTGGTGAATAATATCCAGTATGCGGACGACGCTGTCCTTACAGCCGATTCCCTCAGCCACTTGCAAAGCCTGGTTGACCTTGTTGCCACAGAGTGGTTCAATTGGCCTTAGGATAAATATTGCGAAAACCAAATTTATGGTAGTCTCAAGAGGTGATGTACATGCTGAGGATCTGAGGGCTGGGGAGTTTTCTCAAAGGCACAAGAGGCTGCAACAGTTTGGATTGGCGGAAAAGCCATAGCACAGGTCTCCTCTTACAAATATCTTGGTGCGTTAGTGAATGGCCAGTGTAATCAACGAGCCGAAGTTGTGTCCCGCATAGCTCAGGTCAAGAACGCATTTGCCGAGATTAGGAAGTTCTTGGTCAGATCAGACTTCAGTTTGGATCTAAGGATGAGAATGCTTAGGTGCTATGTTTTCTCCGTTTTCCTCTATGGTTGTGAGTCTTTGACTCTCAACTCATCTCTGGAGGGTCGGATCGAAGCACTAGAATTGTATTTATATAGACGCACCCTTAAGATACCTTGGGTGGACAGTCACCAATGAGGACGTTTTGGTTCGAATGAGCAAGCAGCGAGAACTCCTACGGACGATTAAGGAACGTAAGGCCCGATATCTTGGCCATGTCATGCGTGGGGAAAAATATGATGTCCTCAGGGTGATTATAGAGAGGACAATCGAGGGCAAGCGGTCGGTTGGGCGTCACCAAAATTCGTGGTTGAAGGACCTACACACGTGGTTTGGTTGTACATCGCTCGAGTTGTTCCAAGCCGCTGCTTCCGGAGAGATGTTAGCCATCATGATCGCCAACCTTCGGACGGAGATGGCGTCATAAGAAGAAGCCGAGATTGGGTCGAGGATTGAGCAAGCCAGCTCAGCATTTGTTCGTATGTGGGCTTTCCTATGTGATGAAGCATCTGAACTTCAGCATTATATACTGTGTTCTTAAACGCTATGTACGGTCCATCCTGTTATACGGAGTGGAAACGTGGACACTGAGGGAGCTGGGGAGGCTTTTAAAATGTGATGCCTCAGAAGAATGTTACTCCGTATCTCGTGGGTGCAGCGGGTTCGTAATATAGAGGTACTGTGGCAAGCTGGTCTCAAGGATCACGAGCTCTTTAAAACCATTAAGGAAAAAAGTTGGTTATCTGGGCCACGTATTCAGAAGAGACCGACACGCCTTCCAACACTTAGTTCTTGAAGGCAAGATAGGGAGCAGGAGAGGAATTGGCCGCAAGTGCCTTTCATGGCTCCGAGACTTCCACAGATGGACGGGTATTCAGGATTTTGCCACTCTCAAGAATGTGGCAATTGAGAGGACGCTCTCTGTGTGGTTCCAAGGATTGGTCGCCAATGGATGGCTTATGTCTAAGAGAAGATGACCCATTCCAGGCGGTTTCATTACAGCTGCTGACTGTAGGGGAGTCACATGAGAAGCAGATTTTTTGGATTTAAATCACTCCAATATCATGATTTAATTCAGCCAATAAAATTTGTAATCTCTGAAATGGGAAGTTTTACAAGGATTGGAACCATACTATCCTAATAACAATCATTTTTGGTGGTCTTCATTACACAGCAATTGAAAGCACTCACATTCCTCACAGAATGCCGTGTAGATCCTCAGATTCTGCACACAGCAAATGGTTCACCCCACTCTCGAAGACGATCTCCACGTCGTCGATAAAAACTAAGGACACGTCCAGTATCCCAAACGGGAACCTTGAGGTACTCCTAACTGGCCGGGATAATGCAACATTTATTTCAGATTTAATACCGGTCATAGTGGTTGGTGGACTACAGACAAGGAAGTGTGACTTACAGAGCGAGGTTGGTGTCTATAAGAACTCTCAGAGCCCAGAGGACAGCGCGAGACGGCCAAAGATCTTTGACGTTGCACACGAAACAAATCCAACTGTTTTTGTTCGAAGCGAGTTCGTCCAGAGGCAGATTCCGGTAAATGCACATCTGTAACAACAATATAAGTTGTATGATTAGAACAGTGTCTCCAAAGTACCACCCCCCCCCCCCCCACCCCAGCCCTCCCATGGCTGTTCTTCATTACTGATAACTGGGCTGGAGTTGAACCATTTGATCAACGATTGATGTGTCTAAACAGAGAGAGAAAAAAGAAACACTCATGTTGACGTTTAAATTTCAAAAATTAGAAAGTCTGGCAATCTGATAGAACAGTACTAAACCAGAAGTTGTGATTGGCGCCATCAATGGCATCTGTGTGCTCAACATGAATGTTGATGCTACTCAGAAATTAGCTCCAAATCTAAGGGCTAATTCATGGAGTGACAAAATAAATGCTGTGAAGCCTTAGAAATGCCATTAATGCACAAATAGTTGATAATGAGTGTTTCAACTTGATACAAGAACCTACTAACAGAAGTCACTGTGTTCGATGAACAGCCATATTTGGTGGCTAATTTCTGAGTATCGTCAACATGTATGTTGAGCACACTGATACCAGTAATGGCGCCAATCACACATCGAGCATTTCTATCGCCGAAGCTTAGCGAATTCTGTAATTACTTCTGTTATCAAGTTATTAGCTATTTGTGCATTATATTGCGCCATTTCTAAGGCTACATCGCTCCATGAAGTAGCCCTTTAGATTTTGCAACACAAAATTAATCCCCCCCCCCCACCCCCCGGATTTTAGAGTACAGCTGTGATGCTAAGAACAACACACAGAATCCGGTAGATCTCAATCGCTGCGCTTCTTAGTCCAAAACTATCTGTTAGTCATGTATTTTGGGGCAAAATCAAAACCGCTGTGGCGGTGGTTCATGGTGTCATCATGACACCAAAAACAAAAGTTGCAGTTTTATGCTGTTGCTTATCGTACCAGCAAATTGCGATGGTCTAAGAAGTAGATCCTCAACATTTCAAGTCATAAACCTGTGCTCCCTGTGTTGCTGGCAAAAACCGCTGAAGTAAGAGCCTCTCTAATGTTTGACAATAATTATTATGAATTAAAGTAAGTCACTGATTTCCAAAAGCAATGAATTCCATTTTTTGAATAAATTGAGTTAGGGGTATCGTTGGATTCAGAATGGCCTCCACTTCAATTCTGACACAGTTTTAAGAGTCTAAACCCTTTTCAAAAAAAAAAAAAAAAAAAAAAAAAAAAAAAAAAAAAACCTCCAAAACCGGAAAAGAAAGGTTGATCATTTCCAAAACCTGATAATTTGTACACCGACCCTTTCCTACTACGCTGGTTCTCGTTTTCTTAATATTTTTACGTTTTTTCATCAGGAAGCCTTTCAAATTAACTTCTATTTTGTTGGCAGCAGTTGTATCAGTGGCTACCAGGCCAGACGAACTTGGAAGGGACTGACAAATGGCTGTCAAAAAGGAGGGTCTGAGAATCAATAGCCTTTGAATTTGAAATAACTTATTCTGTTCAACAGCAATGCTATTGAATTTTTGTACGCACTGTTTGATTTTTATTCTATTTTATTTATTTATTTAATTAATGCTCTACCTTGTTCAACAGCAATGTTGTTGAATTTTTGTAGGCAAATTGATGTTTATTTAATTTATTTATTTAATTAATGCTCTGCTTTGCCTGGATTATCAGCCATCAGTTTTCGGCGTTTTTTTCGATTTCTCGTGGAATGGAGTTAGCGGCCTTCGGACTCCATTAACAGAAATAAAACACTGACGTTCTACATAATAAAATTATGTACTTAACCAACCTCACAAAAAGCAAATGGGCAGTAACTGCAGTAGCGGAGCGGGCTTTCTTCTTTCGAGCTGTTCGTGCACCAGCGACACCTGACGTCGCGGCCCTCGAGGCTGAGCGGGAAGTCGAGGTAGTGGTACTTGAGGGTGCACTTGGGGCAGGCGAGGACTTTGAGAAGTGGATGCTCGATGTCCATGTCCTTGAGGCCGAGGTACGCTCCTATGTGCGCGTCGCAGATGGTGCAGTGGAGCCTTTTCCGTAGCACGAGACTGATACCTGTTCACACCGGGACAGGGTTACAAATGAAGAAATTCCTACGTTACAATGTGGAATAATCAAACAAAAAATAAACCTTCAGCTTACTACCGATTTATATTTAAAACAAAGCTTTTCGCTGGAATAATTAAACAAAAAATAAACCTTCGGCTTACTACCAATTTATAAAAACAAAGCTTTTCGCTGGAATAATCAAACAAAAAATAAACCTTCAGCTTACTACGGATTTGTATTTAAAACAAACGTTTTGCTCAAACTCTGAGCATCCTCAGGTACTCACATAAACTGTTATATGTGTTTATGAGAGTACTTGAGGATGCTTAGAATTTGAGCGAAAAGCTTTGTTTTTATAAATTGGTAGTAAGCTGAAGGTTTATTTTTTGTTTGATTATTCCACATAAGATGGCTTACTGCAAAAGATGTATTATTAAATTCGATGAATTGATAAATTCCTACGTTGCCTTATAGGGTAAGGTGGAGTAGAGTAAGTGGGGTAAGAAGCCAAAAATATGAAAGTTCAACTTCTGATCACACGAAGTTTCAGATTTTATTTTTTTAATTGATTAGCTCTCCCTTGAAAAAGTAAAACTGAAAGTAAAGTAATAGCCATTCCAGGCGGGGTTCTTTTCGTCGGACTGCCTACCATCATCACAGCATGCCAGCATATTACTTATTAGATTCCAGCTACATTTGCGACATTTTTGATTGCGATGGATTTTCCAAACCATTGTGATTTTGTATGAAAATATAAATTATTAAACTATTAAATTTGTACAACTTTTTATTGAATCAAACCTATCAAAACCCCGTTTTCGTCATTTTTAAGTCGGGACAATTCGAATTTGGATTAGGGACTCGGTTGAACTGGTGAACGTGTCCCAAAGAACTCATCTCAGAACTGACAGAACTGGTGGGAGTTAACTCCTGGAACTGAAGGCATCTTACACATCTCTTAATACATTTCTGTTCAATTCAAGAATACGATAAACGATAATATTCTTGAGTGACCTGAAATGGAACATTGCCGGGAAACACTCTCACCCCATAACACCCTACAGGGAGTCAATGAGCAGGTTGTGGAGCATTTTGCGGGCATATGGAGATTGTACTTACTCGAGTAAGCCCGTCTTCTGAACTTCTCTTCGTCCTTCGAGGTGGACGAGAGTTTCTGGATGTTGTTGAGGACGGCCCGCTGCGGAGTGAGGACATCCGACCCGAAGTAGTGGAGAGGGGGCGGAGGTTGGATGACCTGCACGTCGTTTACAACTTGGTGCATCACACCCGAAGAGGCATTCGGTCCTGACCCTGCAATAGCGTTAGGTGTTGATTTTGCATTTGCTGAGGCAAAACATTTTTTGTTATCAAACTACTGAATAGAGCAATATATTATACTTTATCAAGCAACCCTTGCTCCCCCCCCCCCCTCCAAAAACAACCCTTTTGTAAAAACGCTGCAATTATTACACAATGGTTTATTATTTAACCGTACAGGTCGTATTCAGGTGGGCGACACTAGCGCCCCCTAACAACTTGGTGGGGTAACTCCCATGCTGTTCCAGGTACCGGACTTAATTTTAACCTAAAATCACTGTGACATCAACATTATGTAGCTATTTCATCTACCCAGTCCTGGAGTAGTATTATTTTGTAACGTTTTAATATTATTTGTTGTTATCGTGAAGCATAAAATTTGTTCAAGTTACAAAAGTACCTATGGGAGCCATAATTTTTCAAATGAAATAATATCACAGAACAACCAACTCGATTTCATACAGCCTGCATCCGTGATTATAATCAGGTGTTCCCTAGCAACGATACCTGAGCGGGATTCGTAACATCTCATTCACAATCATGTTGACAAAGCTTTTCGATGCAAACGAACGGCTGGACGCACAATGCTCCGGGTAGTCTCGAAAAATTCGAGCTCAATTTAAAACCGTAAAAACAACCCATCCCTTCTATTTAGTTTTCCAACTACGCACATTGGAAATTTCAACTCCTATTTTTCACTCCAGAGATGACTGCCTGTAACGCCGAGCTTCGCGGACCAACTAGACCCCAAATGGGACCTACATACCAAATTTGATCAATTTTGGTTCATGGTAACTAAGGGAAGTGCGAAATACGGTGTAAGGACAGAAATTTTTTTTATTTGATTTTGGGATTCTACATACCTTGAAACGGAAACCATAAAATTTTGAGGGTGGGGGAAGGGGGGTTAATTTTTATTTTTTTCCCCCATGCTCTATTTCAAAGGTTCATTACTGAAAATAATAAACTAATTATGCGTATCAGGTTTGTCGGCAGTAACCATCTGACAGTTACTGAAATGTCAGACCGCCAGAAACGCGTTGGGCCGTTCACACTAATTTTAGTCTGGGAGTCTTTTCTGACTGTATAGTATCCATGACCGGCTGTTCGCAGTGTTTTCCTGACTATCCAAAGCCATTTTAGTTTTCCGATCGTCATTCTAGTCCACAGAAAATGTGGGGGACAAGAACTGGCCATGCACTGCATTCTCGGTTCCCAAGCACTAATAAACACTTGGCAAACGCTTACCAAGATGGCATTGAACCATTGGTGGTTTCTTACAGTTTTCTAGGAGTCAGCTGACCATCAGAAAAAGCCAGTGCGAACGAACCTATAGAAAGCTCCCATAGGCCGGGCTTGGGGCCTGGAGGCTCGAAAATGTCTTTCAACGCTGTTTGAAATACCCCACACAGCATTGAAATTTTAAAGCACCGAGCATGCTACTTTGGCAGCAATCCTTTTTGTGGCTGAGGTTGGTTTTCTTGGAGGGTAAATTTTTACAACAGGGTTTGGGGTATTGCATTGAGTTTTATGGTTATTTCTGATAAGTACAGACCGTTAACTTTCCAAAGAAAGTAAAAATTGTTTTCCCATTAAAAATGATTCCAAAAGCATAACGGATGTGTGCAAAATTTCAGCTCAACCCATTATGTCTGCCAGGATGTAGCCCTATCGAAGAAGCAGAACCTGAAAAACTTGAAAAATGGGGATTTAAACTTCCATAACTCCGGCACCTGGTGGTCCCAAGAGTTGAAATTG
Source organism: Leptopterna dolabrata (assembly GCA_954871275.1). Taxonomy (NCBI): domain Eukaryota; kingdom Metazoa; phylum Arthropoda; class Insecta; order Hemiptera; family Miridae; genus Leptopterna; species Leptopterna dolabrata. The sequence continues at coordinate 26,154,920 of OX940988.1, forward strand.
GGTACACGTCTGCAGGGACTCCTCGAGAATGGTTGTACGAAAAATCAACACCGTTGACCCCCAGGGGGGCGAGTTACGAGGGAGGGGGTAAAAAACCTTACTCGTTCTATCGAGTAAACAGGTTTGTTCGGACCAACAGTCCTGGACCGTTCTATTCAAGCCCCGCCCCTTTTTGTGTGTTCGGACAGCATATAACTAGTCCTGGATCGAGAAGTGGCTGTTCGGGCAGACAGTCCAGGCCAGGACCGTTTGGGACTAGTTCTAGCGGTCCTGGATTTTTTTGAGGGCTGTTGATCCTGCACATGTGCACTCGATGCTTCTACCTTCAGCTTATGAGGAAGATTACAAAGCTTCAGGTTATCCATGCAGAATCATCAGGGCCTGTTGGGACAGACACAGTTCTGGACTAAATCCTGGATGGTTCTATCCCCTCTTTTTCAGCAAGCAGTCCCATCCTGGACTGGTCCAGGACTGTCTGTCCGAACAAACCTGGACTGGTCACTTCTCAGTTTTTCGGTGGCCACTCCCCCAGTTATGAATGGGTGGATAGAACAGCAATATATAAAAAATTTAAAAACCATGTCCTCAAAATCAAATCAAAGGGAGGTTCATGAAAAGTGACAGCAAAGGTTCTTTAAGTTTGCCATTTCTATCTTTGGGTTATTGGCAGCACTGAGAACCTTGGCCTCAGAAGCTTCGCTCTGCCTCCTTAGGCTTAGGCCAACATCCTATCAGACGTCAACAGACCTGACATGTCATTTCTTGCCGTTTATTTTCACCCTCGTTTAAAAAATATCACTTATTTTTGAAATCGGGCTTCAAACTACAATTTCTCCAGGACTTCTGAATATTTTTTCAAAAAACAAAAAAATTGACGAAAATTCTACGATCCTTCATCTTCTCATACACGAGACGTTGGGCGTTCGAAAAAATCACTGCATTTTTCCATATATAATATAATAGTATTATAATAATCCTTAGAGTTAGAATAACGAAGTGAGAAAACGTTGTGACCGTGGGGTGGGTACATTTTGGTGAAACTGGTTCTCTTCCGAGTAAGTCCAGAGATGATGTACCATATATTACAGTATCAAGATCAATCTGAGATTCTGCTCCTATCATCCTATACCAGCCCCGCAGCTCACACGACCTAAGAGGGCTCAATGATGCAGCTTTTATTGAGGAATCATCAACACGAATGCTGATTAGTGAGATTGGAACCTTCTTGCAGGTTTTCTAAATAATTAGTCGGTAGGTAAAACCGCTAACCGCCAATACAAACGGCAGGGCAGATGGTTCGATGTTTATGTTCAAATGAGGGAAACTAAAGGAAAATACGACTATTTTCGTAGTAGTGGAAAGAGTACAGATAGCATTTTCTACTTACTTCTTTCGTCGATTTCAGGGCCCTCTTGAAGGGAGACTTCCAGCATAGAAAAAGGGTCAATATCCATCGCCATAGCTGTTTCAGAAAAAAGTCGCTTTCTTTCACAACAAAACGACGAGCAGATTCTCGAGGAAAATTTCTGACGGAACACTGGAGGCCTCGTAACAAACTTACTTATGTTGAATATCACTTGTGATGCCTACTTAATCCTCGCGAAACGTCAAACTTGTCACCAAGATCAAATAAACAAGGGTTAAAACGAAAATAACTCCATTCTGATATTACAATGTGCCTACTACCTACATGAAGATGAAGACTAACCTAGCGACAGGATGCTGAACCAGAAAATTTCAATCCGCATCTGCCGAGAGGCGGAGAGGGAAGTTGTTATACAGATGGATCATATAAGTTTCCATGGTTGATGATAGGAATCGCAGAAAAGAAAATCCACGATTTCATCAGCAGCAGATTTTTTTCATTTTTGGCTTATTATTTTTTGTTATTACTGTCAACTACGAGGTTCGATGTTACAGGTTTATAAAGCATCAATGCGATAGGCAGTATACATTTGCATGAGGGAGGCATGAAATTTACATGGATTTTTTTTAAATGCCCCTCAGGCCTTTTTCTTATTTACTTAAAATTAGTAGTACCTAACTTATATCCGATTTTGACATGCGAGGTGCCCTACATGTCAATAAATTTAAATATAAATATGTGAAAGCGATGTAGTGGGTGTGTGTGATACGTGGCTCATCCATGCAACGTTCAGCATCAATTCATTTTGCTTCATACTCCATTGGATGGAACTGGTGAGGCTGGAAAACCCAAGAACACGACATGGGAAGATCGAAATAAGTGAAATTCAATCCCGTGAATCTAGAGACACTGGTTATTTCAGTGTCTCTACATGAAACAGATTCACAATATAAGAGGGGGTTAGGTAAATATATGTTCGCAAGATCCTCATCCTATCAGACTCCAAATCTTGTTCGCAACACTTGAATGAAATACGAATAGGTGACAATCCCGATCCGATAGTGCAAGAAATTGTGCAATTGGTTTTTGAACTGACAGGGGATGAAACACCAAAGGTCGTCTTTTCCTGGGTGCCGGCACAAGTTGGGCTCCAGGGCAGCAAAGTTTCGGATATGGCTGCTGGGGCTCTCTCGGCATCCAGGCTTGTTTTCCCCCAAGCAGGGAGCTCGCAGTTCAGTTGAAATCAAGAAGAGACGATGCCTGCCTCACCGAACACGAATACCGTACTCCGTCCATGGGAAGATGGACTAAGAGAATCATTCCCAATCGACCTCCTAGCAATGGAGAGGAAGCGTATCTACCTCCGGCGATCCGCACAGGAGTCAAGATCCCTTATCAAGAAAGAGGAGAGAGAAATCACATTGCAGCAGTGGCAAAATGAGTGGGAAACTGATGACAGGGGGGCATGGACCCGCGTACTTATTCCACAGGTGTGCCCATGGCTTGACAGGAGGCACGGAGAAGTGGATTTCTACATCACTATGTTCCTGTTGGGCCATGGATACTTCCAGTCCTATCTGCACAGAAGGGCGCTAGCAGACACCACAACGTGCTGGTACTGTAATGCACCAAACGACGACGCCGAACACACGTTTTTCCACTGCTCCAGATGGAGCAGGGAAAAGGAGATCCTAGAAGAACAGGAGGGCGAAATCACGCCAACTAATGTGATCGGGAAGATGATCTCCAGGTAGGAAACCTGGGAGAGGATTGTGTCCTACATAGTCCGAATCCTCAAGGCAAAAAAGCTGGACCACCCGATCCTCAGGTGAGCAATAAACTGGAGACTGCAAGAAGAGATCAGAAGAGGGCGTGACTCCGCCCAGTGATCGACCCCACTCCGAAGTAATGTTGAACAAGTGATTCCGTGATCCCGGGGTGGATTAGGTCAAGAGGATCAGGGTTAGTGGGTTTTCAGTGAGTGAAACCTCACACGGCTGCGGAGTGCAGACCCTCCAAAGCGCAAGTCTTTTTCAAGATTTTCCCACTGTTTCCCTCGTAAAAAAAACAAACCATTATCAGTCCAATCATGGGTCTCCGTGGTACTGTGGTATTGATGGAAATGGCAGATTCTTCACCAATCTGTGTCATGTCATCTTTGGGCACAGGAATTCACAGCTCTTCAGGCACATGATGAGCTACCGAGACCCGCCGCACTGAGACGCTCCGTGGTGCAACAAAATCCAGGATCATGACGAACATCAAATTGCCGATGTCGACTACGTTCTCAACTCTTGCTGCAGGTTTAGGGTAGCTTGGGCATCCAAAAAAAACGCCTTGAAGAAGATCACCGCCTACATAACCGAAAACAACATCCCCCTTTAAAGGAACAAAACTTCAACACGGATCAACGAACTATGTCGAAGCAAACTATGTATTAGAAAAACGATGTAGAAGAAATGAAAAGTAATAGTAATAATTAAAAAAGAAGAAAAGAACGAAAGGCATGCAACTACCAACATTTTATTTAAGTATGTTAATTATGTTCAACATGGCTGCGGCCAGAACACTGAAAGAGGAAGTAAGAAGAAGAAGAAATATATGGTTAGTATCCATGAGTGTCATCCTATAAAGGATGTTCTGTAGAAGGCTAAAGTGGAAAAACTACCATTGTTGAACTACATGGAACTACACTAGCTTCAGCCGTGTGTATCGCCAGCGCACAGGCCCTGGCCTATTGTGGGATTTCCACCATACTAAATACCTGCACTTACCTTGATTACCAAGTCTCCAGTTGTTATAGTACTCACGTTTAAGAAATATTTTTATAACAAAGATTTTATTTTGATACCTATAAGAATCATAACTTGTAAGTAAAATGTATGTAACCTTGTTAAAAAAACGAATTTTTATTGAACTTTGCACATTTTTGTAGATTCCAAAATTTGTTTGTAGGTAAAATGTTCAAGGAATAAAGTAATTTCTCTCTCTCTCTCTCGTGCTATAAGTGGAATTTATTATGCAAAATTGTGGTAGAAGATCCAAATTACGTAGACTGAATCTACTGCCTCAGTGTGCAATAATAAAAAGAAAGGATGATGTTACAGAGTTGTGAAGCATTCATGTATCAGTTGACGCCTTTTCCCTCAACTGATCAGAGGAAAATTCAAATTACATCTAATATTCAAAATTCCAGAAGAGGGGGATGTTTGAAATGGATAATTTGAATAGTCTACATGAAGATAATATATATTTTTTAAATTTAATAATAATAATCGATGATCTTTATTGGTATATCTGAGGCCAGAACACGGAATGAGGGAGTAAGAAGAAGAAGAAATATATGTGTAGTATCCATGAGCGTGTCATCCTTTTATTTTGTTCCATAGAAGGCTTAGTGGAAAGATTCCATTGTTGAACTACACTGTGTCCCACCTTGCATACCAAACATTAGAGTAAGCTGTAAACAAGCCTATTTGAATAAAAACATATGAAAGCCTGAAGGAAAACAAATTGAACAATGTAAAATTAAAAAGGGCATTAAGGGTAGCAAAATCACAATATAATACTGGAAAGAAATAATAAAACACTTAGTAGAGAAGTAGAATAATGCACAGAGAATGAAGAGGAAAGTGGAAGAGCGGGAAGGAAGCAAAAAAGAAGTGGAAAAAAGTTGACAACTTTTTTCCACTTCTTTTTTGCTTCCTTCCCGCTCTTCCACTTTCCTCTTCATTCTCTGTGCATTATTCTACTTCTCTACTAAGTGTTTTATTATTTCTTTCCAGTATTATATTGTGATTTTGCTACCCTTAATGCCCTTTTTAATTTTACATTGTTCAAGTTGAAAGAATATGGGGGTAAGAGAGAAGGTCTACAGTATGATGAGGAAGTATTATGCAGAATATTCAAATACTTTATTTCAAACACCAACGCTCCCCATCGCCAACTTGTGGAATTTTAAATTTCGAATCTCTGGGACACGGTGGACCGCTGCATTCACTTCTTCAATTGTGTCCGACACAAATGTGGACAAACAAGAGAAATACAAGAAGAAGGCAAAGAAAAACAATGCACAATTTTTTTATAGTTCACTTTCACTGTTCGGTTATTCGTGGTGGGTGACGGGTAATGGAGTATGGGAGTTGAATTTTACTAGGTATTATTTTTATTTTCGCATGATGTAGGAATTCTTATTTATTCGGATAAATACGCAGTAGATTTTCTGCTACCGTCATAATGGTAGTCGCACCCGCAGAGACTGCAGCTGACGTTATTTTCGTAATCGAAGGGACCGCAATCAACGGAGCCTATTTGGGTGATATCCGCACTAATTACATCGTCCCAGCTCTCGAGTGAGTCTCTTAATACAAATAATTTTACCTCAGTACAATAATTTCATGTTCCATTACTTTATAATTCGTTGCATGTCAACATTAACGTATCGGGCTGTGCGATGTACTTAGTTACAAGGGAGTAAACGTGTCTCGCTGGGCAAGATCGTTGGCTTGTTACTGGGAATAATGTATTCGGTGGTAATCGTTGAAGTATCTTTCAGTATTCGATGTTTTCATGTGTCTTGCTGGTAAAACTAAAACCGCCGGATTTGTACTTTAGAAAATCCCGCCATAGGTACCTGCAAGCTTAGTTCAAGCTGCTTGTAGCAGAGCTTGGTTGAAATCGGCAGGGACAGAGGGAATTTAAAAAAAATTGTTGCTCTTCATTTGGTAGCACGTAGCCAGTATAATGCGTATATACCTAATTTTAAAAAAAATATGGGTATCATTTGTTGTAAATGATTAAAAACAAGAAAAATCTCATTTCGCAAATGAACTCATAGTAATGGCGACTTTCTAGCCGACCTTGATCACCATCTCGAAGTAAATATGAAAAAAATCAGACTCCTGTTTCATTTTAGGAGACGTAAACATACTATCTACTAATTGGAAGCGCTATCTCTGAACGCTACTTGGATCTTTTGTTGGAGAACGGCTACTTCTTTTCCGTAATAAATTCTCCAAACCTCCGAACCATCATATCTGCCCAAAAGTTGATCCTGAAAATCTCCAGTTTGAGCTGTAATGGAGACCAAATAAATTCTTCTTTCCTTTGGGTGGACTTATTTGGTTTCTGAATAAAGGTTCGGTTTCGACAATAAAAGTCCTTAGTAAGTTATCAAATCCTTTAATGAGGAGCTTTCAACAGCCCTCTGGCTGTCATTGTCAACTCAACTTCTCAAAGAAGAGATTCGATATGGGGTCTGCAGCAGACACCACTCAAATATTCAGTATAAATCAGTTTTTCTCTATTCAGACTGTCGGATTTTTTTCTGAATAGACTCAACCTCCTCACACCTAAGGTAAATCGCCTTAACTCACGATGTCCAAAATTTTCTGTGCCCTTCAGGTGAACTCAAATCACGTCTCCTTTACTGGGCCAAAGCTAATAAATAGGCTTCCCGACAGTGAATACAAAAATACTAAACCTAGCAAAATGAAATAAATAAAAAGTTGGGTTCTCCAGCTCCACAATTAGTAATTTTCTCCAATTTTGCAAAATTAGGTAAATATATAATGTTTATTCCGATAATACCACGACTGTATTAATTTACTGAGAAAGTGTTTTTAATACCCTTAAAATCAAATTTATTGTTAAACCTTTTCATATTTTATTTTTCAAAGAATTCTAGCTCTAAGGTCGAACCGTTCTAATTTATTGCTTACAGGTAGTTGTTAGCCTGAAAAGTTGTTATGAATAATTTTACCGACACTTTATTCTGTTTATCTGTGTTTATCTTCATTCTATTTATCTTAAGTAATGTTGACATGTTCTATTTATCTTGATGTACAGTTAATACTGTTGACTGTACTTGTTTTTCTTACATGAAAAGTAGAAAACCATAATTTTACAGTTTCTACCCCTTAGAAATGCCCACACTTAGGCCTTGTCTTGTGGGATTTTCAGTCCAGCAGTCTGTAAGAAACTTAACTTGTACCTGTCTGAAAACGAAGTATCAACAAACAGAAAAAAAAGACAGCTGCCAAGGACCAGTCCAGAGAAGGACGACTGCGACGAAGCAGATCTCCACCACCGAGTTCCGATCCGGAGAAGGGCGACCACGACAAAGACTCCAGCCCGGGCGAACGAGGACGCCAAAGAGGACTGGCGCAGAGCACATTGGCCCTAACGGGAGGAAGACTTCAACCCCGGCAAATCAGGACGCTGAAGAGAATCGATCCAGGGCATGACGACCCTAACCAGACGAAGACCTCACGTCGTTCTCTGTGGGACCTCTACCATCCCCATCTCCACGCCTGTTGTAGTGCCTTTGTAGTGCCACAAAAACTGCACAGAGCGCAAACCTACCCGTGGGATTGAGCCAGGTTCTGTTGAACCCTCTCGCACTTGGTTAGACGACCTCCCAGATCATCCATGATCTTCACTGCAATCTCTTCCAAGCAAACCGACCCTCATCAGGACCACCACGCCGTAGAATCTTCCCCTTGGATTGCCCAGTCCTCGCCCTTGGAGCTGGACAGCTCACGAAACCCACCAGACCGTCCCCGAATTTCACCCTTGGCAAGGTCCCTTCCGAGCAGACTGACCCTCATCAGGACCACCACGCCCATGGATCTTCGTCTTAGATCGCATGGAACCGAAAGATACACGAAAATCACCGACCTATCCAAACGGCATGCAAAGTCGGTGCTCCTCCCAGATTGGACCACTCCCCTACAAGTGACGCACGCTATGACCCTCTACTGATGTTAATACAAGTTACTGGATTGTCCCTTTTTATATTGAATAAACTTTTCTTCAGCCTTCAATACAGCGTCTATTTCCTCCTGGTTTCATGGATTACAGCATTTTCTGCTAATTTCATTGTAATTCGATACACTTCGTGAGAAGTTAACTTCCGAAATTTTTGCTCCATGTTTCTTGCAAAATAAGGGTGGTGCGAAACGTTTTCTATGTGAGTGCATATGGGCCTAATTGTCTTATCAATTTGACAGGTTTTTCAACCAGGGCACGTTGGAAGAACGGGAATATGGCTGTGAGGTAAAGTTTGCTAAAACTAATTAACTTAGATTATATATAATGCTATACTGATTTAATTCCTCGTACTCTTCGTGGAGTATAGGGGCCAGAATGTAGGCAGGAGGTAGCAGAGCATAGGTCACTGCACATGACTGAATTTTGAGAGCTCGTGTATAGGTTGATTCTGTACAGATTTGTGTTAACTAAACGATTAGTAGTTTATTTTGTCGTGTTTTTCCAGGGTACAACAGCTCAGTATGGTATCATTATATACCATGCTGCTGACCGTCTGCCCAGCCCTAGCACAGACATCTTCGGACCCTACTCCAACCCTCACAAACTGCTGCAGACCTTGGATAAAATCGAGTAAGTGTTGGAAACTCCTTCAGGACTACCAAAGATTGTAATGTACGTTATTTTATTCTTCACGTCACCAGCTGGATGGGGAGCTCCGATTTGACCTATGTATGATTCTAAGTTCATAGGGGAGAGGAATAGGCGTGCATTTTTTTTGTTTCCCCAAATTGTAGGTTTAAAACGGAGAGCTTTCCGAAAAGATGCTAAATGGTGGGTCAGAAATGAACGAAAGTGAATGAAAAAGGGTAGGAAAATGCGTGCGATGTCATCTGTATGTATTGCTCTCTCGTTTCCGCATGTGGGAGCCGAGTCAGGGAAATACATATATATACCAGATGACATTTCTTTAACTTATTCTCGCTAAACTGCTCGGATTTCGGAGCTTAAAATTGGGATACAGGGTTTTCGAAGGTGCTGAATCTGTTTCTGAGGCCAACAGCAGCAAATTCTGGCCCACGTCCATTCCTCATTAGTTGCTCTGCGAAAAGTCGCCCGTGTGGTCAAATCGAGCTAAAATCATGTGCTGGAGTAAGCAGAGTTAGTTGTCACTGTTGATAGACCTCATTTTCCCATCTCTCAGGCTAGTCGGTGGCGGTGGGGAGTCCCATGCAAACGTCGCCGAAGGCCTGGCAGTCGCATTGCAATGCCTGGACGACCTGGCCCAGCGGCGTGACAGTGGGGCCCACTCACAGAAACACTGCATCCTCATCTGCAACTCCCCTCCCTACCTCATGCCCGTCATGGAAAACCAAAACTACACCGGTAACACTGCTGAGCAAATGGCTGCACTGTTGAATGAGGTTGGTTCCTAGAGCAGTCCTCGAGTCTTCAACTTGTATTCAAGTTATTATATGACACTGTTTCATTTTTTCGATTTTTAGAAAGGCATACACTTGTCGATACTGTCTCCAAGGAAAATACTAGCCCTTTACAAGCTTTTTGAGAAGTCCGGCGGGGATCTTGGAGCTTGCCAGACCAAGAACTATGCCAAAGACCCAAGGAATCTCGTTCTTCTTAAAGGATTCAGGTAACTTGGTGAAACCATAAGAAATATCTGCTGGTGGTATACTAATAAAAGCATGGACAAAGTACCTTCAGGAGCAAAATTCTGTTCAATGAAATCGATTATCAGTTGATTTTGGATTAGTTACTTGGATGTATTTGCGATTTTCTTTCCAGCCTTAAAGAGCGGCCTGTCAGCCCCACTAACACGGCAGGATCTGCAACGCATATACCCATTGGGATGCCCAGTCCCCTCCAGTCGCACGGCAGTCCTATGGCACCTGCAGCACAAACACAGCCACCGCAACCTGTTCAAACGCAACCTCCCATCCTTACCGTGAGTCTACTCCAACAGATTCATATCAGTGCTAGTTCAATGATGATCTGTAATAAAAACTCTTGCTTTCATTTTACTTGTAGTTGAATCCCAACAGGATTCACAATTTGTGAATAATTGAGTAGTGTTGGCTACAGTGCAGTGGGGAAATGCTTATCACTCGTTATTTTGGGGGTTTCAGAACGTCGCACCAAATCCAGGTATGGTTGTGGCACCACAGGCGAGTGGCGCTCCGGGCCGCGGCTACCCTCCAGCATACGTCCGTCCCAACTCAGCGCAGCCCAACAGGTGGCCGATGATGCCTCCGCAAGGACCGCGGTATCCTAATGAGTCAACCCTCATTGCACAGTTATCCCGGCCACCCACTGCCATCCCGCCTCAGTTCAACAGTAAGGTTTTGTCAACTATGATAGCTCTTCTTCGTATTCAAGGTGGCAGTGGCTATCGAATTCATAGAAATCACTCATCATTTACTCCCAAAAATGTCTCATTTCCGCCAAAGTAGAATTACATTTTTGAGAAAATGCGTTCACTTAATCATTCCTCTCTACTGGAACATATTTTGAATTGCTCTTCATCTTCAGACACTCCAGGGATGGCCCCATCGCCAGGACAACCTCAACAGCAGCAACTCGCCAACCCCCAGGGGCAGCAGCCTCAGCTGACGAACCCACAGGGTCAGCAGCAGCTGGCGAACCCTCAGGGCCAGCAGCAGCAGCCTCAGCAAGCTCAGCAGCAGGCCAACCAGATGAGGATTCTCGGACCCCAGCAAGGGATGCCTCAGGGTGGCTTGGGACAACCACAGCCTGGCGGCGTCCTTCCTCCGAGTACCCAGCAAAGTACGGGTTCACTCCTGACCTCCTACCGCCTACCTATTTTTGCTTCTGGATGGGTTTCGTAATTGTTGGAAAACTCCAGTGCTTCTTTAATATCCTTGGAATTCAAGTTGGAAAGGTCATGCTTCGAAGTCCCAACTTCCCATTTTTCACGCTAGTACTAATAGAGTACATAATGTGTGACCGTGCAAGGGAAAAGGGAGCTCAACTTGCCAACTCAGGAGTCGAAGCAAAAAACAAACAAGATTGGGGTCAAAAAATCTTTTTTTTTTTTTTTTAAATTGATTTGTGTCCCAAAACCAAAACTTTTTCTCTGCCTGAAAATGAAGTAAAAATCTTGAATTTTCAATAACTTGTCACCTTGGTAATTGAGAAAAACTGGTAGGAAGTCCTAAGTCTGAGAAGGGAGCTTATCTTGCCAGAGCAACTTGAAACGCTTCTCCTGAAGTTTTGTGACCCTGTCTTTTTCGCGTTTCAGCAAATTATAACAAATGGAAAATTATGGAAAAAAACTTGGAAAAAAAAAGTTTTTCTCAGGAAGATTTGGTGTGCAATAAAGAAATACAGTCGAATCCGCTTAATTGGGCCACCGGTTAGTGTGGGCATCCGCCTATTGTGGGCAAACGCTCAGTTCCTGATCCCATTGTATGTAAACAAGTGTAGAAAAACCCTGGTAACAGGGGCAGTAGGTTGGTTTATGTGGGCAGTTCGGAGGACAAATGTGGTTGTCCTCATTTTACCCAGCTGAGGAAGAAGAGGACACCGATCGGGCTACTGTTCCACCAGTAACAGCAAGAGAGGCACAAAAATGAAGAAACACTGCGGAAGTTCATGCTGTTGGGTAGGTTACGAAAGTAGTCCGTCAGATCAGCTCTGATCTTGCGCTGACTTAGTCAAACGCGCATTGGTACAACACTTCATCACCTCTTATTTCACTAAGTAATGTTTTCCTTGTTTTCTTGACCCGAATTATTTATAATTGAATTATGTTGACTTGGCGAAATACATGACTCTATTTTAAGTTTCCCAATTTTTTAAAAGATTTTCTTCCCATTTTGGTTTAAGGGGGCAACCGCTTAATGTGGGTGAATGGGTCTGGTCCTGACGTGCCCACATTAAGCGGATTCGACTGTAGCTTTGTTTGTGCTGTCCCCATGGGGCTAGCTCCGAGCAAGTTCAGTTTTCGCTTGAACCAAACTGGCTTGGTGTAGGGTGAGCTCTGAACACGCTTGGTCGGAGCAGTGTGAGCCTGGAGCTTGTTCGGAGCACGGGCAGCTCTAACGGGTCGAGGGTGCATGCATGGAAGAGCAGTGCTCAGCTGCCGCTGGTCTTCTCGTGGGGCATGGGAAGGCTTGCTCAGAGCAGCTCGGAGGAAGCCCCGTGGTCAGCAGGAACACCAAATCATCTGCCCGGGGACAGCATGATCACCGGACCACTTGGCTCGGAGCTCGCCCTGGGTCTGCACGAACAGCGAATCTGCCTCACTCTTACTGCGCATGCCCGGGTTGCTCTGAACAAGCTCTGAGGGACTGCACGAACAAAACTTGTAATAACTCAATTTCGACCCTTGCCAAGTCAGGCTCTCTTTTCCCTGACACAGTCACATACTGTTGTTTCTTCAAAGTGCTGTAACATTCATGTGGAATAGAAATGCAATGCCTGGACCAAAAGGGATTATTAAACATCAAGTTAGTATTTGTGTGATTTGATGACTAGTTATATTTTGCGATAAAGGGCATTTATGCTTAGGTATGATTGGGCAACAGCCGAATGTAGCAGTAGTGATGTCGCAACCAGGTTTGATCAACCAAGGACCGCAGATGACTCAAGGGGCTGTCATGCAACCGCAACCGTCCCAGGGCCCTGGTATGCCCCAACCCCAAGGACCCCAGTCTACCGTAAGTTATTACTATGAGCTTCATCATATCGTGGTTTGAAGAGTGGATCTGGTTTGGCGGTAATTTATATTTATACGTTTTCCAGGGGAACCGAGAGCGTCAAACGATTTGGCAAGGTGTCATCGAGTGGATAGACAAAAAGAGTCCGAACGATTCTCAAAAAACCACTCGTCACGTGCCTTGTCAGGTTTCAACAGCTATGAAAGATGGCGAGCCTGAGTTGTGAGTTTCAAACCCAGTTAACCTATTCGGCGTATCTCGGGGCCTGTTCACTAAAAGAGATAGTGAAAAGAGATATCTCTTTTGAAAATCTCCTGGGAGAGATAGTCTTCCTCGGGAGACAATCTCTTCCAGTTCGTCTGTTTTACTGAATAGCTCCTGTTACCTTGAGAAAGAGGTAGAAAAAAGTCTCACTTATAAATAGAAAAAGTCGAATTATGCCATGTAATGCTTGTACGAGTATATCTATAATGAACGCCCACTCTTAGGTACGTACCTACCTCAACCCGTACTTAGAAGTTTTTACTCATGAATCGATAATGTTATGTATATAATATTTTCAGTGAACAATCTGCTTACCTTTATGAGATGAAAAAATACGACATTATCAAAATGAATGATGAATAAAAATGACCAATGTGGTAGCAGATGAACGAAGGATACATGATATCACTGTCAAACAAACGAGAAAATGAGAGAAAGAAAATTCACCTAATTAGGTATCTCTTTTGATAGAGATATAAAATGCCAAGATGGCTGCCGTCTCTTTCTTTTAGAAGTTACTGAATAATCTTGTCATGGATACTATTTTTTTAAAAACCCTCTCGCCAAAAGAGATACTTGGACCAAAAAGAGAAAATATGTTAGTAAATAGGCCTGAATACGATGTTTCGTATTTTTATGACGAAAAATCCAGAAATCCATGACAGAATATAATCAGACAATATTCAAACTAAACTCCACCTGACAGAGGGACACTGTTTCATTTTGATTTATTATTTTCAATAATGAACCCTTGGAATTGAGCATGAAAAAGTTTGTTAACTACCACAAAATTTGATGGTTTCTGTTTCAAGGTACGTTGAGTACGAAAAATTGAGTTTAAAAAAATGCTGTCTGTCCGCAGTACTTAGTTTTTTTCTCTTACGTACCATTAACCAAAATTAATGAAATTTGGTTAGTAGCTCCCGTTTGGGGTCTAGTTGGTCCGTGAAGCTTGGTGGATTTCTAACAGTAGAAAAATGAGGGTTGTAGTTTCCAGGACGCTGTTATTTCGAATTTTTTACGTTTTTAAATTGATCTCCAACTTGGGAATTTCTTGAGACCACCCACAGCATTGCACGTCCAGCCGTTCGTTCACTGTAAGGCCCTGAAGTTTCGTCAACATGATCATAAATGAACCCTTATACATCCAGTCCAGATATTGCTAGGGAACGTCTGATTGTAATCACGCATGGCTGTGTGTTCCGTGATATTAGAGAGTTCCTAAAGACTAAAGTCGGGAAGATGTGTTCGGATTTATCTCAACTGCGCATGCGCGTCGCCCAAGTTCAAACTTATTTCCTTAAGTTCGACTTATTCGGCCTTATACATAAGGCGCGTTATCTCCCAGAGCACAAACTTTAGGAATCGTCTTTAACCTTACTCAGGGGTAACAGTGCACAGCTTTTTGCCGCGTTTTGTCGTTTTTTTTTAACGCGTCATGTGTCGTCGGTCCTCGCCATCGCCAGCGTCTTTCAAAGTTACTCCAAGCGTCTTTCAAAGAATTTGCTAGATTGTTGCGATATCAACTTAGGATAAAAAAGTGAGTATACCTACCTATGCTATGTAATGGAATGGATTTCGCGTTGTGCTAAGTTAAGTGACGTTACTTTTTAATTCACTCCTACCCCCACCACCTTCTGTCAAACCGGACTTATTGGTTAGCATCCAAAGGCTGCTCGCCTTAGATGTGGCCAAAAGATATGGCCGTTCCCTAATGAACTTATCTCTTAGGAACTCTCTATTACTTCATTTAAAGAATGATGGTTATTTTGGATTTTGTTGATAGGTAGATAGTGTTTCATGAATAACAACAAATAATTATTGGCGGAATTCTTGAATCGACCGCATGTTTATGAGGTACTTGCCCGGATGGCTCCATTACTCGACGTTCTCATTGCAGTAGTGGTTTATTTCAACGAGTTGTCACGTTTCCAACAAGGTTATCATTGCTCCAACAAGGTTAACTTTGTTCCCACCTTTTTCTCCTTTCACGGTTACAGGTGGGACGCCCCATCCCTGCTGTGAGGGCAATTGTCTTCCCAAATCATATTTCTGTAAGCGTTTGTTTGATTTATTCAGACAAGCATCTACCTTCACATTATGTGTACTTACTCTTATAATGCTGATTGTTGTTTACACAGGAAAGCTGATGCATGGCCGCAGAAGCTGATAATGCAACTGATGCCCAAACAGCTGATCGGGAGCATAGGAGGGTCTTACTTGAAGAATTCAAAGTCCGTCCTCTTCCATCTCCAGCCCAGCGAAGCCATGGAAGCTTTGACCAAAGTGATGAGCTCTGGATTCGTATGTACCCACTTTTCGTTTCCTATAATTTTCATTGATTGAAAGATCCCTGAATGTTATTTTTGAAGAAATATCATTTCATATTTTGCATTAACTGTGGTTAGTACTTATCCGGTGTGGTTTGAAGAGGCCAGGTTTTTCAAATGTTGCGTTCTAATAAAATATTTCAGTCGGATATCTACTTAAAAGCATGAAAATGTCATAGGTACATAACCTTATACATTCAGGGAGTTATGGAGGGATTTCACAGTCACAGAGTGGCTCTATTGGAGTTTATTTTCCGAAGATCTGTTAAAAAGTAAAATCGCCTTTTTTGCCCAGGGTGGACTGTTGCTAGTGATCGCATTTAAAAGTAAGAAAACATCCCCCAATAATTTGTTTTAGAAAGAATACTTATTAGTTGGGAAACAGAACGGGAAACGTAGACAAAAACCTTGTTATAAATAATTGTGGAGTTGGAGAATAAATGGGCAAAATTATTGGTATAGCCGTTTCTTGGGAGTAGAGTAACTTGTCTACTTAGTGTTGAGCATGATAGTTCAAACTGTTATCATTTCTCTTACTGTTACAACAACCCAACGACAGTATAATTCTCTCTTGATACTTAAGTCGAATGGTGGCAACACGTTGTTGTTGTTCGCTTGACATCAAACACATAATTTGTTTCCTTTTTTTTAGTTCTTTAATTGGCTCATACATAGTTTGCACAGTGCCAGCAATCACTGTGTTTGGTCAGACACTTCAAAGTTAACAAATCTAGCCTTCGCAGGCTGGTTGCGTCCATTTCAACAGCGTCACTCAGTGCGACATCAAAGTTCTGATTCTGCTGTACACGGCCGAAAAGCGAGCTTTCCTCGGTTTCATTCCGAATGACCAGGTCGCCTTTGTGGATCGTCTGCGCAGGGTCATTCAGCACTCGAAGTCGACTCATGCTATGAACCGTCAGGTAACCTCGTTTTTCTATTACGTTGGTAATCATAATTATACAGTACCTCATTGGTAATAAAGTACAGTAATCCGGCATATATCTAATCAGAGGACTGCCGGATTAATGAAAGCGCCAAATTAGTTCATAAAAAAGCAGCTTAACCCTGGAATGCCCCGGTTAAGAACACATCACTTAGCTCCCTGGTGGGGCCAATCAGACCCCATCACTGGAATTCACTAAATTGAGTAAGAGGATCAAATAACTGGAGATAATCAAGTAACTGTAACTCAATGTAATTTTTATTAATACCAACTAAGGCTGACAAACTTGAATGAAAAGTAAACTTCAGAGGTAAAAAATGTGAGATCAATAAGTAAAAGGTAAGGAGCAAAAGGTAAACTTAGCAACATTTCACATATTTGAAAGTAAGAGAAATAAACGAAAGGTGAATTTAACAAAAATATTAGCAACATTTCACATGAAATTTGGAAGTTTTTCATAGACAGGAAACGACATTGGTGTGTGAAAAGGAACTGCATATATTAAAATGAAATTGCTCAAAAAAATTCAACATTCACAGCACTTTGATGATCTGTGATCTAAGCACAGGCACACTGAGCATGAAAATTCACACGTCTTCATGTTCTTCAATTGCGTTTTCCATGGCAATCAAAATATCCGTGATTTCTTGTTCTTTTTCAGTAACTTAGGGTTTTCTAGACATTTTGAGGCAAGAAAAAGAAGAAACAACGAAAAAACATCGAGAAAACTACACACAACTCAAATAGGTAGAAAATAGTGGTGGATAACACCCCGTTGGGGTCTCTCAGACCCCAACTTACACATACAACCTTACTGGGTAAAAGCTGAGGATATACAGAGCAGGGGAACGATTGTAACATCAGAAGCAGTGGTGGTGGGGGGGGGGTGATATAGAAGCGGCGAGAGGCGCTAGGCGTGCAGGATTCTACTTGAAAACTAACCGGAGCATTCCAGGGTTAATAGTAAACTCTGTGTTGACTACACAAAGTATTGCAACGTATGTAGATATTTATAAAAAAATCTGTAAACTAGGCCTACATTAGGTTTAAGTTATAACAAAAACGAAAGAGAAGCCTTCATTTCTGCGTTTAATTAATTAATTAATTAGTCCTTTGAGAAAACAGGTCTGAGAAAAAACGGTAAATTTAGTTCTGTTGCTTCTTTGCTTGGAATGACGTATGATGAAAATTGGACTGTTAATTTTATACTGTTATACAAATTTAAAATCTACAAACTTTTACACTACATAAAATAATCTAATTTTATGAAAAGATGTATGTCTGTAGAAATGGCACGTACGTACTTAGTTACTTCAGGAGGTGAATATATGTTGGTTCCCACATTTATTTTACATATGAAACTACTCTGCCTCCTCATAACGTCAGAGTTTCGCCAGCTCTGACCATTTTGTTCTAATCTCGGGATTCCTCCAGACTGGAGGCTCCAGTCATGTTGATATTAAACATTGACATATTTGATTTATGGAAAGCAACAACCGAAGTGGCCCAAGGACTGCTCCTTGAGGGGCACCAAAAGTCTTAGTAGTCTGATTGTGGAAAGCTGTATTGTATTGAGTCAAATCGTCAATCTGTTATTATGTTAGGGGTACTAAGCTGTTACTATAAGTTGTCTTATATTGTTAATTACATTAACTCCAGGGACAGGCAGGTCAAGCTGGTGGAGCGATGGCTCCAGGCCCTCCTCAGAATAGTCCCCAGCCGTCCATGGCCGGAATGCTTCAGAATCCCATGGCTCAGCAACAAGGCCAGCAGATCAGTGAGTTTTCTTCTTCTTTTACTACTCTGGTAACGTCTTTTTCTGTATTAGGATCAGTCGGAATGTTTTTTTTTTGTTCTTTTGCTGCCTGTACATCTATCAGTTGGTGCCACTGTTGATTATTTGTTTCAAAATCCAGATAACAGCATGGGCGTGGTGGGTCAGCAAGGTGGGCAAATCATGGGTCAAATGCAGCAAGATCAAAACCAACAGCAGGCGGGTACTGGCCCGGTGAGGAAAGATGATTTTTGTTTTTATCATTGAATGAAATTTATACACGCACAAAAACGCATGCTTGATTGTGCGCACTTGACATGCTGATTCACAGCTTCTTTTCTCTTCTCCTTCACAAAATTTCTCAGCCTGGAATCGAAACCAGGCTCTCGGAGCCTTGCAAATCCCCGGCGAACTAACGCCATAGTTCGCTCAGCATTGAAATACGCACATCAACTGCACGCACATCTCGGAACTGCAAAAAAAGCCCTTGTCGAAATTTACTTTCCGTTTTAGCCTGGGTCCTTCAACAACCCCCTCGTTGAAGCGAGGAACGAGAACCTCGTCAAGATACAAAGGCTCCGGCAAACCTTAGAGGCGGCGCAGCAGCAGGAAAACCTGTACAAGAACCAGTTGGAGGTAACTTATATTTCAACTTACCGATGTCTCTAATGTGTTGGTTACCTCCTTATTTCCTTCTTAGTGATGACAGATTTGTTGGCCTTAGTAGGGCTTAGGTATCAAAAAACTGAAGTGTGCAAACCATTGCAATTGCAATCATTGATTTACATCGAAGTGTTTTTAATATATGTGTTGGTGTCCTATTGCACGGTTAACGTCTTTTTTCATTGGCTATTATGTATTCAACTCAGCCTATCATAGCTTAATTTTTGAATCAGCTGGTGAGAGAGCTCTTTTTTATTCATATGGTTGGAGAGCTATTTTTAACTCAGCAAGTCAGAGCTCAGTTTTTGATACAGCTGATTAGGGAGCTCAGTATTTGAACAATCTGATCACAGCTCAGTTTTTTAATAGCTGGTCAGAAAACTCAATTTTTGACAGCAGATCTGAGCTTAATTTTTGAATAGCTGGTCAGAAAACTCAATTTTTGACTCAGCACATTAGGGAGCTCAAAATCTGGATCAGCAGATCTCAGCTCGGTTTTTGAATAGCTGTTCAAAAAACTGAATTTTTGACTCAGCAGATGAGGGAGCTCAATATTTGAATCAACAGACCAGAGCTCAGTTTTTGAATAGCTTGTCAGAAAACTCAATTCTTTTATTCAGTTGGCTGGAGAGCTTAATTTTTAACTCGGCAGATCAAAGCTCAATTTTTGAAAAGCTAGTCAGAAAACTCATTTTTTATTCAGTTGGCTGGAGAGCATAATTTTTAGCTCGGCAGATCGGGGCTCATTTTTTGAATAGCTGGTCAGAAAACTCAGTTTTTTGTTCACTTGGTCGGAGAGCTCAATTTTCAACTCGGCAGGTCAGAGCTCAGTTTTTGAATAGCTGGTCAGAAAACTCAGTATTTGAATAGCTGGTCAGAAAACTCAGTATTTGAATAGCTGGTCAGAAAACTAAATTTTTTATTCAGTTGTTCGGAGAGCACACTTTTCAACTCCGCAAAAATTTTTGAATCAGCTGGGGGGAGAGCTCAGATTTTAACAGCCGATCGGAATTCAATTCTTGATTCAGCTGGTCGGAGAACTAAATTTTCAACTCAGTAGATCGGAATTCAATGTTTGATTCAGCTGGTTAGAGTTCGATTTTCAGTTAAGCAGATCAGAGCTAAGTTTTTGACAAGCAGTCCCAAAGTTGCTCAGTTTCAAATTTCAGCATCGAAAGTAGGTCAGAAATCAGCCCCGGTGCCTACTCTGTGCAGTGTAGACAACCCCGGACGTATCTACAAGGTGCAGAAAACTGTTAATGCCGCTACTTTTGTGGCCAATTTCGTGACTTTTGAGCAAGTCAGTCATTGGTTTAAGTCAAAGCTAAAAACAATATGGTATCATCAGTGGTGGCTAACCTGTTCCAATCGTTCTCCAAGTTCTAATTGTTAAAACTGTTGAAGTTCAGTAACTTACCATAGAACGCATTATCGACAAATAATAACTATTTAGCCTATAACTACCTCACGTATTTTCAAGTTCGTAATCAGAAAGACGCAATCTTCTGAAATAAGTACTCTATTACCACTCGTCGTTGTTTTTTAGCGAATTTTCAAAGAAAATGAAGCTATTGCAATGGCTTCGAAATTTAAATAATATAAATTTTTGGAAATTTTCTTCATAGAAATCCGTTTCAGACCATTCTAAAACGATTCCTGAAATTTAACACTTTTTTATATGTATATATTATATTTATATATATATGTGTCACTCCAGACGATAACTCTCGATAGAATTGAGATAAACAGCTCAAATTTGCACAAAAAATCTATCTTGGCAATCGAAAGGCTAAGTTCGAAGATGGGCGAAATTGGCCTACTCTAAGGAGGGTTTTGGCGCATTTAAAGTGCGCAAAAATTACCCAAAAATCCCCAAAATGTTATTTTCCAACAAGTGACCCCTCATTTTAAAGGTTTTTGCACGCTGAACACGATGGTGGAATCGGATTTTAGATATCTTGATCCGTTCTCAAATTAGAGCATTTAAAGTGCGCAAAAATTACCCAAAAATCCCCAAAATGTTATTTTCTAACAAGTGACCCCTCATTTTAAAGGTTTTTGCACGCTGAACACGATGGTGAAATCGGATTTTAGATATCTAAATCCGTTCTTAAATTAGAGCATTTAAAGTGCGCAAAAATTACCCAAAACTAGGATAATCTTTAAACTCTTACCCCCCCCCCCACCACCTTAGAGTGGTCAGATTGAAAAATGTGAGAAGTATTTCTTTGAAAATTCGCTCATTAAGTCATGCTGCATGACTGGTTTTATTAATTTGTGTGTTTTATTTATTTTCCAAGTAGTTCTTTTATTTATTTCCAAGTAGTTTTGACATTTGATGATGAAAATTGTTTTTGTTAAGGATTTGCCTGTTCTGGGGATCGATCCTCAGACCTTCGCTTTGAAAGGGGAATATGGTAACTACTACGCCAGGGAAAAAGTAAGGGAATTTCATTTCATTAAATTTTTCCCGGCCCTTTAGAACAGTGCCCCCCCCCCCCCCCCCCCCAACCACCGTTGCGTGGTTTTACAGTCAATGAAACCCATGTACACAGTGTCTGCCGAGTTATTACACAGTACTATGTACCTAAATAGCTTGCTTCGAATAACTTATTTTGAAAACGCGTATACTCGTCACTTCGGTATTTTTGTTCCAGGAACCCAGAAAATAATTTTGCGCGCCGAAAGTCTCTGCACAAAGTTTCCTTTTTAAATTGATTTCTACACGCAATCTAATTGAGAAATGTCTGTTCACTCAGTTAGTTTTCAGGTGCGCACAGTGTGCGTATTTTTGTGCGCCACTAATTCTGGTGGCGCAACAGCGTTCTCAACGTTTTCATGTTGCTCGTGATTTTACGGCATTTTGTTTAAAGCCGAACTACATACGTAAAGCGATAAGTACACAGATTAGATTTTGCTTAGTGTTGTAAAAAAATAAATACTCCACGTGCCTAAATCACCGTTGACAAATACTGCAAAATCATGCGGTATATTCAGGCGAATCAATTTTCGGGCGTTCATTAGGTGCATAATTGCGCACACCGTGCACAATTGGAAACGTCGAGTTGATTATCTCTTCCCATAAAATTTTCCTGGAATCCGATTTTGAAGTAAGTACAGTCATTTACCACATTTAGAAATACCAGAGTTGTTCGTTCGTAAAATTAATGCTCAGCCTACATTGTTGGATAGGCTGAGCTGGATTATAGCTAATGGACGTAGAGGACGTTTTACGATTGCAGATTGCTCTCAGCGATCCTGCCATGGCGCACTTTTTTGACCAAAAAAGAAAAAGACGAGGGTATCTGCTCCCCTTCCTCCTACTACCCCTCTACCTATGTCCGACATCCCTTCGCCGCGTCAGTGGCAACACTGGCTTGCGGCCAACCCTGCTTTTCCCCCGATTCCCAACCTCACTTCCGTTCACAGACCCGCACGAAGGCGACCGCGCGGTTGGGTGGGAGTGTCGGCCCGCCTACAACAAAAAACAGGACCGACACTTTAGCGGTGGGTGGTAAAACGTCCTCTACGTCCATTAGCTATAATCCAGCTCAGCCTATCCAACAATGTAGGCTGAGCATTAATTATAGTACATGGACTCCGAGGACGTTTTACGATTGCAGATGATTCACAGTCCCGCGCGGACGCTAACAACATCCCCCTGGGACCGGCCCATCCGCCTGGCCACGACCGAAGGCAAGCCGAGAGCCTAAAGCACGAGGCAGTCTGATTTCTATAACACAAAGGCCGATTTCTGCCTGCCCGGCTAAACTCTCCAGGCCAGCCGACGTCTGTCCGGCATTTGGGTCACCCCCCCCCCCCCCCTTTCGGAGAGCAGACCCGTCCTTCCCCTAATGGTCCCCCTAAATTAGAACTTTAGGTATGATAATACATAACCCAATACTTACGTTGTGAAATTATTTACCCCTTTAAATGAGGACTTTGGGAAAAGGCGAGCTGTTCCCAGAACCGTCTGCCACTAACCCGTACGCTAAGCGTACCATTAAATAAAATAAAAATAAAATAAAATAAAATTATCTGATGACTACTTCAGGCCGAGCGTCTGTACGAGTGAGGTGAGACGAAGCAAACCGGGCTCGACGCGCTGCCGCCACGAAGTTACCGCATAACGGTACGTCAACCCAGTGAGGTGTAAAGGGCGTAGCTAATGAATTACAGCGAACCGAGAAAACCGTCAGAGGGCTATGTATTAATGTTGTCGTTATCAAAGAGAGACCTAAATAGCGGACAACTATGCGTCAGAGTGTTAAATGACAATGTCAAATGTTGGGGCCCTGTAATAGGGACACACCACAAAAGGGGTGAAACCACAGATCTTAATTGACTCGAAAACTCTGTGCAATGAGGTTAACTGTGCAATAACGGCCGCTGCGAAATCACCCTGTGAACAAAGGGGCCGGTTATATACCGTCGCAAACATAGACGAAGATTGAACCCATCCCGCAGCTTTGAATATCACTGCTAAAGGCACCCCCTTTCGCGCTGCGGCACTAACCGAGGCATGCCGGGTGGAATAGGCAGAAAACGTATCAATGTCAATGCCCGCTTCGCCGAGGAGGGAGGTCACCCAGCCTCTCAAGGTCACAGCCGTAATAGGTTTGTAGGGCGGTCGGGAAGTGACAAGTAACGGTCCCCCCCCCCCCCCCCCCGGCGCCTCAGCTGTGCGGTCAAGGTAAGCTTTTAAGAAGGTCGGAATGCACAATGACTCATCGGCCGTACAAAAGGGAAAGTGAAGGGTCGGAGCTATTGGCCTGGGTCGGGATGTTTTGAGGAGCGCTGGAACGAAAATATGAACTCCCGACTGGGAAAATTTGATGCATGAGCGGTTGATAGCCAAAATTGTTTGGGGACGTGAACCTGAAGTCAACAGCAACAGCATAGCTAATTTGCGGGCCAAATTTCGTACGGACATCGTCGAGAAGGATCGAAGAAATGTAATTACAATATCAGGGTCCCATGACGATTCATATTTCGCTCGTGGAGGTCGCAAACGAAACACTGCTTTCAAAAACCGAGTCACAAGCTTGTCGGAGCCTAAATCAAAATCGGCTAACCCAGACAGAGCCGACCGGTGAGTGTTAACCGTACTATAGGATACTGAGGAAAAATCAAGCAAATATTGAAAAAATTGCAGAACTTTCGACGTATCAACTAGGTATAGAGGGGTCCAAATTTCGCGCAGAGCAAAAAGTGGTCCACCGAGCGATTGGTCGTAAACGAAACGCTGCTTTCAAAAACCGAGTCACAAGCTTGTCGGAGCCTAAATCAAAATCGGCTAACCACGACAGAGCCGACCGGTGAGTGTTAAACATACTATAGGATACTGAGGAAGAATCAAGCAAATATTGAAAAAATTGCAGAACTTTCGACGTATCAACTATAGAGGGGTCCAAATTTCGCGCAGAGCAAAAAGCGGTCCACCGAGCGATTGGTCGTAAACGAAACACTGCTTTCAAAAACCGAGTCACAAGCTTGTCGGAGCCTAAATCAAAATCGGCTAACCAAGACAGAGCCGACCGGTGAGTGTTAAACGTACTATAGGATACTGAGGAAGAATCAAGCAAATATTGAAAAAATTGCAGAACTTTCGACGTATCAACTATAGAGGGGTCCAAATTTCGCGCAGAGCAAAAAGCGGTCCACCGAGCGATTGGTCGTAAACGAAACACTGCTTTCAAAAACCGAGTCACAAGCTTGTCGGAGCCTAAATCAAAATCGGCTAACCAAGACAGAGCCGACCGGTGAGTGTTAAACGTACTATAGGATACTGAGGAAGAATCAAGCAAATATTGAAAAATTTGCAGAACTTTCGACGTATCAACTAGGTATAGAGGGGTCCAAATTTCGCGCAGAGCAAAAAGTGGTCCACCGAGCGATCGGTCGTAAACGAAACACTGCTTTCAAAAACCGAGTCACAAGCTTGTCAGAGCCTAAATCAAAATCGGCTAACCAAGACAGAGCCGACCGGTGAGTGTTAACCGTACTATAGGATACTGAGGAAGAATCAAGCAAATATTGAAAAAATTGTAGAACTTTCGCCGTATCAACTATAGAGGGGTCCAAATTTCGCGCAGAGCCAAAAAGCGGTCCACCGAGCGATTGGTCGTAAACGACACACTGCTTTCAAAAAACCGAGTCACAAGCTTGTCGGAGCCTAAATCAAAATCGGCTAACCAAGACAGAGCCGACCGGTGAGTGTTAAACGTACTATAGGATACTGAGGAAGAATCAAGCAAATATTGAAAAATTGTAGAACTTTCGCTGTATCAACTATAGAGGGGTCCAAATTTCGCGCAGAGCAAAAAACGGTCCACCGAGCGATTGACGATAAGTATTGGTTATAAGTACCTGACGTTACCGATCTGCATAGTGTATCCACTACATTCGCCGACAGCCCCTTGGAAATTAGGGCGCCCCGGAGAGAACAAGAGACTAGGTGACGGGTCAAAATATAAAATTTCGGAAATAGCCAAGTCATGAAATAATGAAAACCAGGGTTGTTGGGGCCAACAAGGGGCTACCACGATCCCACAGACCGAATCCCTACGAATCTTTTGGAGTACTCTGGGAAGGAGGACGAATGGAGGAAAACAGTAGAAAAAGGTCCCGCCCACGGAATTGTAAACGCATCAATATCGATAGCGTGATCATCGGGGCGAGAGGAAATATAACGATCACATTTATGTAGGAGAGAAGAGGCAAATAAATCCATGTCCGGGCGTGAAAAATTTGCTACAATGGAATCAAAGGCCTCGTGGGATAACCCCCACTCCCCTTGTTCGAATTCGTGACGTGATTCCTCGTCCGCTATGACGTTCTCGCCGGTGGCGATATAGGAGGCCCGCAGCCATATGTTCCGCTCTTCGCAAAATTTCCAAATTAGGAGCGCGATGGCTTGTAGGCGCGGATAGGACACTGACCCCATCCTATTGATCATGGCCACGGCGGTAGTGTTATCGATCCGTAATAAAATCGACATATCAGCCCAATTTTCTGCGAAATGAGACAGGTCTTCATAAACCGCCCACATCTCCAATTCGTTAATATGACATGTAGCTCTATCGGACCCCCACCAACCACTGAATTTGATGAGGGGGTAAGTGGGCCCCCCAACGGCTCGAGCATGGTCCGACAGAGTGCAACGCGCCGAATAGTCGTTCCGATAACGAACTAACGCGCGTACCTTATCTCGTTCTAAGGATCGAATGTAAATCCGTCCATATCGGACCGCTGGAAGACAAGACACCAAGTATCCAATAAGACGCGCCAGGGATCGTATCGACCATGAAGATTTTTGGAGGAAGCGCGTCACCTGTGCTCTAAGGGGGATAATTTGAGATTCTGGTAAGGAAACATACATGGTAATCGAGTCAAAACGAAGGCCTAAAAAGACTATCGACCGAGCGGGGGTAATCACGCTCTTGGAGTAATTGATAACAAACCCTAAGTGGGTAAGTAGGTTGCAAGCGGATAACGCTGCGCGTGTGGTGGAGGCCTGAGACCGGCCTAGTAGGGCAATGTCGTTTAAATAATTTACTAACGTAATTCCCGAATTCCTCAATGTTGCCATCACCGGTTTCATTAATTTGTGAAAAACATATGGCGCGCTAGCCAGGCCCATGGGAAGGGCCGTCATTACATATGTACAGCCCAAAAATTCAAACACGAGATACGGTAAATCCGTCCGGTGAATAGGAACTGTAAAGTAAGCGTCCGATAAATCAATTTTGGAAGCAAAATCCCCGGGGCCCAGCAGCGCACAAAACGATCGGTAATCGTCTAAACGAAATTTATCCGTAACAATGAATTTATTAAGTTGTTTGAAATTGAAAATAAATCGGCAATCAGAGGAATCCTTTTTTTTTTTTTTTTTTTGGAACTAGAAAAATTTACGACCAAAACCAGGGTTCATCCGGTGGCCATACCTCCACTACTCCAAGATCACGTAATTTAGACAATTTAGACGCCATCAATTTCTGCTTACTAGAAAGATCCGTCAAAGCGGGCGAATCCAGGTGAATTGGCCCAGAAGTTAAATTCGGCCGGTGGAGGGGAGGTCGACAGGGCCCGAAGGGCAGCCGGTAACCTTCCACCCACTGTAATAGTAGTGGGGAGTCGGTGACTCGCTTCCAATTCGTTTAAAAATGTTGGATTCGGCCTGCAAAAAGGGGAGGGGGCAGCCAAATTGGCTTCCAAATCCCACCAATGGTCAGACTGAATAGTTAACTGAATAGAAACAACTGGAACTTGATTAATCGTGATCTCCGCATGGCGGACAACCGGAACTGCGAGGAGCAGACCATCTGTGAGATCTGCCACAAGCGTTGTAATAAATCCACACGACTTGTGGCGAGATCCCGCGATAAAACCGCATTGATTGTCCCCGACAATGCCACCATTATTTGGGAGTTTATGAGCTGGGTTTAAGGCCCAAGGGGGGGCAGTGAACTGCCGGATTGACGACGACGACTCTCTCTTTTTGCGGCGTTTTTTTTTGTGCGCCGACAGTTTCGGTTTCACGCCCGAGGGCCCTTGCACCGCGGTAACGGAGGGCGGAGCGGGCGGAGCCAGCACTCCGATGTCCATCGGACAATCTAGTGAAATTTTGTCGTCCTCCTCGCTGACCGGCTGCGGTTCGACGTTCGGAGGTCTCAGAAAATGAGGGACGAATCGATTTACGGAGGCCGAACCGAAGTACCAATCGGGGACCAACGCGGGCGCGGGAGCGACCTCTCGGACCACAGAGGTCCCTAAGTGGGACGTGTTGGCACCGGAGAGCCCCGCCGACACCGCTGAAGGCCCCGTAGTCGACTGTGGAACGGCGGGGGACGACGAGTAATGTCGAGAACCCGCAGAGGCCCGTAAGTCGGGCATGCTGGGGTTCACGACGACCGCTGACGAACCCGCCGATTCCTTAATTGCCGACGTCGACGCGTAAGGCCGAGAACTCGCAGTGGTCCGTAAATCGGACAATGCGGAGTTCCCGACGACCGCAGAAGACGTCAAGGCCTTATGACGGGCAGCTGAAGGCTGCGTCGAAGAGGACGCGTAATCTCCCGAACTTACCGGTTTCCTTTCAGTCGCCGGATCCTTCGATGAGACCGCTGAACTCTTCTTCGACGAAGACCGTGAGCCGGATGAAGAAAATCCGCTTGAGGGTTTAACGGGAGCCCCCGGAATCGTTGACGACGCGACATCGCCACGGGTTATCTCCGCATCACGGTCGACCCGTAATCCCACGATACGAACCGTATTTCGCGGCATAATAACGAAAATCCACGGAACGTAACTACTATAACACACGCGTAAACGTATATTTTAAAATTAAAGAATATAACGAAAATAGACGAAAAGCGTAAATTTAAAAGCGTCCAGGCGGATGGCGAAAACAAAAGTGAGGTTGGGAATCGGGGGAAAAGCAGGGTTGGCCGCAAGCCAGTGTTGCCACTGACGCGGCGAAGGGATGTCGGACATAGGTAGAGGGGTAGTAGGAGGAAGGGGAGCAGATACCCTCGTCTTTTTCTTTTTTGGTCAAAAAAGTGCGCCATGGCAGGATCGCTGAGAGCAATCTGCAATCGTAAAACGTCCTCGGAGTCCATGTACTATAATGGTCATTTTGGGCTCAGTTAAAAAACGCTAAAGTATACGTCGTTTCAACAAACATTTGTTAAAGTAAAATGTAGCTTTGTGTAATAACTTAGCAGCCACTCTGTATATTATTGTACTTTTTCTTCAGAATTCCTATAATGGGGTAGTTGCAGTCAAAATTAATGTTGATTGGCCTGAAACTACAGCTTCATATCCCCTATACGCCATATAAGTTTTTAGAACATACCTACCTCTTAAAATATATTATTTAAACGTTACAGTGTGTGGTAAATTAAGTAAAACCACCGATTCCACGAGTTTTATAATAAAAAAAATTAATATTCGAGTTCATAATCCAAAATTACTGATGCAGCACATTTGAGTAGACATAACTCATATGGTACATCATAACTCTGTGTTGAACGAGTAAATGATGTGCATAAGCGATTCAAATTTATATCGTGAGTTTCGATCCTCAGACTTTGATCTCAGCCGGGTGCCATTTGGTTATTGGTTTTATTAAATTAATACGCTTAATGGAAGGACTCAAAAACGTTTCAAACGCCAGAAAATGGACGGCGGGTTTTCAGGTCGGACAAGTCCTGTCAGTTTGCTCAGCCGCTTATCGGCAACTTCAAAAAAATGGGCAGCAGTTATTCAGTTAGGACGTCATGACTTATCGAAAGCCAGTTGGCGAGAATTTTATTGAAAGAAATACTTATCGGTGTTGCTTTTGATAAAAAGGGCCTTTGTCCTGTGAAGTCTCCTTTCTGAACCGTGCCCAGTTTGAAGTTCGGAATGTTTTTAGGCTGATAGTATTCTAGAGGATTTTATTATGCTTAAAAAAAATTTGGAAATTTGTTGACCAGATATCAACCCCTACCGTTCTATTTAGACATACTAAACTATGCTAGAATTGATGTCTTATGGTGGGTTTCTCCAAGATTTGGAGCAGACCTGCTGCTGCTTCGACACCACAGCGCTTTTGTTGCCTTGAGCCACTTGTTCTTAGCAGTTTCGTACAGCTATTTCTGGTAGATTTCATGGGAAGATACGTTAGATTGAATCAAGACTTTGAAAGCCCAATTATTACTAGCAAGAGGCAATCATTTTCGATGGCCTGCTAACTGCAGGATCTTATCGAAGTGGCTTGTAGCAACACTTCATGGACAAGTATCAGTGAAACTCCTGGGAATGACATTGTACACGAATTTTCTCCTACAACACTTACATAGAATAGGAATAGTAATAGTAATAATCTGTCCACCATTAAGTCTCCTGTGCAGTTGACGAAAGGTGGGCTTACGTAATTTGATGTCTTATAGCCCTCAACAAACCAGTGTACCATACATTGCAAAATATGCAACTTTCCCTCTAAAATTATAGATCAAAACACGATGTTATTGGAGTAATATTCAACATTAATATTTAGCCAATGGTTTATTTATTATTTTTTATTAACTGTTGTTTTCAAACATTTTCATCAAACTGAAACCATACACATGCATATGTGTAGCTTTCTCACTTTCAGATCATGAACCAGATGAAAATGCAGCATCAGCAGCAGCCGCAAATGCAGGAAGGTGTCGGGATGCACCCTGGCCAGTCGCAAGATCAGTACAAACAACAGATTGAAGTGAGTTCGGTGAATTTTGTAGGTGTTTGATACTTACCTGCTGAGTTTATTAAAGATGTTTAGAAACTGTTTTTTTTATCATAAATCTGTCTCTTTTTGAAAGAATCAGTGTAATTGCAGTTGACGCTTGGCTACCAGCAAGAGCAGCAAAAACAGCTGAGGGCCCAGCTGCAGCAGATACAAGCTCAGCAGGCGCAGCAGCAGCAGCAGCTGTCCCAGCAACAGCTGTCACAGCAGCAGCTGTCACAGCAACAGCAGGTTCAACAACAGCAGCAGCAACAACAGGTCCAGCAGCAGCAGCTGAGGGGGATGGCTCCTGTGCCACAAGCCGGCCCTCCGCAGCAGAGGATGATCAGGCCCAATATCTCCAATAATCCTGGTCTACGTCATCTCCTTCAGCAGGTAAAAATGTGAAGTTGAGAACTGTTCGAATTAGACGGTGCGATAACTTCTCAAAGACTAAAGTACAAGACGTACGTCATTGCGTTTTGCTGAACCTAATCCGTAGTTCTTCTCGTATCGCAGCCTCAGTACCGTATAAACATGCAGCAGCAAATGCCGCGCGCGGGGATGCCCACCCAGCCAGGGCAGCAGCCCCCCAACCAGCAGCAGTTCGAAGAGCAGTACGACTTCCTCGGGAATTGAACCGGTGAACTCTGCCGCCATCAACTCGCATGAAACTGTACTATAGTTATGGCCCAAACCGCCACTGATAGATCGCGTGTCTGTCAAGAACAATATTTATTACAGACATTGAATCGCAGTTTGAATTTCTAGTTACGAAACCGACATTTCAAATCAACATCGCCCTTGTATTGCTGTTCACAGTTGCCTCTGTATTACCTACGTTTGTTATTTAATTTTCCAATTGCAAAATATCACTGAGAACTTTCAAAAAAGGTACCGTAGAAGCTGATGTAACAAAAGAATATTCTTTCATAATTTTGGGACGTAGCAAACCCTGTTTGACGGCCTAACTGCTGGTCGCAGTGCTAACTTTGCTAGACGAAGATTTTCATGGCTATGGTTTTGTTGCATTTGAGATTGAATAGCATCCGATTTTGGGATCAGATTGGAACAGTACTGATGAAAATCGAAATTGGTCGTTTTTATACGAGAATTTGCGTAAAACCCGTTTCCACAATCCAGAATGGTTGTGAATAGAATGCAATAGTTGAGTGAATGTCTTAGCAAAACACGTATATTCCATCGATTGTTATATCTAACATACTCGCATCAAAAATTTCCCTGTATATACATTTTCGACCATCACAAATTTCGAATTTTTACACAGCGCACTTCCACTATAATGTCGTTTTTCTTTCCGCATGTTTTGGTGTTGTCATAATTTTTCATGTCAAATACTCGACTATCATTTCATGTATTAATAATAATCGTATTTTTGCGTATCTGTTACCTAATATTTTAAAATAAATTTCGCCGTGGATTCAAAGAGGTGTCTAGGAACGTTTATATTCTTCAGAATTTTACTTAGGTATTTATTTGACATTGTTCCAACGAGTTGCAATAAAAATAGTTGATAGGTATCTAATTATGTAATAATAAAAAAAGTACCTACATTTATATGGTTGCTTTGTGTAGTTTTTTCTTGAGGTCTGAGTGAGAGAGTTTCTTTGATTCAGTATTCCTACATGATGTACCTCAAGGTTGCCATCCCTCCTTTTAAAACCTGGAAGTTCAACTTGGAAAATATGGAGAAAAACAGTCGGCGATAATAGGTATTGATAAAAGTTGTAAGCTGCGAAAGTTGTATGTGTACCCGTTTGTTGTCTTCTGTGTTGTTTTCAAGTCAAATTTGGAACCTTACAAACCACAGTGTTGTCGAAAGGCGATCCGTGGACCCCTGTTAGGTAGTAGTAATGGTGGGGGGAGGGGGGGGGTTAATAGCTATTTATACTCGTCTGATATAAAGGTGCATACACCGGATGCTAAAATGTCAGGAACATCGTTTTTGAAACACATGAGTCGGGGCAAGTGCGCACCAAAAAATTGAAAGTTTGACTTTGGGTGGCTCTAGAAATTCACCACTTGATGATAAAAATGTACCGATTTTTGCAATCGTTGACTACAACCTTCCTCTCTCACAGTATATTAAAAAATCACTAAAACTTGAAACCCGATTTCTCAGAAACATGAAACTTTTCGGTCTCACTTACGCACTTGCCCCGGTGGAATGGGGCAAGTGCGTACCTCACCTCCCATCTTGACATAGTGGACGAAATGGTCGTTTAGGGGCAAGTGCGTAAAGCTCCTGGTTCTGCAGAATCTGTAGCTTTAAAAAAAATTAAAGTTGGTCCAGAATTTACCGATTTACTTATAGACTTTTTAACCCCTGAAACCTTGTGGGCTAGAAAAAGAGAAAAAAAGTCAAAGTGATAGTCATTTTTATTGTTAAAATATTTTCAAAATGTGAAAAAAACTTAATTTGACTGACTGCAGAGTAGTCTGCACAAGCCACCTGTTGCATCCGCACTTGCCCAAAGCAGGGGGAAGTGCGGACCTGGGCTTAAATCCCGAAGTTTAGAACTTATTGGAATCCTCATGATTTACATTTGAAGAATATCAGTCTGGGTTTGTACTCATCACAAAAAAATTCGAAAAATCTTTTGGGGGAACTGATGTTTTCAGATGATCCTTGTCTCAAACTTGGCTCCATGAGGAGATATGAAATGTGGCAGGTTACAACGTTCCCGACAGGTTATACATGATCGTAGCGCACTCTACCGACTAGCATTCGAAAGAACAGGTTATTTTGCAAAATCCTCAACAGGTGGCAGCTCTCCAAGTCCAATATTGAGGCTGCTATAGTTCCACTACGCAATTACCCCCAAAACGCACTTGCCCCGACTCACCTTATAGCATTTCCTAGTCAAATTCAACTTTTTAACATTTCAAATTCAACCTTCCCCGACTTCAGCAAAAAATATACATTTTAATAAACTAAATTGTGAAACCCATTACTAAATTTTTGTTGCATTATTTAAAGCTACATAGGTTACACCAGAGAAGGTTTGCCTACCGAGGGCGAACTCTGGTGGAGAAAAGTGAACTACTCATCTGTTATCATCTCAGCTTTCCCGTGCGTCCAATAATTTGTTGCTAATTTTTCCCCTAAAAAATGACATATTTCCCTCCAGTGACGGAAACGGAATTGAAAATGGTTGATGGTGGAAATGCAGGACGCTGAATATATTTTGTTGGTTTTTTAATTTTATCGTACGTTAGCTACCGAATAATGAGGAATCTGTACTATCCTTCAATTTCCGTAATAGTAATATTATATTCCCCAAAGTTTAAAAATCATGTTACCTATTTATGTTAAGTACCTACGCTGAAAACTATTGTTTTTCTCGGAGAGTACTACATTCAGTGGGACTAGGTATATTTTACCATAATAAATTTATATAATTGAGGATATAAATTTATCCTCAATTATATAAATTTATCCTCAATTATCCACAAGGAAAGTTGAAAAAATGAATAGGCAGGAATCACAAGAAACAATGAGACTTACATGAACGCATTTTTTCATGACGTTCTGAACAAAAGGAAGTAGGTAGGTAAACAAGCAGATAGTACTCCCGAGTTTTATTACGAATCACCGCCATTATAGGTTTAGGTATGTTTTTTATTTTTATTTTTTTTTTCATTAAAATTAAAAATTTTCCTTTTGTGAACCTTCAACTGAAGCAAGGAATATGACTGGCGTTTCCATATTCTTCGTGTTGTACAAAGAAAATTACTTCTTTAATCCCTATTTCGTTGCCAATCAAACCTGATTAATCGAACGCACCACGTCTGATGTCATTCGAAATAGCGAGTGTAAACACACTCGGGGAAGATTGAATTTGAAGTGGAAAAAGTTGAATTTGGTTTGTAAAAGGTTGAATTTGACTTGGAAATGCTATAATATGTTAGAAAAACCGAAAAATGCGAATAACTATTTTGTCAGTAACATGCTGGAAATAGCTTGCTACCAACATTTGCGATTAACACCTTTTTCCTCAACATTGTCAGTAACTTGTCAATGACAAAAATTCTGCTATCGCTGCCAGAACGTTATTATTTATTTAGCGTTATTTGCGCAACGTTTTAGTTCTACTACCCTCCCAAATGAAAAGTCCCAGTCATGCAGCATGGCTATATGAGCGAATTTTTTGCATCCCCCCCCCCCCCCTCATTGTTGCTGTAAATTGCTCATCTTCTTAAAACAGGGTTTTTTAAAACCACGATTTATGATATTTTCCATGTCAGATTATTTGAACTTCTATCCATTTTTTGGCCTTTTTTACTATTTTTGACCCCTTACAACGATTGCTAACCCCTAAAACGCCCTAGATTCCCCCCCCCCCCTTTAAATTTGTTGAAAATTGCTCATTTAATTCTAATGGGGGTTTTAGATCGTAAATCATCATTCGATGCCAAATTATTAAACTTCTTTAAATTTTTTGCGTTTTGGGGCATTTATCAGTTAGAATTTATGAAAATTGCTTGCCTTTGAACAAACTCATAAGTTTTGTTTGCCAAGACTTGAGCAAAATTCGGAATTTTTATCAGGCAAACGTTATCTGGAGGGATACGGATATTTGCGGTGAAAAATTTTGAAAAAGTCGTCCTGAAAATGTTCGACCCATTGCAATAGCTTTATTTTTTCTACTAAAATTCGTTAATTCCTGAGTTTCATCTTCTGCTCACCTTCTCTCACTTTCCACTACTGCCGATCCATGGACTTTATTTCTAAGATACGGACGTACCCACGTCCTCTTCTTTCACCTACAACCACTGATAATCACTACACAGGCAGCAGCCAAAGCAATATCACTCATTGTACTTGAATTGCACAGAAAAACAAGATTGAATGTTGGAGCTTAGTGAAAACTTTAATAACACAGTTCACAATAACAAGTTATTGGCAGAACATGTAAGTAGCAAAATATGCTGCAAACAAATGTTTCCGACATGTTATCGCCAGGTGTGTAGATACCTTAACTTGTTACTTACAAAAAGCTAATAACTGCTATTGACATGTTATTAGCAAAATAGCGATTGACATTTCCTATGTAGAATATTGGAAAAAATAACTTGCCAGAAACATTTTTGCTGTCAACATGTTTAGTAACTGTTGTTAGTAACTTTTGGCGTGTAAAACCACCTTCATGTCTGTCCTGTTTATTTCTCTATTATAAAAGTACGAGAACCACAAGATACTTGAGAGACCACAAGTCCAAGTTAGGTAGGTCTTCCTCCATGACAGCAACATTCATCATGTTGCTGCTCTAACGCAACATCGTCTACCTGAGTATCTTAAAAATGGTAGTCATTTGACGTGGGAGGTTTTGTTCTGCACTTCCTGCTCTCCAATTCATTGAAGGTTTTTTCTAGGGATGGGTATCGATGAAGAAAACATCGATATTTTTTCCTCAAGAAACATCGATGTCTAAAGAACATCGGAGAAAAATTATCGATGTTTCGATACATCGAAACATCATTTTTTTTAAAATTGGTATTATTTTAATTTTTCAACACAATAATTATATTCTCAAATGAAACCAACTGCGACCCAGGCGACTGTTAATTCCATAGTAAATTACAATTATAATAAATTAAAAAAATAAAATACAGGGTACTTCTTCATTATCTGGTATACACCAAAAAAAATTCTCAAATTTTGATTAAATTATTTAATAACGTTTCTCAACAACAATTACCATTATCTCAAATACATCGATTGTTCAGTCAGACAAGACGGTGGGTGTACAAGAAGTTTAGTTCCCATTCCGCCGCTCGCATTGTCAAGCGATCTGGATGCTCGCTAGCGCTCGCATCTCAAAAACGCTGCAAATCCCTGCACAACGGTTTATTATTTTGTATAGAATACCCTTCTGTTACAGATCACAGCTCTATGTATAGATAACCCGTCTATATAATATAATATGCACTATTCTATGCATAATTATGTAGATCGCAGACCCTCCGTTGGTTAGTACCTAACCCCGTACTCGTTACTAGGTACCTACCTAAATCACGAGTTAAATGTTGCTAAAATAATTCTGCCGATGACAAACAGTACCTAACAAAAAGAAACACACATAATGAAGTTCTGAAAAGAAATTGTTGATGAGGAGTGAAAAAAGTTGCAAAAGTACCTACCAACAAACTCCAGCCCCTTCTACGTAGATGGTATAATGAACCGTTGTGTAATAATTTACCGTTGAGTAATGATTTACCGTAGTAATAATTTACCCATCAATAATACTTCAACGTTTGTTCAAGTTTCACTACCTACCAACAAACTCCAAAAGAGCCATCATTTTTCAAATTAAATAATATCACAGAACAACCAACTCGACTTCATACTCCGCCAATATAATCAGGTGATCCCTACCAATGATTGGCCGTATTCACAAATTCCTATTGTGGGCGCGTCTCTGGTTACGAGATTTGGTTTGAATTGTATACAATTTCATTCACACTGGAGTCGAAAATGCCTGTCGGTGCAAACTTCGGGGCCTTACTGTGAACGAACGGCTGGACGTACGATGCTCCGGATGGTCTTAAAAAACTCGCCAGTTCAAGAACTATTTAAAACCGTAAAAATATTTACGTAAAAAAATGGTATAGGCGTTTTGAAAATTTCAACCCCTATTTTGAACCCCTTACAGATGACTCACAGTAACGTCGAGCTTCGAGGACCAACTAGACCCCGAACGGAACCTATAACCCGAATTTCATCAATTTTTTTTCATGGTAACTAAGAAAAGTGGCGCGTACGGCGGACAGACAGAAATATTTTTATTGTATTTTCGGATTCTACGTACCTTGAAACGTAAACCATCAAATTTTGAGGCGGGGTAAGAATTTTTTTTTTCATGCTCGATTCCAATGGTTCATTATTGAAAATAATAAACCAAAAGATAAACAATCCCAGAAACTATCCCGTGAATGAGCAGGTTGTTTGGGACTTCTGAATAGATGGTACAAGTATGCAATAGTTGTTTTGTTGTTGAGAAACGTTATTAAATAATTTAATCAAAATTTGAGAATTTTTTTTGGTGTATACCAGATAATGAAGAAGTACCAAATAAAGTAATAAAATAATAATAATAATAATAATAATAATGAATAAACATTTCAAGATTTGATTGGGGGGTTAGATTTTTTTTCAATACAGGAAACAAGGTTTTATTATTAGAAATAATATATGTCAATTTAGGAAGCAAACAAATCACTCAAGACTAACGGTATTACGACTTCCAGAAGCGGTCGTCTGCCTGATGAAAAAAAAAAAAAAAAGTTCTGATGCGAGTTCCTTTGAGAGGCGATTTTTTATTAATTAAACCTGCTTGAGAAAATAGCTTAGATTTTAAAGAGATTTTATTATACATCTTGTAGTCTGACATAGTACATTGTATTATTTTTGGTATAAAGTTTCTGCTATTTTTACGTTAACTATTAAAAATTGTTCAGGAGGGGGGAGCGTTTCAGCGGTTTGAGACAAAACATCGATGTCTGAAAAAAACATCGTGGAGTAAACATCGATGTTAAAAACATCGATGTTAAAAACATCGATGTTTGGGGAAAAAACATCGATGTTTCGATACATCGGAACATCGATACCCATCCCTAGTTTTTTCTCTAGTTTTTGCAGAATTCTCGACATCGACATGAAATAATCAAGAGTAGGTAGGTACCTGACTGTTGAGCCAAAAAACTTAGTGCTGAGCAGAAGAAAATACTAGCTATAGGTATCTTGTTGAACTCCTCTAATTTTGCCATAACCTAACTATTACCTCAAACATTTTTCCGTAAAAAGTGCATACTTGTCTCATCGCCTAAATCATTTACTTGGTCTAAGCCATTGCCCATCGTAAATTACTTTCTTCTGTTCATTGTAGGGTAGGTACCGCATTTATCAGCCGTCCAATTTTACATTATATAGCCAATTTTTATCAGTTTACTACCAGCACATGTAGTAATCTTCATGCTGAGAAGGAAGGATCAAGGATCAACAAACCTGGTGACTTTGTAACTTACTGAGCATATTTTTATACTTACCTGAAACATAAATAAAATAAAATACGTTAGATAGGTAGGGACCTAGGTCAAATAAAGTAGGTACGACAAATAAAATACATTAAACAAATAAAATAGATACGTGCACATTAGATGCGCCTTCTATCTAGGTATCTATTTTATTTTTCTTAAATGAAAGTAGATTTCTATTTCACCCTCTCACCTGTGACGTGTGAACTTCTGGAAACTTTGAAAAATCATAGAAAAAGAAATAAGTACATAGGTACTTATAGTGCGGTTTGTGTCGAAGTTCTCAGAATGGAATCTAGTTTCTTTAAAAAAATAACATGAACCGGTTTTGTGACCCATGCTCATCAAGAGTGGAAATAATTAAAATGTCAGATGGTGTTACTATTATTCTTGGTAATTTTGAGCGAGCGAAGTTGGTATATTTATAAATGGCCCGTGAAAATCTGACCCTACGGGTTCCTTCCTAGGCTCTTCAGTTTGGCCGAAGTCAAGATAGAAGTTATTTGCGAATTTCAAAGAAAGTGTAGCTATTTGGCTCGTTCCAAAATTCGGAGCTGCTCCCTTTGAACCGGGAACCCGTCCAAAATCGGTTTCAGGCATCGGAGATATAAATTACAGATTTTAACTTTTTCGTATATATAATATAAATATGCGAACTTGAAAACGGGAAAACACTCTTGGTGATGTATGAAATTTGGTGAAATTTTCATATATAATGTGTATAATATATGTATGCGTGTTTGTCATTCCGCACGATAACTCCGTTAATTTCCATGGTGAAAAATCCGTCCTTGCGAGAAAAATCCGTCTCCGTAAGAGTGACAGTGATGAGTTCGTTACCCAGCCTGATCGCACTGTGCTCAGCGGTACAAATTTACAAATTTTTGGTCCAAAAAAATCAAAACAATGAGAATTTTAGCAACATAGCATGCGGGGGTTGTTGTCATGTTTTTTGGGGCTCTGAATCGACTGCAACAACTACTAGTCCGATTAGAGATGTGTCGGTCATGAGTGACCTTGTCTCAAAGACCTTCTCTTTCAAGTGAACTGGTCCCAAATGACCTGTCGAGGGAATTTCGCAGTTCACCCGTTCGCCGTTCACTAAGGTTTCCCCCGTGTCTCGGGCCCTTCCATCCCACCAACCGGAGCAGGTAGCAGGTCACCAGTTCGCCGTTCCTTTTGACAGTTCAGTTCGCCCTTATCTCACTCTTATCTCAATCGTCAATCCCACAGTCTACATTCTTTCCTATCCAGTGCAATAACTCATAAAGCAACTATCCTGTGATGTGTATTTCATTTGGAGTCCCCAAAAATATGTGATTTTTGTTATTTTCCTAATTTCGTTATTGAAAAATATACCTATTTTTTTCTTTTTGAGAAAATGGTCGTAGTACTTTTATTGATTCTCCTACTTAACCTTACTAGGTAAGCTTTAAAAAATATTTATATGAATAAAATTTTTTACTAAAGCTTCTCTTTAGACAATTCTATGAATTCAGCAGAAAAATGTTAATAAATGAGGCTAGAGTTGGCCCGTACTGAGAAATTCCTAGCAGGTCGCAGGTCCCGTTCGCACACTACCTGTGGACAAAGTGAACTGGTGACCTTCTCCAACTGAGAGGGAGTTTGGGAGGAGAGTCTGGCCAGAGCCCACTCCGGCCGTGGGTGTTCGGCCATTTCCGCCTGTTTCCGCGTGGAATTTGCTGTTCCGTGGTTCCGCCCTCCGCGATCGGCTCGTATCCTTATCACTTTCTTATCAGTTTACTTATCATTGATTACAGTGACAAGTCATTTGCGTTAAAACAACATGAGAATAGTCATGGCTGATCGGAAATCATACGCCTGCTTATTATGCAGCGGATTCGAGGCGTGCCGGAGTAGTCAATGGGAGTTTGAAGGACGATTGAGATCCAGGTGTTTTTTGAAACCATTGAGAAACACAAGCTTTCAACTGCCCTCAGACAGTCGTCTTCACGTTTACCAGAATTAAGATAAGTTTTCTTATCAGGAACAACTGAGGGCAGTTGAAAGCTTGTGTTTCTCAGTAAATAACGGTTTCAAAAACACCTGGATCTCAGTCGTCCTTCAAACTCCCATTAACCAGCATTGAAAAAGAAGACCCTACAACATTTACTACAAAATTAACATAACATTGTTCCGAGTCACTAGATATTATATTATTGATAACTCTTTGATATTAGCGTGATATTCTGGTTATTTTCATTAATTTTGGCTATTTTCAACTGTATCGAACTACATTCAATTTTGGTTATTTTCAACTTATTCCTTTAGAATCGAGCATGATAAATTTCTATCTGACCGCCGTACTTCGCACTTTCCTTAGTTACCATGAACCAAAATGAGCTAAATTGTATAAAATAGTAATAAGATTATAGCATGATTCGAAGTCAATATAAATATAAAGAATTGCTGGACAAAACAGTCGTGATAGGTTGATTACATGTGATATTGTCATGCTATCATAATTTATAATAATATTCTGTGATAGTTATTATAATAGTCAAAAGTTCCATAGGTACTTACCTAAGTTCTCAAGAATAAGCTGTAATCTCGCAAATGAGTAAAATGCATTTAAATATTCATTAAAAGGTTGATAAAATGTGATATTGTCGTGATATTAAGTATAATATAAAAATGAACTCATTGCCTTGGGCAATTTTCCTCTCGATTTTTTTTTCTCCACGTTCAGTATTTGTGACACTAATCTAAGTACCTAGTTATAACCTAAAAGAGACTAAATTGTACTAAGTATTTTGATTTGATAAGCTTTCTCTAGAATAACATTTTCAAGAGGGTGGGTAATACTGAGACTAGTGTATAATTTTGTCATTATCGTTCATTTCTCCAAGGGAAATACCTATATATTTTGTGATAATTATGGGAATAGTCAGAAGTTCCATAGGCAATAAGCTGTGAATTGTAATCTCGTAAATGAATAAAATATATATTTTTTGCTTATGTTACCATTATTTTAATTTCGTTGCCCCCCTAATTTTTGTGCGGGCAAAATGGCTTTTTAAAAATATACCATTTCCTTGCAAATTTAGTCGCCACTACGGTTATAGCCACTAAATGTTGGTCACATAATCTGGCAGCGATTATTATTTGTAAATATAAAGTTAAGTACCTAGTTACTACTCCATCAATCGCTTATTAAGTAATAATAAATTATAGAAACTGTTCAAATCAATAATCTGTCAAGAAAATCATGGTTTCGAAGCCCTAACGCAACAAAAACTGATCTTACGAAATTGTCAGCGACAAAAAAACTACCTACGTTCCTAGTCTCGAACCTGCGATCTAACAGTCCGAGGGAAACGTGTCGATACCACTGAGCTATCAAATTACCTCGTAAAAAGTTGGCTTTTGAAAAAACAGGTATCTCATGCTGTAAAGTAGTAGGAGGCAGCGGAAACGGGCGGAAATGGCCGAACCCCCACGGCCGGAGTGGGCTCTGGCCAGACTCTCCTGAGATTGGGCTCGTCCTGAGAAATTCCTAGCAGGTCGCAGGTCCTGCGCGTTCACTTCAAAGTGAACTGGTGACCTTCTCCCACTGAACTTGTCTTCGAACTGAGTGACCTGCTGGGAGTCAACTCACTCAGGTGAACTGGGTTTACACACCTCCAAGTCCGATTAGGCGCGCACACAGTAGGTATACAAAATTTACAAAATCATAATCCGAAATCCAAAAAATTGCATATTTTTCATGTAGGCATGTGAGGTATCGTTTACCACGTTTTTTTGTGTATGGGGGGGGGGGGGGGGCGCTGAATCGATTGCGAGTAGTTTAAGCACGATCAGACTGCACCAAGTGATCAAAATCAAATTTTTTTGGTTCAAAACATCCCAAAAAAATTTTTGACAGGGGTACCTGTGACTCTGCTTTCAACAAGTGCCCCGTCAGGCCGTAGTGAGTGTTCGGGCAGATGACCGTTAATTTAAATTTTCAGTTTCTCAAACGATTTCTTTGAAAATTCGCTCCTTAAGACATGCTACATGACGGTTTTTTTTTAAAAGACTATTGTGTTTGTAATGAACATGTTCCAGTGGTGTTGGGTGGTTTCGGGTGCATTGCTGCGTGTCTGCTAGTGCCTACCTATTGGGAGACGGGTTTCTCGTTGAATTGATGTTAGACCCATCAGAGCCCGTTGGAAACGCTTAGCTCAGCAGCCACCGGAGCTTAACAAGCTGTCGATTTCCTTTCACTTTCAATGGGTCCTCTCCCCATCCCCTCCTTCCGACTACCGCTTTACAAACTACCGAGCTTTCCTATCAAACAGGGAACCGTCGACTTGCCCGCCAATCAGGCAAAGTGCAAGGGGCTTGAGTAAGCGTACCGCCACCACCTGTCGCTCGAACCCTCTCTTTTCATTCCAATAATATCCGTTTTAATTGTTCAATCGCTCAGCTTAATTGATCAATTAGGGTTCTCCGCCTTTCTTTTAGCTTAGGGGAGTAACGATTTGGGCCGTAAAACATAGCTCGAGGTCACAGTGCTACCTACGCCAAATTGTCCAGCATTATGGTGACCATTTACAGGGTTGTCGTCCTGATTTGATCAGTAAACAATACTGATCAAATCACTAAAATACAATACTGATCAGTACAGTACTGATCAAATCAGTACACTACAATATAGGTACTGATCAAT
This sequence comes from Leptopterna dolabrata, assembly GCA_954871275.1. Classification (NCBI taxonomy): domain Eukaryota; kingdom Metazoa; phylum Arthropoda; class Insecta; order Hemiptera; family Miridae; genus Leptopterna; species Leptopterna dolabrata. The sequence goes on from OX940988.1 coordinate 26,197,706, forward strand.
ATAGTACTGATGAGTGATAAACCTAAAAAACCGAGCCTAATTCGTGTTTTTGGGGGCCAAAATTGGTGGAAACCATCAAAAATAGCCATTTCAATTATTGCACATGAAAGAAACAATAAATGAACAGCCAAAATGTCTCTACCATGTCCAGTCGAATAATAAACCCATGTGACAAGGACTTTGCAGCGTTTTTACGTAAGGGCGATCAAAGTAAAAATGCGGCAAGAAATGACGTACCTATTAGGTCTATTGACATCTGATAGGCCTTGATTTTCCTCAGCTGAGAATACTAGTCCTCATATTTTACGCTGAATAGTCTGAGAGTAATACTTCTGAATTTGAAAGAATTGAGTCGGGAGATCCATTATCGAGCACTTGCCAGACATCTAAGAAAACGGCGAACATATTTTATTTTCTTCTAATGAACATTCAATCAGATTAGTGATTATAGGTTCGTTCGCGGTGGCCATCTGACTGTCTTCAAACCGTCAGATCCATCATTTGGCGTTCGCGTTGGTCTTGCGGACTCTTCTCGGACTGTATAGCATCCATAGGATGCTGTTCGCGGTGTTTTTCTGGCGGTTCGAAGACAGTTCCAAGACCGTCAGATCAGTCCACGGATTTTCCGATGTACTCCTTTCTGACTGCTCGCCCCCCACTACCGCTCGCCCGTTTAAGCCAATCAAATCATTTCTCATCGCACCGTCCTTCGTCGTTGTTATTCGTTCTGTGTGTTCATTCTAATAACCCTACCTACCCACTTCTCTCACTTGCGTTTTGGTACTTATCGCGATGAGTTCATCCAGTGATGAGGGGTCGTTCACTCCTATCGAGGTGTCATCGGAAGATGATTTGGACTTACTCCATTCAGTGAAAAAAAAAAAATGAAAACTATCTGGAAGAAGTTTTTCCTGTATACGACGAGGAAACTTTTTTTGTTCATTCTCATCCAGAAGACGTCACTGGCCGTTCTGTTAGGGACAGATTGGCATCTCTACTAGCTTCTTGAATTCATTTATTATAGTATTGTTTACATAACTACCCAAGCTTTTGTATTTCAATCACCATATCCTTCAACGACTGATCTTATAGTGAGCACTTGTATGTCCCTGAATCAAGTTTCCTACCATAACGATAAACGCCGCAAATTCTACTGGCACAAATAACTAGAGGGGTTAACAAAAAAATTGTAATGGACATACAAAATTGCTGCCTATAGATTTATTTCGTGCGTCGGTGGCTAATTTTACGATTACGGTGGGTGTTCCAAGAACTGGCCTAGCAAATTATTGTTGGTTTTTGCCAATTTTGGCCCACTCGAAGACTCCTAATTTTGAAAAATTATCTTCGATTGTTGAAATTGTATTTTTCTGGCTGAATTCACAGTTTATGCTACCTTTTTTTGTAGACGTTTCCGGTGATTTCAGCCGTTTTATCAGATTATTGACCCTCGAGGAAACCGAATGCATAGCTATATTAACAAAAAATGAGCACATGAAGAATGTGTAGTCAGTTATCAGCAAAATTAGTTAGGTACCTACCCAACAACGAACTTCAAACTTTCGATTAGGTATTTCTTCAGTCACCAATTATTCCACAGAAGTACACTGGTATCACCGAATTTGATAAACATCCCGTTAGGTCATTAGTTAGGAAGAAAACTACAGAGATTTCGATTTATTTTTATTAAAAGTACTTCGACTAAGTACAAGTTGAGATAAAGGAATGCATAACATTGGTAAGAGATGAATAGTCGAAGCAAAACATGGTACTATATTACAACTAGGAACATATTATAGAATATAGTCTACCCATTCATCAGAAGCATAGGAATAATCGTAATATAAGACTTGAGTAAGTAGAAGAATGAAAAAAGTAATAAATTAGCCGAAATCAACGATGACCTATAGGACGAACGTTAGTATTATTGTTATAAAAAGAAGAAATAAATTAGCAGAGATCAATGATAACATATGAACTTCTCACACATGCACGAGTCACAGCCTTTCAATAAACCTAAATAGGTATGATTTGTATAACAAATTAACAAACGTCAGAAAGGAGAAAAAAATCAAGATCGACGACGACACCACACAATCAGGAAGGTTAGACATTTGCAGGTTGCACAGCGGTTGCAGTCAGATTTCCTTCCCAAGCGTTCGCGGTGTACCCGGTCCATTGTGAGTTTGAAAGTTGGTATTGGTGGCGCATGCGTGTTGGCACGATCAGAAAAGTGGCTTCAGACGGTTCCCTGACCGTCAGGAAAACACACCGCGAACGAAGCTTATGTGAACATGATCTGCTGTGGAATGTTTTTCTCGAAAGCCAAATTGATGTGAGGGAATAAGATTTCTTTCCTCAATAAAAGGTTTCAGCCTTTTAAGAAGTAGCTTTTTGAATAGCTTAGATATGACCGGGTGGAGTGAAGTCAGTCGATATGATTTCTGTTCATTAATAGGTGTGGTGAGGGCGTGGTGAGAGGGTAGGTGTGGATGGCTAGCTTGGAGAGATGGATAGCATGGGTGTAGGATGTGCCATGAGGGGTCGTTTAGGTGAAGCTAACACCCCGCGGTTGTTACCACCACAGTGAGCATTAGAGGATGAAGGCTAGCATCCCACGGTTGTTATCACCACAGCAGACACTAGAGGAGGCGAAAGCTAGTACTCCGGGGTGTTACCACCACAGGCGAGTGCTACGTCTTTTTGGAAGCACACCCGGCAGGTTGTTACCACCACAGCGAGTATGCGAGGGATAGGTGAAAGCGAGGAGGCGTGAGGTTAATGAAAGAGAGAATTCGCGGGTAGGAGTGAGCGTGGAAGAGTGAAGAGCTGGGCGAGTCGGGCGCCTTATAAAGGTGCCCCCACCTCGTCCCCCGTCTACCAACGGCCGTTACTCTCTGTTGGGAGTCGTTGGGCGTTAGTCAAGGGAGAACCCTACCGAGGCGCCACACAGCTCCGTCTTTCTCCTTTGATTTATTAGTCAGAAACTTGTACATTACATATGAGTGGTAGAGGAGTACCGCAACACTAGACTTGCTTGGTTTTGGATATCATAATGATCTCAGCTACTTTCCATTGCCTTGACACATACCTTAGTCTGAACGAAGCATTGACAAGATACAATAATTTGCGGAAACCTTTCTCAGTAATTCATGATTCTTTGCAGCCCGATTAGAATATACCCGGTGGTAGGTATTATGGGTGAAAAATGGGTGTAAAAATAGTGTTTTTTGGTGTTTTAGTAACATGAGCTTGTGAGGTATCGTTTTCCATGTTTTTTAGAACAAGGAGGCGGAATATGAAGTTGATTTTGACCAAAGAGTGAAGAGTTAGAGTTGTAACGAAGGTTCAGCTCCCAAAATTCATTTTTTATTAGTCAAAAACCTGGGAAACTAACTGAAATCACCATACAATTGTATAATAACACTAGAAGTAGTATCAGCAGGTGAATCGAGACAATTAAATGGACCAGCAATGATCAAAGATAATTTAGAAAAAATAGGAGCCTAATTCGTGTTTTTGGGGGCCGAAACTGGTGGAAACCATCAGAAAAAGTTATTTCAATTATTGCACATGAAAGAAACAATAAATGAACAGCCAACACTTCTGCAGTATGTCCAATAGTATAATAAACCCATGTGACAAAGACTTTGCAGCGTTTTTGGTTTATTATTCTGCGAATAATATAACTACGTATTCGCTCAGCAAAAAAATGTTTATAACACCCCATCAGAATTTTTTCTTTTACGTTTCAAGGTGCGTAGATTCCAAAAACGCTATGTCCGACCGCAGTATCATGCATATCACTACTTCATTTTGGGTCTAAAAAATTTCGTTCTTTCGCACACATGCTCCATTTGGGCCCTAGTTGTGTCCCGAAACTTTGCAGCCTATCCGAATATACCCAAGGGTGTTACGGGTGTAAAACTAGGGTTTTTTTGGTGTTCTAGTAAAATGAGCTAAGGGAATTTGGAAAAAATTAATAAAAATAGGAGCCTACTTTGTGTTTTTTGAGGCCAAAATTGGTGGAAACCATCGAAAATAAATATTTATATTATTGCACATGAAATAACAATAAATGAATTTCTGTAGGTATGTCCAATAGAATAATAAACACGAGTGACAAGGACTTTGCATTGTTTTCTTTGTTATGCTGAGTCCGTGAAACATTTCCCATGTTAACGTCGAGTCACGTATTTGTGTGCAGGACACACAGTTTTGGCTCCACCGAGCGGTGCCAGGGAATTTGGATATTCGACCCCTGGTATGATGACGGGGGGGGGGGGGGGGCATTAAATCGACGGAAAACCTCCTCCGGACCCGTTTTTACGGGCGACGTCTTTGAGGTCCTGAGGGTATTAAAACCCGAATTCCTGGGCGACCGTGAAAAGCGTGACGCGAGTTTGAATGCTCGAGGGCGTTTAATGGCCGTCTCAAGGAAGCATTTTCCGGCGCGTTAACCCGCGAGAAAACCCATGTACCGCTCCCGCCTTCGTTCCGTTGGAATGTGAAGGTGGACGTGGGTGATAACTGAATACGTTGGAAGGACGAAATTCCCCTTCAGAACGGCCCTTTTGGTTTATTATTCTGTGAATAATACACCTATGTATTCGCTCAGCAAAAAATTTTTATAACACCCCCTCAAAATTTTTTCTTTTCCGTTTCAAGGTGCGTAGATTCCAAAAAACGCTGCAAAGTCCTTGTCACATGGGTTTATTATTCTACTGGACATACCTATAGAAATGTTGGCTGTTCATTTATTGTTTATTTCACGTGAAATAATCGAAATAGCTATTTCTGATGGTTTCCACCATTTTTGGCCCCTAAAACACGAATTAGGTAGGTACGCTCCCTTTTTTTTCTTTTTTTTTTTCAATTTATGTTTGATCATTGATACTGCTATTTAATCGTCTTAATCCACCTGTTGATACTTTTTCTAGCGTTATTCTACAAATTGATGGTGATTTCAGACGGTTTCCCAGGTTTTTGACTCATAAAAAATCCATTTTGGGAGCTGAACATCTGATACAACCTCAATTTTCCATCTTTGGTCAAAATCGACTTCACATTCGGTCTTCTCGTCCCCAAAAAACATGAAAAACGATACCTCAAAAGCTATGTTACTAACATGTTACTAAAACACAAAAAGTACCTATTTTTGTGCATATTTTCACTCATAACATCCCTGGGTATATTCCGATCGGGCTGAAAAGTTTCGGGACACAACTAGGGCCCAAATGGAGCATGTGTGCGAAATAACGACTTTTTTAGACCAAAAATGAAGCCTGTACACGTGATACGGCGTACGGCGGACGGCGGACGGACATTGCATTTTTGGAATCTACGCACCTTGAAACGGAAAAGAAAAAATTTTGAGGGGGTGTTATAAAAATTTTTTGCTGACCGAATACATAGGTGTATTATTCAAAGAATAATAAACCAAATGCAATGTCCGTCCGCCGTATCACGTGTACAGGCTGCATTTTCGGTCTAAAAAATTCGTTCTTTCGCACACATGCTCCATTTGGGCCCTAGTTGTGTCCCGAAACTTTTCAGCCCGATCGGAATATATCCAGGGGTGTTATGAGTGAAAATGTGTATAAAAATAGGTACTTTTGGTGTTTTAGTAACATGTTAGTAACATAGCTTTTGAGGTATCGTTTTTCATGTTTTTTGGGGACGAGAAGACCGAATGTGAAGTCGATTTTGACCAAAGAGTGGAAAATTGAGGTTGTATCAGATGTTCAGCTCCCAAAATGGATTTTTTATGAGTCAAAAACCTGGGAAACCGTCTGAAATCACCATCAATTTGTAGAATAACGCTAGAAAAAGTATCAACAGGTGGATTAAGACGATTAAATAGCAGTATCAATGATCAAACATAATTTGAAAAAAAAGAGCGTACCTAATTCGTGTTTTGGGGGCCAAAATTGGTGGAAACCACCAGAAATAGCTATTTCAATTATTTTATATGAAAGAAACAATAAATAAACAGCCAACATTTCTGTAGGTATGTCCAGTAGAATAATAAACCCATGTGACAAGGACTTTGCAGCGTTTTTTCTTTTACGTTTCAAGGTGCGTAGATCCAAAAATGCAATGTCCGTCCGCCGTCCGCCGTGTCGTTCATATCTACTTTATTTTCGGTTTAAAAAATTCGTTTTTTCGCAAACAGGCTCCATTTGGGCCCTGAAACTCCAGTTGTGTCCCGAAACTTTGCAGCCCGATCGTAATATATATCGTGTTATGGGTGAAAAATGGGTGTAAAAATAGGGTTTTTTGGTGTTTTAGTAACAATAAAGTTTAGGAGATTGTGAGGTATCGTTTTCCATGTTTTTTAGGGCGATAAGACCGAATATGAAGTTGATTTTGACCAAAGAGTGAAGAATTGGGGTTGAAACGAAGGTTCAGCTCACAAAATTAATTTTTTATTAGTCAGACACCTGGGACATTGTCTGAAATCACCATCAATTTGTATAATAACAGGTCAATAGTATCAACAGGTGAATCAAGACAATTAAGTGGCACTACCAATGAACAAAGATAATTAAAAAAAAGAAAATGAGCGCAATTCGGGTTTTTGGGGGCCAAAATTGGTGGAAACCATCAGAAAACCCTATTTGAATTATTGCACATGAAGGGAACAATAAAAATGAACAGCCAAAATTTCTGTAGGTGTAGAACTAGAATCTATGTCCTAATCCTAGAAGGCCTATTTTTGATCCCGGCAAATTCCATTTATATCAATTTGTTCTTGTCTGTAACGTTTATGTATGTTTCACTCCAGACGGTATTCATCTGACCTTGGCTAAGAGACGAAAAACTCCACATTTCACCAAAATGTTTTTTGACGGTAAACCGAAGTTCGAAAGCGACCAGTTTTCGAAAACAAAAAGTTGGTCATTTTTTGAGTCAGCCTGGGTCAAAAGTCGGTATAAAAGACTACAATAACCATTACTTGCTAGAAGATCACCCATTCGGTGATTTTGGTCATCAACAGAGATGTTTTTCTAATTCGAATAGGTAAGAACTAAATCACTCGCGAAGAAATCGTGGAAACCCATTTCAAAGAGAAACGGAGTGATTGAAAATTTGTCTATTTCCATTAATAGACAGAAAAAACGCGAAAAATACGCTGTTATACCGGCTTCGGTGATCGAATAGTATTTTTCGCGTTTTTTCGTGTATTAGTGGAAAACGCTGCAAATCCCTGCACAACGGTTTATTATTTTGTATAGAATACCCTTCCGTTACAGATCACAGCTCTATGTATAGATAACCCGTCTATATAATATAATATATGTACTATTCTATACATATTATGTAGATCGCAGACCCTCCTTAGGTTAGTACCTAACAGTAGTATCGGAATATTCATCCTGGCTCACCGACTTCAATCTCTGTTAAAAATGCTTCTGACTTCAATCTCTGTTACAACTGCTTTTGTGCTAAATCCTGTTAAAATGCTTTTCTGTTAAACCCCTGATAAAACTTTTCAACACAAAACATCAGAACACATTTTTTAACACAAAACATCAGAACCAGTGACTTTTTCATTTAGCGACTTAAATTCCTGGTAAAAATTTTCTAACACAAAACATCAGAACCAGTGACTTTTTCATTTGGGGAGGGGTAGTTAAAAGAATGTATTCTATAATAAATAAAGAGATATGGTTTTATGCGACGAGGCATTAGATATATGTGATGAACATGGAGGTTTATGGGAGTTGGTAAAGACACCTGAATTTCGATTTTATGATAGAAACTGTGACGCACTAGACGAGATTCAACGTGTATTGAGGGAGTATAGATTTTCTAAACGGTTGTTAAAAGAACGTTTATTGGGTGTCGATGGTAAACCACCGCTCCGTACAAAGGAGGATGTAAAGGTAATGCTTAAAGAAACAAAGATTAAGGTTCCTAAAAATGCTACTGAATATCAACTTAGAAAATTGCTTTATAATGAGAGTAAAGCCAAACTGAAGAAGGATTTTGAGTTTCAGTTTCGATACTGTTGCTAAAAGCTCAGGATGTTTGGAATATGAAGGAGATTTTATTTTCAATGTGTTTTAATGAGGAATCCTCATTAAAACGAACAATTAGATCAAGGTAATTTTATATCGACAATATTACCATCGTCCACAATTATATTTTTAGTAGGGATCATGTTTAAAAAAATCTTTACGTTCAACTCTTGTAGAAATTTCTTATCTCGTTTATTACGAATAACGTAATTCTCCAACATTGTTTCGTCGATTTTCCTTTTACTTTTCCTTTTACATTTCACGTCTTTTACCGGTTCTTCAGGTATTGTTTTTTTAATGGTATTTACGAATTTTTCAACCCCTACATTTTTCAACTGTGTTTTAAAATTTAAAATTTTATCAGCGGAGATTTCTCCGTATAACAGTTGTTCTATAAACCTGTACACTTTCATATCTTTATTTCTATCGATATATGCGAAACATTCAATGAATTCGATATGCTTAAGTGAAAATTGTAAATATGGATGAGACATTTTTATTGAAGAGATCCTTTTTTCATTTCTTTCTCGTTTTGTGTTTTCGTAAGTTCCTTCAAATGATCTACGAACTTTTCTTTTTCTATTCCAATTGTATGATGTCCCCAAGCAAGAGTATCCATACCATTTTCTAGAATATACCTTTTATCATCGTAGGCACTGAGCGCTTTCTTGTTCTGTTCAATAGTATAAATATCATGCTTGTTTGATCTAAACATCATTTGCGTTTTGTAGATCGGTTTCTTAGTTAACAGACATTCCTTGAAATCATTGAATTTAATGTCCTGTTCAACTACGTTTTTCTTTATTCCTTTCGCTTTCTTTGTTTCTTTTTGATTCTCGAACGTTTTGTGTGCGTAAAGTTTCGATCTTAGTCCAACAAATTCCTCCATTACTTTTCCGCTCATTTCATCTTTGAATTTTCCAAGTACTTTCTTGTTCACCTGTGGAATTCCATACACATTTTCTTTCGGATAATCGGATGTATCAAATTGATCGAGAATGATGTTTTTAATGTCTGCGTAAACATCCTCAATCTTTATGTCCATGATCAGACTGTCCGTGTCACAGTACATTAATTTGACATTTTCTCCGTATTGTTTTTTAATTGTGTTATAATAAAAGTCGTACATTAGAGTTTTAGAAATTTCCAGAATGCTCATGCCAATGTAGATGGGTTTGTTGAAAAGAATTTTGGTCTTTTGGTTTATTATTTTCAATAATGAACCATTGGAATCGAGCATGAAAAAAAAAATTCTTACCCCCCCTCAAAATTTGATGGTTTACGTTTCAAGGTATGTAGAATCCAAAACTGCAATAAAAATATTTCTGTCTGTCCGCCGTACGCCGTACGCCGTACACCGTACGCCGTACGCCGTACGCCGTACGCCGTACGCCGTACGCCGTACGGGCCAATTTTCTTAGTTACCATGAAAAAAAATTGATGAAATTCGGGTTATAGGTTCCGATCGGCGTCTAGTTGGTCCTCGAAGCTCGACGTTACTGTCAGTCATCTCTAAGGGGTTCAAAATAGGGGTTGAAATTTTCAAAACGCCTATACCATTTTTTTACGTGAATATTTTTACGGTTTTAAATAGTTCTTGAACTTGCGAGTTTTTTAAGACCATCCGGAGCATCGTACGTCCAGCCGTTCGTTCACAGTAAGGCCCCGAAGTTTGCACCGACACGCATTTTCGACTCCAGTGTGAATGAAATTGTATACAATTCAAACCAAATCTCGTAACCAGAGACGCGCCCACAATAGGAATTTGTGAATACGGCCAATCATTGGTAGGGATCACCTGATTATATTGGCGGAGTATGAAGTCGAGTTGGTTGTTCTGTGATATTATTTCATTTGAAAAATGATGGCTCTTTTGGAGTTTGTTGGTAGGTAGTGAAACTTGAACAAACGTTGAAGTATTATTGATGGGTAAATTATTACTACGGTAAATCATTACTCAACGGTAAATTATTACACAACGGTTCATTATACCATCTACGTAGAAGGGGGTGGAGTTTGTTGGTAGGTACTTTTGCAACTTTTTTGCACTCCCCATCAACAATTTCTTTTCAGAACTTCATTATGTGTGTTTCTTTTTGTTAGGTACTGTTTGTCATCGGCAGAATTATTTTAGCAACATTCAACTCGTGATTTAGGTAGGTACCTAGTAACGAGTACGGGGTAAGGTACTAACCTACGGAGGGTCTGCGATCTACATAATATGCATAGAATAGTACATATTACATTATATAGAAGGGTTATCTATACAGAGAGCTGTGATCTGTAACAGAAGGGTATTCTATACAAAATAATAAACCGTTGTGCAGGGATTTGCAGCGTTTTCATGTGAACTGCTGCTAAGTTTTCCGTGAATATCGTTCTACGATCAAAAGTGGGTTTTGCTATCAACGATTCCAGTTTCTTTCCATTTGAACATAATTTAATATCGACTCTTCCCCTGATATTTTCCATCGTTTTTCCGAATACACTGTTGTTCATCAATTTAAAAAAGTCCTTTTCAAAATCATTTTTCGCTTTCGTTCTCAGTTCCGTGTTGAAGTCAATGTACACTTTCAACCAATCCGATTGATCAAACTTCAGTGCTCTGTGTACTTTCTTTAGTTTCATTCCCATGCTCAGACACTGTTTCAAATTCCTGTAGTGTAAAACGTATTTATCTTTGTCGTACAAAGTTGTCATTAATTTAGGTAATTTTGTATTTCCAATCCTGTTTTCCGGTGCAAGTGGTAGATCTGAGTGTAAATCATGCAGTTTCTTAGGATATTCCAAGTCAACTTCCAGAAAATAACCTTTAGGAGACTCATCACTTATATTTTCAACATCTAAATTTTCCAAGTTCTCTACCCATTTAAAACCTCCGTATGGCATGTACTGAGACATAGCCCATCCATACAAGTTGTTTGCGTCAAGATACATTATATAGTTGGAAGGTTTAGTTGGGTCGTATTTATCAGCCATGTACTTGTTGTTTGCTTTCGCGTGTCTGTTACTACATTGCGATATACCTCCTCGAATTCCTTTTTCTGTCATTAGAATTTTATTGTAATCAGTCAACAATTCCAATTTCACTTTTGTCATTTTCAACATACAATCCCATGCAAATCCAGGTGTCGTGTAATAAAATGCTGGATCCAGTTTGTAAGTTTTAAGGGAAATATCTCTAAAGTTTTCCATTACATCTGCAAGCTGTAAGACATCGCATTTGTTGTAATGCATAGTGAATTCTCTCATGTTTTTTATTCCAAATCTATCCCAAATCTCCTGCGCATTTCTGTACTCAGACTTTTTTACTCCTTGTTTGTTTAAGCTACTGTAAAATTTCTCTATAGGTGGTAAACAGGTTTCATCGTACCTTTCCGGCCTATCCATGTACTCATATGGGTAAGCTAGTTTCCTTGTCATCAGTTCCAAGTTCTCTGTTCCAAAATGTTTCTCTAATTCCTTAAATTGATCTTTAGTTAAATTTCCTACTAGTTTTTCCAAAGAGCTTGCTAGAAATTTGTACGAATCTAAGAATCTTATTTCAATTTTATTCATTACTGGGTTTCCTTTCTTATCAAAATTTCCAGAGTCGTACCTGAGAATCTTTGAAAATGAAATGTACTTTTCCTCGGTGTTTGGAATCAACCGTATTTCCCCTTCATCCTCTCCGAGTTGTTTCGCGAATAGGTGGGCATCGTAACCAGCTAGGTTGTGGAAAAATACTGGTACGAATCTCGGGCATTGGTACTCCAAATTACACAGAGAATGGGCAGCACCTCTAAATTCTCCTGACAAATGGTCATGGTCAGCCACACGCCTTTTGTTCATATCGATATTTTGTTTCAGATCCTTCAATTCCGTTTGTATTTGTTTTGCATTACTTTCATCTCCTTGCATGTGAAAGTAGACCAAAGCTTTTTCCTTCACCTCGAGTTCCTTTTCTAACATTGGAGGCAATTCGTTAAAACCTCTCTCGCAAATGTGACAAGTTTTTACATTTTTGAATTCCTGTTCCTGTTGGTCAGTCAATGGTTTCATGGGTACATTTTTATCGTAATATTCCTTAGCAATGTGTAAAACTTCCTCTTTCAGTTTCTGATAAAATACTTTTGGAGAATCCGAACCAGAATATTCGACTGGGGGCTTATAATATCCGTTGGAATACTTTATGTAATATGAAAAACTGCTAGCTTCATGTTTGTGTATTTTATTAGTAACCCTTCTTAATCTAGTTCTGATTGATTTTATGATAAATTTTCTAGAGTTTTTAACGGGTGTTTTGCATTTCTCTTCAGCTATAACAGTTTGAAGTTTTCTAAGCAAACTTTCAAAGTCCGAGTAGATAACGAATGGAACTTTCATGGAGCGTTTATAATTTTCAAATTGTAAAACATTATCATAAGGTTCTGGTAATTCTACTTTAACAGCTTTATGAGCTCCACAATATTCTTTATGTTCGTTTAATTTGACCTGAGTTCCAAAGCTATTTAAACACATTTTACATAAATACCTTCTCTTGTGATCCTTTGTTAGCTGACTATGGCCTACCAGTTTCCATAGATCTTTGATCCAACAGTAATGTTCAGTTTTCTCGTTTTTCAAGTACAACAAGTCAACATGTTTTTCCTTTTCCTCTTTCGTTATTTCCAAGGGAACTATAGTATTTTTTTCATTCAAACAGTAAACATTAATGGAAATCCCAGTTCTTTTCTCAAACTTTTTTACGTCTGTAAGTTTCATAGGAAAACTGATATCTTTCAACGCTTCGTCAAACTCATGTTCCCATGTTATGTACTTTCCTATTCTATCAGAATTTTTATCAGCTGGATGTAAAGCTGAAAGAACAGACCAAAGGAAACATTTATTATCGTCATTTTTCACATTTATAATTGCTTTCCTACTTTGTAGAAACTTAGGGAGTTCAATGTAAGATGATCCTCTCAAAGGAATGTACTTGTTAACGTTAAGTTCCAAATGCTTGATCTTATGAAGTCGCCAATTAGATCCTTTAATTTCGAACGTTTCCATTTCATTTAGAATTTTCTGTTTCATTTCATCATAACAGTTTGCAACTTCTGCCGACTGCAATATTATTACGTTTTTAGTTTTGAAATTGAGTTCCTGATACTCCATGTTATTTTTGTTAGTTCCTTTTTTAAATTCTGCGATTAAAACTACATTAACTTTTAGTTTCATTTCTCTAAGTTTCCATTTGATTAAACCTGTTGCGGTTCTTTCAATACTGTTCAGAAATTTGGAAGCATCTTTAAATCCTTTCGTATTTTTAATGTTGTAAGTCACTAATCTAGATTCAAATGCAGTTTCCTTTTCAACAACTTCCGTTTTCGGTTCTTTGTTTTTTTCAAATACTTTTTCACTAAAATTAAATACTTTGTGCAATTTCCTCGGTATTACAAATACAGGTTTTGTTTTTCTAGGTTCTTTGATTTTTTCAAATACTTTTTCATTAAAATTAAATACTTTGTGCAATTTCCTCGGATTTACAAATACAGGTTTCGCTTTTCTAATTCTGATAGTCATTGTCCGGTCCGGGTCGTTTTTTCCATGGCGCTTAGACTTTAGGTGTCTAGCCCAATTTTTATAAGTAGTGCTAACATTGCACTTTTCACAATGCCTTCTCGTATCATACATTTTATTATAGGATATATAATTTTTCGAATCATTCATTTTTATTAGAAAAGAGATTCTTTTAACTAACCCCTCATTTTTTTGAATTCTTAAAGGTGGTGTCGATTCGACACCACCTTTTTCTTTTGTCTATTATTGGAGAGATCCTTTTAACTTACCCCTCATAAAAACGTTTTAATGGAAATTTTCCATTAAAACAACAATATTATACTAAGACCAAGTTTTTTCAGAATTCAATGTCTCTTTGCATGTTTTTAAAACAGTTTCATAATCTTTTCCGTTTGAAAGTTCTTTTAACACTATCAAAGACAGATGACCGCAAATCGGAGGATCGTTATACTTTTGAATTTGTTCGGAATTGTAAAAAATATATTTATTTTCCAAGTATTTTACCAACTCTTTAGGAGGTGGTGCGTTTCCATAGGAATCGAAATAATACTTTTCTTTTTCAGATTTTTTAAAATAACAAGTCCAGTGACTACCATTTTGATAAGAATTTTCCAAATTAATAATTCCACATTCAACGTGTTTAGATCGATCGGGGAGTTCATCCTTCATGAAAACACCTCGGAAATGTTTTATTTTAAAAATTTTCACGAAACGAGTTAAATCTAAATTACTCAAGGGTTGGTAGTTTTCCGTTTTTTTCTTTTTTTAAACCGGCCCCAATACTTAGACTTTTTGCATTTTTAGCTAGTTTTTCCATCTCGAGATTATGACGTTTTATTTCGGCTTCTTCAGCAGCTTTATGTTTCGAGTCTATTACTGAATTTGCTACTGCTGCACCTCCACCTAATAACGCTCCAAGTGCTCCTATTCCTGCAAATATCAGTGGTAGGAATCCACCCGTGTGATTCAAATGTAGTTGTTCGTAATCCAAAGTTAACGTAATTCCTTTCTTTTTTTCTTTAGCTTTTTCAAATGCTTTCGATTGAGTTTCCCACAGACTGATTTTATGTTTTCCGTTTCCCGAAATTTGTTTCGCTGTAAAAAGAATTGTAACACTTCTACGCTTTTTGTAAGCGGCTTGTATTTTGGCTATTTGATTTTCGGTTAAATCTATCTTTTTCATGATCATAGTTATTTATTATAGTAAAAAAATTTTTTTTTTAATAACGAACTCCCATACCAAAGAATCGTTTACTCCTCATTGCAACTCTCACTGCAGTTGCATCAGCTTTTTCTTTCCAACTCGCATCACTCGAGTGCATTCTTTCTTTTGCTACTTCCTCTAGTGCTTTATCTGCCACATGTCTTTCTTTGGTGTCTGTATGATCTCTGTAAGATATATCGTGTTGCTTACAGCCTTCGTCCAATTTATTAATTCCCGGATCTCCTCTTTTCAATCGTTTATCTAGTTTTGTAAATGGACCGCAGTAGTTGTATCCAGGTAAATGCATTTCGGGTGCGAAACCATCAAGTTTGTTCAACAATGTATTTAAAACTCCAGATCCGTTCTTGATGATTCCTTTCGGTAAACTGTTGACAACTTTCAACAGATATTCTATTCCTTTGGGATTATCTAAGTTTTTTTCCAACTGATCGTTTATAAACTTTACAATTCCTAATTTTTCATTGTGAAAATTGTTATTACCGGCTCGTTCTTGTGCGTACAAATAGTACAAACGCTGTTGCAACTGTTGTAAATTATCGATGTATTTATATTCCACAGGATTTTCCGTATACTCGATCAATCCAGATCCCGATTTACCTGCCTTCAATTCCTTCCAAATAGGAGCAATCAACTCTCTGTACTTTTTCCCCTTACTTGACTTTGGTAATCCCGTAGTTGGATCATTCTTTTGGTATAAAGAATTCGTTTGAATGAGAATTTTCTTGTAAGTTTTCAAATCCTCTTGAGTGTATTTATCAGGATCAGGTCCTAGAGGATCAGTTAACAAACACCATAATCCGTGAGTTCCTCTATATTTTACATTTTGAATTATGAGATCGTCTTCATTTACCCGAATTTGTTTGTCTCCGATGTAAATTTTGTCCTCTTTTCCCCAGATGCCAAATTGTTTATCACCCTGTCTGATGTAAAGTCTCGCAATTGAACCAATTCCTTTTGGTCCTACACTACTGGATGGATACTCATTTAGATCTACCATGTCTACTATTGAGGAGAGAACGTTACTAGCTGGTTCAGCCATAGTTTCGCCAGCAATATCATAGGTTTCAGTAGGATTTATTTCGAATGTGTTAGCTGGTCCAAAAGTTACAACTTTCTTTCTAGGAGAACTACTTGTCATTGGCTGTTGCGTGTATGGTACGATTTCCAACTTCTTTATATCTTCATCAGTTTGTTTCACTACATTTTTCAATTCAACTAATTTTTTCAGTGATGGGTGCGAACGTCTTTTCCTGAGTTTCTCTATCGTTAAATTTATCTACTCTTGCTTCTCGGAAAGCACGTCTCAACTCTTGTTCTTTTTCTCGAATTTTATTGGCTTCATTGACAGTCATTTCTTTAGGTTTCCTAAAAGTATTTCGAACTATCTTTTCAGATTTACTCTCAACAGTTTCTTGAAGTTTTTGGTTTTTGTCTTTTGGTTTGCCTTTTGAAGCATTTTTATATTTTGCATCTAATTTTTTTAATGTTTCATCAATAATTTATTATAGAATATATTTTTTTTTAACGATTCACCGAACGTACGTTAAACGTACGTTGAACGGTAAGCGTTGAACGTTAAGCGTTGAACGTTAGGCGTTAAGCGTTAAGCGTTGAACGTTAGGCGTTAAGCGTTAAGCGTTAAGCGTTGAGCGTTAAGCGTTAAAAAATATAATAGATCAAGATCTATTATATACACATTTGGTTAATGCTTATTTAGTTATTTCTAGCTGGAAATTCTTTCCGTATCGTCCACTCTCTTTTTTTAGTGTTGCGTCTATCGTTAGAAAACCAAATGTATCCTTCCAACATTCACCACAAATTTCTTTGAACCGTTCAAAAGTAAAATCCGATCCTACATACTCATCATAAATTGTTTTAATGTAAGCATTGCTCTGTTTAAAAATACAAAGAAAATTCACGTTATTTCTAATCAACTGTTTATCAACTTTAGTATAGGATTGAGTCAAATAAATGCACGAAATGTTTTTATGCCTACCTCTTACATAGTAATCCTTTATAATTTGCTGTTGTTGTTCATTCACACAATCATCGAAAACTATCAAACTGTTCGGTTGGCATTCATCTAGACCGATTAATTCATCACAGCTACTATAGAAATGAGCAATTTCCTTTCCAATTTTATCAGTTAGTTTTTCGTAAGCTTTTCTCAAGCCTTTATAAACTTTTTGTTCTAATGATTTAGAAAAAACATAAAAGTTTTCAAAGGGAATACCCCATGGTTCTGTAATGAGGTTGTACAACAATGTAGTTTTTCCACATCCACTCGTACCAATTATTAAACACCTAATTGGAAGTGGTAGTAAACCATCTCTCATACTAATCGGGTCAAACGGTGTAGGTTTTATGATATAGCTTTTGTTATATTTTGGATTCATTTTTTATTTATTTATTATATAATAAATAATGTTTATAAAAATTTCAGGAGATACACTAAGGTTTGAGAGTCCGATTCCACTCGATCCGAATAAAGAGTATCAGTTGGGCATGTCGGCTTTGTTGTTTACAACTAGGAAAACGTTTGAGATGAAAAACTTCGTGTTCGCTTACAGATATACTTTTACTGATGGAAAATATGATCTAAAATATAAAATCGATGGAACGTTCAATGTGAGTTCATTCAAAGCCAAGTTGATTAGTATTTTATCCAATTTTCAAACTAGTTTGTTAGAGAAAAAAGAAACTATGAAAAAGTATTCTGAAGCTCAAATGAAAGAAATACAACAAGTTACTCCGAATAGTTTGAAATTCGATCTCGAGTATTTAAAAGACGATTCTTACAGAATTGCTGCATACTTTCCCATGGACATGAAGATTGTGGATGAGGGGAATTTTTGCGATATATTTCAGTTGAAACATTGTTTAGGTTCCAATAATTTGTTTAAAAAGAATACCAACTACGTATCAGAGAATAATCCGAAACAACTCGTTTTTTCTGATAATATAGTCGAATGGCATTGTAACATTACGGAATATAGCTTTACAAATCATGATGAACATCCCCATTTGCACGTTGAACACGAGTTATTACACGTTTCTTTCATAGAGAAACCAATGCCACCTAATACTGTTTACACGGAAAAACCAAAGAAAGTAGTTTTCATTCCACTAAGAAAAGGACTGAAAGAAATAAAAATGATAAAATTGTCAACAACCACGGGAAATAACGGACAGATTCAATTCGACGATATTAAAGCTTACTTGTTGCTGAAAAGTAAATAATTTGTATAATAAATAAGATGAACAACATTGATGAAAACCAAAAACCGTCTGCTCCTGCAGTTGAAAATGACATACAATTTACTCCGTTTTACAAAAACATTTACCCTCAGATTCCAGTTCCGGAATTTAATTCCAACAATTATAGAATAAATCGCATTATAAAACAATATGAATTTTTAAAAAACGAAATGAAAATGAGGGGAAATTTGAGAAAAAAATACTGCAAATTATCGAAAACGTTTTTCGGAATAGAGTGTTTCACTACGTTAACCGAACTGGGGATGATTGGTGTTTGTATCACTCTCCCTGTGGCAATCCCTTTTGGAGTTCCACTTTCAGTCGTATTAACAACATTTTCTGCAATCCTGAGAACTTCGGGCAGTTATGTAGGAAACAAAATTAATAAACATTCGGATATCGCACTTTTGGCGAGAACAAAATTAAATTCCATAGAGGAAAAAATCACGAATGCTTTGAAAGATGGTAAAATTTCGGATGAGGAATTCAACAATATTGAACAAGAAATTAAAAATTACGACGAGATGAAAACCAACATTTTGAACGGTTATAAAAATAATGATACGGAAAAAGCGAAACTTTTAGAAAAGGGAAAAGAATTGGGGAAAGCGGAAATTATAAACGCGATTAGAAAAAATGTTTAAATTTAGTTATTACAGTGAGTTGTGTTTTTTATGAGAAAATCTCATAAAAAATTTTTTTCATAGTACCTAAATATTAAAGGCAAATACAAGTCGAGAATACTTAAAAATTTCTTTTAAAACTCTTAAAGTGGGGGTGGCCAAATTGGCCACCCTCTTTAACGTTAAAGGCAAATACAAGTCAAGTATTTAAAGATTTATTCATAGTACCTAAATAAAAAATCTAAAAAATGAGGGGTAAGTTAAAAGAATCTGTTTTCTAATAAAGTATGCATCAATCTAAAAAGGTTTTTGATAAATATCAAGATGGTATTGTACGAAAACAATTCCAAACTTTCAATCCTTCATCGACTTTGAATTTAAATGCCGAAAACAAAAGGACTACTTTCAAAATAGAACTCTATGACGAATTTATTTGCAAAGATGTAGAATATTACATTTCTGGTAAATGTGTTTCAATCGATTCAACGAAACCATATAAAAGTGAAAACATGGATGTAAGACTTGTTGATAATTTTGTTGCAAACTTATTTTCCAACATAGAAGTGAAAAAACATAATGTCGTAGTCGATGAAATTGAAAACCCGGGGATTGCTAGCACGGTTCAAGGTTATGTATGCCATTCAGGTCCAAAAAATTATAATGGAAACGTAATCAATTCGGGGTTCAACTCGAAAGCTATTGGTGGTGGAAATTTCAGTGCGAATGGTAACTTGGGTGATTTAGGTCTTGGGTTCTTCAAAGATTTAACAGTTCCAATATTCAAGGGAGGTTTTGAAATAACTTTTATTCGAAATAGTGATGATAATGTGATATTTCGATATAAAAAAGATACAGCAACTCCGCTTCCACATGATGGAAAAATAGAAATCACTTCTTTCGTTTTGAGAGTTCCGGTGATTGAATACGATAACGAATCTAAAGTAAATTTGATTACAGATTTGAAAAACATTCCATATCAACTTCAATTTAAAAGTTGGCAATGCATAGAACATAAAAACGTTTCCGGAAAAACGTTGATGTTCGATGTAACTAACATTTATAGAAATGTTTATAATCCTCTCTGGTGTTTCATAGTTTTTCAAACCGATGTACTCAATGATCAGACGAAAGATAATGCTAAATTTGTTCATAAAGATGTTAGGAATTACTGGTTGGAAGTCGGTGGAAAAAGATATCCCGAGGAAAATTACAATTTGGATTTCGACGAAAATGATTTTTGTTTAGCTTATTCCGCGTATTTAGATTACAAAAAGTTAACAAACTCTCAAGACAATTTACCGTATCATGAACCCGAATTTTTCAACAGAGATTATCCGATTTTCAGTATAGATTTAACGGATCAACCTAAAAGTATTTCCGGTGGTAAAAGCAACATCATTTTACACGTAGAATTCAATAAAGCGGTAGCAGCACCTTCAGGTGGTTCAGAAGGAACAACGTGCTACGTTGTTTTAGTCAGTGGTTCGAGCTTCGTTTACAATCCAGTCAAAAATACGATAACACAAGAACTTGCTTAAAACCCCGTATTGCCTTTAACGTTAAAGAGGGGGGGGCGAATCGCCCCCCCTCTTTAAGAGTTTTGAAAATGTTCTCGACTTTAACGTTAAAGAGGGTGGCCAATTTGGCCACCCCACTTTAAGAGTTTCAAAACTCTTTTAAATGTTCTCGACTTGTATTCGACTTTAACGTTAAAGAGGGGGAGCGATTCGCTCCCCCTCTTTAATAGAAATGTAAACTGACGGGCTCCGTATTTACAACTAAAGTAAGAATGTGTATTTTTAATGGAGTTTACTCCATTAAAAAAAAGTTTCCTTAAATAAAACATGGAGGATGAAATTTATTGTCATAAATGTAAAAAACGTACAAAAAATATAAACGTGGAAATTGTACAAACCGTGAACGGAAGGTGGAGAATTGCTGCTAAATGTGTGAAATGTAAAACTAATAAAAGTAAATTCATAAAAAATCCGAATGAGGAAACTAACGTAGTTCCTGAAACTGAAGTTATAAATTTATCTGAAAACGAAAAGTTGGAATTTGCGAAGGAATTACATAAACCCGTTAGAAAGAAATTTCAGAAAAGGAAAATTGTTACTCATGGAAAAGATGATCTTTGGGCCGCGGACTTGATTATAATGAAACAATACGAGAATGAAAACAAGGGGTTCGGTTACATGTTGAATATCATTGATACTTTTTCAAAGTACGTTTGGTCAGTTCCAGTGAAAAAGAAAAACGGAATGGTAGTTTCAAAAGCTTTCAAAGGAGTTTTGGAAAATGTAAAATCTCATAATCATTCTACTCCTAAACTCCTTCACACGGACAAAGGTTTAGAATTTGAAAATAGACTTTTCAAAGAACTTTTAGACGAGTATAAAATTAAAATGTATCACACGGAAAATTTAGAAAAATCTGCAATCATCGAAAGATTTAACAGAACTTTGAATAAAAAAATTAAAATTCGTTTCGAGGTGAATGGAAATAAAAATTGGGTCGATATTTTACAGGAATTAGTTAATGAGTACAACAAACAAGACGTTCATCGTTCTATTGGAATGACACCTGCTCAAGTTGATGCGAGAAATGAAAATGAAATTCTGAGATATTTATTCAAAAAGACTGGAAAAAATGGAAAAAAGAAATTTAAAATTGGAAATCGTGTAAGAATTACGAAATCAAAGAAAACTTTTGCAAACAAATATGAAGCAAATTGGACGAAAGAGATTTTTGAAATAGCTGAGATTTTAGAAACGAGTCCAGTTACTTATAAAATAAAAGATTTAAGCGGAGAGGAAATCCAAGGAAATTTTTATTCTGAGGAATTACAACTCACGAAATTTTAAATGAATTACACTTATAGGTGCAATTCTCATAAAAAAATCAAAGGAAATTTCAGCAAAATGTCCCAACTTAACCGCACATTCTGTGGCTGCTCAACTTCTACACACAGCATCCATTCCTGAACGATCTCTACCTCCCTTTATAGGAGGGGATCTTTGAATGGCACAACCTTCGCGACTTACAACGGAGTTTTAATTCCGTGAGTCATTTCAACTTGGCTTTTCAGTTACGTTGAAGTTTCGGTTTTTGCTGCATTTTAAGTAGATGTTGAGAGCAGAACAGTTAAGAAAGGAAATTTTGATGATAAGGTCGACTCTCACTTCCATCGAGGTGGAATTAGATTAATTATTAGCTTAAGGGCCCATCAGCTAGTAACGCTTCTAATACCTCGAGGGAAGTGTATCCTCATTATTATAGGAAAAAAAATCTTGAGGTTTTGTCCGTGCAGCGATCTGCCGACCTCTCTCTTGTAAAGCCGATACGATAACCAATGAGCCAAGACTCCAGTTGTGAACTGAGAGGCGTTCTATAATCTTGAGTAGTGGATTTCAAGGCCGAATGAGGTCAAACG
Source organism: Leptopterna dolabrata (assembly GCA_954871275.1). NCBI lineage: Eukaryota > Metazoa > Arthropoda > Insecta > Hemiptera > Miridae > Leptopterna > Leptopterna dolabrata. The sequence continues at coordinate 26,219,810 of OX940988.1, forward strand.
CGCCACCTCCCGCGGGACGCTATCGTCCGCCTCTTCCTGGTGATGCAACCGGTTCATAGATTCGCCGAACAAACGGTAGATAGCGTTTGCAGTTCTGTTTCAAGATATCTATTGCTAAAGCTCAGAATGCTTGGGGTATGAAGGAGATTTTATTTTTAATAAACACAGCTCATTAAAAGTTCTTATGCTACTAACTAGCAGGTTATTTTATATTGTATTGTTGTACACTTTTCCTGTCTGAATTGAATTCTTAAAGGGGGTATCAAATCGATACCCCCTCTATTAAAGGTGGGCCCCAGAGGGCCCACCTTTAATTCTTAAAGGTGGACCCCTAGGGGTCCACCTTTAATGGTCTAGACTAGGGTTCGATATTTTCGAAATTTAGGACTATTTAGGGGTCGATATTTTCGAAATTTAGCTCCCTCTGATGTTTTCACTAGAAAAAAAAAAAAAAAAAAATATATTTTAACAACTTAGTATAATATTATTGTTTTAGTGGAAAAATTCCAATAAAACATTTTTTTTATTAAACTTAATAATTAAACAAACTTGATGTCGTGCATGTCTTTTCCATTTTTCGATTTACTCATTCCAGTGTAAACCAAACAAACATCACGTTTGAGTAAATCTAAAAACTCGGATTTTTTAAACGTAAGCGCATATCTTTCAGGTAAGAACACTCTGAATTCTCCCAAGTTGGCAATTACACTCTCAGAGTTTTCTCGAGAGTATTTTGTTTTCATGAATTCAAAACTTAGAACTTTGTACGGTTTTCCTTTTTCTAGTTCTGAAAGCCTGTTCGTGTTGTTTTCAAAATTAAATTTTTTCAATAGCTGTTCCTTATTCATTTTTATTATAGAATACATTCTTTTAACTACCCCTCCCCAAATGAAAAAGTCACTGGTTCTGATGTTTTGTGTTAGAAAATTTTTACCAGGAATTTAAGTCGCTAAATGAAAAAGTCACTGGTTCTGATGTTTTGTGTTAAAAAATGTGTTCTGATGTTTTGTGTTGAAAAGTTTTATCAGGGGTTTAACAGAAAAGCATTTTAACAGGATTTAGCACAAAAGCAGTTGTAACAGAGATTGAAGTCAGAAGCATTTTTAACAGAGATTGAAGTCGGTGAGCCAGGATGAATATTCCGATACTACTCCTAACCCCGTACTCGTTACTAGGTACCTACCTAAATCACGAGTTAAATGTTGCTAAAATAATTCTGCCGATGACAAACAGTACCTAACAAAAAGAAACACAGATAATGAAGTTCTGAAAAGAAATTGTTGATGAGGAGTGAAAAAAGTTGCGAAAGTACCTACCAACAAACTCCAGCCCCTTCTACGTAGATGGTATAATGAACCGTTGTGTAATAATTTACCGTTGAGTAATGATTTACCGTAGTAATAATTTACCCATCAATAATACTTCAACGTTTGTTCAAGTTTCACTACCTACCAACAAACTCCAAAAGAGCCATCATTTTTCAAATGAAATAATATCAAAGAACAACCAACTCGACTTCATACTCCGCCAATATAATCAGGTGATCCCTAGCAATGATTTCATCTCCGCCAAATTTCCTATTGTGGGCGCGTCTCTGGTTACGAGATTTGGTTTGAATTGTATACAATTTCATTCACACTGGAGTCGAAAATGCCTATCGGTGCAAACTTCGGGGCCTTACTGTGAACGAACGGCTGGACGTACGACGCTCCGGATGGTCTTAAAAAACTCGCAAGTTCAAGAACTATTTGAAACCGTAAAAATATTCACGTAAAAAAATGGTATAGGCGTTTTGAAAATTTCAACCCCTATTTTGAACCCCTTAGAGATGACTCACAGTAACGTCGAGCTTCGAGGACCAACTAGACAGCGAACGGAACCTATAACCCGAATTTCATCAATTTTCTTTCATGGTAACTAAGAAAAGTGGCCCGTACGGCGTACGGCGGACAGACAGAAATATTTTTATTGCAGTTTTGGTTTATTATTTTCAATAATGAACCATTGGAATCGAGCATGAAAAAAAAAATTCTTACCCCCCCTCAAAATTTGATGGTTTACGTTTCAAGGTATGTAGAATCCAAAACTGCAATAAAAATATTTCTGTCTGTCCGCCGTACGCCGTACGGGCCACTTTTCTTAGTTACCATGAAAAAAAATTGATGAAATTCGGGTTATAGGTTCCGTTCGGCGTCTAGTTGGTCCTCGAAGCTCGACGTTACTGTGAGTCATCTCTAAGGGGTTCAAAATAGGGGTTGAAATTTTCAAAACGCCTATACCATTTTTTTTACGTGAATATTTTTACGTTTTTAAATAGTTCTTGAACTTGCGAGTTTTTTAAGACCATCCGGAGCATCGTACGTCCAGCCGTTCGTTCACAGTAAGGCCCCAAAGTTTGCACCGACAGGCATTTTCGACTCCAGTGTGAATGAAATTGTATACAATTCAAACCAAATCTCGTAACCAGAGACGCGCCCACAATAGGAATTTGTGAATACGGCCAATCATTGGTAGGGATCACCTGATTATATTGGCGGAGTATGAAGTCGAGTTGGTTGTTCTGTGATATTATTTCGCTTGAAAAATGATGGCTCTTTTGGAGTTTGTTGGTAGGTAGTGAAACTTGAACAAACGTTGAAGTATTATTGATGGGTAAATTATTACTACGGTAAATCATTACTCAACGGTAAATTATTACACAACGGTTCATTATACCATCTACGTAGAAGGGGCTGGAGTTTGTTGGTAGGTACTTTTGCAACTTTTTTCACTCCTCATCAACAATTTCTTTTCAGAACTTCATTATGTGTGTTTCTTTTTGTTAGGTACTGTTTGTCATCGGCAGAATTATTTTAGCAACATTTAACTCGTGATTTAGGTAGGTACCTAGTAACGAGTACGGGGTTAGGTACTAACCTACGGAGGGTCTGCGATCTACATAATATGTATATAATAGAATAGTACATATCATATTATATAGAAGGGTTATCTATACACAGAGCTGTGATCTGTAACAGGAGGGTATTCTATACAAAATAATAAACCGTTGTGCAGGGATTTGCAGCGTTTTGGATTCTACATACCTTGAAACGTAAACCATCAAATTTTGAGGGGGGGTAAGAATTTTTTTTTTCATGCTCGATTCCAATGGTTCATTATTGAAAATAATAAACCAAAAAGACCAGTTTTCAGTAACTCAGTTTTTGTTCGAGTGGGTAACTGAAAATATCAAATAAAAAAATTCAATTACCTAGGTATGTGGGTCAAATTTAAGTTTTTGAAGGGTCGGAATCAGTGTGTATAAAATCACCATATACGGTGAAATAAATTACATAAATTACTATCGCTCCTTTTGAGCGAATAAAATCTTATCGACATTGGAACAGTCGTTCATTATAGATTTTTATTTAAAAAAAAAAAAAATCATGCATGTAAATAGCTCAAATATGCGTGTAAATATCCACGATTAATGTTAAGGAATGACAGTTGACAACCGTTCCAGTATTCAGTATTGTTAATGTTGTTGTTGCTATTCTAAAAAACTTCAGTTTCAGCATTTTTAAGCCATCACTTAATTTTTATTGTATTTAGAGTGTGTTAATTAAAATCTAGGGATGGATACGGAATCTGTATACCATAAAATGTTTTTGTAGGACCTACTGCAAAAGCATAGTTAAAAAAAATAAAATAAAATAAGTAAATCCAGATTAGTGGTTCACTTAATCGGTTTAACTCCCTTTCATTTTCGTCGTAATTAACTACTTTCCCCTTCCGCCAGCCTCTTTTTCGCATTCAATTTTCTGATCGCAACGTCTTAATCGTTTTCCCTGAGGGGTTTTAATGGAAGCTTCATCAAAGTTTAATTGGAACGTCGGCAAATCTGAAAGGAGACCTCGTCAGCTCCAAAATATCGCTTCCCCCCTTTTCAGGCGACGTTCGAGTCCGAAAATTTAAACCTCGTTTACGTATAAATGATACAAACTGATCCGCTTGGGGAAAGAAGAAATTTTTTCGTAGGCAACGGATGTTACGGTTATTGGAATTCTGGGATGTTTTCTAATTTGACTTGGGCCAAATTTGTTAAAAAATTCCTGTACCTACATTGTTGGACCTACATCTGAAAATATTATTTATATCATCGTATTTCCTCTGAAAATTCGCTGAATGGGCAATTCCCGTGTGTTGGAATTTTTCGTTTTTGATCTCAAAACTCCGTGTAGCTTGGGGAAAAGACGGATGGAAAGAAAACGAAATGACGTCATAAGCGACGGCCTTTACCTATGACGTCATTTCACTTGCTTTCCGACGGTTTGTCACCCAGTTCGATCATCGGATACCCCCTCATACAGCACATTTTCGGAAAGCACTCGCCCAGATAAGTTTTAATTAAGAAAATAAAACAGGCGAAATTGCCCATTGCAGCAGTGAAAATAATTTATTATATATCATCTATGCAATTGAATCTGCGTAAAGAAACGTCAAAGCAATATAAATAATATGATATGGAACATAAATAATGATAGGCAAAATAATACGCAACATCTCAATTTTCAGTAATATGAATTTTGGGTTGAATAACACAATTTTGGTTTGTTATAGTAAATTTTACAAATGGAAATAATTTGTTCGGTAGTTACACCTATTGAGTGGGTGTATCTAATTTGCGAAATCAAATTTATGGTAGGTACGTAACATGAGCCATTCAAGGGACTTCGGTGAGAGCTTGAAGCATCTCGACGTACAGGTCGATCCCATCGAGGAACTGGTCTTCGGGGATGTACTCGTCGTGGTCGTGGAGAAGAACGGGAGTGTTTTTCATAGGCGTCAACCCGAGCGCTAGGATCCCTTGCTGTGATTAGGAGTAAACAGGAAGACAAATTAGTAAGTAACTGAGTAGTTTTGTCGATTCTTCTCCGTCACAGAGCATTTTGAATGCATTGCAAGGTATGTTATGTACTGTTCCAAATATGCCAAAATGTTTGTACTGGCAAAAAAAGGGTTCAAAGGTGAGCAATTTTCGAGAACAAAAATATTACGAGTACATCCGAGTTTCTGTGGATCAAAACTCACCGAAAAGCTGTAGGTATTAAATCACCTAGGCCGGCATAGAAAAAATCGTGAATTGAGACAGAAAAGGCTACCTACCTTTTAATGAGGGAGGTTGGTAACCTCTACCTATCGAAGATATTTTTTCTTAGTACCTACTTCGGTATTTTTTTTAGTGGGTCAGATTTGAGTTTTTGTGTGACAAAATCGTTATGAAACCATGAAAAACCACTGCCAGAATTCCACTAAGCTGTCACAGAATGGTGAATTCGTGATTGCTAAAAACAATTTCAAACAATTTAAAAACAAATTGCAGAATAGGGAACAAATTGTATTTTTACAACAATTTTAAGTAGGTATTATTACGTTTCGCGGCAAAAAAATGTTCAAAATATTGTATTTATTGTGTGGAAAATATTGGTGGTATTGTTTGTTTATGGACAAACAATACCACCTGGGCTTGGGAAATCGTCGATAGTAAATACGTAGGTTAACGTCGAAAATTCGCTCATAAATATGGTCATGCTTGACTGGGACTTTTTCTTCCCCTAGATTTTTAATTTTCATGGATAAAAAGCATGAATATTACATTTATATGCATTTACCTGTCGAAGAAATCTCGAGTCCGTGCCGCCACAAAAAGCGCTTATGACGTAGTCATGACCCCTGCGAAACGGGGAGAAAATTAATTGATTTTAAAGGGGAAATTTTGATTTTGAAGGGAGAAAAGTGTTTTCTCCCCAAAGTGATCACAAGCCACCAATCTTGATAGATACAGAAGAAATATGAAGTAATTTATTCCTATAGGTGCAAGAGTACCCAGGTACATATATAGAAATTCATCGTGATACTCATTAGTGTTGTAGAAGCCAAAGTTCGGATCTCAAAAAAAAAATTAAAATAAAATAAATAAATAAATTTACAAAAAATGGACATCTGCATTCGTCAGAATGTTCGAAAGTTGAGAAAAACGTACAGATTTTGTGTTATGTTAATATACTCGTACAACTCTAAGGTTTTTGTATGTTACCCAAGAACGTCTAAACCACTAGACCGATTTTAATTAGGGTGGTCTCAACGTGATCAGCGAGTTCCTGAGACGGACATGGGCTCTGATAAAATCGCCGAATACAATTTTTGAAAATCGCTCATCGCGGGATTTTTATCATGGATGGTACCCATGGATAGATGTCATCTGGAGTGGCACATAAACAAATATTGTAATTCCAAACATAAAAATTCAAAATTTCGCCAAAACGTTCGTATTGCCAAACGAAAGGATGAGTTCGAAGATGAGCAATTTAAACAAATTAAGGGGGTTAAATTTTAGCTTTTAGGGGCCAAAAATCGGTAAAAACTGTTGAAATCGCGAACAATTGATGTAAAATCACTGAAAGTGGAATGGAAGGGTGAGTAAAGACAAAAATACCATTTCAGTTGTTATTCATACAAAATGGGGGAAAATTTAGGATTTTTGGGGGTCAAAATCAATATTAAATGCTCAAATAAATATTAATTCACCTGACAGGATGGTGATTCACGACGGAGGGACTATTCCGATGATAAAATATTTTTCTCAAAAAAGGGTGGGGTCAAATTTGACTTTAGAAAGGTCACAAATCGGTAAAAATTACGAAATAATTATCTAATTTTTTCGAAAAGTGATATGTTTTCTCGTTATATCATCTTTTTATGCAATAGCACAAATATTTCTTTGGAAATTCGCTCTTATAGCCATGCTGCATGAGTGGACTTTTTTGTTGTTGTTGTTGAAATATTATCGGGAGTAGCCGGGAATAAATGCTAGTTATACTGATGAAACCATGAATTTCCGTCAGGGAAACCTGTACTTTACAAATTATGACAAAATCAGTGGGGTTTTGAAAAACCTAGCACACTCCCAGCTTGAGATTTTGTTCAATCGATCAAAACGCCGATTTGTTTTTAGATTTGGCGCATTTCGCATTAACACGCCCAAGTTAGAATGTGAATAATTTTCCAAACTATCTGAGGCCTCACATATTTTTCAAAGTCCTCTTGTACGGCTCCCAAAACGGGTTGCTGTCATCGACTGGTGTCGGGGGAAGTTGGGGGCTCTTCCGCATGAACTCCAGCGTCGTTCCTTCGCCAGCCTTTTCACAAACTTCCTGAAATGGACGAACAGGTTTGTCGTGGAAATCGTTTATTTATAGTCGGAGTCACGAAATTGCTCTTGTCAGAAGGGGAGACCCGCAGTGCATAGCATCCTATCCAAGGGGTAGAAGGCACAGCTTCAACAATGCCATACATAAGTACATGTACGTAAATCCACATATTCCTACGTAGCATTTCTTGAAATTTCGACCATTTTACATAAATTTTATTATTAAATTCATTGAGCAGAAAAATCCCTTCACATATTGTTAATATTATGAGCCCCTTCAAAACATTGAATGCGGTCCTGCATCGCTATAGTAGTACCTACCTAAAATAAATGATTGGTTGAGCACACCGAAGAATTGATCTTGTCACCAGATTCGGCTTTATTTATTTCACTGATGGAAACGATTCAGGAAGGAATAATTTTTGGATAGGAAAAAAGACGACGGATGATGACGGTGATGATGTGACTGGATGTGATGGTTTTTTGGGGGGGTTTTTGGATTTTTGGGATTTTTGGATGATTTTTGGTTTTTGAACTTCATCGGCTATCTTACCTTCAACCATTTCAGGAGTTTATCTGGATCTTCTTTCACTGCCAGCCTGATGTCGAATTCCATGATGAGACAGTCGGGGACCACATTGTTTTGGACCCCACCCTGAAAGTTGTAAGATTCGTTCAAAATGCAATCTCTCACAAACCAGCATCACGCGGTAGGTATACTACGGTAGATGCTAGATATTCATGGCAGAACTCACTTGACAGCTGATTTGTCACATTAAACTTCACACAATTTAGTGGTTGATAGGGTTGGAGAGACGTCGACCACATTTTGCTCTGAACCCAGCCACAGCGTGTCTAGATGTCTACGGTTGATGCGTTGAGTCGTTGAAACCCCGCATAAACCGCTGAAAACTGGGTGCCCCGATTTCGTAACCACAAAACTTCAGGAGACGAATCTACAACTAATTTCCAACAAAAAGTTCGACCTTAAATTTTATTATAAACTCTTGTTTTCGTGAGGTTTTTTTACTTTCAAGATTTTGTTTTCGTGTTTTCGACACTAAAATGGCCATAACCCCCTTAAATTACCCTGTAAAATTAAAAATAAGGAAACCTTTAGAAAGAGCGTTAAATTTTCTGTTAGAATAAGGCACTAAAATTAATGCTCGATTACATTCAGCAGACAAAAAATTGGACTGAAAAGAAAATTTTCTCAAATTTTCAAAATTAAATTTTTTTCTAGTGGCTCTACGTCTCAGAAATAATGGGTTATTGAAGGTGACCGTGACGAGAAAAACTTCCTCAGAATCTCAGCTTTTCCACGGTGTGGTTATTTTTAATTTTTCTGCACTAATTAGTTGAGAAAATCGCGTATTTGAAAAATTGAAATATCCATTTAAAATTTTGTTAATTAATTAAAATTTTAAATAGAATATTTTTATGAAAATAGTATAACAGAACCCAGCACATGGTATCCAAAAGGACAACGTTAGGGAAGAGTGAAGAGCATACACAGCTGCACATTTCACACAATACGGTCGACCTACATCTCCAACTGTATCTGTGAAGGATCTTCCCATTACCTTGACAAGGGTGAGATTGAACGTAGTCACGTCCCCCATAACCGTCATGGGCTCGGGGTGCCCTTGTATTTTCCTCTGTTCTTCCGCCCGCCGCCGGTAGATTTCGTTGAGGACGACGCTCATCTTTTCGGCGGCCGTGTTTGGGTGAAGGAGCGATCCGTGGCCGGCTGGTCCTCTACAGATTATTCTCACACCTGCAAAAATACAGGTAAAGTATAAGCAGTGGTTCGAAAATGGTCAACGACAAAAACTTAACTGTAAGTACCTATGATACTTGATGCCTGAACAGGCCTCACCCATTTTCTAGGGGAAAAAGGGTCCCCTTCAACGTCCTATAAGTGTTTTTGGGCTAAAACCAAACCGCCAGTAGCTCAAATCAAAAGTTGGAAGGCCATCTAAGGCATCTAACGATCCTAAATTCAGCGCTCAAGATAAAATGATTCAAATTTTAACAAACCAACTGCTAAAGCTAATTCACCTAAATTTAAATTCAGAAAGTAGGTAGACATGAATAATTTTTCTAAGAAAAAAAAAATGAACGGGTTTCTAGTTGCTGCTGAATAAAACCACTAGAAACTACCGGTTTCTAGTGCCTTTAATGCTGAAATCGAGCAGTTGGAACCGTTGTAAAAATTTAATTCGTTGACTTACAAAATGTTCAATTCCAATTTTTTACTTTTCGTTGGAAAATATGAACTTGGGATCTTAATTTAATTTACAATTTTTATTAAAAACCAAAATAAAAGTACTACCTATGTAATGCTACGCAAAATAGGACCATTAGGCCATATTTTGCGTTGAATTTTGAGCTTCTTCCACCTGCTCAAATCATTCGTACCACGTAGGGGCAGGTAACTACAGTAGGCACCTACAGTAACGTGGGTACCTACCTAATTTTGAACAATGAACTGTACGTAATCCACCACACACACCCCGGCATAACTGGTTCGATTATTTGCAAATTCATATTTGACACAAACATACCCCATTTGGCGCGCTCGTCGTTGTAAATGATGAAATGGCCCGAATTGCTCGGGACCCCTTCGTCCAAAGAGAATCCGACGTTGAGATTCTTGAATTCTTCAGTTTCAGCAAACTCTCTCATTCCTTCGACTCCTCCGACTTCTTCCTCTATATAGACAAATATCTTCAGTCAAGGATGAAGCCCTTAAATTAGCAAACAAAACTTGCCCCTTCTGAAGTGTTTTTGTTACGCTCCCTTATCGTTTATTTTTTATTTATTTTATTCAAAACTCTGTACTAACTATAATTACATGAATGAATATCAAGTAGGCAAATAATAGTACAATACGAACAACATTTTTTTAAATTTATTTATTTAGTTTAGTGTTTTTATAACTAAAATAACTTGGATAGTGCTATATTCACGAGTTTTTCTGTTTTCGATGTAATCGTACGACTAAAATCTGAAGAGAAAAAAAAACCATGAATGGTGGAACGGAACAACGAAACAAGAGCTCCATAGGTACTGGAATTGGCGTGTAGAAAGGTGATTTTATCTATTACAGCCATTACCTATTTTTGGCCAATCTTCCTGGTGCCAAAGTAACCTACTTTTCTTCCAACTCAGGAGAGCTAATTTTCAAGAGTGTGCTACCAACTAAAAGTAATGTAGGACAAAAAACTGTCAACTAACTTCGAAGTAACGATAACCTCCACAAGGTTGCCAGATCCACGGTTTGTCATCTTTAATCAACGGGATTTCCATTAAAACTTAATTTGTCGGGCTATTATTGACATTTATTGGCTCCGCATACTGCACTTTGAAGTTTGAATGACAGCATGACAAGGAAGACTGGTGAAAGTTGAACCGATCAACCCCAAAACTACAGAACAGGAGCAACAGGAGAATGCAGAATGGGTCAGTGGGAATGCTCATTGCCCAAAGCAATTTCAACAACATGCAACATGACAAGGAAGAACCGCCACCATGGAAGAAGAAAGAATCACCTACAGAGGTAGGTAGGTAGCGGTAGGTAATAATGATAATAATAGCATAGGAATTAAATCCCACCTCGCGCACAAGTAAACGCAAATAAGAAAAAACCAGTTCGCAGGAAACAAACCTAAAGTAGGACCTAGGTAATGAAAAAAAAGAAAGAAAACAAGAGTAATAATCAACTAAGGTAGAAGGTACAACTTGATTAGTGGTATCTGAAGTAGAGGAAGTTTGATCGGGGAAAAAGGTCTACGGACCACAGATTTCTGAACGTCGATCTACGGAAATTTCCCTCGTTCTACAGAATTTTGAGGAACTGTCTACAGAAAATCAATAATATTTGGAACTGGCAACCCTGACTTGTGGCCGCCCCTGGTACAACAATTCGCGATGCCAATTTTCAAAATATACCGATATATCGAATAACAGATAATGTTGTTTTAAATATGTCGTGGTATCCTCCCAGAACCACTCTTTGTATAATTATTAGATCTCTCACTAAACCAAGGAGTGGGACGGCAGACGCAGGAGACCCGGAGGACCTGGTGGGGATCCCCACCATCCTCCACCAGTAAGGAGGATGGAGGGAGATAGTCCCAGGGACTACAAAAACTCAACTCCTTCGCCTTCCAACTCATTCTACGCTATCCTCAAGTCGCTGACATATCTCTTACCTTGCTCCTCCTCTCTCTCCTCCTCATAAGAGATCCCAGAGTGGTAGCTGCCTTCCAGGCCTCAACCACTGGGAATACTCCTCCTAATGCCTCAGTGGTGGATACCCTTTGGGTATTAACCGGGGGCGTTAGGTCCTCCTGACGCTTCAGTGGTGGTCACCTTCTAGGTGTTAACCGGGGGGGCATCGGGTACGCTACCTCTTCCTTCCTCGCCCCCTCACCTATGCCTCCACCACAAAATATATCGAAGGCACCGATATATCGTCCAGAGTATATATCGATAAATATAGTTTTGTACCGATATATCGATATTTTTACAAACGAAAAGTACTACATACAATAGTTGTATTTACAACATACAATTTTTACAATTAATAGAACAATTATTTTACCTGAACTTACTATTTCTAGTATCTATACTCAAAGCTGTTAGGTACCGGTTTGTTGATATAGTGTTGGTTGGGGTTAGCCAACTGTAATATTATAATATAATAATGTAATAAGCTGCACCGGTACCAGCAAGCCTCATCCAATCAAAACATACCTATTTACGGCACTAGGTACGTCATCAACAAATTTTTTTACTATTCTTCTCCACCATTTTTGAAATCACGATTTTCAAAGGTCTCAAACATTTGGAAAATCATGTACCTAATAGGTAATCGATTCTACAATATTTTCAAACATACATTTTTTTGTAAACAGTTGAGAAAAAACGCTGCAAATCCCTGCACAACGGTTTATTATTTTGTATAGAATACCCTTCTGTTACAGATCACAGCTCTATGTATAGATAACCCGTCTATATAATATAATATGTACTATTCTATGCATATTATGTAGATCGCAGACCCTCCGTAGGTTAGTACCTAACCCCGTACTCGTTACTAGGTACCTACCTAAATCACGAGTTAAATGTTGCTAAAATAATTCTGCCGATGACAAACAGTACCTAACAAAAAGAAACACACATAATGAAGTTCTGAAAAGAAATTGTTGATGAGGAGTGAAAAAAGTTGCAAAAGTAGGTACCTACCAACAAACTCCAGCCCCTTCTACGTAGATTATAATAATGATCCGTTGTGTAATAATTTACCGTTGAGTAATGATTTACCGTAGTAATAATTTACCCATCAATAATACTTCAACGTTTGTTCAAGTTTCACTACCTACCAACAAACTCCAATAGAGCCATCATTTTTCAAATTAAATAATATCACAGAACAACCAACTCGACTTCATACTCCGCCAATACATATAATCAGGTGATCCCTACCAATGATTGGCCGTATTCACAAATTCCTATTGTGGGCGCGTCTCTGGTTACGAGATTTGGTTTGAATTGTATACAATTTCATTCACACTGGAGTCGAAAATGCCTCTCGGTGCAAACTTCGGGGCCTTACTGTGAACGAACGGCTGGACGTACGATGCTCCGGATGGTCTTAAAAAACTCGCAAGTTCAAGAACTATTTAAAACCGTAAAAATATTTACGTAAAAAAATGGTATAGGCGTTTTGAAAATTTCAACCCCTATTTTGAACCCCTTAGAGATGACTCACAGTAACGTCGAGCTTCGAGGACCAACTAGACGCCGAACGGAACCTATAACCCGAATTTCATCAATTTTTTTTCATGGTAACTAAGAAAAGTGGCCCGCACGGCGTACGGCGTACGGCGGACAGACAGAAATATTTTTATTGCAGTTTTGGATTCTACATACCTTGAAACGTAAACCATCAAATTTTGAGGGGGGGTAAGAATTTTTTTTTTCATGCTCGATTCCAATGGTTCATTATTGAAAATAATAAACCAAAATAAGTTGCCTATTAACCATGAAATAGGCACCTACAGTGCATGGATTCAGTACCGTATAATACACAGCGGGAATGGACTTTAGACTTGATGTATTAAAAGTTATAACTTACGAATTTCATAGGAACCTAGGTAAGTAGTTGAAAAAAGGGTTTGTGGAATTTCAACAAAAGCAATTCCACAAATTTCGACTTAGCTATTTTCCATTGGAAAGTTTTCAACCAATGTATTTCAAATGTATCGATTCATTTATCGATATTATATTTAAAAACTAGTATAAATACATCGATATATCAAATAAATCGATACATCGTTGCCATCCTGACTATGTGGTAAACAAAAACTGACATGGCTCGTAGTTCTGTGTTCTGTGCAGTATCACTATTCTATGGTTCTGTGCTGCAGGCGCCTGATGTTTTTGTGGTTGTTTACCTGCTCAGTTCCCGGTTTGTTCGATTCATTGCGTTCTTTGTACTGTAAATTTGTCGGAGTGTCCTCAACTGTGTTAGTGCTCGATTAGGTAATTTTTGTATGTTAGGTAACTCGACCAGTTCTTTCCAGGTGAAGAAGATAGCCGCCTTGAGAAGACCAACACGATGTTTATACCTACAAAGTACGTTGTTACGCTAGAAAATATTGATTGTTCTGCTGGGTTCGTCTGATATTTCGGAACTCACTGCACTGGAAATTTGTGGGTCAAATACCGTTAGTATGTCTGTTAACATGAAAAAAAGTCAAGTTCGATTGCAAACGCCTCTTGAGTTCTTTCAATTTATTTCACCTAGAGCTTGTTGAGCAACAGAACAACAACTGATATAGACAACTAATGATATAGCAGGGCATTACTTCGAGTGGACTGAACTGAATTCAGTAATCAGTCAGTTGCTGTCCAGTAGTCTGGGAAGTGGTGTGGGGGGCCGTTCAGAGCCCGTGAAAAGCTGGGCTAGATCATAGCGTTTACATAGAAAGCTAAACGGGAAGAAGTCAGCAATGTTCCAAATTAGGTTCGGTGAGACCCGGTTGCTCTTTCCCGGTTTCCCAAGACATTTTCAGTTGTTTGCTTTTCTGTCCTGGGGTTGCCTTCCTGGTTTTGGGTCGGTAGCGTCCTGGGGAGCGCTGGGCCTTGCATTTAGGTACCTACGTACTTCAGGTTAAATGCAAAAGCGACTCTGTATATAGTTACGTCTTTCGAGAGAAACTAGAAAACTATTTTTCCAAGTCCAACGCCAACCTATCGGAAAATTCATCCGACACCTACCCTCTTCTATATTATTTACATAAGCTTATTTACCCGGAACGAAAGATAGGATAACAGTTCTGTTAGGCTGGAACCCCTGCGCCCCCAACCTTTTGACAGCCTCCAGGTATTGAATTCCGATGCTTTTCATATCCTGAGCTCCTCTCGCATATATTTTACCTTCAATGGTCTTTGCCGAGAACGGGTCGCATCTCCACTTTTCCTGTAAACGGTTAAACGGTAGATCGTTAGGTTCTGATGAATTTCCACATCTATAGGTACCTTCATATCGACCTTTGATCGATATCAAGGTACCTATATAGACATTGAGGGTTAAGGTCGCTAGATTACTCGTCGAGAATACGAGTAGGTATAGGGTAGGTACCTACCTAACTACCTACTCTACCTAACTAACACCCCCCCCCCCCTCCACTATCTTGAAATAAGTACCATCGTGAAATGCTGGTCGTAGGAGTTCCTCTCATGCAGCATGACCTACTGAGCGAATCTTTGAAGTAACATACTTGAACAACCTTTGAACCTACCCAAATTTTCCCCATTTAACGTCTCTATAAAAATCCTAATTTGAACAACATTTATAGTCCTAGGCAAAATTTTTTTGAAGTATAAATAATTGTCTATTGTTACCGTGCTTTAAAATTACCATGCACCTTCCCCAATTTTTATTGCATTTTTTATGAAAAAAAGAGTTTTAAGAATAGATTCTAAAACAGTGTTTGTACTAGAAGTATAATTGTTATACTATAAAATAAAAATAGTATATTATTTAAAAGGGGGTTACCCTATAAAAGGGTGGTTCCAGATGTGAATAGGAACTTGAAGGTACCTTTAGGTAGTTTCTTATGGGATAGTTTATGCTATTCTCAAAATTAATACATACGGGTCGCCAAATAGAATTAGATGTTGGCGGGTTTTAGGCAAAAAACGAATGCTCAGCTGGAAAAACACTTCAGTGATATTGGCGTGAATTTCGAGGGTATGTGCTGCGGGGTTGGCCCCCAGATGGTCCTCTATAGATTCCATTGAATTCAAACGGAAACTTTGAAACCCTTCCCACATCCCCGGTTTAGTTCGGCCGATTAGATTACATTTTCATTGGAATTTGGATATTTTGGCAGAGTTGTTGAGTGTTATGTACTTATAATAAATTTGCGGTTGCGGTAATTGTCTGTTTGAGCATGTGCGAATTTCAACCGGTTTCGTTATGGGTAGTAGTTAGACGGTACTATCCGTATAGGTAAGTACCTCAGCAAGATTCCTCAGGTAGATACCTCAGGAATTTTCTGAATATATTTTTCAAAAATGAATCATTTGCCTTCAAGTTATCTTTCTTTAAATTTGCACAACCCTTACGTAGATATGTGTGTTTTGAAGAAACATATAGAAATTAACTCGCATTTAAAAAAAACTTAAATGGCTCTATTTGATTTTGAGTTTATCTCAATTTTTGGTTTATTATTATTTTTCTGTTTTCTATTTTCTTTACACCACGGTTTATTATTTACGTGTATAGATGCTCCTTCTGCTTAGATCAATGTTTTCTGATAGTACTATCGATAGTTCCTCATCTCTACCACCTGTTGAGGCTATACTGCCCACCAACTTGGCAGATTTATTTTGCTGTCATTCAAGGATCAGTTCCTAGGTGATAAATAATTAGATGGATACATTATACTTCGACAAATATCTTACAAAACATAGGTAATAAATCTAGTCGTTATCTTATTTACCATGGATTTGCCGTTGTTGTTTAGAACGATAAAGATCTTACTTTAACGACTGGCACAACGTCCATGTGAGAATTGAGTAAAATGGCTGGCAAAGATGGGGTTTTTCCTTTCCACGTCACAATCAGCACTGGCTTCTTCTCGAGGCCGTAGATCGCCACTGGTAGATCCAAAATCTTCGCTTGCCTCTGTATGAACTCAACGCAGGGACCTGAGATGATAATCCAAAAAATTGTACCTACAGTTTGCCAAATGCTGATAATAATAATAATGATGTTCTTGAGTCGAATTTTGGGAAATGTCTTTACCAGGCACAAAGTACCTGTACCTTGGACAGCATAACCATCATATTCACGGCAGAAGATATTGGACTAAAATCCTACGACACTACGACAATGGGCGAGAGAAAATGGGGGAGTAACTCCATTTTATGTTGCCAAAATAGTACAATACATATAATTTTTTAAAAGTACTATTAAATTTTTCCGTACATATCTCTAAAGGTGGATCTAAATGGTTGGATATGCTGAGCAAAAAATTGTGACTTCCGTTATCTGTTATTCAATTTGTTCATAGGTATCTACTGATATTTGAGCATCCAATTATAGGCCGATTCCCATGGAAATAGGAACAATAATTTGGGATATAATTAATTGTCTAGTGAACTTTTGATTAGAGGTAGGGTTTTTGTCTCCAGAAGTCACAAACCCAGTGGTTAGTGGTTTGATTTTACCTGGAGATACCGTAGGTAGGTATGTCACCGTGATTTTCAATGGGGGTTTCATGCCTCTTGAATAGCCCGTTTTTGATCAATAATTTGAAATGTTTATCCCGTCCATAAATCAACATGGCGACTGTGAATGAGGCGTAATTTGTTTAATCATAATTATGATGAACCAAGCTGGAAAGGACCGATATTTGTACGAATTAGACGCACTCAGATGGTTGTATTAATTTTTGTTTTTTGCTCTCCTGTGAAGTAGCGTTTTTGATTACGGGTTGTCTCTCGCCCACCATGAGATCCATCTAGAGCTAGAAATTGCCAAATGAATCTATTATGTTATAGACTGTTGAATTTAGTTTATTGCTATTCATCGTTAGCAGAATATTGTTATAATAGACTGATGATGTATTAGGTACCATTTCATGGTGTCATGCAAATAAAATGTCCTGTATTATTTCCCTCCCACCATATTTGAAAATTATGGTGGCACCACTTATCTAGACCACTTAACGTGGCGTCCCTAAAAGGTTTTCAAATTTTGGCAATAATAGTTCAAGCACACATGAAACATTTCACTAAATATCAGTATTCAGAAAATTTGCTCATTAGTTCATGTTGCACGACTGGAACTGGTTCTAAGCATTTCATCTTTACCGTAGTCGATGTTTGGGTGCATCGAGGGAATTCTCAGATATTCCTTCAAAACTGCCACTGACGGATGCTCAGCCATTGTTCGCTCGTGTCCACTCGAATCTTCAAAAAACCCTGAATTTACGATCCGAAATTCGATCGAGAAAAACCAAAACGGCTCCGGGTTTCTTCCGTAACTACCAGACGAACAGAATGAGGATAGGCCCATTAGCGGTTAGCCCAGAGAGAGAGAGGGCCAGGAATATTGCGGCCCCCCACTACGCGGTGCCGCAGAATTATCTCACGCCTCGTTTCGTTGTGTTATCAACCGTTCAAACAATAATGGCAAGTCGCTAAGTGTGGGTAGCCGCTAGTCTGTCCATTACCAATTGTGCAATCCTAGGCACAATTAATTAGCTTGATGGTGAACGTCAAACTTTACTGGATTTTTCAATTGCGAATGCGGAAAATTCGTCACAGCGAATTCGAAAATTCGCTAGGACGAATTTTCGAAGAGAAGACGCTATTGGAATGGAGTCCGCATTTTGTTAGATATAATTTTCGAGATAATTTCATGTATCTCGCTATAGGTTCATTCGCACTGGCTTTTTTGTGATGGTTTGACTGGTTTTGGTTTAGGCTGACTCCTAGTAAACTGTAAGAAACCCTCCATAGTCCACTTGGTAACGCCACGTTTGAGAAGGGTTTGATAGATGGTTGGAAATCTAAAATTGCATGGCCAGTTCTCGTCCGCCCGATTTTCTGTGTACTGGTATGACGATCATAAAACTGGCTTTGGATCATGAAAACACTGCGAACTGGCGGTCTATACTATACAGTCAGAAAAAAAGTCTAAAATCACTGCGAACGACCCAACGCCCTTCGACGGTTAGACAACCGTCAGATGGTCACTACTTACCAACAAACCTCATCTTGCAGATCTTAATTAAAATTACATTAGGTATACGGGTCTGCTGACTGGAGTAGTATGTAGTACGTGAATCATAGACATCCCAAACTGCAGCAAATTCTGATGATCCAACGAGTGTACCCTCAACATTTCAAGTAGTAGGTAAGCACAAAAAAAAAAGATTTTTTGTATTTTACTGAGCTGCGTTGTTCCTGATTGTAATAATATAGAAACCTATACTGCAATTTATCCAGTGAGTAGATGCTCTCAAACATTCAAGTCCTAATACCCAAATCGAACTGTTCCTGGATTTCACGGAGCCGCGGCACAGTGGAACGAAACGGCCGATTCGCCGGACATGGCTTTTCATTCGGTTATGTGGGTAAAAAAGTTCAGTTGGGGGTCCTATTTTTATGTATTTTATTGTGCTGAATGGAATGGTGAATTCCCTTTGGCGATATGACTGGCGGGGAAGAAGCTAGAACCCATAGGATCTTTGGTTTTGAATAGCCTTTGGTTTCAGTTAGTTTCATAATGAAAAAACGTCCTCCAAGTGGTTGGGCAGTATAGCTTTCTCACTCACATCACTTACATGTATAGTATCAACTGCTATGAAATTCACAGAGGACAGTGAGGAGCTCAAGCCGCGTAATTCCTTTAAATCGGACAATTCGCTCGTAAGATATATAGTATTTTGTGAAATTTAACGTCGCGCATGCGCCGAGACTCCCATTGAATCAACTGCTATGAAATTCATAGAGCCATCTAGAGTCCAATCCGCATAATCCCTGAAAATTTCAGTTCAGTCGGAAATTCGTTCATGAAGTATATCGTGGTTTGTGGGATTAGATGTTTGCGCATGCGCAGAAGCTACCTATGCTCCTAAGATGGTGAAATTTATGTGGGACCATGTTGGGACCAATTTTCATAATCCCTGAAAAGGTCATCAAAAACGGATGATCAGTTAAAAGAGTTATGCTTGTTCCAGTAGGTACTTGCGTATAGGCAGACAGACTGACACGACAGAGCGACCGCCAGACAGACAGACACGGAACCAGATTTGCTCAGTAAGCTCTGAAATTCAAAATTCGAGTTGAAATTTTGATTTTGGGGGTTAAAATTTGCAATACAGTCACCGAACGTTGTCCTTCGTTAGTCTTCGACGCTCAAACCCGCTTGTTCAAATATGATAATACACCTAGCGGACGAAATGGGACGAAGTGGGCCGTGATTCTTACGTATTCATTTCAGTAAATACCTAAAGTAAACACCTGTGAAGCCCGTTTTCTGGCGGACCCTGGCACTTTTTTGTACGAGTTGATTTTCTCAAAAACACTAAAAAAAATGCAATTAAAAAAAAGAATTTACTGGCAATTTGTTTTCCCCCCTCACGCATAGTTCATTCCTACACCATGAGAAATGAGTCCATAAAAAAAGTAGGGCTGAACACTTATTACCAACTTGACACAGTTGCAATTAATTTTCATGCATTTTTCTCAAAACAGCCGATTTTCGACGTCGTTTTCCAGCAGATTTATTCGAAAAACAGAGAGAAGAACTCTCCACCAAACCTTCATTTCTATATTCACCGGAGTCTATATAAGAGAATTTCATGCTTTGAAAAGCCGTAGAGGAAGTATCAAATTTTGACCAATGTCCCGGTTTTCACGTTCCGTGGCGCTGAACCCCGCTACCGTTGTGACACCACTTAACTGTTCAGCAATTCCGATGGGCTTAAGAACAAGTCAAAAGACCCATTTTGAGGGTAATTTTTCTTAGAACAGGCGGGTTGTAAGCCACTGTGACTAATGGCTGCATGAGTCGAAGTATAAGCCCCTCTAATGTTGGCTACTTGGTAACTTTAATAATTGTGATCAAGTTTACCAACTTGTCGATACTGCCAATGCATATTATTATTTTGGAATATCAGTGACAGAATTTAAGATTTTGACATATTCTGGCGATTTAGGTATAAGTGGTCAGAACCCAGAAACTCCGTGGAACATTTCTCTTGGAGTGAAATTTCGGTGAATATCATGTAAAGGCTCCTTTGTGACGTCACTTTTTTATTATATTTTCTCAATTATGAGTTTACAAAGGCTTCACACTCTTTCAACGAAAGTTTTATACAGGAAGGCACGTCAGCTTCAAAGGATGGAAGTTTAAAAGAGTTTTTATTAATCGTCAAACGGTGTTTTACACATCGAGTGCCGCTTCGTATCTCCATGCGCTCCGAAAACCGTTGCACAATCATTACTCACTGGAGGCATCAAAAGGCTCTAAACCTTCCCGTCTGTCAGATCCAGGAGGCGGTGCCTATCTGTAGGGCAGTGGCGAGGGGGTTGTAGTTGTTGTGCTGAGTAAACGGAGCTGTTCTTCTTCCCCTAGTATGGAGGAAGTTGAAATGAATGATTTCGAGTCTCCATTTCCCACGTTGAATGATCTTTCTGTCCCTTCAAAGCGTTTGGCTTATTTCAATCCTCCCGAATTATTGCCTCAAGTCTTAATCACTAATTGTTGTGCTCAGCTAGGTTAGTTGAGGAATGAGAAACGAACTTCACCCATGCACAGCGCTAAATTTTCCACTCAGTTGATAATGAGCTCAGTTTTTTACTTGGCAGATCACAGAACTCACTTGCACATAAGCTAGGCAGATCACAGAGCTCGATTTTTTTACACAGCTGATCATGGAGCGTCGTTTTTGATCTTGTGCATGTTGATTGGCTACTGTTGGCTTTGTTCCAGCCGACACGAGTTTTGTAACGAGTTCTGCGCAAACCCATTGCCGACAAAAACTGTGTTCCAACCACACCGAGTGTTGAAAAGTTTTTATCTATAAACTGTTCAAACCGCGTCAGATATGGAAACTGAGTTATTCAGAGTTTAGTAAGTTTTAGCACCCGATCGGGGATGGGGTTTTTTCCAACAGAACTGAAAACCCCACTGGAACCTTCCCAAAATCTTATTTCCCTCCAACCTTCACGTTAAACGGATCTCTCGCCTCTGTGTCACCTACTCAACAATTTTTCGGCCCTCAAGTCATCCCAGTTGTTTGGCGCGTTCCCAAGATGGAACACCTAATCCGATGAGTTCTCGAACTGAAACAGTTGTAAAACTCATCCCTACCCTCCAGAGAAACTTCGGTTCTGGTTTTGAAACTTTTTAAAACCAGTTCTGGTGGCTGGAGCATACCTAATGTGTCTATGTTGTGGTCTGGTTTTGCGGGAGATACGCAATGGGAGCTACAGGTATTGAAGGTACCTCGCACTTGGTTATAAAATCCTTTTTAATTGCGGTAGGTTTTTCGATAGAGGTCAAACTATACTCGAAATTAATTCGGCCACCAACTTGAAACACTTGAGGGGAAAGTGGGCGAATGGCACATCTGGGAATAGAAACACGCAGAATACAGCCATCCCGCATATGTAACCGTAAATTAACGCACTCAGGGTATGCTTTCTATAAATTATTCACAAAACTTCTCCTTTCCATAGCCCGGTACGTTAAAATGCACCCGGGAGACGGGTCCGGCGTTTCAGCAGGTTCTTTCTTGCGTTAATAATGGAAAAGGCGGGAAAATAAGCTCGCGCCCGGAGTTTTCAGCGTTTCATCGTTTCAGTTTGTGAAACTTGAAATGTTTACGTTAGATGTCGTATGTACATTTCAAACTAATCTTTCACTGTCATAAGCCAAAATCCGTAACTGTCATTTCTTTACGACTGTCCTGACAAATAAGGAGACTCAGTAGCTTCGACAAGCAAGAGTAACTTGCATGAACTTGAAGCTAATGTGTGAATATGTATGCTATAATTATATGAATGAATATGTATGAATGTGTGAATATGTATGAATATGAACACACTTTGACTAGCACCAATTGTAGAACCTTAAATTCTCCGTCGACATTCAATTTGGTTCAGCGGTTTGGTCGGAATTGGCAGTCAAAAATAGGTAATTTTTTACATTTTGACTGAAACGTGTGTTAGGTGTTCTCAGTTTCACACGCCTGTAACTAAAAACGGTTATTGCTCATGAAAAATGACGCATGTCTAATGTTTTAAATTCTGCGTTGAGCACACCTATTTTTATTGAAATATTAAATAAAATAAAAACTTGAAATTTTAAATTCAACTTAGGTAAATGTACCTAATTATTTTCTACTTATTTTCAAGTTAATTTTGACCTGATTTATTATAAAACGTAGTAGCCGATGGTTTTTGATGAGCGTGAGTAAGAAATTCAAGGTTTCACGCAATTATCATATAATTATCATGTATGTATTATTATTGCAAGGTTTCATATAATTATCTGTGAGCGTGACTTGACCACGTTTCAATGCGACTTTCGCAAAAGTTGGATTACCCATACTCAAATGAAAGGCTGTGCCGGTCAACCACAAGTTTTACGAGTATAGAATAAAGGTCTCTCTGATTAGGTTACCTGTCAAGGCGGAAAATCTTTTACTGCGATTGCCGACAAAGAACTGAGACCTACATGATGTGTAGTTCGGCTTAAAAAAGTATGAATTCAAAATGTTAATTAAAAAATAAAGTTTGGTTATTCATTAAAAATTGAAATAATTAAAATTTTGAGAGCCCAGTTTTGTATCATTTGACGCAGACTTTAATTCCCTACAATATTCTCATATTTTTCGATATTTTAAAGCGAAAAACGTGTATTTTTAACCTAAAAATGGGTAAACTCCACGTCCCGATGAAATATGGTGATTAGCGCGAAATTTTCTATAAAAATTCAAGTTTGCACCCGGATGATTTGGGACCACCCTTTATGGATAGGAATCATTAGGTACGTTGGTAGTAACCTCAAGCACATTTTCACTGTTAATGGTTTTCGTGTCCAATACAGTATTAGTAGTCGAGTCAAACCAAACATTAGTTACTCAGATCTGGATCTACCAAAGCAAATTTCGTTCTTCGACTTTCGACAGCGAAAATATTATACCAGGTTCAATCCGGGTCAAAATTGTCAGAAAAATTTTGTTTCGGCTACTGTAATCGTTTGTGGATAAACCGTGTTTTCGAGCAAGAGACGTAATAAAAATGCCGAGTTTCGTGCAGAGTCGCGAGAGATTGTTTCTCAAGAAGAATCCCGAGTCGTTGCGGCTGGTGAGGAAACGGAGCGATGGGCGGTTGAAATCGTACAACTCGGCCACCGACATCAGGTCCTGGACAAACGATGTGCAGAGGCAGCGGGAGTATTTCTTGGAGAAAATGAACGGCGCGGTATGCGATACGTAGTATATACAGGGTGTCTCTGAAACGGGTCTGCAAGAAGCCAGGAATCGATTTTTAAGGCCATCCTTATCAGTGTTTGAGTTTTAATTACTCTGTAATACTGTTAATATTCTAGCACTTAATACTTGATACTCTGCAATACTTAAATGCTATTTTGGGCTGATTTTATAATCATCTTCCTATACGTATTTGAAAAAGTTGAGGGAAAAGTTGCTTTGTGGATGAATAAAAACTCGTAAAAGCCGCTTGCTTACCTACGTCACACGGATCTTCGACAGGCCATTTCCCATCTGCCGCCACTGGCCAACCAATCGGAACCCATATCCATACAACGTCACATGCAACAGCAGGGCATGCAACATTTTCCCGCCTCTTTTTTGAAATCTCGAAGTTTGAAAGTCTCAAAATATGAAGGAGGCATATTTTCTAGATTCAGCCCACGTCATAAACTATTGAGAAAAACCTATAACAGTATTTTGAGACGCCACTGCATTTTTTCAAATTTTAGTCAGTATTAGATCTCACCAATAAATGAAACTACTGCATCCATGTTTAAACATGCATAAGTTGTTCTTTATATTCATTGCAGGACACTACCTACGGAAATTACGTTCCTTTCTTAGAGCTACTGGACATACTTGGACTCAAAGTATGTGACTTAATGTGAATATTATCCGTATAAAGTAAAGTAGCTTTGTGTTACTTGTGCCTATACTTAATTAGTACTGAATGACTATAAAAGCAGTTTCTTGTAATGAATTCCAATATCACGATTTAATGTGTATTAAAATCAATCACCGGCGTCAGGGCTGCTATGCTTCAACCACGTTATTCATTGTACAGGAAAACTCCAAGCTTCTCCATGACACTATACAGAAACTGTCCATCATCAATGAAATTCTCAATTCGAAATCCACAACAGCAGAGGGTCCACTCACGAGATCTGAAGAAGAAATCAAATCTTCCGCTCTACGCCACGGGGCTGATCCTGTACGTAGGTACTTTAACAGCGCAAAAATGAAGCATCAGGTTGATTTTTGAAAGCCTATGCCTGAATAATTTGCTACGTACCTAATAAATGTCGTTTTATAATTAGCGTTGAGTCTCTTGGGGCTCTTGTCTCACTTGAATAACGGGTATCTTGAATTTCTGCTACAGGATGATTTAGACAATGAGACTGTGAGGAATTTGAGAGCTTTGGTGGTGGATTTGCTTGATCAGTACAAGTATTTTACTGGCGTCAAGGAGGAGAATGACGATTTGAAGAAAACTATGAGCGAGCAGTCTCAGCTGCTCGGGAGCCAAGTGGACGATCTGACGTTTCAAAGGAACATGTTACAGGTAGTATTTTATTTCAGTGTTCTCAGTATGGTAAGTTAGAAATGGGAGAGCCCCTGGACGGAATGAAAGGTGAAAGTCCCCCATGGGTCCAGTTCTACCTGTAAAGGAAAGGAATTCCACCTCTTCCAGTTTACCTTTTCTTTTTTGCGGCAGGTGGGAACTTTTCGGTAAGGTGCAATATTCGGTGGTACACTATCCAGTGAATGGAAATAGGCGCGGAACGGGTGGGAAGAAAGCACGAGTCATACGGGGAGGAACCCCCTGTTGTGCTGTGGTACCCTCAACACCCTTCCCATCTGAATTCATCGACTTTTTCTTTCTATCCATATTCTGGCTACACTAGGCGGTGTTTTGAGCTGGTAATCGGCACGGTGGGGTTGAAAACGGTGCTAAATCCTATTCTAATGTCAACAGTTCGACATTTCGACACCTCATTCCAAGAAGCTTGGGGGACAGGACAACTCTGAATCACGCTCGGAATCTTTCTACTCGTATTTCATTTTGAGCAGGTGGAGCAAAGACTTACCTTAGAGGTGTGAGCCCACAGTCTTCTATTGGTTGACATAACTACATGTAGATAACCTGATCTGTGGAAATTGATTGAATGTGCTGACAGGCTGAGCAGCTTATGGGTGGGTGTCCCCCTATATTGCAATATTCAGTCAAATGTTTATGAACCCTACAGGCACGAGTTGATGCCTTGCAAGGTATCGAAGACAGAGTGGAAAAAATGAAGAATGAGCTGGACAGCGCCAAAAACACGATAAAACGAATGAGAAGGCAAATCGATGATCTCCCAGACGTAAGTACTCGTACCTACTGTTAGTAGTTAATTTAAATTACGTAAGTACACTTAATTATTAAAAACCTATTTATATTGATCTAATAGGTGGAACGAATCCGTCAGTTGAAAGACAAAGCTGCGGAGTACGACAAATTGAAGGAGGAAAATAATCAACTGAAAGCCAAACTCTTCAAGCTGAGGAGGGCGGACAGGGATCGATCTGAGATGGAAAAGGACAGCGACTACCTCCAAGCTGTCATCGCCGACCAAGAAGACGAAATACAGAAGTTGTTGGATAAGCTGGAAGAGGCCACTGGAGGTCTTACTACAGAGGTAATTGATTGATGCGTGATATAGATTAGTGTACCCAGATACTTATTGGTACTCATTCTTCCTGTGCCTCGTCCTGAGTGAATGTTGAAGAAAGCTTGTTGGAAAATCTTCAGTGAGACACGACACCATACTACCTGATCATAACATAGATCTGGAGTTTCTGCAGCTACATCCACCATATCACAACGGCTTACCACTAAACAATACCATACACTACTTATGGAGGTTCTGCAGCAATGATTGATTAGATGTAGGTTAGCCAGGAAGAAGAAATACAGAAGATGCTGAAAAAGACACTAGAAACCTTACATAAATTTTTGCTGCGAATCCATACTGTCGGGATTTAACAAAGGGTGAGGGAAACTACATAATTAGTTCATGGTCTTATTTAGCGACGTTTCAATCTGTCTGTATGCCCATCCTCAATAAAAAAGAAGTGAGGCATAGTTTATTTATCATCTAAAGCAGGCTCTAATACTAGCGAAATTTATTTACAGCAAAAGAGAGTTCCAGAAGTCGAGAGACTGTCCGTGATATCAAGTGGGTTTTCATATAATATATATTGTATTTTATCTTATCAGTCTATGGCATTCTTCATTCAAGTACAAACTAAGCATTTTCTTCTCGCTATACGACCATACCTGTTAACACCTTCTAAAGCTACGAAAGAGCAAAGGTTTCCTGGTCCATTATAACGCTTCTAAGTTTTGCGTCCATTCTGCCCATATAAATCGTTTGTGGTATTGGTACTGAAAAGATCCAATAGGTACACCATAAAAATGCATAATGCAAAATAATAGCTCATTTAAATTAACATTTTCAGGGTCGAAGAAACAAGTAAGTCACTGCCGTGTTACCTAATCTTTAATAAATTATCTTTAATTAGGTACCGACTTGCGTACCACTTCTCCAAATCATAAAATCGTAACAACTGAACGAATATCAGAACATTCAGCAGCCCCTACAATAGCTTCTGCACTCAAACGGCCCAATTCTGATTTTTTTAAATGTATTTATTTTTTAACCCTGCATTTATCCTCATTGAGTACCTATTCGGGGGGGGGGGGGGGGGGACTTTTTGGTTGAACGCTAAGACACTACCTACTAATTATTGTTATTTAACCTTTAGTCCCTTAGGCTTCATGATTTTTATCAGAGGTGAAGAGCTAACAGGTGGTCGGGTAAGTACGTGCAAGCTTTTCAAAGCCTGTATTGGTGCCCACCCAAGGCGAGCATCGGGGACGCCGCGAACTTTTATCACAAAGGGGGATATAAAAATCGGCCACTCTGAAACCCTGGCTCCTCTTAATTCCGAATCGCTTACCTGCTTGTATGCGACGTTTCTTGTCCTGTAGGCAGTGGCGGCTCGTAGGTCTGACCAGAGAGGGTGCACAAAGGTAATGTTGGGTGTGTTGCCCGTCAAGTAGTTGTAGGAACAATGTGTACCCGAGCTGCTAATGCGAAAGGTATGTATTTAATTAAGGTTTAGGTGTACGTGTGCGGGTGTAAGGTATATAAGAATAGAAATTCGTAACTAAACTGGTACCTACAACTAAACTGGTAGGTAGTTTTGAAATGGTAATCAAAATTATTCCATGGATTACATAAAACTGCATAATAAAAATTTCGCGTAAATCTAAGAACGTAAAGCAAATGTAAATGTAAACTATGGAGTCATGCTTCTTTATTTTGATAGATAAATGGGGTAAATCTACAATACCATCCTTCACCCGTGCATCTTTACGACCGTTGGGGCATAACAATTACTTAACTTGCCATTTACCGGGCATCCACACAGGCACTGGTACTGGCACCATTACTGGTACTGGTTATTGGCATAGGTACTGTTCAACATTAAACTTCCGATAGGAGAAAGCGCGGCGATCCTAAAGCTAGGTTCACATGGAGACGCAATTCCGGACGGCAATCCGGCAGGGCAACGCATTTGCCGGAATTTTTGCCGCAGAGGCGTTCACATGGCAGCGGAGTCATAACAAAATGCAATCGCAAAAAACAAACAATTGCTCGAACTCGAAACCGCAAAATCAACCACATATAATGTGTCGAATTTCAATATGGCTGAACAACCAAACAAGAGAGGTGTGCGCAGTAACCTCCGCGCAGATCCGGCAACTGATCCGACAGCGGAAAATATCTGGAGATTTTGATATAGTATCCAAGGCACTGCGTTGCAATAATCCATTTTGCGTTGGCCAATAGAATTGTAGAACGCATAGCCTTGCCGGACTGCCGTCCGGAATTGCGTCTCCATGTGAACCTAGCTTTACTTTTTTTGGCAGTTCGTTGGAGTTCGCACAGCTGGCGTTGTGGCCTGCCTGAGTCACGAACCTTCACTTTTTCTGACACAGTCAGTCGCGAATAGGGTTTTTTTTTGTGTGATAAAAATTGCCTAATTTTATCAATCATGATGAAACGATTGAAAACGAAAGTCGAGTCAAAAGCGAGGGTCGAGATCGAAAGCAGAATACCTGCAAAGGGAGGGTCGACACCGGGAAGGCAAAAAATAACGAAAGCCGAGTACTAGGGAGGGTCAAAATCAAAGGAAAGGAGTGAGAAAGCCTGAAGTCCGTGTCAAAACCGAAAACTGTAAAATATCCAACGAGAGAAGAGCGCGAGAGCGCTGGTCCACTTGTCATAAATTTGTGTTGTGATGGAATTATAAAGAGAAAAAAACTCAAGGATCCATGAATATTCATTTTCCATGGTTTACTCAAACCAGGCCGTGCTTGGAGCAGACATAGCGGTGTGCTCTCCAACTAACAGAATTTCATTTTTCACTATTCAAGATGGTCTCTCAATGGCGGAAATCCGTTTCATGTCGCCAATCCCTGTTGTCCATTCACAATGACCCTTTAAAGACATTTAAATCGGAAGCACAGATCTGAGGTTCGTTTCGTCCCCGCCGAGTTCATGAAGAAGTTCGGCGCAGAAACCACGCGCAGGGCAGAAGGTCGAAATGACGCGTTCCAACCGTTTTGAGTTCGTGAACTCAGTTGGCTGAACTGTGTTCCAAGCGCGTGAGTTCATGAACTCAAGTTCGGCGAGTTCATGCACTCAACTGAACCCTCCAGGTAACCTGGTTGTAACCATCCTGAAATCATAATCTGCTTCATTTTTTCCGACATCGCCTGACAGACGTTTGTGCAGTATTTGGCGGTTTTCTCTTCTTTGGCGTGTCCCTTTTGATGTCTCTTCACTTTTGGGTGTTCCAGCCGTCAGTTTCATGAACTCGGGACCCACTTCAACTCCATCAAATCCAGTCGAAATCGGTCGGTGAACTCATCCGGACCAGAGTTCACGAATTCGGCGCGGTTGGAACGAACCACTGCTGTGCTCCTTGTTTGTGAGTTTCCATGTTTTCCGCATACTGACCCCCCCCCCCCCCTCTGGTCAACCTTACCGCTAGAAGCCCCCTCCTCACTTCCGCAACCACAGCCAGTTCTACCCGCGTGAATTTGAATGACGACGTACCTACCTGATCAGTCCTGCACATTTTGTGGAGCTGGAAGTTTAAACTTCCAATCTTCCTCCTTCCTAATTTTCTTTGCAGGTCATGTGGGCACCCACAGGGGCGGATACCCCTGCCTGTACCACCCTGCTGTTACCACTTTTTGCTAAGACCATAAAACCCAACTAACCACCGTTTTTCAAATGTTCTTTGATGAAACATTAGTAAAAATACACTAGGAAACGAGGATGATGGGCTTGAATTATACAAAATAACATGGAAGCCCTCAGTAGTTAGTAGAGAGTTCCTAGGAGATACGGTTGCTAAGATTTTTCTGCCCATGCGCCAAAATTGCTTACCCGGCTGACGTACTCACCCGTAGTATACGTAGGTACATCTCCGTCTCTCGATCTGGTCAAACGTAACATCAAGACCGCATCTCGGACTAAGCTGGTGTAATGTGTTCGAATCCTGGTTCAACCTCCTCAGAATGGATGGCGAGTGATTTGGAGGTAACCAGAAACAGGAGTTCGAATATTACTTGATAGTTTTTGTAGGCGGGCAGTTGGCCCTGCTACGGCTTTGCACAGTACCGTGGCAGGTTTAGGCGTCTCGGAGTTGAACAACTGAAAGGCTATAAATTGTGACTCTACGTGTAGATGGGCAATGGTTAAATTCAAAGAGCAAGACTGTCTGAAGGAACAAGTACAAAGAATTTATTATGAAAACCTACTTTTACAATTGGGGCCGCGGGGTCGGAAGCTGTAGCACAAGAATGGAGAATTACGTTAAGGTTCGCGGTTATACGGGATTCTATATAAAGCAAAGGGGCAAGAATATGTGTGAAAAAGGTGTTTCGAAAAGTGTTGAAATATTGTTACGATTGTGTGAGGCACCAGAGTCGTAGTCTTCGATGGGTCTAGGAGTGGGTTCTAAATCTGGGTCCAAGGGTTCAATGAAAGAGTTTTTGGGGCTAAATTCAATAAGATCAGGCTCAAATTGAGAGAAGTCTCCAGGGGCTCTGTAACAGAACAGGAAACGTCCTGGATTACCTCGGCAAAGGCTTGGATGATAGAAGAAGGCCTGAGGGGCGCTGTTACGCGACAGGGTCGCTAAGTTCCTAGTTTTGAAAGTGAGGGTTCTAGGTCTTACCTCCAATTCCTTCCTGGCTCGTCTGGGAATCAAGGCTTCGGGGCTCGTCTTGGGCTTGCGATTCGTCTGGCCTGCAACAGGTAGGAGGATTACGGCAGTACCTCGTGTCGACGGCAAAAGGTCTTGTCTGGTGCGCCCTGGCCGTGGTTGGTAATACGGAAAACCTCCCGTCCCTTTTCTCGAGCGTCGTTAGAAAGAATTTATCAAAGGGGAGTCAATTTGAAAGTTCCAAGTCACACAAACGAAATACGGGGTCGGCAAATAAAAATGGCTAAGGTCTCACTGGCTCTACTCTACTCTTCACTTCTCTATCTCTCTCTCTAGTCGCTGGTACGTCGCAGGTCTTGTCTCTGGGGAGTCTCCGGTTATGAGTGATGGCGGCGGGAGCGGGGGTATTTATACACTCCCTTCCCCAGTTGCGCCTGGGAGAGGCGCAGAAGGCCTCCTCCTTCTCGGGACCACCGCCCGAGTCAAAATCGAGGGGACCGCCCGAATCAGTGGCCTCCCTCGCAGAACGTCAATTGAATCAAATTCGATTTGATTACATCGGCATGTTGAAAACCGTACCTACTACTCGGACCTCGTGCTATGGTGAAATCATGATCGCGATAACCTTCCTACTACTCCAAAGTTTTTGCAACCCAAATACCTACCTCCCTTTCAAGCTGTATCTGCTCAGGAGAATCAAGAGGAAAGAAAACTTGTTATGGGAGCACACATCATTGGAGAAGCTCAACAAAATGATTTGAACCCATAGAGATTGAGGGTGAAGAATTAAATTTCTTGCTTTAACCAAATTTAGCAACAACAACAAATTCAGTAACTTTCTTCGTTCACTAACTTTTTCTGTTAATTACCTAACTCAAGTTTTGCCATTTTTCGTATTTTACTAGTGTGCTATAAAACATTCTCTTAGTAGGTACCTACTATTATGTACAGTGTTTTCTTAACCTAAAAAATAAATTGGTTTCAAGTGCTTAAGCTTTCTTTCTTTAAACCTACTTTTCCCTCATAATACTAGTTTCACAAATTTATAGCTGGTTTTGCAATCGCACACACTATTGCAAAAGGAGCCAAATACCTATTGCAGAAGCAAAACCAGCTATGTCCAACATAAATTTTGCAATAACTCATTTGACGCTGTTCAAATTTAACAGACCAATTCTGCGATTTATTTCCGTAGGTATTTGTAAAAGAAAAATGGTACTTAGCTCTATCTCATAGTTTCTATATGCCAGTTTTTCGCGTTTTTCTCATTTTCATTTGGACTGGTTTTGCAGCTGGCCATTGATAGCAATGATAAGAGCTGGTAGTGGTTTCTTTTATGTCTTATGTGTAGCTATTTTGTCTTTTGAGGTGGAAGCTGGTAGAATTTGCGGTAATTCAAGATACAGTCAGGAATTGACGTCACTTTGAGGTACTATCGTTACACGTTGTCCCTCGTAACCCATGGCAACGGGTTAGCATACATGTTGGTCGCTCTAACAGCCGTATCTCCCAGAGGCCTTATTGGTATGACCGTATCGCTGGGAACTCGCTAGTGGGGTGGCGCTCGTAGTGGCAGAACATGTCAGTATGGAACCCTGTTATACCCAATGTTTTATACCTAAAAGGCTACTTACTGTATTCGACTTATTTTCATATTTGGATTCAAAATCAATGAAGGAAACACCTCCTGTGGCCGCTTCACCATTGCAACCTGCCATTGTCATTCCCAAACCTGATCCTGTATCAGCAGCAACGACGTTGTCTGTCCCAGTGGTTGAACTGTCACCGCTTCGAGAACCTCCGCCGCTTCGAGTTCCGTCACCAGTCGTTTTGCCAACACCGTCACCAGTCGTTTTGCCAACGCCGTCACCAGTCGTTTTGCCAACGCCGTCACCACCACCACCTGCACAGTCTCAACCTAATCTGGTAAGCCCCTTTTTGACGATTCATGTAACATTTCATTCGAGGATATAGTAGGGCTAGAGAATACAGTTATATCAATGCGTCATCCTGTTAAGACATTAAAAACCTGAGACTATGTAATAGGCTTGTTATGACTAGGTTGTTCCAGAACAGAGACTAGAATAATCACATAACAGAGATGTATAGTTCTGAAATGCTTGGTATAAAATCTTGGAATAAAATCTTTGTTCAAAACAGGCTGCAGAGACTAGCCAAGAGCTACTAGATGCTCAGGAAAAATGTGCCTACTTTGAAGAAGTGCTCAAACGAGCCAATGCCCAGCTCAAAGAAAGAATGGATCAACTAGGTGGAGCTGAAAAGAGAATCAAAGAGCTTGAAGGCGAACTGGCAGCTGCCAAGCGTCTTGCTGATGAGCGACTTGCTGAATTGGAAAACCTCAGAAAAGAACTGGCGGAGTGCCTCAAAGCTAGGCAGGAGTTGGCCGAAGAGAACAGGAAGCTGAAAACAGAAATAGAACATTCTAACGATAAAATTTATGCTTTAAATAAGCTCCAAGCTCAAGCTGGAGATGAGCTGGCAAACCTCAAGGCGTTCGCTACAGAGCGAGACGAGTGCAGAAAGAAGCTTGAGGAACTTGAAAAGGCGTTGCTGGACAAGCAGAACGAAATTGACGATTTGAAAAAGAAAATGGCAGACTGTGCCGATCAGGAGGTCTTGAGGAAGAAATTGGAGGACAGGATTGCTGAGCTAGAGCGAGCTTTGGATGCAAGCGACAACAAATTGAAGTCTCTAGCAGCCGATAAGGATAAGGACAAAGATATGGATAAAACACCAGTGGATACAAGTCAAAAAGATGAAATGGCAGAGCAATTGAAGGCTTTAGAACCGATGCAAGAGGAGCTCAACAGGATGAAAGATGAGCTAAAAGCCAGAGACAAAGATGTAGAAAATCTCAAAGATGCCGCTTCAAAGAAACAAGCTGAGCTTGATGAAGCATTAGCTGATTTGGCAAAAGCAAATGATAGAATCAAAGAATTGGAAGATCTAATCAAATCTTTGGAAAAAGACAAAGGCGATTGCAAGGCCTTAGCTGATCACCTGAAAAAGGCACAAGAAGAATTGGAAGATGCTAAGAAAGCATTAGGTGAAGCTCAAGAGAAGTTGAATAAAGCGCAATTGGAGAACAACGCATTGAAGAATGAAATGAACGATATGAAAGCCACAAATGCCGATTTGCAGAAATCCCTCAATGCGGCGAATGTGGAAAACGATAAGCTTAATAAACAGCTGGAAGAGGCTGCAAAAGAGAAAGAGTTAATTAAAAGCCAGCTAGATATTTCTAAGGATAAGGGCAAAGAGGCAGACACATTGAAGCAGGTCGTGAAAGATTTGGAGGGCAAGTTGGCCGATGCTGATAGCAGATTGAATGATTGCATGGCTCGCGTCGCTGAATTGGAGGGTGAGAACCAAAAGTTGAAAAATCAGATAAAAGACACGAATAACGACATGGCCAGCCTGAAGTCTCAGCTTGAAAAGATGATGCAGGATTTGGATAATGTGCAAAACGAGCTGAAGAAAAGTAAAGATCAGCTTGAAGCTGAATCAAAGAACAAAGCTGCTCTCCAAGATTTAAGAAGTCAAGATGTTGCCGAAATTAATTCTCTGAAAGAACAACTACAAGCCAAAAACAAAGCGTTGGACGACGCCAGTGGGAAATTGGCAGCTATGAAGAGTGATTTGGACAATCTGATAAAAGAAAGGGACAATTTAACGAACGAAAGGGATGCTTTGAAAAATAATCTTTCTGATGCAGTTAAAGCTAAAAACGAACTTGAAAAGAAAATTGCGGAGCTCGATAAAAAAGTGGCTGAGCTGCAAATTGCACTGAATGATGCCAAGGAAAAGAACAGTAATCTTACTGAACAACTGAATAAATGTCAAGGGGAGTTGGAAAGTGCGTTGAAAGATTTAGAGGCTTTGAAGAAGCGATGTGCTGAAACTGAGAAAGATTTGGTGGATAAGTTGAAAGCTGCTGAAACGGACGCATCCTATCTGAGGGACAGGTTGGCCAAAGCTAATTCTGATTTTGAGAAGCAGAAGCAAGATCTGGCTGATAAGATGGGCGAATTGCAAAAACAGAATGAGGCTTTGAGAGCCGAATTAGAAAAAGCTAAGGGGGATGCCGGCGACAAAGATAAGTTGGAGAGTCAGCTGGCCAAAGAGCTAGAGGCTGTAAGGGGCCTAGAGAATGACCTGAAGAAAGCTAATGACAAGATAAAGGAACTTATGGACGAAATTACCAAACTGAAAGGCGATAATAAAGTCTGTCAGGAGGGGCTGGCCAAAGCGCAAATGAAATTGGATGAAATTGCAAAGGAAAATGAAGGTTTGAAGAAGATCAAGGAGAGCTTGGAGGCTGAGCTCAAAGAGAAGAAGGACGCTTTGCTCAATCAGGCAGATAAACTGAAACAAGCAGAAGCGCTTGCTAACGACTTGAAAAATAAGCTAAACAATCTTGAATCAGAGAAGAGTGCAATTCAAGCTGAAAAAGACAAACTTGGTAAGCTCCTTGAAGAATCGACGAAAAGTCTTCTAAACTCGCAGAGGCAGCTTGAGGAAGTTTCGAATAAATTGAAAGATAAGTCTGGTCTGGATGGTCAACTCGGAGACGTCGAAAGAGAGAGAGGGAAGCTGAAGAACGAATTGCAACAACTTCTGGACGAGCTGAACAGGATGAAAGCGGACAAGGACAAGTTGCAGAATGATTTGAACAGAGCGAATCAGAAAGCTGATGAGATGGAGCAAAAAATGCGCAAGCTCGAGAGGGAAGGCAGTGATTTGCGGCGGAAGCAAAAAGCTGCTAACGAGCAAGCTGGTGAGAACAAGGTTTTGAAAGATAATTTGGAAAAGTGTAAAGAAGAGAACAAAAAACTCGCTCAGGATCTGGCCAATGAGAAGGCGCTTCTTGGTAATGCTCAGGACAGGATAAAAGGGCTGACTGATGAAGTGGGGAAACTGAAAGATGCGTTGATGAAAGAATCTGCGGCCAGGAATGCTCTGCAAAAAAGACTGGACAATTTGAATGATGAACTGAAGAAAATGAAGGACGCTTGCGATTCCAAGGTAGTAGATTTGCAAAATGCATTGAATGGTTGCAGAAAGACCCTTGGGGATACAACCAAAAAACTAGCTGCTGTGAATGGTGAGTTGTCCAGTATGATTAACGAAAACGCAAAACTAGCTCAAGATAAGAAAGCAATGGAAGAAAAATTGCAAAAAGAAATTGATAATCTTGGTATAAAATTGAAAGATCTCCAAGGGCTCCTGCAGAATGCCAAAGATGATAACGCAAAACTGACAGCTGACAGGGATGAATTGAGGGACAAAGTCGACAAGTTGGAAAATGAGTTGGACAAATTAAGGAGGGAACGGGATGGGTTGGCTGAACTGGCAAATCAGTGCAATGGTCTGCAGAAGCTGGTCGATGATTTAAAATCACAACTTACGGCTGCAAAAGAGGAAGTCGGTAAGTTGAGAAGGGATTTGAAGAAGAAACAGGATGAATTGGAGGGGTGTCACAAAGAGAATAAAGAGCTAGAGGAAGCGCTGAAGAACGCCAACAATGAAGCTGACAGGTTACGGGAAGAGTTGGAGCAGTGTTTGCACGATCAGAATCTGCTGAAGGACGAATTGGACAGGCTGCACGGTGATATAGAGAGTTTCAAAAACGATGGTAAGGCTTTGAACACGTTGTTGTCTTTATCAGAAGATAAACTGCGGCAGTTGAAAGAAGCCAACCAGAGACAGTTGGAGAATTTCATGAAGGAACTATCGGATAAAGAAGCTCAACTGAAGCAGTGCGAAGCCAAGATTGACATGCTGGAGGATATGCTGGCCAAAGCGCAGAAGGAAATCGATGCCCTGAAAGCGGAGCTGACCAAAGAACAGGCAAAATCACGGACTGCCCAGGTCGACCTAGACAAAGCGCTGGAAGAACTGGAAAACACCAGGGACGCCCTGGAAAAACTCCATGGGCAGAACGAAGAACTCAATCATACTATATCAGAACTCGAACGTCTTATGGCGGGCAGTAAAGATAATGTTGATAAAATGAGACACGAACTTGCTCAAGCGAAGAACGATATTGCAGGGTTGAATCATGAAGTCAAAAAGCTCACTGAGGACCTGATTGGGCTCAATAAGCAGATGCAGAAATGTAACCACGAGCTGGATAGAACTAAGAATTTGCTGGCAGAGGCTAATGATGAGAAAATTAAGGCCTTGGATAGAGCAAGAGCCTGTGAACAGAAAGTTGAGAAGTTAGAAGAACAATTACGCACTTGCTTGGACTCGCAGCATGATTTGGAGACAGATATGAAAGTTTGTAGGAAGCAAGTGAAAGACATAGAGAAAGAAAACGAGAATTTGAGAGACGAGGTTCGGAGTAAAGGAAAAACTATAGATGAGTTGAATAAAGAGATTGACAATTTGAATGGAAAAATTATGCAGCTTGATAAGTTGAATGATGTATTGAATGATAAGAATGGTGTTTTGAAGGATGAATTGGATGCTTTGAAGGAGACAGTGGAGAAGATGAGTGAAATGATAGAGGATCTCAGGAGGA
This sequence comes from Leptopterna dolabrata, assembly GCA_954871275.1. NCBI lineage: Eukaryota > Metazoa > Arthropoda > Insecta > Hemiptera > Miridae > Leptopterna > Leptopterna dolabrata. Next base: position 26,257,149 of record OX940988.1, read on the forward strand.
GGAAGGACTATTTGGAGACGGAATTAGGGTTGGCCAAAGAGAAAATGGTGGAGTTCAATAGTACAATTGATATGTTAAATAGGAAAATCGCGGAGTTGGAGCAAGAGAATGAAAGATTGAGGTGTGAAGGGCATATGAAAGATGTAACTATAGCTGCGAACAATGCGACGATTGAGAACCTCCGTCAGCAAATCGCCAGCTTGCAAGAAGGAAACGAAGCGGTTGGTCAGCAGTGGGAGATGCTCCTAGACAAATACGAAGACCTGAAGAAGCAGAAGGACAAACTAGAAGATCATATTGGCGAGCTTGGAAACCTAATTTCCGACCTTAGAGCCAGACTTAAGGCCGAGGGTGACTTGATGAACCAGAAACTGACTGAGACTGCCGCTCTAAAGAAGATGCTGGGCGATCTGAGAGACAGCTTCCGTGAGTTGGAAGAAATTAAAGAAGAATTGATGAACGAGAAAGAGAACTTGTTGAATGAGCTGGCTGAGCTCCGTGGTCAACTGTCAGACCTTCAAGGTAATGATTTTTCTCAATTTACTAATTCAGTTACGTAGTTATCAAAATAAATAGAATGGCATGGTAGGTGCATATACTCGTTATGTATCAATCTTTCTATCCTTTCAGCTGCATCACCCCTCGACACGCCATTCAACCAGATGATTCAGAAGATCCTGAAGTATGGAAATCTATCGGTGAGTTACCTAGGTATGGCTACTGACTTGTCAATCAGTGAAAAGCATGTGATTTCCATTATCATCTTCTAGTCAAATACTGATGCAGCATAGTTCGACACTACCTAAAACCTCAGTGGCAATAATTTTGAAGATAGTCATTGAATGAATTTCCCAAATGGGGTTGTCGTGATTCCTCCCAGAACCACAACCATTGTATTCGCCAACTTTAGATCTCGCAAATAAACACGCAGAAGTGGGGACGAAAGACGCAGGAGGTAGAGGCCCAGCCTGATTCCCCACCATCCCCTACAAACTAGGGGATGGAGGGAGACAGCCACTGGGGTCTATAAAACCCCGGCGCCTGCCTCTTTTTCTTCATTCTACGCTTCCTTTAGCTGCTGGCTACTCTCTCTCTCTCCTTACCTCATCTCTCTCTCCTCTCCTAAAAAGATGCTGTGTTGAGGTGGTGATTCGCTCATAACCCCCAGCCAAACCAACCTAAAAGATCCCAGGTGTTGAGGTGGTGATTCGCTCATAACCCCCCTGGGCATATCCAAAAAGATGCTGTGTTGAGGTGGTGATTCGCTCATAACCCCCAGCCAAAACCAAACCAAAAAGATCCCAGGTGTTGAGGTGGCGATTCGCTCATAACCCCCCTGGGCATATCCTCACACCGCTCGTGATGAAACACGCCAATTTAAATTCATCGCAGGGGTCATTGAGGGTGCTCCCAAAATTCTGATGCTTATATAAGCAGAGTTTCGATCCAGTGGGAAATAATCAATTTAAAAACGCTGCAAATTATTACACAACGGATTATTATTATTGACCTGTATAGATGCCCCTTCCGCGTGGATCACTGTATTCTGTGGTCAATACCCTTGAGCTCCCTCCAGGAAAGCCGTAAACGGAGTACCTACTGGAGCCGGGCCGGGACTTAAAGTTTCATACAAATGCGCGGGAATCAATAATTCAGTCATTAATTATTGGTAGTTATTCATGAAGCATAAGGCAAATAATAAACCGTTGTGCAATAATTTACCTGTATAGATGCCCCTTCTGAGTAGATAGTATAATAAACCGTTGTGTAATAATTTACCCAATTGCAACGTTTGTTGCTATTGCAAAAGTAGGTACCTTTCAACAAAATCCAAAACAGCCATCGTTTTTCAAATGCAATAATATCACAGAACAACCAACTCGACTTCATACAGCCATCCGTAATTATAATCAGGTGCTCCCTATCTGTGCCGGATTTATACCGTTTGATTCACGATCATGTTGTCGAAGCTTTTCGGTGCAAACGAATGGCTGGTCGTACAATGCTCCGGGTGGTCACAAAAATTCTTTAGTTCAAGATCAATTATTAAAAACGTGAAAAAACCATACCCTTCTACTGAAAGTTTTTGAACTACGGTGTTCTGAAATTTCAATCCCTATTTTTTACCCTTTAGAGATGACTGACAGTAACGACGAGCTTCACGGACCAACTAGACCCCAAACGGGACCTACAGACCAAATTTCATTAATTTCGGTTCATGGTAACTGTCGTGATATCCTGCCAGAACATCACTCCTTGTAATATTCAAGATTGTACAAATTAATAATAAACCCGAACAAATGAGGTGGCGTACGTGACCGGCCTCAGGTAATCCTGAGCTCTCCCACCATCCCTTAACTGCCGATGAGGGACTGGGGGAGAGTGGAAAGGGTCTTATAAAAACCCGCCGTTCTCGCCTGTTACTTCATTCTACGCTCAAACCAAGTCGATGACTTATCTCTCGCTCCTATCAGGCCTCCTTACCTTTTACCTAAAAGATCCCAGTTTGGTGGAACCGGTAAGCTGATAACCTACCTCGAGTGGCAACCACTGGGCAAATCCCTCTAGCGTCTTTAGTGGTGGTAACCTCCCTGGATTCGCTATAGTTGTTAACCTTTTAGACGCTAGATCCAGCAACATTCTTCTCCATCTCACTCAAGCTCATTTCCATACCTCACCACTACCCTTATTCTCTTCAAACCACCACAGTAACTAAGAAAAGTGCGAAGTACGGCGTACGGTGGTCAGACAGAATTTGTTATTGCATTTTTGGATTCTACATACCTTGAAGCATAAACCATCAAACTTTGAAGGTTCGGTGGGGGGGTTGAACTTTTTTTTCATTTTTCATGCTCATTCCGAAGGTAGATTATTGAAATGAATAAACCAAACTCACATTTGGATCATTCCAGCCTGCTTTGAGTCCATTAACTGGGTTGTTAATAGCGGGGGATTTATATTTATGATTCTTCAAAGGGGCGAGGTAGGTTAACATATTACTGTACACTATTAGAATTACTGCTCTAGGCTATTTACGAGGCTACGTCATTTATTTAAATGTTTGTCAATTCCTACTGTTCTTCGTCATCAGCAACTGACGATGGCAGAACTCGCAGAGCTGCATAATGCTACGAGCAGAGCGACAGCTGAGCTGATAGAACTGGAGAAGGCCAGGATCGTCGACAAAGCTCCCGTCGTCAAATTAGGGCCGAAAGTGATGTCTCTGTCTGATCAGAAGAAGGCGATACTCAAGAAAACTGCAATACTTCAGAACGAAGTGAACAAGAGACAGCTGGAAGCCAGAAAGAGAAGTTAGCTCTGGAGTATTTACTATTGCCATTGGCAGTAGTAATAATCAAATAGGGCAATAGAAAAAAAATTATTTTTCCAAAATTGGAACGAACTGCAAAACCTGAATGGATATTAGATGAGCCTTCTGCCATGTATAGCAACTCATCTTCTGATCAGTGAGCAACAACCTTCAAATGCCCATCGCTGTTCGAAAGAGCTAAACTATTTGGGGTAGGTGCGAGATTGCCCCCATTAGGTCCAGTACATCATTCATCGAGATCCTAATGTGCAGATACAAACGTTTCCTTGAAAACATACTTCGTATTCCAGAAATAGAGTAGTGGGGAACTATTTACGCTTATCAAGTTACTAATATTTAATTAGTTAAATAATATAGCTCATGTAACTGAATAATATTATCTGCAACAGATTTGTTTAACAAATTGTATTTGTATGTAATTTCAGCATGTGCCCTCACCCAAGCTGTACAGCAGTACCAAAGGGAGCTCGCGAGCCTCAGGGTTTGGGACCAAAACCTTCAGCAGGCGATGGCAGAGAGGACTCCAGAAGGGCAGGCCCGTCAAGCCATGCTCAAAGCTCAAGCGGACCTGAAAGCCAGTCAAATCAGTCATTGCATGTAAGTCGGCTGCCTGGTCACCCCTTGGCCACAACCCTGTTGAGATGCCATGTTTTAGGAGTGGCAACCAAAATCAGTATTGCAGGATAGCTGGGCTTGCAACGACGCCACCGTCACATAACTAGATATATGTTCTGGAGATGTATGGCAGATGTATGGTTTGCAGATGTATGGCTGAAACCGAGAAACAAAGGGCCATCGAGCTGGAGGAGCAGCTTCAAAAAGCTATGGAAAGTGTGAAGAATGTCCAAAGAACTGTTCTGTCGCCCGCTGAAAAGGCTCCAAAAGACCTGGAAATGCAGAACACGATAATAGAAGTGAGTTGAGCATTATAAATTAGCGTCGAAATTCAAAGGAACGAGCTATTCCTGCTTGGTACTTGCTTGTGAAAGTGGGAGTGTTGGATGTGCACAGGGGTCTGTAAAATATGGAGAAATGGAACACTTTGAAATTTTGTAATTTCCTCGTATAAGTGAACTGAAAAGGGTGATGGGATGGGAGGGGTTTCCCGGTGTTTATTCGCTTTCCAGAGTACTAACAAAACATGTAAATTTCACGACATGATCTCAAATTTCTAGTGCACATTTGGAAAACTTCGCTGAACAGACAAACTGGCGATGTGGGGTTGCACAAAACATTTAGCTTTATTATTTTCAAATAAACTTCTGGAATCCTTTCTCTTCTCTTCTACCTGCTGTATTCTCTCATTTTCTCTTCCATCCTACTATTTTCTTTTTCTTCACCTCATTCTTCAATTCCTTCTTTTCACCAACTTCTCCCTCTCAATTTATCTACCTTCATTTTACTCTTCCTTCTCCATTCTTTCATCTCCTCTTCCATTCTTTTCTTTCCTCTTCACCTTCTTTTCCAATCTCTTCTTTTTACCACCTTCTCCTTCTTCATTTTCTACTGAAATTTGTTATTTTGTTTTTCGGTTTTCTTTTCTCTTCAATTTATTAAATTCTGTGTTCTTTTATAATAAATAATATATATAAGTTACTTTGAGCTTTCCAAAGCTAGGCGGGGACATTGTTCCTATTTTGGAAATAAAGTTATTATTATTATTATTATTAATACATCAGTACCTACCTACAATTCTTCAATGTTATTCTTCTCCCTGGCAGTCCCTGAAAGAGAAGTTGAAGAAGGCGGTCGTGACTGAACGTCTTCTGGCCAAACTGCTGACAGACGAGAAAGAGAAAGTAAGCGCCCTCGAATTCCATCTGAAACAAGCTGACGACAAAGAGAAAGAGCGACAGCAGAAGCAACTGGAAGAACAGTTGTCGTCACCCAAAGGGCCAGGGGCCTCTTCCACTCTTATTGAAGGGTATGCAAGTGCTTGGTAGCCGTATTTTATGCAGTATCAGTAAATTGATAGTAGTTGGTAATTGATTGGTAGTAGTCTTCCTTGGAGATAGGGCGACTGTGGTCAAATGCGAACCTCAGCTGACCTAGATGGCAACGGGTTCAAGGAGACGCCACACTGTCCTACAGGCTGCTGCAACCAGAGACGCTGCGTGTGTACAACCCAGTGCATCAACCGTACCTATCTAATATACTTCTGTGTATTCACGGTTCTACCCTATTGTTTGCCTTACCCGAGCCTTTGGAGGCATAGCGTGTTGAGTGAGCATGGTCAGATGCTGGCAAAATGATGGCATCTTTCAGTGGGGGTTTGAGATGCGTTGTGGCATATCCCGTTAAAGCACACTGCATCATGATACGACGCTGTACCTAAGTATGCAACCCAATGCACCAACCGTTGACGGGAGTCCGACTGTTCGCACCTAGCGTTCCCCTTCACACCGGAGTATAACAGAAAAGCGAAGGTACCCGTTTGCACCCAACACCTGAATTCTACTAAGTCCATTAGTTCTCTCGTATATGCCAATGTTAGACCCATGCATTATGTTAAACACATGTTCATGTTAAACACTTCATAAGTTATGTTTGTCATATTATCCATGTTAGACACATAGGTATTGTGGGTATTGTGAGCTATTCGCATAACCCAGAGGACACCACGAGGAGGTTGCTCACTTGTCCCCCAAAAATTGGTGGCCAAGCAGACAAGGCCAGGGGTCAAGTAAAGTCAGTCAAGTGGTCATAAACTACTGGACTTATACTTTGGCAGTCTCATTTGGTGTGATCCTAGGTTTGTGGGAATGCTCACTCCCCTGTGGTCCGTTTTTAAATATGACTTACACTCGTTTGGCACAAACCCACTTTTCACCACCCGTTTTCAACCGTTTTTGAAATAGAAATTCATAGTTCTGTTAAAAATTATGTCGCCCCTACGCTTCGAACCCCCGGCAACTGCACAGGGCTCCATTGGTCTTCATGACTTTCGCAATACTGACGAGAACAGCAGGACACTGATCTCGATCTCAGCAGAGGTGCGTGGGCTCTGAAAACAGCGCCCACGCACCGCCCCACGCACCGCTGCTGAGATTTTCTGTGGAGCGCCCAAACCACAACACAAAAACCAACAGATTGGTCTACAAAATACCCCAAGACAACAACACCCTTCCCTTATTTACTGATTGAGTGATACCTATTCAGCAAAGCTTATCTCTTTTATTCAACACTCTATCGTCGTACGAAAACTCGACAATTTCTTCTGCAAATTAGCCACCGAATTCATGTGTTACAAAAATATAAACTAAAATACAACAAAACAGTGACCCGTCGGCCAGTACCTACTTGAATGGAGAAGCTGTTGACTAGAAGCTAGGGAGTTATCTGTGTGTTAACGCACATCAATCCACAAACCACAAGATCACAAACAGCGAACAGGACAAAACGCAGGTAGGTAGGTATCACAAATACAAATCTATCATTGGAACCGAGCCAAACGCAAAACGTACAAAATTTGACGCAAAAAAATTGAAAACTGACAACAGACCCAACAGAGAAAGTGAATGTGATTCCAGAGAAAAAAAAATCAGAAGATGAAGAAGCATCTCATATTGAGATGACAAATTGAATCGAAGGGGTCGAATCGATTGTGAAAAGGAACGATTTTGGGGTGAAAATCAGATTCTGGGACGGGGCCCAAAGTGGGCGTGGCGAACAACATTTGTACTCGACTAAGCATGCGCGGACGGGCCACTTTTCTCTTCTTTCTCTTCTTCTTCTTTTCTTTTTCTTTTTTTCGATTTCGATTGCAGGACATCGATTGCTGTCGCTTTATTCCGATAACGTGTTTGGGCTATGGAGCTAACATGAGGAACAACCATGGATGCTTTACTAGAATACTGAATATCCATAGCCAGAGAAATCTAGAGAGTCGCTGTTGAACTTTGTGAAAAATGCTATGTACAGTGTACTGAGGGAAATTCAAATGCCAACTGAACAGTGCTTGGAGTTTTTTTTTACTCCTAGTGGCCCAAGTGGCCTTATGGACGCAACGCCCCTGCTCGATCTGCTATGGTGCGAACATGTGGAATGATGCTAAAATGGCAAGTGAGCCCTCCGGTTAACTGACTTTCGTCTTCTGCCGGAGGGCCCCGCCTAACACCGGGAGGAGGAGGGAAAGGAAGGGCCACCTACCTTCTAGCAAAGTTCACGACCACCACGAATCCAACCTCTGTTGGAGGGCAGACCGGTGGAGCTTTGCCCTAGGGCGTTGCTCCTGTGGCCTGGGGCTCCCTCCGCCCGTGGTACCATTTTGAGCAACCCGAGCCTGCAGGGGACCAGGCAATCTCAAACCCAGTCCCCCCCCGTCTCGAGCCTCCCGGCCTAGAATGGTCGCAGGGCCCTTCGGATGCCCTCAGGAGGACCTACCGCTTTTCATGCCTCAGTGCTTCGCGGGATTGGGCTTGCCCCACTATCACCAAGCCATGCGGGATACGGTCCCCTACACCTTTACGCCCTGGGGTTCAGAGGTCCAAACCCCAGGGCAGCACACCTAACCTAACCTCACCTAAGGGGCAGGCTACTTGATATTCGGCTGCCCCTGTTATAACCTAACCTACCTAACAGTCATATCTTAAATTACATTCACTCCTTAAATTACATTCACACCTCATCCCCTACCCTATCACAGTCGACCTAATATCCTAATATCACAGTCTATACTAACCTAACTACTTGTGCCTACCTACCCCATGCTCTAGCCCCCTAACTGGCCCCAGAGGCAGGGCCCACGGACCATCCCTCCTTCTTCGTCAGAACCTCCCAAGCATACTCCTTCCACACCTCGTACCCCTCTTCAACCCTCACCACACTCACATCCCACTGCAACCCCAACTCTTCCACTCTGGACACCGCCCTCACGCGCTCCTGTGTAAATAAAACACAGTCAAAGACTACGTGATGGACAGTGCCCACCTCTCCACACTCACACAACCCATTCTCCCTTAAATTAAACCCATACAACTTATCCTCGAAATCCCCATGACCAGAAATCATCTGGGTCGTGTGGAAATCGAAGACCATCCATTCAGCAAGAACAGCAACAAGTCCCCGTTGTGGGCTTTCTGACCCGCCTTGGTGTGAAGGGGAACCTTCAGAAAACAACTTTCACTTCCGCCGCGCCGAATAAAATTATGCTGATGGAAGCAGAACAGTGGCGATTTAATGAGTAATTTTAATTATGAAATCTTGAACAGGAAATTGATTAGGAGAAGAATTGTTCCGTAGACTCATGTTGCAACTTTTCAGGCAAGGTGATGGAGCAAGTACCGATGCAGTGCGAACGCCCAAATAAGTCGCTTCGGAATCTGGACATAATTTGGCAACTGTGAGATTTGACCAACTTTATCTGTGTCTGACAATGAAAACTGCAAGACTCAGAAATAACTGCGCTGCTTATAACGGCTGCTTGTACTCGGAAATAATTTCGCCGTGAATAAATTTCAATTACTTTGGAACGTTTAATCCTGCACTACGGATGTAAATTTGTTACGTTAGAACGCACCTATAATAGATTCGCCTGATTAGCGTCCAAATAAGCAAAATTTTACTAAAGGCATTTGGTGGGTTGTAGTTTGTTATGGAAGTTTAGTTACTAGCCCAGAGGAGGAAATATCATAATTTTTATGTACCTACCTACCTAACTTGGTCACTTGAAATTGATAACGATCCTGTCTCCAAGTGAACAAATACACTGAAAATCACAACACAACTTCGTGGATGTTTCCAGTTTTTTGAAACCTGGAAGTCTAGAAGAAAAGCAGACGGAGCTATAACTAGTATAGCTGCCACTGAAGGGAGATGCCCCCTTGACAGGTCAGTGCAAACCTTTCAGAGAGAAAATCATTTTTACTAAAGCCTGAGTCCTTCCACTGCTTCGAAATACGTTTAAAATCAGGACCGGATTTAGGACCTGTAGGCCCCTAGGCTCAACCTGTGGTGCGGGCCTTACGGGAGGGGGGAATGCTGCCCAAGTCAACCCCCCCCCCCCCCCTTCAAACGTTAACCTTGAAAATCGCGTTTAAAGCCCTAAATAAACTTACAAATTTGTCTTAAATCATATAAAAATCCTAAAAGCATCTTGCCATATAAAAATGACTTACAAATTTGTAATAATTTTATTAATTTGCTATCTAATTGTTGGACTTTTTGTGGTTCGGGCCCCTAGGTGGGCTTAAAATAAACTAGGTGGGTAGGGATAGAATGTTGGGTTCATACGGGGAAGGCGCTAGCAGCATTCATTGGGAGCGGACAGTCTACAGCCCAACTTATTAATGTCATCTCTTAAATGACCATCTTTCGTATAGTTGTGCGAGTGGCAAGGATTGGTGGACAGGTGGACACGCAATGTTCAAAATTTTGATTTTTGAGGACAAGATTTCCTCCTAAAAGTGATACCAAGACTTCTGCCATCTTGGTAGACTTGGAAGCAAAAAGCGTTAATTTGACACGATCGGCCAATTTGAGTTCCTGATTTCAAGTATAGATGGTTAATATTAACAGTAACAAATAATAAACCCGACTGCCTTCGTAAAACACGAAACGAGTGGCAGCCCTGGCCTCAGCCGGCCGTGTTACACAATCACTTTCATCAGAAGAGGATTGTTTAGTTTAGCTTAGTTTAGTTTAGTGGGCACCTCCTGCCACTGGTTGCCGTCCTTGTAAAAACCTCAGAGTAGTTTTACGGCTAATAAGGCATCGACACAGATAAGAGATAGCGGGTGTCTCTGTCTTTAGTTAACAGCTCACCGTATAAAACTGATGCGACGTTTCAGTCGTGTTGAAACCCTTTTTTACTGGCTTCTTCATTTATAACACCGAAATTGTAAGTAATTCATATCCAGGGGCGGATCCAGAATTTTTTTCCGGAGGGGGTCACATGGTAGAACAATATAAAAAATAACAAAAAATAACAAAATAACCAAACGAACAATACAAACCGAATTTTCAACCTTATGCCTAAACTCGTCCAATTTGTCTACTTACAAAATTAATTGTATTTATTTATAAAATTCATTGTTTATATAAAAAATATTTTTCAATATCTATTAATTATTTAACTGATAAATGTATTTATTTTCAATATTTCTTCTAAAAAAGTGTCCTGTGTTTTCAAACAAATTGGCGCATTTTATGTCAGCGTAGCTAACTTCAGAGTTTGCAAATCAAAACATTGAAACCACAACAATCTATTGTTGATCTCAGTGAATTCAGTATCGTTTTTACTGAATTTGGCAGGAAAGAAAACGAGAACGAAACAAAAACAAGATAATAATTAACAAAAATAAGAAGAAATAAACAAGTATTCAGTATTCTATAAAAAGTTTAATCGTAATTATTGTTATATTTTGTTTCCAATGTTTTAAGTTAACAATATGGTAAGTTGACTTTGGTCGTTTGGTTTGTTTCTGGTTTTTGATTACACAAAAACTGGGTTCGTTTTCGTTTGGTTTTTTTTGTTTTCGGGTTTGTGAACAATTCGTTCACCTCTGCTTTTTGAAATGCAGGATGATTCTGGGGGGGGGGGGGGGGGGGGGGGGGGAAGACCCCTGTGACCCCCCCCCCCCCCCCCTTGGATCCGCGCCTGTTCATATCTCTCCCTTAACCAACTTTCCCTCCAAGCAACAGCTAGTCGTTCCCAATTTTGTAATGTAACATAGGATAAAATTTGAGTTGTGGAGAGTCAGAACTCCCGCTCATCAAAAATCATTTTGTCATAACTATTCCAAAATCCTGTTAAATGTGCTCTCTAGTGCACCATCTGAGCAGTGCTGCCAACTCTAAATTCTGGTTCTTCCTCGTTTCAATCTTTTCTGTATATAGGTGCCTACTTAGCGCTTATCCTCCACCAAATAATTTTATTTATGTACCTTCCTCTCTAAAACTTACTTACCTAGTCTACCTTTTTGAACATTTTGTAATAAATAAAAAATAAAAAAAGAATTGCGTTTTTGAAAGCTCCGTATTGGCTCATTACTTCATGCCGATAGAAAAAGAAAATAAATACTCAGGAAATGACATATCTACGTTCATTTTATCCGGAAAACTGAGCGTGGTGATACAAAATACTGGATAGAAGGAGTGAAATGTCACTTTTTTTGCAATACTAATTTATTAAATCACAAACAATTTGTTTACAGAATCCCTAAGTCTAAGTATTTTTTTTGTAGGGTATGAGGTACCTGTACCAGTACCTACTGAAGATTTCTTCATCACTTATACACGTCTGATTTCATTAAATGTGTTTAAATGTGTATTAAACGTTAATTTGTTGTTCTTATGACTTTTGAGGTGAAAAAAATTGTTGAGGCTGAAAAAAGAGAATTCCGGATTCGAGAAGTGGATCTGACCCCTGTCCAATATTGTACAAAAACCAATAATGTATTTTTGAAGACTGGCTCAAACGATACGCCAATAAAAATGTAAAATCTGAGATTAAATCGCTAGAAATAGCAATACATGTCATAATATAATATATATGTCATATATGGCATGGAATGGATACGCGATATACCTTAGTGGTATATATCAAAGAAAATGCTCATATTTCGGTTATTCGTTGGCTGAGATGTCTTTCTTTAACAGCATTAGTAAAGTAAAGTAAAGTAAACAGCCATTCGAGGCTGGGGCTCCGACTGCCCTGCCAGCGTCGCGGACGTGATCAGCTGTCCTCCACCGAGAGGATCAGGATTCGGTCTGATCGTTTCGCTCTTTACTTGGCTACTCATTGCCTCGCCCCCTTGAGTGGAGAGGGGTTCGCCCAACAGCTACATGGGTCATACTTGGACGTGTCACGGCGGTCACCCATCTAAGTACTAACCACGCTCGAGGTATCTTAACTTCGGTGATCTCACGGGAACCGGTTTATTCCACCTGATAAGGCCGTTGGGCTTGAACAGCATTAGTCACAGACAAGTTGTCATTTAAAATTACCTAGGTAGATAAGGTAGCAATTTACCTTGTTTGATCCTAGAATTTTCATGTGCCTCTTATATTTCCTGTGGCAATGGTATGTCACTGAAAGTGAACAGTAAATTTATTTATTCCTTCGTGGTGGCCGAAATTTAACAAATAAGGTTGGTAGCCATGCTTAAGATCAGGTTGTCCTCAATAGAAGACCCTCGACTGTAGATGGCAACCCTGCAGGACGACCTACACAAAGTAGAAATGCATAGTTGCAGCTCCCAGTCCCACAGAATAGAGATACCTTCGTTGTCAACAAATTTCTAGGTAGTTATAATAATGTATGCAGTAGAAATCGCACTACGTTGCATCATGAAGGACCTTATTTGTGAACAAAAGTGCAATTGAATCATTATAAATAGAAGTTTTTCCCTATATCCTCCCTCATGCAACTGAGTTTGAACTAGGTAAATTTGTGTGAATCGTAATAATGATAATGAACTAGGTTTGTTATTACTGTATGTAATTTGCATTATTTTTTCCAGTGATTGAAGTCAGTTGATACCTATTCGACATGACGACCTCTATCTCTATAGCAGTGCTGCAAGAGTACTTGAGAATTCGAACAGACCATCCAAACCCCGATTACAGTGCGTAGTTTTGAATTCACTGACAAGATTAGAACTCACTCAAACTTGGATGAATTCATATTATTTCGCTAAGGCGCTCAAGCAGTCACGTTACGCTTCAGGGGAAATTGAAATGATTGAAATGCTAGGATATGAATGAAGTTCGGTTGCATAGGTTCACGAAGTCCTCCTACTTGCGTGCCTAAGTATTTGAAAACATCGACATTTTCATTCAATATTGATTGTTGATATTTCCCATGTGTATGCATATCGACACCCAGTTCTACCTACTTTAAACCCATTTAGTTTGGGGGTCTGATTTATAATGAAATGTACGTCCTTGTTCGAACCAATAGTTCGAAACCCTAGTTTTTTTTTAAACGGTCGGGGAGGTTCGGGAGAGTCACCATTCGATTTAGCGTGAAAAATTACGTAGAAAACTGTCGTGAGTCCCTCCCGGGAACACTCCACTAGCAACCTTAAAGCTCTCACCAATATTCCTATGTAAAAATTACCTTCCGCTAATAAACATCTGAGTGGGGAGACAGGCAACAGAATCCGGGGGACACAACCTGGAGCCCCACTACCAGCTCCCAACAGGGAGCTGGAGGGAGAGGACTCCAAGTCCTATATAACCCCGGATCCTGGAGCTTTAGCTTCATTCGACACTTCCTCTAACCAGCTCTCTCTTCTCTCTCTACCTTCCTCCTCCCAGATGCCTGGTGGTATCCGCCGCTCTGGGAATTCACCTCCTACCTTTTCCCCTTGTCTACATCGGTGGATATCCGCCGCCTAGACAAGCACCTTCCTTCACCTACATCGGTGGATTACCGCCGCCTAGGTGAATTTCCTTCCTCTCGCCTACATCGGTGGATTACCGCCGCCTAGACGAGATTCCTTCCACTCACCTACATCGGTGGATTACCGCCGCCTAGGTGAACTTCCTTCCTCTCACCTACATCGGTGGATTACCGCCGCCTAGGTGAAATTCCCTCGCTCTCCTCTATTCACTCCTTCACGCCACCGTGATGATAAATTCAAATTCATCACAGTGGTGAACCCGACGTTCATCCAACCTTCTATCCTCTTACCAACTCATGTGTCGCCCCAGTCTAGTTCGGTGTCCCGCATTTTAAATTCACATTTAAAATAGTCAGTGAAAATTCGCAATTTTTGGCCCACCCGCAACCGCTCACACAGCTCTCAACTCTCCGCCGCATACAATCCCGCCGCCGCTCATTGCGAATTTTCAAATTCAACCGCTCAAATTGAATTTTGTTCACAGACACCTCCACCATGGACCCGAACTCGCCATCGCCGCCGCTCCTCCGGCTGTCCCTGCTGCAGCCGCCGACCACTGCGGCTTCTGACGCAACCGACAACCCCTTCACCAGCCTCTCACCACCCGGCTCCACCGCATCCGCCGCCGCCGCTGCCGCCGCCGCTGCAGCTGCCGCACACGCCGCCGCCGACGTCACGACGGCCTCGGCGTCGTTCCCGCTGTCGCTACCCCCCTTCTACACGCAAGACCCCGCACTCTGGTTCTTCCAGGTCGACGCTGCGTTTTCTGCCGCCAACATCCGCAGCCAGCGTACCCGCTACTCCCGCATCATCTCTCTACTACCATATGAGATCCTCCTGCAGACGTCGGACATCTCCCCCGACGCCACGGCCGCCTACGACGACCTCCGCGCCCGCCTCATCAGCTTATACCAACCCTCCAAGATCGCACGTGTCGCAGCGCTCTCCCAGCCCCAACATCTCGGCGATTTGAAGCCCTCCCACCTATACCGTCGCCTACGTCATCAGCTACACGACGTCGTGACGGCCGACATCGCTCGAACTTTCTGGCTGCGAGCCCTTCCCCACCCCATCCAGATGGCGCTCGCCAGCCACCTCGACGGACCGGACGAGCCGCTACTCCGTCTAGCCGACACAGTTTACGACCTCGCCGCGGCCGCCAGCGTCACGGAAGTCGCCGCACCCCGCACCCCCACCCCGCGCAGGGACCGATCACCGTCTCAAGAGCGCCGCCGGCCCCCCTCCCTCCACCGGCGCCGCTCCCTCTCCGTCGATCGCCGGCCAACCCCCTCCTCCGACCACCGACGCCAGCGCTCGGCCGACCGCCGCACCGTCTCCCCCACCCAGCAACGAAGAGGGAGGTCCCCAAACACGACAGCCCCCTCCAACTCCGCGCGCCCCACCAGGACCTACCTCCCAGCGGACCCCCCCCACCGATGTTTCTACCACGTGAACTTCGGTGGGGAGGCCCGCAAATGCCAGCCCCCCTGCTCCTACTCCTCCAAGCAGGGAAACGCGGACGCCCGCCGGTAAATCCGGCGGGCCCCCCTCCTCGCCAACACGGGGGGGACCACCACCAACCCCTCCCCGCCCGCATTCACACCACCACTACCAAGCCTCGCTACCCCTCCTACGCCGCCGCCACGGCTGCCAACCTCCCGGCCGCATCTGACGACGCTGCAAAACACGCCACCTCTCCATCAACTGACGCCCCACCCCGAGTCAGCCCCTCCAAGCCCGCCTCCAGGGCAGCCAACCTTCCGGCCGCCACTAGCGCCGCCGCTACCGTTCCCCCACCCCGGAACGGCCCCTCCAAGCCCGCCTCCAGGGCAGCCACCCTTCCGGCCGCCACTAGCGCCGCCGCTACCGCTCCCCCACCCCGGAACGGCCCCTCCAAGCCCGCCTCCAGGGCAGCCACCCTCCCGGCCGCCACTAACGCCGCCGCTACCGTTCCCCCACCACGGAACAAACCCTCCAACCCCGCCCCCAAGGCAACCACCCCTCCGGCCGCCACTCGCGCCGCCGCTACCGTTCCCCCTCCCCGGAACGGCGAAAAAACACCCCGCGTCTCCTTCGCGGAGGACCAACCACCGCCATCGCACCCGCCCATCACCTCGGACGAACCAAGCCCCCCCCCTCCGACAGACCCCAACACCTCAGCCATTTTACCACACTCCGCCCCAGCTCACCAACGCCTGTTCCTAAAATGCTCAAAAACGCACGTCCCGTTCCTCGTCGACACAGGGGCGGCGCTCTCCATATTCCCGAATAATATTCTCCGGCGACAGGCGCGTTGTTACCGGCAACTCCTCTACGCCGCCAACGGTACCACCATCCCCTCGTACGGGACGTACCGCTCATCAATCCATATGAGCGGGCTCGCGTACGAGTGGGAATTTACCGTGGCGGACGTAGAGAAAGCTATCCTTGGGGCCGACTTCCTCGCATATTTCGGCCTCCAGGTAGACGTCCGTAACGCGCGCCTGCTCGACCCCTCCACCCAGAAACCCATCCCCGGGTTCATTCATGCGGTGGATCGCCCCCCATCCCAATTTGAACAACTCCTCCTACACTACAAACCCCAGCGCCGCCCCTCAGCTCACATCTCACGGACCCAGCACTACATTGAAACCTCTGGCCCCCCAATATCCGCAAAAGCACGACGCCTCCACCCCCTCCAACTCTCACAGGCCCGCAAACACTTTGATAATCTCATCAAGGAAGGCATTATCCGCCCCTCCAAATCCCCGTGGGCTTCTCCACTACATATTGTGCAGAAGCCTAACGGGGATATCCGCCCCTGCGGTGACTACCGCCGCCTCAATGCCCGAACAACCCCAGATCTCTACAACGTCCCGCATCTCCGGGATTTCTCTTCCCACCTCCACAACACGACCATCTTTTCAACACTCGACATCTCTAGAGCCTTCCATCACATTCACATCTACCCCCCTGACGTTCCTAAAACAGCCATCATCACCCCTTTCGGCCTGTTCGAGTATATCAAAATGGGTTTCGGCCTCCGTAACGCTGCCCAAACATGGCAGCGTTACATGGACAACATTCTACGAGGCCTACCCTTCGTATTCTGTTTTTTGGACGACGTACTGATCGCTTCCCGGGACCCAAAGGAACACCTCGCACACCTGAAACAGGTACTTGACATCTTCGCCGCCGAGGGCCTCACCATAAACTCTCCGAAATGTGTTCTCGCCCAACCCTCCGTCCGCTGCCTCGGCCACCAGGTTTCGTCCGAAGGAATAAAACCCCTACCGGACAAAGTGCACACCCTCACCGACTTCCCACAACCCAACACTGTCTCAGAACTCCGCCGTTTCCTGGGTATGTTGAACTTTTATCGTAGACACATCAAACACGCAGCACAACATCAACAACCACTCATACACGCTATCCCACAACCGGCCAAGAAAAACGATAAACGCCCCATTTCCTGGACCCCCACCCTCAAAACCGCCTTTCAACAATGCAAACAGGACCTAGTAGACGCCGCTCTATTGGCCCATCCCGATCCCCATGCCCCCCTCTCCATCACCACGGATGCGTCCGACTGGGCCATCGGGGCAGTCCTCCACCAACACACCGGCGCCACCCCCCAACCTCTCGGCTTTTTCTCTAAAACTCTGTCCCCCACACAAAAAAATTACTCCACCTTTGACAGAGAACTCCTCGCCATCCACGAAGCCATCAAACACTTCCGTGACTTCGTGGAGGGCAGGCAGTTCTCTGTCGTCACCGACCATAAGCCCCTCACCCACGCCCTCCCCCAAAACCGAAAATCAGCCTCCCCCCGTCGCCTCCGGCAACTCGAATTTATCGGACAGTTCACGTCCGATATTCGTTATTTGCCGGGGGCCGACAACTGCGTCGCCGACGCCCTCTCCCGCCCCACCCCTGCGCCGGTGGCGGAGTTACTGCCCTTCCCTTCCCCGCAAACCCTCAAACACCACCAAACTCCTACTTCCGATCCCGCACTTTCAAACCTCATCTCCGCCTCAAAATTGGAACAGCTGCCTCCCCTCGATCTCTGGTGCGACGTATCGGCCGATTCACCGCGCCCGTACGTCCCACCGGAGCTGAGGAGGCAGTTGTTCCTCCATTACCACTCCCTCCATCATCCCGGCATTCGGGCGAGCCGGGACCTCATCAAGACGCGGTACTTCTGGCCCCATATGAACACGGATATCCGTACCTGGGTTCTGGGGTGCCAGAAGTGCCAGCAATTCAAGGTCTCGGCTCACCCCCATGTACCTCCTCAACCTATCCCCGATTCTCTCCCGTGGGAACACGTCCACTTGGATCTGGTCGGCCCTCTTCCCCCCTCCGAGGGGAAGAGGTACTGCCTCACCATGATCGACCGTGCGACCAATTGGGTAGAGTGTATTCCACTCGCCCACATTACCGCGGACGCCGTCGCCGCGGCCTTCCTCAATCAATGGATCAGCCGCTACGGCTGTCCGCGGACACTCACGGTCGATCAGGGGAGGCAGTTTGAATCAGCCCACTTTGCCGACCTGCTCCGTTCCCTCGGGATTCAGAAAATCCGCACCACTCCTTATCACCCTCAATCCAACGGGAAAATAGAGCGGTGGCACTCGGTCCTCAAGCAAGCCATCTCCACATCAGCCACTTCCCCTTCATGGACCAAAACCCTCCCCTACGTTCTACTTAGCCTCCGCACTTCCGCCCGTCCTTCAGACAACACAAGTCCCGCACAACACGCTTTCAGAGACCCCATTCGTTTACCGGCCGACATTTTCCCTCCACACAACACCCCGTCCATTAACAGGGAACCGTTACACACCTCAACACCGACAAACGACACCACTTACCCAAAACGCTTTTACACTTCCACGCATATGTACTTGAAAGAGCCCGGCATGCATAAAACCTTTCAGCCCCTTTATGCCGGGCCCTTTCAAGTCATCCGCACAACACCAACCACCGCGACCCTGCTAATGGACGGGAAACCCCACACCGTCCCTTTCGCCCGCTGCAAGCCCGCCCCTGTTCTCCCTCAACCAACGTCCACTATCAGTCTCCCGCCGTCTGTTTGCCATGCAACACCTCTCTCCACCACAACAGTCTCCCCCGTCGCCGTTTCCGGATTTCGATTCGGATCCGGAAATGGCGGCCATACTCCGGGACGTGTACGTCCCGGACCCGCTCTCCCCCCTACCCCCTTCGCCCGGACCAACATCATCGCTTCCGTTTTTCCCGCAAAGGATTTCCGGACTACCTCCCCGGCCCCGGCGGTGGAAGTACCCCCAGTGGCGCATACTGCGCGAATTTCGCGCAGCGCAAGCCACCGGGGTACACCCCCCTTACATCCCGATCGACCCCCTTATGGACCCGCTCCTCCACCAATTTCGCCTCACCCTGCTTATGCCACCCCCACCGCCCCTTCCAAACATCACTCCCCCCGTCTTCAACGAACCCCCGCCCCCCAAATTTCAACCCCCTCTTGCTCCTCCCCCTTTTTCAATTTTCGACCCCCCAATTTTAAATTCTACCCCACCAACACCCCATCCCACCAAGCCCACAACACCCCCTCTTCCCCCATCCCCGCCGGGGATATCCACAATAGTTCCCGCCGGGACGAAAAGGTCCGGGCGGCGCAACAGACGACGGGAGCGTCCCTCGCCCCGCGTCCCGGCGGCCAAGTCCCCCGCCCCGCTCTGAGCAATCACGGCGGGGCCTTGAGATTTCGGGACAGTGCTTGTGTTTCATTATCCCACACGCACTGTACCGAACCTCACAGCCCCGCCGTGGCCACCTCGTCGCAGCGGGCATCATCCACATTCAACCACACACTACACCCACCTTTTCTCTACACCCACACACTCAATACACTTCACCACACACAACCCACACCCAGGGAACGGCGGATCTCGCAACCCCGCTCAAATCTGTCTCCCCTGAACCCGTACCTACAAATTGTATATACCTGTAAATACCTGTAAATACTACCTGTAAATACCTTGCAAATATCTTACTACCATCTAAATGCCTGTACATATCACTCCGCTTCTCATCATCATCAACCTCATCACCATTGTAAATATTGTCACTTCATCAATTTTTTAATCATACCCTCCTTGTACATATTTCTCCCATCATCAAATTTCGTCATCCTCACTTATGTCTACTTATGTCTACTTATGTCTACTTATGTCTACTTTTGTCTACTTCGCTCTACTTATGTCTACTTATGTCTACTTATGTCTACTTATCCTACTACCTGTATATCACCCTAGATTTAAGACACCTCCGGTCACGCTTCTGCCTTCAGCACTACAATTGTTTGTTTCAGCCTTCAGCTCCTGTATCCTTGCGCCTTCAGCTCCCCTCTTGTTTCCGCAGCCCTCAGCCCCTGTCACCTTGAGCCTTCAGCTATCTCAAACATTGGTTCGAACTGGGGGGACCTCTGTCGTGAGTCCCTCCCGGGAACACTCCACTAGCAACCTTAAAGCTCTCACCAATATTCCTATGTAAAAATTACCTTCCGCTAATAAACATCTGAGTGGGGAGACAGGCAACAGAATCCGGGGGACACAACCTGGAGCCCCACTACCAGCTCCCAACAGGGAGCTGGAGGGAGAGGACTCCAAGTCCTATATAACCCCGGATCCTGGAGCTTTAGCTTCATTCGACACTTCCTCTAACCAGCTCTCTCTTCTCTCTCTACCTTCCTCCTCCCAGATGCCTGGTGGTATCCGCCGCTCTGGGAATTCACCTCCTACCTTTTCCCCTTGTCTACATCGGTGGATATCCGCCGCCTAGACAAGCACCTTCCTTCACCTACATCGGTGGATTACCGCCGCCTAGGTGAATTTCCTTCCTCTCGCCTACATCGGTGGATTACCGCCGCCTAGACGAGATTCCTTCCACTCACCTACATCGGTGGATTACCGCCGCCTAGGTGAACTTCCTTCCTCTCACCTACATCGGTGGATTACCGCCGCCTAGGTGAAATTCCCTCGCTCTCCTCTATTCACTCCTTCACGCCACCGTGATGATAAATTCAAATTCATCACAAAAACGTTACCTAACTCCTCGGTATACCTATTAAAACTAGATTTCATCGAAAAATACAAGTTTTTTTTTGCATTCACGCGTGATTTTCTCCCCTAATTAGTCAGTAAAATAAAAAATAACCACACCACTGGAAAGCTGAAGTGTTGAGAAAGTTTTTCCCGTCACACCGTCGTAATCCACATTGTTTTTGAGAGGTAGAGCCAATAGACAAAATAGTGGTTTTGAAAATTTGGGAATTTTTTTCTGGTCCAATTTTTCGCCCCTGAATTTATTCTAAAATTTATCTTAGGCCCATGTTCTGATAGTAAATTTAACGCTGTTTCCAACGATTTCATTATTTTAAATTTTACAGGGTAATTTAGGGGAACTGTGGCCATTTTAGTTGTATAAAGCCGAAAACCCAAAAAGTCTTAAAAGTGGAAAAAAAGGAAAAAAGGGCTTAAAAAAATTGCAAAGAGGAACTTTTTGTTTGGAATTAGTTGTAGAATCGATTCCTAGAAGAATCTCAATCTTAAGTGTGAACGCCTGTATAATAACATAAAAGCCCTGTGTTGGAATCCAGCAGTGACTCCAACTGAATTATACTTCCACGTTATCTCCTTGCCGTGAAACCTCGCACGGTTGTTTTAGATAATCATAGCCTATCCCCTCATGTTAATCTAACTCCTCCTGTTTGAAAACAGGTTAATAGGTATTGTGCATACTGCTTAATACTCCAGAAACATTCAATTTGTTGATGTTCCAAATTTGCAGAAAGTGCTGTCCAATTCCTGAAGAAGCAGTCCAAGCGGATCGGCCTCCCAGTGGCGATCTATGGGAGGCCCTCAAAGCCCGTGGTGGTAATGACTTGGACGGGAAGAAACCCGGCATTACCCTCAGTCATGTTCAGCTCTCACACCGACGTCGTTCCAGTCTATCCGGTAAGTAGTATCTGTCGACCGCCTTCGTAGGAGGTACTGTAGCTTTGTTCGTGCTGTCCCCTTGGGGCTAGCTCCAAGCAAGTTCAGTTTTCGCTTGAACCAAACTGGCTTGGTGTAGGGTGAGTTCTGAACACGCTCGTCGGAGCAGGGTGAGCCTGGAGCTTGTTCGGAGCACGGGCAGCTCGACCGGGTCGAGGGTGGATGCGTGGAAGAGCACTGCTGCCCCTGGTCTTCTTGTGGAGCACCGGAGGGCTTGCTCAGAGTAGCTCAGAGGAAGGCCCGTGGCCAGCACAAACACCGAATCATCTGCCCCAGGACAGCGCAAACTCCGGACCACTTGGCACGAACAGCGAATCTTTGCCTCAACCTTACTGCGTATGCCCGGGTTGCTCTGAACAAGCTCTGAGGGACTGCACGAACAAAGCTAATAGGCATTTTGGCGACCTGGCTCGTAGGGCAAACGTGATCAGATGCTGTCCTCAGCTGTCCATGATGGCGTAACGCGTAAGACAGTGAAAGTTTCCAAGGGGTTTTAGAGATACGTTTTTGTTGTATCGCAATACAACCCACTGCACCGATATACTGCAATGTGTGCCTCCATCTTGTTTGTATGTATACGACGTTCGTCGACTTGTCTTCATTTTGAAAAACCTTTTGAGTGGACAGTAGGCAACTGTAACTGCGTGTTATAATCCCCAGAAACTTGCATCTCCATTTGATTGTTCACATTATTATCAGTTGATTACAGGAAAAGTGGACTTACGACCCGTTTGCCGCCCGGAAGACGGAGGACGGGAAGATCTACGGACGGGGAGCCCAAGATATGAAGAGTCAGGGGATCCAATACCTGGAGAGCGTTCTCAAACTCAAGGCTGAGGGATACAACCCGCTGCGTACGATACACTTGGTTTACATTCCAGGTATATGAAATACCTTAATACCTACCGTACAGCTTGCAAGTTCAGACAAATTATTCCCTTAAGCATTGATATAAAGGATGCCTGCAGATGAAGCGCTCAACTTCAGTGATAGATTCAGCTCATGTTGAGACCAACCAATGTCCCTGTCATGCAGAATGAGTGAATTTTAACAATTGTTGGGGATTTAAACCATTTTTAGCGTATTTTGACACGAAAACTTGAATTTGGCCACTTAGCGCCACATCTTGAGGTAATGGCAGGGTGTGCTATGGCGGAGCAGTGGAATTAAGCGCCTTGTTGAGACCATACATTTGACAAGGTTTTAAAAGAAGCATTGCAAAAATAATAATTGCTGTTATTTTTTAATTGATGTAAATAGACGAAGAGATCGGCGGGAGAGAAGGAATGGGAGCATTCGTCAAGTCAACAGACTTCAAACGTATGAACGTCGGTTTCGTGATGGACGAGTCCTGCGCCAGCCCGATGGATTTGTTCATCCTCTTCAACGACGAGAGAGCAGGCTGGGGTGAGTCAAGAACGGGTCATCTTCTTTCTTGTTAAATGAGGGACGGTTCAAGTCTACCACCCACGATGAAAATCTCGGAGTTTGTAGAGCAGGAAAAGACGGTTGTGAATCAGAAAAAATTGATAAATTAATGGAACTTGGTGGAAAAAATTTCAATTTTACGTGTTCCGGTCGGTTGAGGTATAATATTCGAATGGATTATCAATGCAGAATCGAATGAAACCACTCCCATGGTTTACCCAAAAATTCAAGTTAAATGCCAAAAATAGAGGGAAAATGTCCAAAATTTTATTTCGGCTCGTTTTGATCGAGTTTGTTATCATTTTCGAAAGGGTTTTGCATGCTGAATTATTAATTATTTCAATTCAGAATGGAAAAACCTTTCGAAACTGATACCACATTAGCTGGAATACGACTCTGGGCATTTTCCTCCTATTTTTAGCGTTTCGCACTCGATTTTTGTACCTAAATTGCATTTTATTCGAAAACGGTTAATTCTACCGGCATGAGGGTGGTTTCATTCGATTCAGCGTTAAAAAATAATTCGAAAATGATACCACACTCGATCGGAAGTTTAAAAATTGAAAATAAATAATTCCCCCTCCAGTTCCGTAAACCTCATACCAAAAGAGATTTGTCCACCAAGCTTCATTAATATACCAATTTGTTGGGGGCATCTATGCGTAATAATTCGCAGCGTTTTCATCTATTTTTGCTGCAGTATTATTTGGTGGAGGCTACGTAGTTCCGTAGATGATCGAAAACAATCCCATTTCTACCTTTTTGGGACAAGGAAACCAAATCTTGAGTTGATTTTGAATAAAAATTGAAGGAGCTGAATGAAGCTCTTTTTTTCTAATGAGAGTAATTGCTTTAATTCAGTTATCAAAATTATGCCCGCTTTTCGCGGTTTTTCAGGAGAAATTTGAGTTGGAAGTGGGGAAAAATTTGTTTTTGTACAATTTTGTCGATTTTAGCCATCATTGAAGTGCACTTACTCCTTTATTTTACGATCGTTTTTTGCTTTAAAAGCAAACTATTTTTCTTGTGAGGTTCTCTAGTTTTTGAAGAAAAAAAAGAAGGGTTGGTTGAATTGGGATGTCACAAGTCAAGGAAGATGGCTCTCAAAAAATTAGTTTTTCTATGTCTTGGACCAGTTTTGACTTCATATTTGGTTAAATAAAGAGGAAGAGGAAATTCTGGGACACCCTGTCTGTTGGTAGGTACGTACCTAATGATCGTACATACGTCTTTTCGATAGGTTTGGAGGTGACTTGCACGGGTCCCACCGCCCATGGGTCGCTCCTCCCGCCCAACACAGCTGGCGATAAAGCGAGAATCGTCATCAACGAATTTCTGAGCAGGAGAAGCAAAGAGATGCAGTCCCTCAACGGGAAACCGAATCCAGAAATCGAACTGGCCAACGTAACGAGCATCAACTTGACCATGATGGAAGTAAGAAATGAAGAAATAGAATAGAACTGAGTTGGACAGGGCAGAGCAGGACGATTTAGGGCAGCACAGGCCAGATTTGGCTGCGTAGGTCATTTTACCTCGGTGGCGCCACGGGCTTTCCAACTCCACGGCCACCAATACGAAGATAAATAATAGGATCGCACATAGGATAGGGTAGAAGGAGATAGGGGATAGGACAGGAGCCTGATCTGGCCTCAGGTTGTTTTACTACAACAGCACCTCAGAGTGGCGCCACGGAATCGGTCATCGTGCAGCTAAATGAAAAATTGCACAATATTTTATTGGGTCTCACGACTTGAAATTCTGAAGGTGTTATGACGTCACAGTGAACCTACCTTCACCACGATACCATGTACCGTTTAGAAAGGTTACCTTTTGGTAAAATATATTGGTTTTCCTTACTTACAACGTGTGCGATTTTTTTTTTGTAGCCCTGGTTATTTTAAAAGCTCAAATTAGCTTTGTATTTAGAAGTAAAAACATTTGGTGATGGAAATCGGTTTTGAAACGCGAATCGCGAGTGAGTTCAGCCGCCCCAAGAGACCAATAGGCAGCCAAAGGTACGAGAAACTCAACTCACTATAAGTTCGGGGTAGAATTGTCGGTAATTTTGCTTGAAAAACAGCAGTTACGTTGAGTTCTTTGATCGTTAATTCTTTAAAAAGGATCTGACAACAAAATAGGTACCGAAAGTCTCTCAATCAAGCAGGAATCAGGAGCGTAGATAGAAATAAAATAACGAAGGGAAAATGAATGATTTTACCAAAAGGTAACCCTTTTAAAAGGTAATCAAGGAATTCTGGTGAAGGCAGGTTCAGTGTGGCGCCGTAAGAGTGTTAATTAACTTGTTCACGGCTACACGCCAGGGAGCGGTGCTAGTCAAAATCCCAGTGACAGCTAATTTACTTGCAACTTGTAATTGCAGGTCTATTCACTGGACCGTCAAAATTCCCTGTACAGGTTTTCTTTTGCCACAGCGACGCCAACGGCTCCGCAAAATATGACAAACTACTCAATTTTGGTCCTTTGACTCAAGTTTCGATGGCAAACTCCGCACACGCTGAAGTCCGCCAGACCACTACGTGTCAAATTAGTCAGTAATTACAGTTCGAACTGTTACAATGAATCCATCATTTTCGAGATGATTTCATCAATATAATCCAATTATTGTTGCATAGCGTCTTTGTTTGGTTAGCTGATTGTTACCGGTATTGTCGGTTACTTGGTGTTGATTACTACCTGGGAGGGTGGTGGGTGGTGTGGCGGTCAATGCCTATTTCCATTGCAGAACGACATAGCTATGATGTGTTATGTGGTAATTGGAGTATGTTTAAATGGGGTTTACGAACTTTTTTACCAAATTTGAATAAATTTCATGAAATTGGACTTGAATGTTGATTGCTGGTAATCTTCTATAGGTTAAAGAAAATCTTGTGTAGGTATTATGTAATTTTTGGAAACAAGGCGGGTCAAATTTGCGTTTTTATGTGTTTAAATTCGCTTTAAGTTGCAGAAAATAGCCGAAGTCGCCCGCTTTGATAATTCGCTTGTATAGTCATACTGCGATCCCGGCGCTCAGGCTTTGCTATCTGACGCCTTGGTTACACCATAAACTAGGTACACAATAAATTCATATTGTCTGAGGCCACAAACTTCCATGTCGTAGATTTGGACGGTCTGTTGAATTACAAACAGACGAGCGTCTCCAGATTTTATGGCTCTCAAGAGTCTAGCATTCGACAATAAATTATTGATGAAATCATCTCGGAACAGTTTGAACAGTAATAGCGGAATATAATATACATAATTATGTATATGTGGATCTTTTAAATCGGTATCAAAGTGTTTACACGAAATAAAATGTTTACACTTTCTCTCTACAGTAAGTAAAATGTTTTATGAAATATATGTCTATACGCGAATTATTAGTGTCATTGGCACAATGAAAAATGCACAATACCTACTTTGAAATAAATATATTAATAACCATTGACAACCGACACTGGCTAAACTCTGAATCGTTTCCGGCGCAATATCGATTGCACGTTGACTGATGTATTTCTTATCCATAAAAATTTGAGTATTAAAGAGCCTTATATTTTAGCAAGAATCAAATCTTTTTTCACTGAAAATATTATTTATAACAGTTGTTTAACTTTATTCATATTGTGCAGGTAAAGGTAAGATAATAAATTAATAAAGACAATTAGGTACATGTCAGGATAATAATTACTTACATTTAATACCAAATTAGAATGAAGTTTTGGTGTTTCAAGGAAAGCGGGGTAGTGGTGGCGGTGGCTTTAGCTCCTTTGGATCCGCCACTGACTGCAATTAATCATTAATTTGGTGGACTGTGGTTACCAGGCTACGAATGTCAAATGAAAGGCCACTTGCAGAGCTCCTTTGCTCTGTTGCCTACCTTCGGTCATGCGGTTTAATTAGTGTAGTGGTTACGGCATTATTGGCGGTCGTAGGTCTAGGGCTACTATTGTACTAATCAATGGTTTATGAGTAAATTATCTGTCGTCGAGTCTGTGTAAGGAAACAGAGGAATCCAAGTTAGCCCCCACCAGTTATTTGAAAATACACTGACGCATCTCATGTCCAAAGGTGTGATTTTTTTCCTCTTTATATTTAATTGCGTTGAATGGATTGGTTGCTTATGAGAAAAACATCAGGTATGCAGACGATAGGTACCGTTATCATTGCCGACTCCTTCAGCACTCCGCAGAGGCTGGTTGATATCGTTGCAGAAGAGAGCCTCCGTATAGGCCTGAAGATAAATATTTTGAAAACTAAATTCATGGTTGTCTCACGGGATGAAATTCCTTCTGGAAAATTGAAAGTTGGATGCCTAACCCTGGAACGAATCCAGAATTTCAGGTAGGTACCCTTGGGGCCCTTATAAACGAGAAGTGGAACTCTGAGATTGAGATCCGTTCCCGGATCGAGCAGGCTAGAGCTGCTTTTGTGCACATGAAAAGTATGCTTTGCAACAATAATTTGAACTTGAGCGTCCGGTACTGAGCGCTGAAATGTTACGTTTGGTCGGTGCTGAAACATGGACTCTGAAGGCTTCCACTATAAACTGCTTGGAGGCATTTGAAATGTGGACCTTTAGGAGAATGCTGTGTATCTCGTGGGCGCAGCTTGTAAGAAACACGGAGGTTCTGCGTCCTGCGGGTCTTCAGGACAGGTAGCTGTTCGAAGTCATCAAAACGCGCGGTCGGTTACCTCTGTCATGTCATTCGGGGTACCGCTATGGCTTCCAGCGTCTTGTCCTTGCACGGAAGATAGATGGCAAAAGAGGAACGGGCCGAAAACAACTCTCCCGGCTCCGGTATATTCGTCGGTGGACGGGTATTCGCCATTTTGCTGTAGGTTAGATGTGTTATAGGACTGGCGAAGGTTAGATGTGTTATAGGACTGGTGAAGGTTAGATGTGTTATAGGACTGGTGAAGGTTAGATGTGTTATAGGACTGGTGAAGGTTAGATGTGTTATAGGATTGGTCGCCTTTGGATGATGTCGTCTATGGCACCCAGAGAAGAAGAAGAATTGGATTGGAAGAAACCTCTCGCATACCAAGCAATGAAATCCACAAAAACCTGAGAACAGCACAAAAGAAAACCCTCCACTGAATCCCTCACTTCACTGCAGTGTAGCCTTTGCTCACTGTAATGCAATAAATAATAATGTAGGTAGGTATATGGAGATAAGGGTTGCCAAATACTGTTGAATAAAGATTAACACCCCCTCCGCCACACCCCTTTCCGATGTTGTACTTATGCCTAAATGTGCTATAACAATGGCAACCTTGGAATAGATGTACCTACATGTAGTAGTTTATTTGTTTATTCGCAGGGAGGAGTGCAGAAAAACGTGATCCCTGACAGCTTCAAGCTGACATTTGACATTCGAGTTTCTGTTCACGAAAACCACGATGCGTTCTTCGAATGGATACAGGTAAAAATAACTAGTTTGAACAGATGATGTTTCATATAAATTTATTAAATGAGGAAAATAGAGTTACTTACTAACGTATAGATATTGTAAACTGAACACTCTAGACCAAATAACGAAACGATTTTAAGTTTATTGATTGAGAGTTGATCTTACGATTTTAAATATTGTTTTGACCTCGCGTGACTGTATTTCTTGTTCACAAAATTTGATCAAATTTCATTGCCTAGGTAGGACTTTCCAAATTCCTAATTTCCAATATCTACTGTAAACTGTAAAGGGGATGTGTAAAATTTTTTTTTCATCACTTGACTCGTTCTATTTTCCGATCTGTAATTTCATATTAAATTCTAAATTTACGTAGCCGTGAAATGGGGTGAAAATGATACATGTAGGTAGAAACAGTACCTAAAGTGGCTTAGGGATTCATTAGATGGTACTCAACTCTCTTCAATTTCAACACGTTTGCAGTTAATTAGGTATCAGTTATCAGTTTATTATCAGTTTCTGCAGTTATTTATTTTGCAGTTCGGATCTATTTGCCATTGAAATGTTATCTTATTAAACAGAAATCGAGAGGTGGGATAATGGCAGGAGTGAGATTTATGGGGTTAATGCATAGGTATCTGAGTCTACAGGGTATAATAAATTGAAACTGGAATATAATTTGGAACAAGAAGCAGTATCCATGCTAGAACTAGTAGCTGGTAGAAGGTATGGTATAAAATATCGATAAAAACTAGCACACAAACGGTAGGACGGATTGAAGGTGAAAATGATTTTGAATGATGAAGTTAGGGGACTGCACATTGACAGTACGCTCAGGGAAGTGATGGATGAATATGGATGCTGATGGATTCCATCACATCTTACAGCATCCATCCTTCACCTTGAGTTAGTAGAGCCCCTTCCCACCAACGTTTTGTATTCCCTTTGCATTTTTTCCTTCCTCCTAATACTAAAAAAAAGTAATCATGGAAGGCTGGGGCTTTTCGTCTGACTGTGCTGCGAGGACGTGATCAGCTGTCTTCCGATGAGAGGATCAGAATTCGATCTGATCATTTCGATCTTTACTTGGCTACTCATTGCCTCGCCTCCTTGAGTGGGGAAGGGTTAGCTGCATGGGCCATTCTTGGACCTGTCACACCGGTCACCCATCCAAGTACCTACCTACTAAGTTAAGCTTGGTGATCTCACGGGAACTGGTTTATTCCACCTGATAAGGCCGTTGGGCTCCTAATACTAAAAATACTTAACATGATTTTCCCATTCCCTTGATCTGAAACTTCCCACTACTTAGTATGTTAATTTCAGACCGGATGGAATACACGTTGATATTAAGTAGTATGGATTGTGATTTCCAACAGGGTACGGTACGCCAGTGAGGCAGTGAGTCTACAAATAAGAGGATTTTTGAAATATTTTAGTTCAGTCACTGTGAACAGAGTTAAGAGTGTGGGAGGTGATAATAAATTGTGTAATATAAGGAAGGAAATGAGAAATTAAGATATTGGATGTTGGAAAAGCGTGGGCTACATCACTATGAGTGCATGTGTAAAAGCAGAAAGTATAACGTATCCAGTATAACGTTACTTTATTGTTCAAACGTGGTCGTTACATTATAGGAAACATCAGCTATTACATTATTTCCATCTCGATCTTGTTTATAAATTCCGTTCTAATTTGTCCACGATACTCTGTGCTTGAGAAGGCAGTGAATTATCTCTACGTCACACCCGCCTTTTTTCAAACTCCCAATTTCTATTTGCTCCTCTAATTTTATGGTAACATTTTCTCAGAGAACAGACCCGATTTTCGTTAACCCCAAGCAATATACTTCGCATTTTCAGGACGTAGTGGCCAAAGCAGGGGACGGCGTGACCGTGAATTTCTTACAACGCGACAAGAAGGTGACACCGACCAAAACAGACAGCAGCAACCCGTTTTGGACCGCACTAAAATTGGCTGTCGCCAAAAAGTTGGTCTTCATTAACATTAATCGAAGTTGAAAAATTATACGGCAACAGTCGATTAGAATTACCATGATTCAACACCGATTGATCTTACACTATCAATGGCGTTATATCTCTGGTTTCAGAAATATCGCCGTACTACCGATCGCTTGCCCCGGTAACACAGATGCCAGATATGTTCGAGAGGTGAGCTAATTAATTAAAGCGTTCTAATTCAATGAGTGTTAACGTGGACTCTTATGACTGTCGTATTTAAACTCCCTCTATAACTGACATTATTGAGTCGTTTGTTGACGTCGTTATTATGTAGGGCCACTTTCGTAACCACGAAACTTCAGGAATCGATTGTGCAACCAATTCCCAACAAAAAGTTCCTCTTCATCATTTTTTTTTTGAACCCTTGTTTTCGTATTTTCAGTTTTAAATTTTTTTCGTGTTTTCGACCTTATACACATTAAAATTACAGTAACTCCCTTAAATTACTCTGTAAAATTAAAAAGAATGAAACCGTTGGAAAGAGCGTTAAATTTCCTATCAGAATATGGCCCTAACATAAATTTTGAAATACATTCAGCAGGAGAAAAATAGGACTGAAAAGAAAATGTTCTCAAATGTTCAAAATCACTATTTTTTCAAATGGCTCTACGTCCCAAAAATAATGGATGATTGAACGTGCACGTTAGGTACCAAGTTTGTATTAACTCGCTTTTTTGTTCGCCTTGTCTGTCCAGTACAAACCTTGTCTTTCGCCCACTTCCCCGTGTCCAGTTGAGCTGTAATGTTGCACAGTCATGTATCGGTGGCGATACATGAATCAATAATAAAAACATACACATTAAATAATTAAATAATTAAATAATTAATTATTTAAAAAAAATCACACAAGGCTAAAAAGCCGAGAATAATTTTAAATACAAAAACATCATAACAGACACAACATTTCCCCCATTTAAACAATCTTTTTTTGGCATTAATTCATGTCCATTGTATGTAGCAAGCCTGTCCTCGTAATGACATTGCTCATACTACCTACACACACATTATCTTCTTTACCAGCAATAGCCTCACAGCCCCTAAACGAATCTGTTCAAACTCCATACGATTTCTGGTTTCCTTGTTGCAGATGGGTGTTCCAGCGTTTGGGTTCTCACCGATGAGAAACACTCCGATCCTGCTCCACGGTCACGACGAGTATATCACTGAGGAAGTCTTCCTTGAGGGCATCGAGGTGTTTGTGGAAGTTATGAGATCTATGTCGTCGATAGATTAGCAGCGCATAAAGCTCCTCCTCGTTTTGCTTTTAATAAAATGGTTCCCACCTGCTGTACAGTCGGCAGCTATAACTTGTTTATATTAATTTATAAGCTATGCATTTAAAGGGTAGTGTATATTGAGAATATAGAAGTTGGCCGAATGAATGTATGTGTGTAACCTAGCAGTGTTAGTTGCAGATGCTTGACAAAACTTTGTTTACTCCCCAGAACCCTAATTTGTTGTACATAACCCACTCGCCACTATTGTAGAGGGTCAACTTTAAGAACTGATGGACCCGGGTTCGATTCCAACGTATTTTGCCGATTTTCCCCCCCTCCTAATCGTCATTGTGTTACGTTCGACTGTTTTATAATGATTATTAAATATTTTTTGATGCGATGTAGGATTTTTCTACGTTTCGTCCACGGAGAAGGGTGATTTTTGACATCCATGAATCAAATTGTTTTTCTACTCTCTTGCCTCCGCAAAATTGTCCATTGTATAGTCCATGGGTCATCCGCGAGGAGTTGCCGTTACGAAGCGCAAATGTGTGTGTCTATGTTTGCGTGGTGTTTGAGCAAGAGATGAGGACTAAGTTCGCTGAGTGAAGAAGGAATTGGAGTGCAATGAGAGATTGGGATGTGAAAACCCACTGGAAGGGGAAGCAAAGTCTGTTAAATAAGTTGAAAAGTATTGGTGGTAAGCGGTCGGAGGGGAGTAAGGGGTTGCTTCTAAAAAGGCTTTATTGATATAGGAGGCTGTGAGAGGGGGAGTTTTTGAAATAGGTGAAGAGTAGTGAAGGAACCAGAGTTTTCTCCAAGAAAAAAAAACCAAGGTCTTATATTTCCACCCACTACACCTTTACTTGGAAAACTCCCTTCAGAATCCCCCTCATCCCTCCTGTAGGTTCTGTTCTTCCCAACTTCATTCCCTGATTGTGTCACATTGGGAAGGAATGCGGCTGCACAACTTTTAATGGAATGTACCATGGAAGAACAAAGTCCCTTACTCCATGAGAATTTATGTTCTTTCATACCAACTTTATATCTGACATCTAAGCAAACTCTGATATCTTTAATGAGAAATTTCTGATGCCGATACCTTATAAAAGAAATTTTCGGTTATTGATATAGCATGGCCTAATGATAATGAGCGAAGTAGGTATGTACCCACCTCTCAACACTACATTACTGAGCATTTTCCAACGTGTGTAACCATAAAATTCAAATATTGCCTATTACCCATTTACCTTCCAAATGTTTTGTTGTTCAAAGAGCTGTTTTTTATTCATTAAAAACAAATATTACCTACTTTACCGGCTAGGTGACTTGTTGATTTTACGAAATTTACTCAGATCCTCAGATGCTAAACGGTTTCGAAGTTGAAAACTCATTTTAGAGGTATTACAAAAATTGAACTACTCTTACGTTAAGATAGTTTATTCTTTCAATGACTTGTTTGCGGATGACCTACGGATGTGTCAAAAAGAATTTGTTTCCGCCCAGGATCGAACTGGGGACCTTCTGCGTGTTAGGCAGATGTGATAACCGCTACACCACGGAAACCTGGTAGGTCGAGTTCTGAAATTCTCCTTTCCTGCGACCGACAGACTACACTGCATTGGTAAAGTACCTGTTGGCTAAAAAAAAAGAAGTCATTAAGTAAGTAGGTACCTACAATGTAAGTAGGTACAATTGTAGTTGCATACCATTATACCTACCTGAATATGTGACAATACATTTCTAGATTAATGAGATTCATTTGAAGAGCAAACTGAGTTGCTAAGTTCAACCTTTTTCATTAGGTACATACCTACCTCTGTTGGGTACAAATTAGATGTTTTGGAAAACTAGCTACTAGCGAGATTACGAGCTAGCTATACCCGGGATGCATTGCAACGCCATCCTAAGAGAGTGTTTTTGTTCTGTTTATTGAAGCGCTTTTGCCTTTTGGATACTAGGTAAGTACCTACACGATATTTTTTGCCCCGTCTGGTGCATACACGAATAAATTACAAGGTTTTCTGATGCGTGTGCTGTCTCGTATTAAGATTTCCATATTTAATCCTCACACTTGTAGCTACTGTCCCTGTGCTTTGTTGGTGGATATTGCAAATTATTGCGAGTCGCAAAGGTAACTGCCAACTTTTGAATTCCATTGGCATATATATACATAAAAGTATATCAGTTGGGATACGTGGCAATAGAAGGTACACATATCACCTACATCTTCTATAAAATTTCTGCTTACAGTTTTAGCTTCGATGATATTATTTTTCTACTGAAAGCCTGGTACCTTTGCAAAGTCGTGGTGGATTGATGTTCCGGAGAAGAATGCTAGGCACGCATTTTCTATGTTAAAACGTACGGCGGTTCCTATGCCTAGCAAATCAAGTGAATTCAAGAACTTGGGTACCATGAAAACCTCTACCAAAGTTCATGTTTATATAGAGTTATAGTGTGTAAGGTAGAAACCATAAACGAATAGCTTTCCACCAACTGGATGAATGAATACTTACTTAGCCCAATAAAATCTGAGCTTGTACCTGGTACTGGTACCTACTAATCTATGAAAACCTCTACCAATGTGAAATGCCAGCCATCCACGGAGAAGGTATATCGATATGCAACCCATACAATACCTACTGGATGTCCCTTGAAGCAAAACCTCTTTGAATTTCCTAGATTAGGTACCTACGTCACCATTCCCAATCAGCTACATTTTTGACGACTTTTCAAAATTTCTAAAAGGGCAATTGGGTTTTCATAATCAAAATCACTCGTTATGTCAAAATAAATAATAATACCTAACAAATTTGAAAAAACCCCTCGTGGGATTTATTATTAAAAATCCATTACGATTTGATAACGTCACTGTACGTAATGTCACTCGCTATTAGTATCCATGTTCTCTGGCCCATCCATGATTGGTTCGTCTGTTACAATCAACGTTTTGTCATACAAATCACGAAAATTAATTCCGAGGACATAGAGGGAGGAAGAGGAACAAGAAGATTTGTTATAAAATATTTTGTTATGATTTGTGGGCTGGGCTTTACGCTTTAATAAAAACGTCACTGCTGTAATAAAGCTGAGTGATGAAAAGGTGAAGGGGAAGAATTTATTTTGGAAACCAAGTAAATATTCGTTATTTATTTCACTCGGATTAATTGGAATTTCGTAGTCAGTTAACAGCGTAAAAAGAGCTTTGCGGAAGGTAGGTACCTAGATATTACGTAAGTTGTTTTATTGTCAACGGGTGACCCACCTACATACTTATTGTACACAGCTAGTTAAATCCGAATGTGTGTTCGAACGTGGTTCGCTTGGATCCTTCGATGAAATGACAGGTGACTGTGGCAGGTTTGATGAATCCTGAACAATCCCACGACCACCTCCCTTCAAAATATCCAACTTGGAAAACGTTGGTGGAAAAAGATCACAATTTGGAGGCGGTTTGACAGGAAGTTTGTTATCCTGTCGTTCACGTGGTATCAATGGGAGCCGTCTACCGAGGCGGTGATTAAATTGAGGTATTTTTCCCCTTCCCGGACGTCCGCCTCTACTGGCAGGTTGATGGGAGGATGTCCGATATTTCTTTGCTTCAACCACCCTAAAAAAAAGGAAAAAATCGGGACTTCGGCTTTGTAATTTTTTTTTCAATCTTTTTTTTTGCTCGAGGACACCGGGTGACGTAGAAAAGGCAAAGGACACATTCCTAATCACGATTACGGCAGACAGGCGTGTAGTACGCATGTATTCACTTCCATTTACATGAAAGTTTTTCATATTTATATTTTAGCGCATATTCGCCGCAAAAAGGGGTTCAAGCTTTAGCTACTGCGGTGGCTCCAAAATGTTGGCACGGTCCACTGATGGCCAAGCAATCCTGTCGAGGGATGTGGTTGCACAGACATCGATTTCAAAGGTTTATGTTGTACAAAAGCAGTATGACCATATGAGCGAATAAATATAATATAGCTCAACCTACCCTTCAACTTTTTACAACGGTCGGACGGTTATTCCAAATGAAAAATGTCATATAGGGATATAGGTAATTGAAG
The DNA here is from genome assembly GCA_954871275.1 of Leptopterna dolabrata. Taxonomy (NCBI): domain Eukaryota; kingdom Metazoa; phylum Arthropoda; class Insecta; order Hemiptera; family Miridae; genus Leptopterna; species Leptopterna dolabrata. Next base: position 26,292,979 of record OX940988.1, read on the forward strand.
TTGTAAAGCATCTAATTCTGAGTTCAGAGCACCACTATTTTTATTAAAATACTCAATTTCAAGGTGCGTAGATTCCAAAAATACAATGTCCGTCCGCCTTACGCCGTATCATCCATATCTACTTCATTTTCGGTCTAAAAAACTCGTTCTTTCGAACACATGCTCCATTTGGGCCCTAGTTGTGTCCCGAAACTTTTCAGCCCGATCGGAATATACCCAAGTGTGTTAAGGGTGAAACATTTGTGCAAAAACGCTGCAAAGTCCTTGTCACATGGGTTTATTATTCCATTGGAGTTCTAGAGATTTTTGTTGGCTGTTAAATGTATTGTTTCTTTCATGTGGAATGATTGAAATAGCTATTTCTGATGATTTCCACCAATTTTGGCCCCCAAAACATGAAATAGGTAGGTACGCTTTTTTTTAAGATCATCTTTGATCATTGGTAGTGGCATTTAATGGTCTTGATTCACCTGTTTACACTTTTTCCAATGTTATTGTACACATTTATGGTGATTTCAGACAGTTTTCCAGGTTTTTGACTCATAAAAAACCAATTTTGGGAGCTGAACCTTTGGTAAAACCTCAATTTCCGCGTCTTTGGTCAAAATCGACTTCATATTCGGTCTTCTCGTCCTCAAAAACATGGAAAAAGATACCTCAAAAGCTCATGTTACTAACATGTTGTTAAAACGCAAAAAGTACCTATTTTTATACACATTTTCACTCATAACTCCCCTGGATATATTCCGATCGGGCTGAAAAGTTTCGGGACACAACTAGTGCCCAAATGGAGCATGTGTGCGAAAGAACGACTTTTTTAGACCGAAAATGAAGCCTGTACACGTGATACGGCGTACGGCGGACGGACATTGCATTTTTGGAATCTACGCACCTTGAAACGGAAAAGAAAAAATTTTGAGGGGGTGTTATAAAAATTTTTTGCTGAGCGAATACATAGGTGTATTATTCACAGAATAATAAACCAAAATAGGGGTTTTTGGTGTTTTAGTAGTCGATTTTGGGTACCGGTGCAACAGGCGATCTACCCGATCCGCGGCTACCTACCCGAACCGTCCCGTGGTGCAGCAGGATATCTACTCTTTCAAATCAATGAAATCATGGAAATCTTACCTCGTTAGTCGTTGATGGTGGTTTCTTCTAAAGTGAAGAGCGTCGGGGTGATTTCTTCTGATGTGAAGAGTGTCAGGGGAGCGAGGGGTCAGTAGTTCACGTCACCAGAAATGTCGATTTCATGTCACTGAAGAAGCAATCAAATAGATTTTCACCACCGTAAACAGTTCCAGGCGCGCACCCACGGGGGGGGGGGGGGGGGGGGGGGGGGGGGGGGGCTAAAGGGGCTGTAGCCCCCCCCCCCCCCCTCAAGAAAAAATTACATTCTGTTTTTAAATCCGCCAATAGTGGACACATCGCGTATTGAATACCCGGTTTGCGGGAGTTAGGTACATCCTACGAAATGCACTAAAAAATAAATAAAACGTATTTCGTATTTTTAAAACGCAGACAGTGTATTTATTATCCATACTGAAGAATAGCCAAAGAAGTCTCAATTTTGTTTTGTGAGACAGCTGACGTAAAAAGATTTTGTCAAAATAAAACCTAAAATCTTATTTAATTTGCTGGGTTTTATCATTCATTCCTATAGTCCCTACTCAAAACTTGCATTCAAAGAGCTAAAATAAACTTAAAGTAATGCCTTAAAATATCGGTTTTTCTAAGGAATTTTTAAGAAGTTTTCCGTTGGTTGGCCCAGGGTCAGCCCCCCCCCTATAATTATTTTCTGGGTGCGCCACTGAACAGTTCTCCACCATTCTTCCATTAATGTCTGTCCAGTAGTTGAGTGGCACCACATCGTTTAATTTTGTATTTTTGTTTTGCTTGATTCCACAGACTTTCAATAGTTCGCGTGTGTGCTCCGCTGGTCGGGTCGATGAAGTTTTCCGAGTGGTTGACTTTTTTGTGGATGTAGCCGTGATCACTCAATGTGCTGTAGGCGCTCCACATGTCGGAATGAATGATATGCCCGGTGCTCGTTCAACTCAGTCATTAAGATCAAGAGGTGAAAGGTGACAACGACAGGAAACGGCTAATCTCATGTAGGTAAACACGAGCGGGCATAGATCGCCTGCTGCACCGCCGAAACTTGGGTAGATCGCCTGTTGCACCGCAACCCGATTTTGACCAAAAGTGGAAAGTTGAGGTCCTACCGAAGTTTCAGCCTTAAATTTACGTTAAAATTTGGTTATAATCATCGTTCTTCCGTACAGAGTTTGGGTCCCCAATTGAGAACGCATTTGGGTACTAGTTGTGCTCCTAAGCTCGGCAGCCAGATCGGAATACACCCAGGGATGTTGTGGGGGAAAATGGGTGTAAAAATAGGATTGTTAGGTCTTTCAGTAACATGAGCTTGTGATGTATCGTTTTCAATGTTTTTTAAGGGCGAGGATACCGAATATGAAGTCGATTTTAACAAACGAGCGAAAAACTGAGTTTCTACCAAAGTTTCAGACTTAAATTTTGGTCTAAAATCGTCTTTCTTCCACGCTCAGGCTCCGTTTGGGTCCTAGTTGTGCTCCGAAGCCCGGCAGCCAGATCGGAACACACCCAGGGGTGTTAGGAGTGTAAAAATGGGATTTTTGCCTTTTTTTAAGGTTTTAGTTAACATGAGCTTGTGAGGTATCGTTTTCCATGTTTTTTAAAGCGAAAATACCGAATATGAAATTTATTTTGACCAAAGAGTGAATAATTGTGGTTGTAACGAAGGTTCAGCTCCCTAAATTCCTGTTTTATGAGTCAAAAACCTGGGAAATTGTCTGAAATCGCCATAAATTTGTACAATAACACTATAGGTAGTACATATTGACAGGTGAATCAAGACAAATAAATGGCGCTGTCTATGATCACAGACAATTTTTTCAAAAATAGGAGTCTAATTCGTGTTTTTGGGGGCCACGGGCCAAAATTGGTGGAAACCATCAAAAATAGCTATTTGAGTTATTGCACATGAAAGAAACAATAAATGATCAGCAAGCGTTTCTTCAGTCCAGTAATAATAAATCCATGTGACAAGGGTTTCGTCGCGTTTTTGGTCTACCCAATTGTAACCAACTTCAAGTACATACCCAGCTCACTCTGTATAAGCAGTTCCTTCTAATATTTCCCAAGTACTTCGATCTCAGACCAGAAAAAGCTCTCAAAAACTTCCTTTTTTCCCGCCTCAACGCGTAAACAGGACGAATGGAAGGCGAGAGTTTAGGTGAGTGGAGTACAGCGAGGGTGAGGGCGGACCTTCACGAGTTGTGCTTCCTGCCGCGAAGGACAGGAGGGTGAGGAAGGAGATAGAAATAAAGGGAATAAAAAAGGAAACGAAAAGCTTTTAGCGGAATCCACCTGATTTGTTGAGAGGCGTCGTATGACTCACCTGGTCGAACCGGAAAGGCAGGACTGGAGGATTTATTTGCTGAAATCCTTCTAAAATTTCTTTGCTCTGTCACGTCATACCGTTTTCTACATCTGCAAAAAATTTAGGGTGACACTTTATCGAACGACCTATGGGGGAAACATGCGAACGTAGCAGGTGTAGTAAGTATTATAACTTATAAGTACCCATGCATATTTTAAATAATGGTCTATTTTGGGCTAAGTTACCCCAAATAGCAAAAATTAGGGTAAAGTGCCCTATTATGGTAGTCTCCTAATTATGGCCATTGCAGTTATCTAATAATCACCCTACGCACTCTGTTGAAGAGGCCCTCAACTTCAAGGTTCTAGTGAGAAGAATGCAGGGAGCGCTTAGGTAGAGCTTCCCTAGGCTTCGTATCATTATCATAGGAGCGAAACGTCTGTGATCGACTGGGGAGGCATCAGCCTTGCGAGTCAAGATCGGCAATCTAGAACAGCCTATAATACTGCACTAGACTTGACTCGCGCATCGCCTGATTGTGGATGTGCTGTCTGAAGGCGGCCTGATGTATTTGTTTGAGATCCCAAGTCCTGGGTCTCACAATATACATTGTCGTGGTACCCCTCTAAATTCTACATTTACGGCGAGCTGAGCGACGCCTCGGGGAAAGTAGGAGAAGGGTACCCTCCATCGCCTCTCAACAGTCATAACGGCTGTTGGTGGACGGGGGACGGGGTGCAAGGGGCCTTTATAAGCAGCCCGGCCAGCCCAGCTCCTCATTCGACCGACTGCTGTCCGACTTCCAACTTCTCTCTCAACCTCCTTACGCCCTCTCTCTCTCCTACCCTTCCTTGCACCTGCTATGGTGATAACCGTGGGGTGCTCCCTTCTAGAATACTCATTGTGGTGATAACCGGCAGGGTATTCTCCCTCTTCCTGGCGTCTGCTGTGGTGATAACCGTGGGACGCCTCCTTCTCTCCTAGCACCTGCTGTGGTGATAACCGCGGGGTGCTAGCCTCCTTCTTCCCGGCGCCTGCTGTGGTGATAATCGCGGGTTGCTAGCAAAAGACTCCTGCGGAGCATATCCTTCACGTAGCCAAACCAACCCTACCTCCACACACATAAAAATACATTTTGTTAAATAAAAGCATTACTTACTGTGTGAGTTTTGAACTCACCTGCAACTATTCAACTGCAAAACTTGGATCCACCTGCAATTATTCAATTCTCATGTCTCCACGATAGCTAAACGTTTATATTATGCAATTACCATAACTAAATTGGCATTAATAATTGCAATAATTTAAATATTTACAGACAAGAACAAAACATGATTATTCATAAATCATGAACTACCTCATCCTCGACCCAACTGGTAAGTTATAGTGTATATCTACTGCTTTATGAAGGATTAACAATATTGTTCTTCAAATATGTAAGAGTTCTTGGGGAATATCAACAAGTAGGTACCTACGCTATAAACTAGGTCAGTTAATAAGGATGTAAACTTGTATATTTCAATCAAATCGTCTAATTGGTAACCCTACTACCCGATCCAACCTGCCCAAATTCGAGGATATAGTTACATGATGTGATATTGAAGGTTACGAAGTACCAGCAAATTTCCGAAGAAAAAATACCATTTCGCATTGAGTCCAACCTTAGTATGAACGCAAACTTTTGAAAATGATCTCTTCTCAAATCCTATCCAGTGCATTCTGAATCCATCCTTATACGAAAATATATTATATAAATTATTGATGTGTGTGTCCTTTCAGGCGATATCTGACATCGGCTATGAGAGGAAAATTCCAAAATTCCGACAAAATGTTTGTTATTACCTAAGTTTGTTATTACCTGAGTTTTCTGGGCAAAAATCGCTCAAAATCGGTTTAAAAAAACCCAAATCGCTGCATTAATTGGCCAAAAACTGGGTTTTTGCTAAAAAAATTAAGCAAAAATAAAATTTTTTTTAATTTAAAAGTTATTGCTAAAAATAGGGATAAGGTACCCACTTACATTCTATAATGTACCAGTACGACCAACAACAAAAATACAGAAAGGCGGTAATTTCAATCGGTAGGTACCTACCGAACTAACAATTATTCATGGTGGGGCAAAACATGTCGCTAAATTTATATTTTTGGGGTTCTAAAACAGTGAAATGGACATCAAATTTCACCACGTTGAAGGTGTTTCAAACATTTATTACGAGTATTTAAAAACTAGCTTATTAGGTCATGCTGCATGATACTCAGTGGTATTGATATGTATGAGTACCGGTATCGATCGTTAAACGGGTCAAACCAGCAGTACAATTTTTCTGTTACTAATTTTCAAGCCGCAAAACCCAACTCTACTGGAAAATGTTCCACACCAAGCAAGAACTGGATGAAGAGCCTTGCGTCACGCTGTTCCGGGAATATTTGCGGATAAAAACTGTGCACCCTAAACCTGATTATAGTAAGTGAAGGTGTGAAACAAAACCGGAGATCACCTAAATTATAGTGGATTTTTTCAGGTCTTGAGGGCAAATATGGGGTGACTCCATTTACAGTGTGACGCACAATCCAATGTTTGTGCTTATTATGATCATTTTATTCATTTCAGAGTCGGCAGTGAAATTTTTGAAGAAGCAAGCGAAACGGATCAAAGTTCATATTAAGATTTACGGGACAGATAAGAAGCCTGCAGTGGTGTACACTTGGAAAGGGATTAACCCGTCTCTGCCTTCCATCCTCCTCAACTCCCACGTCGACGTCGTACCGGCCAACGAGGTGCCTGAAACCACTGCTATCACTTATTGGGTACAATTAACTGCATTGAGGCAATGAAGTCCCAACTTGATAATCCGACAGATGTGGGACCGACAAGCTGTCGGATTATAACTGAAATTCTGGACTACCGAGGGTTCCGTTTAAACAATGGAAATAGGTCGTATAGGGCAGGAAAAACTGAAAGTTTCATTATTTACAAGTACAACAAAATATTTTGTATTCTACATCCGTATATCATTCGAATACGCCCTTCATAACTGTTTTGTAGGAAAAACCCTCCGTTCCAAAAGTCATCAGAAGGACTTGATAGACTTGAAAGGCATAGCAAATCTTGTAGCGGCTGACAGCAAGCCCTACTCTGAATGCCTGATAAGAGGCGCACTCCTGAGCACCGAGCTTTTCATGGTTCACCAATAGAGCTCACCTCCGACTCAAACGCTACGGTCAACACCGTATCGTATCAAAACGCCTGCATCATCACTGCGTTCCGTAACATCGTTCCGTAACAATTCTGACCGATCCGTCATAAACCGTGAAAATTTCCTCATTGCAACAAGTGGCTGCTGCTTACATTTTTATTCACTGCTTAACAAAAGAAGAACAAAAGACCCGCAAACCACCTCGTTGGTGGATGCTGAATGTTTGGCGGAACCGCGAATTGTACGGTGGGGCCGGCCTCATGGCTGACATGAAATTTCAAAAAGTCAGTGGGCTCTATAAAAACGTTACCCGAATGCATCCGAGCGATTTCAAGTTTTTGCTGCAACTGCTGGGTCCCAGAATTGCAAAAAGCGACTCCACCTTTCGGAGAGCCATCCCTGCCCAGGAAAGGCTGGCGTTAACCATACGTTTTTTGGCGAGCGGTGGCTACTTCACAAGCCTCCTCGACTGATGTTACGATACGGGAGGGCGCCCGACCCCGTCACCACTATCCGAACCTCGTAACGTATCATTCCTTTGATGTGACGGGGGGAAAGCGCCAACGGAGCGATCCGCCCCGAACCCGAACAAATAGGCGAAAATGTTCGGGGCGTAACATAATTTTAATTGATTTTTGACCGAACCGTTTACCGCGTCGGTCCGGGCGGTAGATGTCAGACACAGGGTACGATCTATTCACATGTCAAAATCAATAACTACCTACATTTTGTTTCATACTATAATGAATATTTGCTGTGATTTTATTTTACTATCACCAATGCTTATGGGCAATTTTCATGGGTAGGATTTTTGATTTTTGATCTCAGAATCGGATTTAGCACAGTTGAAAACCCCCAACTGCCTATTTTCATCTCAAAACTCCGAATAGCTTGGGCAAAAATGGATAGAAAGAAAACGAAATGACTTCATAGCGGACGGCGCTGAAGGTTTCCCCCAGGCTGATGCGGTGGTGAGGGGCCATTACTATGACGTCATTTCGCTTTCTTTCCACTGGTTTATCGCCTACTTTCGTCCATCTGGCACCGCTCATATAGCACCTTTTCGAGATCTTTTACTTACGAAAATAAAAGAAAACCGGTGAAATTGCCCATTCTTCCTTCTCTTTTTGTGGCATCCCGTCACTTGCAAAAAGGTCGCAAATTTCTTGCGAGCAAACGCGGGTCTTTTCTCCGGATCAATAATTATTTTTTGCATTTTATGAAAAAAATTAACGAAGAAAATGATGAACAATTGCCTGATTATGACCAACGTCATGGAACACACGAACCGAACTGAACAATGCTGCGTGCATAAGGAACATGCGAAAACCGCCGACAGGCGTTTTTAAAACCGAGTCGGGAGGTCGTCCGAACGAACCACCGACTCGGTTTCAAAACCGCCCGACGTTTTGCACCGCCCCATGTGAAAAGGTCTATCAAAATACATCGAGAGAGCCAACCGAGTCGGTTTTACTTTCGGGCAACGTTTCGGTCAAAAACACCGCGTGTCTTTGCCCTGAAATGCACGCCATGTGGGGCTGAGATACACCTTGTAAGGCTGTAAGTGAAGAGAGAGCTGTTGGTGAGCGGGCTGGTGCTCGGTCAAGTCTGGGACGCCCATTGTGGCTTGAGGGAGGTGATAATATTGTACACCGTGGCTTCATCTGAATCACTACTCTGGTGCACCCCTCATTCCTAGCAGATTACCTACATCTTAAGGATAAATTAAGTTTTCATCTCATCCCTGATTCGGTTTTTCTGTCAAAGGAAAATTGGCGTTTCAAACCTTTCGATGCTATCAAAGTAGATGGCAAGATCTACGGGAGAGGATCACAGGACACGAAAAACACTGCGATTCAGTACATTGAAGCCATCTACAGATTGAAAAAAGATGGTTTTAAGCCTCTCCGAACTGTTCACATAACATTTATGCCAGGTGACAATGATTAATAGTCATTCATTACTTGCAACTCATGGATCCTTGCAACTCGTTAGGTGCCTATTCCTTGAAATGAGAAATGAGGATTAGGTATGTGAAGGAAATGAGGATTGTATCCTCCTATGGAAAACTGGGTATCCCCGGAAGCTTCTTGATGTTGATGGTTTTAAAGTGAAAAGTTGGATCCTCGGAACCAAAGCGTTAAATTATAAATTGGCTTTGGAAGTCAGGTTGGATTCTCAGAGATGAGATCAAAAAATAAGTTCCATTCATGCAGCATGACCTTATGAGCGAACATACCGGGATGCACCCACTAAAATTCAAATTCAAAAACATTGGTTCCTTCAAAGTGACAGTAATACAGTATTACAAAACAAATTTAACCTGCAGCCCTTACGACATGGAGCGTAGCTCCAAAAAGCCACATCTTCAACCATGGTAGAATAAAATACTAATTCCTACATCAGCAAATGTTCTTCCTTCAACTTCCTACGTTAGCAAATGTTTTCTTAGTTTTTAACCACGAAAAACTCTAAATTTTATAATGTACCTAACGCCCTACGAACGATTTTAGTATCAGCAGACAACTGGTGAGAGTTTCTGTGGGTTTCTGTGGATTCAGTTGTTTTCACCTCAAATGTTTCCAAATTTTCACTAGGTGATTTACTGACTGCTTCTCTAAACGTTCCTCTGGGGCATTAGACCTAGATTTTCCCAATCCGCTAAGCAATCGTTTCAGTCATACGATAGGTCTCTTTGCACTCATACTCAGAACTAACGGAGCACAGTTCAACAAGTAACAAAAACTACTGAGATGAGGAAAATAATTTACTGGAGCGTCTGCAGCTGAAGTCGAAGGGTGCTAACTGTGTGGTATGAAGGTGTTCCAACTGCAACAGTTATTTGAACTAGGTAGTCACTGTTCCAGTTCCACTCTTGGGTTAGGTTCCACATGACCGCATAACTACTTGATCACTGCCGGAACACCCGCCCGTTCAGCCTTGACCATCTTCACATTTTTTAGATAGCGAAATTGGCGGTTACGAAGGGATGGGAGCCTTAGTCAAGACGGATCACTTTAAAAAGATGAACGTCGGTTTTGCGATAGACGAATCCTGTCCTGGGCAAAGGGAATCTTTTCTCGTATTCAACGACGAGCGACCTCATTGGGGTAATTACAACACCAGTAGACTTATGAGCCATTAAATAATTATGGTATGACCGTAAGTACATCCAGGGTGTAAAGAATCTACATGTCCATACTCGAGAAACGACTGTGGAATATTGTAGCAGAATATCTCAGGCACGATTACGATGTGGGTGACAATCTGTCTTATAGCTGGTCTAGAATGTTGCAGTGGTTGAATTCTCTTGCCGGGGCGAGCCGGGACACGGGTCTCTCCTCCAAAGCGACACTGCGCCCGAGAAGGCTCGAATCGTTCTGGACGAGCTCTACACGAGGAGAGCCGACGAAGCCAAAAGTCTCGCTGGGAAAGCGATGCCGGAAATTTACCAGGGGATGATGACTTCGATCAACCTCATGAGGATAAGTGTACGGGGCCATGTAACATTTGTACAGTACGTTGTACGTGGTACAGATAAGATTATTTGTATGGATTGTCTATCACTATAATGAGGAATGGAAATGGGTTGGAATTTGCTGCTTTTGACCTCAGAATCGGATTCAGCATCCTCGAAAACCCATGAATCCCAATTTTCAGCTCCGAAATCCGAGTAGTTTGGCGGGAATAAGCTAAAGAAAAAAAATGCGTGATGCCATCCGGAATATATCTCCCTGTCACTCGTTTCCCACGTACGGGAGTGACAGGCAATTAATACATACTACCAGATGAGGTCACACGCTTTTTCTTTCCCCTTTTTCGCCCACTTCCGTTCATTTCCGGCCAATCATGCAGCACCTTTTTGGAAAGCTCTCCGTTAGGCCTACAATTCGAAAGAATAAAAAATGCACCGTGTGCAATTGGAGTGCTCATAGGGCTCTATTCTGGCGTCTCCAAGATTAATATGCAAATTAATCTTTAATATATATTGCGATGCAACAGCCTAATGGGCATCCTCGTTATCGGTAGGTTGTGTGGATGTGGAAAGTGGTGTAGAACATTCGCTCGTATGTTAATACTTCATACTCATTGGTATGCTTCCTATCCATCGACAGGGTGGGAAGGACAACACGACGATACCCGATGAGATCTCTATGACCTTCGACCTGAGAGTCTCGGTCGAGGACGATGATCAGAGCATGACGTCCTGGCTACAGGTAACGATCACGTGCATACTATTGAGTATCGATGCTAGTACTTGTCAGCTTATCAGAGGGAAAGTATCGATATGTTACAGGCACAAGCCAAATTCGGGCATTTGTGGGAAATGCCCGGGCAGTTGGACTGCCCGGCCTCGTTGGGCAAATGCGAAGACGATTTGAGAGATCGAGGGTTGCCCGGGCAGCCAATTGCCCAGCGCTTGGTAGTCCAAAGCCGAAGGGAAAGTAAGACAACAAGCGATACAACCAGATGTGAACGTCTTTTGTGAGTGCAAAAAAATGCGCAATTCCAAGAGGTGTAAGTGCCGGGCAAACCATGTTTTGTGCAACTTAAAATGCCATAAGTGAGGACCATGCGGCAACAAAAATAATGATGATCATCATACTAGGTTCATAATAAGGACTAGCGTATTTTTTTGACTGCTGTTTCTTTGGCGAGGTTTTACTAACTTAATTTTATTAAACCATCATCCACACTTCTTTTTTTCCCCCTAGTGATGGTGATGGTTTTGCGTCTATGTTCGGGGTTTGTCCATCTTTTGGAGGGCAGGTCACCAAACGGGTAGGCCGAAGAATTACCCGGGCAAATCTCCATAATGTCGCCACATGCCCAACTTTCACTTGGGGTCAGGCAGACCTAGGCAATTCGCATATTGCCCGACTTCGGCTTGTGCCCGTAACAGATACACTGACAATAATTTATGGTAAGCAGGAAATAATCGATACTAGGTTTGTATGTATTCAGTATCTTGAGAAATTGGATTGTTTATTCGAATTTCGAAAATTCGTTGTATTCAATTAATTTCTTGTAAGTGTGGGGAGAAAAAGAAAAAAAAACGTGACCGACATGCCTAGTCCACATTCAAGAGCTTTGTACATGGCAACTGCATTTGTACTGCTGGTGCTTTAACTAGGTATATAACAGTAGTTTAATGACATGCATAGGTGGGCACCTAACTTCCTACATAATGTGGTTTATCATTTCCACCAGGAAATTCAAGATAAAGCAGGATCTGGAGTCTCGCACAAGTTTTTGTTAAAAGAGACAAAACCGCAACCAACAGTCCTCGATAACTCAAACCACTTTTGGGTGACGATGCAGAAAACTTTGGCGAAGAGGTTAGTCCGTTGGGATGACGCATCAAATAAAGAGGTTAAAAAAGGATAGAGCTGGTATTAGAGGAAGCGGCTGTGGTGGCTTTGGTTCTTTACAAGTTGTAGGAGGTGGGGAATGAATGGTATGCACATGTATGACCCGTGCTGAAATCAAGTGATTTTTTCATGTTTTTGTTGTACCTACTTATTTCCTTTCGGGAAGGTCCGATGCGGTACACATATCACGTCGTCAGCTGCCCTACAGCCTTATCAGGTGGAATGCACCTCGAGCGTGTTAGTACTTGGATGGGTGACCGCCGTGACACGTGGTGACATGTCCGAGTATGATCCATGGAGCTGTTGGGCAAACCCCTCTCCACTCAATGGGGTGAGGCGATGATTAAAGAGCGAAATTATCAGATTGAATTCTGATTCACTCATTGGAGGACAGCTGATCACGTCCTCAACGCTGGCAGGGCAGTCCAACAAAAATACCAGCCTGAAATGGCTGTTAATACTGGTTCAAACGGACCAGAAACCTGGTTCACATGGAGCAGAATGGGAGTTCAGCAATCTGATTGGCCAATGGCCTACCGCTCAGTGGAAACCCCCCCACCAAACGTGTTAATGGATAGAATTTTCTAATATTTTCCGCACAGACTAGATGGAAGCCGCCCGTGAATCACAATATAAACCCAGAAAATCTATTATTCATGATAACATGCAAAATGGCAGACGCGGAAGTACCTACCTAACAACTAGCGCGTTTATATTCTCATTTGTGTGACTGCTGCTTAGGCATCCGAACTATTTCAGTTGTTAAGCTCTCCCCTCCACCATTTTTCCGTCTTCCATTTCCACTGGTCGACCGCTTCCCGCTCCGTGTGAACCAAGAAGAGGGTATGCAGAAAGCTGTCCGTTCTACAATATGATTGGCCAATGGCCGTCCGAGTCCAGGATGTGCAGCATCTGTGGCACATCCTGTGCAAATTTTTAGATATTAGACGTTTTTGTACTTCCCGTCATCTTTACACGTTCAACCGTGGAATCGGTGATACGGGAAGACGGGCCAATGAGCTTGAAGCATACTCTAACAGTAACGTGTAGTTCTTCGCATACACGGGATGAGCTACTTCTTCACGTACACGGGAAGAACTACGCGTATATGTGTAAAGGATGCTTGAAGCTCACAGTTCCCGTCTTCCCGTATCATCTTGGTGTACCAGTCCCACGGCTGAACGTGTAAATATGATGGCCCGGAATGGGTCATAAATAAACTGTGGCTGTTCAGTCCTCAATGAACCCCACCCTTAATCACAACTGCTAAGCACTTGCATTTGATTGACTCAATTTATTTTTATAGTTGTTGCGGTTGTGTTTTAGAGGTTTCACGTTCGCTACCATCCCCAGCCCCACTTCTACCGACGGCAGGTTCCTCAGAGCTGTAAGTGAAGAAGATATTCAACAAAATCCTTTTCTTGACATGATTCTCACAAGAAATTTCTACACCTTCACATTGGTCCCTCCCATCCATAGGTGCCATAGATATAAAAACAACCTAGAAATTATAGTATTAATTTCGATAGCTTGTTCTAAAATGTTGACAGGCGGGTATCCCGACTGTTGGGTTCTCCGGTATAAGGCACACGCCCGTCTTGGCCCACTCAAACAACGAATACATCGACGAATCCGTCTTTCTCGAAGGGGTCGAAATCTTCTACCAAGTTATAAAAGCTCTTGCTGCAATCAACTGATGCCGAGTACTACCCCCAAGGATCACTACAGCATAACCCAAGGTCACACACTCGTATCTACATTCCCCTTCTGAAATACATCGTTTCGAATACGTCTAACCTTATGGCTAAATTATGAGTTTGGTAGGTGTGTACAAATATGAGGATACATATAAGTGTTTGGAACAGATAAATGCTCTCTTGTTCCTACAGAAATAATATACGAAGGTTCTATTAAAAACATAATTTATGATTGGTTGACGACGAGTTCACGAATTAATATAATAACAAAGGAGCCCATCTGTTACGAGCCAGTTCGACGGAACTGTTTTGGTCATCTCGACCCAGTTTTCCAGAACTCCCCTCAGGACATCGCCCTCAGGTTCAGTCTGCCGTACCAGCTTGTAAGCGATTCACTGTCCCTTATACCATTGTGTTTTTCATCTAATAACCCAATACAAATTGATTCCATGTGCGGGATTTTATGAGTATCATCCTTCTCAACCTGGACGAACCTTCATCCAACGCAAGGAACATTACATTTGGCGCAGTCTGTTGGACAGATAAGTTTCAGGAACCCTTTTAGACCAAATTTACCACTCCAAGTAGTGCAAAATTAAAAACATTATATCATAAACCTATCTATTATTACTAGTAGATACATACTGTATTGCAGAATACATTTATATATTTTTTAAAACAGGTTATGGTAATGTTTCAATCAGTGTGTTTTTATTTGAAAAGACCTAGAATAGAATAGGTTTCGCCCAACTGCGGAGCAAAATTCTTAAAGTTTTCCGTTCCAGGGTACCTAGGCAACCGTCCGTCCTGAACTTGTCCACACAGAGCTGGGTGAGCAGAACCGAATGGAACAGATTCTCCTTAAGAGTGCCACCCTGCACATGATTCTATACCCTCCAGAAGGAGAGCCCTGGCCAGCCATTATGCCAGTACGACTGAGTCCATCATCCGCAGCAGCACCCCCAGATGCTGTTAGTGTTCATTTAGTTAGTGTTCATTTCGAGCCTGCCACGTCCCTATTGTAAGGGATGAGCTACTAGATTACCGATAATTTCGTACGGCCAAAATATTTCCAAGGAATCTCCAATCTGCGTTTGGTGTTTGCTGCCATGGGAAGCACATCTCAAGATATTCACAGCTTACTCTTCTTCGCCTGTGGATGTGAATACCATTTACAACGTTCTGGAAGAATACCAATAGCACTATCCAATGTTCCCGAACTCTTCGAATGAACTCCTGTTTGCTGTTACTGACTTCGAATTTGCTGTGAGTTATTCAGTTTAGCTTCAGTGTGTTTCAGTGTATTCTAGTTCACATCTCGGCTGAATTTCATATACACACCTGAGGACAGGTGCTCCTCATAGGGGGAGGTGATGTTACGAGCCAGTTTGACGGAACTGCTTTGGTCAGCTCGACCCAGTTTTCCCGAACCCCTCAGGACATCGCCCTCAGGTTCAGTCTGCCGTACCAGCTTGTAAGCGATTCACTCTCCCTTATACCATTGTTTTTCATCTAATAACCCAATAAAAATGAATACTGTAATGTTCAATGTGGGGGATCTTATGAGCGAACCCATCCAACGCGAGGAACATTACACATCTACTAGTGCTACGACATCTGTTGTGAAAATATCGAATAGATTTAACCTCGACAAGTTAAGATGTTTTGTCCCTCTCCCATAACTGCAATTCTTCTTCTGGCCCTGAATAGAACCTTCACGTGGCCGTAGGTGTAACAATAATTTTCTTCCTATTCTCAGGGTACTATCTCATTTTTCTGAAGGGAGGACAGACCGCACGGAAATTTGGGACAATCCACATAATACGTATCTAGGTACATGTCCTAATGTACTCGTAGGACATGTAGGTGACATATTTTATGTTCTTGATTACAAAATAAAATTGTCATAAGCTTTTTTTCTTCAACAGTTATCTACCGATACTTTAAAAACAGAGAACAACCAGTAAATCGTTTTGGTTTATTAATTTCAATAATGAACCTTTGGAATCGAGCATGGAAAAAAAATTAACCCCCCTCAAAATTTGGTGGTTTTTTATTCAAGGTAAGTAGTTGCAAAATCCGAAAATGGAATAAAAAGCGCTGCAAATGATTACACATCGGTTTATTATTTACCTGTATAGATGCCCTTCTGCTTAGGTCACTGTTTTCTGTGGTCAATATGAGCTCCCCTCAGGAAAGCCCTAGATCAAGTACCCTACTGGAGTCGGCCCGGGAACTACTGTTAGCGAATTTTCGAAGAAAAGGAAGCTATTGTTCTCGGTCCAAAATTTTTAAAACTCGAATTTCCGAAAGATTTTTATACCAAAATCCGTTTCAGACCATCCTGAATTCCCTGCCGAAAGACACCAAAAATTATATGTATATATATATATATATTTATATATATATTTATATATTTATATATATATTTATATATTTATATATATATTTATATATGTATGTGTCATTCCAGACGATAACTCTCGAAAGAATTGAGATAAAAAGTTCAAATTTGCACGAAAAATCTGTCTTGGCAATCGACAGGCTAAGTTCGAAGATGGGCAGAATCGGGTCACCCTAAGGGGGAGTTTTGGGGAGTTTTAGGGGGGGAAAATTACCCATAAATTCCCAAAATGAAAAAGTCTGACAAGTGACACCTCATTTTAAAGGTTTTTGTACGCTGAACACGATGGTGAAATCAGAATTGCGATATCTCATTCCATTCTCAAACTGGAGCACTTTGAAGATGAAGGAACGTGGTTATTTCTTGAGATGTTCTTCCTGGTTCGTCTGCTCTAATCTGATAACGGAATGGGATATCGCAATTCTGACTTCACCATCGTGTTCAGCGTTGGAAAATCTACAAACCGAGGTGTTACTCGGCAAAAAATGGAACAAAAAATTTGTTACGTAGGTACCCAATACCTACTCTTCTGGTATTCAAAACATTTTTGATTTCCCCCTCCCCCTCCTTCCACCCCAAATTTTACTTTGCGTAAAACTACTCCTGTTTTAATTTTGTATGGTATCAAGTTGGGAAAACATTGGCCGAAAATTAATTTTCAGAAAATTTTAGGCGGAGGAGGAAGATGCCGAAAACTTCGAAAATTCGCTCTTATAGCCATGCTGCATGACTGTGGTTTTTTTTAACTGTCAATTTTAGAATTTCTCCCTCCACTCCCCACCCAGGAATCGGCTCTTTCCCTCCAGTTTTCAAACACGACAACCTGTATGTTTTACCGCCAGGTTTTTTTCTTAAAAATGCGCGGGATTCAATAATTCAATAATTAATTATTTGTTGTTATTCATGAAGCATAACGTCTGTTCAAATTACAAAAGTACCTATCAACAAAATCCAAAAGAGTCATCACTCTTCAAATGAAATAATATCGCAGAACAAATAACTCGATTTCATCAGCCATCGGTGATTATAATCAGGCCGGATATCTGGGCCGGATTTATACCGTTTCTTCACGATCATGTTGACGAAGCTTTTCGGTGCTCAAGAAAATCTTTAGTTTGAGATCAATTTAAACACGTAAAAAACCATACCCTTCTGTTGAAAGTTTTTAACTACGGCGTTCTGAAAATTTCAGCCCCTATTTTTCACCAGAGATGACAGTAACGCCGAGCTTCGCGGACCAACTACAAGCCGAATTTCATTAATTTTGGTTCATGTTAACTAAGAAAAGTGCGAAGTACGGCGGACGGCGTACGGACAGAAATTTTTTTAAATTCCATTTTCGGATTCAACATAATCCTGGAAACCACCAAATTTTGATTTGGGGGGGGGGGGGGGTCATGTTCGATTCCAAAGGTTCATTATTGAAAATGATAAACCAGAAGTGGGACAAAATGATCCAATTTCAAGGAGTGATGATGGGAGGACAGGTCGTAAAAAGTAGGTAGGACATGTCCTTCAAAAGTAGGTTCACCTGTCTCAGTTCAGGGTTACGCACTGGTAGGCAGACTTGACAAGTAGATACTGTTACATTCAAGAAACGCTCAGATTACCTACAAGAACATAACTTCAAACGATGCAGGGTGGCTAGGCATGAAAAGACCGATGCATCGCGATAAAATATTGACATAGGTTCAGTATTATATCGAATGCCTTCAATATCGATATATTAATGAAAAAAATACAGATATTTCTGATATATCGGTATATTGATGCCCATCCCTACTCCACACATTCGGTGCCCTAAATCGTCGAATGTGTTATCAGATATAATTTATTCATTCCCTTCCCCCCTACCCACCCGTGTAAAAGCATAAAAGTAATGAAAAACATCCCCAGCCCCTTCAAAAAGCATTCTCATAAAAACGAGCAAAGCTTTTTACCAGGTGTTGAAAAAAGAACTCATAAAAAATCCGAGCCAGCTTTGTAGGCTTTACCCCCCCCCCCCCCCCCCGGGGGTTTCTCTCTTTTCTTCTTTTAAAGCCCCTGCATTTTGAACATCGCGCACGTTGAAACATATTTTCGGCTGCCACGTTTCTTATCGTAAACCTTTTGTGTGTTTTTTTAATGTTCGTCTCTTCATTAAATAAAACACAATCTAGATCGAGCTGGCGTGAAAAACGGGCCGTGGTTATTTCATTATTTCATATACCTAAACCTAACTGAGGTTTGTTGGTCTGAAGCGACACGCATTCTAAATACAAACCAGCCTCGTCAAACGTCTCCTTTATATTCCTGATGTGAAATCTGTGATAAGCACACCGTCAATATTATTGGCAATATCGAAATAAATGAAAAAAAAGTTCCAGTCATGCAGCATGGCGATAAGAGCGAATTTAAAAAGAAATATTCGTGCTATTGTGTAAAAAGATGATATACAGCGAGAAACCATACAACTTTTCGTAAAATTATGTAATTTTTCGTGATTTTAGCCATTTTGACCCTTATAAAGTCTTTTTTTGAGAAGAATAATATTTTTATCACCGAAATCGTCTTTTATCGCCTTCGTCGTGAACCATAATCCCACACAACGTCAGGTGAATTAATATTGGTTTTAGCCCGTAATACCAATTTTTGACTCCCAAAAATCCAAATTTGACCCCAATTCAGTAGGTATTTAAAAAAAAACCTGAAATGGTATTTTTCTGTAAGTACTCACCCTTCCATACCACTTTCCGTGTTTTTATACATATTTTAGCCCTTTTTACCGATTTTTGCTCCCTAAAAACTCAAATTCGACCCTCTTAAAATTTTTGAAAATTGCTCATCTTCGAATTCATCCCTTTTTGGCAATACGAACATTTTGGCGGAATTTGGAATTTCCTTACCTATCGTCTGTAGTGACACATAAATAAATACCTACCTATACATTGCGATAGGTTCATTTTCTTTGAAAATTCGCTAAAAACCGAGTTATTTGATGGTTGTCTATTTCTACTAATGCAGAAGCAATACAGTTAGGTTTACCAGTTTCGGTGATCAAGCCATCGTCAGTAACAAACAATAGTTCCGCAATCAGGAAAGTATTCCAGGGGTTTGGCTCGTCACTAACCTCCGTGATTCTGGAGGATGACCAGGTCGAGTTGAGCACCTCGCGTGCACAAAACGTTCATACCGTCAAGTCCTGGTACCTTGATTCTGCCGATTCTAGTATCATAATCGTCAATCTTCACAGATTTTCATACCACACGTGCATCATTAGGTACTTCCCAACTGCACATTTTCTAATTTTGATTACTTACATATTTAAGGCTAAATGCAACGAGTTTAGTAGCAAAATCCATTACCACGTGGCAGCATCAAAATAATTCAGTTTTATTCTACTTCTCATTTGAGAGTGGAGCGAGGTATTTAAATTCGGAAAACGTATTTCTCATCAATATTCACGTAGAATTCCGGGAGAAATAGTGTGCAAATTTTTTGCTCACTGTTCCAAAACATTGTTGTTCAAATTTTGAAAATGTTATTCAAATTCTGTTTAATAATCGTGCCTATAATATTACGGCCGTGCTAGATAGGTGGAACAGCATAGCTTTAGAATAATTAGCGTTCCAACTTCCATAATTTTAACATAACGATTTTTTTTATAACCTTGTAACCTACCTACCTCCCCCGAAAATTAATTTTTTTTACACATCCTCGTTAAACGTCTTATGATGCAAACCTATAACCCAAATAACCAGTAACAGAATTTTGCAAACGAATAGTTAACTATTAAAAGTATAGCGGAGAGTAATGGCTATGAGGGAGACCTCATTGATACAATATGGAATACGGTTCTTGGGGGAAAAAGAGAGGGAATTTCAAATCTAGTTGGGGAAGGACTACGACTGAGGAGAAATGGACAATACCCAAACCGTATTATGAATAAGAATATTTATTTGCACATTAGGCCTTATTATGGGACAATTTCGGACAACATTGGTAAAATTAAACTTCTAAAGGGTTCAAATTAATGTTCAAGATAAAAGTGGTGTGTATAAATTGGTGTTTAGTGGACTTGACTATTGTGGTCAAACTGGTTAGAAATTTGGAAAAAGGATAAAGGAACACGAATAAGAGTTCAGGGATAATAAGGGTGATTCGGCCTTTAATGAATCCAATCACAGCTTCAGTTTTGATCTTACTGATGTTGAGTTTCTCCATTTCTGCCCGAAAGGGAGCATGTTGCATGTGCCTACTTGAAAAATTCGAAATTATCAAGAGCGGTAGAGTTGGGTAAATCTTTGAATGAGTAGTTCCTCCAAAGCTTTTCTCCATTATTGTGTTCATTTCCGTACCCCCCCCCCCCCCACCATACCTTCCTTTCACTTTTTTTTCCATTCACTTCCACGGCCTTGTTTGACGATGGTTTGATCACCGAAACCCTTTCAACGGTGTATTTTTCGTGTATTACTGGAAATAGGCAACCTTTCAATAACTCGGTTTTTATTTTAAAATTTATGAATTCCAAACCAAAAATCCAAATTCTACAAATGTTTTGATGATGAAACTTCGTTCATTCCTGATAAACTCGAAGGGACTGACTTCATACTTTATTTTATTCCTTAGAATACAGCTTATCTGAACGCTGCATGCTGTATTAGCATTCTATACCTATTTTGAAGATGAAACTTCGTTCATTCCTGATAAACTCGAAGGTCCTTACTTCATACTTTATTCTATTCCTTAACTTTATTAGCAGCTGAGCATACAGCTTCTATGAAAGCTTGAAGCAAGAACTGGAAGGTTCAAGAAAAATACCGATAGTATAAAATAAACTTTTATTTACATTGTAAAGAAACGCTAATTCAACAAACATAAATAACGAAATATAAAATAAACTTTTATGTACATTTCATGATAGAATACGTAGGTATAAAAAATAACTAACACAAAATTACAAAGAGATAGGTACGCAATGAATTGTCGAGATTTCTTGGGAATCTGTGCTTGTTTTGTAGGAAGGACGCAGTAATAGTCTGATTTCTACGAGCCCTTCCGGGAGGAACTTTGCTCTTCCTTAGAATCTACACATCCTTTATTTAAAACACAGACATAACAAGTACTTGAGAAAGGAAAACTAAAACAATACCAAAACACTTTTAATATATTAGAGGCACTTACTAATACACCACTGTATGTACTGTTTTAGTTATTCTTTTGTTATTAGTAAAAACTTTCTGTGTTTTCATTAAAAACTTTGTCTAGAGCCTGAAGAAGAAGGCAAAGTTCACCCCCGAAAAGCCCCCGTAAGTGTGTAGAAACCTAACTATTGGGGTTGGTTCAATGGCTATTTAAATGCCGTCCGATTTAAATTACTTAATAATAAAATAACATAAATAACTTTAAAATAACATAACTCGATAACATACCATCCTAGTTCAACAACATGACCCATAAACTAACCTGGCTTATGTACATCATTAGTATTTAGGCCAATAAACTAACAGAAAAAGAAACAACTAATAACAATGTAAATTTCAAAAACCAATAAACATTAAATTTCATGAACTCATTTCGTTAAAACTTAAAAAAGGAACCTGGTAAAAAATCGTATAAAGCTAATCAAAGACTCAACCGTACATCGCGAACATTTCAATAAGTAAATGACTTGTTTAATCAACATCTAAAAACTATAATACAAACGCGACAAGTTTGCTTCTCCAAAATGCCGAATGGACACCAATAATAACAACTAGCGTTGTCAATTTTTTTTTTTCATTTCGAGTATTTTAAGTAAGTATCGTCAATAGATTTTTTTTAGAATATTCACTTTATGGGGAATAAAACACTTCTCACAAAATGGGGGTTTAATATAATCGATTATAGTTGGGGTAAATTCGTTTTTTGTGGTTGTAATATAGGTAGTATTTTTGTTGATTTGTTATTTCCATGGTTAATAAGTGAAATACTATTCATTTTGGTAGGTGAGTAAAAATTATGATGCATCTGGGTTTGATTGAAACGTGTTGTCGGAGGCCTATCGTATTGTTTAACGAAGGAAATACGAGCCTTTTCGTTCCTCCGTGGAAGTTCTAGCTCGACTCTCGTCCCGGTAACAACCCCTTGTGATTCGCTCAGTTTTTCTTTTTCATGAATTTTAAATTTAAAAGTGAAGTGGCAGTATTTTCAAAGGCAATTCTATTACCTTCCCGTTCTCACATAAAGTTACCCACCTGGTACGTTACCTATTCGCAAATTGGATCACCGATCGTTCAAAGCTCGTCGCCAGAACAATGGAAGGGCCGCTCTTCCCATCTCGTCGACGACATTCCACCTACCACATATTTTGCCGGTATTAGTAAACGAGTGAGCCACATTTTCTTGATTATTCTACCACCATTTCATTTCAGGTATACGTGCTGTCGCAATTAATTTCGAAATTAATTAAGGTGTTCAACTCCCACCACGTGCCTACCTAACCAAGTTTTTTTGTGGGTATTTCCATCCTCTTTGATATTTTTTACGCCTACCGCACACGTGTACCTGTTTAATCCTGCGTGACAGTACTGGGTAGCAGAACTATCGATAGTTCCCCACCACCAGCAATGGGACTGATACTGCCCCTTCAAGGCCCTGATGCGATTATTCGTGGATTGCATCCAAGTGCCAGATCCGAATCGTTGATTTTCCGTTGAGAGGTCCTCGATATTCCGTAGAGCGCCCTTCAGAGATATGTAGAGTAGTCCGTTAGAAGGCTCTTCCAGGTCAGGTTTTACCAAACTCAGTTATCCAAAATGTCTATTTCTAAATCCAAGCCCCCCCCCCCCCCCCCCCCCCGGTCAAAACTATCATCTCCAGGTCCCAGTAGGCCAACATATCACGTTTAATTCTAAATAAATTCTCCAGCACTGAGCGTATTTTCACGAATTTATTGATATCTTCATCATCCCAACCTCTCGCATGTTACGATTTTGCACACAAAATGCCCCTCAAGTTTCTTCTAGTTTTGATAATATTCGTGTAGCTGTGAGGCTCAAACGTAGGCAGACTGACAGGAAAATGAGATAATGCTGCCATCTCAAACCCAGTGACTTAAAACAGTGAGGGTATAGTAATACGGCATGGTCTTCCTTAACTGGCAGAAGCGACTAGGGATCAAAAATTCCACAACAATGAATATTATATTGGAAAACTATGCCATAAGGATTGAAATTAGTCCAAGGAAATTCTAGTTGTCTAAAGCTGACGAAGATCCGTGGATTCTCTAGTTTTTCCGTAGCTTTGCCTTGAAAATCCGTAGAAACAACACTCCAAGAACCCAGAATCAAGAAGTCGAGAAGTTAAAAGCATAAATTACATTACAATGGAGAATATTCACGAGAATTCGACTGAAGTCGCCCAGTTCGCACAATACGGTTAATTATAAACTCCATTCATTTTAACGAATTTAAAAATGCAACAACCGAATTTAGGTGTATATTATATAGTTTTTAGTGATTACTGTAGACGTAGAACCTGTGCAAAGTCCATTCAGTTCTATAATACTCGTATATGCTCGGTGAATCATAATGTGATTGATATTGCCCTTTCATGGTCCTTGCATCACTCCTAAGTCACTGGGTCCTGGAGATCCCTAGGTCTATAGAATCAAGAAGTCAATCCATTACCTACATTGTTCAACATAATTAGCCCCTCATTAATTTTATCAACTTCTTATGGTCAAATTTAGGTGGTTAATTATTTAGTAAGAAGTGATTGCCTGGAATTTGTGCACAATCGACTGATTTTCATTCAAAGGCGTGTTGACCCATATTGGGCGATACTGCCCCGTAACGAGGCGACTCATGCTTGCAGTATACCGAGGTAAAACAGGTCTCCACCGGTCCCTGGACGTATAACCACAGAATCAAGGAGTCGAGAGGGTAGAAATATCAGTCCCTTTACTTACAACGGAAAATATTCAAGAAAAGACAAAATTTTCCATTGTTCAACTTCTTCAGTACATCAATTTCAACAAATTCAACAATACAAAGATTTTGTTGGTTAATATACCGTCAGTAGTGATTATCGTAGCCTTGGACCATGTGAAAAGTCAATTTTTTTTTCTCCGGAAGATCTGAAGCGGTAAGCGAAGTGTCCTCACATGTGCAGAGGCTCTTCGTAGACGTAAGTGAAGTGTTGAACGGTCTCGACGAGATACGAACAAGTAGAGTCGTTGATATGTCCACACTTGACGGTCGTGCTGTAGACGCTGTCAGCACTGACCAGAGCGCCTCGGGTGGGGAGATCCCTAACCACATCCCTGCAACAAACGGAGGAAGACTTGTGAGGTGAAAGAACACTTCTTGTTAGTGCAGAATTTGGGCTGAGAAGTAACAAAGTTTAACCAGACGGAGCACCATTGAATTTTGGGTTATCGATAGTTTTTGACGATACTGTCGCTGCCGAAACCAACAAAACATCATTTAAAAGTCTGAAGAAAATAGAAATCTGTCAGCAATTTCCAAATCAAATTCAAATTTCCCAAACGGATTTAGAAAAATAAGGTAGAAATTAAAATAAAATAATGGAGTAAAAATGAAATAGCGTAAATTAAGATGTTAGGTAATACTACTATATTTTTCTTCGAAACTTACCTACATAATCTAGTTAAGGGTAGTGATAACAGAAAAACTTAATAACCTGATACAAATGATTCATTTTTGAAATGAGCACCTATTCAGAAAAAAGAAACACAGCTTAAAAATGACAGGAATAATTTCAAGAACTTTCAGATTACAATTTGGTAACTCAATAAAATTATACTACCAAGAATAGTTTTTTTCCAAAGAAATGTTAAAAATATTAGGATAATGAAGAATACGACGAAGTCACTGAAACCCTGTCCAAAGCTGTCCAAAAATAATGATGAAGTATGGCACTATTTTTCCGCCCGGCTGTTTTTATCTACTTGGGTAATTGGTTTTGGATTTTAATGCACACCTAAACAATAACTATGCAATCAAAAGTAGTCAAAAAAAGTCAAGAGCTATAAGTGACGTTATAAGAATTAGATTGAGGTGAATTGACAATATAATTGTCTTAAAAATGTAGGTATAAGTAGGTAATAAAACATGGGGATGCTGAAAACTATCTTCGACAGTACCTATCGATGGTTAGGGACCATCGATACTATCGCAACTATCGATAGTCCTCCACCTCAAGAGTCTTAGTACATGTCAACTACATAGTTTTTCATGCAAGCTTGTTCGAAAAACTCAAATTTTTAGCGTTTGTTTGTTGCACCAACAGAGAGAAGTGTTACAAAATTTATGACTACGATTCTGGCAGCATAATGGGGTTATGCCAAGACATAAAGATAGCCATTTCTACTGTCACGCACCTCATGAACACGATGGCACTTGTCACTGCGCTCAACTTGAAACTGTTTAGCTTCATATAACCTGAATTAACCTCTCTGCTGAGCTCTGCTCCCAAGATCCATAGTCCTATATACCCTGGCGAGCAAAATTTTAAACACTCTATTATTGCAGTTGTGTCCATGAACCTACTTACATAGCATGAGCCTACTTACATAGCACGTTTTAGAAATTTTGAATCGTTTGTAAAGTACAGTCCATCGATGTAAAACATAGTTATTTAGGTTATTCATTAGTAGTAAACATTAGTAGTTATTCAGGTTATTCATTAGCACCTAGTAAGTCTTTTGGTTTATTATTTTCAATAATGAACCATTGGAATCGAGCATGAAAAAAAAATTCTTACCCCCCCTCAAAATTTGATGGTTTACGTTTCAAGGTATGTAGAATCCAAAACTGCAATAAAAATATTTCTGTCTGTCCGCCGTACGCCGTACACCGTACGGGCCACTTTTCTTAGTTACCATGAAAAAAAATTGATGAAATTCGGGTTATAGGTTCCGTTCGGCGTCTAGTTGGTCCTCGAAGCTCGACGTTACTGTGAGTCATCTCTAAGGGGTTCAAAATAGGGGTTGAAATTTTCAAAACGCCTATACCTTTTTTTACGTAAATATTTTTACGGTTTTAAATAGTTCTTGAACTTTCGAGTTTTTTAAGACCATCCGGAGCATCGTACGTCCAGCCGTTCGTTCACAGTAAGGCCCCGAAGTTTGCACCGACAGGCATTTTCGACTCCAGTGTGAATGAAATTGTATACAATTCAAACCAAATCTCGTAACCAGAGACGCGCCCACAATAGGAATTTGTGAATACGGCCAATCATTGGTAGGGATCACCTGATTATATTGGCGGAGTATGAAGTCGAGTTGGTTGTTCTGTGATATTATTTAATTTGAAAAATGATGGCTCTTTTGGAGTTTGTTGGTAGGTAGTGAAACTTGAACAAACGTTGAAGTATTATCGATGGGTAAATTATTAATACGGTAAATCATTACTCAACGGTAAATTATTACACAACGGTTCATTATACCATCTACGTAGAAGGGGCTGGAGTTTGTTGGTAGGTACTTTTGCAACTTTTTTCACTCCTCATCAACAATTTCTTTTCAGAACTTCATTATGTGTGTTTCTTTTTGTTAGGTACTGTTTGTCATCGGCAGAATTATTTTAGCAACATTTAACTCGTGATTTAGGTAGGTACCTAGTAACGAGTACGGGGTTAGGTACTAACCTACGGAGGGTCTGCGATCTACATAATATGTATATAATAGTACATATCTTATTATATAGACGGGTTATCTATACATAGAGCTGTGATCTGTAACAGAAGGGTATTCTATACAAAATAATAAACCGTTGTGCAGGGATTTGCAGCGTTTTCTGTTTACACCGGAGATTTGGGCATCCATGGAGCGTTCCATGTCAACGAGTAATTACTAGTAAAAATTAAATATCCCACACATACCTACCACGGTAAGTACCACAATATGGTACCCATCACTTCTATATTTGCTGGGAAGTTAGGAACCTACTCCTATCCATAATAACGGCGCTCCTATTGGTTTTCAAGATGTTTCATCCCTGCCTCCACACGCCACACCCCAAGTCTGTGTCAGTTTCATACTTTTAATGGGATAGCTATCTGCACGATTTATTTATTTATTTTTCATGAAAGTAGATTCCACCCTGAGCATTTTGACACCAACCGCACTGCCCTACGATAAGTGGTTCTTTTTCCGGGATTTTTCAAAAATTTAACCAATTCTGAAGTCATTGCACCCCTCCCTCTGCCACCTGAGACGTCAGAATTGGTTGAAACTTTGAAAAATCTTAGAAAAAGAATTACTTAGCTTAGGACAGTGAGTTTGGTGTCGAAGTTTTCAAGATGGAATATACTTTCACAGAAAAACATCATAAACTGCTTTTGTGACCCATGCAGACGTAGGTACCCAATTATGTTCACAGTCCTGTTTAACACCTACAAGTTTTATTATGTTTAGGATCATAAAGTCATCGCATCAGACACCTAAGCTTGAAGGGACATCATACGAATTGGAGTTAAGCAACGAAAATAATACTTCATACCTAACGATTTTCTACTCAGAAAGGAAGGAACTTTGAACTAGAAGTATCAAGTCCTCGATGATGCAGTTTCCCCGATGAATATTCATCTGTGTAGGCTGAGAAGATAACCGAGATATTTCAACGTAGAAATATTAACGGAGCACTACGAATTTCTAATCCTCGAGTTTATTAATGGCTGATTATAATACCTGATCTTCCTCCTCGAGAATTTTCCAAACTTACCCGTGACGATTTCAGAAAGTTACCTCTTCCTTCCCTTTCAACCCTTTCTGCTCTCTGCCAATGAATACCACCTTTCTCCTTTTGTTCTGAAAGAAAACCAACTTGACATTCAAAAGAAAACGTAATCTTTCAAAAGCGTTTTGAATATTCATGGCGGGCGGTAGTTTTTTTTTCCCTTCCAGAAAGTCTAGAGCGGAGTATTGAAGAGGGAATACAAGGTATTGATGCAATCGAATCACGTTTTTATTAAACATCGGTCCTGAAGATGTACTTTTTTCCCCCGAAGTATGTATTGTATTTACTTTATTTCATGTCACTGCTTTGGAAACTACTGTTGATCACAACTAATTTGGGCTTACTTGTATAACTGTAGGGTAGGTGGGGGCAAAGCCCTGCCTCGACTTTTTGAATAGTCCGCGACTGATTTGAGAACTGACCACCAGGCAGCAGTTGGGGTTTTGCAACTGGTGATCTGTCATCAAAGCAAAGGCGTCTGGGAGGCCAAGAAAATGAGATAAAATTGTTTTTCACGTTTTTGATGTAATTTTCTTGAAACTTCAGTTCAAAATTGGGCGAGATCGGGTTGCACCAAATGTATCAACCAATATTATCACTGAATAGTACTGTAACTAAGGTTTAATGTTGTGAATTAAATTTTGCTTCAATTCACTTCACGTAACCTTACTGATGCGACATTCCCAAACACATCAAGTGGGGCAAGTCCCTGCAGGTTCTTGGAGGAAAGTCCCTGCACCCCTTAAATGCAGGGCTTTGCCACATTTAGTACTGGAACATATTTTGGCGTTGTACCTAACATTATCAATAAAATACTTCATTATTTATAATTTATTATCTGTTAAATAGGTGTGTATTGCATTCTAAGAGTAGGTGATAGCTACTCAATGTTCAAAAAATTAAAATAACTTTGAAGGCCAGTTGCGATTTGCAAATTTTTTCAGAAGAGATTAAACCAATATTTTGTGAGTTTTGACAAAAGTATCTTTTTTTAATCCATGTCCATCTAATTGGGGCAAAGCTCTGCAAATCTTTTTTTTCTTCTTAAATCAGAATTTTTCCGTGGATATCGACTGGAGGTGACTGGTGTTTCCAGTAGTTGAAGTTAAGATCCCTACCTAAAACTCAGACGTACAATTTTGAGGAAATCTGCTTCTGGTTGGTCACAATGGACAAAAACCCGAAAATTGCAGGGCTTTGCCCCCACCTACCCTAACCATATCATATATTAATGTTCCTTCCATCCTTCTGCGGTAGGTTCGTTAGCACTGACTTTTTCTGACAGTTAGCTGACTCCTCGAAAACCGTAAGAAATCAGCCATGATCCAATACCACCTTGATAAGCGTTTGAGAAGGGTTACGATTTGTTAAAATGGTTGGGAATCGACAAGACAGATGGTCAGTTCTCGCCCACCTTATTTTCTGTGGACCGGAATGACGACCAGAAAACCGGCTCTGGACAATCAGGAAAACACTGCGAACAGCCGGTCATGGATAGTACTTACTATACAGTCAGAAAATAGTCCAAGAACCAGTGCAAACGGCTCTACGCCTTTCTGACACTCAGACAACCGTCAGACGGTCACTGTGAACAAACTATTATCACATTCCGCTCGCTCTCCCCCCAACACAACCCACACTTTGTTCATCTAACAGGAAATTCCCGTATACTACAGGAAAAGGAACCAATATATTTAACAGAAACACCCATCAACACATTTCATTTCCCAAAAACCAACTACAGTTTTCATCCTGTATCATGATGTGATAAATACCTTTCTATGTCGTAATAAGGTATTCATTACCTCATTAAATTAATGTGACCAAAAATACCATTTAGTAAAAATTGTCTATCTTTTTTATCGTGACAAAGTGGAAGTGTCTTTCCTATGCTCCTCATTTAGTTCCACACACAAGCCACTTTAGCTACCCACCTCAAGCAACACTGACAACATGCAGTTTTGGGAAATCTAATATTTTAATATTTAACTGACTGATGAGCCGTCCAGCAAATTTAAAACCAAAACCTCGTCATCCTAGCTCATCACTGACCGCTTTTCAGAAACACATATCTCGGAGGATTTGGCGAATGGAATGTCGAAAAATAGGGAAATTCCCCAATTTCGATTAAAAATTCAGAAATATGCACAAAACGGCTCAAATATGCAAAAATCTCTGAAATTGAACCAAATATGCAAAATAATTAAATTTCAATTTAACACACGCTAAACGCTTCAGATACCCTCAAAACGGAAAAGTAGAACGATATACACGATAAAA
This sequence comes from Leptopterna dolabrata, assembly GCA_954871275.1. NCBI lineage: Eukaryota > Metazoa > Arthropoda > Insecta > Hemiptera > Miridae > Leptopterna > Leptopterna dolabrata. Next base: position 26,323,073 of record OX940988.1, read on the forward strand.
TATTAGAGGTAGAATCACTAAGGGCCATTGGACATTCGAAAACCAAACGGGGAGGGTGGTGGTGGAGTTAGACGGGGAAACACAGAGAACCACATTACTCCATGATAAATTACGGTCAGTAGTAGTGTTTACAACGGTTCAAGGATTTTTTACACTGAATTGTGGTTTTGACATTTCGTGGTTTGTTTACGCACATTAAACTCGGAGCAGCACGAAGTTAGTTATCTACATATCTATTAGTAACGCACAGTTACCAACCACCAGCGTAGAGAAATATTTCAAATCATAGGCACTTATTGGGGAATAGGAAATGACAGGAAATAGGTTTAAAAAAAAATCAGTCATGCAGCATGACTTAATGAGCGAATTTTCAAAGAAATATTCGAATTAATGGCTATGGTTTTGAATAAAGGAAAACTTCGGTCTAAAATTTGGTTTTCTATGTATATTCTCTTCGTATTTATTTTAATTTGTACGTTTTGTCCATCCTGATTCTACCGTTTGTTTATTACGTAATTGTACTAAGTGCTTATTTATTTGATCGCTGTGGGTAAATTCAAGGAGTTGTACTAATCGTTTGCCTCCCCCTTTTTTGCTTCGAACTCTCGTCTTCAATTAATACTTCTCACATTTTTCAATCTGACCACTCTAAGGGGGTGGGGGTAAGAGTTTAAAGATTATCCTAGTTTTGGGTAATTTTTGCGCACTTTAAATGCTCTAATTTAAGAACGGATTTAGATATCTAAAATCCGATTTCACCATCGTGTTATGCGTGCAAAAACCTTTAAAATGAGGGGTCACTTGTTAGAAAATAACATTTTGGGGATTTTTGGGTAATTTTTGCGCACTTTAAATGCTCTAATTTGAGAACGGATCAAGATATCTAAAATCCGATTCCACCATCGTGTTCAGCGTGCAAAAACCTTTAAAATGAGGGGTCACTTGTTGGAAAATAACATTTTGGGGATTTTTGGGTAATTTTTGCGCACTTTAAATGCTCTAATTTGAGAACGGATCAAGATATCTAAAATCCGATTCCACCATCGTGTTCAGCGTGCAAAAACCTTTAAAATGAGGGGTCACTTGTTAGAAAATAACATTTTGGGGATTTTTAGGTAATTTTTGCGCACTTTAAATGCTCTAATTTGAGAACGGATCAAGATATCTAAAATCCGATTCCACCATCGTGTTCAGCGTGCAAAAACCTTTAAAATGAGGGGTCACTTGTTGGAAAATAACATTTTGGGGATTTTTGGGTAATTTTTGCGCACTTTAAATGCGCCAAAACCCTCCTTAGAGTAGGCCAATTTCGCCCATCTTCGAACTTAGCCTTTCGATTGCCAAGATAGATTTTTTGTGCAAATTTGAGCTGTTTATCTCAATTCTATCGAGAGTTATCGTCTGGAGTGACACATATATAAATAAATATATAAATATATATATATATATATACATATAAAAAAGTGTTAAATTTCAGGAATCGTTTTAGAATGGTCTGAAACGGATTTCTATGAAGAAAATTTCCAAAAATTTATATTATTTAAATTTCGAAGCCATTGCAATAGCTTCATTTTCTTTGAAAATTCGCTAAAAACTAGAATAACATATTAACTCAAATTCCTGAAGTTACTTGAATTATAAATTTCCTAAAGTGACGAGCCCCTAAAACAACTTTAAAAATATCGAACATGATTAGAATTTAATTTAAACTGTAAAACACACATAATGAAGTTCTGAAAAGAAATTGTTGATGAGGAGTGAAAATTCTGAAAAGACACACGGTCAAGCAAAACACAAACGGTGGGTACAGCTTCCGTACAAGTACGCAACCACGTGGGACATTTTATGTCTTAGCGCCCCCTCCCGCACCCACACCAAGTACTTCGTACTTAATTGTTTTGGTCACCTAGTCCGAACAGCCTTCAGTCCCAATTAGTTCGGATTAGCCGGACTCCACTGTATTATGTACGTAAACATTCATTTAAACAATCACGCTCATACCGCAGCTTGTTGGCCACGCAGTCCGCAGTGGTTAACGTAGTATGGTTAGGTAAATCGAGAGCTATCCAACGAGTGGTGAACGATTTTTGTACGATGATAACTAGCGGAGATAAAGTTCCGTAGCAACGAATCGGTTGTAAGCGAAAATCATCAGAATTATTTTCGTGACGTTGTTTCCGTTGCATGTCTCCGTTGCATGTCCCGCGTTTCATTTTCGAGTTTATGTAGCAAAGTAAAGACATAAAATGTCAAAAACACACATGCAAAATATGCAAATTCCAGCCCCTACCTACTCATCACAGACCAAAGTACGCAGAAAAGCTCCAATACTATAAAAACGCTGCAAAGTCCTTGTCACATGGGTTTATTATTCTACAGAAATGTTGGCTGTACATTTATTGTTTGTTTCATGTGAAATAATTGAAATAGCTATTTCTGATGGTTTCCACCAATTTTGGCCCCCAAAACACAAATTAGGTAGGTACGATCTTTTTTTTTTTCAAATTAACTTTGATCATTGGTAGTGCCATTTAATCGTCTTGATCCACGTGTTGACACTTTTTCTAGTGTTATTCTACAAACTGATGGTGATTTCAGACGATTTCGCAGGTTTTTGACTCATACAAAATCAATTTTGGGAGCTGAACATGTGGTACAACCTCAATTTTCCACTCCTTGGCCAAAATCGACCTCATATTCGATCTTCTCGTCCCCAAAAACATGGAAAACGATACCTCAAAAGCTCATGTTACCAACATGTTGCTAAAACGCAAAAAGTACCTATTTTTACACACATTTTCACTCATAACACCCCTGGGTATATTCCGATCGGGCTGAAAAGTTTCGGGACACAACTAGGGCCCAAATGGAGCATGTGTGCGAAAGAACGACTTTTTTAGACCGAAAATGAAGCCTGTACACGTGATACGGCGGACGGCGTACGGCGGACGGACATTGCATTTTTTGAATCTACGCACCTTGAAACGGAAAAGAAAAAATTTTGAGGGGGTGTTATAAAAATTTTTGCTGAGCGAATACATAGGTGTATTATTCACAGAATAATAAACCAAAATGAAGACTTCAACATCAGCGCGAAAACCAATTCTCCTAAGTGAGTAGCATACAGCTCGTAATTTCAACTTGAAATACGCTCAACATTCTGAAAGATAGAAATGATGATTCGAACAGAAACATCTCCGGAGGAGAACAAGAGTTGAAAACATCAAAACGGTTTTAAAACTGAAATTTATCTCGGCGCCAACTCGTGAATCCCACCACGCGCACCTTCCAGTTATATAAAGATATTTTGCTAATACCCTCGCCTCGAGGTGGAAAGTTTTCAAACCTCCGAAAACTTGAGAAACTGTTAAGCCCTTCCAGACCTTCCTTTTCATGAGTTCAAAATACCACGGAGTTGAGAGAGATAGAGGGAGAAAGGAGGTTTGGAGTGTGAGTGGGGACTTAGAATGGGAACAATGGCAGTGTTGAGATGTTTCATTGCCTAGAAGATTCAGTTCTTTCAAGCAGCTCCGTTTAGCATTTCATTTTGGATATCTCAAGAAGTATGAGAGGCATGATGGTTCATAAATTATCACACGGCAGAAATTTTGCTTCCAACTTGCACTTCAAGCCTTCAAGGGTGATTCATTGCTGTTTATAACATCCACGGACAAATGTGCCCCCTCGCGTCTACCACCTTGCCGTTGGTGGGGGGGCTTAGTCCGCGGCGCACACCATCTATTGCACGATCGCACCTCCTTGGAGTGTGTTGATCACTGGATGGTGTGGGCCATTGCACACGGCAACTAAGAGTAGACAACCCTCAAGACCAAGGTGTACACGCCGTGCTGATGGTCTGCATGGTGCAGAGGGCAATGTGCACATCTAACGGCTGCCCCCAGGGTACCGGCCGACCCCCTGGGTGTACTTAGGCTTGCCTATACATGCGGGGCTCTGTATGGGTGGACGACCCTTTCCCTAGCTTCTCGTGGGATCAAAACGAAGAAGAACGAAAATAAAAATTTACATTTACCAACCACTGTCAGTGAGGAAGAGAGCTGCTCTGAACTCTCCACCTCACTGACAGAAATGGCAATCTCGGAAGTTGGGGCTGAACAAACCCCGACATCCATGGATTGCACAGGCGCAGGTGGCGCTTCTCAAGAGCAATCCACCAGCACACAAAGTTTGGGCCGCCGACCCTCTGGCGCTCAGCTGAGGAAGGCGGCCAGACAAAGGGCTCTCGATAGAGGGGAGCCCATTAAGCCTCGTAGGAGAAAGAGGTCGGGGAAGCCTGTTCCTGATGCCGGAGCGACGGGGACCCGTGAAGGAGCAACCACCTCACAAGGGGCAGAAACGCTAATCAGCGTTGAACCCCTTGTACCCGGTGGCGTCTCTGGAGCGGGTTTCCGCCCACCTCTGGCAGTGGGACCGGGTGGGAGTGGAGTGGGGGCGAGTACGCCGGGTAAACGGCCACGCACCCCCCACACCACCCCCCCCTCGGCCTCAATGCCTAGGATCAAGAAGGCACGGGGAGAGACCGTGGCCCAATCCGGAGCATCACCTCAGGGTGACAGCTCTGGCGGGTACAGCGGTGCACTCTCCACCACCAAGATGGTCGTAGTACACGGCAACCACCCCGTGGAACGACTATCGGACGTGGAAGCCAACTTGGTCCTGGGAGCAATAGTGCAGGCAACGTTCCTGGAGGCGCCCGGCCAGGGTCCGCAGTTCACAAACGGCTATACCAGCAATGGTGTGGTCCACCTGACCTGCTCCAACAGCCAGTCGAAGGGTTGGCTGGAGGAAAGGGTTGGGGTGCTGCGGCCTTGGGATGGTGCCACCCTCCGGACGGGGCACGCAAAAATGCTGTTGGAGGATCAGGTGAAGGTTGGGGTCTGGATCCCCACCGACTTCCTTGATCGATCCGACGCAAGGAAGCTACTTCCTTTGTTTGAGATCCAGAATCCTGGACTCTCAACGAAGGAATGGCGCCTTTTGTTCAGCCGAGCGGATGAGAGAGGGCTAGAGCTCGTGCTGAAAATAGATAAGGGCTCTCTGGAATGGTTGAAGGGGCACAACTTTAAACCCCACTTCCACACCCGGAGAGTCACCTTTAGGCAGCTGTCCACACCACCGAGTGATGCTGCGGGTCATTCAGATAAACCTGCAGCATAACAAGGTGGCGACAGCTGCCCTATGCCAGCTGCTCGCAGCTGGCAACTACGACGTCGCCCTGATTCAAGAACCCTGGGTCTACCGGGGCAGAATCATGGGCCTCAACAACGCAGGAGGTAAGTTAATCTACAAACGCGATTGCGTGGATGATGTACGTGCCTGCGTATTTGTCAAAAATGACATCAATTCACTAACTATGTCTGAGTTCTGTTTCAGGGATTTAGTAGCAGTGAAGATAACCCTCTCTGAAAATGGCCAAAGGGAGCACATAATAACTGCCTCAGCCTACTTTCCGGGAAACTCATCGGAGGGGCCACCACCCGTGGAGGTGCCGGACCTTGTCGAAAAATGCCGCACGGACAATGTGCAGCTCCTAGTCGGCGCGGATGCCAACGCCCACCATGTTGCCTGGGGAAGCACCGACACCAACACCAGAGGTAGATGCTTGTTTGACTACCTGGTAGCTAGTAATCTATATGTAGCAAACCGGGGAAACAAACCAACATTTGTCACCATAAATAGGAAAGAGGTCCTTGACATTACCATTATTACCCCTCCACTAGATCAAAGAATAAAGAAATGGTTCGTATCCGATACTCCCTCCTACTCGGATCATAGGTATATTGTTGTGGAAATCCAAGGTGTGGGTAAAACGCAGCAATCCTACCGCGATCCTCGGAAGACGAACTGGGAAGCCTATAGGGAGGAAGTGGAGGGCTGGTTGAGAGGAACTCGGACCAAATTACACAATATAGTTGATATTGAGGCGGTAGCGGGAGAATTAGAAGAGGCACTACTCACCTCATTCAATAATCACACTCCTATGACAACTAAACTCTCAACCACCGGGGTCCCCTGGTGGAATAGGGAAATAGAAGTCACTAGGCGTGAAACACGCAAACTATATAATAGGGCGCAAAAGACGGGCAACTGGGACGCTTATAAGACCAAGCTGGCCCAACTCAGGAGTCTTATAAGGAAATCACAAAGGGACACATGGAGGAAGTTCTGTGAAGAGGTGGAAAAAACCTCGGAATGTGCAAGACTCCAAAGAGTCCTTTCTAAGGCTCCTATCAATCCAATTGGCACACTAGTTAAACCAGATGGAAGCTACACCACAACAGCCGGGGACACTCTAGCGCTCCTACTAGAGACTCACTTCCCTGGCTCGGCGGTGACTGACGTTCGGGGACCCCCACCTCAACCACCAACCGGCGCTCAGGGTATGAGAGCAACCAGGGCAGACTGGGAAGTGGCAAAGGGTGTGGTCTCCATTGAACGCACAAAGTGGGCTATCAGCACCTTCAGCCCATACAAATCGCCGGGCCCAGATGGCATTATCCCCAAACTGCTTCAGGAAGGGGGCCATGGGGTAGCCAGGATCCTGAGTGCACTCTTTAGGGCCTGCCTGGCTACAGGCACAATACCCCAAAGATGGAGCAAAGCAAGGGTCATCTTTCTGCCTAAGCCAGGGAAACCTTGGTACAACCAGGCAAAGGCGTTCAGACCCATCTGTCTAACGTCCTTCATTTTGAAGACATTAGAGAAACTGGTTGATAGGTATCTGAGGGAAACCTCTCTCACAGAGAGGCCTCTACACACCAATCAGTTTGCCTATCAACCGGGCAAATCCTGTGAGGCAGCACTGCACCACCTGGTGTCACAGGTGGAATCGGTGCTAGCAACTAAAGAATTTGCCATAGGTATATTTCTGGATATAGAGGGCGCTTTTGACAATACCTCTGTAGACTCAATTATAAACTCAGCGCGCCGGCATGGAACAAACACCACCCTGTGTAGGTGGATAAGTACCATGCTGACTAGCAGGACAGTAGAGGCTGAGCTCCTTGGGGAGTCCGTGGGGATGTCTGTGGCAAGGGGTTGCCCGCAGGGCGGGGTTTTGTCCCCCCTTCTGTGGGACCTTGTTGTGGACTCTCTGCTGGAGAAACTCAGTGGTCAAGGCCTCTACGTACAGGGCTATGCTGATGATGTGGTAATCCTAGTTAGGGGTCCCTTTGTCAGCACAGTCTCAGATCTGACACAGTCAGCTCTGAAAGCAGTGGAAGACTGGTGTGGCACAGAGGGCCTAAATGTAAACCCAAATAAAACCACGCTGGTTCAATTCACAAGAAGGAGGAATCTGAGAGGTCTCTCAGAACCCCGGTTTTACAACTCAAAGGTGTCATTCCAGCGTGGGGTGAAGTATCTGGGCGTCTACCTGGATGCAACGCTCACCTGGAACAAACACCTCGAGTACATAGCAAATAGGGGCAAGGGAGCCCTTATGTGCGCAAAACGCAGTTGCGGAAAAACATGGGGCCTACAGCCGCGGATGGTCCACTGGATTTATACCGCGATAGTACGACCCATTCTTACGTACTGCTGCGCTGTGTGGTGGCCGAAGGTCAGTCAGGTAGGGGCCTGCCAAACCCTTACCAGTGTACAACGACTGGCCTGTCTAACCATCACAGGTGCAATGCATGGTACACCCACTGCAGCCATGGAGATTCTACTGGGCTTACCCCCAATAGATATCTACATTAAAGGGGAGGCCGCAATGGCCTCCCTGAGGCTGAAATGGAATGGTACCTGGCGGGACACACCCCACCCAGGCCATACCAATATACTAAAGGCTATACAAGAACCACTACTTGACATGGTGGCGGATGTTATGCCAAAAACCCTCCATCAACCACACCCATACGCATCCGTGCTGATGTGGGCGGGGCATGGTTGGAAAAAATGCTGCTCCAATGATATAATCTGGTACACAGATGGATCAAAAATGGATGACGGCACTGGTGCCGGAGTATACGGGGCAGGACCCAGGTGGGACTTTTCAACCCCACTGGGGAATTTCACCTCTGTATTCCAGGCAGAAATAGTGGCAATTGATGCTGCGGCTTCTGAGAGCCTGAGGAGGGGACACCGTGGATCCCACACCCGCATACTCTCGGATAGCCAAGCATCAATAAAAGCACTTACAGCCCCCATCGTCTCATCTAGAGTGGTCTGGGACTGTATGCAAACCCTCAACGCCCTGGCGAAACACAACAGAGTTACTCTGGAGTGGGTGCCAGGCCATAGAGGAATTATAGGCAACGAAAACGCCGATTCACTCGCCAGAAAGGGCTCTCAAACACCCTTCACTGGCCCAGAACCAGCGGTCGGCCTACCAAAAACCACCATCAGAGGGGCCATCAACCGGTGGGTTCGCTCACAGACCACCAAAAGATGGTCACGCATAGATGGACACGCTCACAGTAAACGGATGATGGCCAGACCCAACTCCAACGCTACTGAGGAGCTCCTTAGACTGAACCGCAGAGAGCTGAGGCAAATAGTCGGCCTATTAACCGGCTTCCTCCCCCTGCGCTTCCACCTAAACCGCATAGGGGTCACACAACAAACAACCCAATGCAGACTATGTGAGGAGACAGACGAAAAAGCATCCCACATAATATTTGAGTGCCCAGCACTCGCTCAGCGCAGGCACAACCTCTTTGGGGCCTCAACCCCAATGAGGGAATTTCCCAGCGAAAATATAATCAAAAACCTTACAACCCTCACCAGGGGACTGGGGTTATTTGATTAAGCTAGGACACTCAGGAAAAGTACAATAAGCCAATAGGCTTCCGTGCTTTGGGGCAACCGACCCCCATTCCTGAGTGATCCGACTTACAATTTACAATTTACAATTTTACGGACAAATGTGAAAGGGGGCCAACCAACTATTTATAGACTCCACGAAGAGCTCCTAACCTCTGGTACTTCGGTTAGTTCGAATCCCCAGTTTTTGTTTGTCGCCGGGGAGGTTCTGGAGTGTCACCATTCGATTCAGCGTCGAAAATTACGTACAAAACGATTCCTAACTCCTCTAATCATGGTCAGGCAGTCTCAAATACCCTGATTTCCTCGAAAAACACGTATGTTTGCATTCAAACATGATTTTCTCCCCTAATTAGTGCAGTAAAATACAAAATAACCACACCGTTGGACAGCTGAGATTCTGAGAAAGTTCTTCCCGTTACCTGCACGTTAAAGCACCCATTATTTTTGAGACGTAGAGCCATTTGAGAAAATAGTGATTCTGAAAATACGAGAAAATTTTCTTTTCAGTCTAATTCTTCGCCCACTGAATGTACTCCGAAATTTATGTTAGAGCCATGATCTGATAGGAAGTTTAACGCTCTTTCCATCGGTATAATCAATTTCAATTTTGCACTGTAAATTAAGGGTGTTATGACCTTTTTTGTGATAGAAGTATGTGACAGAGTGAGAGAGAGTGACGGTGGACTCTGGACAGCCCCCCCCCCCTTCTAGACCAGCGAGATTATCACCGGTTAAGAAGGGATATCGATTAGGCTTCCCCAAGCGACCCCGTCTTCACCGGACCAAAAAACTACTCGAGAAGAGCCACATCGTCAAACTTCTCCTCGCATGACATACTTCTGGGTAGCAGAAGTATGAGAGGGAAAAGGGGGAATGAAAAGTAGTGTGAAGTTCTCGTTCAGGAAACGACATCTGAACAACTTCAAGGTGACTAATCTCCATCGTAATGGTACTACCTCATTAATATTTTACTGGTGGAGAACAAAGCTCCTACATACGAGTATCGGCGGAAAAAATGTCGTCAGAGGTTGTTTTCCATGTGAATTGTTCTCGTCTGGGCAACCTCTGGGTGATCAAATTCCATTGTAAGGATGGAACAACTACTGGGACTTGTAAATTGGGACACCGCATTGCTCGCCGTCAAATGAGCTCTATATGTTTTAATTATATTGGCACTCTAAATGGGGGAATGGGGGTGGGGAAGCCAATAGCTGTACGTATTATCAAAGGGTCAGGATGATCTTAATATCGGAATAATTAACTCGAAAACGAAGCGTTTTTCGAAAAACCTCTGACAAGAACCTTTGTTCCTTTGAATTGAACCTTTGTCCGAAATTACCTGTGGAACCGATTCCTTGAGTTTTTGACAGTCCAGCCTTATAACCCTGTATAATAGTATAAGATCCAAGGGCGACATTCCATTCCCCAGTAGCTACATGACTGGTAGAAAAGTTCAAGAATGTCTGAAGCATTGGCACTCGCTCTCCATGTTATTTAGCGAGGGAGAAAAATGGGATGAAATAAAAATAATAAATTGAGAGCTATTCTGGACCTCTGTATAATTGGTTTGGCCATGCCGGACAAGAATATTCAAAAACTCGTAACAAAACGCGGCAGTGTTTTAAATTTGTTTGGAACTCCTCCACTGTCAGACGGATGACCCAAACTGTGTTGATCAAAAAAGTTAGTCAAACGCCATTTCTCCTCCATTTCTCTTTCATTCTGGAAATAATCGATCCAATTAGTTGAGTTTCAATAGGAAGCAGACAACAACTTTTTGCGTGGACATGTACCACAACTCAGACTTCGTCGTTCAATTATCTTTGTCGATGGATATGAAATCAAAGCGGTGTATCAATCTGAAATAGCACATGCCGATCTGAAAGTACAAAAGGTAAGGGCCCACCAGACAGTAATATCATATTTTAGTATAAATATTTTCTTCTAACATTCAAATTGAAATCCTCATTGTGAAAATATTGTAGACTCGACGGAAAGTGCCAAACACCTCGATGATAACTTTTATGCAAAACTATATTACAATATAATTATAACAAACAACTACATGACGCTAACTACTACTATGAGCGGGTAGTGGGAAACAAGGGTTTGTAAATGTTTTCATCAACCACATACGGTCATGATTTGTATTTTACAGTGATGACGTAAATTTTTAGTTTTGCTCCCATGATGCTGAGATATCTGGCTTGACATTCCAACTTCTGATTCAGCTATCTCGACAGGATGACCGCTTATTAAATAATGGACTTCCCCAAGCGATTCAGCGTGAAAAATACCTGAAATACCTGAAAAAACAGGTATCTCATATTGTCATGGTACCCTGTACATTATACCACTCGATGTAAATAGTAATAAGATATATATAACCAGTAAACACAAGGAGAAAGACGAGCTGTGCGACGCCTCTTTATAAGCCCAAGGGGCTCTCCCTCCATCAACTCCCAATGGTCAGTAACGGCCGTTGGTAGATGGGGGACGAGGTGGAGGCACCTTTATAAAGCGCCCGGCTCGCCCAGCTCTTCACTCTTCCATGTTCACTCCTACCCGCGACTTCTCTCTCTCACTCGCCTCATACCTCCTTGCTCTCACCTATCCCTCGCATACTCGCTGTGGTGGCAACAACCTGGGGTATGCCTCCAAAAAAATCTAGCATTCATTGTGGTGGTAATAACCTGGGATGCTAGATTTCATCTCCTCTAGCGTCCATTGTGGTGGTAACAACCTCGGACCTTAGCCTTCATCCTCTAGCACTCACTGTGGTGGTAACAACCTGGGGTGCTCAAAGATCCCGCCTGGGCACATCCTACACCCATGTTATCCTTCTCGCTCAAACCAGCCATCCACACCTACCCTCTCTCTGGCGATCACCACACATATTATTGTATGTGAGGAAGAGGCAGAGGCCGTAGCGGTTCGTCCGTTCGAATCCCAACGGCCCCCCCATCTCAGCTCATGATCGGATCAAATTGTGACCCACCCGAGAGGACAGCCAATCTGACGCTGGCACCCAAGTAGCAAAACGGAATTTTTTCGGGAGGAGGGGAGGGGGAGGGGGGAGCAATGCATTGTCTTATAGAAAATTCTGCGATGATTCAGAATAAATTCCAAAATCCTATCCAGCTCCTGAAGTAGCTTTCTTCTCCAAAAACCAGTTTCGTTAGTGCCAAAATGAAAAAAAAAAAAAAAGTTCTGATGGTTTTGGGCTTTTTTTTGGTGTGAGAACTCGAGTGTATTTGGAATCGACGCATAATTTCCAATGATCTTGTGGCACAGCAACTGAATTCCTCAATTTAATGCAGCAACATTAATTCATTTCATTCACTTGTCATTTGAACGTGAAGTCCCAGCCTGAAATTACTGTTTACTTGCTTGACTAGTATCGTGTGTGGTAGCTGAGTACATTGAAGAAAACGCTGCAAATCCCTGCACAACGGTTTATTATTTTGCACAGAATACCCTTCTGGTACAGATCACAGCTCTCTGTATAGATAACCCGTTTGTATAATATAATATTTATGTACTAGTCTATACATATTATGTAGATCGCAGACCCTCGGTAGGTTAGTACTTAACCCCGTACTCGTTACTAGGTACCTACCTACCTAAATCACGAGTTAAATGTTGCTAAAATAATTCTGTCGATGACAAACAGTAACTAAAATGGCAAAAAGAAACGCAAATAATGAAGATCTGAAGGAAAATTGTTGATGTGGAGTGAAATAGATGCCCCTTCTGCGTAGATCACTGTTTTCTGTGGGCAATACCTACCTTCGTGGTCAAGTATAATGAACCGTTGTGTAATAACTTGCCCATCAATAATACTTCAACGGTTGCTCAAGTTGCAAAAGTACCGATCAACAAAATCCAGCCCCTTCTTGGTTTATGAACCGTTGTGTAATAATTTACCGTTGTTTAATAATTTGCCGGTGTGTAATAATTTACCGTTGTGTAATAATTTACCCATCAATAATACTTCAACGGTTGGTCAAGTTGCAAAAGTACCGATCAACAAAATCCAGCCCATTCTTGGTTTATGAACCGTTGTGTAATAACTTGCCCATCAATAATACTTCAACGGTTGCTCAAGTTGCAAAAGTACCGATCAACAAAATCCAGTCCCTTCTTGGTAGATGAGCCGTTGTGTAATAATTTACCGTTGTTTAATAATTTGCCGTTGTGTAAAAATTTACCGTTGTGTAATAATTTACCCATCAATAATACTTCAACGGTTGGTCAAGTTGCAAAAGTACCGATCAACAAAATCCAGCCCCTTCTTGGTTTATGAACCGTTGTGTAATAATTTACCGTTGTTTAATAATTTGCCGTTGTGTAATAATTTACCCATCAATAATACTTCAACGGTTGGTCAAGTTGCAAAAGTAGCGATCAACAAAATCCAGTCCCTTCTTGGTAGATGAGCCGTTGTGTAATAATTTACCGTTGTGTAATAATTTACCGTTGTGTAATAATTTACCGTTGTGTAATAATTCACCGTTGTGTAATAATTTGCCATTGTTTAATAATTTACCCATCAATAATACTTCAACGTTTGTTCAAGTTTCAGAAGTACCTACCAACAAAATCCTATAGCCCATCACTTATAAAATGAAATAATTATCGCAGAACAAACAACTCGACTTCATACAGCCATCCTTGATTATAATCAGATGCTCCGTAGTTATGATATCCAGGCCGGATTTATACCGTTTGATTCACGATCGTGTTGACGAAGCTTTTTGGTACTCACGAACGGCTGGACGTACGATGCTCCGTGTGGTCTCAAAAAATTGTTTAGCTCAAGACAAATTTAATAACGTAAAAAAAACCATACCCTTCTATCGAAAGATTTCGAGCTACGGCGTTCTGACAATGTCAACCCCTATTTTGATCCCCTTACAGATGACTGACAGTCATCCCAGTACGGCCAGTACGGCGTATGGCGGACAGACAGAATTTTTTTAATTGCATTTTCGGATTCTACATATACCTTGAAACGTTAACCATCAAATTTTGAGGGGGGGTTAGAATTTTTTTTTTCATGCTCGATTCCAATGGTTCACTATTGAAAATAATAAACCAAAAAACCATAAACTCAGTTTTCGCCATCGTGTTATACTAGTGAGCGAATTTCAAAAAAAAATCGTACACTCCCATTTGATTGATTTTCTGACAAGGATTCCTCTCAAACCTACTCAACGTTCCTACCTAGCTGTAGAAAATCGACCCAAGTTCACAGAGGCGGTGACCCAGAGCCAAACAGGATATCATTTCTCAGTGCCCAACTGGAATCTCAACTTGCCCAAAGGCACCAGAAGTTTCGTCCCCACCCCGAGATGAGCTCACTTGAGTTATTGTTCGTTGAAGCCCCCCCTCACAACCAGCACCCAACACCCTGGAAAACAGCTTAGTTTCCACCCAAAGCTAAACGCTCCATTCGGACGATAAAATAAGACCATATTACTCTCTCCGAGCGCTGTGGAGGGCGGCCTAAAGTTTACAATGCGTCCGAAAATTGGCGACATCTTGTAACGAGCATTCTTGCGTGCGTTTGAATTCGGCCATTAGAGGGAATTTACGGTTCCTTGCCCTTTCCACTCTCAGCCCCCTTTCAGTTGATGCTAAGCCGCGGAATAATTTATATAAGCTTCCCCCGCTGCTCCTCATCCCCACTACTGTCATGAGGTATTGAAGCACTTGGGGGACTCCATGTTAATGGACTCGAATACTCTGCGAACTAAATGACCCTCGACCGAATGACCCTGGTTTGCCGTAGGCATTTTCTCATGCATCATTTTCCTTGGATATACAATTCACGGCTGGGTTTATTGAATAAATACCATCCAGTAGAACCTACATTATCTGAACATATGTAGTCCATACCAGCCTTCCAATTCCAATCTCGAAATGCTCACTTGGCATGTCAGAGCTTCTTGAAAAAATTTCCACGACTGAGAACATCATTTTAACCTCCAGATCTACAGTAAAAGCCTGGACTGAGGTGGCTCTTGGACGGCTGGCAGGTCGATGTTGGTCACTGGTGGTGGTAAAATATGAATTACATCAAAATTCTGTTCATACTTCTGTGCATGAACCTAAAACAAATGCTCACAGAAAAATTTAAGAGTATGTAAGTACTTGTCTGTATGTATTTATTTATTGCCACTCTGAGATTATTCTGCAGAGGCACAAATTATTACAAACATGGTAGTTATTAAGTAGTTACCCTACATTATTACGTAACAGTCATAACATTATTACCTATGTTATGAACATTTTTATAACTATAATGTCTATTAAAATTATAATGTTTAATGTATATTGTCGTGAGCCCTCCAGGGACCACTCCACCTTAGAATTAAGTTCTCGCCAAATATTGACCCGCAAATATTAGTTCTCTCAAATAAACGGTACGAGTGGGGAGACAGGTCGCAGGACTCGAGTGCACAACCTGGGGACCCCTCCATCAACCCCTAACAGGGGTTGGAGGGAGAAGGCCTCCCTGGCTATAAAAACTCGAATCCTGCGCCTTTTGAGCCATTCGACGCTTCCTCTAGCCGCTGGCTACTCTCTCTCTTCCTACCCTGCTCTCTCTCCTTACCCAAAAGATCCTAGATGACGGTGGTGGTCAGCCCATAACCGCCTAGGCAAACCTCCTCAAAAGATTCCAGACGTCGGTGGTGATTCGCTCATAACCGCCTGGACACAACCTCCAAAAAGATCCTAGATGTCGGTGGTGATTCGCTCATAACCGCCTAGGCAAAACCTCTCTCCAAAAAGATCCCAGATGTCGGTGGTGATTCACTCATAACCGCCCGGGCAATTCCCTCACACCACCGTGATGAATACGCCAATTTTAAATTCATCACATATATTATAATTATAATTGTAATTGTAATTATAATATCTATAGTTATAATTAAAATTATAATTACAACTATTACTTATAGTTATAATGATGTCTATTATTATAATTATTAGAACAGTACCTATGTTGTGTTATGAACAGTTTTTAGGCATAAAAAATATGTTCGTGTTGATATCAACAGCATTTTTGGTTTATTATTTTCAATAATGAACCATTGGAATCGAGCATGAAAAAAAAAATTCTTACCCCCCCTCAAAATTTGATGGTTTACGTTTCAAGGTATGTAGAATCCAAAACTGCAATAAAAATATTTCTGTCTGTCCGCCGTACGCCGTACGCCGTACGCCGTACGGGCCACTTTTCTTAGTTACCATGAAAAAAAATTGATGAAATTCGGGTTATAGGTTCCGTTCGGCGTCTAGTTGGTCCTCGAAGCTCGACGTTACTGTGAGTCATCTCTAAGGGGTTCAAAATAGGGGTTGAAATTTTCAAAACGCCTATACCATTTTTTTACGTAAATATTTTTACGGTTTTAAATAGTTCTTGAACTTGCGAGTTTTTTAAGACCATCCGGAGCATCGTACGTCCAGCCGTTCGTTCACAGTAAGGCCCCGAAGTTTGCACCGACAGGCATTTTCGACTCCAGTGTGAATGAAATTGTATACAATCCAAACCAAATAAAAATGATGGCTCTATTGGAGTTTGTTGGTAGGTAGTGAAACTTGAACAAACGTTGAAGTATTATTGATGGGTAAATTATTACTACGGTAAATCATTACTCAACGGTAAATTATTACACAACGGTTCATTATTATAATCTACGTAGAAGGGGCTGGAGTTTGTTGGTAGGTACCTACTTTTGCAACTTTTTTCACTCCTCATCAACAATTTCTTTTCAGAACTTCATTATGTGTGTTTCTTTTTGTTAGGTACTGTTTGTCATCGGCAGAATTATTTTAGCAACATTTAACTCGTGATTTAGGTAGGTACCTAGTAACGAGTACGGGGTAAGGTACTAACCTACGGAGGGTCTGCGATCTACATAATATGCATAGAATAGTACATATTATATTATATAGACGGGTTATCTATACATAGAGCTGTGATCTGTAACAGAAGGGTATTCTATACAAAATAATAAACCGTTGTGCAGGGATTTGCAGCGTTTTAATAAAGTGGACGCGGGCCGCTTAGCACTGCTACTGCGCAGTCCGCTCTTGATCGCCAATCATTATAGCACGTGTTTCTGATTAGTCACCAGCGTGTTTTCAGTTATATTACAGTTTCTTTATATTTTTTATATACAGATATCACAGTTGATTTTTATCTAGGTATTTTATTACGTTGCTAAGCTCAAAATTCGTGGTTATTGTGATTGATCTATAGAATTATTTAAATTAGTCTGATTAGTTCTTATAGTACTGGTTGTGAGATAAATTTTTTATTTATACAAACATCGATCTTATTATGGAGCAATTCTTCTTTTATAGTTTCAAATTTTCTTTCGATCTTCGTAGCAAAATTTTTTATACGAATTCCACAACTGTGCGAAGTATAAAAGAGTTCAAAAAAGTATTAGTTAGAACATGTATTTTGTAATATGGGGCATTCGCATTGAACTTTTTTTGACCACTTTTAATGGGGTTTGATGCAGTTTTGCTGTCGTGCGTCTTAATTGAGCTAGGATGATGTCCATGTGCTTGTAAGCAAACATCAGTAAATTTTGGGCGTATAAAGCTGTTCCAAACTGGGTATACAGTGCACCACTCACACAACTCGTTCGAAGGAAATTCTTTACGGAGTTTGAATGCCACTTTAATAATCTTCTTTTGTAAAATATACAGTGGTTCTGTCATAAATTAATGCTCTCACAAATAAACCATTATTGATGGTTCTTATGAATTCTGTCGCATTGATACTGTCGGCATACGACAGCATGGATGAATACTCCATTAGGATGGCCGCCTAATCAAGATTTCAAAATTCCCTGACTTTTTCAGAGATTTCAAGGATTTTTCAAGGAAGAGTGCTTGAGACTTGACAATGTACCTAGATTTGATTCCTCATCAGTGCGCTGTCAGAAGTTATTCATTTCTTCCCTTCAAGTGCTAAAAAACACAATATTATTTTAAACTACTCTGTATTGTCAATAGTGTGATAATATTATTGATTATAATAAGAAATAATACAATTTATAATTTAATAATGCCTTTATTTTTCAATTCGGTATCAATATACTGGAGGAAAATTCATGGCTGGTGTTATTTTTGCCATGAGGAAAGCGGGGGGGGGGGGGGGGGGTTGTCTTTGTATTGGTGGTTTGGAGCATTGTAGAGAGGGTAGTTTTAAGTTTGATATTTATTATTCAAAAATATGTTTCTATTAATTAAGTATTATCAGAATATTAATATACTTAATATTAGAATAATTAAATAATAATATAATTCTCTGACTTTTGCCGGTTTTAACGGAATTTCCTGACCTTTCCCGACGCATAAAATTCCCAGACTTTCCCAGGGTTTCCCTGACTGGCGGCCTCCCAGTCAAGCGGTACTGTTTATTATTTATGATTCAGAACCTAAATGATAGAAATGTTACAGCTACCTCGCTTCGCTAATTAATGCTTCAGGATTGAATTTTTGTTTTAAATTTGCGTTTAGTTTTAATTATTTACAATTTACAATACATAAATTTTGTTTAACTAAACACTCACATTAATAGATCTTGAAGAAGATCAAGAAATCACTCGAGATATTTTTTAGTTAGGATTTAGTTAGGGTCGATCAATATCCAGCAAGAGACTGAGTCGGATAGCTTATCAGCGAGCAGTTATTATTTTAGATTTGATTCTGATATTCTTGAACGCTTATAAACAAATTCCACTAAAAATTGCATGGAAAATAAAAATAAAATTGCATCATTCGTGTGTATCGCAAAATCGTGGCAGAATGGTGCTCTCGGGCGATTCAGACGGTGAACACCATTCAGCGACCCCTAAAGTGGCTTTCCGTATAGAATCACCTAGAAAATCTTATGTTTGTTTGTGTAAGTATGTGAGAGAAAAACTGTAAATTTTCTCATTAATGTTTGGTTTATGTTATTAATAATGTAAAAAAGTCCGCTTCGACTCATTAATTTCCAGCTAAGCTCAGAGGTAACGAGGTGGTACAAATCATGCAAGAAACACGAAGATGTCGAGCAGGGAAAAGAGACGGTGCCGATATTACGAGGTAGATTCCTTCTCGATGGAGAAATAAGTGGGTTGAGGTGGAAAAAGAAAGGAGCATCTGCCGCGAGACAATATCCTTTCCCTCCGTTTGGCCAGCTGTCAAAAGAACCACCTGTTAAACGCTGGCGTTTAAAGGACGACGAAGAAAAACCTCGGAATTCGTTCTGAGAGGGAGTAAGGGATCGGTACTTTCTGAACTCTTACAAAATGGTCCTTCGACCGTTGAAAATGCAGGACAGTTTATAATAACAATTTATAATAACATCTTGATTGACTGAGTGTACCTGTGTTAGACGATGTCCTCATCCGAGTTGACTTCTTGTCAAATGACCGCCTGCGGGGGCTGTGCCGGGTTCTTGTGGTGCTTTCTGGGTGGCCGTGGGCAGGACGAGCCCGAGGACGGACTCGAACCCGAGCTCCAGTTGCCTCCTCCCTCGTGGACGCCGAGGACTCCGGCGTGGAGTATCCCCGTGTGACCCAGGGTGGCGTACCTAATTCATAATAATTAACAATACCAGAATGTGGAGTATAAACATATTCGTAGCATTACCATTTTGTATAAAATTCGTGTCTGTAGGTTTGGACAGTTCTGTGTTACACTGGTTTGGTGCTGGTAGGATTATTAGCAATATTACAGAAATGCAAGCTTGGCTCGAAGGGACCGGGAGATCGTCTATCCACCCAGCACCGTGTCTATCCGACTGATTGAAATCGCTCTACAGCTAATCTTGAGATTAGCGTAAGCCCAAGTTGAAATGGTTAATCTCCAAGTTCGAGGAATGGTTCACAAGCAGGTGGAGGAAGATGGGTGGCTACTTCTCCAAAATACGGGCCTATTTATTTGGGGATTATAACAGGTAGGTAGGTAGTCCAAATTGTAATTTCACGTAATCTCAAAAGTATTCCTCCCCGTTAAACGTGGCCTTTAGCTAATTATAAACTCAACAAAAATATGGTTATATAGGTAGAGAACTCAAATTGGTCTCATTTGACCCAGAATTCGATTGCCTTTTCTTTTACATAGAAGTCAGTTCGGTTGATTCAAACGGGCTAAAATGTGAATTTTCGTTCATGTCCAAGTATCTGTGAACCACCCATTTTAGGAGTAGGAACATGAAGTTCATTCTGAATCAGCAAGAAGTTCCCTGTAATCATGCACCGGGTATCAGTTTCGGCCAAAAAATTCCCCCCAGGAAATAATAATGAAAATCGAGCAATAAGTTTGTTGTCAGAGCTTCTCGCATATTTTGGAGTCCGAGAAAAGTCAAGCGTAGAGCGTTCAAGAACAGTGAATTGTGAATCATTTGAAAAGTTGGTTCAACAACCTGGTGGAAATGAAAACAAACGGCTGCCTACCTTCTGTTGTACTCGAAAGCTGGCGTCGACCGCTGGGGGCGCAGTGTCAGTGTTCCCAAAGTTATGGGCACCGTCGTACCTGTAAATCACATCAATTCCACCTGAGTTTTGGTTTATAGTTTTCAATAAGAACCCTTTGAATTGCTCGAGAAAAACTGTCACACTCCTTCAAATCTGAAGTTGGCGTGTCCAAAATTAGAATACAAAAATAATAGCTCCCTCGGCCCCACCACGTCTGCTGTGAACAGCAATTTCCCCTTATAAAACTGGCTTAGACATTTTGAAAAGCTCTCCGTTAGACCTATAATTTGAAAGAATTAAAAAAATGCAGGTCCATTCCTCATTGTGTTAGTTTGTTATATTTTTGGATCTATGTTCTGCAATTCGCTTTTAGCCCCAAAGGTGGTCGCGTCTTCCGCTTGAGAGATTCTTACCTATACAGACGGGTTATTAATACAGAAAAATAATTGATAGTTTCAGAAGAATTTGCAACGTTTCTTGCATTTTAATATTTCATCAAACCAACCGTCTCCAAGGTAGAATGTTATCGAGGCAAATTCAATTTCCTATGAAACGCAAGGAATGAAAATTAATTTTCTTTTCCCGCCATGCGAGTTGCAGCTACCTAGTTTTCTTCCAACATCAAAAAGCCCTCACACAAAAGGGCCTAGTTGTCATTAACCCTAACAAGGGAAGTAGCTGTCTGAAGGTTGAGGAGCAGCCAACCGTCGTGTTACCTTCCCTGAAGTAACAGGTGGAAGGTTACAGGTAAGGTTCGCACCCCCAGGGGTCTAATTGGGACAGGGCTTTCCCTCCGCCCCATCAAGGGGTCCCCCTTCGTTCTTATTAGACTCGACAAAGAAAAAGATGTCGGCGAAGCGGTTAATGAAAAGCAAGTCTCGTCAACCTGTCCTCCTTTTGTCCTCGTTTTTCCTTGTTCTTAATGGAAAAGGGTCGAGGCGAGAGAAACAAAGATGAAGGCACCTACTCTGATTATTAGTAAATTGCTCCTTATTAAACGACGGCTGATCTTCAATTTCCCAGCTCAAGACTTCCCCGTCATTCAAAAACCAATTTTCAAAACTCTCTCCCTCCATTTGACATCTATAGTTTCTGCTTAAACACCTTTCGCAGGAGTCCATTATTCAAACAAAATAATGATTACAGTAGAAACGTATTCTAACCACTATTTACTTTTTTTAATATTAAATTTTACTCGATTCAAAATGTTTATTATTCAAAATAACAGACCAAAAAATCTGCTGAGCCATCGGACGAACCCGAACCATGTATTAATTTGGTGGGTACAAAATGAGTTATTTCACCTTCTCTTCTAGCTGCGATTCAACCAAATACCTGATCTATGTGTGTTCTTGGTCGATGTATCCCTGTATCGATGTATCCTTTAAGAAAGAGGGACTCGGCAGATTCAAATTCTACTCAACATTTCATGGGGAAGTGACCTAAGTACAGGTGTCACCTGATCAGCAAGGAGAAATTAACACCACTCTTCTTCTTTCCGAAAAAAGTAAAAACCCAGATCCTGATAAATGACCTTTGAAAACGATGCATCGATTTTTCTCAGCAGTCTCGTGGTTCAGTAATAAGCAAAGCGTACCCCAAGAGGTCTCAGCAGATTTCTGTCTTCGAACATAGATGTTCATCAACCGTGATTATGCCGTGTCGTTTCTCTTGGCATTGTCAATGTTTCTTGTTTCTTTTAGGGACTGGACCAGCCTGGTGTCCGAAGCCCTACTTACCTTCAATAGATTGGCAAAACGATATATTCACCAAGCATCAAAGATTCAACAAAGATATCTATAAACTTACTGTTGGCTGCTGTTCCAGCAAGCTGGCGTTCCTGTTCCTTCTTGCAGCTCTGGCACTGGTTCTCCGGCGCCGGGTTGCAGAGGTCAGGCGGCTTGGTGAGCAGCGGCCCTTCCAGAGCTTCCTCGAAGGAAGGCACCAGGAGCTCCTTGTTGTGCTCGGACGGAGTCCTCACACCGTAGTCGGAGTGGCGGGAAGCGAGCAGCTTCCGCTCAGCACCAGGTACCACGGCACGCACCATGTGCTCTGCAGTTGGGAACCTTCACAAACCCAAAAACAAAATCCATTACCATTATCCAAAAATCCAGTACGTAACTTCTATGTATAATAACAGGGTGAGCCTTGCTTTCGACAGAAAACCCTAGCTGAACCTCAAAAAGTCCAGGGTTGCAATCCCATAGATTATTATAGAATAATGCATTCTAGCCCTGTATGAGTCACTACAGCACAATTCTTAAGCATGAAACCCTCTGGCTTTTTCAGGTTTTCCTCCGACTGGCGGTCACACTGATGGGCTCAGGGGTCAAGCTCCTCACCTGCGGAGGTAAGCAGTAATACAGAGGACGGCTGCAACTTCCGACAGGACAAAGGCGGCACCTGCGCTGAAGAAGGACCAACCATAGCGATACTGGAACCCCGGCGAGTTTGAGCGTTTAGGGCGCTCCAGAGCCACGTCCGAGACAACGGAAGCAAACACTACCAGGCCGCTGGCTAGAGACAGTCCTGCAACAAGTCAAAGGTAGTATTAGAAGGTGATTCTGCAATATGGCTGTAGAATAATGAAAAGCTACAGTGATGAACGACTCAATATTCAGATGAACATCAGAAAAAGTGTAACAAATCTATACTGACGCCTCGTTGGTTGTCTATAACAACAGGCTAAATAGTTTCTGTAGGAGTCCACATGTCACAATGGCACACACGTGGTTAGATACTGACCTCACCTACCAGATCAGATTTTTTACTTTTCTAAATCAACCCGAACGATAATATGAATGCGTTGCAATGGCTCTGAAAAAAACTTTCTGGAGCTCACCCATCTGCTGGGTGTTCATCCATCTGATACCGTATCTACAATTATGTTATATTTATGCATCAGATACTACATCTATGTTTCAGAATGTGTGTACAAGATTCCGGTCTTCTACGAACATTGTAAACAATTCCTGGTTTTGAGGCTAAATTTCTATTCATACAACGAAGCTCCAGCAGAAAAACCAGCTTAGGTCTATCAAAAATAATAAGCCGAAATGCCAAAAATAAGAAGCACATTGTTCTTCAAAAACTTCCAAATTTGATATTTCCATGAATGTCACTATTTATTTTTTGAAGAAAGGAAACTTTTTGTTGTAGACAATATCATTATAGTTTTGAGGAATTATCATATACATTGGTCGTGATTTCCCATCGGTTACTCCGAAGATTTTGAAGTGCTTATGGTTATATGGGCGGTTTTCAACTGGGGCAAAAGTGGCCGAAACGCAATCTAACTGGGGAACTTTTCGGCATGTAACTGGGGAAAGGATCTGGAAGACGCGCAATTGAACTGGGGCAACTGTTATGGCGGTAAAAACGGCATTTATTGAAACAAAATTACGCACCTTAAAATAATTAAGTGTTGTCAACGAGAGTTGATCCGTCGTGTTGGGGGGTTCTGCCTAGTTTTCAGGATCCTTGGTCGAGTTGTAACGGTTAGCTACAGCCCATAGGTATTTCTTGATCCAGATCGCTTGACAATGCATTCCACTAATCTATTCAGAAGTCCCAAACAACCTGCTCATTCACGGGATAGTTTCTGGGATTGTTATTGTTTATCTTTTTTGAGATGCGAGCGCCAGCGAGCATCCAGATCGCTTGACAATGCATTCCACTAATCTATTCAGAAGTCCCAAACAACCTGCTCATTCACGGGATAGTTTCTGGGATTGTTTATCTTTTTTGAGATGCGAGCGCTGGCGAGCATCCAGATCGCTTGACAATGCATTCCACTAATCTATTCAGAAGTCCCAAACAACCTGCTCATTCACGGGATAGTTTCTGGGATTGTTTATCTCTTTTGAGATGCGAGCGCCAGCGAGCATCCAGATCGCTTGACAATGCATTCCACTAATCTATTCAGAAGTCCCAAACAACCTGCTCATTCACGGGATAGTTTCTGGGATTGTTTATCTCTTTTGAGATGCGAGCGCTAGCGAGCATCCAGATCGCTTGACAATGCGAGTGGCGGAATGGGAACTAAACTTCTTATACACCCACCGTCTTGTCAGTGTTCTTGTGTTGTGAGTGTCGATAATATAATAACAGGCTTTTCTTGAGGTCCATTCCCCAGTTCAGTTTCATGCTCTTGCCCCACTTAGATTGCGTTTTCAACTAGGGCCTCTGAGGACATTTCCCCAGATCGATTACGCCCGGTTATATTCAGTCACAAGTAACTCCCATACCTGTTAATATCAATATTTTAACAACTAGTAGATAGCAGTACTTTTTAGGGACACCCAGCCTCCATATCGCCTGAATGGAGGTAGAATGATGCCTCGCACCAGACGTTTTTTTGAATTGCTCCGTCAAACCCAATATAGCTCCGAGACCAACGCGATGGGACCGGCAAAAGACAGAGGTCATAACTGACGATGACATTCAATTTACATCTGAGGATTTATTAGATGGCGTTAGTGGGCAGACACGTTCTCTACTTAATTTCCTTCGAGAGAGGAAATTCCTTCCAACTTCCAGACGTCGCCCGCCCGACCCGGTGACGGACTGCTTTGTCGGGTATTCTAACTTTTCAATGGCCGTTAAGTTGGATGATATTCGAACAACGAGCTGTGTGAACCAATTTTTCACGCAGGAACCGGAAAAGTAGCATTTAAGTAGAATCTGAACGCTCAGAAAATCACTTTGGAAGGAAGCAAAACTACAAAAAAAAAAGCTGCAAATCCCTGCACAACGGTTTATTATTTTGTATAGAATACCCTTCCGTTACAGATCACAGCTCTATGTATAGATAACCCGTCTATATAATTTATGATATGTACTATTCTATACATATTATGTAGATCGCAGACCCTCCGTAGGTTAGTACCTAACCCCGTACTCGTTACTAGGTACCTACCTAAATCACGAGTTAAATGTTGCTAAAATAATTCTGCCGATGACAAACAGTACCTAACAAAAAGAAACATACATAATTAAGTTCTGAAAAGAAATTGTTGATGAGGAGTGAAAAAAGTTGCGAAAGTACCTACCAACAAACTCCAGCCTTTCTACGTAGATGGCTGGACGTAAATGATGTAGAGGCTTTCGACGTAAATGATTTACCGTAGTAATGATTTACCCATCAATAATACTTCAACGTTTGTTCAAGTTTCACTACCTACCAACAAACTCCAAAAGAGCCATCATTTTTCAAATGAAATAATATCACAGAACAACCAACTCGACTTCATACTCCGCCAATATAATCAGGTGATCCCTAGCTCAATGATTTCATCTCCGGCTAATTTCCTATTGTGGGCGCGTCTCTGGTTAAGAGATTTGGTTTGAATTGTATACAATTTCATTCACACTGGAGTCGAAAATGCCTGTCGGTGCAAACTTCGGGGCCTTACTGTGAACGAACGGCTGGACGTACGACGCTCCGGATGGTCTTAAAAAACTCGCAAGTTCAAGAACTATTTAAAACCGTAAAAATATTCACGTAAAAAAATGGTATAGGCGTTTTGAAAATTTCAACCCCTATTTTGAACCCCTTAGAGATGACTCACAGTAACGTCGAGCTTCGAGGACCAACTAGACCCCGATCGGAACCTATAACCCAAATTTCATCAATTTTCTTTCATGGTAACTAAGAAAAGTGGCCCGTACGGCGTACGGCGGACAGACAGAAATATTAACATGTTTAATGTTTTAGGGCTGGGGGTCATTCTGTGAATTCCGACACGCAAATATGCAACGTTTTTCATTGGTTACTACACAGTTACTACCTTCTGTTGTAGCAACCATAAAGAATATCGCACTCGAAAGAAACAAGAGTCAATAGCTACGTTTTTCATTGGTTACTACACAGTTACTACCTTCTGTTGTAGCAACCATATGTTGATGGCGAGTCTATAATAAGTACAGTAAATGCAACATTATACTCTTGTAGAGTTCAGTGAAATTGTGGCTTTCATTTTTTCTTGACATTAAAAAACTATATCTAATTTCTCCCTTGCGAGGGAAAAACATTAAACATGATTTAATGTTTTTCCCTCTCAAGGGAGAAATTTAAACTGAGATCAATCCATCGGTTACGATTTAAAATTTAAAACACTTATGACCACTTTATGTACACTCATGTACGGCAGCAAATAATTTGTAGTTTAATTACGCAGGCACCTAGTTTTTATTGCAGTTTTGGATTCTACATACCTTGAAACGTAAACCATCAAATTTTGAGGGGGGGTAAGAATTTTTTTTTTCATGCTCGATTCCAATGGTTCATTATTGAAAATAATAAACCAAAAGAAAGAAAGTAATAATAATAAATATCCAGTCATGCAGCATGACCACATGAGCGAATTTAGAATACATTTTCATATTAATGGGCTAGATATTTGAATCTTATTTACATAATATACGTATTATTTAGGTATCTCCTCAAAGTTGGAGGCTGTTCTAGATAGGTTACTACCGGAGATTATTATAATCAGCATTTAGAATGGTTTATGCATTTTGCATTGTGGTGAATGGTTCGGATGCCTGGGAATGGGCGAGGTTGTGATGGAACCTGAGGTATCGAATGACGTGCTCGGAAGGTTACCACCATACCGGTTATACCCGAAGGCTTCACCAGGCAGGTTACACCACTCTACGAGATCTTTTGTAAAGGAGGTGCTCGGAAGGGTCCACCACGCCGGTTATACTCGTACCATAAAGGCCTCACCAGGCAGGTTCCACCACTACGAGATCTTTTCAAGGGAAAGGAAGGTAGTGAGAGAGAGAAGTCATCGACTTGAGGAGAATGTGTAGAATGAATGAGCCTGGGCAGGAGCACGGGTTTTATAGGGTTTGTTCCACCCTCCTCCGGCCCTCCGACAGTCGTTAGGGACTGTTGGAGGGAGCCGGCTGTGAACGTTCTCCGTGTCACGTAGACCCCTTCCTTCTACTTGGTTTGTTGAGTGTAATCAGATCGTACAGGTTTGAGTGGTATAGGTGGGTACCACGACATGCATTATTTATGATTATTTATGAACAGATTATTTATGAATATTATGAAATTAGAATGCTTTAAATTCGATTTGGCAATATACAATTTTTTCAAAAAAGCCGTAAACTAAAATTTTGAAGTATTATCTTGGAAAAATTCGCTAAAACCATGGTGAAGGTGTCCCACCTCGTGCTACAGTACTTTTACCCCCATTCCTGCAAGATGAAAATACTCGGTAAGCACAAAATTCTTCTTGTTTCTATAACAAAGGAATATGTTAGGTACCAAATACTAACATTAAAAGTACGTAATAAATCGAGTTGTTACCTCTACGATGTAGTTAGAGAGGGCTATTCTTGACCTGACCACTGTTGGCGACATTTCCAAGCGCTATGGCTATATTAGTACCCACGAGTACCTCGAACATGATTATCCATGACGAGATTCCCACTAAAATTCAATTCCGGTCGTAGGAGTTGGGCCAAGAATATTGTGTTTACAAAATAATACATATATGCCGCCATTAAGGTGTCAGTTCTCGATTATGAAAATTTCTGACGTTCAAGGAACGAAAATTTTGGTACCGCAGCTGTCCATCAATTTGTCAGTCAGTAAACAATTCTTGTGAAACCATTATCGTCTTATCCATGAACAAAACGAGCTGAAACGTTACGCTGAGTATGTGCGGGTCGATCAGATCCCACTCTAACAGTAATAAGTGCAAAAAATACATCATCATCGATTACCTAAGATAATGCTCAAGATTTCGCTGAAATTTTGGGTGTGATTCAGGTTCGGTTTCTAAAGGCCCCTATCAATTTAACTTAGCATTTAATGGTATAGTATTTTATTATACTTTCTACACTTATATCTCCAGTTCTATTAACACTTTTTGCTAACATTTTGGGAACGTGACAGATGGTCTCTGATCGTCTATATAGATACTGGTATGTATATATTTTTTCTTCATGCAAGAAAAATTTATCTGCATAAACATCAAGGGCTTGCAAGATATCTTAAGGAACATTACGAATTTACTCCTAAGTAGGAGTGGAGGAGGTTACAATCCATCGGTTTGCCTTAGTTAGAAATACTTTGCAGGCTAACGGGCCGAAGATCAGTTTCATGAATACGAACACAACTGAAAACTAATTTTTCTCAACTGGAAATTAAATAATGAGGGACATTACCCGGACCTTTTAAGCCTTCTCAAAACTTTCCAACAACTTCGTCGGGATTTGTAGAACAGGGAAATTACTGACTAGGAAGCGGAAAGGACGACGGTTCCCCCCGGCTTGGAAACTTTCACGGTAGAGTGACCGGGAATGAAACTTATTTCGTTAGTCAGCTGAAATTTTTCTCTAATTTATAGCGAGAATTCCAAATTTATTGGGGAGGTGAATCTTAATGAGTCTGAAGGAGAAAGGAATATTCAAAGTTTTCAATAATATTAAATTTCACTTTTTACGAGACGATAATTTTAGGATAGGTACTCCTTTTGGGGGTACAGGTCCTACTTTTTGAATTTGGGTCTTCCCATATTTTTGAACTCATCAAAAGGAAGATCAGGTCCTACTTTTTTGAAATTGTGCTCCCAAGGTCCTACTTTTATAAATTGTAGGCCAAACCCACATATTTTCGATGGAATTCGCCAGCATCGATGTGCGTTGTATATCGAGATCGATATATAAAAGATGTTTTCCACTCCATTGTACTTTCTACTTAAGTAGAAGAGTGAAGAGGAAGAAGAAGCAGAACTTTTGCTGTGACGGTGATACGAACTAATGATCCGGCAATGTGATAATCGAGGAGGGTTTCTGTTCCTTTCTAAATTTCTTTGAACGATGTGATATTTTACAAGCCACGGTTTCTTTCTGATTCACATTTTTGTGTCTAAAATGAAGCGTGTTTGTAGGAACCTTTGTAACCACCTACCTTGCTGTGAGAGTTCATTTATACATTATCTTAGTTTGAAACGTTTCTATTTTGAACATTTATTTTATAAGATTAACTGGTTGATAAAATTTGTGTTACATTTGTTAGAAGGTCCTCATTTTTGTTCCAGAATTATGGTCACCGTAATTACGTGGGAGAAGGGATGAGGGCATGAGCGCTCCGTTAGAAGATGAACGTGTTTTGGCCAGGGCTCCCATATTATAATGTTCTAGTTTGTTATATCTTATAGTAAGCGATATATTACTCCAAATTTTTCATTTTCATTATTATATTTCCCATGCAGTTAGATGTTAATTTTCTAGATCGCATTATGTGAGCTGGAGAACCTCCCCCCGCACGCCACAGAGCTTGTGCTCCATGTGTCGGGGGTAGTTTCCAATCCTGGTGATACGGTGATACCTGCTTACTTCAATAATTGTCTATGTTCAACATTGTATTCTTCTTTCTCTCATATGTACCAGCGCTCCCGTCCGAGAGAGGAGGACGTAAACTAAATTGTACGGGCAGGTCTACAAATTTAAATAGGACGGATCGGAACGGGTCATCGATGAAGGCTGTTACTGTTTACGTTTCGTGAGATTGCATTGCCCGACATGAACTCCAACGATATGAAAAATTTGAGACGTTTGGCATACAACACGAAAAGTCGCCAAATTCCATGTATTCCGAAAGAGAAGAAAGATGCGTTCGCAGCACTTCGCAAAACGAACACTATCGCAAGCCGAGGGGGAAAATGTTTAGTGCACAGTGATGAGGTCACGGAATTAGCTGCTTTCTCTTGCAACAACAACTTATGCTGCTTTGCTTGAAGTGAAGCAATTTTCGCAGACGGCACATTTGACTACTGAATTGTATTACTGTGAAAATTTTCGTACGGTTTTAGTGTGATGAATAATTATGAACTGTGATGACAATATTCTAATGGAACAGCATTAATAATTTTCCTTATTAGTAGCAGTCACTATTTTTCGTTAGCTGTTCCCTAGTCACCGGAGTCCTCTGGTCACGGGAAGTGGCGGGAGCGTTTGTACAACACGAAAGGGCGACAGCGGGAGCGTTCCTACGGCATATTCAAGTTGAATCTCTTAGCATCAACACAGAAATGTCTGCTCAAGATTTTGCTGAAAAAACCGGTCAGATTTCCTTCTGCGGAAATATTCAGAGAGTTCACTGTTTTAGATCTGAATAAAGTTGCTGCAAAAACTACTTTGATCTCTACTTACATTCAGTACTGCAGTGGTAAGATTCAAAGGATTATGAGCCTTACAAGGGCTGCAGATAAGATTACTTTGCTGACTCCGAAAAGGAACACTGTTGTAGGACAGAGACTGTATTCTTTCTGGGGGGTGTCGCGCTTCAAATCTCTTCCGACCTCTTTGACAGGTAAACAAGTCTCCTCAGGTCTTTAAAAATAAACTGAAAAAATATTTTGTTACACTTCTTTGAAGAAGTTTGCTAATTTAAGTTTCTGGATTGTGATTACTATAATGCCATTGTTCTTTTGGTTTAAATGCTTTTTCTCGCGTTTTGTTATTTCAACTACGGACTGTTGTGGATCTGTACTTATAAGTACCTTCTTGAATAATGTTTTCTTCCTTTTCCTTTTAATTAATTGCTATTTTTGTTTTCTCTTCGGTTTAAATGGATTTATAACAGATAATACTTGAAAATTACCTAATAATAGCAATTAATAGTTAATAATAATTAATAATATGTAAGCACTCCGACCCTCGGCACAAGTTATCTTAAAGGGGGTCGTAGCATTTGCGTCTTGTAAACATGTATTCTGGTTAAGAACAAATAAAAATGTATATTTAAAAAAAAAAAATCCGCTTCGGGAGCGGCCCTACATGCGCCCGGGAGAAGTAGAGGAAAGTAAGAGTCCTACCATGAAATTTCCCTCGGTTGGCGGCATTTTTTTCAGGTTGGTAGCGACGGAACACGTTTTGTGTTCTCCAGCTAAATTTTCTTTACCCAGTCACCAATAAATTGTTGACAAGCTTAGGTGACTACGATGATACCTAGTACCTACGAGGATTGCATCAGCGGGTCTCTGACCAGGTGCCTCACTCACTCTTAAAAATACGCTCAAATTCTGCCTATGTACCATATTTTATCAATCACTGTAAGGAAGATTGGCAGAGGTGTGAAAGTCATTCCGTTCGATTCAGCGTGCTGGAAAACATGAAAACTATACCGAACACACATTTTTCTGACAGGCGGCACCACTGGTGCCAGCGCGGCACCGTTCCTTGGCACCGTGGTGGCACCAAAAACTATACAGAAAACTCTGGAGGCCTAAAAACATTTTTCTGACAATGGCATCATTGGTGCCAGCGTGGCGCCGTTCCCTGGCAAACGGTGTTACCACAAACTACACAGCAAATTCTGGAGGCCTAAGCAGCAAATGCTGATACGAACTAAATCACACGCGAAGAAATCGTGGAAACCCATTTCACAGAAAAAACGGAGTTATTAAAAAATAGTCTGTTTCCACTAATACACTAATACTGTATTTCTGGAAATATAATATTTTTCAATAACTCCGTTTTTTCTGGGAGTAAATGCTGTCAAAATTTCAAGTCAAAATACCAAAACTTGCGGCTTGTAGCGCGGTACAGATATATACAATTTATATCTGCACCGTGTAACCCGCAATATCGCTCGAACGGTTGCCATATTTTGGACAGTTTATAAATAATACGACCATTAATCTTCATACAACGTCGTCCCACCAACCGTTTGTTCACGGTTTTTCAAACGAATGATGAAACAAAACAGGGTTGTAACCTGATTGTACCCTCACTCCCGCACCAGTTAACATTCACTTACAGATTTCCTAGTTCACTGAAGGTGTTGCTCAGTTAGAAGTGGGCAACAGGAAAGCAAACCTCACTAATCTAATACAAGTTCACATAGCGGAACCTCGAGTGCTGTTCAAATGTTTGCGAGGTTCCTCAAATGGCCACTTGAGGGCACCCACGGCCTTCAACCCCCAGTAGATTCTGCCACTTCGCCTTCCTGGTTCTAATGAGAGAACGGTGTTGATATGCTCCGATATAGAAAGCCGAACGGGCCTTTTACTTCGCTTGCCGAAAACATAGCAATCCTTTCAAGTGTTTTCACGGTGAAACGGGGGTGGTGGAGTTCAAGTATTTACAGATATCAGAAGGGTTATTTCTGTTATATTATATCACTATTATTTTTGTTGAAATGCCAATGAATACGGTAGTAGCCAAGGTGTGGCAAAAAGCTTTCCCCTTAACCTCAACTAGGGATGTCCGATACTTCAAAAGTATCGATATATTATATCGTATCGATACATCTAAAAGTATCAAAAAGTATCGATACGATACTTTCAAGAAGTATCGATATTTTGAAGTATCAATACGTTTCGATACTTTTTCAAAAGTGGGTGGAAATGTCGTTTTTGTTCTCTCTCCGTCAGCGTGACAATGAATATTATATCACATCCCACGTTTTTACATAAGTTAAAATACTATCATCAGCCTATAGAAGAATTATTTCAGGAAATATTATAAAATGAACGAAGCAATAAATCACTTCTTTTTTTATTTGAAACCTTTTTTTTGTTTTGGCGCTTGTTTTTCAAAATTATTGACACGACAAGACAAGGCATGACATTATTTCGTTAATTCGGCACAATCACATCAGAAACAAGAAATAACAAAAGAAAATCCAATCAAAAATCTATTGAGTTAGGTTGGTTGGTTGCTTGGTTTGGTTAACATTTTTTCCTTCCTACTATATGGAGGACAGCTGATTCTCACGAGAGCTGGAGGTGGTGGTACATTAACTTTCTTTAATTTGCTGAAGTGGTTGGCCTCCCATCTAGTTAGAGGTACTGTCTATAGTACCAACATGTGGTAGGTGTTGAAACTGATGAAATTTGTGGGATAAAGGAAGTATCGGCTCCGATACTGGGAAAAAAGTATCGATACCACGATAATATATCAGAGAGAAAAAAGTATCGATACTTTTGGGACATCCCTAATCTCAACCTCTACTCACTGATTGCACAATACGAGCACTTTTGGGACTGAATTTCTGTTATTCCTCCTGGCGTTATTAAAAAAAACCGCAGTTTGACGAAAACACTGCAAATTATTACACAACGGTTTATTATTTACCTGTACAGATGCCCCCCTCTGCGTAGATCACTGATTTTTGTGGTCATAACTTACACTTGAGCTCCCCCAGGGAAGCCCTAAATCAAGTAGTGGAGCCGGCCCGGGAACTAGTTTCATAAAAACCAGTAAGTAAAATGACAAAACATATGTAGTTCTGATAGTTGATGTGGAGTGAAAAATGAATATGAATATTTTATACATCTGAATTTTGTCATTTTACATACTGGTTATTATGAACCTGTAGTTACCGCCCGGGATCCGAACCTGCGACCTTCAACATGGGATTTTGACCCCTAGCCAACTCAGCTACGGTGCACACAGGCGAAAGGTAACTGACGTGCGCTCTCAATTCAGGATGACGCCTGCATACACGCTGCTATTTAGGGCAAATCCATGGCAACATCGTAGAATGCTATGGATGGACTCAAAAATTCAGAAAAATCGAACTATTTAAACATGCGAGAAACCCTACACCTCAAAATACAATTTTCCGAGATAGGGATACCCTGGATATTTCAAACCCTATTTTTCACCCCTTAGAGTTGAGTGACAGTAATGCCGAGCTACGAGGACCAAGTGGAGCCCAAATACCAAATTTCGTGAATTATGGTTCATGGGAACTAAGGAAAAAGCCGCGGACGGACGGCAATTTTTTTAGTTCGATATTCGTCCTATTCTACGTCCGTTGAAACGTAAACCGTGAAATTTTGATGGGGGGGTTAACATTTTTTTCATGGTCGATTCCAAAGGTTTATTATTGAAAACAATAAACCAAAAATTGCTTCGAGAGCTAAAATAACGCAATGACAATAACGTCGTTTTGATAAGCATAGGGTGCGCCCAGTTCGCTATAGGTAGATCCACCCAATCAGCAAGGCTACCAAAACAACGTCACCACATGTCT
Source organism: Leptopterna dolabrata (assembly GCA_954871275.1). Classification (NCBI taxonomy): domain Eukaryota; kingdom Metazoa; phylum Arthropoda; class Insecta; order Hemiptera; family Miridae; genus Leptopterna; species Leptopterna dolabrata. The sequence goes on from OX940988.1 coordinate 26,357,360, forward strand.
CCGCCCACTTTCCCCCGCTCCTTTTTATGAAAACCTTGAATTTTCAAAACCTTTCAAAAGGTAAGGAGATGGGTTTTGCCGATTCGACTCCATTTTCGTCCGTCGCATGTCAAGATCTTCCAGAAAAAAGTTACACTTAGATCAAAACCACCATAATTATGGCCACACAATAAATAGTGCCTAGTTCGCTACACCTGCTATATTTTGGCCAAGAGAGATCATCTCCAAACTGAACTCCTTCATATCCATCTTCATATGTGTTTTGTAACAATTTTTGGCCTGTTTTTGAGATCTCGTTTTCCTGAATGAATCTCGTCTTTAGTGCTCTGCTGGTCTTTCTGTTTCCTTTATCAAATCAATTCCGTCAAGGAAAACGCTGCAAATTATTACACAATGGTTTATTATTTACCTGTATAGATGCCCCATCTGCGTGGATCACTGTTTTCTGGGGTCAACACCATCGAGCTCCCTCCAGGAAAGCCCTAAATCGAGAACTCGAGCCGGCCACGGAATTAAAGTTTCATACAAATGCGCGGGATCCAATAATTCAGTCATTAACGGCGTTCTGAAAATTGCAAACTCTATTTTTCACCCCTTAGAGATGAGTGACAGTAACGCCGAGCTTCGAGGACCAACTAGACCCCGAACGGGACCTATAAATCAAATGTCGAGGTAGAGGAGTAAAAGTACAAGTCCTAGTTCCAAACGATCCTCTAAGTCAATCTAAAAATCCGCGAAGCATCATGTTTAAATTATGAAACATGTAATATTGTACTAAGCTTGAGCAAGTCAGTAGCATTAAATATCTAAGACTCCCACTAGACCAGCACCTAAAATGGAGGATGCACATAGAGACCCTAGCAATGAGAATAAGGAAATCATTTTTAGCGAATTTTTCTCGGTCCAAAATTTTTAAAACTCGAATTTCCGAAAGATTTTTATACCAAAATCCGTTTCAGACCATCCTGAATTCACTGCCGAAAGACACCAAAAATTATATATATATATATGTCATTCCAGACGATAACTCTCGAAAGAATTGAGATAAAAAGTTCAAATTTGCACGAAAAATCTGTCTTGGCAATCGACAGGCTAAGTTCGTAGATGGGCAGAATCGGGTCACTCTAAGTGACTCTAAGCTTCCCTCGTAAAAAAAAAAAAAAAAAAGGGGGAGTTTTGGGGAGTTTTAGGGGGGAAAAATTACCCATAAATTCCCAAAATGAAACAGTCTGACAAGTGACACCTCATTTTAAAGGTTTTTGTACGCTGAACACGATGGTGAAATCAGAATTGCGATATCTCATTCCGTTTTCTTTTTCTGTATACTACGAAAATGGCTCTCCAAAAGTAACTTAAAGATGGTGTATTACGCATATGTATACAGTATCCTAATAATTATATGGTGTAGAATTCTGGGGCGGAGCATATGCCCAAACCTTCCGCTCGCTCAATGTTGTGTGCAACTCCCTCCTTCGGATCATCACTCGGTCGCATTTCCGAACGCGAATCAATGATCTTTTTAAAAAATTTGATATTCTTCCAACAAGACTGATATTTGTTTATCGCTCCCTGCTTCGTGTACACAAGATTAAAAAATGTCTACCCCACCGTATTGTCCTGCGAGTCACCCGAGCAACATGCGATGGTAGCCAAATTCGAGTTCCCCGCCCTACCACTGATTTTTTCACAAGACAATTTCCTTCAAGAATTCCTTCAAAAAAAGAATTGGCGCATACCTGCTGCAAATGCACAAATCTGACCTGCACACTGACTTCTTGAATAGGTTTGATGTGTAATTGTAACTGTGTTATGTATTTAGGTAATTACTATCTTGGAATATGGGTGGCATAGGTGCTACATACCCATACATAATGTATTATATACATTAATTTTTTTTTTTCACTCAAGTTGAATATTGTCTGTAAATATATTGTTTCCAGCTAAAAGTACACGCTCAATCCAAACTAATAAGCTAGTTCAGTGACAACCAGCCCCTGGACGGGTCGTCAAGACCTTAGGGGCCCATTCATGAACTTGGTTTTCTCTCGTTTCTGTACTTATATTCTTCATTATGTACTAAATATGTGTTTTAATAAAGAATTGAATTGAATTGAAGTCGGAAGTCACAAAAGTTTCCTATTATTACCGGACAACGAGGATTTCATCTAATTTGGCAAACTACGATCAAGACCCCCCACAAAGCAACTCCCCTCTCATTTGCTCCCATTCATTTTAATTCACCTTTTCGGCTCCTTGGCCCCTATAATTAACCCTCGACTTGTCAACAATTCCTGACAAAAGAACTTTTTGTATCAACTTTTAACTTTCACCGTAAAAAAAAAAATTGTTTCGACTTTCGGGTCAGGCGCGAATTTTGAACATCTCCACCTTTCTGTTCGTCGTTGTCAGGGCACTCAATTTCGAAAAAAAAACTTGAGAGGTTAAAAAATCCGAGAGTGCAAGGGGCTAATTACCGTTGATGATAATGAGGGAGGGGTGTGGTGGGAGGGTTGTGGTGGGGGTTGCTGAAGGGGCGGTGGAGGGGAAGGTACCTAACTAATTACTTCTACGGATGGGGAGGGGGGGGGGGGGGGGGGAGTTTGGTGGCGTTTCCTTCAAAGGTTCCTCTTTCTGTTGGGTTCTTATGAAAAAGAGTTAATCAACTTCGTCCGGGGTGCGGGGCCCCGCATGTTTGTTTTGACTTGGGGTTTTCATCTGATCAGATAAGAGGGAGGATTTGCCATTAACTGAGGCTACCGGGATGATGGTCCGGGGTTAGCTTAGGTGAGTCTAGCGGGAGAAGTGGAGCCGAATGCAAAACGAACCCGAACATTGCCGAACTAGGTAGTTCCAAAAAAATCCACGATTTGTTTGTTTATGCTTAAGAGATTCAATTTATTTTTGCGATATGATGTACTTTTACTTGCCAATTTGTGGAAATAAAAATAATTTAAAAAACACTTATCAATCTCCCGTAAGATAAGGAAAGCTCCCCCCCCCCCACCCCTTATACGGGTTGCAAACACGAAGGGTAGAAAAAAACCCAAAAAAACTAGGTACAGTATAAAAATAGAATAGTTTATTTCCACGTAAACTAACAAACTGTAGACCGGTTTCGGTTGTTAAACCATCATCAGTACACAATAAACGATTAGATTCTATTGTGTACTGATTAGATTCTATCTAATCTTCTATTGTGTGCTGATGATGGTTTAACAACCGAAACCGGTCTACAGTTTGTTAGTTTACGTGGAAATAGATATTCTATTTTTATCCTGTAGTTTTTAACCTGACCCTTCAGGTTTTTGCGATGGGACCCCCCGCCGAAAAGCGACAGGAAAAAGTGAGACCAAATAGTGAGACAAAAGTAGCGCGTATTTTAACAATGATTTTCACGTACAACCGAGTAGTTGCTAGGGAAATGAAACTTCTTTCATTTTCATCGGACAAAAATCGTTTTCCATTCGTTGGAAAGCTCTTGATTTATCACGAATGTATTTCGTATTTGTTCTTGGTATTTATTTCCTAGTTTCATACTATAACTATATAAATGAATGTTATAAATGGATAGTAAACAATGACGCTTGTTTGGTAGTCACTTGGTTATAGATACAAAGCGGTTTACTCGATCAATATAACGATAGCAATAGTAGTTGGGTACCTACATTTATATAATACAGCGAGGGGGACAAAAACCTGAAGGGTCAGGTACACCACATTTTAGCCGTCAGGCTTTAAGCGGAAGTCATCCGGGGGTGCAGGGGGCGAAGCCCCCGCCGAAGCGCGCAGCGCCGAGTTTGCTATGGATTTCCACTACTCCGCCGCAAGTGATTTAATTATACGAAGGGTAGAAAAAAAAGCGTTGCCGTAGATCTAGCCGCCAGTGGTTTGTGTTCATGACGGTACATTTATTGTCGAATGAAATCTGGGGGACACACCCCCCAGACCCCCGGATTATAACAGTTTAGATCAATGATCAAAGCAAGGAAACATGGAGCATGTTTTTCGAATAGGTAGGTACATAATAACAGAGGATACATAGATATGTAGAAAAAACATCTGCCAATTTCAGCCCATTTCGAACATTATTTCGGGTAGTTATGGGCGTTACAAGGAATTACCACAGACAGACAGACAGGGAACCAAAAACGTTCCTCGATGTCTGAAACGCAAAATGGTTGTGGAAATTTTCATTTTGGAGGACATGAATTTTTTTAAACTCAATCACGAATCTGAAGGCTTCCCTACCTTCGGTAGTGAGGAACGTCTGCCAATTCGAATAGGCACTACAGCTTCCTCACTTGAACCACAAGAACGTATAGAGTACCTAGTTGGGTAGGTTCATTTTGATACGGGACCATCTGCGATCCAACCCGCGTGTACCCCAAAAATTTCAGCTCTCTACGACTATTTTTCGCGCAGTTAGACGCGTTACAAGGAAACGGTCAACATTTCATGTTCGCGCATGCGCAGACGAATGAAAGTCATACGCAATTATCAAAGTGTTATTCCTGATCGACCCTCCAAATCTGAACTCATTTCAACGATATTTAAGGTAGTTACGGGCGTAAAAACATGTTCCATGTTAAAAAATACTAACGACCTGTGATTTTTAAACATGTGCCAAAGAGAGGGAAGGACAGTGAGAAAGGTTACCATGCTACCTAAAACATCAGGTATGAAACGACAAAATTCAAGATGTACCTATCTCATGATAGTTTTCAATGATTAAAATTTGTTTTTCTCAAAGTTTTAGTTACCTATTTGTTACATTCCCCCAGACCACGTTTTACTTTACAGTAGGTGGCCTATTGCTTTAAATGGATATTTTTGCACTCTCATATACGAAGGATAGTTTTTATTGCGCGTACGAGTAGGTAGGAGGTACCTAGCAGGAGCGTAGCGTGCCTCTGGGGACGGGGGTACCGCAATAAATTCCACCCCCCCCCCCCCACCAACATTCACACTTCCTCACACACTCTAAAAATGTAAATGTGAAGCAGTTCTTAGCAAGCTGTTTGTCAAAGGAATTTTATGATATTATTGATTTCCAAATTCATTAGAAATAATTCATAACATTCCCTTGCAAACAAAATAAAAGGTTTTTCGAACTACAGCCTGATAACCATTGGTACCTATTGTATGTTTCAACAGTGAAATGCCGAGTGTACTCACGGTTACGTTCCTTCACAACTCTCTTGAAATCAGGCAACGCTGAGGTTGACCGGCCGGCTCTGATGATGTCGTTCTTTTCGCTAAAACTACGAGAACTAAACGAACGCCGAACCACGGAACAATTAACGCAACAACTATCCATTTTACGAGGAGACCAGGACACTAGGAAAGATTCGAATTCAAACAACTAAACTTGAAATTAGGAACAATACTAAAAAAGCTAAAAGTAATAAAATTATGAGAAAACAGGCCGTCGTAAGAATAGCTTCCGAAAAGCAAAATTGTCAAGTTGTCAAAGTTTTTTTCTCGAGTTTTTAATTGATAGCTACAATCGATCCATACGCCAGTATCCCTCCTCACCAAGATTGGATACGCTGGATATTTGCGCGAGCCCAACTTACTAACACAGTCTCCTGAAGATGTGTAAGACACTCACTCACACACGCAAACACACTCACACAGACGATGTAGAGACACACACACATCGGATTCTGGGCCTCCGCAGGACTGGTAGCGGTACCCCAGCGACCTTGAGATTTCAAATATTCGAAACCTGCCGAAAACCATATGATTCTAATCGACTAATCGATACTTCGCTGTTTTTCGTCCATGACTGGCAGACATGGAGGTTGGAGGATAGTTCATGGAGGGAGAGTCATGGAGGATGGAGTTATGAGTGGACAATTCAAATTGCTACCTACCTACGGAATGTAAGTTTTTTCATTTTTCGTGTAGGGTAGCGCCGGTACCCCCGGTACCCCTGACGCTACGCGCCTGGTACCTAGCCAATAACAGAAGTGCACCTACGTACAATCATCGTGAGCAACTGGGAAAAGGAGTTATGAGACATTTGGGTGACATTACACGAGTTAAAATTACCTCTAACGAATGAATTCAGTGATCAAAGTAGTTAGGTTATTCAATAATGAAGTTGCTCGTTACTCATTGCTTATATACTTATATTTTATATGAAGCCGCTGGTTCTAAATGAGGATCGGCAATGTTCGGGTTCGTTTTGCGTTCGGTCAAGTTCGGCTCCACTTCTCTCATTGGATCCTCCTGGTTAGGTTCTTCGTTTACGGGAGTTAGAAAGTACATCCCCGAACGGGCACATTGCTGTATTTCGAGCCCAAATCCTTTACAACCTGCGAGGGACTCGTAAAAAACTTGGGCTCACGCACCAGCGTCCCCGAGTGGTTCGACCAAGCATAGGGTATAGGTGGGGGCAAACCCCTGCAATTTTCGGGTTTCTGTCCATTGTGACCAACCAGGAGCAGATTTCCTCAAAATTTTATGTCTGGATTTTAGGTAGGGATCTTACCTTCAACTACTGGAAACACCAACGACCTCCAGTCATTATCCACGGAAAAGTTCTGATTTAAGAAAAAAAAAGAATTGCAGGGCTCCAATTAGACGGACATGGATTAAAAAAACTCCGTTATAAAAAACTCACAAAATATTGGTTTAATTTCTTCTGAACTTGAACAACAACAAAAAATTTCCAAATCGCAACTGGCCTTAAAGGTTATTTTAATTTCTTGAACACACCTACCAATAATTAAGTGGTTTATTATCAATGTTAGGTAGGATAATGCCAAAATATGTTCCAGTACTAAATGGGGCAAAGCCCTGCATTCAAGGGGCGAATGGAATTGCCCCATTTGGTGTGTTTGGTAATGGCGCGTCAGTGAGGTTATGCGAAGTGAATTGGAGCAAAAGTTAATCCACAACAATAAAGCTTAGTTACAGTACTATTCATTGATAACCGGTTGATGCATTTGGTGCAACTCGATCTCGCACAATTCTGAACTGAAGTCTCAAGAAAATTACATCAAAAACGTGAAAAACAAATTGATCTCATTTTCTTGGCCTGCAGCTTTCTCAGAAGCCTTTGCTTTGACAACAGAACACATGTTGCAAAACCCCAACTGCTGCCTGGTGGTCAGTTCTCAAATCAGTCGCGGACTATTCAAAAAGTCGATGCAGGTCTTTGCCCCCACCTACCCTATAATATACACGAGAGTCATCGTTCAGAAGGACAGAAGGGTGACAGCACGAGCGTCCCTACATGCGCTCTTTTGGAACGAATCAAATCGTTCAACTAAGTTCTCTCGTGCATCGTTTTTCTAATCATATTTCGGACTACGTCACAATACCGCAAGACATTTGACTTCAATAATTTTTAGACACCTGCAGAATTATAGGGTGGACACAAATCAGACTCCAAAAAATTTTTTTAGGGAATAATTTTTTTTCTTATTAATATTTTTCAAAACAAAATAAGATCAGATCACTTTTCAGACTGAAAACTGACCGATCGGTTGCAGAGAAAATAAGTGAGTATACAAACTTTTGAGCATATTCTTTCTCTCTCTCTCTCTCTCTCTCGCACACTTGTACGCCCCTTTGACCTTTCAAGTTAATATTTCAAAGTTAACCATGTTGCAGACATAAAACAACAGTTCCTGCAATCTTGCTATGCAAAACAAAAACCATTACGAAACAAGTTAGTTAGGTAATTACGTATTACAATTTCTTCCATCTGATTGTTTCTATTAATTTATATTTCTCGATAACCTTCGTTGCCTCACGTACTTCCATAATCGCATAATACCAACTTCCTCAGCGAACCGCCCAACTCACGCAGACGGTACTTCAAAATATCGTTTACCCAGATCGGTATCTGTTAATTGTTCTTACTTCTCGACCCTCCCCCGCCACACCGAAGATATTAAACTTGAAAACTTTCCTCCAGATGGAGGGGGCTTGTAAAGTTTTCAAGTTTTGGCCTCCGAGTGGCGCCCCTGAAGTTTCTTGCCGGGGAAATGGCCGACAATGATTTCCTCGTTTCGAGAAGAAATTTCTTCTTTCAATGATGGAGCCCACATTAGAAAAAAAAGGATAAAAATTAACTGAAACCGGGCGAAGTGGGTGAACCTTCGAAAGGAGCTGGCTTGGAGTTTTCAAAGTTATCTTTCCCACCAGAAAATCCGTCTTGTTTATCGTAGGGTCTCAGAAAAGGGGTTTCAAAGGAAGAGGTCGCAATGAAGGGGAGAAGAATCTTCGAACTAAAAATTAAACCTCGACTCGGTTATTTGACCGACAACAAAGGGAATTAGGGAACGGTTTCAATTTCTCATTTTTGTTTCTCATGGAGGGAATTGTTCAAAGAACCCTCGAATGGTAAGAATGATGATAAGCGGCGATGATAAAGAAAAAACGGAGGATAAAAACGGATTTGTTAGGTAATTATTATAATAAGTTATTGTTTGTTACTGACGATGGTTTGATCAACGAAACCGGTATAACAGTGTTTTTCGCGTTTTTTCGTGTACCTATTAGTGGAAATAGACTATTTTTTTCAATAATTCCGTTTTTTTAAAGAAAAGAGAAAGAGGAAAGAAAGAGAAAAACCAGAGAAAGAAAGAGAAAACTCGGCGCTGCGCGCCTCGGCGGGGGCTTCGCCCGCTGCACCCCAGGATGACTTCCGCTTAAGCCTGACGGCTAAAATGTGGTGTACCTGACCCTTCAGGTTTTGTCCCCCTTGCTGTATTATATAAATTAGCTTTAGGAGCCACTCAGCTCATCCGGGGCCTGGGCAGTGTCAAGTTAAAGTCCTAAGGTGCCCACATACCAAATTACAGCTTCGTAGAGTGAATAGCATAGAAATTAGCTTTAGGAGCCACTCAGCTGATCCGGGGCCTGAGCAGTGTCAAGTTAAAGTCCTAAGGTGCCCACATACCAAATTACAGCTTCGTAGAGTGATTAGCATAGAAATTAGCTTTAGGAGCCACTCAGCTGATCCGGGGCCTGAGCAGTGTCAAGTTAAAGTCCTAAGGTGCCCACATACCAAATTACAGCTTCGTAGAGTGAATAGCATAGAAATTATCTTTAGGAGCCACCCAGCTTATCCGGGGCCTGGGCAGTGTCAAATTAAGGTCCTAAGGAGCCCACATACCAAATTACAGCTTCGTAGAGTGAATAGCATAGAAATTAGCTTTAGGAGCCACCCAGCTTATCCGGGGCCTGGGCAGTGTCAAATTAAGGTCCTAAGGAGCCCACAAACATACCAAATTACAGCTTCGTAGAGTGAATAGCATAGAAATTAGCTTTAGGAGCCACTCAGCTGATCCGGGGCCTGTGCAGTGTCAAATTAAGGTCCTAAGGAGCCCACATACCAAATTACAGCTTCGTAGAGTGAATAGCATAGAAATTAGCTTTAGGAGCCACTCAGCTGATCCGGGGCCTGAGCAGTGTCAAGTTAAAGTCCTAAGGTGCCCACATACCAAATTACAGCTTCGTAGAGTGAATAGCATAGAAATTAGCTTTAGGAGCCACTCAGCTGATCCGGGGCCTGGGCAGTGTCAAGTTAAAGTCCTAAGGTGCCCACATACCAAATTACAGCTTCGTAGAGTGAATAGCATAGAAATTAGCTTTAGGAGCCACTCAGCTGATCCGGGGCCTGGGCAGTGTCAAGTTAAAGTCCTAAGGTGCCCACATACCAAATTACAGCTTCGTAGAGTGAATAGCATAGAAATTAGCTTTAGGAGCCACTCAGCTGATCCGGGGCCTGAGCAGTGTCAAGTTAAAGTCCTAAGGTGCCCACATACCAAATTACAGGTTCGTAGAGTGAATAGCATAGAAATTAGCTTTAGGAGCCACTCAGCTGATCCGGGGCCTGGGCAGTGTCAAGTTGAAGTCCTAAGGTGCCCACATACCAAATTACAGCTTCGTAGAGTGAATAGCATAGAAATTAGCTTTAGGAGCCACTCAGCTGATCCGGGGCCTGGGCAGTGTCAAGTTAAAGTCCTAAGGAGCCCACATACCAAATTTCAGCTTCGTAGAGTGAATAGCATAGAAATCAGCTTTAGGAGCCACTCAGCTGATCCGGGGCCTGGGCAGTGTCAAGTTAAAGTCCTAAGGAGCCCACATACCCAATTTCAGCTTCGTAGAGTGAATAGCATATAAATTAGCTTTAGGAGCCACTTTATAAAATACGCGCTACTTTTGTGTAACAATTTGGTCTCACAATTTGGTCTCACAATTTGGTCTCACTATTTGGTCTCACTTTTTCCTGTCGTTTTTCGGCGGGGGGTCCCATCGCAAAAACCTGAAGGGTCAGGTTAAAACGGAGAAAGAAAGAGGAAAAACGGAGTTATTGAAAAAATGGTATATTTCCACTAATACACGACAAAACTGAAAAAACACTGTTATATACCGGTTTCGGTGATCAAACCATCGTCAGTAACAAACAATAAATTGTTAGGTTATAATAAGTTATTGTTTGTTACTGACGATGGTTTGATCATCGAAATCGGTATAACAGTGTTTTTTGCGTTTTTTCGTGTATTAGTGGAAATAGACTATTTTTTCAATAACTCCGTTTTTTGAAAGAAAAGAGAAAGAGAAAAGAAAGAGAAAAAACGGAGAAAGAAAGAGAAAAAACGGAGTTATTGAAAAAATAGTCTATTTCCACTAATACACGAAAAAACGCAAAAAACACTGTTATACCGGTTTCGGTGATCAAACCATCGTCAGTAACAAACAATAAATTGTTAGGTAATTATTTTAATAAGTTATTGTTTGTTACTGACGATGGTTTGATCATCGAAAGCGGTATAACAGTGTTTTTCGCGTTTTTCGTGTATTAGAGGAAATATACTATGATGAGGACCAGAATAACATAGTTCTGACGTCGGGAAAACGCGAGAAAACCGGTGTAAATGCCGAATTCGGTATTAAACACGACTTTTCAAAGTGAAAATGCGCAAGATTTACCGTAGTAAACAAACTGAGACGTAAGAGAAACTTGATAGAAAATACAAAATACCACGGACTTAAACAAGTCAGAGTAGCAAGGTGCATTGAAAAAATATATGTATTAAAAAAATAAATAAAAGTTTGAAAATGTGTTCGATCATGCCACTGAGCACTTAGATGTATGTCCAAGAACTTGCTATATTTACGTCCAAGGGTGATTAGACTTGGAACATTCAAGATCTCATTTTCAATATACTTCGGTAGTTCGGAATTTTGTCAAGAGATAGATTAAAAAAGGAGAAAAAAATACTGAAATTTTTATTAATTTTGATATAATAAGTACCTACCTACTTTTTATTAATTTCAATATACTTAGGTAGTTCGGAATTTTGTCAAGAGATAGATTAAAAAAGGAGAAAAAAATACTGAAATTTTTTATTAATTTTAATATAATGTGTATTGACACTGCCTTCATAACATACTAAACTGTAAATTTTTTTCCAGAGTAAAGTTAATTATTAAATCAGTCATGCAACACGGCTTAAGAAGCGAATTTTCAAAGAAAAAAATCGTCATCTGCAAGAGCACTCACTAAGGGACTAAGGCCTGACTGGGCCCTTGTTGATACCAAAGTGGCACGTCAGGCACGAAAATCATGCCAAAAAATAATTTTTGGGTGTTTTTTGATTTTGATCACTCGTGCAGTCTGAACGTGCTGAAACGACTCACAGTTGATTCAGCGACCAAAAAAAACAAAAAAACAAAAAAACACGGTAACCGATACCTCACATGCCTACATGAAAAATATACTAACTTTTTTGGCTTTCAAACTAAGTACAACTTTGTAAATTTGGTACGCTGGTGCGCCTAGTCGGGCTGGGGCTATCGATTCAGCGCCCCAAAAAACATGATTGACAACACCCCGCATGTCTATGTTGCTGAAATACTTTCTGCTTTGATTTTTGAACCAACAATTTTAAATTTGGACCGCTGCGCACAGTGCGATTGGGCTGGATAACGAACTAAACATTACTACTCTTGCGGTGAGGATTCTTATGCGCAAGAACGCATTTTTTAAATGGAAATTAAGGGACTTATCGAGCGGAATGACACATAAATATATATGTATATATGTATACGGAAAAGTGAAAAAAACATCATTTAGATCGCCGATGCATGTACGGATTTTTGGTCCGAAACCCCTCCACCGGGTCACGGGGCGCATCTCCGAAATTTGGTAACGAGCCAAATATCTACATTTTCTTCGAAAATTCTCTAAAAAGTGGCGATTTGAAGCAAACAATCGATTGGTCCAAAATCGTTGTCAATCGATTGATTAAGAAAGGTTAGGAATGGTGAGGGGCGATCGCTAGCTGCACAAACTTCACAGCACATTATTATGGGTTTCGCAGAGTACAAAGGTATTCAAAACACGAAAAAATATAATTACCTATCATATAGGTAATGATGACAACATAAAATGACAAGAAAGTACGAAGAATGACACGATCAGTGACACAATCGATATAGAGAACTTACCGAATCGAATGAATCAACTTCGGACCCAAAATACAAAATAGATAACAGAACCTACAACAAGAGTTACTCGGAAGTTGGTTTAGGATAGGAAGTTTGTTTTCTGTTCTATTCTGAGCACGGCCCGACATTTGAGTGAGCGTTCCTTTCACTTCTTACATGGTTTGTTTACGCTTAGTGCTCAACTTACTTACTTAAGGTTAGTGTTGTCAAAACGCTTGAATGAGTGACCAGTAGGTACCTGGGAGCATAATAATATATGAACATGTTGGAAATTTTCTTTGACCCGACGAAACAGCATTTTTGATTTAATTGAAACTAATATGATGACAAGTGGATTCATGGTACTTAGATTCCTTTAATATGTACCTACCTACAGTACGCACTTTATAGATGTATTTAATTTACATTAAATCTCTTAATTCTTTGTCACTAATTTTGCAATCTTGTAAAATAAACAAATATTTAAAAACGCTGCAAACTATTACACAAAGATTAATTATTTACCTGTATAGGTGCCCCTTCCGCGCAGATCACTTTTTTCTGTGGTCAATACCCTCGAGCTCCCACTAGGAAAGCCCAAAATCGAGTAATGGAGCCGGCTCCGGAATTAAAGTTACATGCAAACAGCGCCGGATTTAGGTTTGTTGCGGCCCTGGGCCTATATCTGTAAGCGGCCCCCTGGGTACAATAAATTCAATCATTTTATATTCTTATTATAAATATTTATTTTATAATACATAATCATTAATATTCTTGAATTTTACAAATTAACTTTTCTTGATTTCTGAGAAGAAAATTCTACAATTAATTCATCAAAATCTAACGATTTAACCACGTCGGCTACAAAACTAGCTAAGCTGGATAGTCTTGAATCTGAGCAAGTATTTCTCAAGTAATTGAGAATTCTTTTCAAAATGCTGAACGATCTTTCGCCAGATGCATTTGATGTCCATAATATGACCATATTTCTTTCGTTCAAAACCCTATACATATATGTCAAACATGTACTAGCCGTTGTATATATATGCGTTTTGTAAGCCAGATTTTTTGTTTATATCCTTAACTTAAAAAAATAAAAAATAAAACCTCAGCCTTGCGACCCTCTGAGGCTTGCGGCCCTGGGCCGCGGCCCAGTCGGCCCAGTGGTAAATCCGCCGCTGCATGCTAATGCGCGGGATTCAATAATTCAATCACTAATTATTTGTAGTTATTAATGAAACCGTTGTGTAATAATTTACCCGATAATACTTCAACGTTTGTTCAAGATGCAAAAGTACCTATCAACAAAATCCAAAAGATCCATCATTTTTCAAATGAAATAATATCACAGAACAACCTTTGTGTAATTATAGTTTGCAACTTTTTTTTATTTTTCATGATCGATCCAAAGGTTCATTATTCAAAATAATAAACCAAAAATTCGATAATATAGGTGCCTACGGCAAACTGGACCTGAAAAAAGTTCCATTCATGCAGCATGACCATAAATGTGAGCAAATCTGCAATGTTGGTGACATACTAACGTATTCTAACGATTTTTAGCGTTTTTCACTGCCAAGAACTTGTAGGTATTCGACCTATTTCTTTTCGGAAAAATATTTCTGTCCTGAGACACACTTTTAATGTCTCGAATCGCCATTCCATACTATTTTCTTGTGTAACTGAACCATTTTTGTTGCTTTTATCCATATTAGGGATTTGGAACCCCCAAAACCCCCAATACGACCACCTTCATTGTGAAAAAGTACAAGCCTGATAATTTGTCTTCTTTTTTGTTTCATCATCCTGTACCACTTTTGGTGGTTAAATAATGCTTTATATCGATTTTTTTTAAATTTCATATTCGTACGCATGTACTTACTTCGTCTTGGGATATGAGTTAAAAATGTGTTTTCATAACCGGTAGCCCACGAAAATTGCTTGTTATCACACCATCAGCTAACTGAATGACTGGCGTCAGGTCAAAAGGTTATTCATTTGCTCCGGGTTAACAGCGACTAGCTCAGGGTATTTAAGATTAAATTTATATGTTTTTAAGCATCCTTTCAATATTTCGATAGATTTTTTTTTCCTCCTCAAAGATTTGAAACCTTCCTAGAGGTTCCAACGTCGACTCCAGCTTCAAGCGGTTCCAGCTGGGCCCTCTGGCATTCTGGGACCCTTCAAATATTCCTCTTGTCCTTCAGCCCACTCTACCGCCTTGTCGCGCATTCTCTTTGGCTTTTGGCCTTACTCAAAGTTGCACTTGGTCGTGTTTCCTTCAGATCCTACAGAAATACATCTCATACAGCATCCCCGATAGACGCATCACTCCTTCCAGAATCGCTTCAAATTTCTTTTTCCAGAAGTTTGAAGTCGTGAAATCTACCGATTTCTCTCCGTCACGTTTGTGTCGGTCTTTGTGCCTCACTTGGTCCAGGGACGTTTAGACAAGTAACTGACACCACTTTTCCCCTGTTGGTTCTGTGAATAATACACCTATGTATTCGCTCAGCAAAAAATTTGTATAACACCCCCTCAAAATTTTTTTCTATTCCGTTTCAAGGTGCGTAGATTCCAAAAATGCAATGTCCGTCCGCCGTACGCCGTATCATGCATAACTACTTCTTTTCATTCTAAACATTTCGTTCTTTCGCACACATGCTCCATTTGGGCCCTAGTTGTGTCCCGAAACATTGCAGTCCGATCGGAATATACCCAGGGGTGTTATGGGCGAAAAATGGGTGTAAAAATAGGGTTTTTGGTGTTTTGGTAAAATGAGCTTTTGTGGTATCTTTTTCCATGTGTTTTAGGGCGAGAAGACCGAATATGAAGTCGATTCTGACTAAAGTGTGAGGAATCGTGGTTGCAACGAAGGTTCAGCCCCCAAAATTCAATTTTTATGAGTCAAAAACCTGGGAAATTGTCTGAAATCACCATCAATTTGTAGAATAACACTAGAAGTAGTATCAACAGGTGAATCAAGACAATTAAATGGCACTGTCAATACCATTCATGATCAATGATAACTTGAAAAAGATAAAGAAAAAAAGCAGCGTAGTTCGTGTTTTTGGGGGCCAAAATCGGTAGAAACCATCAGAAATAGCTGTCTCAATTTATTGCACACGAAAGAACAAGAAATGAACAGCCAACATTTCTGTAGGTATGTCCAATAGAATAATAAACCCATGTGACAAGGACTTTGCAGCGTTTTACTATTTCGGACCAGGCCCCGATTTCAGTTAGCTAGCGCCCTGGGCAGATAGTAGCGCCCCCCTCCCCCACATATTATAAAATTGTACAAATTAAACCTTATTCCTTATAATTTTAAAACAGCACATTATACAACTAAATACTGAAGTTTTTTAAAGACACAGGCTGTTTAGTCTTTTTTCTGATTTAATAAATGGTTGGTGCAGTTTGATGTGGTGTTTGTGAGTTACATTTAGGCTCTATTGTCAGGTAAACGAGTTTTAAATATATTTCTAAAGTAGGTACCTAACTGGTATTAGGCCTATTTTCAAGGGCACTGCAACAGTTAGTATAAACAACATTTCCCCTTGACTTTGCCCACAGCAGTATCTACTCCACGGTTACAAATTTAATTTTTTTTAGAAAAAATAGGGAAAACAAAATTCAAAAAACTATTAAAACAAAATTGTTTGTTTTGTACGAATCTTTTCCAAATAAAAAACATTAGAAGTTAATTTTATTAATTTCAAACACTAAAAAACCCTTAAAAGAGTACAAGTAAAAAAGTTTAAAGGACGTATAAAAGAATTCTGTGGATAGGTGCAAATCGAAATACAGAACTATTACCTACGTGATACAAAGTATGAAACTAAAAATATAAAATGAAGTAGGTATAAGAATTGTTTCCAAAAATATGAGAGAAAAAATTAACAACCTTTTGCGGCATAAACTGCAAGTAACATGGGAATGTTGATTTGAATCAAACATGGAACAAAATTTATGTCCAGTTCAGTGCCTACAAAGGCATTTGGAAATCCCCCCCCCCCCCCCCCGCCCACTGTGACCAGTGTAACTTCACTAGTGTAGGAAATTTCTAAAAATCATAGAATGAAAAGTACTTATCGTAGGACAGTGCGGCTGATGTTAAAAGTCTCAGGATGAAATATACTTACTTTCATTGAAAATAAATAAATAGATAAAAATAAAATAAAAGCACATTTATCAGATCCACGGGTAACGCTCATTCAGGTCGTCCTCAATTAATTAGGTACGCGTATTTTCTCATTACAGAAGTAACAGCCTGTCGCCTTCTAATTTTTTTAAAATAGTTTTTTGCTTCTGCAAATATTTTGAAGAGTTGCTGCTAAAACGCTTAGATATCCACATCGATCTTACCGAACGGTCACCAAAATAAGTAGGCAGGTACTTACAATACTCTGGAATATAGGAGGTCTCGCAGCCCTGTACACTCAGCATCGGAACCGATAAACGAATCGCTGCTCCACAGATCGTTCCAAATCCCTTTTTCAGAGAAGTCTTAGCCGATTTTATTCATACGAAATAAATAAAGCGAAGGATCAGCCCCGTTTGCGGAGGCCGAAGTCCCTTTTTCCCAAGTCTCGGAATCCATTATGATTATCCTCTCGGATCCAAAGCTGAATCTTTCACTTTTAACGACGCGATTTTTTTCGGGAATTCCCCCCCCCCCCCCTTCGAAGAGGGGTTTATTGGGTTTATTCGCGAATATAATACCGCGCTAGGACACCGGCGACGCAGAGCTGGTCAATAGAGATCACAGTAACCTCTAGAATCCCCCTCAACCTCTTTTCAATACCACCACATAGATTTTCCATTCAGCCAGATAACACTGAACCCATACCATAAAATAAGACATTGCAGAGGGTTCAAAAATTGCAATATTTAGGCTAAACTAAAATGGGCAAATACCTACCCATGGCCGATTATTTCTAGAATTCCACTTTGTATTGAACATTGTTGGGAAAAAAAAATAAATGGGTTCGTAGAAATAGGTATCTATTATTTACCTGGTTTCCAAAATTATCTAGGTACCTTAAAATTATGAAACAGTGAACATACATGAACATGAAGTGATGAAACCAAGTGCAACTGCATGGCTGTCCCGCACATAAACTGCTTTTTGGTTTATTATTTTCAACAATGAACCTTTGGAATCAAGCATAAAAAAAACCATTTTAAACCTCCATCAAAATTTGATGGTTTCCGTTTCAAGGTATGTACAATCCAAAAATTGAATAAAAAAATTTCTGGCCGTCCGCCGTATGTACTTAGCACTTTTCTTAGTTACCATGATCCAAAATTGATGAAATTTGGTTTGCAGGTCCTGTTTGGGGTCTAGCTGGTCCGCGAAGCTCGGCTTACTGTCAGTCATATCTAAGGGGTTCAAAACAGGGGTTGAAATTTTCAGAACGCGGAAGGTTAGTTCCCCGTGGTTTTCACCACAGCAGGTATTAGAGGAGAGGAAGGTGTCCCGCGGTTTTTACCACAGCAGTAAGTGGGCATATGGAAGCTAACACACCGTGGTTTTCACCACAGAGGGTGCTAGAGGAGAAGGAGGCGTCCCGTGGTGTTCACCACAGCAGACCCCTGTACGGTGGATGCTGGCACCCCGCGGTTTTCACCACAGCAGGTGCCAGAGGAGAAAGAGGTATCCCGCGTTTTTCACCACAGCAGATACCACGAGAGAGGAGGGCACCCCGCGGTTTTCACCACAGCGCGTGCATGGAAAGGTAAGAGAGAAGGCGAGAGATAAATCGTAAATCGAGGGTCGGTTGGTCGAATGAGGAGCTGGGCCTGAAGGGCTGTTTATACAGGGACTTTTCCACCCGTCCCCCATCCACAATCGGCCGTTATGACCGTAGCGAGTGATGGCGGTTGATGGAAGAGACGCTTCGGCTACTTTCCCCTTGGCGCTGCCTAGCTCAACGTTCCCTTCGTTTATTTGGTTACACCTTATAACAATATTATAGGAGTGGTTACTGAGAGGGTCTTTCTTTTATATTATATTTTATCATTTTGCAGGAGGGTTTCAAATTGTTAAAAGCTGTTCACACCGCTCAAGTGGAACATATTAAACAATAATATTGTTTAATATGTCATATTATGACGGAGTCAATATTTTAAGTAGGTACTTCAATAGTTTTGCAATGTCCGAAAAGGTTACATTCAAGTTTGTTGAAACGATCACAATAAGATTCTTAAAAGGGGATTCCACACTGCAAAATTGAGTCACGTCCACGCTACATTTGCGATGTGGACGCCTCAGTTGCCCTCGTGGGCTGAACGTGCTATGTGTTCAGACGGACACAACATCATTTCGACAGCAGCGGCTGTAGTTAATGAGCATCCCACGCTATGCCAATCCGCTTGATCCGGACCTCCAATTCGGGTCCGGCATCCAACGAGCACGTCCACACTGCATCGGTTAGGGATGCACCTTTAGACACTTTTATCATTAGGGAGTACCAATACTGCCCGCTAAAACTTCAGGAGTCGATTCTACAACTAATAAATTTCCAACAGAAAGTTCCTCTTTGCAATTTTTTTTAACCCTTTGATTTCGTGAGTTTTTTCACTTTTAAGATTTTTTTCGTGTTATCGACTTGATACCACAAAAATGTCCATAACTCCCTTAAATTGCAAATTAAAAATAAGGAAAGAGCATTAAATATCCTATCAGAATATGGCTGTAACGTAAATTTTGGAGTACATTCAGTGGGTGAAGAATTGGATTGACAAAAAGAAAATTTTTTCAAATTTTCAAAATCACTATTTTCTCAAATGGCTCTACTTCTCAAACATAATGTGTGATGAACGTGAACGTGACGGGAAAAACTTACTCAGAATCTCAGCTTTCCAGCGGTGTGGTTACGTTTCATTTAACTGCTTCATTTAGGGGAGAAAATCAAGTTTGAATGCAAAAACGTGTGTTTTTCGAGGAAACGGAGGGAATTTATAGGAGGATATTTAATTTATGACTGGACCTGAACATGACTGGAGGAGTTAGGTGTCGTTTTCTACGTAATTTTTCACGCTGAATCCAACGGTGACCCTCCCGACCGTAAAAAAAACTCGGGTTTCGAACTACGATATTGGTTCTAACAAGGACGTGCAAAACAGCTTCACTCCAAGATCTTCTTTCGCTGATCTGTTAACAAATAATGCGATTATTTTCACATGGCGGGATTTTTAATGTCTTGCCGTTTTAAGGTAAAAACGCTGCAAATCCCTGCACAACGGTTTATTATTTTGTATAGAATACCCTTCTGTTACAGATCACAGCTCTATGTATATATAACCCGTCTATATAATATAATATGTACTATTCTATGCATAATTATGTAGATCGCAGACCCTCCGTAGGTTAGTACCTAACCCCGTACTCGTTACTAGGTACCTACCTAAATCACGAGTTAAATGTTGCTAAAATAATTCTGCCGATGACAAACAGTACCTAACAAAAAGAAACACACATAATGAAGTTCTGAAAAGAAATTGTTGATGAGGAGTGAAAAAAGTTGCAAAAGTACCTACCAACAAACTCCAGCCCCTTCTACGTAGATGGTATAATGAACCGTTGTGTAATAATTTACCGTTGAGTAATGATTTACCGTAGTAATAATTTACCCATCAATAATACTTCAACGTTTGTTCAAGTTTCACTACCTACCAACAAACTCCAAGAGCCATCATTTTTCAAATTAAATAATATCACAGAACAACCAACTCGACTTCATACTCCGCCAATATAATCAGGTGATCCCTACCAATGATTGGCCGTATTCACAAATTCCTATTGTGGGCGCGTCTCTGGTTACGAGATTTGGTTTGAATTGTATACAATTTCATTCACACTGGAGTCGAAAATGCCTGTCGGTGCAAACTTCGGGGCCTTACTGTGAACGAACGGCTGGACGTACGATGCTCCGGATGGTCTTAAAAAACTCGCAAGTTCAAGAATTATTTAAAACCGTAAAAATATTCACGTAAAAAAAATGGTATAGGCGTTTTGAAAATTTCAACCCCTATTTTGAACCCCTTAGAGATGACTGACAGTAACGTCGAGCTTCGAGGACCAACTAGACGCCGAACGGAACCTATAACCCGAATTTCATCAATTTTTTTTCATGGTAACTAAGAAAAGTGGCCCGTACGGCGTACGGCGGACAGACAGAAATATTTTTATTGCAGTTTTGGATTCTACATACCTTGAAACGTAAACCATCAAATTTTGAGGGGGGGTAAGAATTTTTTTTTTCATGCTCGATTCCAATGGTTCATTATTGAAAATAATAAACCAAAACTGGATTTTTACCTGGTCGAGTCATCTCACAAATGATTAGCCGTAAAACACTCGACTCCTTCGAAAAACACGTTTTTTTCATTCAAACGTTATCACCTAGGCAGTGTAGTAAAATGAAAAATAACCACACCGATGGAAAGCTGAGATTCTGAGAAAGTTTTTCCCGTCACGTGCACGTTCATCATCTATTATTTTTGAGACGTAGAGTCATTTGAGAAAATTTTCTCTTCAGCCCACTTTTTTCTCCCGCCGAAGAGCCATGTTCTGATAGGATATTTAACGGTCTTTCAAACGGCGTCATTATTTAATGTTACAGTGTAATTTAATGGAGTTATCGCCATTTTAGTTGTATAAGGTCGAAAAAACGAGAAAAAAATCTTGAAAGTGGGGGGAAAAAACTCATGAAAACAAAGGATTAAAAAACATTTGCAAGCGGGCACTTTTTGTTGGAAATTAGTTGTAGAATCGACTCCTGAAGTTTTAGCGGGCTGTAATGGTACACCTTGTATATTATGGGTAGAGGAACGTGTTATATATGGCTAATGGAAACCATCGAATAGTATTATTCGATGGCGGAACCATAGACCACAACTACAGACCACTAGGTAGGTATACATAAATGGCTAGAGGAACAAAAGAGATTCGTTAAATTGTACTCTGCAAGTAAAGGTAGATATAATTTCTACTGTTTTGTTTTGAAACTTCTGAATGGATTAAATTCGAGTTTGTGCACAGAAATGGTCGAACTGGGACGTTCTCAGATACCAAAGCTAGAAAAATTCCAACAAAATGCTCAAATTTGTTAAATTCATCCTACTGGAGAGCAACCAACTCCGCCTGAACAACTGTTGCACTCTTGCAAACATGCCAAATCCCCCGGGGTTATTACCAGATCATTAAAACTGGCTACCATCTCAGCCAGTTCGGTCGGGAACGTCAATGCCAAATTCCCTCCATACGTATGGGCACACGACGACGGTACTGCCGGAAGAACAACAAACATGTCTGAGCCTTTTCACCGCGAATTTAATTCAATGTTCCGTAGTTCTCACCCCAATATTTTCGTATTTCTAGACGCGTTAAAAAAAAGTGGAAGTTGACACAACCACATTACTCAAAGAAGCGGATGTGCCTAAACAGTCTTCCAAATATTTATTTATACGTCAAAAAATAGTGCTTGACAATTTAATTCAAAACTACCGAGCGTCCCACCGCTACGGTAAACAAACTGAAATTTACTTTTGTTTTTTGAATTTTTCGACAATTTGTTGTTGTTACTGTTGACGAAATTTGTTGAACACAAATACATATTTATGCCATGATCATAACCTTGACGTCATAATAATATCTTTATTTTCCTAATTCTGAGAATTCATTGGATCCTGGCGGAGTTGAACATTGGCGGATTTGGCCGTAGGTACTCCTGGCGGAGGTCGGTGGGAATCCTGCCATTAGGTCTTATCAAGGAGGGAGACACGCTCTACTCGGGAGTCATTAATACAACTGTGCCTTACAACTGGTTTTCGTGGTGTAGCGGTTATCACATCTGCCTAACACGCAGAAGGTCCCCAGTTCGATCCTGGGCGAAAACATATATTTTAGTTTTCTGTTCAACTGAACGTTATTATTGGTGGGAAGAAAGGTTGGCGAGCGAGAAAAAAACGAGAGGTAGTGTTTGCAGAGAACGCGCTCTTTGTTGATCTTGGCTAAAATAAACATCGTATATTCGCCGGCAGGCAGAGTTAAACACATTCCAAATGCAGCCTTCAATTTTACGTATAGATTCACAGTTCCATTACACTCATATTTTTTTAAATAAAAATACTATGAATATGGTAGGTACCGTCAATAACTAAAACACTCAACTTCTACGGAAATGTAAACAAAATTTGGCTTATATTGCCATCTCAAAATTTGTGGGTGAATAAATCGAAATTTTACGGTCATCGAAATTTTGTAAAGGCGGATAGGCACTTGAAACAGCATGAAATCTCTTGGAAGAATTCATTGTAACGTGGGTGGGATTCTCAGTCAAAAATCAAAGAAGCCGACGGAGAAAATGGTTTGTGATTTATTAGGACAACATAATAATTATTATGGTAATGAATAGATATAAAATATACTTACCAACTTAATTTATCTGGTGCACGTACCACTGGAGAGCGCTTTGAAGGGTTGAAATTGCTCAACGTACGAGGTACGTAAATATTTAGTTGATTTGGTTTAGAGATCACAGAGAAGAAAAATACTGAGGTAACTCTGAGACACTTTTTTAGGCTCAAAAGTGGGTACCGAAAGCCTACACCTATACCTACCAACCTATTAGATTTTGTTATTCTGTGGGTTAGTTTGTTCTGAAGCATCAAGATTAATTAAAGAAATTTGCTGATCTCCACGAAGTAGATTCTTAGCTCAAAAATTTCGGATTCAGAAGGTCCAGAATGACAGAATGAGCAAATTTTCGAATTAACTATTACAGGTTTAGATATGGTCTTTTAGAAATTCAATTTAACCTACCCTTACCCCTGCAAAGGTGCGTTATGTACTGTATGACTTCACAGTGAATTCCATGGTAAAGCCGACAAAAACAATAATATGTAATAAATAATAATTATAATAATATGTTTCATTTACAGTTGACAATTCGCCCAGCATCGTTCAGCATTTGGCCCTCGACGCTCTACGAAAAGATGTCCATCACAGGCGAAAAAGAATCGGCGCCCGCAAATAAACTGACAGCTTTGGAAGAGCGATCCGAACGCGGGATGCTGTTCATCATAGGGGCCCCATGTTTACCTAAGGTACCTAAATTATTGTCTCCCCAACAGAAGATGAATAGATAAAGTAAAATGAGTATCTACCTAGTGAAATAGTCAAAATTTCTGAATGTCTAGTTTATTTGGCGTCTACTAAATAACTAGACATTCAGAAATTTTGAGCTGTTCTGAGTCTGAGGTTCTTGATTATTTTTAGGGTGATCAGGCGACCCTTCGTTGCCGGCGACTCTCCCTGGCGCCTTTGTGACACCAAAAACTATTCCTACATCGATTTCAGATGGTCTTAACGAGTTATGAGAAGCCATATTGCCCATCCCTAGAAAGGCATAACTAATGTTACCCACGTCAAAGTACGAGTATAATCCGTTCGGCAAATATTATTCAGTTCACACGTACCCTATCAGGTATAAATGAAAGAGAAACAACATTCAAATACATAAATATAGTCACCAACAATTGTGATCATGACAGTACTGCAAGTTAGAGGATTTTCCATGGTTGTGTTTGTTTGTGTAACACTGTGCCAACAGCAGCTAATTACTGAAACGTTGTACGTAGGCACCTTTCTAAAAACGAGTTCAAGAGGAATAACAAAGGTGATTCATTACCTTGTAGGTAAGAGTTATTTAATTTAATATGAATAACTAACACAGTGGAAATTGAGTGCATACCAGTGGCGTAGCCAGGGGGGGGGGGGGGGGGTTAGTGGGGGTCATAACCCCCCCCCCCCCCCCATTGGCTCGAAAAGTTCACCACAAATTAAAATTAAATCTTAAGAATGATAAAAATCACGAAAGTAACAAACATAATATTATACAACAATAACAGGTAAAACGGTAAATCAAACATGATTAAACAGTTAAATAATATTACGCTTATTTGATTATGAACGATCTGTCCCAAAAATCTGACCCGCTCTTTCTGACAAAAATGCTTATCGAAATAGTCCCTCACCGTCACCATTCCACACTTCAGGTGAATAATACTGATTTTAGCCCTTAATACCAATTGTTGACCCCCAAAAATACTGGAATGGAAGGTTGAGTAAAGACAGCAAAATACCATTTCAGTTGTTTTTCACACAGAATAGGGGTCATATTTTGACTTTTGTGGGTAAACAATTGGTATTAATGGTAAAATCAATATTATTCACCTGATGTTGTGTGGGATGACTAATCACGACGGAGGGACTACCTCGATGATAAAACTATTTTTATCAAAAGCAAGTGGGTCAAATTTGACTTTATTAGGGTCAAACATCGGTACAAATGGCTAAAATCACGAAAAATTATATAATTTTAAGAAAAGTGGTATGATTTCTCGCTATATCATCTTTTTACACAATATCAGTAATATTTCTTTAAAAATTCGCTCTTATAGCCATGCTACATGACAGGAATTTTTTCTATGTCCGAACCCCCCCCCCCCCCCCCCCCACTCAACAATCCTGGCTACACCACTGGTGCATACCTAACAAATGGTTAAATATTACCTACATACTCGTTTTACACAAAAAAATAAAAAGAAACGCATGGTACCTACTGATCTTACTTTATTTGTAAGGGTACTCAGGTTTCTAGTATAAGAATACTTTGCCTGTCAAGCTTGTGACACATCCTCCAACTTATTTCAGTATACTTTTTAATAAATATATGAAAGGAATGAGCACCATATTTGTGACGAGATACACCTTTGGAATCCGGAAATTCATGTTGAAGTTCAATTGCTTTATGGGCAATGAGTAACTGTGGTGCAACTTTAAATCCATCCAAAGTGTCGGTATGCATTCATTGTTTCGAAACAAAGTGGCCCGATGGACTTTGCACCATCAATAACCATTAAAACTGACAAAAGCTTCGAGGACCTCTGATTTGCCTGTGTATTTTAAATGGAGCAGTCCCCGACCGAGAGCACTCAAATATGAGTCACCTACTGCTGCCTCGCCTACCTATAGACTCTAGATCTAGAACGTCTTGCACGGCTCCTCATGAAGATATTTATATCAAACAGTAGCTGGAGCTTGTTCAAAACAGATTCTTGAGGTACGTTGCTTCCACATTGGAAATCCCCTCCACCAGTGTTAACTACCCAACCACGCGCTTGCAAGTTGCAACCCTTTTAAAAACCCGATACCGCACAGCAGACCTAGATTTCTAAACCTTTTCAAGTTTAACCTTTAGCCCCATGTTTTTCATCCATAAAAACACTTTCATACCACCAGTGACGTTCCATCATACCATCGAAACTTATTTTTATTGTCCTCTTTTATTTACACTAGGTACCACTTATCAGGTACTTTTCCTTTATTTATTTTATTTAATTGGCACTACGGTCCTTTGAGAACCAGGGCCTTCTCGACAATGGATTTCCACTCCTTCCTGTCCAGAGCTTGGGTCCTCCATCTGCGTACTCCAAGCCGGTTCAGGTCCTCCTCTACGTCCTCCAGCCAACGCAGACGCGGTCTTCCTCTCATTCTTCTTCCACCTGGCATCCCATACAAGGCTTTTCGCGGATATCTCGCTTCAGGCATTCTTTCTACGTGGCCTAACCACCTGAGGCGGGCTCGCCTGATGAATGCCACTAAATCGGGCCCTCCATACAGGTGTCTCAGCTCATCATTCCTTCGGATTCGCCATTCTCCATTCTCGTAAATGGGGCCAAAGATTTTACGTAAAATACCAAGTTACAGATTCTCGACAAAAGGTACTTTTCCTTGTTCATGTAATATTTTGCATTGATGCCACGAACCTGTCGATTACATAATATTCTCTTTATTATTGTCCTTTTCTTATTATACGGCTTATTACTGTCCTTTTAAATTAAATTATATTGTCCTTAAATTATAATGTAATTAATGATATTTCATTACTTGTCATTAATTATATAATTATATTATATTATATAATTTTGCTACAATTATATTATAATTAATTATATTATAATTAGTTATATAATTATTTTAAATTATATTATATTGTCCTTTTAAATATTATTATACGACTTATTATTGTCCTTTTCTTATTTACTAGTGTACTTTTCCTTGTACCTATTTAATATTTTGAGCTAATGCCACGAACCTATCGATTGTATATTTACGCTGTAAATAAATAAAAACATTCAAAAGCTCATTATGCGTTGTTTCGTGTCTTGTAGTTTTCATCAAAAATCAGGAAAACAGAAAATCTTAAAGTTGAACAAAACACACAATGAGCTTTCGGAGATAGTGAAGTTTGAATTTTACGTAATAATGATTACTTGTGTGTACTGTGTCCTTCGACTCGTAGCGCTCCGATTAGCGAATAGCTGTAACTCAAAATTATGTCGCATTTTGTTTACAGGAAGAGGCGCGCAAGACGTTCACAGCCAACACGCTCATGATAAACACAGCCGACCACCCGTCTTACTACGATTTTCAAATCGACCACAACTGCAGCGATGCAGCTTCTCCAGTCTTGTGGAAATAATACTTTTTAAATCTCAACGTTCCTTTCTTCGTTCATACCCGATAGGTAGTATTTCTAGCAAGATACCTAGATATGAGTAAGTATACGCTTTTCTACCAGTGTACCTAGTCGGATTACCACCTTGCATACCGCCATTTTCGCAATAATTCGTTTCTTAAATTGTTTATTCTTGAACAATTTAGTTCACACATAAACCTTCTTTCAACAGTAACGATTTATTCCTGAGTATCTCACGCCAGGTGCTGCATAGGGTCTTTGATTGGGGTACAAGTAGCTCGGCGACATTGTATATCTGTTGCGTTGTTGGTAGTTCACAGCTGGAGATGTATACGCATTTCTACCAGTGCAAAACGGATCCCAAATTCTGCAAGGGTTTTGATCTGCAAAGGAGCATTTTCCCGCATCTTGGGTTCTGTATTGCGATCTCACCGGTGGTTTTTGAAAGTTCGAACCACCATCCTCACAGCAGCTCGTCGGTTCTTTCCAGCTACCGTAAGTGGCAAGGTTGGGTGATTTGATATTAGGAGTCATATACGTCGGATCGTACTGCCCTTTGGGCAAAAGATGCAAACGTGGTGGAACGCTGAATTTGAAGTCGCCAGCGGAAATTTTTCTTCCCCATGCATCACACCCAACATTGCAAGGGTTGCTTTCCCAATAAGTATTTCCTGCAGCATAGCTTGCAGCGCTTTGCTCGAAATTACCACTACGGTATCCAGGTTTCAAATAATCTTTGCAGGGTGAAGGGTACGATTTATTTGCTCCCCTATAGCTTCTTGCTGCATAACTTGCTGCATAACTTGCTGGCCTAGCTCCAGAATCACCGCCAGTCCAGTCGTCACAGCCCACTCTACACGGATTGCGATCTGCAAACGTTTTTTTAGACGATTTCGACTCAGTTTTGCTGGTTACACCACTTGTATCCAAATTCCTGCAAATATCCGCTAGGTAGGAGTTCAATTTTTTGGCTCTTTCCGCGTCGCTTACCGCTTTTTCTTCAGCTCGCTTCTGCTGCACTTCCTCCACGGCCGAATTCAACGTCATCCTATACTGCACTTCTTCACATGGATCTTCACCTATACTTTTCTGTTTACTGATACTACCACACACGTCTTTGGTCCCTAGAACTTCCTCCATGATCAAATCAAAAACAGAATCGTGCGCTTTGCAATCTGACTGGCTCAACTCAACAGCCAAAGATAGAGGGCTCGATGACTGGCGGCTGTTGATGTCTGAAATGTGCTCTTCAGAAGCATCAACCTCTGGTACGATTCTCAACAAATTCCTCACAGCTGCTTTTACCTTACTACGCGAAAAATGCGGATTCTCGATGAGCACTTGTCGACATATTGTTTCTGCGTAAAGCATTTTCCTGCGATCAAAGTCACTCTCTGCGGATTTCTGTACATACCTACTCTTCTTTCCTTTACCAAATCGAGGCGGCGCTTCTTCACAGACATACCCCAACCTCATCATTATATCTTCACGCGAGAGGTCTGGATGTTCTTCCAAAACCTTGTCAACCAATTTCTCGCAGTACTTGCGCTTAGACCGTTCACTCAGGCAGTAGTAGCCGGCACTTTCTAATGTTGTGTCACTGCAGTCAGTATTTTCGATTGGATTTTCTCGCATTTCTTCCTCTGAATAGGTCCAGCACTTTCCTCATCGTTGTCCAGTTTCCCACCTCACCCCATGAATGCCTGCGTCACGAACCCCATCAACAAATTACACACTTGAACTGTTCATTTCTTCCCTTCTTCCTGTTCATTATAGATATCTTCCCAAATTATGTTGACCAAGCCTGACACAAAAGTTTCCGATCATTGATATCATCATAAAAAGCGTTTGTAAACAACGCTACGATATTATGAAAAACCAAAACTGTGACAACTAAAATTTTGTACGAGTGATGCAAAATATTTTTCTCTTTAGAATCCAGAAAGAAGGCATCTGACTATGTACCTACAACACAGTATGATTTCATTTAATAAACCATTTTAATTTCGGGAGGAATAACTTTCAATAAAATTACTGCATCTTTGGGTAAGTGAGAAACTTGAAACTCGATTTTCACCAACGACCCATCTCGTACCTACATACAGTAATCTCTCAACATTCGCGAAGGGATGCGTTCCTGAATTCCTTCGCGTATGTCGAAATTCAGCAATGCATTAGGGGGGGATACGTTCCCAAGGTTCTCCGAAAAGGTGATATTACTGACTTTATACCTCTACTAAATTTCCATTTTTATTTCTCTGAACCTTCCATAAAAACACATAGCGATGAACTAATGTAAATTATATTTTATTACATATTCAAGTATAACACTTCTTATCATAAATTTGGCTATTAAAAAAAAAACTAGTAATTTTTTTTTTACTCGCTTCCTCTCTCAGCTTCCTTTGGGCCTCTTTGTAAGGAGCTGCAGCGGCCTCGATGGCTTCCTGAAACGTGGAAGCTCTGCTGGAGTCCGGATCGATCTCTGTAGCCAAAATCACCATCTGTGAAGGTAGCTTTGAAATCCTTACAATTCTCGGAAAATTGAGGTTTCAAGTGTTCAACAATTTTCATTGCCTTGGCCTTATGAGTGTTCGTTGAAACAGGCACATACCTCTGATTGAGATCTTCTATCCAAATAAAAAGTGCTGTCTCCATTTGCGCGATCACTTCATGTCGAACTTGCGAAGTTCGACACTGACAGATGGTCCTACACATAGAGCACTTTTTCGGATTTCTTCCGCCTTACTTTTAATGGAACGCATCGATTAATGCCAAAAGCTCGACCAACTGACGACGCACTTTCTCCACAACCAGGAGATCTAAAACCTACACTTTATCATTAATTGATAGAACACTTTTTTTTCTTTTCAACGGTGGCTTGCTCATATTGCGCTTGTAGGAAAACTACTGAGGTTCTGGACGAAGATTTAGTCACCATCGGGATCAACTGTCAATAGTCTATAAGTAGTCAATATCGGTTCATAGACCCTGTGAATAACAACAACAACCAGCCATTCGCGACTGTTGAGTTCGCGGTTCTCGAGGTAAGGTATAGATTGACCCCCTTCGCGAATGTTGAAATCGCGTATGTCGAGGGATTACTGTAGTGTGCCCACCACCATGAAGTCTTTGCGGTATATTCCCGATGATTTTTCTTTTTAGGTGCCATTTTTAGTGCCTTGATAAACGCACATGAACAGGACGGTAGAAAACCCCTCTCAAAATCCGTTCAAATTGATACAAACCCCCCCCCCCCCTCCCCCGCCAAATCCCCTTATCCTCCTCAATTAATCCCAACCCCGCCGGAAGACCGCCCTTTAAATCTAGTCAGGTAAAGTTTGAACCCGAAACCCAATTAACCTCAGGCGGGTCAGAGGATAAGGGCAATCAGCCAGAGCGTGTTTCACTTCTCGCACACAAGAAGGTCGATCCCCGAACAAGTGGCGATCTGCGGGAACACGGACGGGCCACTCACCAGGCGGTACTTGCCCGTACGCCGTCAAAGTTCGGACCCACAGCCAGGTGGATCTAACTGCAACTTATGCCCTTTGCAAGCCGCAGCTTTGAAGTTGGGCCTGAGCTCGGTTGGCTTCCCCAGCGTTAATTTTCCACCACCTCAAGCTTCTCCTCTCCGGCTTTTGAAACATAGTTTGCCCCGGTTGCCTCTTCAATCTCGAGAGAGGCTTGAAGGTTCCCAGCATGAGCTGCAAGGCGGAACTGAAGATTATTTTCGATCTGCTAGGGCTTAACGCCATCATGCACGCAGTGCTTGCAGGGGCTTAGCATGGTTGTGTAAAATAACCAATAATGAACCTTTGAAATCGAGCACGAACAAACCACTTTGCTTCCGAGTCTGCAAGGTAGCGGAAGCTGTTTTCACTTTCGAAATGAAAAATTTTTGTGTGCCCCAAAATCAAAATTTCCACTTGCATTTTGCGTTTCAGGGCCTCCTGAACAAATTTGGTTTCGTGTCTGTCTGTCCACATTTCCTTGCCACAGCCATAACTTCCACAATTTTGATCCGATTTCAATCAAAATTTCAGGAATAATTGCGTGGGATTAGCGCTAGATGGTCCCCTATCAGTTTCATCATGATCGAATCAACGTTAGCCTCTGCGCAGGCGCTAACGAGATTTTCTTTTTACGGTCATAACTCCATCAATTTTGAACGGATTTTGGTCAGATTTTCAGGGATGATGCGGGTAGATCCCGTGAGGTCCCATACGACATTCATCATGATTGAATAAGCGGAGGCAGTGGCACGTGGCACTGGCACCGCGTACATTCCAAACGTCGAGCATTCCAGAACATAGAACCATAAACCTGGAAGGGCCTCTGCGTTGACGAATGAAATGACGCTGATGTGCTAAATTCTCTCCTGTTAACCTAGGAAGTTGAAATTTGATAGGGACTCTTTGCGTTCTCATTTCTATATGTGGACTAATTACTTTACCTTAAGGCATGAATACTAACTTCGAATTAGGTACCCTTATTATTAAATAACAGTTAAATAATTCCGTTATTTAATCTGAATCTTTGTTAATTAATCCGTTAATTAATCTCCACCTTTATGTATGAAAATTTAATGGTGACATACTGCGAAGGCCACGAGGAAGCTTCTGTGCCATGTCCTTGGCAGTGTATTTTTTAACCCCAACTCAAAAATTAACAGTTTCCGTGTCAAGGTATGTAGAATCCGAAAATGGAATACAATCATTTCTGTCCGTCCGCCGTACGCTGTACTTCGAACTTTCCTTAGTTACGGTGAACCAAAACTTACGAAATTTGATTTTTTAAGTCCCATTTGGGGTCTTGTTGGTCCTCGAAGCTCAACGTTACTGTCAGTCATCTCTAAGGGGTGAAAAATAGGTGCTGAAATTTTCAGAACGCCGCAGCTCGAAAACTAATTTCTGTTAGTTTTCTTTTGGTATTTTTTAAAAACATTTTTAATGCATTTTTTGACCACCTGGAGCATTGTACGTCCAGCTGTTCGCTTGCACCAAAACGTTCGTCAACATGATCGTGAATGAAACGGTATAAATCCGGCCCAGATATCATCGCTAGGGAACACCTGATATTAATCAATGGCTGAATAAAATCGAGTTGTTTGTTCCGTGATATTATTTCATTTAAAGAATGATGGCTGTTTTTGATTTTCTTGATAGGTAGTTTTGCAACTTGAACAAACGTCATGCTTCATGAATAACAACAAAAATAGGTAATTAATTCATTAACAAATAATTCATGCTCGATTCCAAAGGTTCATTATCGAAAATAATAAACCAAAACATCCGCTCTAGATGGGTCTTATGCCTCACCTCGACTTTATAAATAATGTTGTACGACTGTCGACAGCCACGAAGGCGCTAAGGAGTGGCGCCACAGAACCGGATATTGCGCCCCAGTAGGTATCTTTTACCAATTATACACCTGACAAATTACTAATACAACTTTTAATATTTCAACATTCTTGAAATTTTGAGGGCTTACTCGTTTAACCGCCAAGATTTTCTGTATAGTTTCAGGTGCTACATCGACACTGAATTCAAATACAGCTCATTTTTTGCTTTTAGCGAATTTTCAAAGAAAATGAAGCTATTGCAATGGCTTCGAAATTTAAATAATATAAATTTTTGGAAATTTTCTTCATGGAAATCCGTTTCAGACCATTCTAAAACGATTCCTGAAATTTAACACTTTTTTATATGTATATATATATTTATATATATATGTGTCACTCCAGACGATAACTCTCGATAGAATTGAGATAAACAGCTCAAATTTGCACAAAAAATCTATCTTGGCAATCGAAAGACTAAGTTCGAAGATGGGCGAAATTGGCCTACTCTAAGGAGGGTTTAGCGCATTTAAAGTGCGCAAAAATTACCCAAAAATCCCCAAAATGTTATTTTCCAACAAGTGACCCCTCATTTTAAAGGTTTTTGTACGCTGAACACGATGGTGAAATCAGAATTGCGATATCTCATTCCGTTCTCAAACTGGAGCACTTTGAAGATTAAGGAACGTGGTTATTTCTTCGAAAATTTGCTCTTATAGCCATGCTGCATGACTGTGGTTTTTTCGACATAAATCAGTATTTAGAGTATAAGAGGGAAATAGACGTAGAAATATCTGGTACCACTGATGCTAGTAATCATTGTGTGTAAGAAAAATACGTTATAGGTGTCGTTTCTTGGCTACTGGTCAAATGTTCTATTTATGAATTTATCGCAGCTAACACAAAGATCGATAAGACCTACTGTATTTCTAAAAAATCACCCGAAGTCAAAATGACGAACAAAGGGATACAAATGAACGGAACATACGACAAGAACGGTTGTGATAGTTCAATAGTGTCGTTTTACGGATTTCTCTCTAAACCTCTCACTCCCTCAGAGAGAATTTAACAGCAACCCATCTCGGGGGTTCATCAAATCGATACGATTCAACTATACCGAAGTAAAAGCCGGCAAAAGGGACTTCGTAATTTCCTGGTTTCCAGATCACTCTTCTGGAGATAAGGCCGTCGGTTTCGGATGAAGTCCCCTCAGTGAGGGCCTAATCGCATCCGTTGTTTGAAGTTGCTGCTCACTTCTGAAATCCACAGCTCGCTTTCACACTGAAAATAGCGGTTGACTATTCCCAAAGACCCACCTGTAGTTCAACAGCAGGATCACCACTGTTATTGCGGCAAACACAGTGGGCAGGTACACGAAGCATCGATGATGAAATTGTGATGATGACCTCGTTTTCAGAATTCTATTCCCAGTCAAGTATGTGCGGTAGAATTCGATAATGCTATGATATAAGGCGTGAATTAATTTCTGTCGGAAGATAAATTATGTTTGTCTAATTACATACTCTCCGTTACACCTTATATTTTTTTATATCTAATCAAAAAACAGCCGATTTTCTTCGACAGATCTTTCAGTGAAAACTTTTAACTTTCAAAGAGAAGAGCACCGAAGACCACCATTGCACAGCTTCTGAACGGTAGGCTCGCATACCTTTGTCGAACAGTCACGCTCTAATCAGACGAAGACTTAACCTTGTTAACATGAAAACCATCATCTTTCAAACGAAGGCATCTCGTCCAGTCATATTTCAACTCCCCAGTCTTCCAGATAGAGTTCTGCAATGGACAATGATATTTATCGACTATCGCCACCACCGACGACAACTCAACAACACAACAAAATTCTCTTTCGACGGTTCGAATAATCTTCTGCTCAGTACGCACTTGGAAATATATATTCCTTATAGACGCTCATTATAGGAATTATAGACCATCATTATAGGAATTATACACGATCTTCACCTCCGATGAATACTTTTAGATACAAAAATATCTTTTTGACTATCTAAACCAGCAATTTACCACGTACCTACGGGTGGTGCCTACCTGCATTGGTTTTGGTGCTCCATAATAATCAAAAGTCCAATTTAACCAGCCGGGCACATCATTATGAATTTCAAATTGAGCACCAAAACAATAATAGCGAACGTTGGAAGAAAACTAGCTATTGCAGTGGTCCAAAATTTTTAGTAGCTAAGTATGAATTATTAAATCCATCCTTAGATTTTAAATTTTTCACTCGTATATTATGCACTGCGTATATGTGCACGCGTCTATATGGATGTTGAGGAATTGGATAACGAGTAGGTAGAACACAGGGTTTTATTGGGCCAAAACAGTCGGCTTATTACGCTACATTCTCCACATCAGATCTTGCGCTATACAACTTGTTTCTAACTGTACCACTAGGTACATCCAACGTGAAATATAAAGTCACTTTGATTATTATTGGAGAACTTCACGATATTGAAAAATCTTTCGGTTGTTAAATAATGAACAGAAGTCCCTAACTGGTCCACATGGGAATGTGCAAGTTGAGATTGGTTTCGAAGGAAATCAAAGAAAAATTCTCGTTAATTAAACACGATGTCTTCAGCCAAGATCAATCGAGAGAAAAAAAATTGACGAGGAAACCGATGATTACGGCTTCATTAAAACGGGGGAGGGTCTTTTCAATAAATACTTATAGGAATGGAAAAGAGAAGTCAGGATATTACTTGGGGAGATCTGAGTTCCGGGAATAATAATGAATGGCCCTTTGTAGGTCGAGAAGGAACCGTCGATACGAGACGCCTTTTCGAGACTCCTCCTCAAAGCTGGGGAATAATCAGAGCCCAAAGCAAACGGAATAAACAAGTTTCCTGGCTGATCAGAATCTACGAGAGGAACTCTGGGGGGGGGGGGGGGGGTTTGTCAAGAAGACGTAGAGCGATAGTAGTACGGCGATTTCTGGTTTCCGTCTAACAAGTCTCAACCCATCTTGGAAAATCCTCATCGGAATCCTTCAGTTTTAGTAAGAGGCATTTATGCAGATAGACAGGAATTTATGCAGACAGACAGTTAGGGAGATCTGGCGTCTGGGAATAGAAGTGAATTGCCCTTTTAAGGGGATCGAGGAAAGCTCGTCGGTAACTCAAGTCTTCTTCAAGACCCCTCAAAGCAAGAGAATAATCAGAGCCCAAGGCAAACGGTAAAAAGTCTCCTGATTGATTAGAATCCATGAGAGTGACCCAGGTGGGAGTTTCGTCTGGAAAATGTAGAGGGACGCTATACTGATTCCTGGACCTCTGTGAAAGTTTAAGACTCGTGTAATTCGTCTTTTGACAGGATGGAGGTGCAGGTTTTGTGCAGGGTGTCTACAAGATTGCTGTAGTAGGTTGTGAACAGCTCTTGGTATCTACCAGGCGTGAAGATGTTGAGGAAAATCGACATGTCGAATGTTGGAGGGCTGAACCTGCAAGACTGGAAGTCCACAAAGCAGCAAGAGATCGGTCTGCCGTTGGAGCACCTTAAGAAAATGTTATTCATCCATGGATCACCGTGGTTCTGACAGTCCCTGTATTTGGGCGACGCCTCTTCACAACTTACGGCTTTCTGCAGCATGTTAAAAACTCCTAAGCCTTCAAACTGAGGCAAATAAAGTCAAGCGATGGTTTCTGCAACGCGGCAAAACGCATCCCACATCTGCCTCCTACGGTGCCGCGGATCCGCGGAAAACATCGTTTCCGTCAAACAAGTTTCTGCCCATCATGTGAAGCCCTCATCGGACTTCAAAAGTGCGAGTAAAGCAGCGTGGAACTCAGTCAGCCCCCGCAGTGCGACCACAACGTGATCCGCATCCACTATTTCAGTCATGCGCCATCCGAATTTCGTCCTCCAAAACCAAAAACCTGCCTTCTTACCCCAAATGACAAGTCGGCCACGACACCAGCAAACTTCTTCATTTTTGGAAACGCTTCTGAATATACAGCCATTTCCTTCGGGAAAGTCCCCAGCCCTTGGTATAAGCCGTTCACGACCTCACCGCCCTCTGGTATGCACTTGATGAAGTAGGTTTCTTGTACACAATTCCCGCTGACTGTTTACGCCGGGTTTACACATTCGCACGAGTGCCACGAGTGGCGAGGCGAGGTGACGAGGCGAGTTGACGAGGCGAATGTGTAAACGGCCGCTCGCCATTCGCCTCGTCCGCTCGCCTCGCCATTCGTGGCGCTCGCGTCAGGAGCGGTTTTTCTGGCACGAGTCAAAGGGACACGAGCGCCCGAGGGGCACGAGGCGAGGGGGGTGTTTACATATTTGTTTACATATTATTCATGGTTTCTAGCTGTTGTTGTGGTCCTTCAGTTCACGTTTAGGTTCAGTTGCCGTTTGGTTATCTCATTACTATTCATTCATTAAATTCATTACTAATGAGTAGTAAAAGATAAGCAGGTATTACACAATCTTTTACATTTTTTATTATACCTAGTGAAAATTAGCTGTATGTAGGTAATGTATGTAAAGTAATGTATAGTTTGCGAATTTTCGACGAAAATTTAAAAAATTCCCAAATCCCGTGGGGCGGCGGGAAAATTCTCAATCTTCGCCCATGAACTCCTGGACGAATTTCGAGATTTTGAATTTTTCTCCGCCCAAGTAAGTAGTCATGTTTATTCAGATTACATTGCATACCTACTTCAATAACGAATGACCTTTATTGCGATTCCTTTTTCTCAAACATTTTCTTTGAAAATTCGCTCCTTGAGCCATGTTGAATGACTGGAATTTTTTATTTATTTATTTATTTTTTTTCATTCATTCTAGCCATCATGCGAGAACTAGAACTAAAAGAGAACTAAAACGAGAACTAAAATGAAGAGAACTGGAGGCGAGAGGCGAATGTGTGTATGATTCACTCGCGTTGGGCCAGGAACGCGAGCGCGAGCACGAGCGCCTCGTGCGAGCTCCACGAATGGCGTACGCGAGGCGCGAGCGCGAATGTGTAAACCCGGTAGAGTGTAGTAAGTGCCTTGAAAATCCCTCAGCAGCCGAAAATTCATATGAATCGTATGGACACCAAAATGTGCAAGGATTGCTTCAACTTCAGTTTCATTTAAAGGCATTTCTGAAAGGCATTTCAACCAAATCCACCAGAACATTTACATTTTATTTTAACAAATTTGTCTTTACCACCGTAGTAGCACTTACACTTTTCAGAACAGGTTGAAATGGGTTTTGGTGCTGCACCCGCTGATTCTGACTCAGATTATCACTGTCCTGAAACTTTTTTTGCACTACAGCACATTCAACATTTAAAGTACATCACGTTGTAGCAGTATGAACTCATCACACATTGATTTCCGTAGAGAACACAGTTGATGTTAACTCCCCACAGTGCTCGAATAGAATGACGTGGGAGAGAAAAAAACCTTCATTTCTGCCTTGAAAAGTACTACGCTTATCTAAATTAACTGACTATCTGCGAACTACACCTCAAGAGGGAAATTCACGAAAACGTTTCATCAAGACTTATCAGTTTGACCTCTGAAATTTGCCAGTCCTTGAAGAGTTTGTAGGTAGCAAGATATGACAACCGTATTGTGGTTCACTTTCAGGGCAAAGCTGCTTTCATTAAATGAAAGCAGCCCTGAGCAAATTTTACCCAGGGTTAAATTTGGCGCACTGCAAAACATCATTACCGTTTAAAACGTTTGTGATAGTCGAGCTAGTTTTAACGGAGTGGCATCGTAAATCGAACTACTGAGACTGACTGCTGGATCGAATAATTCGACCAGCTGAATGGTGATTTCAAATAGACGGGGGGGGGGGGCTTTATAAATCAATTAAATCAATTACTAGCTGGCTAGTAATCCCTACTAAGTACGACTGAATCCAGTGATGAGACATGTGGAGGTAATCGAGCACCTTCTCTCATATTTTGCACTTGAGAAGATATTTTATACGGGTTCTAGTAGGTAGGAATAACAAAAATAATAGCCCATTTCTTCACGAAGTTATCCAGCGATCTGTACAAATCGCCTAACGTTAGCGAAGCTAATACTTGGACTCAACGGCATTTGTCACAGTGTCTGTCTGTCCCACGAAAAACAACCCTCCGAATGGGTGCTCTATTTCAGAAGGTAAGGTACCAGGTCTGCAATAAAGCTACCTAGTGTATAATAAAATAACCTTACTCAAAAGTAATTGTGTCACGTTTTTAATCGACAAATAATGTGTTTCTATTGGAAAAACGCTGCAAATCCCTGCACAACGGTTTATTATTTTGTATAGAATACCCTTGTGTTACAGATCACAGCTCTATGTATAGATAACCCGTCTATATGATATGATATGTACTATTCTATACATATTATGTAGATCGCAGACCCTCCGTAGGTTAGTACCTAACCCCGTACTCGTTACTAGGTACCTACCTAAATCACGAGTTAAATGTTGCTAAAATAGTTCTGCCGATGACAAACAGTACCTAACAAA
The DNA here is from genome assembly GCA_954871275.1 of Leptopterna dolabrata. Classification (NCBI taxonomy): domain Eukaryota; kingdom Metazoa; phylum Arthropoda; class Insecta; order Hemiptera; family Miridae; genus Leptopterna; species Leptopterna dolabrata. Next base: position 26,396,198 of record OX940988.1, read on the forward strand.
AAGAAACACACATAATGAAGTTCTGAAAAGAAATTGTTGATGAGGAGTGAAAAAAGTTGCAAAAGTACCTACCAACAAACTCCAGCCCCTTCTACGTAGATGGTATAATGAACCGTTGTGTAATAATTTACCGTTGAGTAATGATTTACCGTAGTAATAATTTACCCATCAATAATACTTCAACGTTTGTTCAAGTTTCACTACCTACCAACAAACTCCAAAAGAGCCATCATTTTTCAAATTAAATAATATCACAGAACAACCAACTCGACTTCATACTCCGCCAATATAATCAGGTGATCCCTACCAATGATTTTATCTCCGCCAAATTTCCTATTGTGGGCGCGTCTCTGGTTACGAGATTTGGTTTGAATTGTATACAATTTCATTCACACTGGAGTCGAAAATGCCTGTCGGTGCAAACTTCGGGGCCTTACTGTGAACGAACGGCTGGACGTACGATGCTCCGTATGGTCTTAAAAAACTCGCAAGTTCAAGAACTATTTAAAACCGTAAACATATTTACGTAAAAAAATTGTATAGGCGTTTTGAAAATTTCAACCCCTATTTTGAACCCCTTAGAGATGACTCACAGTAACGTCGAGCTTCGAGGACCAACTAGACGCCGAACGGAACCTATAACCCGAATTTCATCAATTTTTTTTCATGGTAACTAAGAAAAGTGGCCCGTACGGCGTACGGTGTACGGCGTACGGCGTACGGCGTACGGCGGACAGACAGAAATATTTTTATTGCAGTTTTGGATTCTACATACCTTGAAACGTAAACCATCAAATTTTGAGGGGGGGTAAGAATTTTTTTTTTCATGCTCGATTCCAATGGTTCATTATTGAAAATAATAAACCAAAAGTAGGTTTACTTATTTCCTCGAAAATCGGGTTAGAAAAATTTCGTTTCAGAACACGGACGTTCTAGATACTATACGTTGCATGGCTATCCAATCTGAGATACGATCATGTTGTTAAAATTTGAGATTACGTTTCATTATTTTGGGGCACAGAACTTGATATTTACTATTTAATAAAGAAAGTTTACAATTTAAGAAGATACTGGCATATTAAAAACAGAAAAGAAAAACGAGCATTGCCAATAATAATTATACATAATATATACCTGCCAGTAAAAAATTCCGAAGGAACTTGTGCAAACTGGCAGAGCCACAATACCTACCAAACCGGAGCACAGGAGTCTTCACACTGACAATTCAACCAAAAACGGAAAAACTAAAATTTACTTACATCTAAGAAAATATAGTAAGTGGAGACAGAAAACATTTCCTCACGAGTTTAAAAAAATAAAATCCATAGGGTTGATATTAATCAACCCTAACCCTAAAACTCAGTCCTTTTTTAAGGTAATCTTATATTGCTGCAGTTCTGGTATGATGGTATGGGGCAGGCTGGAAGTACAAGTACTAAATGCAGGCACCTGATTCGAAAACTCTCATGTACCAGACGAAAGCAAAAAGCACTTCTTTAATCTTCAAAATATTAAAGTTTTTATAAAGAAGAACTGTGGGATACCTCAGAGGCTTACCTAATATTACTTGAAGCATTTTTGACGGTTTGCAACGGTTTCAAGTGAGATGCACGTTTTCCACCCCACATCACAATGCCATAGTTGACAGTGTCACCGTCACAGTGTCATAGTTGATAGTGTCACCGTCACAGTGTCACAGTTGCCAAATAAACAGGTCGCAGCAGGTACTCGGGCAAAAAATCACTATTAGGTACGAAAATCACTATTAGGTACCTACGAGTTTCTGGTTTGCCGGCCACCGTCTATCAAGCGTTTTGAAGGATTTCATTATTTCAACTAACCTATTCGTGGTTGATTGACATTTTCGTTTACACTTGTGGCGGTGACATCATTTATATGGCTTATCCTAAAGACGTGTTCAATCTCCTTCCATTCAAATGGTAGCGAACTGGGTAAAAGGAGAGCCAGGTCTAGACAGTTGGGACAGGCGAAACCATAAATCTGACTCGGGGACCTCCTCCTCCCGACAGTGTGTGCATTTGTGTGTGTAGCACAGGTAGTATTTGTATAGGGTAGTGTGCGTGCGAGCGGATCAAACGATATATCGGGGAAACGTGAAAGGATTGAAGAAACACGTATACGAATCAGAACAAAACATTTACCTTTTCGTGGCGATTCTCTCGGTGAGTAAATGGAGCGGGATAACGCACTGAAATGGAATTTTCTCTTGGCATGAGATCTGTAGGTACCGCTAAATATATATTTTTTAAATGTTTAAATCGAGAGATGGATTCAGAATGTTATGAAACAGAAATAAATCTAAAATGCAGATTGTTGAAGGAAAACTACATTTTTACGTCGTTCCCACACAGGGTACCCAACTATAGTACCTAGGGAATAACAAAATCATCGCACAGGTGAGTGGAAATGAGAGGCAAACCATCACAAATATTGCGATTTTGCACAGAACCACCTATCCACAGAATTTCCTATTTGAAAACTTGAATGTCTACCCCGGGAACTTTACCTTTTACAGCTTGAAAAGTATTTTCTGCTCACCCGCACAAAACGAGCTGAGCAAACGCGCTCAAAGCCAACACCACCATAGTTACCATCATAGTCTACTCTTCGTACTTCTTGAACCCTATTCTTGGCTATCACACAAACTCCATTAATGGGGTATGTGCAAGATTTTGTTTATTTTATTTTTTAATTTTATTTATGACGGTTGAGTCAATTCTGAGTTTTGACACCAACCGCTCTGCCATAAGCAACCAATTCTAACGCCTGAGGAGACCTCCCACTGTGACGTCAGAATTGGTTGAAAATGTGAAAAACCATAAAAAAAATAATTATTTATAGTAGGACAGGGCGGCTGGTGCCGAGGTTCTCAGAATGGAATCTAGTTACATTAAAAAAATAATACAAATCGCTTTTGTGACCCATCCACCAACCCCATTTTGTAAATTTAGGACCATTGTGAAGCGCTCTGGTTTCGGTTGGCGGACATCTGGCAACCCTGCCTTCTCCAATGGCGAGATATCCGAAATGAAAACCGAACCGAGATGTTTGGGAGTTTTCGAGACCTGGCTCTGGCGCATATTCCCCTTTGTTTATTGTGGTGGGGCGCCGTTCGTCAACAAAATGCCTCGTAATCACGCCCGAACCGCCAAGTTTTCCTCTGCTGCTCCCAATCCCTGACGGACTTTCCCATCTCCAGACCAGTTCAAACACCCGAAAACGAGGAGGCGGGCAGGTTATCGCGTTCGACGTTTCCATTCTGCTTTTGTATTGCCGGTATCACTTCTCAACTTCCCCAATAGCGAAGATCCTGGTTTGAAAAACCGAAAATTCCACTCTGCATGGTTTTGTTTTCTCCATTTCACATCGGAAAAACAACCGTCTTGAGACTACCGACTAATTTAATCCAGAATACAATATCAGAATTTAAGACAATACGACAGACATTCAGGCAGATAGTCACGCTGGCGAGGCACTAAGTGGCGCCAGCAATTTAATTTGAATTCCAAGTTTAATTCTATCAGCCGCATAAACCCAGCAAAATAACTGTCCCTGGGAAACCGATCGCAGAGGCCTCCTGAATGAATCGATCGGGTTAAAGCAGCAACCACAGCAGTAACATTATTGAACTGAGGAGCCATTCCAAGGGACGGTGTCAAACGGAAGACAAATACAACACAACATCATAATTATTAGCTATATGACTTCCCCGAACAATTAACAATAAATAATAGGGACAATCCCGACTATAATAATATATCAAAATAAACTAAAATGCAGCAAATCGATGCTACCGATGGTGATGCTGCCAATACAGTTCGAAAAAATTCAACAATAATTATTGCTCAACACATTTACGGGTTTGTATTTTTGTACGTTAGGTGAAAAGATGATTCTGGCGTTGTATGGAACAAATCCCGGAGCCAACCTGATTTTACATTAATTTGGGCGATTTTTCCTCGATTCGAATGGTTTCCACACTCAGTTTCCTTTCTTGTATTTCCGATTCCACACCGGGACGTGCTTCAAGACCTGTTCCCAGTCGCACATGTAGCAGATGAGGAGAGCACCGGTGACTGCGTGCACCGCCAACGACGGCAGCCATTTCCTGGCGATTTCCTGGTGTCTGGGGGTGAAATGTTTGGAGAGATCCGGCATTTGCGGCGCCATGTTGGAAATCGCCTAATTAGTTTTTTTTCGCGAACCGGAAGAATTTCTGAGCGCCGAAGTGGACCGAACTCGCGGTAAATTGCTGCGTGTTGTTGCGATGTGGTGTTGGCGACTGTAGGTACCGATTTCGAATAACATTTGAATGTCCTAAGTGACACCCACTGGCCGTAAATAATCAACGGAGTTGTGAAATGTCATTTACTTCCATCGAAATGAAGATTAATTTGTGCTAAACAACAAAAATTCTGACCATCAATTAATCAACGTCCAATTGATGGAACTACCCGTAGTTCTACCGGTACGGCCCCTATAATATTCGTCTCACAGCTAGGACTGTTTTCCCTGAAATCGATCAGGGCGCTACAAAATGCCACTGAATTAACAATAAGTGGCAACTTATACAGTTAACAAGCCGATAGCGAAACAGAGGTTTTATTAGAAATGTCACGCTGATCCCGAAAATCCAATATTTAATGGGGCCCTGAGTGTTTATACATACTTATTTTCAAGCAAAATATCTTCCACCTATTTCAACGTTTTTGTAGGTTTTAGAGCTTTGGAGATAACAACAACAGGAACGGTAAAATCGAAAAAAATTTCGAAATTATATGAAATTAAATTCGTAGTATAGAATGGTCCAGCTTAAATAAGAAATTATTTTGATCTCTGAAGAAATTTCAAAGTTCCAATAAATTACGAAGACAGAACTTCAGCATCCTTCCAGAAAATATTGAATAAACTAATTATACCAGACTTCAAAAACATAAACGGACCAACTTCATCATCAGATCAATTGAAAACCTCTAAATTATGCTATGCAATTTTTTGCCTTAAAAATAATACAATTTTCAAGTTCCTTAATTTCATTTTTTTTGGTTTATTATTTTCAATAATGAACCATTGGAATCGAGCATGAAAAAAAAAAAAATTCTTACCCCCCCTCAAAATTTGATGGTTTACGTTTCAAGGTATGTAGAATCCAAAACTGCAATAAAAATATCTCTGTCTGTCCGCCGTATTTCTTATTTGACAAATGGGTAATTCAAGTTTTTCACCTTTCGAAGCATTTTTTTCAATTTGTGATATTTGTAATGGATGAGGGGTTTAACTACGCCGCCCATACAGCGAAGTTTCCCCCTCTCCACTCTCTAGAAAGGTAGGGAGGCAGTGTGACAGCTGCCCCCGGAGACAATGGTTTGATTATAACGCAATGCCTCCAGGAGTTGACGTTTCGTTTCCGCGAATCGACCACCCTTTCAGCCGCGTGTCAAAAAGATCGGGAAGAGCCCGCATCCAAGATGGCAGGATTCCCATATATCCCGTCACACTCCTCCCCTTAAAAACATACTTCTTTGAAGAAGAAGTATGTGAAGTTAGACACGGGACTGAAAGTAGTATGGAGTTCTGATTCAGGAAGGTTCATCTGAAAAACTCCAAAGCTGATAGCTTCCATCGTAATGGTACTACTGAGAATTGTTACTGGTGGAGAACTTAGCTCCTTATCAATATCACTTGGCCGACTTGGACAAAAAAGAAAAGAAGTCGTTGTCAGAGGTTCTGGTTCAGGAAGGTTCATCTGAACAACCTCTGGGTGACTAACCCCCATCATAAGATGGAACAACTGGGAAAACAAGGGGAAAAATTGGCATTGAACGACAGGCATTGAGCGCCTTAAGAATAATAATCAAGTTTGATAATAATAATAGTAATAATAATAATGAGTTTGATTTGATGAAAAATGAGAAAAGGGGGAAGGGGTGGGGCAGGAGGGAAGTGAGGTGAGTGGTGTTGAGTGTAATGATAAATTTTTCCACTTCATGGAAAAACATTGAATCATGGATATGTTTTTGGGCGCTGTATTTTCACATCCACTTTTCAATGTTTTTCCATGAAGTGGAAAAATGATATAAATTTTTGAATTGATTGATAATGAAAAAAGTGCAATTGGTAAAATTTATTGTACAGAAATTGGGTCAGTAATAGACAATAACGGACGATGATAACTAAAGTAAGAAATATATAGTTTCGTTTCGAGATGATCAATGTGGCGACTGAATATTCCATCAATGCATGTTTGACGTCTCGTCGTTGAAAAGGCTGGGTGATTATTTAATTCCAAATTGAACGTATCCCGCACTGACATTCACTAGGTACTTACTTTATGTAGCTGCACAAGTAGTGTGCACCTGACGAACCTTCTCGTAAGAACGTTCACGTAGACGTAGACGTAGAAAAATTTATCATTACGCTCAACACCACTCACCTCACTTCCCTCCTGCCCCACCCCTTCACCCTTCTCTCATAACTTCTGGTCACAACTCCTTGCAACAAGTTTTCCTCATAAAATAGTAACCATTTTTTACGATGCAGGTGTGCTATGCTAGCACAAGGTATTTCACCTACCTTCCAATTCGTTCAATAAAATGGTTTGTGCTCATTTCATTATTGTTTCGCTGGGTATTGTCGGTAACTACACACGCACATCTCCAAATTGTTTATCGGTTGCAGCGTTGCATTTTTTTCGGTCGCAAATTTTAGAATGACCCCCCAGGGCAAAAACATATCCATGTTAAAAGAAAATCTAATGGCCGAAGTGTATATTGATTAACAAAGGGGTTATTAAAAAGAGAAGATATTAAAAAGAGGATTCCTTCTGGAAAACCTCAGAGCTATTCCTTCTGGAAAAGCTCTCAAAAAGTGGAGGGGGTACCGAGGATAAAATCCAGCACATACCCACCAACCATGCTCTGCTACCATGTAATGGATGAGGGGTTTAACTACGCCGCCCATACAGCGTAGTTTCCCCCTCTCCACTCTCTAGAAAGGTAGGGAGGCAGTGTGACAGCTGCCCCCGGAGACACTGGTTTGATTATAACGCAATGCCTCCAGGAGTTGACGTTTCGTTTCCGCGAATCGACCACCCTTTCAACCGCGTGTCAAAAAGATCGGGAAGAGCCCGCATCCAAGATGGCGGGATTCCCATATTTATACCGTCACATATTTAAAACGTGTAGAATAGAATAGAATGTTTTTATTGTATTAAGTCTCACGGCCATTACAACTATATGTGTGAGCCCATACATGAAACGCATGTTCGGCATGTACGCATGTTCGGTATCGTCTTGAAAGCTACAAGACCCCAAATTGTTTGCTGTCAGCTTAGGACTACCTACCCTCTACGTTCTCTTCGTTTACAGCATAGATCAATATCCACTGAATTGATATTTTATTGGGAGGTAGGAGGATGATTCGAACATAATTTTCGGCGGCAATACCTAATTTAATTCAGCGAAGGAATTACAGTTCTCCCGAGGCAACGATAACTCTACACGTCGGGATGGTGTCGATTGCTGTGAATAGGAAGGTACGGGAAGAAAACCGATGAAAAATAGCACTGCGCCTAGCAAACCAAGCAAAGGAGGGTGAAGAATTAATCTTTGAAAGGCACGCACGAAGATTATGTTCGTATTTCTTCTTCCTTATTTTTCGACCTCTAGGCCCACACCAAAGGCAGTGAGAAATGATGGAAAAGGGCCCGTGTAAGGTAAGGTGAGCATGAAGAATAGGTAGCCCCCCCCCCCCATCCGGGTAGTATGGGATAGCAGGGGGCCACAGAGGGGTATAACGAGGGGGGAAAGGGGGGGCTATGGGTAGCAAGGGAGGGCCTTAGATCTATTGTTGAACACCTACGGGTTGAGATGGGGTTTCGAATGGGGTTATGAAAGGCTTCGCACTTTTTCACGTAGAAAAGAAAAACCTTTGAGGAAGAGGAGAAATTGAGGAGTTTCTGTTGGCGGGCGAAATCTAGCATTTGGAACAAGACACCGATTGCGTGAGGAATTGTACAGAAGTATTGACTCGTTTTGCTAACCTGGTGAATCGGTCCACGATGATCAACAATAGGGAATCACGGTGAACTAAAACAACTGTTAAGTCTGCGGCCATAAAAGGTGACTGTGGTGGGATTCGCATTTCTAGGGCCAGCTAGAGCCAATCAGGTCGCACACGGATCATACAAGTGCGCGATGCGAGTGGGTTTCTCGGTTTTGTTGCCTTTGACCAATTTCACGGGGACACTAAATTAATAATAACTGATGAGGAACTTTTATACCAAAACGACATACCTGGGAGTTTTGGTTTATTATTCTGTGAATAACACACCTATGTATTTGCTCAGCAACAGATTTCTTGAGTACCCCATCAACATTTTAGCATGGAACATGCTTTAGCCTTGGACTAACTAGCCGAAAAATGTCACGCGGAATGTGTCACGAAAAATTGGTCACAAAATATGGGTGACGAAATTTTTTAATGATTTTCACGTACAACCGAGTCGTTTCTAGGGAAATGAAACTTCTTTAGTTTTCATCGGACAAAAATCGTTCTCCATTCTTTGGAAAGCTCTCGATTTATCACGCATTTATGTCGCAGTTTTATATTTATCTACGAGATATTAATCCAACAATGCGATGTTATAAATGGTTAGTAAACAATCTTATGTGCGAGGGTCGAAGCTTCATTACCAGGGAAGCTAATTAGAAAACATACATCGTATCCATTGCCGTCATGACAACTATAAGAAGTAGTGAGAAATAGTGAGTTGAGAAGTAGTGAGTAATCATAAGTGCTATAAACCTTTATAGTTGTGCAAGAACCTGAACCGCGAGTCCTCATTTACATTAATCAGTCTACCTCCTGCCGTCCACCGGTGATGTTGTGCCCTGGACCGAATTGCCCTCCTTCGACGTCGTCGGGTGTCTGTTCTCGTCATTCTACTGGTACATCTACGCCTGTAATAACCAAACTGAAGAAATCAAAGAAGACATAGCTAAAGCATGTTCCATGTTTCTCGATTTTTAGCCGCAGGCTCCAAACGGTAAGCATCCGGGGGGTCCAGGGGGGCTTGCCCCCCTGGCGAGGCGCGAAGCGCCGAGTTTTCTTATACGTTTCAAGGTGCGTAGATTCCAAAAATGCAATATCCGTTCGCCGTATCATCCATATCTACCTTTATTTTCGGTCTAAAAAAATTCGTTCTTTCGCACACATGCTCCATTTGGGCCCTAGTTGTGTCCCAAAACTTTGCAGACCGACCAAAATATACCAAAAGGTGTTATGGGTGAAAAATGGGTGTAAGAATAGGGTTTTTCTGGTGTTTTAGTAAGAAGAGCTTGTGAGGTATTGATTTCCGTGTTTTTTAGGGCGAGGAGACCGAACGTGAAGTCAATTTTGACCGAAAAGCGAAGAATAGAGGTTCTAAAAAAGAAAAATTCAGCCTTAAATTTTTGGTATGAAATTGCCGTTGTTTCGCACACAGGCTCCATTTGGGCCCTAGTTGTGCTCCGGAGGTCGGCAGCCCGATCGGAATACACCCAGGGGTGTTACGGGTGTAAAAATGGGGTTTTCGAGGTGTTTATTTTGGATTTTGTTGAGTAACTTGAGCAAAAGTTATGCTTCATGAATAACAACTAATAATTAATCAATGATAGTTGAATCCACAGACTATTTATGTAACTGCCATTACCCGGCCGGCTCAACTACTGGATTTTGGACTTCCCTGTGGGAGGGGGGCACGGGGGTAGGTAATGACCACAGAAAACAGTGATCTACACAGAAGGGGCATCTACAGGTAAATAATAAACCGTTCTGTAATAATTCGCAGCGTTTTCGTTTATAGGATTCAACTGCATCGTATTTGTTTGGCCACCTCACATTATAATAAGCAGGCTTACCTTTCGAGCTTATCATAATTAAATACCTATACCTACATCATGATATTTGATTTCGATCTCGATGGTTTCCCTATATCCAACCTATGGTTGTGTTTCCTAATAAATACGGCCGAACCATAACTCTATACCATAAAATTGGCGCAGTATGAATTTACATAGTTGAATTAAACACTAATCTAACTGTACCATCAGGCTGCGGACCTTCCCTACTCTATTATGGGAATCTCCAAACCCCCAGCTAGGCCCTACATGCGTAATTTCGAAATCTCATTTCATATTCAACACACCCAACGGTTTTACCCGATTCCACATTTAAGATGTCGCCCTTCGGGGATCAGAGACCTTACTCTGCAAAAAGCAGAATTTCCTCCTACACAATGAACACCCCAAACTTCCAACCATTTCCTTATGTAGGTATCTCAGAACGAAATAGTCCCAGTTAGAGCGAGCAAACGCGGATGCTGATCAGCGTTTACGTGGGTACGTAAGTCACAACGCAAGGTATCAGAATCACTTTTTGTTATATATACATTTCAGAACAACAGATTTGGTTCAGTGTTTGTCTGTCTGTCTGTCAAATGTTCCCAACCATCCCTATATACGAAAAGTTCCAGCCTTACAGTATTGCTATGAGAGCGAATTTTCAAACAAATATTCGTGCTGTTGTGTAAAAAGATGGTATAATTAGGAAACACGCCATTTTTTGTAAAATTATTTCATTTTTTTCGTGATTTTAGCCATTTTAGCCGATTTTTTACCATTATAAAGTCAAATTTGACTCAATCTTTTTGGAGAAAAATATTTTTATCATCGAAGTAGTCCCTCCGTCGAGATTCACCAACCCAAACGTCAGGTGAATCAACATTGATTTTAGCCCTTAATACCAATTTCTGGCCCCCAGAAATCCAAATTTAACCCCTATTTTGTATGAAAAACAACTGAAATGGTATTTTTCTGTCTTTACTCACCCTTCTCAACCTCAAATCACTTTCAGTGATTTTATATCAATCGTTCGCGATTTCAGCCGTTTTTACCGATTTTTGACCACTAAAAACTCAGATTTGACTCCAAAGAATTTTTGAAAATTGCTCATCTTCGAAATCTTCCTTTTGTTTGGAAATTCAAACATTTTAGCAAAACTTGGAATTATGTAACTAAGGCCAGATATCGTCTGGAGTGACACATAAGTGGAATAAGAAGTCTGGAGTGAAATAAATAAATATATATGTATATTATGCAAACTTGGAAACGGGAAAACACTCTTGGTGATATAATATATACAATTTGGTAACAGAGGGTAGAAATATATTATATTACATATAATATATACTGTTACAAATTGTATATATTATATGTATATTATATGCACATAAATTTTTGTTAAAATCTAGGTAATTCGGGATGCTTTGAAACGGATTTGCCTATAAAAAATTTCAAAAATTTATTTTCTGAACATTTGTACCCATTGCAATAACTTCCTTTTCTTTGAAAATTCGCTAAATTGGTCGTAATGAGTTGGATTACCCGTATGAATTTCATAAAAATCGGACAGTAACTTCCGTCTGCACATGCGCAAACGTGAAATCCACGCCACTCGCATAGCCACCGTTTTAATCAACCAATTATTATAACTTAAAACCGGTCTACAGTTTTGTTAGTTTACGTGGAAATAGACTAACTATTCTATTTTTATCCTGTCGTTTTTTAACCAGTTATTTTGTGTGTGCAAAATGTTTCAAAAAAAAATTGTCGAAAAAGTGGGATCAAGCAGTCTCAAACGTATATCGCCTTAAAGTACTAGGTATACCTCATAATTATAGGAATTTACCAGAATCTAGGAACGGATTCAGATCGCTCTGAAAAGGGATTGTAATCGTATCTGTTTCTTCAAAACTCTCTCAATGCTCTCCAAACATTTTATGCCCACTGCAGTATCTTACTTTCTTCAAAAATTCGCTAAAATAGTAAAACAACGGAACTTTTATGAAAAGCGCAATGTTTTTCCCGTTGCTCTCGGTAATTTTTCAGGTAGGGGACCGAAACCGAATTTTCACTATCGGTTCCCAAGTGGCCATGGACTGGGCTCTTCAAAGTCGACTCACTTTATCAATGTCAGAAGGCCGAAATAAACTTGAAGAAAACACAGTTCGAAGGCCATTGAGGGAGTTTATATTCTCAATTTGGTCTGAGCGGATAATCAGTCCACTTCGCGTCGTTTGAGTGGGCAGCCCGATTTACAGGTAAACGCTACAAGAGTAAAAAAGCAATAATAGAACAGTCACAATTTATACACTCAGAAAAAAATTCAAAGTTTAAACCTACACAGTATCAAGTGCTGCTCTCCTACACCCGTAAAGTATTTTCTGAGAAGTTCACGGTTATAGGGATCCTAGAAATTAATGTTCATAAATTGAACCAACCAAAGAAAGAAAGATATCATGAAATGAAATGTTGAGGGTAGGAGCGGGTTGGTCCCTAGTTGGTCCATCAAAATCCGAGACTAAGATCCGTCAGCGAAGAGTGAGCCTTATTTAGTTTCAGAATTGGTGAATTTGCCGACGGAGAGGTCTGAATCTATAGGGGATTTTTTCTATCTAAAGACAAATTTTGCACATCTGGCCAAAATTTAAAATTTAGGCTTCTTAAATTTGTTAACTTTGTAAAATTTTCCAATAAAGTCATTGTATCTCACAAGTTAATTTTCATATAATTAAATATCAATCTATTGTTTGTACAGTTAAATAATCGTTAAAATTAATATTTTAAAAAATTCGCTGTCTTTATTGTTCTCCAGTGTACCTATTTAGATAGTTTCTATTGTTTTGCGGCAAATGCCACATAATTATATGTACTCATTCTTTTTTTTAAAGACTAATGATGGGCCTAACAGCCTTAAAAAGGTCTATGCTTAAACACTTTGGACACATTCAGTAGAGGAGTCATCACTCATCCCGATACCCTTATTTAGTTTGAATTAATTTAGAAGTTACTACTCTTCGTCCCAGTCAAAGCACAATAACAGTGATACCCAACTCGCCTTACCCCCGCTCTCATAAATTAAAGTTCTTCCTTACTTGGGATAAACATTGGACCATGGATATGTCTTATGGTTTATCCCCAGCCGTAGCACATATCCGTAGGTAGTTATGCTGGCATTTATGATCTGCACCAAGTTCGATTTTCAGGTGCCTTCCCGGGAGTCGCTATGTCGCTAATCAGCAAGTCCGACTGCGTGGAAATCCTCAGATCGCTACTGGGGAACGACAAGTTCCAGCTGGAAGATTTCACTCTCAAACACTTCGACGAGCTGTTGGGTTTCCACGCCAACCACGCTGCCCTCACCATCAAAGCCATCGTCGGCGACGTCAAATCAGAGACGACGCAAGACGTCAAAGACTTCAAATTCTTCGTCAAAACGTCAACGGACAACCCGGTCATCAAAGAGAAATACTGGAACGTCCTCAAACAGTTTTACAAAGAGCACGTTTTCCTGACGGAAACAGTTAAAATCCTGCAGAATTTCGTGCAGGACAAAATCACTGCTGACTGCTACTTGTCCAAATTGGACAGAATTTGCGTTCTGGAAGATCTCTGCGGCTTGGGATATGAGACATCGCGAGAGGCCTATCCAGATCTAGCACTCGCCGACAAGGCGTTGAGAGCGTTCGCTAATCTACACGCTGCATCGATTTTGTACGAAGAGAAGACTGGTATAATTTTGGATGACAAATACAAAGACATTGACTATGAGAGTTTGATATTTGAAGACGATAAACATCCAGAAGCGTTTCTGTTGTATTCAGTGGACAAAGGCGTGCGAGCATTGGCTGAGAAATTCTTCTCCCACGTGAGCCCGGAGACGAGAGATTTGATCTTCAGCAAAATCCGTAGAAGAGCCACGGAAACGTTGGTCCACAAGAAGAAATACAGGAAAGTCGTCTGCCAGGGGGACCCTTGGGGGAATAACATACTCTACAAATATAACAACGAAGGTAGGTTGTGGAGTATGGCGGGTTTCACGCTCAGTAAGCATGAGGCACAGAGAAAAAGCTTATATTTATGTCCCAATTGTTTACTATCATTACTATTAATTTATATACTATTATTTTAATTGTACTTATTTGTATTTGGAACGTATAAATATAATCTTGTTTCTTCGTAGGTAAACCAACTGAAGCAATTTTGGTGGATTTCGGCTGTTTGAGATTCGCTCCTCCTGCTATGGATGTAATGCAGTTTCTGTACTTGGGTACTGAGTCGGATTTCAGAGTTAAACACAAACAACAACTCAAGGACATATACTACAAACATCTGGCGGACATCCTCTCAGAGAACGGTTTCGACATCGACAAAGTCCTTCCCAGAAGTCAGTTCTTGGAGACATGCGACGTCTACGACGAGTTCGGTATTTGCTGCAGAGTGTACTACGAGTACGTGACACGACTCCCGGGGCCATACCTCCAAAGGGCTGCTGCTTCAGTCGACACGTTTCTAGGGATGATGGTCAAAGGCGAGGCGGAGCTCGGGATTGAAGCCTACGAGAAAGACGAAGGTTACAGAAAAAGAGTGAAAGAGTCCATAGAAGACGCTTTCCGTTACTATAAACAGCCAATATCTTGAGGATTTTGTTAAAAAAAAAAAAATAATAATAATAATATATGCCTCTACCTACCACTGCTTTTGTATCTATTTAAAAATTCCTTCCTCTTTGCGTGATTTGGTATAAGCTTTTATGGAAGCGTATCACCATGACACGACTACAGAACTGTAACTGCATCGTTGCAATCATACTCTCAAGAAGTATGGCCAAACGTCTGAGTTGTGGGTCTGCTGAAGTCCTTTGGTAACCCAACAACAAATTCTAGAAACCCTTGATGATGCGGGAGGGTGTGCAACATTTCAAACATTTTGCAGCCCCCCTTACCACCACCGCAGTTTTCAATGGCCATAACTAGATCGCAGCACTGCTGAAAATATAGTACCAATGGTCACGCTGTTCAACACATGGACATTCTTCCAAGGTAAGCAACCATAGGACTATTATAATACACCACCAATCGATACAAAGAACATCGCGAATGAAAAAGTACAATGCGACAGTAAAAGTTGTGTGGTGACTCTATAAACTCCTTTCCCTTAGTTTGTTTTAAAAGCTTCGGTTCGTCGGTCTCCCTCACAAAACTTTTGCGCGGTTTGTTCACAAACAAAAAAATGTTCTCACGAGGATTAATCGCCTTCGGAAAAGAAGGGATTGAAACAGATGGTTGCGAAAGTCCCACGGAATAAACAGAAGAGTATGATATCCCCTGCAGAGTGTTCCATAATGCTTCCTTGCCATTCAACAAACGATCCACAATTGACGGTTAACGTTTATTTTCAGAATTTATAGCACGTACAGTTCTGCAAATGTTGACTAAGCGCCGTGAATCCGAAATCAATGTTTTGTTCCTACCATTGCATTGGATAGGTCTCGCCAAGATTATCATCGACCAGTATGTGGTACAGCGCGATCTATTTTTGCTTTTGGTGAACATACTGAGTAACCATCTAAATACCCAAGTAGTTGTGGCGACATCCGCTTTAGGAGGCAAAGTGGGGCGTCGAAGACGAAATTCGGTTATAAAAATAGTTGTTAAATGACACATCGGGGCACTAATCCATTTACAGTGAAACCTGGCTACAAGGAATCTGGATGTAAGGGAAAACTCTATGTAAGCAAGAATTTTCGCGGTCCCTCCCCCTTGGAGGCCGAAAACCTGCATGTAAGGAAGTCTTTTACCTCTACGTAAGGAATTTAATTTGGCAACTCGTTACCTCTGTGAAAGAAAGATGACTGAGGCGGAACCTGGATATAAGGAAGAAGGACCTTCATACAAGGAAGATGAGCCAGCTCATACGTGTCTGTAAGGAAGTTTCAAAGTGCCGACATTGTACACTGTGTGATGATTTGACTAATGATAACATAGATCGTAGCGACGACGCCTAAACGCAAGTTCTTTTCCTCAATTGTCCAGCAAGTGGAGAGTGGTAAATCGCGTAAAAATGTGTGACAAGAATATGGAATTTCGGATTCAGTTTTATGCAGAATTATGCAGGGAAAAGAATCGATTCACAACGAGTGTACTGAGGGACACGGGAAGGTGAAACGTGCTCGTCCAGCAGAATTAATTTCCTGAACTTGAGCAGCGTCAAACAGCTTGTTTCTTCAAACTTCCGAAAGGAATTTCAGGAGCAAGAAACAAGGAAAAAAAACTTTCCCCTTGAGATTCCTTATAGCCAGGATTCACTGTAATTCTGACAGTCATTTTGATGAAACAGAGAAATGAGTGTACAAGTAGCAATAATGCCGGTTAGCCAAGTTTTGCATAACTTGGTTAGTGGGATCTATCATTTCGTAACTAGTCGACCTGACTATACTAGTACGTAACGAATTACCAAAGCTGGATTATCGAGTAGCTGGCATGTAGTAGGCTGTTCCAATTTCAAGTCAATACAATTTTTTAAAACCCCCCCAGTAAAGTTGGAACCTTGGTACGGCCGCGTACTTATAATAACGGATGCAACTAACTATAACATTAAATAACACTAACTTTCGAAAGTTCTAGGCCTAGGCCCAAGATGTAACAGGGAGAGAAGTGGGTGACCGTTTTAAATGGTCTGTGGGTGTCAGCATACATCAGTGAAGCCACTTCGAAAACCGCCCATCAGTGAGTCAAAACAGCGTGATAGGTATCTCTGGACTACGTCATACCAGATAACGTGCCTTTCCCAAGCAGAAAAATGGGTTAGAAAGTTGATCAATCAGTAGGTGTCAGAAGACTTCAGAAAAGGGCAGGGCTCTTCATTGCGAGTCACTGCTAGAACTGCCTGACTTTTTGTTTTCTCCACGGACTGTCCCTCGCTACATCCGGCCCAAACAACAATCATCCAGAGTAAAGCTGCTGGATGTCAAATAAAAGCCCTTAGCCCCCCCCCCCCCATCTGCCCTGCAAAGGGCTTTCCCCAGGATGGCCTTAAGGCCTAATATTCTCCGAGCTTTCGCTCAGAGTCACCAAATCAACCTTTGCTAGACTTATCTATCTTTCTTCTTCTTCCCCTTCTTCTTCTACTCGCAAGGTTCGTCTGCCCCTTTTCCATCGGGAAGGTTTTGGTCTCTGAGGTTTCAGCTTCCCCAGGGGTTTCGGAGGGGATTCCACACAATTCCAGAGGGCCCTAATAAATCTCGTGGACTCTTCCCGTGAAAAGGCTAAGAAGGAGGGATTTCCACCAGGTTTATAATATTGATTCAAGTTTCATCACGTCTGTCACCACTTCGTAAGCCGAAATAATAAATTCGCAGGGATTTTTGGTAGGTGTGTTATTTTCAATAACAAAATACTGTAATGCACCTGTAGCATTTTTTGCAATATTGCAATATTTCATGTCACAGTTATCCACTGATTGACTACGGTTAGGTAATTATTTTTTGTATGGATAACCCTTCTATGCATCACTATTCTGTGCGCCATACCCTAAAAAAATACCCGAAGTAGGGTACAACTAACCCTCAATCACCGACAAATGGCGGGTGGCTTGTTATGTGATTAGGTAGGCATACACCAGCGGTTTTTTTGTTTTTTTGGTGCAGGCCAGACCCGCGGGAATTTCTGACGGGTGCGGCCTGCGGGTTTCAGGCCTCTCGTCGTCTACTGACGTACAGGTCGCGCCTGTTGTGAAATCTGTACATGAGTTCAAGTCCGTCCGTGTGTGGAGAAACCCGCGGGTTTTTTTGCTTTTTTCCGCCGCGGATTATGACTGTCGCGCATGCCCGACAGACCAGAGGGAAAGACACAAGCCGGCAGCAGCGTTTCCTGTTGCTGTGTATTTTAGTTACCGGTTCGGGATGGATGAGAGGAAGAAGAAGAAGACTGTGGCAGCTGCTGGAGAAATATACGCCTTGAGGTATTCAACTTCTAGACAGAAAAAACCGCAACAACTGGGAGAAGAAATTGAAGAAATTTTCAACCGCAACAAGTGGGGGAAGAAATTTTCAAGAAGAAAACAAATGAGCTATATGGGTCTAATTCAGGAAACATTTTTTGTTTTTGTTAGTATAATGTTCGTGGTTCAACTTCCACAACTTTCTGTTCCTGCACATGAAAATTAGCTTTTCAGTGTCTTCTTTAGTCCACTCCTTCCATTTTTTTTCTACCCTGACAACACAGAGAAACAAAGTGGAACACCGAAACTGTAGAAATACCCGCGGGTTAAAAAATACAAACAAAGATGTGAACAGCACGTTAGTGTCGCAAGCCTCGCGCAAGACTCGCGCATCAGCCTCATCAGTCAATATTTGCGGTCTAGAACCGTCTACACTGCACGAAACTTGACTCGCGCATCAGCCTCATCAGTCAATATTTGCAGTCTAAAATAGTCTACATTGCACGAAACTCAACTTGCGCATCAGCCTCGCTTGTCAAGATTCGCAGCCTAGAACAGTCTACACTGCACGAAACTTGACTCGCGCATCAGCCTGGCGAGTCAATATTTGTGGTCTAGAACAGTCTACACTGCAGGAAACTTGACTTGCGCATCAGCCTCGCGAGTCAATATTCGTGGTCTAGAACAGTCTACACTGCACGAAACTTGACCCACCCATCAGCCTCGCGAGTCAATATTTGTGGTCTAGAACAGTCTACACTGCACGAAACTTGACTTGCGCATCAGCCTCACGAGTCAATATTCGCAGTCTAGAACAGTCTACACTGCACGAAACTTGACTTGCGCATCAGCCTCCCGAGTCAATATTTGTGGTCTAGAACAATCTACACTGCACGAAACTTGACTCGCGAGGCGCACTGTAAACCCGACTTTTACCTTCGTCTTCAGAAATAGGAACGTTCATCAGGAGGGCACAGGGACACTCAGTATATGCAAATGACAGAATGATCTACGCCGAGGCAGGTAAGCCGAAAACGTGGTGTGAATCGAGAGAATAATTGAAGGCGGCGAGGTCGAGAACTGTGAACCCCATTAAAGACCCGCGAAGGATATCAAAATGCAAATCTCCTGAGTAAGCGCTTCTCGTTTTCGGTGAACAGTGACGTGGTACCACTGCAGATTCGCTCTCCGAATTCGCACAGAATGATTGAAATGATCAGTAGGGTTTAGGCTACTACCCACCGCCTGAACCGTGTAACCGGAAAATTTTGACCATAACAAGTTGGGGAAACAAACGAAAATCGGGAGTTTGGAAAAATGGTGGATTTATCAAAAACTAAAACCAGAAATGGGAAGCAGTCGGTAGATACCAGTGCTAGATGAAGGAGACTAAGGTCCAGGGTAAATATTAACTGTAGCATTAACAAAACGGTCATAGTAATGGAGTCAAATAAGCAATTCAGAGAGTAAGACATCAGTATGGATACTGATGGAAGCCGTCAAGCCTTAGAGCTAATGTGCGTGTGTGTGTGTGTTTTGTTAATGTATATTTTTCTTATAATAAATGCAATGGTAATGGTATAATAATGTTCAGTAGCGGTGCGTGGGCTTTAAAAACGGCAGGACACCAAACTAGAACACAAAACCAACAGATTTGTCTACAAAATACCCCAAGGGAACAGCACCTTTCCCTCATTTACTGACTGAGTGATATTCAGCAAAGCTTATCTCTTTTATTCAACACTCTATCATCCTACGAAAACGCTGACAATTCCTACTGCAAATTAGCCACCGAATTCATGTGTATTATAGTAAACTAAAATACAAATAGAAAGAAAAAAAATACCAGTCGGCCGTTACCTACTTGAATGGAGAAGTTATTGACTAGAAGCTAGGTAGTTATCTGTGTGTTTCGACGCCGATCAATTCACAAACCACAAACACCAAAAAGGACAAAACGCAAAATACAAATCTGTCATCGGAACCAAACGCAAGACGCACAAAATTTGACACAAAAAATTGAAAACTGAAAACAGACTCAACAGAGAAAGCGAATGTGCACGAGACAACAAAAACAAATCAGAAGACAAAGAAGCATCTGGTATCGAGATGACAAATTGAATCGGAGGAATCGAATCGATTGTGAAAAGGAACGATTTTGTGGTGGAAATCAGATACTGGGGGACCAGGCCCAAAGTGGGCGTGGCAAACAACATTTTTACTCGACTGAGCATGCGCAGACGCTTTTCTCAGTTTTTCTCAGTTGCCATGGGAACACTAGGTCCCAGGACCTACCCGCCAGGTTCAGGAGCCTAGGTTTCGATTTCGATTGCAGGACATCGATTACTGTCCCTTTATTCCGATAACCCGCTTGGTCTATGGAGCTAACATGAAGGAACCACCATGGATGCTCTACTAGAACACTGAATATCCACAGCCAGAGAAACCTGGTGAGTCGCTGTTGAACTTTGTGAAAAATGGTAGGTACAGTGTACGGAGGGAAATTCAAATGCCAACTGAACAATGGCTGGAGTTTTTTACTCCTAGTGTTTTTTGGTGCCGACGCTGTGGCCCAAGTGGCCTTATGGGACATAACGCCCCTGATAATGTTCTCAGATTGAGTAAGTTTCCAAAACCCTACCTCAACGGCTCAACCGATTTTTGATCTGAAAACGTCGTTGTAATCAGTACAGAAACAAAATCGATGCAATGCTCAAAATATTTCATAAAAACTGACATTTTCATCAAATTAAAAAAATGAAACATTTAAATTGTAAATTTAACGTATATTTTAGCGTTGGTGAAATGTTCGAGTGTCTATGTCTGTACTGATTACAAAGCCGTTTGTAATCAGTAAAATCGATGCAATGCTCAAAAAATTTCATCAAACTGAAATTTTAATTAAATTAAAAACATTAGACATTTAAATTTTAAATTTAACGTATATTTTAGCGTTGGTGAAAAAAATGTTCGAGTGTCGCGTCAATTCTATGTGTGTACTGATTACAAAGCCGTTTCCAGACCAAAAATCGGTTGAGCCGTTGAAGCAGGATTTTGAAAATGGTTTTACCGTCAGAGGTGCTGCCATCTATTGAAAAACTTTCGTACAAAAAAATGTGACAATTCGCCATCGAGTTTGTGTGTGAAGTGGACGGACTTCCGCTCGCTTTTCGTATTCCTATTTCTTTCATTTCGCCTCTCTTCCACCTATACCGAACAAATCACCTTTTCACTCCCTTCACTCCATTTTCTCTCTCCTTTGAAATGAAAATAGTCAACTAACATCTTATTCCCCCACTGGAAAAGCCCGTTGCAATATTTAAATGGCCGTTTAGGTGCGGTTGCAGCGGCTTGGTTATTTTTATTTTTATTTTCGCAATACAATCGTAGCCAGCCTTTGAAGTCGGATCAAAGGTTACCGCTCAGGTTATTAGAGCTGCGTAGATACTTTTTTTTATCGGGACTGAAAATTGGGGCGCTCGGATGGGGTTTTGCCAGGGGGGTTGAGGTTTTTATATTGGCAGGTAATTCAGGGGCCTTGTCGAATATATCGAGTTTTTTGCTCCAACGAGACCCCTGAGGGCTCCCTGGATTCAATCGGGCGTGGGTTTCGGGTTACAGATTATACTGACGCGTCAGGAATTTCACAGAGCTGATCCGCGATGATCTTTCCCCTTTTTTAGCGAATTTTTTAAGGAAAGTGAAGCTACTGCAATGGGTCCAAAATTTTCAGAACATGAATGTCTGAAATTTCAGAGCATCCTGAATTTATCCCTAGATTTTAACAAACATTTATATATGTAATATATATATATATTATATATAATATAATACATATATAAAGTTGTAGGTATGGAATGACCAAGTCTAGTCGAATTTTTCAAGAGTTTTATTCACGAAGTTTCAGCACACTGACTTGGGTTTGGCGTTTGCCACACCATTGCCACGGGGCCCACCTGATTTGAGACCAAAACTAGCAAAACCCTTTGTTTGGAATTTCAGCTTCGTAAATACGTAAATCGTGAAATTATAAACGTGAAACGGTTAATTTCCTAAGGTTGTACAGCAAGCCACGTCAGCTGTGAATCTTCAGCCTCTGGCAAAATGCTACATTCTGACTGGTTGTTCTGCTTGATTTCCTCAAAATTCAAATACTGAAGTTTGTTTACCAACATGCCGTCATGAATGAAAATCACTAACATTGGCACTAAGGAGCTACAGCAGGGCAAAAGTCAGCAGAAAATCATTATCTCTTTTAATCCATTTCTGCTATAATAGAACAAAAATCATGTCTCTCGACAGCAGAAAGGCACTATCTTTTTGTGCTTTTCTGCAGTTGAGATATTGCGGAATTTGAGACAGCGCCGATCACGACTTGCGATTTCTGTTGCTCGGACGTCAAAATGGCTTGCACCAATCGAAAGAGCTGGAAAAATCACTATAGGAACCGCTGAAACTCGAAAAGTGCCCGAAGTGAAGTTAGCGCTTTTCTACCCTAAGCGAGCTGTTTGACTTTCATGCTGGACTGAATTCCATCATCCTCTGTTACCACCTGAATATTTTTGTTCTGATGAAAGTTTTACTAGGAGTTCAGTCAAAAACTTATTGTAAAACTAGCTGTGTACCCGCGCTTCGCAACGGTAGAACAGACACCCCCTTTAGGACAGGCCCCACTCATAACAGATACCACCTTCTACGTTCAGCCGTTCTCATTTATCGATGCCGAGACAAACAAACAGACACTGTTTTATTATATGTATAGATTATACTATTTGAACCGACGCGTGTTGCTGCGATTTAAATAAATGGAGCCAACGGTCATGTATTTTAATATGCCTGTGTCCCCCCCTCCTCAACTGATCAGAAACCTTCCCCAATGCCAACCCTAACTGCCTTTAACCCCCCCCCCCCCCCGTATCCTATGAACCCTCCCTACCTGGTTAGAAACATTCCTCAATGTTCACACAACAAATTCCCAAAGTTGCACTCCAATTGGTCAAGTAGTTTTGAAATTTCTGTAGACCCCCCCCCCCCCTCTCATAACCTGTACCCCCCTCCCACTAACATCCTGATTGAAGTACCACTTGAATGTACCTACTCGTCGAGCTGAATCCAGAATCTAATTACAATCGGATTTATAGCATTCGCACTTTGAATTAGTCTTTTCGCGAATTGAATTAAACTTTCCACAAAATGAATTAAACCTTTCGCGAATTGATTTAAACTTTCCGCAAAATGAATTAAACTTTCCGCAAATTGAATTAGACTTTCCGCAAAATGAATTAAACTTTCCGCAAATTGAATTAGACTTAGATACCCGAAAAGTACCTAACCACCACGGTCCCGATTGATAGTCCAAACTCTGCCGACCCAGAGCCTGATACCTTCCTGTTGATTGATCCACAATCCTTCTCGTTGCATGGTTCAGCATTCCTTCTCTGTGTTGTTTTTCCCGGACCTAATTGGACCGGTTGGAACGGAGGAAAACGTATTCCTTCTCTCATGCCTAGTTCATTATCTCAGTGCCTCCGTCTCCGTTGTTGGTCAAGTGTCCGATTTTTGTTCATTGGTAGAACGTTTTTAAAAAAATTAAAATGAGTGACAATGAGTCAAGTTCTTCGGATTATTTCCGTAACAGAAGAAATAATCGTAGGCACGGTAGACGACTTATAATACTTAGCGACAGTGATTCAAGTATTACTTCAGGTACTCGGAACAGGGTAAGAAGACGCCGAGGGAAATATGAGTCAATCTCTGTTGAAAAGCGCAAGATTTTCGTAAACCTTTTCGAAGAAGGGTTTTCCTTGAAGGATGCAGCATCAAGAGCTGGTGTGAAATTGAGTACAGGTAAAAGCATTATTACTAAGTACAAGCGGGATCAGTGTGCGGTTCTAGGAACCCAACAGCGTGGACACCGCCCGAAAAAGTTGTTGCCTGATGTGCTACAGAGACTTGAGCACATAGTTGAATCTGACCCAACTATTACTCTCAAGAAAATGAAGGAGAACCTTCAGGAGCATAACATACACCTAAGTGAAACATCTACAAGAACTGCATTACGTCATTTGAAAATTACACTTAAAAAAACATCAATGGAACTTGATCGGATGAACTGTGTGTCAACGTTACAACAAAGAAAACGCTACGCTGTAGGCTTCAACCAGTCTATTCCTGAAAACTGGGAAAAACTAATTTTTATAGATGAGTCAGGGTTTAATCTCCATATGAGGCGATCTCAAGCGCGTTCAAAAGCTGGAACAAGGGCAGTAGTCACTGTTCCGACGGTAAGAGGACACAACACTTCCTTAATTGTTGCCCTGAACAATCTAGGAATCGTTCATTTCAAAATCGTTTCCACGGGGACAACAACTGCAGCTGTGTTTTGTGATTTTTTGAGAGAGCTGAACTCGAAACTTCAAGATTCCGTGCCAGATGCATTGCTAATCATGGACAACGCACAGATACACAGATCACTTGCAGTTCGTGAACTCGTTGCCTCTTCAGAAATGAATATAAAATTCTTGCCCCCCTACTCTCCGATGTTGAACCCCGTGGAAAAAGCTTTTTCCAAAATAAAAAATCACGCAAGAGGTCTTCTAGGCATCCAAAGAGAACACCAACTTCCAGAAGTTATCACAGAAAGTGTTCAATCCATCACGCCACAAGATTGTGCAAACTACGTGATAGATATGTTTCGACTGCTCCCAACTGCTGCTCTAGAACGACCTCTCCATTAACTGTTGCCTTTTTGTATTGACTTTGTATTGATTTTTTGTTTGACTTTTGTATTAATTTTCTATTTTCTGTACCGTTTTGTATTTTCTGTACACCACTTGTGCTTACAATTATACATTTTGTTGAAGCTGAAATTTTTTTTTACTACAGATTTGGCTAAGGTCGAATTCAATTTGCGGAAAGTTTAATTCATTTTGCGGAAAGTCTAATTCAATTTGCGGAAAGTTTAATTCATTTTGCGGAAAGTTTAAATCAATTCGCGAAAGGTTTAATTCATTTTGTGGAAAGTTTAATTCAATTCGCGAAAAGACTAATTCAAAGTGCGAATGCTATACATCCAACCGTTCAAAGTTATTATAAGCATAAACGTCCTCATAGAAGTGATTATAACACGTTTTTTAGTAGTATTTCCTTCATAGCGTTTCAACGGATGGACAGATTCAAATGCGGATTTTTCATAAACCTTCCCAGATAAATTCTGCGTCAAATGGTACCAGCCGCACGGATTTACATCCAACCGTTCAAAGTTATTATAAGCATAAACGTCCTCATAGAAGTGATTATAACACGTTTTTTAGTAGTATTTCATTCATAGCGTTTCAACGGATGGACAGATTCAAATGCGGATTTTTCATAAACCTTCCCAGATAAATTCTGCGTCAAATGGTACCAGCCGCAGCTTTCTACGTTCAGCCGTTCTCAATTGATGCCGAGACAAACAAACAAACAAACAAACAGACAGACACTGTTTTATTATATGTACCTATAGATTAATAATAACCAAAAGGCCAAAGGGAAGAGCATTACAGAGAAGAAGGAGAAATACGCTGAGCACCTAATATTGTTCAAAGTGAAAAAAAGTGGCCTCACCAGACTTGAATATTTGACCAGAGCGACATATAAATTCCTTCCTACGCCCATCCGACGACAAAACCTCACATACCGTCATTTTTGGCTTCAGTTTACGTAGGTATTTCTGTTCAGCATGAAACACACATTTTTGATCACACCAGCATCCCAAGATGACAGTCCTAAGTCTGTGTAAAGTGAGAAGGAAAAGGTAAGGCCTGGGATGAAATTCGAAGAAGGGCTGAGCTGAACCAGGACGGAACTCGAGAGGGGGCCTGCGCAAAGTATGCTGCTGAGTATCAATCGCAAGTAACAGTCACTTAGGGGAGATTTAACAAGCAGTCAGAACAAAGCGTTAGTTTCCTTCAATGTGAGTGTTTATCCACTCCCCAGTTAAGGGGTTACAGAAATTTAAATTTATCTGAGGACGACAGGATCTGAGGAAAACTTTCAACTGAGGTTTATTGAGCTCACCCAAGGCTTACTAACCTCAAAAAGTAAGTGAGTTTCATGGAACGTATCAGTTCTGTTCTGCGCCACTGTGAAATATTTACTGATACCTATTATGGATATTTTCTGGAAGCATTTATTTGACTATTTTGAGATATTTACATAACTGAAATTTGTGCTACCTGCATCTGTAAGAGGTCTTGAGCTGAGGGCAGGTCTCAACAAATCAAACAATTCTTTAGTTCGAGATCAATTTAAAAACGTAAAAAACCTTCAAAATATCCTATTTATACACCCAACCCCCCCCCCCCCCCCCTGGGTGTATTCCGATCGGGCTGCCGATCATCGGAGCACAACTAAGACCCAAATGGAGCCTGAAGGTAAATTTAAGGCTGAAACTTTGTTAGAACCTTAATATTATTCGTTTGTTGGTCAGAATCGACTTCATATTCGGTCTTCTCGCCCTGAAAAACATGGAAAGCCATACCTCACAAGCTCATGCCACTAAAACACCAAAAAACCCCACTTTTATACCCATTTTTCACCCGTCCCTGGGTATATTCCGATCGGGCTGCAAAGTTTCGGGACAGAACTATGGACCAAATGGAGCCTTTGTGCGGAAGAACGAATTTTTTTAGACCGAAAATAAAGGTAGATATGGATGATACGACGGGTGGCATTGCATTTTTGGAATCTAAGCACCTTGAAACGTTGGAGAAAATTCTTTGAGTGGAGTGTTCCAAAAGTTTCTTGCTGTATTCACAGAATACCGCAGAAGCGCGCGGAAATAGTGGTTTTGGGCAGCGAAAATAGTTGTTGGTTTATTATTATGTGAATACACCAGCTCAGCAAAAAAATTTTGTAATACCCCTCAAAATTTGTTCTTTTACGTTTAAAGGTGCTTATATTCCAAAAATGCAATGTCCGTCCGCCGTCCGCTGTACGCCGTAAGCCACCGCCGTATCATGCATATCTCCTTTATTTTCGGTCTACAAAATTCGTTTTTTCGCACACCCTATTTGTGTCCTGAAACTTTGCAGCCTGATCGGTATATACCCAAGGGTGTTATTAGTAAAAAAAAGGGGGGGGGGGGGATGGGGTTTTTTGGTATTTTAGTAACATGGGCTTGTGACTATCGTTTTCCATGTTTTTTAGGACGAGGACACCGAATGTGAAGTCAAAAGATTCAAAGATTGAAAAACTGAGATTCTAACGAAGTTTCAGCCTTAAATTTACGTTAATTTTGGTCTAAAATCGATGTTCTTCCGCACGCAGTTTGGGTCCTCATTTGGGAACACATAGACAGGATCCTAGTTGTGCTCCGAAGCTCGGCAGCCCAGGGATGTTGTGGGGGGGAGGGGGGGGGGATGGGCGTAAAAATAGGGGTTTTCAAGGTTTTTTTGGAGGTTTTAGTGAACATGAGCTTGTGAGGTATCGTTTTCCATGTTTTTTAGAGCGAGAAGACCGAATATGAAGTTGATTTTGACCAAAGAGTGAAGAATTGAGGTTGGACGAAGGTTCAGCTCCCAAAATTCATTTTTTACGGTTCAAAAACCTGGGAAATTTTCTGAAATCACCATAAATTTGTATAATAACACTGGAAGTAGTATCAACAGGTGAACCAAGACAATTAAATGGCACTGTCAATGATCAATGATAATTTGTTTTTTTTAAATAATGGGAGCCTAATTCGTGTTTTTGAGAAACAATAAATGAACAGCCAACATTTCTGTAGGTGTGTCCAATAGAATAATAAACCCATGTGACAAGGACTTTGCAGCGTTTTTCTCAAAAGCAATCACAAAGCTCCCGCTAACTCCTAGACTTCAGAAACAAAATAAAACTACCAGGGGAGGTGAATAAATTGGAGACTAAGGAGGGGTGGCGGAGGGGAAGGAAAGAAGATTCCACTTAAAAGAAGATGGTGGGGGGGTGTTGTCGTGATGAATGGGACAAAGTGGCCTCGAGGTACAATGATGTCCCCGGAAGGTAAAGTAAGTCGCAGGGGGTTTAGGGCTGGCACATAATGGAAGGTGGTGGTCCGTGAAAGGGGCAATATCTCACGGCACCTTTTCCGTACCATCTTATTGCCCCCCTCCACACACGGTTTCCATCACTTCCTCCGAAGATGACGTGTTATTTTATTTCTCATGCAAAACCACAGAAACACACAGAACTTTTTCGTTTTGAAGAAAATCCTCCAGATTAATATGGAATAATATTCACTTGTAAATAATTCGTACCTAAATTGTCGCGCATAACATCGAATACCAAATAAATAGAATTAACGTCAAAATAATGCTGCGGAATAGAAAATAACTTAATGTAAGAACTTAACTTAACTAAACTAAAAAAACAAAACTTAACATAAACTAATGTTACTTTTAATGTAACAATTCAACAATGATCCACAGGTACCTACTACAGTATCTAGACTATTTTTATAGACGACGGTATATACAGGGATTGAGGGTGAGGATTCTCACATGTTTATTGTTGTTAGTTCAACTTTCGCCTTAAAAGGCCTTGCCAGGGATTTAGAATTAATAAGGAATGGACGTGAGTAGGAATTTGCTGCTTTTGGCCTTAGAATCGGATTCAGCACCCTCGACAACCCCTATATCCCAATTTTCAGCTTCGAAATCCGAGTAGTTCCGTTGATTTACAACCCACCGTACTGCACCTTATGGTTTATTATTCTGTGAATAAATACACCTATGTATTCGCTCAGCAAAAAATTTTTATAACACCCCCTCAAAATTTTTTCTTATACGTTTCAAGGTGCGTAGATTCCAAAAATGCAATGTCCGTCCGCCGTCCGCCGTATCACGCATACCGGCTTCATTTTCGGTCTAAAAAATACGTTCTTTCGCACACATGCTCCATTTGGGCCCTAGTTGTGTCCCGAAACTTTGCAGCCCGATCGAAACATACCCAGGGGTGTTAAGGGTGAAGATGTGTATAAAAATAGGTACTTTTTGTGTTTTAGTAAAATGAGCTTTTGAGGTATCGTTTTCCATGTTTTTGGGTGGAGAAGACCGAATATGCAGTCGATTTAGACCAAAGAGTGGAAAATCGAAATTCTACCAAATGTTCAGCTCCCAAAATTGATTTTTCATGAGTCAGACACCTGGGAAACCATCTGAAATCACCATCAATTTGTATAATAACACTAGTAAAAGTGTCAACACGTGGATCAAGACGATTAAATGGCACTACCAATGATCAAAGATAATTTGGACAAAAAAAATATAAAAAAACGCTGCAAAGTCCTTGTCACATGGGGTTTATTATTCTACAGAAATGTGGCTGTACATTTATTGTTTGTTTCATGTGAAATAATTGAAATAGCTATTTCTGATGGTTTCCACCAATTTTGGCCCCCAAAACACAAATTAGGTAGGTACGATCTTTTTTTTTTTCAAATTATCTTTGATCATTGGTAGTGCCATCATTTAATCGTCTTGATCCACGTGTTGACACTTTTTTTAGGGTTATTCTACAAATTGATGGTGATTTCGCAGGTATTTGACTCATAAAAAATCAATTTTGGGAGCTGAACATCTGGTAAAACCTCAATTTTCCACTCCTTGGCCAAAATCGACTTCATATTCGATCTTCTCGTCCCCAAAAACATGGAAAACGATACCTCAAAAGCCCATGTTACCAAAATGTTGCTAAAACGCAAAAAGTACCTATTTTCACACACATTTTCACTCATAACACCCCAGGGTATATTCCGATCGGGCTGAAAAGTTTCGGGACACAACTAGGGCCCAAATGGAGCATGTGTGCGAAAGAACGACTTTTTTAGATCGAAAATGAAGCCTGTACACGTGATACGGCGGACGGCGTACGGCGGACGGCGGACGGACATTGCATTTTTTGAATCTACGCACCTTGAAACGGAAAAGAAAAAAGTTTGAGGGGGTGTTATAAAAATTTTTTGCTGAGCGATCACATAGGTGTATTATTCACAGAATAATAAACCAAAAGGAGTGTACCTAGTTTGTGTTTTGGGGGCCAAAATTGGTGGAAACCATCAGAAATAGCTATTTCATTATTTCACATGAAAGAAACAATAAATGAACAGCCAACATTTCTGTAGGTATGTCCAATAGAATAATAAACCCATGTGACAAGGACTTTGCAGCGTTTTTGGAAAGCTCCCTCTCCGTTGAGCAGTTGACTGTTGGCCCGAATTTGAAAGTCAGTTGAATCACTGTTGGTTTCACAGTCATCCAAGGATTACTCCAAGATGTTTGAGTTATAAATCTGACAAATCCCGTGTTTTCACTCCGGCTGGAGTATATTTAGGGAAGGGAGCCGAGTTAATAAGGCACAGCTTGTTATTCAGGTGCGGCCCCCGGAGTGGGGCTCCCTGGAGGTCACTGCTGACCTCAGCCGCTGAATCAGATACAGCCCTTCCCCTCCTCATCGGTACCCCTTCACCGGAGACCTCTCGGGGTCACCTAAAAACACCCGCAGTTGGCGGTATTCACTTCCCCGACCTTTTGTTTTCAACCTCGGCCCTTTGCTTCGTGGGTTTTTGGTTTATGGTTGAACCTGACCTCCTCCCCGCCACTTCCTATTTCTCTATCACACACACACACACACAGTTGGCGAATCCTCAACGCGTGTTTACACTGCAGTCCTAACCCCTCACGTTCAACAGCTTGAGGGCGAACCATTGTTTGGACGCGTGTAAACTATGTACAATACATGCGTTCTGCATTAGATTTAATGATCCCGTCGTGCTGCTGTACATTGTGACGGCGGTTGGGTTTGCATATCATCCAAAACCTGAAAAGTCTCTCCTGCTTTATGTCTCACTCCTCCACAACGCGGATACGCCTTCCAAAAACAACCCATTTGTACAAATTTACCCGCCAAAAAAACCTCCTCAAGCGCAAAAAAAAATTTATATCCATTTTCGGTGCATCGCACCTCGCTATCGGACGTGTCTATAGAAATCTGCCCCCCCCCCCCCCCCCCCTTCGGCCACATCTCCTTTCAACACTGTTTGGCGGGGAGCTTGAAATTTGTTTCAACGCTGTTTGGCGGGGAGCTTGAAATATGTTTCAACGCTGTTTGGCGGGGAGCTTGAAATTTGTTTCAACGCTGTTTGGCGAGGAGCTTGAAATTTGTTTCAACGCTGTTTGGCGGGTAGCTTGAAATTTGTTTCAACGCTGTTTGGCGGGGGATTTCTCCCTGTAAAGCGCGTACAAATAGAAAAACGCTGCAAAGGCCTTGTCACATGGGTTTATTATTCTATTGGACATAACTACAGAAATGTTGGCTGTTCATTTATTGTTTCTTTCATGCGCAGTAATTGAAATAGTTATTTTAGATGGTTTCCACCAATTTTGGCCCCCAACCAAAAACACGGCCCGAACACGACCCGTCTCCCTTTTTTTTCTTTTTAAAGATTATCTTTGAACACTGATAGTGCCATTTAATTGTCTTGATTCACCTGGTAATACTACTTCTAGTGTTATTATACAAATTTATGGTGATTTCAGACAATTTGCCAGGTTTTTGACTCATAAAAAAAAAATGAATTTTGGGTGCTTAACCTCCGTTACAACCTCAATTCTTCACTCTCTCGTCAAAATCAACTTCACATTCGGTCTTCTCGCCCTAAAAAACATGGAAAACGATGGACGACGAAGCTTGCGTTCACTAAAACCACAAAAAACCTCGAAAACCCCTATTTTTACACCCATTTTCCCCCCATAACCCCCCCCCCCCCCGGGGTATATTCCGATCGGGCTGCCGAGCTTCGGAGCACAGCTAGGACCCAAATGTGTTCCCAAATGGGGACCCAAGCTGTGTGCGGAAGAATGACAATTTTAGACCAAAATTTAACGTAAATTTAAAGCTGAAACTTCGTTAAAACCTCAATTTTTCGCACTCATTGGTCGAAATCAACTTCATATTCGGTCTTTTCGTTTTAAAAAACATGGAAAACGATATCTCACAAGCTCATGTTACTAAAACACAAAAAATACCTACTTTGATACTACCCTTTTTTCACCAATAACACCCCTGGGTATATTCCGATCGGTCTGCAAAGTTTCGGGACACAACTAGGGCCCAAATGGAGCATGTGTGCGAAGGAACGAATTTTTTAGACCGAAAATGAAGCCGTTATGCATGATACGGTGGACGGACATTGCATTTTCGGAATATGCAATGTTATAGAAATTTTTTGCTCAGTGAATAGATTAAACCAAAACGATAGGCTCCAAAATACGCATTTTCACTATCAGTGGCACCTGCTGGTAATCACTACGGATAGGAACTAGATGTGTTAATAGTGACTATTTTTGAACCGTTAACACCAATTTCATATATTTTCACGTACTGATTGAGACACATAATTATTTTCAAAAATTGCATTAAATCAGACACCTATTTTTCAATTTCAACTGTTTTTCAAAGTTTTGAGGAACATCGCCATTGGCGAATGGCTGTAGGAAGCTGTGTAAAAGCAGTACTTTGCATTAAATTTTTCATTGTTGAAAAATCACTTTGGCTTGGACACTGTTTTCTGGTGAGAAATGCCGCGAAATTCACTTCTCAAACTCAATTCTCCAATAGACGAATTGACTCAAACTGACTGCTAAGTATCTACGTAAGTTTCCGGATGATGTTTTTGGAAGTTTTTTAAGAAGTTCATTTTCTATAAATATAATTTCATTCATGATCAAGTTGACGAAGCTTTTCGGTGCAAACCAACGGCTGGACGCACAACGCTCCGGATGGTCTCAAAAAATTCTTTAGTATGAGATCATTTCAAAAACCTAAAAAACCATAACCTTCTATTGAAAGTTTTCGAGCAACGGCGATCTGAAAATTTCAACCCCTACTTTCACATCTTAGAGATGACTGACAGTAACGCCGAGCTTTGCGAACCGACTGGACCCCAAATGGGACCTACAAACCAAATTTCATTAATTTTGGTTCATGGTAACTAAGGAAAGTGTGAAGTACGGCGTACGGGCAGAAATTTTTTTAAATTGTATTTTTGGAATCTACATACCTACCTTGAAACGAAAACCACCAAATTTTGAGGGGGGGGGCTCGACTCCAAAGGTTCTTCATTACTGAAAATAATAGACCAAAAAAAAGAACGAAAACTAGGTATCGGTACCATTAAGACTCAATTCCAGGCCTACTGCATGGAGTCGCTTGTTCATCATAGTTCGAAATTCGTTCCCTATAAACAACCCAAGCAGAACTTGTCTTCTAAACATAGATTCGTTCATCAATTCATCGAATTTCGTTATCTCCCTTTTGTGGTAAGCCATCTTGTAATGTGGGATAAACACAAAATAAATGCACCTTTTGCTTACCACTAATTTATTAAATACATTTATTAAATAAAAATAGAAGTTGAGTGAAAAGCTTTGGGTATTTAATAAATTAGTGGTAAGCAAATGGTGCATTTATTTTGTGTTTATCCCACATTATAGATTCATTCAATTCCTTTAACAGCTCCATTTACTGTCAATCAAACCTTTTAGCCAGGCCGCTGAAAGATAAACACCTGATACCCCAAGGGAAGTTTTGATTCAATAAAATTCTCAACTACGAGGAGCGTATGAGTAAGATTAGAATAATTATGACCGTTAGTAATAGTTAGTGTAGAATAATGGTTGTACTTCAACCACTTTTGGTACCTAACACACTAAAACCATAGCAACCATAAAATAGGAACTCCTTTGTATTGTTCGAAACACTCGTTAATTTGGAACTTTGTGCAATAAAATACCACTGAATGAAGCAATCTTATTTTTAAATAAACACTCTAATGGATAAAATGGAATTGACAATGGGATGTAAAAGCCAGCTATACTGGGAGGATATATTATGATTTACGGCACTGGTATCCGAAATGTCGATTACAGACAGGCACCTAACTTAACCTTGGTGTGATGAAAATACTGGAAATCACCTCATTTCATATCAATTTATTGCTCCAACTGAAAATGACGAGTCGAATTCGGGAAAGCCTAAAAATAACGGAAACAACATGATCTGCTCATTGTTGTCATCTATAAACCTCAAAGTTTGTATGTCTTGGGCGGATGGCCACAAACAAACATACAAACTCGATCTTAATGCGGTTTTTTCCGGCGGTCTCTTCAAACACCGGCAGGTAACACAGGCTACATGAATTTTTCCAAATCCGACTCCTTCACCGTAAACTCGGTGGTCCTTCACGACGACAGAATGTTTACATTTCGCCGTAACTAAGGCGGTGACGTAAGCGTTGTGACTTTTGGATGCGGTTTCAGACGAAACAGGATTTGATGGAAAGAGATTTTCTCGCTGATTCCAACGACACCAAAACGATTTCTGTGCGATGAACCGTTCGTCCGTTATAACAGAATTGGGGTAATCCAGCTAGTAATTTATAATAATAGTTACCTAACTAGATATAATACCTACATACTTAATTCTCTGAAAACAAACTAGAAAATGACTCGGAATGAAAATACTGGTAACATGAGCGCGAAAAGTTGCTGATCGGTTCTGACAACAGAAATTCAGCGGAAAGACAAGAAGAAACGAAAATTTACAGTCAAACGGTAAGTACAGATGTCTTAATGAACAAATTTTCATCAAAAATCTGTAGAAAACGCGAAGATTTTGTTATGTCTGCGCATTTATTTAACAGATTTTGTGTTTTTTTCACACATTACATCTCGAAAAACATGATATCGGCCATCCTTTCCGAAAACTGAAATACTGATCAAATATAAGATTGTCCGGCCCAAAATTGGACACCTCTGGTTTCAACTTTGGACCTGGCAACTTGGGTTTCAGACTTTGGACGGCATTTCAAATTTTGTCTCGTTCATACATTTGCAACTCGTTTCCTATGATCCTGCAAGGCTTTTTTCCAGATCGTCAAAATCCCCTTTATCTCCCCCCACAACAGACATCGGTTCATTTAATTTCTCCGAGAGCTCCCTGGAAGCCAGTCGACTGACCCGACACCCAACTGATAAATGTCTTTCAGCACAAAAGGGGTCACGTCCTCAAGAGATTCCACCTCCTTTTTTTTCCAGGAGACGTACTTCTCCAACTCTGAGGAATAAAAGGAGGAAGAAAAAACTAAAAGAACCAGCTGAAAGAAGGAGGAAAAAACCTCGAGTCTTCAGCTCTTCTCTGCCACTTCAATTCAATTCATTAGGTTCTCGGTGTTGCGATACAGTAACGAACTCAAAGGGGGCCGACACCTAATTCTTTTATCCGCTCAAGGAAGAGTTTCAGACTCCCACACAGCTCTGCCTCTCACATAGCTGCAGACGATCGAGCACATAGTTAGAGAGCGAATTCTTCGACACATTAATTGCCACATGGCAGTGGAGGATGTAGAAACGTTTCCTGAAGAGCATCAACCTGCAATATCCCTCCTTCTATTAGCAAGGAAGAGGGAACATACTTTTGCTGTGAGCAACTTGCATGAAAACGTCAGGATTTGATGTCACAAAATTTGTCACGATTTGATGTCACCAAAGTATCTGAACGCTGTTTATGTCCACAATACTGAGAGAGCCCTGAGGCTAATTTCTTTCCTATCAAACCTAAAATGATGAAATTTTGCAATACTGAGCCTCTTTGGGACTGCTGGGTAAGCATGAAACGATATGCGGCTATGTGATCAGCTGAGTGAGCCCAGAGGCGAAAATCTTTCCTGTCCAAGATGATGGAATTTGCAATACTGAGCCTCTTTGGGACTGCTGGGTAAGCATGAAACGATATGCGGCTATGTGATCAGCTGAGTGAGCCCAGAGGAGAAAATCTTTCCTATCCAGGATGATGGAGTTTGCAATACTGAGCCTCTTTGGGACTGCTGGGTAAGAATGAAACGATATGCGGCTATGTGATCAGCTGAGTGAGCCCAGAGGCGAAAATCTTTCCTCTCCAAGATGATGGAATTTGCAATAATGAGCCTCTTTGGGACTGCTGGGTAAGAATGAAACGATATGCGGCTATGTGATCAGCTGAGTGAGCCCAGAGGCGAAAATCTTTCCTATCCAAGATGATGGAATTTGCAATACTGAGCCTCTTTGGGACTGCTGGGTAAGAAAGAAACGATATTACTGGGAACTACTGAGCTGTCGAAAATTGAGCTTACCATCAGGAAAATGAAGAAAAATCAGGAACTAGAACAGCCTCTAGCGTACAAAACCATGTTCCATGGTCTTCTGTCTTAGCATACTATGTACCTACAAAGCTGAATTTTTGAATTCTACTCAAAGCAGACCTCAAAACAGGCAGTAGCGAGGATCTAGCAATATTCACAAATATTCGAGATTTAACGATTAAACCAAAAATTTATATCCACGCGGGTCTATCAGAAAATACCCATCCAAATTTGAGGCTCTCTCTGATCCGCTGGAGAATCGTTTCGAAATTGACTGAAGTAACAAAAATGTACTCTACGAAATCGATATTCACAGACCTGCAAGAGTGTAGAGGGCACATGCGATGAGGGTTTTGTGGTCGTTGTTGCAGTGGCCGATCAGCGCCGCTAACGTCGCCAACAGCAGCAGGAGGACCGCCACAGCAGCAAAAGGCATTGAAACCCTGAAAATAAAGGTACAGTTATAGTGTCGATGGAGTCATCGAGCGAGAGAGTACAATGAATGAATGTAGCAGTAATACCAGAGCAGGGCGTGCATGTCCGTGTGACTGCACAACGAGGTTTATTACGGAAAACTCAGGCTGCCAAAAATGCAAATTTACATTTTTAAATTAAATTATACTTAGGTACTAAAATTAAATTCTTTAAATTAAATTTTAAATTATTTAAAATTTTAAATACTAAAGTTTAAATTCTTATGTCGGCTCTAATTTGAAACATTTGTAGGGATATCCGCGGCTAGGGTGACTACCTGTCCGATTTTCGAGCTGGACAGTAGGTACAGGAATGTTAGGGTTTCTAAAATGATTGATGAACATTGCAAACCAACAACAGTATCTTTTGATACCTACTGAGTTTGTTAGCCCAGTAGGTTCTGCTAATCAGATATTCAGTATAAAAATTTGCAGTCGTTCGATTTGCACT
This sequence comes from Leptopterna dolabrata, assembly GCA_954871275.1. Classification (NCBI taxonomy): domain Eukaryota; kingdom Metazoa; phylum Arthropoda; class Insecta; order Hemiptera; family Miridae; genus Leptopterna; species Leptopterna dolabrata. The sequence goes on from OX940988.1 coordinate 26,433,158, forward strand.
GATTGGGGAACATGTGTCACAATCAGAATACACGATCAACAGTCAAATTAACCTCAATGTTAGATTTTGTACTCATCACATCTTCTTATAACACACTTGCAACCCTACCTGCCCCTCGGGCGGAAATAAGATTGGTATTTAATATTGAAACTGGGAAAACGTAAAGAGGGAGATGATATCACGAAGAATGCATAAACAGTAGAAAAACAATTCCACAACAATTCTAAAACAACAAACAATTCAGCCATGTTGCAAAAATCCACCCGCCAACAATTATAGATAGATAGATAGATAAATGATTTATTGACACCACAGAAATCATAATGAAATAATACACTTTGTAATATATTGGACATTAAACACACCATTACTTATGCTATTGTTGTCAACTTATTGTCGGCGATGGGCAAGCCCGTGCTGCCGACAAGAGTCGGAACTCAGCTCAGAAGCAGTACAACAAACGACGATTCCTCAAAATACCGCAAAAAGAAGGAGAAAAGAAAAGAAAAAAAAAAAAAGAAAAAAGAGGAAAATATTTTTATAAAAACTAAAGTAGGTACCTAATTGGAATGTTACATGGAACCAGGTTATTTTGTGACATAGGTACTAGCCATAATCTTTTCTAAGGGGATGTAACCAACTGAAATCAACCAAGAGTATACCAGCTTTTTGTATCCATCTCGGTTACTACTGAAAGGTGATTTCAGAACTCTAGGTAAAGATTTGTGCACTACATGTATTAAATAGCGAGGATTTTTTGTAAACAGAGTTGTTTTTGTACGAGGGTTTGTAACATTACCATCCAAGCGAAATCTTGTTGGGTAAGAGTGTCCTGTTTCAGCAGAAATTATTTCAGGATGTTTATAATAATATAGTAACAGGTTTTTAACGAACAACTGCCTAATTGAGAAGTTTTTGCTTAAATTAAATACTTCCACCGAGCTGAATGTTTTGGGCTTTTTTAAGCATACCTTCAATATACATTTCTGTAATGTAGCCAGAGGTTTCAATGATGTTTGATATGTGCCACCCCATACGATAATTCCGTGTTGAATTATGGATTGCACTAGACTTACATATACCATTTTTATGTTTGCGGGGGATAACATCGAACGTAGATTGTAAAATAAGTGTATGAATTTCTTCAATTTTTCCACTAAATACGATACGTGACCCTTCCATGAAAGTTTATCATCAATGATGACCCCCAGGTACTTATGCTCATGAACTCTTTCAATAGGAATGCAGGAGCACCCTCCTGAGCAGGTATGAATTCGGAATCTGTGATCTAGCTGTGATTGCGTCATATCATCTGCATTTCCAATTAATAAGTATTTTGTTTTTTTAACATTTAATGTGAGCAGATTGTTTAGCATCCAACCCGCCACACTCGAAAGGCTAGCATCCGCTTTAAGAAACACTTCCTCCCAATCCTTTCCCACCACTAGAAGGGCCGTGTCATCCGCGAATAGGAAAAATTTACATAAACCGGTAATGCAGGGTAAAGAATTAATATAAATCAAGAATAAAATAGGCCCAAGAGTTCCCCCCTGAATTACCCCGTATTCATTGGTAGCAACATTACTAATACAGTCATCAATCGCTACTATACCTCCTCAGTCGCAAGAAGGGCTGATATCCATTTTGCCCGCCGAAGTAGCAAGCTCGGTGCTTTGCACCTCGCTCCTGGATGTGCATATTTATAGAAACATGTTCCTTCCCCTCTGTTGGATATGAGTACACTGTTTGGCGCGGCTTCTTGCCTGCAGGGCCAAAAAGCCTCTCCCCCCTCCCTTCCTTGACACACTGGGGGGGGGGGAGCACTTTTGGAGCATACTGAGTGTGTACTTGTGCAAAATTTAAGCTACTGAAAAGCTCTCTAACCTACTCTTAAAAACTCCCCCCACCCCTCAATAGTTGGGTGTCATACGAGGGGGGGGGGGGGGCACAAAAGGCAATTCCTTGAAACGTTATGCATGTGTGTACCATACTTCAGCTCTTAAAACCCTCTCTTATCTACGCCAAAAAACGGCGCCCCCAACCCACCAAAATAGGTGTAAATGGGGGGACAAATTGCACAAAAGGCACTTCCTTTGAACATTAAGAATGTTTGTGCCAAACTTAAACTCTTAAAACCCTCTCTTACCTACTCCCAAAAACTGTGCCCCCACCCCACCCAAATAGGTGTAATTGGAGGGGGGGGGGGGGGCAAATTGCACAAAAGGCACTTCCTTGGAACGTTACGAATGTTTTTTCTATTTATTTCTTTATTCAATAACATATTTAGTACATAATGAAGAATATAAATACAGAAATATGAAAAAAAAAAAAAAAAATTTCATGGTCTTGGCGACCCGTCCAAGGGCTCGAGTGAGGGCTTTTAGCTGGAAACAATAAATTTAGAGACCATATTCAACTTGAGTTTAAAAAAATCATATATATACCTACATATATATGGGTATGTATACAGCAGTATGCGATCCATATTCCACCATAGTAATTACCTAATTACTATAATAGAACTGTCACAATTACAGATCAAACCTATTCAAGAAGTCAGTGTGCAGGTCAGATTTGTGCATTTGCAGCAGGTATGCGCCTATTCTTTTTTTTTTGAAGGATTTAGTCGACTGGTCTGATTGTAAGGTAGTCGGAAGTGAGGCGCATATTGTGGGAGGCAGCCATGGAAATTGTCTTGTGAAAAAAATCAGTGGTACGGCGGTGAACTACAATTTGACTATTGCTCGGGTGACTCGCAGGACAATGCGGTGGGGTAGAGAGTTTTTAATCTTTAATGTGTGTGCCAAATTTCAGCTCTCAAAACTACTTCTAAAAATTGCGTCCCTACCCCATCCAAAAAGGCGTAATAAGGGAGGGGGCGAACAAATTGCACAAAAGGCACTTCCTTGGGACATTACGAATGTGTGTGCCAAATTTCAGCTCTTAAAACCCTCTCAAGCCTACACCAAAATACTGTCAGGGGCAAATTGCATAAAAGGCACTTCCTTGGAGCATAACGAATGTGTGTACAAAATTTCAGCTCGATCCGTTATGTCTGTGAGGGCTGTCGGGTAGCCCTGTCAAAGAAGAAGTCGAATACAAGAACAAGAACAAGAAGTAGAAACACGTGAAAAACAGCGATTTCCAAACGTCCATAACCCCGGCACCTCATGGACCCAAGGGTTGAATTTTTGTACACGCCCTCAGGGGCCACTCGAGAATGGGTGTACGAAAAACCCCTACTTGTTCTGTCGTGTAAACAGTGTTCTCAACAGCTTCGAGTTTTTCGGTTTTCTTGGCGGGCTGGACGCTCCCGCGTCCCTAGATTACCACCTACAGTTAAGTTAAATGAAGGCGTAAGAAAATGAAGGAAGCAGTAGGTAAGCAGGTATGTACCTAATCCCATAACATCCATTTAAAAAAGTTACTGTTTAGAGTCGCAATTCTACCAAAATTAGCAGCGCGCCAGCAACGTAAAAACCTCACAACGCAAATTAAAACCTTCAGTTTAACCGGAAAATGAAATTCTGAACGACGGTAACAGTTATTAACAGCGTGCTAACAACGTACAAACTTCGCAACACAAACAAATTAACGAATAAAGAGGAATTCAGGAGGTAAAACGAATAACAATAAACCTCCTGGCGATACTGAGCACTTCGCATAGTCCGAAATCCTGCCCAGCACTTTGAGAGTGATGGTATCGTTACCATCAAATTATCGTATAAGCAATATTATTGTATTTCCACAGCCAATTATGACACATTAAGAGTCCTCATATAATATACCTAGAGGGGGTTTTAGGTAAGTTGCACAGTTTTCTTTAAATTTAAATTTCCCAAAAGGCTCAGGAGATCCTCGACAGCAGGTTTTTTAATCAATGAATTTTGACTTATGATAACAAGAAAATATTAGGTACATACCTAGTTTTACAGGCATACGTATATGAAGTATTATCATGTCTCACAGGCATACATAAATATGAAGTATTATCATGTTTATCTCCTGAGATGATTTTTATCTCTTCAAATTTTCTGTTAAAAATATGTTAACAATTTTGGTTGGTTATTATAACGGTCAAAAAGTGGAGTTTTTATTTTTTAAATAAGGGATCGGCAGGCTATAATAAGCTATTGTCAGAATACCTAGTATATTTGATCAAAAGAGTTGGTTTTTGGCTTTCACAAAGGGTTTAAAGATTCAAAAAAATAATGGTCAGTACAGGGATCTGCATGCCGAATTTCTAAGGTGCAAAAGCCATAACTTTACAGCAAGCTGATTATTGATTCGGTTCAACATTAATTTCTAGTACCTCTTAAAATGAAGAATCACTTCAAGTTAGGGCCTCCCTCGTGAGACCACTTTATAGAAGTAAAGAGAACCGAACGGAAAGCCGGAAAAGAGCATTTAATTTTTGCCACGGCCCTTATAATTTTTTGAAAGGCTTCTCCTTTTTCCAAAAGGACCTTCCATATTAAAGACAATCGCGTTATACCTTTTATCTTGTCGTTTAACCCCCTTAAAAGGTTCTGCCTCCAGAAGAAAAGATCTGTCGTCATGTGCCAATAAAATCTTTTGTAAAAGGTGATGGGTGGGCGAGGCAAAGCGGAGAGGGAAAAAGATGGGTGGGAGGGTGGGGCTAACAGGGTTAAGGCTTCTTCCGAGTCAGGGACTTGCCGTTCTTCAGGGATGAAATTAACAGGAAGTGTCGTCGCGAAAAAGTTTATTGCGGTTGCGACGGTTCTCGAGAAGGGGAAGAAGGTTATGACATGAGCCAGCTGAGGGGTGGGGAGAAGATGTGGTGGTGGGGAAGGTGGAGGAGTGGGGATGGTGGGGAGGGGACAAACAAGAGGTGGAGGGGAGGAATTGCTCCTGCAGGGATGGGTGATATTCCGAAAATAATATCCCGAACGTGGTTTAGTCACTGAGAATATGGTTTTTCTGATATTACGATTTGTATCGACAACAGAGTGTTTCCTAGTGGCTACAAATCTTTTGCAACCACCCGCATTTGTCCAGGCAAGGAAGTAGTTGTAGATTGCGCAAGCAAGAACCAAAAAATTGACTCCTCTGGCATAGGAGGTGTGTGCAGTACGTATTTGGGGGGGGGGGGGGGGAATTATTCGATTTTGGTTTTTTGCTCATATGGATGATCCGAATATGCTGTATAGTTTTGGTTTATTATTTTCAATAATGAACCTTTGGAATCAAGCATGAACCCTCCCTCGCCCCACCTGGAATCAAGCATGAACCCCCCCCCCCCCCCCCCCCCCCACAAAGTTTGTGGTTTCCGTTTCAAGGTACGTGGAACCCGAAAACGGAATAAAACAATCTATGTTCGTCCGCCGTACGCCATACTAATGAAATTTGGTACAGATCTATGACGATTAAGTTGTTCTAGATTGGTTATCTAGGGTTACCTAGATGACTTCTAGGGAACCAACAGATTGGTTATTTTATTTTATTTGTCTAAATCTATTACAAATAATGTATTAAGCATATTCTTGAATGGGATTTTGATAAGGATTTTTGAACCAGAAAAAATGGCCACACTTCCAACAGACGGTTAGAAAAAACAAGACGCATAGTTTAGTTTTTGTAAATATTAACAATAAACTTTTTCTATCTATGTATCTGTCGTGATTCCCTCAAAGAAACCGCCCCTACAATATTACGAGAGATTTAACTAAATACACACGGAGAACGTTGAGCTGGTCAACACAGAGGGTTTTCCTCAACTGCTAACTGCCTCAACGGTCGTAACGGCCCATTGTGGACAGGGGACGGGTGGAAAAGTCCTTAAAAAAACAGCCCTTCTGGCCAAGCTCTTCATTCCACGATCCGACCCCCGAATTACGACTTCTCTCTCGACCCTTTCTCTCTCACCCTCTCTCTCTCCTTTCCTCGCACCTGCTGTGGTGAAAACCACGGGATACCTCCTTCTTCACTAACACCTGCTGTGGTGAAAACCGCGGGGTGTTAGCTTCTATCCGCCCGGTGTCTGGTGTGGTGAAAACCGCGGGACAGCTTCCTCTCCACTAGTACCTGCTGTGATGAAAACCGCGGGATACTAGCTCCAACATCCCAGGCGTCTGCTGTGGTGAAAACCACGGGACGCCTTCCTCTCCACTAATATCTGCTGTGGTGAAAACCGCGGGGTACTAGCTACCACATCCCAGGTGCCTGCTGTGGTGAAAACCGCGGGCAGCCTCACCCTTTAGCGCCTGCTGTGGTGAAAACCGCGGGGAGATAACCTTCCCTACAACTAACGCCTGCTGTAGAGAAAAGACTCCTAAGCAGCACCTCCTTCCTCATCCGCCTTCAACCGCCATGTTGTGAGCATCCAGCACACACCCTCTCACAACAGTATCTAACTAATGAAATTTGGTTTGTAGGTCCCGTTTGGGCTCTAGTTGGTCCTCGAAGCTCGGCGTTACTGTCAGTCATCTCTAAGGGGTGAAAAACTGGGGTTGAAACTTTCAGAACGCCGTAGCTCGAAAACCTCCGTTATGTTTTTTGTTTAAAGTTTTTAAATTGATCTTGAACTAAAAAATTCTTCGAGACTAACCGGAGCATTGTACGACCAGCCGTTCGTTTTCATGCTCGATTCCAAATGTTCATTACTGAAAATATTTATAAACCAAAATCTGTATGGAAAGTAAAATTCTCAAATTTTCAAAATTTCTGGTGGTTCGAAATTTTTGGTAAATTTCAACGTTTTCTGAAATTTACCACATTCACTGAAGGGAGGGGGGGGGGGGGGGAGGAAAAGGGGTTCGAGTTCATGCTGAAGGGCCACAACTCATTCCTTACAAGCAGCACGTTAAGGTTTATTCATTATTTATTATTTTTTCATTATTTTTTAATTTTTTTTACTTTAGGCGGCCCCCGGGGAATTTCCCTGGGATCCCTACGGCCAGCACAACCTTGTATGGGTGTAAATGCAGGGATTTAACGTATTTATGTGTTTGCTTTTCGCTGTGAGACGCCACTCGCTGGAAACTGTATAAATTATATCTGACTGTCAAGCATTCGAAAACGCGATAAGCTTCAAGCGGCTCGTGGAAAACGCACGTGCTCACGACTCGGGGAGTCGTAAGGAGTGTGTAATCGGCCCTGAAAAGGAAAACATCGTAACGGGAGGGAAAACTGATATGAAACCCATTAAAGGCGGGAAATCGCACCCTCATAACCTCCAAGTCCGAGTTCACTCGCTTACGAGATGCTCGCACAATTACGGCCCCGTTGAACGTGCAGAGTTGTATGGTGGAGGGGGGGGGGGGGGGGGGGGGTAACATTTCGATACAGAGAATGCGAGAGGCTGTGTAGTTATACAGAGATGAGCTCTGTAGATCTGTAGGTTCTGTCGTTGGGGAAGCCCTGGCCGGTTTAAAAGGCGGATTTTAACGTTTCGGAGGGGAGGGGGGGGGGGGGTCTCAGCAGTTTCTCGGGTGGCTTTAAAAACGGTATAATCTACCTCCTCAGCCCGCCTTTCACCGACCCCTTCACTTCCCTTCACTTCCCCGCTGGATAAAAAAAAAGGCCTTCGTTACACTAATGCTTGAGCGTCGTGGTTGCGGTGGTAAAAGCAAACAATTTAACTGCGATAACAGTGACTGGGTCCTGTTTCATAAAATAACAAGTGTTGAGTTAAATAGATAGACGCAGTGAACGGCTTTATAGAAATGAAGTACTTACTGGAATAGACTGTAAGTATAATAGGTTGACCAAGAAAATATAGGTGAATGTTCTCGTGGGTACCAAGTCCGAGTTCACTGGCCTACGAGATGCTCGCATAATTACGGCCCCGTTGAACGTGCGGAGTTGAGTAGAGGGGGAGGAGGGGGGGTAACATTTCGATACAGAGAATGCGAGAGGCTGTGTAGTTATACAGAGATGAGCTCTGTAGATCTCTAGGACCTGTCATTGGGGAAGCCCAGGCCGCAGTTTCTCGGGTGGCTTTAAAAACGGTATAATCTACCTCCTCAGCCCGCCTTTCACCGACCCCTTCACTTCCCTTCACTTCCCCGCTGGATAAAAAAAAGGCCTTCGTTACACTAATGCTTGAGCGTCGCCGTTGCAGTGGTAAAAACAAACAATTTAACTGCAATAACAGTGACTGGGTCCCGTTTAATAAAATAACAAGTGTTGAGTTAAATAGATAGACGCATTGAAAGACTTTCTAGAAATGAAGTACTTACTGGAATAGACTGTAAGTATAATAGGTTGACCAAGAAAATATAGGTGAATGTTCTCGTAGGTACCAAGTCCGAGTTCACTGGCCTACGAGATGCTCGCACAATTACGGCCCCGTTGAACGTGCAGAGTTGAGTAGAGGGGGAGGGGGGGGGGGGGGGTGTAACATTTCGATACAGAGAATGCGAGAGGCTTTGTAGTTATACAGAGATGAGCTCTGTAGATCTGTAGGTTCTGTCGTTGGGGAAGCCCTGGCCGGTTTAAAAGGCGGATTTTAACGTTTCGGAGGGGAGGGGGGGGGGGGGGTCTCAGCAGTTTCTCGGGTGGCTTTAAAAACGGTATAATCTACCTCCTCAGCCCGCCTTTCACCGACCCTTTCACTTCCCCTTTGGATTAGAAAAAACGCTGCAAAGTCCTTGTCACATTGGTTTATTATTCTATTGGACATACCTACAGAAATGTTGGCTGTTCATTTATTGTTTCTTTCATGTGAAATAATTTAAGTAGCTATTTCTGATGGTTTCCACCAATTTTGGCCCCCAAAACAAAAATTAGGTAGGTACGCTCCTTTTTTTTCAAATTATCTTTGATCATTGGTAGTGCCATTTAATCGTCTTGATCCACGTGTTGACACTTTTCCTAGTGTTATTATACAAAATGATGGTGATTTCATACGATTTTCCAGGTTTTTGCCTCATAAAAAATCAATTTTGGCAGCTGAACCTTTGGTAGAACCTCAATTTTTCACACTTTGGTCAAAATCGACTTCATATTCGGTCTTCTCGTCCCTAAAAACATGGAAAAAGATACCTCAAAAGCTCACTTTACTAATATGTTACTAAAACACAAAAAGTACCTATTTTTACACACATCTTCACTCATAACGCCCCTGGGTATATTCCGATCGGGCTGCAAAGTTTCGGGACACAACTAGGGCCCAAATGGAGCATGTGTGCGAAAGAACGACTTTTTTAGACCGAAAATGAAGCCGGTACACGTGATACGGCGTACGGCGGACGGACATTGCATTTTTGGAATCTATGCACCTTGAAACGGAAGAGAAAAAATTTTGAGGATTTTGATTTTTGTGTTATAAAAATTTTTTGCTGAGTGAATACATAGGTGTATTATGCACAGAATAATAAACCAAAAAGGCCTTCGTTACACTAATGCTTGAGCGTCCCAAACCAAATTTAGACTTTTCCAAACCAAATTAGGAACTTGCCATTTTCAATATTAGGCTTTTTCCCAACCACATTTAAACGTTCACCAAATTAGGAACTATCCAAACCAAATTTATGCTTTTTCTAACCAAATCAGTCTTTTTCCTCTTTTAATTTAGGATTTTTGGTTTATTATTCTGTGAATAATACACCTATGTATTCGCTCAGCAAAAAATTTTTATAACACCCCCTCAAAATTTTTTCTTTTCCGTTTCAAGGTGCGTAGATTCCAAAAATGCAATGTCCGTCCGCCGTCCGCCGTACGCCGTCCGCCGTACGCCGTATCACGTGTACAGGCTTCATTTTCGATCTAAAAAAATCGTTCTTTCGCACACATGCTCCATTTGGGCCCTAGTTGTGTCCCGAAACTTTTCAGCCCGATCGGAATATACCCAGGGATGTTATGAGTGAAAATGTGTGTAAAAATAGGTACTTTTTGCGTTTTAGCAACATGTTTGTAAAATGAGCTTTTGAGGTATCTTTTTCCATGTTTTTGGGGACGAGAAGACCGAATATGATGTCGATTTTGACCAAAGACGCGGAAATTGAGGTTTTACCAAAGGTTCAGCTCCCAAAATTGGTTTTTTATGAGTCAAAAACCTTGAAAACTGTCTGAAATCACCATCAATGTGTATAATAACATTGGAAAAAGTGTAAACAGGTGAATCAAGACCATTAAATGCCACTACCAATGATCAAAGATGATCTAAAAAAAAGATAAAAAAAAGCGTACCTATTTCATGTTTTGGGGGCCAAAATTGGTGGAAATCATCAGAAATATCTATTTCAATCATTCCACATGAAAGAAACAATAAATTTAACAGCCAACAAGAATCTCTAGAACTCCAATAGAATAATAAACCCATGTGACAAGGACTTTGCAGCGTTTTTCATTCCAAATTAGGGAATTCAAAATGGAAAAAATCCTAAACGGAAATAGAAAATTCCTAATTTGTTTTGATTTTTCAAACCAACTTAGGAAGATTCCATTTGGTTTGGAAAATTCCTAATTTGGTTTGAAAAAGTCTAAATTTGGTTTGGAAAAGTCCGAACTTGGTTTTGGAATAATTTTTAATAACGCTGAAAACTATTACAAAACGGTTTATTTACCTGAATAGTACTTACTGGGTAGATTACTGTTTTCATTGGTCAGAACCAATCCTTGAGCTCCCACAAGGAAAGCCCTAAATGGAGCACTGGAGCCGGCCCGGGAATTAGAGTTTCATAAAAATACGCGGGATTCAGTAATTCAATAATTAATTATTTGTAGATATTCACGAAGCATGCGGTAAATAATAAAGCGATGCGTAATAATTTGCAGCGGCTTTTATTCTTCTTTTTTTTTCATGCTCGACTCCAAAGGTCTATTGAAAATAATAAACCAAAAATACAACTTAGACAAAACAGAACATTAGAACAACTTGAATGGAAACTTGGCCTCTTGAGAAAACCTCAATATCAGGAGAAACACCATATTTATATAAAGAGTTCCAGTCATGCAGCATGGGTACAAGAGCGAATTTTCAAAGAAATATTCGTGCTTTGCCTAACAAGATGATATAGCGTGACTCCATAAAACGCACTTTTCGTTAAAATAATATTATTTTTTCGTGAATTTAACCATTTCACCGACTTTTGACCCCCTCTTTGTACAGAAGAATATTTTTATAATCGAAATTAACGAGGTCAGTTAATACCGGTTTTAGCCCTTAATGCCAATTATTAACCCTCCACAAATACAAATTTGACCCCCGAGAACTGAAATGGTATTTCTCTGTCTTCAGTCACCCTTCCATACCACTTTCAGTGGTTTTATATCAGTTGTTTGCGATTTTAGCAGTTTTTGCCGATTTTTGATCCCTAAAAACTCAAATCTGACCCCTTTAGAATTTTTGAAGTTGCTCATCTTCGAACTCATCCTTTTGTTTGGCAATACGTATATTTTGGCGAAATTTGGAATTTCTATCATGCACCCAAGGTCAGATTATAATCTGGAGTGACTCATAAACACACACATACACACACACACACATCCCCTATATGTGAGTGTATGTGTGTATGTATATTTATACATATAAACATTTTTGTTAAATTCTAGGGATGAATTCAGGGTGCTCTGAAACGGATTTGCCTATTAGAAAATTTCAAAAATTTATGTCCTGAAACTTTCATTTGCAACAGCTTCATTTTTTGAAAATTCGCTAAAAAGCCACAAATTTTCACTTCACACTTTAAATTTCGAGGAGAAAAATTGGTCTTGAGGGAAAACCTCAACATCAAGAGAAAAATGAGTAATGATGAATTAATCCACAGCAGGAACACAACCGTTCATTTTGGTTTATTATTCTGTGAATAATACACCTATGTATTCGCTCAGCAAAAAATTTTTACAACACCCCCTCAAAATTTTTTCTTTTCCGTTTCAAGGTGCGTAGATTCCAAAAATGCAATGTCCGTCCGCCGTACGCCGTACGCCGTCCGCCGTCCGCCGTATCACGTGTACAGGCTTCATTTTCGGTCTAAAAAAATCGTTCTTTCGCACACATGCTCCATTTGGGCTCTAGTTGTGTCCCGAAACTTTTCAGCCCGATCGGAATATACCCAGGGGTGTTATGAGTGAAAATGTGTGTAAAAATAGGTACTTTTTGCGTTTTAGCAACATGTTGGTAACATGAGCTTTTAAGGTATCGTTTTTCATGTTTTTGGGGACGAGATGACCGAATATGAACTCGATTTTGACCAAAGAATAGAAAATTGAGGTTCTACCAGATGTTCAGCTCCCGAAATTGATTTTTTATGAGTCAAAAACCTGGGAAATCGTCTGAAATCACCATCAATTTGTAGAATAACACTGGAAAAAGTGTCAACAGGTGGATCAAGACGATAAAATGGTACTATCAATGATCAGAGATAAAATTTATTTACGCTTATTTAAAAAAAAAGCGTAGGTACCTTATTCGTGTTTTGGGGGCCAAAATTGGTGGAAACCACCAGAGATAGCTATTTCAATTATTTTATATGAAAGAAACAATAAATAAACAGCCAACATCTCTGTAGGTATGTCCAGTAGAATAATAAACCCATGTGACAAGGACCTTGCAGCGTTTTTCAGTTTTACTTATTTAATTTTCCGTTGCTATATTCTGCACATTTTAGGAGAAATCTCTGTTGAATTTGTATGATAATTTTCTATGATAATATAATCGGAAATTCCCGAAATTTATTGTTTTCTCTAGTATTGTGTTCAATGAGGTGATTTATGAGGGTTGGTATCTCAAGGGCTCTTGCATTATGGACTATTTAGTGGACGATAGAATGGGGGCGGGGGGTTGAGTATGGGCGGAGTATGGGTGGAATGGGCGGTGTATGGGTGGAATGGGCGGAGGAGTCGTTTCGAAGGAGCCCACTTCAAGCGCTCCTCAAGTTGAAAAAGAAGCGCAGATGAGTGGGAGTAAGTGGAGGGGGTGGGGGGAGAAGTGCGCCGCGAAATGCGTGGCAATGGCGGTGGTGGGATTTATCGCCACAGTGTGTCGTGGATGATGTAGGGGGGGGGGGGTGGAGGGGTGAGCGCAATGTAGGTGGAAATGGGCGGACAAGGGTGGAAAGGGCTCCTATTATATCCAAAGGGATAAGTGCGGGCGGAGAGGGGAGCCCGTGCAATGTTAATCAGCACCCCGCTTACCCCATCGTCTGCATCGCGGAGTCAGCTACAGAGCTTACAAGCTGTCCCCTGTCTTACCGTTCATCATACCCCGGGATCCCCGTGTCCCGTTTCCGGCCCTCCACCTCAACATCGCCACCACCCCGCGACCCGTTTACACCAGCGCCCTCCAAACCCACTGCCCTGATTTAGGTCCCTCGAGTGATTAGCGGGAACAAGCCCGTTTTCCCCCCCATCTCACTCATCATCAGAGAACACACAAACAATCAATAACCTACGCCTACAACAATCCAAACTATACCATTCTGCCCAACACATTATGTACCTGTAGCTTTTTAACAACCAATACGAGAAAACTCGTTGAGAAAACCTCAATACAACGGAAAAAACATGAAACCATCAATAAATCAACTACCCAAATTTCAAAAAATGCAACAACACATCATTAAGTTTATTTATATCAGTAGATATGTTTAACAGAATGTTTTTTCTTTCTTCTTTAACGAAACTAATAAACTTCAAAATTTTGAGAAAAAGCCTTTCTGGCGAGAAATAGAACGAAAATGGAATTATCAAAATTCAAATTGTTCAGACTGGCATAAATTAGTTTAAATCGTGGGCAATTCAATCGTATTAGTTGAGTGAGGGTAGAATTGTGTACGATTTACAGTAGTATACGATTATTATTGTTATTATATATAATGGGAACTTAAGGGTTGACTATAATAATTGTAAATGGGTGTTGAAGAATGAAAAGGATGCGATTTAGAGAGCTGGTTCAGTGGGGGGGGGGGGGGGCTCGTGGGAGGGGACATCGATGGGTGTGTTTCAGCTATGACACAGGTGTCGGTGGGGGCGGCGCTCCGCCTCCGGACGCCTGTTCCAGTCAGCCTCCTCCGCCTCCGGACGCCTGTTCCTGTCAGCCCCCCCTCCCCCCACCACGGCTCACACCACCACTCACCATCAAAGATACGAACCGAGGGCCTGAGGGTAATTTTTTCACTCGATTAACCTGGGCAAAGGCGTCAAAGTGGCCGCCTGGCAAACCCATGGCGTCTCCTTTCCGTTGAACGGCCTTTTGAGTCCGTCAAGTAATTGAGAGGGTTAAATGCCACGGCTGTAACTGTCACCAGGTAGGCAGCAGTTGACTAGGGTAGGCAATTGTTTTAGGCAGCAGGGTAGGCAACAGTTAACTAGGGTAGGCAATAGCTACCTAGGGTATGCAACAGTTAACTGGTGTAGGCAATAGTTAGTTAGAGTAGGAAATAGTTAACTCGGGTAGGCAACATCTGACTAGGGTATGTAACAATTAACTTGGGTAGGCAACAGTTAACTAGGTTAAGCAACAGTTAACAAGGGTAGGCAATAGTTAACTATGGTATGCAACAGTTGACTAAGGTAGGCAACAGTTGACTAGGGTATGCAGCAGTTAACTAGGGTAGGCAATTATTTTAGGCAACAGTTAACTAGGGTATGCAACAGTTGACCAGGGTAGGTAACAATCAACTAGGGTAGGGAACAGTTGACTAGGGTATGCAACAGTTAACTAGGGTAGGCAACAGTCAACTAGGGTATGCAAAGTTGACTAGAGTAGGCAACAGTTGACTAGGGTAGACAGCAGTTAACTAGGGGATGCAATAGTTAACATGGGTAGGCAACAATTGACTAGGGTAGGTAACAATTAACTAGGGCAGGCAATAGCTAACTAGGGTATGCAACAATAGTTAGCTAGGGTAGGCAATAGTTAACTAGGGTAGGCAATTGTTATAGAGGTACTGTGTTTTTAGCGAATTTTCGAGGAAAATGACGGTATTGCAACGGGTCCAACATTTTCAGAACATGCATTTTTGAAATTGTTTTAAATAGGCGAATCGGTTTCAGAGCATCCTGATCATCCATAGATTTTAACAAACATTTATATGTATAATAATATTTATGTATTTATAATATTTAATATAGATTTGTTTCTGTGTCATTCCAGACGATGTTTGACCTTGGGTACATGATAAAAATTGCAAATTCCGCCAAGATTTTCGTATTGCCAAACAAACAAAAAGAGTTCAAAGATGAGCAATTTTCAAAAATTCCAAGGTGGTCAAATTTGAACTTTTATGGGTCGGAAATCTGTTTTTTAAAAAAGGATAAAATAGAATAGAATAGAATAGAATAGAATAGAATAAAGTTTATTCACAAATGATTTTACAATGACATAAGACAAATGAGTAACAAATACAATGGTACTTAGGCGCTAAACATTTAATTGATTCTGCCTAACGATAGGCTATGCCCGTGTTGTTAGGCAATCAGTTGCCAATTGCATAGTATTCTATCAACCATCGATAAAAATTCAAAACTCGACCGTTCAATAAAAGCTTGAGTTACATACATGATCACAAAGTTACAAGAAGTTACATGATCAACAGCATACACCCGCCAACATTTTTATTTATCATAGGTATATACTGCCGATTAAGCTATCAATCCCTCCCATTCCTCTCCTGACTATCCATGATAAAATTTCAGTTTTGTAATTAGATCTCGTGTAGTTCATAGGAGATTTCATGTTAGTGCTTATACTCCTGTGGATTATGTATATTACGTAAGATGGACTATGAGTAGTAAGAACCAGCCGGGGTCTAGGGGGAACAATATTTCCTGCAGACACAAAGCGTGTAAAGTAAATAGGTGTCCTTGTATCGTTTATAATGTTTGGGTGTTTGTGATAAAATAATAGCGAAATCTTCACATAGAGTTGACGAATATTGAAGACCTTTACCAGGTCAAAAACCTCCTCAGTTGGGGTTCGACGAGGAAGAGACATCATAGTTTTTAGAATAGATTTTTGTTTCAAATATAGTTTGTTTATATGAGTGGTAAAAGTACCACCCCAAGCTAATATTCCATACTGAATTACAGGCTGACACATGCTATAATACACTAGTTTAAGTTTCTCCTTAGGTAAAATTTTTCTTATGTTATAGAAGATATAGGAAAACTTTTTAATTTTATTACAACAGTAGTCTATATGGGGGCGCCATGACAACTCTTGATCTATTATAACACCTAGATATTTATGATAATTTATCATATCAATAGACTCTCGAGAATATACTCCAAGAAGACTGCTGTCCCTTTGTACTTCCAATATTAACTTCCTATCATAAATGTCAGCTTTGTTACTACCAAACACAATTAGCTTCGTTTTTTTAGTGTTGAGTGTCAGATAATTTCCATAAAACCAGTCATTTAAAAGTTTCGTTGATATGGATGCTTGGGTAAATGTTTCCTCCCACGTATCGCCTTCCACCACCAACGCTGTGTCATCAGCAAATAAGTAGAGTTTGGATTTGTACATTCTTAGCTGCACAATGTCATTGATATATATTAGGAAGAGAAGTGGTCCTAGAGTGCTTCCTTGAATAACACCGAAATCATTATTCAGCTCATCACTCATACAATCACCTATTGAAACAACTTGTCTACGATTCGTAAAGTAGCTTTTAAACCATTGTAAACTGGAGTCTAAGATACCTACCTCCTTCATTTTCTCGAATAGATGTTGCCTATGTATGGCATCAAATGCTTTGGCAATATCTAACATCGCGAGCAATTGACATAAAATCACAGTAAGTGGAATTTGGGGGGGGGGGGGGGGGGGCGTCAAGTCGGAAAGTCTAGGCAGAAAACGAGGGCCAACAGCCAATCAGATGCCAACAGACTTGATACGTCATTTCTTGCCGCTTTTTCATTTTCATCCTCTTTTCAAACAATCGCTTATTTTTCAAAACGGGCTTCAAACTAACATTTTCCCTGGAGTTATGAATATTTTTTCCAAATTTATTTATTCATTAAAAATTAAAAATAAAACAAAAAAGACGAAAATGACTCACTGATTGTAATTGCGATGATTCAGTTACAAAATTGCATTTAACTGCCTTGTGACTGCTATAACAATTTGTCCAACTCTGAAACTCAACCGTTTCAAAATCAAGGAATTAAGCGGTCTAGTTCAGAGTTTTCATTAAATCTGACCTCACGTACATTGAGGAAGGTCAGCCCGTGGGGCAGAGACGGTCGACTTGCTCCTGGTGACTTCGATTCGGCCCCTGGGCCCTGAGGGAGTTTGTTTAGTCGAGCGAAACTCTCCCTCGAGTTGGACGGTGTTGCGAGGGAACTCGACAGGGCGCAGCACCGCCTACGGGCTTGAACTGTTGAGGAGTCGACAGCGGAACAGTTGCGGTTTTCGCGTTGGACGAACCTTTAAAGAGCGACGAGTGGGTCTGGGAGGCCCCAAAGGGGAGTTTCGGGGTTGTTTGTTTTTCCCTCCCGAAATTAAAATTTACAAAAAACTGTGCAAATCCCTACACAACTGCTTATTATTTTGTATAAAACACCCTTTTGATACAGATCATAGCCCTGTGTATTATGTATATTATGTATAGACATGTAGATCGCAGACCCTCCGTACCTTACTACCTAACCCCGTACTCGTTACTAGGTACCTACCTACCTAAATAATGTGTTAAAAGTTGCTAAAATAATTCTGTCAATAACAAACAGTAGCTAAAATGGCAAAAAGAAACACAAATAATGAAGTTCTGAAGGGGAATAATATTGTTGATGGGGAGTGAAAAAAAAACACGTTGCCGTAGCGTTTACTCCCGCAAAACATGTTCCATGTTAAAATATTCAGTCTCGGTAGGATTTCGATCTCGGGAACTTTAGCGTATCAGTTCGTCAGTTAGACCACTACGCTGTATCGTCCAGCTAGTAGGAGACCAGTGATGTGCGCTCTCAACACAGCTTGATGCCTGCATACACCCTGCTCTTTACGGAAAATTGTATACCAAATTGTATGGCAACATCGTAGAATGCTCCAGACGGTCTCAAAAATTCAGAAACAAATCAAACTCTTTCAAAATGCGAAAAAACCCAACA
The DNA here is from genome assembly GCA_954871275.1 of Leptopterna dolabrata. NCBI lineage: Eukaryota > Metazoa > Arthropoda > Insecta > Hemiptera > Miridae > Leptopterna > Leptopterna dolabrata. The sequence goes on from OX940988.1 coordinate 26,451,176, forward strand.
CCTCAAAATAAAATACTCCGGGTATTTCAACCCCTATTTTTCACCCCTTAGAGTTGAGTGACCGAAACGCCGAGCTTCGCGGACCAACTAGACCCCAAACGGGACCCATATAAAAAATTTCGCAATTTTTGGTTAATGGGAACTAAGGAAAAAGCCGCGGACAGCGTACGGCGGACGGAAATATTTTTGTAGGTATTCTATATTCGTACGTAAACCATGAAATTTTCGGGGAGGGGGTAAAAACTTGTTTCGTGGTTGATTCCATAGGTTTACTATTGAAAATAATAAAACAAAAATTATCAAAATGGTACTCACCTAATAACCTTTAAGAAAACTTCTTGTAGGTACTCCCGGAGCGTTCCACCCTAATTACATATTTATACATCATAATATTACAATAATAACGATATAGGTACCGTCTTTTATACTATTAAAAAAAATTTCGCTAGAATAAAAATTTCAACATAAAATAAATTATTAATTTGTAAAAAACTTGGGTAAAATTCTTAGACACGTTTTGTAAATACATTTAGCGATATTTTTTCTTTCATTCAAAACTCATTTGGAAGTAGGTAAGCTGTGTATGATAACCCCTTTGTGCAAGTATAAGCTTTGAGCGGCCGTAGTTTTCATCCTCAAGGCTTTGGCACTCCTCGTACCAACTTCAACCCTTTCTATTTTATTTTCTGAATACTGTGTATGTCTACAATATATCAATATAATTTTGATCCCTTACGTCAGCGGGAGCCACACGTCCTCCCGTATCACTTCAGGCCGTGCTTCAGCCCTTCGAAAATTATGAGGGGGTCAAATTCGAGTTTTTAGGGGTCAAAAATCGGTGAACACTGCTAAAATGGTGAAAAGTTGATGTAAAATCATTGAAAGCGGTAAGGAAGGTTGAGTAAAGACAGAAAAATACCATTCCAGTCGTTTTTCATACGGAATAGGGGTCAAACCGGGATTTTTAGGGGTCAAAAATTGGTAGCGAGTGCTAAAATCAATAATAATTCACCCGACGTTGTGGGACTATTTCGATGACGAAAATGTTTTTCTCAAAAAAGAGCGGGTCAAAAATCTTTAAAAATGGCTAAACCCACGAAAAAATTATACAATTTTACGAAAAGTTCTCGCTATATCATCTTTTTACACAACAGCACCAATATTTCTTTGAAAATTCGCTCTTACAGCCATGCTGCAGCACTTTCTTTCTTTTTGTCTGATTTGTGTCCATCCCATAATTCTACTCTCCACCACAAGTCTACTAATCGTTGAAGTCATATTAAGCAAAACAATATCTGGCGGTATTGTGACGTAATTAGCCATTACCTTTCAGGGGTTTTTTAAATCAACGAAAGTTGTTTTTTACATCAATTTTTTTAAATGAATTTTTTAATAGAATTTAAAAAAAAATCTTTTTGTTAAATCGTTAAAAATTTCCCATTTTATGAGATAGATTCGTATGTAAGAGTACGTTTATTTTTTACCTCAGTAGTATTCATCTTAGCGCTCCATTCAAATATCATTGAAATTATGAGTTTTCCCAAGTTTCTGATGGTGGTGGGGGGGCACATCAAACGACATCCGTAAAAGTTTCTTATCTTCGACAAGAATATAAAAAAGGGCGGGCGCTTGTAAAATAATACAGAAAACTTTCCGGAAGGAGTTTGTCCCTTTCACGGAAGGGATCCTTCATTCTTCCCTTCGCGTTTCTTGAATCCTAAGCGAGCGAGGGGGAATAAAACAAGCGATAAATCCCTTTTTTTGGCGTTTTCGGAGAGGCGATGACGCGCAAAACCAATTTTAGACGGAGGAATGTTGTGAGGGAAGGTACTGGTACATTGGGAGCCCTGAGAAATTTTCAAACACCTCCACTTGGAATTCACTGAAGAACGGAAAACGGGGGTTTATGGTTCTCTTATTACACAGGGCAGTGGAGTAGCCAGGATTGTTGAAAGGGGGGGGGGGGGGGGGGGTTCGGAAATAGAAAATGTAAGGTTTGACTTTACAAAGCTGAATGTAAATTTTACAAAGCACTAAATGTTACAGGTAACGTTAGATAAGATAAACCGATAAAATAAAACATATTTATTTGGCAACAATTTTTATTTATTAACTTATTTATTAGAAAAAGTACGGGCAAGCCCAATAACAAGCACGTTGTATGTAACAGAACAAGTGGTGGTATATAATAAGAATAATAATAATAAATGATCATGATGATGAGTAGCAGTAAGTGGCACTCACACTTAAGTGAATGGGACGGGAGATGAGTTAACTAATGACTTCAGCTCAAACAAAGAATTGAAGAAAAAATATCAAAATCGGGGTAAGCACACAGTAGGTTTGCAGAATGGGGAAGTCTAACGGGCGGTTCATCAGATAATTTGTCGCACAAAAGGGCACTTCAAGAAGGTTGACGAATTTTCAAAGAAAGTCAAATGCAACGGGTCCAAAATTTTCAGAACATGAATTTTGGTTTATTATTTTCAATAATAAACCATTGGAATCGAGCATGAAAAAAAAAAAAAAAAAATGCATACCCCCCCTCAAAATTTGATGGTTAACGTTTCAAGGTATGTAGAATCCAAAACTGCAATAAAAATATTTCTGTCTGTCCGCTGTACGCCGTTCTTCGCACTTTTCTTAGTTACCAAGAACCAAAAACAATGAAATTTTGTTTGTAGGTCCCGTTTGGGGTCTAGTTGGACCTCGAAGCTCGGCGTTACTGTCAGTCACCTCTAAGGGATTAAAAATAGGGGTTGAAATTTGCAGAACGCCGTTCCTCGAAAAATTTCAATAGAAGGGTGTTGTGATCGGCTGCTCCTCCACAACCAATGTAATGTACATACATGTTGTACCTCAGAGTGCGGACCCCCCGACCCCCCTCTGATCATGTCAGGGGCCTATAAAGAGCCGAGGGGCCAACAAATACATAACCATTCTCAAGCTTTCGGCCTCGTCTGTTACATCCTTAATCACTACACTGGTGACCCCGAGTGGTGACACGCAGCCTCCGCCCGCCGTCTGCGACCGCGGTGCGACGACAGCGACGACAGCGCCTAGCAACGACGAACAACGCCGCTCAGCGCCCGCCGACCGTCTGCGACGCACCCCACTCCGACGCCCCACAGCGCCGCCCCCACCGACGCCACACAGCGGCGCCCCACTCCGACGCCCGCCTCGACGCCCAACGCAGCGGCCCCCCGCTACTTCGCCCCACCATCCGATTCCTATATAAGGAAACGGACGCCAGCGCCTCGGACACTTCCTGCTGACACTTCCAGACGACACCTCTCCGGGACTGGCGCCTACAACGAGAACACGGACCACCGACACCCGCAGAAACGACTCCACCGACATCAACGCTCCAGCTCCGGCCGTACGACCCCGCATTCCCGCACGTCTGATTCGCCCAACTCGAGATCACATTGACTCACGAAGGCCTCACGACGCCGCATGCTAAATTCGCCCGCGCCTTCGAGCCCCGACAAGCGGACCTCTACGACGACCCCAACCGACTTCCGAGCACGAGAATCCGTCAGTCCACGCCCGCCGACTCCGTAGAGCCCTCCCGGCCGACACACCGCAACGCGTAGAACATCAAATCGTCACGAAGGGACCTCCATGCCACGCGAAACTTCGCCGAATATCACCGGACCTTAACGCGAAAGCGTCGGCCCATTTCGGCGAATTACTAGCGGCTGGCACCATCGAACGCCAACAGCTACCAGACTTTGAGTATGTGAAAAAAGTCGAAAATCCTATCATTTGATATTCATGAAATGATGGCATTAACCTGTCACTACATACCCCTTGAGTACGGTTTGAATGGTTTCCAAACTCAACATGTTGTTTTCGGGTCAATGTCAACGCAAGACGAAGATCGTCTCCTTATGTCAACAACCCCTTTTATCTCTTTCGCAAATGATGAACTAGTACCTACCTGTTCAGTTCGAGTTTTGTTATCACCCCGGTACGTTATCCTCCAATTTTTTATGGCGTGTTCTGGCACTGGTAAGTGAGTAATTCGTAATGTCGAATCGTTTTTTGATAGTAAATTTTCCACGATTCTGTAATATAGAACTGAAGCACGAGAAATTCTCAAAATTCTTCTTCCTTCGTCAACTTTCAGAGTGAATTTCTCAAAAAGGTCCGAAATGGTCTTTTAGATCGTTTCAGATCTGTTTTCTGCTAATATTCCCCATCCCAGTCCCACAACATTTTGCCGCGACTAGCCGCGATTTAACTTTTTATAATTTTTTGAATCTTTTCAGTCCGAATTCCAACAAACCGGACCTTGTAAGAGAAATGGAGTTCGGGGACAGATACCGACAGAAAAAGGGGAAAATCCTGGATTATTTATTGGGCGAGCTAAGACTCAGCGATGAAGAAGAAGTTAATAAAAATTTCAGATTTTTAATATTAATTTATGCCAAAAATAGAGGGAGTGCAGTAAAAAAACAGCGTTTTTGAAAAACGTCACAGCAAGTGGTTTTACCTCCCCACTGCACTCTTCGCGCCCTTATTTTCATCTGGCTCGAGGAATGAAGAGTCAAGACGTAGGATGGGAAGACCAGTGAAGCCGTCCGCGGAGTGTGCATTGTTGGTCAGTATTTAATGAGGGACGGACCCAATTACGTCAATGATGGTGATGATTTAAATGCAGTGCAACTGAGTTGTGAGGGCATGAGCCTTGATCACAGCAGCGAATCCGATTGATTTTTATTCTTCTCATTACCTAATCAATCAATCAATCATCAAATGAATACATCATCATCTTAATCAGTAAATGATAATTACTTTTTATTCTGTCAAAAAAGTCATCCGGTTGAATTGATTTCAAAGTACGAATATATTTTTATTTTTTGTACCTTCTCTATATTATTTGCGTTATATATCTCATTCCACCCTACCTATGTGATACATACCTAGTTGTTTTGTCAGCTGTGATTTCAAAAGTAAGATTTTCTATACTTTTTACTGGTGATAATGAAAACAATACATTATTTTTTGTCTGGAAATGTACTTCTAGTGTTTATTTCATCCAAAATCGGTCAGTGACTCCAAATTCGAGTCTTACGAGGAGAAAAAATTATGATAATCTTCCAATACGACTTTTTTCCATGATTCCCCTACAGTCGAAGTACTGTGCGACGCAGCCACGACCGACCACACGCAGCGCGACGAACGGCTCGTGTTTCTACCGCCGCACATGGGACCCCCGAGCACAAAAACGCCGCACCCCATGCACCTGGCGCCCGCAACAACAGCCGCCGCGGCCGTACCCACGCACTCAACCAACACCCCGGCTCTTCATACGTCGCAAACGTACCGCCCCCAACGACACCGACCCGGACCGCCACAGCGGACCACCGCAACCACCGCAACCACCGCAACCAGCACACGCACCTCCCACGCCCGACAACCGCCACCGCAACAGAACAAAATTTAACTAAATGCGTTACTTAAATTCTGGGGGGAGCAGTGTTGTGATCGGCTGCTCCTCCACAACCAATGTAATGTACATACATGTTGTACCTCAGAGTGGGGACCCCCGACCCCCCTCTGATCATGTCAGGGGCCTATAAAGAGCCGAGGGGCCAACAAATACATAACCATTCTCAACATAACTTTCGGCCTCGTCTGTTACATCCTTAATCACTACAAGGGGATGGTTTTTTAAAAACAATTTTGAATTTATCTTGAACTAATGAATTTTTTGAGACCACCCGGAGCATTGTGCGATCAGGCGCTCGTTTGCACCGAATAGCTTCGTCAACACGATCGTGAATCAAACGGTATAAACCCGGCCCGGATATCATAACAACGGAGCATCTGATTATAATCAAGGATGGCTGTATGAAGTCGAGTTGTTCTGCGATATTATTCCATTTGAAAAACGCTGCAAATCCCTGCACAACGGTTTATTATTTTGTATAGAATACCCTTGTGTTACAGATCACAGCTCTATGTATAGATAACCCGTCTATATAATATGATATGTACTATTCTATACATATTATGTAGATCGCAGACCCTCCGTAGGTTAGTACCTAACCCCGTACTCGTTACTAGGTACCTACCTAAATCACGAGTTAAATGTTGCTAAAATAGTTCTGCCGATGACAAACAGTACCTAACAAAAAGAAACACACATAAAGAAGTTCTGAAAAGAAATTGTTGATGAGGAGTGAAAAAAGTTGCAAAAGTACCTACCAACAAACTCCAGCCCCTTCTGCGTAGATGGTATAATGAACCGTTGTGTAATAATTTACCGTTGAGTAATGATTTACCGTAGTAATAATTTACCCATCAATAATACTTCAACGTTTGTTCAAGTTTCACTACCTACCAACAAACTCCAAAAGAGCCATCATTTTCCAAATTAAATAATATCACAGAACAACCAACTCGACTTCATACTCCGCCAATATAATCAGGTGATCCCTACCAATGATTGGCCGTATTCACAAATTCCTATTGTGGGCGCGTCTCTGGTTACGAGATTTGGTTTGAATTGTATACAATTTCATTCACACTGGAGTCGAAAATGCCTGTCGGTGCAAACTTCGGGGCCTTACTGTGAACGAACGGCTGGACGTACGATGCTCCGGATGGTCTTAAAAAACTCGCAAGTTCAAGAACTATTTAAAACCGTAAAAATATTTACGTAAAAAAATTGTATAGGCGTTTTGAAAATTTCAACCCCTATTTTGAACCCCTTAGAGATGACTCACAGTAACGTCGAGCTTCGAGGACCAACTAGACGCCGAACGGAACCTATAACCCGAATTTCATCAATTTTTTTTCATGGTAACTAAGAAAAGTGGCCCGTACGGCGTACGGCGTACGGTGTACGGCGTACGGCGTACGGCGTACGGCGGACAGACAGAAATATTTTTATTGCAGTTTTGGATTCTACATACCTTGAAACGTAAACCATCAAATTTTGAGGGGGGGTAAGAATTTTTTTTTTCATGCTCGATTCCAATGGTTCATTATTGAAAATAATAAACCAAAATGATGGCTCTTTTAGATTTTATTGATAGATAGGTACTTTGCAACTTGAACAAACGTTGAAGTACTATTGGGTAAATTATTGCACAAAGGTAAATTATTGCACAAAGGTAAATTATTACACAACGGTTTATTATACTATCTACGTAGAAGGGTAAATTATTACACAACGTCTTATTATTTACCTTATGCTTCATGAATAACTACAAATAATTATCAATGATGGGATTACTGAATCCCGCGCATTTGTATGAAACTTTATTCCCGGGCCGGCTCCAGTACTCCATTTAGTACTTTCCTGGAGGGAGCTCGAGGGTACTGACCACAGAAAACAGTGATCCACGCAGAAGGGGCGTCTGTACAGGTAAATAATAAACCGTTGTGTAATAATTTGCAGCGTTTTGGTTTATTATTCTGCGAATAATACACCTATGTATTCGCTCAGCAAAAAATTTTTATAACACCCCATCAAAGTTTTTTCTTCTCCGTTTCAAGGTGCGTAGATTCCAAAAATGCAATGTCCGTCCGCCGACCCCCGTATCTCGTGTACCGGCTTCATTTTTGGTCTAAAAAAGTCGTTCTTTCGCACACACGCTCCATTTGGGCCCTAGTTGTGTCCCTGAACTTTGCAGCCAGATCGGAATATACCCAGGGGTGTTATGATTGAAAATGTGAGTAAAAATAGGTAGGTTTTGGGTTTTAGTAACATGATAGTAACAAGAGCTTTTGAGGTATCGTTTTCTATGTTTTTGGGGACGACAAGACCGAATATGAAGTCGATTTTGACCAAAGAGTGGAAAATTGAGGTTCCACCAAATGTTCAGCTCCCAAAATTGACTTTTTACGAGTCAAAAACCTGGGAAATCGTCTGAAATCACCATCAATTTGTATAATAACACTAGAAAAAGTGTGAACACGTGGATCAAGACGATTAGTTGGCACTATCAATGATCAAAGATACTTAGAAGAAAAAAAGAGAAAAAAAAGGAGCGTACCTAATTCGTGTTTTAGGGGCCAAAAGTGTTGGAAAACATCAGAAATAGCTATTTTATTTATTATTTCACGTGAAAGAAACAATAAATGAACAGCCAAAATTTCTGTAGCTACGTCCAGTAGAATAATAAACCCATGTGACAAGGACTTTGCAGCGTTTTTTGTGTACCCTTATAATTTGACTGTTTCCGTGACAAGGTACGTAGAATCCTAAAATGGACTACAAAAATGTCTGTCCGTCCGCCGTACCAAGGTAAGTAGGTGTAAGTACAATATTTTTGACCTGCTGGATTCAGGCTCTGGTCCACTGCATGTCGAGACAAGAAGACCTGTGGCGAATCAGTTCATTTGTAATTAATTATTCATTTCGCTTCCCTGAACCACTGGAGGTAATTGGAGTTGATCAAAACTTCCCTGTACATCTGAAGCCCTCAATCAACAAGCGCCGCACGCCCATCGGTTGCCAGCTGTAATTATTAATGAGGTGGTAAGCCGGGGCCGGAATCGGTAGAGCGGAGTTGTCGGGGGCTTTCAAAAAGTGATGGAACCGCCGGAGGTTGATTAGCTGTAAAACGCACCGGAGGGGGAATTTATGGGCGTGAAAACGCGTGGTACAAATCAGTGAAAAGACGAGGAAAATTCAGCGCTGAGGTCAGCAGGGCGGTGAACTGAGCACAGCAGGTCGGGGCCCGGGTGACGGATCGCCTTCCACTTCTCCAGCGGGACGTTTGTTTTCGCCGACGGCCCCGTCGCTTTTCAGCGGATGAATTGAATAGAAAACGCTACAAACTCCTTGTCACATGGGTTTATTATTCTACTGGACATACCTACAGAAATATTGGCGGTTCATTTATTGTTTCTTCCACGCGCAATAACTGAAATAGCTATTTGTGATGGTTTCCACCAATTTTGGCCCCCAAAAACACAAAAAACTCTTTTTTTTCTTTTGGAACCATTGGAATCTAGCATGGAAAAAAAAAATACTAACCCTCCCTCAAAATTTGATGGTTTACGTTTCAAGGTATGTAGAATCCGAAAATGCAATAAAAATATTTCTGTCTGTACGCCGTAGGTACGCCGTACTGGCCACTTTTCATAGTTACCATGAAACAAAATTGATGAAATTCGGGTTATAGGTTCCGTTCGGGGTCTAGCTGGTCCTTGAAGCTCGACGTTACTGTCAGTCATCTCTAAGGGGTTCAAAATAGGGGTTGAAAATTTCAGAACGCCGTAGTTCGAAAACTTTCGATTGAAGGGTATGGTTTTTTTACGTTATTAAATTTGTCTTGAGCTAAACAATTTTTTGAGACCACCCGGAGCATTGTACGCCCAGCCGTTCGTTTGCATCGAAAAGCTTCGTCAACACGACTGTGAATGAAACTGTATGAATCCTGCACAGATATAATCACGTATGGCTGTATGAACTCGATTTGGTTGATTTGTGATATTATTTCATTTGATGAATGAAGGCTCTTTCGGATTTTGTTGATTGGTACTTTTGTAACTTGAACAAGGGACGTTATGCTTCATGAATAACAAAAAATAATTAATGATAGGATTCTTGAATCTACCGCATATTTATGAAATGCGACTGCCCACCTGGCACCAGTTCGCGATTTAGTGTTTTCCTGGTGGGAGTTCGATGGTACTGACCACAGAAAACAGTGATCTACACAGGAGGGGCATCTATACAGGTAAATAATAAACCGATGTGTAATAATTTGCAGCGTTTTTAAGTTGTACACAAAAATTAGGAGATTTTGCCACGAGGCGTTGAGGAAACGATGGTCTCGGTGTGTGTGAGATTTGAACCCGAGACTCGTGAGGGGAGTCGGACGAGGTATGTTTATCACATCGGTGTCAGATGAGGTGGGTGGGGGGTAGCGACGCTGATTGACAGGTTTTGGGGGGGCGATCGGAGGCTCGGAATGACCGCGGAACTCGGAACGAATTCTGTAGGCATTTCCCGTCTAACGGCCTGAACGAGGGACGTTGAGGTGAACATTGAGGCATTTCCGCGGGACTCGCAAGTTATGAATAGGAATGAGAACCTCGTCCCCGCGTCACCTGGCCGCCTCAACGTCCTCCTCCTACCACTAACAGGGATTAAGGAGCCGCGGTGGGAAATCAGAGGTGGATTATCCGATTAGCGGGCGGAGAAGGCGACGAGGGGGGGGGGGGGTCGATATCGGGATGCCCTCATTGAACTGACACCACCCCCCCCCCCCCCGATCATCAGTGTCAAAGTGACGCGGAGACTGTGTTAATGCGATGATCCCGGAGAGACGTTGAGCTTTGGGGGGGGGGGGGGGGGGGGCACTGCGGAACTTCCATCAGTGGCACAGACCGCCAATGCTATCAGGAGGGGGGAGATAGCCGTTTAACCCCGATAGCGGACAAAGAACATTTGACCTGTCACAAGACCGTCTGCAGTGGCCCACAGGTCGACAGTGGCACAATACACCAAATTATATGCGCCTGCGCTGCCTCAAAAGGAAAATTATTACACAACGGTTAATTATACCATCTACGTGGAAAAAGCTGGATTTTGTTGATAGGTGATCCTGCTCCTGACTCGTTAACCCGTAGTAGATACAAAAAACGCTGCAAAGTCCTTGTCACATGGGTTTATTATATTATTGGACACATCTACAGAAATGCTGGCTGTTCATTTATTGTTTCTTTCATGTGCAATAATCGAAATAGCTATTTCTGATCGTTTCCACCAATTTAGGCCCCCAAATCACGAATTAGGAACGATTTTTTTTTTTTTCAGATTATCTTTGATCATTGGTAGTGCCATTTAAATCGTCTTGATCCACGTGTTGACACTTTTTCTAGTGTTATTATACAAATTGATGGTGATTTCAGAGGATTTTCCAGATTGTTGACTCACAAAAATCAATTTTGGGAGCTGAACATTTGGTACAACCTCAATTTTCCACTCCTGGGTCAAAATCCTGGCATGTTCAGTAGTTTTATGAATTTCAGGGGACGAATTCTCAGCAGGATAAAGGAGTTTCATTAATTTACGGAGAGTTTCTGGTTTGAATCTCTTTGGTTACATGGCATTTGTTTCATTATGTTTGGTTGCTTAAATATTTTTGGCTGAGATCTGCTCCACCAGCCGCCACAAGTTCTTATGAACTTATTGGCTGGTGGGCTGAATGAATTTCACTTCTTCTGTGTTCTTATGTATGATATTTTTTATGTACGATATTTTATATGTATGTGCCATTTTGTGTGTGTTTGACTTTCTTTCTTTCTGTCAATAAATTAAATTAAATTCAATTCAATTCTCGTCCCAAAAAAATTGAAAAAGATACCTCAAAAGTTCATGTTACTAACACGTTACTAAAACACAAGAAGTGCCTATTTTTATACAAATTTTCACTCATAACACCCCTGGGTATATTCCGATCGGGCTGCAAAGTTTCGGGACACAACTAGGGCCCAAATGGAGCATGTGTGCGAAAGAACGACTTTTTTAGACCGAAAATGAAGCCTGTGCACGTGATACGGCGGACGGCGGACGGCGGACGGACATTGCATTTTTGGAATCTATGCACCTTGAAACGTAAAAGAACAAATTTTGAGGGGGTGTTATAAAAATTTTTCGCTGAACGAATAGACAGGTGTATTATTCACAGAATAATAAACCAAAACCTGGCTGATCCCACAAGATGTCAATAAATGTGACGCTTTTCTTAGAAGCTGCTACAGAAGATGAGCACGTACCTATTTTCTTTTGGTTTATTATTCTGTGAATAATACACCTATGTATTCGCTCAGCAAACAATTTTTATAACACCCCCTCAAAATTTGTTCTTTTACGTTTCAAGGTACGTAGATTCCAAAAGTGCAATGTCCGTCCGCCGTCCGCCGTATCACGTGTACCGGCTTCATTTTCGGTCTAAAAAATTCCTTCTTTCGCACACATGCTCCATTTGGGCCCTAGTTGTGACCCGAAACTTAGCAGCCCGATCGGAATATACCCAGGGGTGTTATGAGTGAACATGTGTGTAAAAATAGGCAGTTTTTGTGTTTTAGGAACATGTTAGTAAAATGAGCTTTTGAGGTATCGTTTGCCATGTTATTGGGGACGAGAAGACCGAATATGAAGTCGATTTTGACCCAGGAGTGGAAAATTTAGGTTGTACCTACCAGATGTTCAGCTCCCAAAATTGATTTTTTTATGAGTCAAAAACCTGGGAAATCGTCTGAAATCACCATAAATTTGTAGAATAACACTAGAAAAATTATAACGTGGATCAAGACGATTAAATGGCACTATCAATGTTGAAAGATAATTTGAAAAAAAAAAAAAATCGTACCTAATTCGTGATTCTGTGGCCAGAATTGGTGGAAACCATCAGAAATAGCTATTTTATGCATTATTTCACACGAAAGAAACAATAAATGAACAGCCAAAGTTGCTGTAGATGTGTCCAGTAGAATAATAAACCCATGTGACGAGGAATTTACAGCGTTATTTATTTATTTATTTATTTTTTTAACGTCCCGATATAGTTGTCCTGTGTAAGTCTGTTTACCCCAACCGTCGGACAAAAGCTTCGGGAAGACTAAGAAATGGGAGTCCGACGATGGGCAGTCGTAAAAGGGGAAGACATCGTCTGTCGTCAAAACTTCCTCTGCTTCAGTTGTTCACAGAGCTGCGTTCTCCATTCTCATGCAAATGCTGGTCCTCGGCACCAGACGGGGTTTCCAAACGTTGTTTCGGACTTGTGGTTCCCCTTTTCCAACCCTCCATCGCTCCCTCCCTCCCTCACAATCCCTCAGTCCATCCCTCCTCCACGAGTATCAGATTCACTCAACGAAAACCCGCTCGTATTCACAAGATCCGAAAAACGTCTGGCAAGAGCGTGGTAGAGCTTCCTCCCATCAGTACAACCCAGAGGCTGTAGGACAAAAAAAGCTCTAAAAAACGCTGCAAATCACTACACAACGGTTTATTATTTACCTGTACAGATGCCCCTTCCGCGTAGACCACTATTTTCTGTGGTCAGTACCCTTGAGCTCTCCCCACGAAAGCCCTAAAAGGAGTACTGGAGCCGGCCCGGGAATTAAAGTTTCATACAAATGCGTGGGATTCAATCATTCATTAATTATTTGTAGTTATTCATAAAGCACAAGGTAAATAATAAACCACTGTGTAATAATTTACCCGTATAGATACCCCTTCCGCGTAGATAGTATAATCAACCGTTGTGAAATAATTTCCTTGTGTAATAATTTAGCGCTGTGTAATAATTTAAGCAATAATACTTCAACTTTTGTTTAAGTTGCGAAGTACCTACCAACAAAATCCAAAAGAGCCACCATTTTTCAAATGGAATAATTTCACAGAACAATCACCTCGGCTTCATGCAGCCATCCTTGAATATAATCAGGTGCTCCCTAGTGATGATATCTGGGCTGGAGTCATACCGATTGATTCACGATCGTGTTGACGAAGGTTCTTGGTACAAACGAACGGCTGGTCGTACATGCTCCGGGTGGTCTCAAAAACTGCTTTATTTCAAAATCAACGAGCTACGAGTTCTGAACAGTTCAATCCCTATTTTGAACCCCTTAGAGACAGTAATGCCGAGCTTCGAGGACCAACTAGTCCCCGAACGGAACCTATAACCCGAATTTCATCAATTTTTATTCATGGTAACCTACTAACAAAATTTCATCAATTTCGGTTCATGGTAACTAAGAAAAGTGCGAAGTACGGCGTACGGACAGACATTTTTTTATTCGATTTTCGGATTCTACGTACCTTGAAACGGAAACCTTTCCATGCTCGATTCCAAAGGTTCATTATTGAAAATAATAAACCAAAAACGTTAAATAGTATAATTCTAATTTTTTCTAGGAATATTATACCAGACGTTCCTAATCAGAGATGAAAATTCCCGAGGTGTGTGCGTGTGTGTGTGCGCGCGCTTGTTTGTGTTAAATGGGGGGGGGGGGGTCCGTAACCGGCCGCCATCTTGGATTTTAGGCCTCCATTCTTTGCCAAAGTGTCGGTTGAATTTATCGCAAAACCTATCAAATGCACCCCCCCCCCCCCCCCCGAATGAGGATTACATTTCCTAAAAATCGATTACAGGTATAATTTCTGTTGTTTCTCACCGCTTTTAAACGAAATATTAACGAAAAAAAGCAGCGGAAAATGGGGGTGTTACCTTCAAATATTACCTACGGCTAGTTAGAATATCTAAAGCTGTAGAGAAGCCCTTTGCACTTTTAATTGAAATACTCAATTTAAAATTTTAATTTATTAAAAACATGAAATGTTAATTTGAATATTTCAATAAAAGAAGTGGTGCTCCGTAGAATCTGGTGATCTACAACTTAAGTTATGCACATATCTGAAGGTAATAACCCCCCACTTTCCGCTGATTTTTTTCCTTATTATTATACAAATCATAAATATATATGTTTAGGAATATTTTAATTGCTTATGAGCCCTTTTTGAGTGCATTATGAGATGCTTACAGTTTAAATTTGTGCGGATGATGGCTTGTACATTCGCTTGGTTCTCTAGGTGTTCTACAGTTTCCTTTTTACAAATGGCTGGGGAACACGATTTCCTGGTTGCTAAAGGGAGAGTTTCAATCAAAAACCGATGGTACCAACCAGGGCAGCTGTCTGGTTTAAAAAAATCATACAGGGCAGCTTACTGACAGAATGTTTCATATATGTTAGACCTGGTGGACCTTAAAAAATGCCTGTGCAAAGCCCGCTGCAGATCTCACCCAATCAGCAAGGCTCACAAAAGTACGTCATCGTCCCTGCCGTTTGTGAATGACTGATACTGTTATATTTTTCTGCCAAAAGGTAGAGAGAGGGCCTGGAGAGGCCCTATTTTTGTCAGAATAATAAATAAAGCGTCATCCATTCATTCTGCCCCGTTTTCCCCCGGTTATTTCATGAAATGATGATTCTCTACCCCCTGATCAAAAGGGAGTTGGTTTTTCCACGATTCCATTCTACTTTCGTTCTTCACATAATATAAAAATATAAACCCGAACCACGATATTCGCCCATTGAGTGTAAATGTGATGGAGGAGAATCCACTCCTCCACTACGGGAGATTGTAGAGACGTTGTAAGCAGTTATGAGGAGGCTCTAAATAAAATGCCGACCCCTAACCCGTATGAACTACCCCTTCTCCGGCTATGCCGCCCTCACATCACACTCCGGTAACCTCCTTCTGGGCTTCTCATACGGAAGATATTCAAGACCTAACGCCCTTCCCACGGCGAAGGTATTGTGCCCCCACTTGCCAGCCCTTATCCCATCTTCTACGTTCCCTTTGACGGGCAAAGAAAAAACCGCGTTAAGATCTTTCACAACTCGTCCCGAGGGAGGATTCGTTCCCTTCAGAGCTCCCCAGGGCGTCTCCACCGCATTTCCCGGTCTACCGGACGAAGACGAGGGCTACGAATTTTTCATGAAAAGGCATTAGGAGCGATGTCTCGGTTACATGTGCATGAGATTGAAAGGGGGAAAAACTACAAAGTTGCACAATGCACAGATCTTCCCATCTCTGTTTATACAGCTAGACAAATCGTAGTAGATGCAGATGGTCTCTACGTCGACCATATCCTATTATACAGGGTGTCCCAGTTCCTTCTGGAGAAACACGGGGAATCGATTCTACTCTTCATTTGGAACAAAAAATGCTCAGTAGAAATTTTTCAAGAAGTTCTTCGTTTTCAAGATATCCGACAATTTGTGTTTTTCCAACTTTTAATTACCTTACCACATAAAAACGCTCTTAAATTCGAAGATATTGCGACTACAACATATTCAATTACACCGTCTGAAAGAACGTTAAATTTCCTGTAAGATTCTTCTGTTTTCAATGGTCAGAGTTACTGGTGGGGGAATTAATAATCAGAAGTGATCGTTTTGTGGGAAACGGCCCAAGAAACGTCGATTCGATCTAATTCGAAGTAAAATTTGCTGAGTTCAAAACGGCTGAACCGGAGACGAGAGGATACGGTCAAGAAAGTCGTGCACAAGGACATCCAACAAGATTCATCGCAAATCGGCTTACCTGATGCTGTGTAGCTCGTCTCGTTCAGCGCAGTATGGTAGATGGCGCGAAGGGATCCCATACGAGGGCGCTTAGAGGGTCAAGATAATTGCTCCAAAAGGACGAAATGGCACTTTCGGAAGCTGAAAGGGCTTAAAGGTTAGACAGGGGAACCTGCAGATAACCCTAATAACTTTGAAAACTAAGTTTTAAGGCAATACTGGCCACAATTAACTGGACGTACAGGTTTCTGACGCAAGACTGACTTGACGAGAGCTGCTCACACCAGAGGGAGCGGAGCTACTTTTCAGCGGTCCATTTACGGACAAGGTTCACCAAAAGTACGAAAATCAGATTGGATCCCCAAGCACACGACAATATAAGCATCCTCTCGTCTATTTGGGAAAACCCGGAGCTCACGTTAAGTTTTATTTAGAAATAGAAAAATAAGAAAATTGAACTTCTTCATAAAAAACGCTGCAAATCCCTGCACAACGGTTTATTATTTTGTATAGAATACCCTTCTGTTACAGATCACAGCTCTATGTATAGATAACCCGTCTATATAATATGATATGTACTATTCTACACATATTATGTAGATCGCAGACCCTCCGTAGGTTAGTACCTAACCCCGTACTCGTTACTAGGTACCTACCTAAATCACGAGTTAAATGTTGCTAAAATAATTCTGCCGATGACAAACAGTACCTAACAAAAAGAAACACACATAATGAAGTTCTGAAAAGAAATTGTTGATGAGGAGTGAAAAAAGTTGCAAAAGTACCTACCAACAAACTCCAGCCCCTTCTACATAGATGGTATAATGAACCGTTGTGTAATAATTTACCGTTGAGTAATGATTTACCGTAGTAATAATTTACCCATCAATAATACTTCAACGTTTGTTCAAGTTTCACTACCTACCAACAAACTCCAATAGAGCCATCATTTTTCAAATTAAATAATATCACAGAACAACCAACTCGACTTCATACTCCGCCAATATAATCAGGTGATCCCTACCAATGATTGGCCGTATTCACAAATTGCTATTGTGGGCGCGTCTCTGGTTACGAGATTTGGTTTGAATTGTATACAATTTCATTCACACTGGAGTCGAAAATGCCTGTCGGTGCAAACTTCGGGGCCTTACTGTGAACGAACGGCTGGACGTACGATGCTCCGGATGGTCTTAAAAAACTCGCAAGTTCAAGAACTATTTAAAACCGTAAAAATATTTACGTAAAAAAATGGTATAGGCGTTTTGAAAATTTCAACCCCTATTTTGAACCCCTTAGAGATGACTCACAGTAACGTCGAGCTTCGAGGACCAACTAGACGCCGAACGGAACCTATAACCCGAATTTCATCAATTTTTTTTTCATGGTAACTAAGAAAAGTGGCCCGTACGGCGTACGGCGTACGGCGTACGGCGTACGGCGTACGGCGGACAGACAGAAATATTTTTATTGCAGTTTTGGATTCTACATACCTTGAAACGTAAACCATCAAATTTTGAGGGGGGGTAAGAATTTTTTTTTTCATGCTCGATTCCAATGGTTCATTATTGAAAATAATAAACCAAAATCATCTCTTGCTGAAGCGAGCAAATAAGAACCTGATACAAATAAAATCAAATAAACGAAAATACCTAGGGGGAAAAAACAGGGGTAGGCTGGCGAAATTCCCCATACAGTTACATAAAATTTTGGCCAGTATCAGTTGGAACACTTTAAAAAAGGTTGTACATTCTACTGAGGTTACAAAAAAATGCCTACAACTTGTCAAATTTTTTGTCTCTCTTTGAATTCGGCAAGTCGTCACGAATGTACTTTTATTAGGAACACGACGAGCATGTTACACTACTGCCGCAGTACTGCTGCAGTTACACTATCTGTATGGATACACGAGCAGGATATCTCGGAACTCCTGGGGGCCTATTCACTAAAATAGATAGTGGAAAGAGATTATCTATTTTGAAAATCTCCCGCGAGAGATAGTCTCCCCCGGGAAACAGTCTCTTCCAATGTCTCCGGGGTTCGTCTATTTTACATAATAGCTCCAGTGACCTTGAGAAAGAGATATGGATCCTAATGCACGAAAATCCCATAGTATCCATGAAGTGCGAGATGTTTGCTCCCCCGGGAGCTCAATTCCTTAATAATGAACGCATTAGTAATACCTATTCAATGGGTACCTACCTACCTCAAACCATACTTGGACGTTTTTACTCATGAATCGGATGAAAGTTTAAATGAAATTGAAAAAAAAAGTCTCAATTATAAACAGAAAAAGTCGAATTAGGGGGCTTAATGCTTGTATTATATCTACACCTAATGAACGGCCTCTCTTAGGTAGGTAGGTACCTACCTCAACTCGTACTTGGACGTTTTTACTCATGAATCAATAATATACATATATATATATATTTTTTTTTAAATGAAAATTGACTTACCTTTATGGAATGAAAAAAACCCACGATCAAAACTTCTGATGTGGTTGCGGATGAACGAGGATTCGAGGATATTACACGATTTATCACTGTCAAACAAACGAGAACTCTCTGAAAGAGATCGAAAATGCCAAGATGGCCGCCAACTCTCTCTTTTAGAAGTTACTGAATAACCCTGTCATGGATACTATAAAAATCTCTTCTGCCAAAAGAGAGAGTCGGACCGAAAAGAGACGTCTCTTTGGCTTAGTGAATAGGCCCCCCTGATTTGAAAAAAAAGCGGCATAACAGCTACCTTTCCACGAGACACATTAAATTGAACTGGTGGAAGAGAAGCGTTCTGTTGCAGTTCGATAAGATGGTTAACCGAAGTTCATAATTTAAGAAATTATTAAGAAATATTAAGAAATACTTGTGCAAGCAAAACCACGTTCTAGTTAATTTGGAACTAATCATTCGTTGATGTTTGAACTTCGATGTGTCCCCTTCATATTCCAGCATTATTTTTATTCAACTAGTCAAGGAAGCGTTAGTTTTATTTTACGAGGTCTAATATTAACCCCCCCCCCCCCCAATTCGCCTCTTCTCATGTTTTCAAACGTTCAATTATCTTTTTTTAACTATACTACCATGTTGTTTTTAAATCTAAGTATATCAACGTAAAGTCTGTTAGGTTTTTTTTTTTTTGGCAAATGTTTATTTCAACACCATTACATGGAGTAATATACCTTTTTGACAACAATAGTCGCTACAGACTGGTTAGTACTATCGAAGTGCCTTCAATCACGGCGAAGATCACTTTAATGTCAATTTCATTAATTCATTCATAAATTCATTCATTTAATGTCAAATTTACACATCATTTAGAGAGTGGCGATAATGTCACTAATGTGACGCGGTCTTCGCAATCGCGGGAGATTGAATGGCGCGAATCCTTCGTTGACAGTCAGATTGGGATGATCAGCGTTTCTGCTCACAAATGTTCGCATAGCCTGCACACGGAGTTCCTCGGGAGTGGTGATTTGAAAATCATTATAGATGGTGTCATTTCGTACAAATTCCGGCGCATGGATAATGTTCCTCTGAAGGGTATAGTTTTGTTGCGATACTATTCGTTTAAACTGAGTTGGTGAGCAGGTACCCCAGATGGGTAGTGCATAGGTCCAAATTGGACGGATTAAAACTTTATAGATCAGAACTTTATTATACGCGGAGACGTGATCATGGTCTAGGAGGCACTTTAGTTGACGGGTCCTAATTTTTAAACGTCTTAACAGTTCACTGACATGATCAGCAAAAGTGAGCCGTCGATCGAGGATGACACCCAAGTATTTATGGGACTTGGCTTTGGGTATGATGTCGTTCAGGTATTGTAACGGAGCCTCAGTAAATTTCCGTTTATAGGTGTAGGTAACGGCGCGAGACTTGCTCGCATTTACTTTAAGCCTCCACTTTGTGCACCATTGCCCCAAGTCCTGAATATGGCGTTGCAAGATTAGGAACGCTTCGTCGGAGTTGGAATGGCGAACTGCGTAGATCAAATCGTCAGCGAATAAGCCCGAAAACGTTGATGTCCCTGATGGAAGGGGCATGTCTGAGCAGAAGAGGATATACAAATACGGCCCCAGAACACTTCCTTGCGGGACTCCCGCATGAATGGTACGGCTGGTAGACAACGAATTCTGTACGTTCACTTGGAATGTCCTTCCATGGAGGTAGTGACAGAGAAGCGCATATAGGTTGTTTGGCAAGTGAGGTTGGAGCTTCTCCAGAAGACCAGAATGCCACACCCTATCAAATGCTTATTCGGTGTCAAAGTAAGCTGCACGGCATATTTGCTTATCGTGGAACGATTGCTTAATGAATTTTGTGAGCCTCTGAAGTTGTAAGGGACATGTCAGCGCCTCACGGAACCCATACTGCTGACTGGGAATCAGATGTCCAGTATATTGCTGTAAGTGAGGCAATAGCAAGCGTTCGAAGATCTTGGCAAGAGCAGACAGTAAGCTAATCGGCCGATATGATTCTATCTGGTTCTCTGGCTTATCGGGTTTAGGTATCATAATGCTTGTTCTGTTAGGTGGAGAAGTTTTTGTGAAATTTGACAAGTTGTAGGTAGGTATTTTTTAGTAACCTCAGTAGAACGTACAACCTTTTTCACAATTTTACATTTTGAAATTTTCAAATGTTCCAACTGATATTGGCCAACATTTTATGTATAACTCTGACCATTGAAAACAGAAGAATCTTACAGGAAATTTAACGTAATTGGATTTGTTGTAGTCTCAATATTTTCGACTTCATTATCGTTTTTATGTGGTAAGGTAATTGAAAGTTGGAAAAACACGAATTATTGTCGGATATCTTTAAAACGAAGAACTTTTTGAAAAATTTCTACTGAGCATTTTTTGTTCCAAATGAAGAGTAGAATCGATTCCTTGAGTTTCTTCAGAAGGGAATGGCTCCCTGTATAATTCGCGAGTTTTTGTGCGTGTGTGACGGCATCAAGCCCAAACGGCTGAACGGATTATCACGAGGGTGGTCTCATTGCGATCAGCAAGTTCCGGGCCAGGTTTTAGGCTCGATCCTCCCGACCTTCTCTTTGATCGTATTCCTGGCAGTCCATAACGACAGCCTCCGAGTTCGTGATTTTGGTTGCTACAGTCGAGCGCATGTCGCCGATCACTTTCGTCCCTAAGCCAAAATAAGGTGTGTGCTGTCGGAAAGAAGTTTTCACGGCGGTTTCAACTGTACTAAAACGGTTTTAGTTTGTTATTTTCAGTAATGAACCTTTGAAATCAACCACGAAAAAAAAGTTTGAACCCCGCCTAAAATTTGATCGTTTCAGTTTGAAGGTATGTAGAATCCCAAAATGGAATTTAAAAAAATTCTGTCTGTCCGCCATAATTCGCACTTTTCTTAGTTACCATGAACCAAAATTAATGAAATTTGGTTTGTAGGCCCAGTTTGGGATCTAGTTTGTCCGCGAAACTCGGCGTTATCTCTATCATCGTCTGTAATCTCAAAGGGGTGAAAAATAGGGGTTGAAATTTTCAGAACGCCACTTTTTTTTGCGAATTAAATTTGAATCCGTTGAAAAAAGTCCATAAAACGTGAAAGATTCACAGCTGCAGGGCGTATCTGATTTACCGGAGTAATAGCAAAGCGAATGGGCTCAGGGGCCCAACCATCTGATGTTTAGGTAATCCCAACCCGCCTTCAGGGCCTCCTGGAGTTGTGCCAGGACGATCCCCTGGGGGCGTTCGAGGGTCTGACTGAGGGGCCGACCTCCAGGAGCTGCCAGAAAGCGGTAATGAGGGTAAGACAAAGAGCAGTATATAAAACTACGCGATGTACATTCATAACCTGCAATAACCTGTCACACGTTGATGTATGAGGTGAGAGCAACTACACAGACGGCTAAACCCTTTAGATGTTGTTCGGCAAATGGAGTATCAACTTGGTTGATCCTAATTATTCGTCTCGATTCTGTAATAATCTGCTGATTCATTGGCACAGAATGAAGAGGAGATAAAGATCAAGATTTGAACATTTCGGACTTTATTATTAACAACTGCATCTGCATAGGCAACATGCATTCAACTTCCTACCTATGGCATGCCGTGAAAAACACATCGAGGTAGGTAGATTAAGGAAATGACATTATTGCTCCCAATATAATAACTATTAAATTCCAGAATCTGGATTCTATGAGGAGGTGACCAAAATGTTCACATTAAATCGGGAAATGTCCAATAAATTCGGCGCCCGGAATTCGACGTGAAGAACAGGTCCTCGGCAATGCCCGCTTATGGCTTCAAGTGTATTAAATGGAAGATATTTACCTAACACTGACCTCGTTCCTGGTAATTAAAGCTGCGGGATAGCTGCAACCGCAGCAATACCTTTTGGCGTCTAAGAATCGTACAAGCGATCTCTACAGACGATCTCTACAGAGAGTGACCGTGCCACATTACTCCCGATCATCCAAAATGAAATAGCACCGGGCAGTACCATTCATTCCGACATGTGGGGCGCCTACAGTGATCACGGCTACATCCACAAATTATTTTTTCTATCATTTTCAATAAATTTGTTCATTACCATAATATACTCCAAACAGAGTTAGTAGGTAATTGAAATTAGTTACTAGAAATTTTCTATAATTTAATGCGTCTCTCGCAAACCTGTGCAAATTTATCCAATTGGACCCGTTACGGATTACAATCATTTCTTGTGGGTCCATGAAATGTTTGCCAAAGTGCCTTTCTCTAAACTCTGAGAGTATTGGACAGGTTCAGAGGAAGTGATAACTAGTTTCCGGCCGCCCCAAATTGCACAGAGCACCAGAGATAGCTTCCCCTGTGCCACACCCTACAGTTTAATCCCATTTGTTCGCATCGGATCCTAGCAATCAGTCGGTACACGCGTTGGTTATTATTTCAAATTTATTTAATATTATCTCTCAGTTGGAGCGCGGCGTACATCTGATAATGACTTGATTCTACCGCCAATTTTAGAAAAAATTTCTCCCTTGAGAGGGAAAAACATTAAATCATGTTTAATGTTTTTCCCTCGCAAGGGAGAAATTAGATATAGTTTTTTAATGTCAAGAAAAAATGAAAGCCACAATTTCACTGAACTCTACAAGTATAATGTTGCATTTACTGTACTTATTATAGAACTCGCCATCAACATATGGTTGCTACAACAGAAGGTAGTAACTGTGTAGTAACCAATGAAAAACGTAGCTATTGACTCTTGTTTCTTTCGAGTGCGATATTCTTTATGGTTGCTACAACAGAAGGTAGTAACTGTGTAGTAACCAATGAAAAACGTTGCATATTTGCGTGTCGGAATTCACAGAATGACCCCCCAGCCCTAAAACATTAAACATGTTAAAAAGTCAACCACTCGGAAAACATCATCGACCCGACCAGCGGAGCACACGCGCAAACTATTGAAAGTTTGTGGAATCAAACAAAACAAAAATACAAAATTAAACGATGTGTTGCCACTCAACTACTGGACAGACATTAATGGAAGAATGGTGGAGAACTGTTTACGGTGGTGAAAATCTATTTGAATGCTTCTTCAATGACATGAAATCGACATTTCTGGTGACGTGAACTACTGACCCCTCGCTCCCCTGACACTCTTCACATCAGAAGAAATCACCCTGACACTCTTCTCATCTGAAGAAATCATCCCGACGCTCTTCACTTTAGAAGAAACCACCATTAACGACTAACGAAGTAAGATTTCCATGATTTCATTGATTTGAAAGAGTAGATATCCTGCTGCACCACGGGACGGTTCGGGTAGGTAGCCGGGGATCGGGTAGATCACCTGTTGCACCGGTACCGTAAATCGTCCGGGTAACCGTTACTTGTAGACAAATGTGGAATGGCACCGTTCATTACTGAACCTTTACATGTGGAACAAACACGAAAATTTTGTACATCGTCTTCTGGAAATTCGGTCTGCAGTGTAGTAACACAGCGTTCTGGAAGTTTATTGAGATCATTTGTGAACCATAGTCTGTCACAAACGTCACAGGGATGTCCAAAATCATTATCCACAAAACGCCGCTTAAATTCTGTGGAAGCTCTATCGTAGAATTGTTGAACGTCAAGAAACGAATCTGTGGCTTCGGCTTCACCTTTCTTCTTTGCCCGATAAGTACTCTGGTATCGCCACTTCTTCTGTTTCTTTTCTTCTAAACAGTCATTCATTGTGGACAACACACACTAGGTTTGTTCCATCCAAGCGAGTTAAGTAGAACGTATTATGCGCAGATCGATCCGCGCATAAAACTGTGTTCCTACCGTGTCGGTTCCATGAACCCAAACTTCTACTTTCTACATCGACTGTACCGAACCGTGTTCCTTCCGCGTCAAGTGCAGAACAGTCCCGTACCGAGTGCGACACTTTTCCGCACTCACGGCGATCGAGTTTTTGAAGTGAACCCAAGAGGTAACAGTCTGTAACCTCCCCAAAATTCATTTGTTCTGTTGGTGCCGTGTCGTGACCGCCGTTACCGTGACTTGTACTCCAATTCAATTCTGAGAGCCAAAGAAGACTGAGAACCAAATTTGCGTTCCTACCGTCATATTTTCGAACTCGCACTCACTCGCACTCGTATCTGCACCTACCCCCACCCCATTCGGGTCCGTACTGGCGGGTGTCGCACTGATGAACTCGCACTGACGCGGATGGAACAAACCTACTGTACACCGTTATGGCAGAAGGACGCATACCCTTCCCTGTGAGATGACCCAGGGGAGAGGTGGCGCACTCTTGAGAAGGACGGAGAAGGGGGAATCCCACCCATTTCCGGTGGCGCCCGGCGAGACGAGGGATTGCAACAGTGGGGTTTTTCTGTGCCCCGCGAGACGAGGGATTGCAACAGTGGGGTTTTTCTGTGCGGATGCGAAAAAGGAAGAGGAAGGGGAAGTGAAAGGAAGGGGAAGGGAAACGTGGGGTAGGAGAGGAGGTGGAGGACGTGGGGGTGGTAGGAGTGGGGTCGAGAGAGGTGACCCTGAACCTAGACGGCGGAGGGGGGTGTGACGGGGAGGGGAGCCGTGTCACATGGACAGGACAAGACGGTCTCGAGCCAGGTTTACTCCCATAAAAACATGTTCCATGTTAACATTTTGAGGGGGTGTTATAAAATTTTTCTGCTGAGCAAATACATAGGTGTATTATCCCCAGAATAATAAACCAACACCAATACCGTATTTTCATGGAATATGCTCCAATTACACCGCCCACAGACGGTTCGCCCGTCCAAATGCCCTGTAAATGAATGAGGTTGAGAGGAAAGATGTAGGCAGGATACTGTGCTTATGGACCCGCGGGTGCGATAACGGGCGACAGTTAGCGAACAAGAGGTCCGAACCCTCAACCCTGAGCTTACTGGAGGTGGTGATCGAGTGGAAGGGGTGGGATGTAAAGGGAGAAACGGAGGGGAGTAATGGAGGGGTGTACGGGAGGGGGGGTGATGAATTGCGGCCTTCCCTGCGTAGGAAACGCGACCCTTTGTCCCGAGGTTTCTACTGGATAACTGCGGAGCCTGAGGATACGGCGGAGGCTCTTTTGGAGAAATACATCAGTCAATCCCTTGTTGGGGCTGGGTCTTCAATCACTTCGATTGTTGGAGACGATGATGGCCTGCACCTTCAGACGCTGGATCCTGTTCTTCTCTTTTATATTCCAGTTACAGTCTCCCCGTAGTCCGAATGACTAGACCCAAATCTACATTAACTTTTTTAAACTCCCAGTTATGCAGCATGAAAATATGATCAAATTTTGGAAAGTTATAATTGACTCGTCGATTTTTGCCAGTTTTTGACCCCAAAAATTTTACCTTTTCCTGTGCGAACGTTTATTTATTTATTCGTTGATTACGGGCGATCGTCCAATACAAAATACAATAAAAGACAGTAATGTTGGTACTAATAAAAAAATATAATATAATAAAACAGAAAGTTAGAGACGCTTCGGCTACTTTCCCCTTGGCGCTGCCCAGCTCAACGTTCCCTCGTTTATTTAGCTAAATCTTATAAGAATACCTATTATAGGAGTGGTTACTGTGAGGGGAATCACGACACCGGTATTTTGCGATTTTTTACCCTTTTTTGTTCCTATTAAGACCGAAAAATGTAACGAACAAAAATTCTGTAATTGGGCTTTACCTGTTCGTTAGATAAATAAATGAAAACCATAAAAATTAGTATGGTGCTGTTTCGATATGCGCACTACCGAAGCGGGCACGCGCTCTACCGATCAGTAACGTTTCGGTATGCGTTCTACCGACCACTACCTTTTCGTCATGCGGTCTACTGACCGATTCCCACCAGAAACCAACAGAAACGAATACAAAATTTACCTTATGCTGTATACATGTCTTCGTTGTCCCTTAAGCCGCATTTACACTGTCCGAACATCCTCGAGCATCGAGCATTTGCGATCGTTGTTTGCCGGTTTTCAACGAGCACGAACGTTGAAAATGAAGTGGTTTCCCCACTGTTCACACTGCACGAGCATTTCTGACGATCAGTTGTTCGTGAGCATTCGCTGTGAACAGACGGCACCCGGGTTGTCGAGAGTTGCGGTTACCGCTGCGTCAGTTTTGATTTTAGATCATCTAGAAAAGGAAAAGCGCAAAAGAAAAAGGCGCCGCATGTGGGAGTCATCGTTTCTGCGGGGAAGAAATTATTCCTCGTTGCTGAAGGGTTTGAAGGAGGATGACAATGGGCTCTTCAGCATCTTAGTCGCATGTCGCATGAAGATTTCACCTTCATATTGCACAAAATAATAGGAAACAACTCCAAAACCGACACCAACTTCCGCGAGAGCGTTCCTGCAGCAGTTCGGATGGCAATAACGCTTCGGTTTTTAGCGACTGGTGACTCGTATGGCAGGTGAATCGTATGGCGGACAGACAGACACGAAACCAAATTTGTCCAGGAGGCCCTTTTAGCAGCAATTTTAGTCGCATATCGCATGAAGATTTCACATTCATATTAACGTTAGGCACTTTTCATTTTCCCATTCCATTGCAAAACAGTCCAAATGAAACCGCAAAAGCAATAAAAAAGGACAACACTCAAAATCAAAATGGGAGAGAGGTGAACACTTCAACAACTTGGCGGAAACTAGATTGGGCGAACAAGAACACGCCGATGCGGCGTGTTTACACAGAGCGAGCGGCGAACGAGCATCCCTGTGATGATTCGCCGGAAAACCGACATCGGGTGGATCAGCCCCGAGCACCAACGAGCCCGATGCGACTGTTTAGACTGCCCGAGCCTCGAACGAATGCTCACTCGAAACCCCTGTTCGCGACAAATGCTCGGGCAGTGTAAATGGGCCTTTAGAAAACAGACGAATAGGTCTGGAACGTCCTCCCGTTGCAACCTCCAACAATATTCGTCGAGGTGTGACTGACGAGTGGTGGAACGTGACGCCTCTGTTTTTCTTCAAAATATTCACTTTTGCATCGAGCCAAGATCGTTCGATCGCCTGTATATGGGCGCGAGACTCAGGGTCATCATACATAGTTTCTCTGGTGGTTAACTGCCGAATAAAGAACACCCCGTCGGGATAGTTGACGATAAGCCGCCCACTCGTCGGAGTGAATGACAGAAAACACCTTGAACGATTGATCTTCAGCGAAAGTCAACAATACGTCAACAACAGCGATATGATCTGCACGAACAAAACTAAATTAACGACGCTATGACAGCGAACGGGATCCCATGTGTGGTCGGTGCTTGGTGCGGCTTGTGGACAGAGGAGTTTTGATTATTGGGGGGTTAGGCTGTTCAACAGCTTACCACTTAGCATCAGATCGGCTGGTACCATTGCATCTTTTAAGAGCAGATTAGGGGAACATTTCATCCCAAAATGAAATTATGTTATGAAATAACAAGGTGATTGGTATATTTAGGGAAAGAAAATTTGGTTTTTTTTCTTTTTTAGTGAAGTAATGTTTTTTTTCTTTTTCTGCTATATTTCTGCCCTTTGGTTATAAAGAACGGGAAATAAATTGTTTTGAATAATTAATTATGTATCTGGAGTGAGTTTGCTAAATTTAGGTTGTCGGTTTCAGTTAAGTATTGTTGTCAAGTTAGGTTAAGTCTTGTCATGTAAAGTTAATAAGGAACTCCTTCCCTCAGCACAGGCTCGCCTACCGAGGGGAGTAGCATTTGTAAAAATTGTGACCATAACGGAATTGTAATTTTAAAATAAATGCATTTAAAAAAAAAATGTTCAAATTACCAGCCATGTAGAGCACGGTAGAGCACAGTTGGGCTGACTGTAGAGCGCGGACCTCGGTAGAGCGCATATCGAAACAGCACCATTAGTATTTTAGAGTTGCTGAACATTTAGGCCTAATGACTACCTCTCTGTAGAGGGTTCGGCCGAAGCTCTCAGCCAAGTCGAACGGAGTCTCAGGTAAAGCCATGGACGCTAACGTCTGGGCCCTTCTGGTATGATGGTAAACAAGATACGCTGTTTATGTATCATCTGGGCGTTGCCCCACTTCCGCCCTGGAAGATGTAGAGCGAATAAAAACGAAAATGACGCCGATAATCTCGCTCGAGCACATGAAATATACTACGGGAGTATATTGTTTCCCCCAACTTCCTCGAAAGACGACTCGGCCGGTCCCTTGTGGAACTTGTGAAGCAACTTCGCGGAGAGTTCGGGGCGATTCCCGAGAGCGAAAAGTCTAATGAGTCTCGAGAGACGGCACAACAGGATGTGGCGGTGAAGTGGGATGTGGAGGCCGGGGTTGACGGGGGTAGCTAGACACACAACAGGACGAATGGCGGGTAATGAAGGGTGAGGCGCCCGTCTGTTTATCTTTGAAGACGGCTCAGGCAGCGAACGGGAGTTTTCCGTCGTATCGCGCGGTCGAGAAGGGAAAAATAGAACTTTCCCAGGGGATACGAGAAGAGTTGAAACTCTGCAACTAAGGAGTGGTGTGGAGGGGGGAGCGAGTTCTCAGCCAAATGTTATGTCAACCTGTATAATCTCGTGTGGAGGCTGATGTATATATTGAGAAACCCCTAGTTTTGGTTTATTATTCTGTGAATAATACACACCTATGTATTCGCTCACCAAAAAATTTTTATAACACCCCCTCAAAATTTTTTCTTTTCCGTTTCAAGGTGTGTAGATTCCAAAAATGCAAAGTCCGTCCGCCGTAAGCCGTATCACGTGTACCCGCTTCATTTTCGGTCTAAAAAAATTCGTTCTTTCGCACACATGCTCCATTTGGGCCCTAGTTATGTCCCGAAACTTTGCAGCCCGATCGGAATATACCCAGGGGTGTTATGAGTGAAAATGTGTGTAAAAATAGGTACTTTTTGCGTTTTAGCAACATGTTAGTAACATGAGCTTTTGAGGTATCGTTTTCCATGTTTTTGGGACGAGAAGACCGAATATGAAGTCGATTTTGACCAAAGAGAGGAAAATTGAGGTTCTATCGAATGTTCAGCTCCCAAAATTGATTTTTTATGAGTAAAAAACCTGGGAAATCGTCTGAGATCACCATCAATTTGTACAACAACATTAGAAAAAGTGTCAACACGTGGATCAAGACGATTAATGGCACGCACTACCAGTGATCATAGATAATTTGAAAAAAAAAGGAGCCTACATAATTCGTGTTTTGGGGGCCAAAATTGATGGAAACCATCAGAAATAGATATTCGAATTATTTCACGTGAAAGAAACAATAAATAAACAGCCAACATTTCTGTAGGTATGTCCAATAGAATAATAAACCCATGTGACAAGGACTTTGCAGCGTTTTTAAGCTGCAGTTGCTCTAAACTGCAGAAAGTTGAAAAAAAAAAAAAATTCCAACAGCCTAATTATTTACAGAAGTGAATTTTGCGTAAAGTAAGAGTTGAACAGGTCAAGTTGTGCCCATTCACTCACTCTACCTAAGATGTGCGTCAATTCCCGCTAAGTTTGTAGAATTCAAACAAACAGCATTTTATATGGTATTATTATTACAGTTCTAGGTGCCTTTGTTATTGACAGATCATGTCACATTGGGTTTGTCAGGCACCAAGAAAAATATTTCCTGTCAAATTTCACTGTTAATGGGTCTCGGTTGAGTTTATTTACTCCTTTCGATCGACCTTTCACTTCCTTTCACCTCCCTGGTCGGTTTCGGGCCAGGTGGAGGGGAGGGTTTACGAGGAGGGGTGTAGTCGAGGGGAGGTAATAGGTAATGGCAGTTTAGGAGGGGGATATTTTCCTTCACTGGATGCCCTGCGGGGTAGAAAAACACTTCCGGCTTCTCGATACTGATCACGTTCGATTAGACGAGTCTCCTTGTGGAAAAGCTCCGAGGCCTCGAAGGGGACGTTCTCTTACAACTAAAGGTCCTCCTGAATACTAAACAGTGGCCCAAGATCGATTTTATCCAACTTATCTGGAAAAATACGGTTAGAGCGTCTCAGATTGGAAATAATCTCTGAGGTTGAGGCCTGAATACGGTAGATATCGAGGAAATCACCTGCCTAGAATTTTTTTTTTTTTTTAATATTTAAAATGTATTTATTTGGTACCCATGTTAATCATAATCTCAAACATTATAACCACATTGAGCATTATAATCCATACCGAACATTATTTTCTATGTAGTCTCAAATCACTTTATTTCGACCCCCTGAAAAGCGGAGAGAGAGTATCGTAAGCGCTATTTTTTTGCGACTTTGAGTTACGGTGCATATATTATATTTATAGCCCCCTGAAAGGCAGAATGTCGTAAGCGCCATTTTTTCGATTTTGAATAATTGTAACCGTTGGATTCGTCTTTAAACGGTGCAACTATCTAGCTACTTATCGTAAGCGACGTACGTCTAAGGCACTAAAAACCAGCCTCAAACTTTTCGAATCGTAACTTTGGTGAAATATCGTATATACCATTCATTCAGAACGTAAGTGCCACGAGTCGAATGTAAATACCGAGGTAAAAATTGTCCATCGTCGTAAGTTCACAATTCCCACTGTACCTTGCGACAAAATCACAGTAGGTAGTTAATATTATACCATCTGTCGTAAGCGTCGTATGCACCTATCGAATTTAAGCAAAATATCCTAAGTACCCCTTCCCGAGTGCGCGCGAGTGGAGATACGCTAGTTTTCAAAATAATTATTTTTCAGCAAGACATCAAGAATATCGTAAGTGCCAAAATGAGTATCGTATCCACAACAATTCTCCCTTTCTTCAAAATAGCAAGAATAGCGTAAGCGCCTTTTTGTCGAGAAGTACTTCCCAGGACTTTAATGCAATTTTTATTTAAAAAAAAATCGACAGAAAACGGTCCAACTTACGCTAAAATTTAAAGTTTTAACGGGTTAGCCAATCATAGGTCCTTCCACAGTTTTCCGCCTATCCTGTAAATTTCGGAAAATGGCGCTTACGATATTCTGCCTTTCAGGGGACGATATTAACCGTTGGATTCGTCTTGAAAAGGCGCATCCATCAAGCTACCTATCGCAAGCGACGTTCGTCTCTAAGGCAGTCAAAAGCAGCCACAAAGTTTCCGATCGGCGGAGACGCGCCAATTTTCCAAATAATTCCGTTCCAGCTAAACATCAAGATAAG
This sequence comes from Leptopterna dolabrata, assembly GCA_954871275.1. Lineage (NCBI taxonomy): Eukaryota > Metazoa > Arthropoda > Insecta > Hemiptera > Miridae > Leptopterna > Leptopterna dolabrata. The sequence continues at coordinate 26,482,832 of OX940988.1, forward strand.
AGCCGAAACGTATATTTTTTCCCGAAAAGGTACAACTTCCCATGGCTTTTTTCCGATTTTGTTCTCTCACAAATCGACAAAAACGGTTCAATTTACACTAAAATACCAATTTTTAACGGAGTTATCGAAAAATAGACAATTTTTCAATAATTCAGTTTTTCTTTGAAATGGGTTTCCACGATTTCTTCACGAGTGATTTAGTTCGTAATTTTTAACGGATTTGGAAATAAAAAGGTCCTTCCACAGTTTTTCGTCTCTCCTGTAAAATGGCGCTTACGATATTTTTGTCACGACAAACTTATAAATTCTAGGGAGTAATGATTTGTTGATGAAGTGGGACCATTGAGCCAATAACACTCAAACAATATTGGCTGAATATCATCAATAATAAGGATGTTATTCCCCTGATGAGTGCGGAGTCGCCTCTGCTGGACGGACTCTTCCTGGAGCGCGATCCAGTAGTGATTCCCTCGCACATACCACTCCGGTAATATTACGAGATATTTTACCAAATAAACGCGGAGAACGTTGATATGGTCAACAACAAGGGTTTCCTCCTACCGTCAACCGCCTCAAACAGTCGTAACGGCCTATTGTGGACTGGGGGCGGATGGAAAAGTCCCTATATAAACAGCCCTTCTGGCCCAGCTCAGCTTCGACGATTCGACCCTCGACTGGCGACTTCTCTGTCGAACCTCTCTCCCTCGAACCTCTCTCTCTCTCTCTCGTCCCCCTTCTCCTCTTAGCCTTCCCGACGCCTGCTGTTGGTGAAAACCGCGGGGCGCCTCCCTTCCTGGTATCTGCTGTTGGTGAAAACCGCCGGGAGTTAGTTAACAGACTCGACAGGAGCACATCCTACCACATCCATTCTCTCACGCTTCTCACTTCCTTCTCTCTTCTGCTCCTATCCAAGATTTCGTGATAACCCACGACTTTCAAGCCTTCTATCCAATCTACTGTCGTGAAAACCCGCCGTTCACGACAAGTGGTGAACACATACCCGTCCACCACGATGGCGTTTACGATATTTTTGTCACGATAAATCTATAAATTCTAGGGAGTAATGATTTGCTGATGAAGTGGGACCATTGAGCCAATAACACTCAAACAATATTGGCTGTATATCATCAATAATAATGATGTCATTCCCCTGATGAGTGGAGAGCCGCCTCTGAGGGACAGACTCTTTTCCTGTAGCGCGATCCAGTAGTACGACACATCGATGGTAGGGCCAATCTAACAAGGACTTTCTCATTACCTTTCGGTTTTGCCGAAAGGGGAAAAAAAAACGAAAAACGTCAAAACGGAAACAAGATGTTGGAAGTGCGTTCGGGTCGCCGCCGAAGCCTAAAAGGCGGGTAAAACTTCCTTCCGACCCTAATGGACTTTCCCGAAACCCTTCGCACCCCTTCCTCCACCGACCTTTCATACCAACACACATAAGGTTTTACACCGAGTACAAACCTCTCTCTCGAGCAGACATGCGGCCTCCGCCCGATCACTCCCGACCTCTCGCCATAAAAATCCCACTCAAACCGATAAGATGGGTGAAACCGGGTTCGGCTCCAGCGTTTCTGATGCCGACTGCAATAACTTCCCATCCGCCTCTTTACGTTATTTGTTTTGAGTGGCTGCGGCCATCAAGTTGGATTGGATGGGTTGGACCAACCCAGTGGAGTGGGCTTTTCAATTTTCCCGATCAATTTTCAATTTTTTTTTTTTCTCGACACTCGATCTGATAGACTCGCTTGATTGATATTGATTGAACGAGATATACACTTTATTCAAAGGTCATTTCAAAATTTTTAGACGAACTGGTTAAACTGATAGAAATTTCACTTTGAAAGATGAAGAAGAAGGCAATTTTTGGGTTCCTACTACCTAGAAGAATGAAAAAACGCTGCACATTATTTCACAACGGTTTATTATTTTCCTGTATACACACCCTCGTGCTGCCACTAGGAAAGCCCTAAATCGAATACTGGAGCCGACCGGGGAATTACAGCTTCATAAAAATTCGCGGGATTCAATAATTCAATAATTAATAATTATTTGTTGGTATTCATGAAGCATAACACGTTTGTTCAAGTTACAAAAGTAGGTATCTATCAACAAAATCCAAAACAGCCATCATTCTTCAAAAATGAAATAATATGACTCACAGAACAACCAACTCTGTCAACATGAAAAATTCTATTAAGAATAAAAAATTATCTAATTTATGAACAAATGAATGTTTTTCCCCGCTCACATTGTTATTCAACTAGACTACCCAAGTCGTATTTAGAAGTGTTCGTAAGGATTACTTACTTCTTATAATATTATAAATTTAATTGAAAAAATCATTAGGTATATTTGTAGGCACCTACTTTATTAACATACCTACTCGTAATCCTTCATAGAAGCATCATCTTATTGTCAACTTTAATTCAGAATGATTTCTTATTGCACACAATCAACTCATCACAGAATAAGCTTGTAGCTTTTAGTGGGGAGTAGCCATGTAAATTAGGTTCTTTCTGCATCGTTTGTCTAAAATCCGAGTAAATGCAACTTTATTTAGGGAGAAAAAAACCTATTTTGGTAACAAACTTATTTATTAGTGGCAAAGAGCTTTGTCTTACACAAGGCAACAACCACCTGGATAGACTGATATAAATTAAACATGGCGGCATCTGAATAATTCAAATTTAAGCTGGGATACAATGAGACTACAGCCCAACAAGTTTGGCCACCTTGAAAGCCTGTTGGGAAACTGATACTAATTAATTACTGAGCGGTGTTGAAACTGATGAACAATGTTCTTATACTCCTCGAACTTATTGGTTTCTCTGTACATGTTTGGGATTTTTAGTTTTTTTTTTTTTTTTTTTTTCAATGATAAAAAAACAAGTTCCTGTTTCGATACGAACTAAATCACTCGCGAAGAAATCGTGGAAACCCATTTCAAAGAAAAACGGAGTTATTGAAATACACTGCCAAGGTGACAGGAGCTTCCTCGTCACAATCAGAGTGACCCATTATAAAATACACTGCCAAGGTGATGGCACAGGAGCTTCCTCGTCACAATCAGAGTGACCCATTATAAAATAGAACAGACTCGGAAGCAAAATAACATAACATTACATTACATTACATTACATTACATTACATAACATTACATAACGTTAAATATACATATTACATAACATTACATTACATAACATAACATTACATAACATTACATGAAATATACATATTATACATAACATGACTTCCATAATACATTACGTCCATTATATATAACTATCCTGACCGATCGCTTCGCTCGCTATCCGAGATTCGCTGTACGCAGTATCGTGGAACCAACAAACGACGGAAAAATCCCATACCCTACCGGGTATTTGTGCCCAATTTTATCAAAATCCGTCAAGCCATTCAGGAGTTGACCATGGTCGACCATATTTCCGCTATGGTCAGGGAATTAAAAATGCGACGTTGCACAACTTGGGAGCCTACTGGATATTCGTGCCAAATTTGGTCGATATCCGTTGAGCAATTCGGGATTCGACCATGGAGGGGCCCATGGATGCGCTATGGTCGACCGCGGGGGTAGTCCGAAGGGTCGATCGTAGATAGAATTTCACGTAGATTACGAATACGCGATAAAAAATAGGGGTTACCATTTCAATTAAACGAAGTTGACCATGGTCGACCATAGTTCCGCTATGGTCAGGGAATTGAAAATGCGACGTTGCACAACTTGGGAGCCTACTGGATATTCGTGCCAAATTTGGTCGATATCCGTCGAGCCGTTTGGCCGTGCATAGAAGGACAGACAGACAGACAGAGCGCATGCGCAGGGCGAACCGCTGGCTCTATCATATTGAAATTTATATGGGACCTCAATGGGCCCTACCCGCTTAATCCCTGAGAATTACATTGAAATTGGGTGAAATCTTTGGTTACTACGGCTGTAACAAGGAAATTGAATCTATTTCACGCCAGCGCATGCGCAGAGCGCTCCGAGGGTCCGATATTGCTGAAATTCGTACTGGGACTCACTAGGCCTTGTCCAAACAACCCTTGAAAATTTGAGCTAAATTGAATCAAAATTGTGAAAGTTATGCGTGTTTGTTGAATTTAACGTTAGCGCATGCGCAGGGCGTACTGCTGGATCAATCATGTTGAAATTTGTATGGGACCTCAAGGGGCCTTATCCGCACCATCCCTCAAAATTTGAGCTGAATCAATTCAAAATCGTGGAAGTTATGACTGTAACAAGGAAATGCGGACAGACAGACTCACAGACTCACAGACCCACAGACCGACAGACACGGAACCAAATTTGTTCAGTAGGCTTTGAAACGCAAAATGCAAGTGGAAATTTCGATTTCTGAAGACAAAAATTTTTTGGCTCACGAAAGTGAACACAAGGCTTCCGCTGCTTCGCAGACTCGGAAGCAAAATAGTCTATTTCCACTAATACACGAAAAAACGCGAAAAACACTGTTATGCCGGTGTCGGTGATCAAACCATCGTCAGTAACAAACGATAACTCAGTTAGTTATTGACACTCATTAAGTTAAACAATAAGGTATTGTTTGTTACTGAGATGGTTTGATCTCCGAAACCAGTATAACAGTGTTTTTCGCGTTTTTTCGTGTATTAGTGGAAATAGACTGTTTTTTCAATAACTCCGTTTTTCTTTCCTGTTTCTATGTTTAAAAAATTACTGGTAGTATGTAAATCAATCAAAATTGTGGATCAAAGGCAACCACAGTTTGTTTTACATTGCAGATAATACGCAGGTGGTATTGGGTATCTTTTTCCATTCTCGTGGGGCACTTTATTCAAATAAAATAGGAGTGTGTACGTCGAAAAGAGCGCTGTGTCTTACAGCTCACTCCATCAACGATATCGACATGTTACCAATACAGGAGATGAAGCGCTTTTCCGCCGCCCTTACATTAATAATACGTACCTAGCGTCTTATATAACGCTGCCTCGCTTACAGAACCCGGTATATACATACGATATTGCTCGCTTTGCACAGTTTAACAGTCTTCAGTGATCTTTTTCTTCGCGTAAATTAGACACTTGGGCGCATATATACATATATATAAAGGATTCTCAGGGAAATGCTTCTTGCTGCCCAGTAAACTTAGTTGGATTTCGATACATCGTTGATCAATGGGGGATCGACCCGAATCACCTTCAATTATCTCAGCTCCTCAGCAACGTTCAGTCGTTTAGCTACGGGCATTTCAAGGGTATACACAGACAGGTTATCTACCTACATAGAAATTAAACCGTTGTGGGAGGATGTGTAGAATTTTTGTGGTCAAAAATAGTGAGATTCTTGAAAGTTTGGAGATAAAAAGCACTTAGGCCCCTCACTTTGAAAAATACTAAAAACCCAATACCTACTATGGAGTAGGTATTGGCTTTATTATCATATTCTCATGAGGCACTTTATTCATATAAAATAAGTGCTCTTCGAAAAGAGACTCGCGCTGAGTGTCTTACAGCTCACTCCGTCCACGATATCGACAAGTTACCATTATAGAAGGAGTTTTTGTCACCGCCCTCACATATAAATATATACCGTCTTATATATATCTAACGCCCACTCTATAACAAAACGCGGTATATAATATCGCTCGCTTTTCACCGTCTCCAATGGGGCTAGTGATCTTTTTTTTTCTCGGGTAGGTATGAAATATTCATCGGGTCCTTTACATCGGCCTCTCTCCGAAGGATCCGGAGGCCGGTTCTTTGACGTTTGTTGAGTTCAGAGCCGAATTCAGTATTAATGGATCAAGGCGGACCGCTAGAACGCCTATCTTGGCCTCAACTGAGAGGCTTTGATCGCATCAACTTTTAGAAAACGTAAAGCAGTCCCCTTTCACTGCTGACGGTTTTCACTTTCACCTTTCCAGAGCCTTTTATTTCCCTTTTATCTACTAGAAAGGAAGTCGGGAGTGGTCGACGTAAACAAGCTGAGGCTCAGGTTCCGCGTTTCCTCGCTTCAAGATACGTAGGTACGTTCTGAACTTACGGTGTGCCGAAAAATACGGAAACTCTCTATAATTCGCCTGATGAGGGCCATTTTTGCGGCCTTTTATGGATTTTGCGACTTCTACGTGTAATTTGGTTCATATAAAATATAGGTACCTCCTACCACTACCAGAACTTCCATCCATTCGTTGTTCTTCGACACCCTCTACCTGCTTGAACACATAAAACGCTGCAAAGTGCTTACTTATCACATGGGTTTATTATTCTATTGGACATACCTACAGAAATGTTGGCTGTTCCATTTATCGTTTCTTTCATGTGAAATAATCGAAATAGCTATTTCTGATGGTTTCCATTAATTTCGGCCCCTAAAACACGAATTAGGTGGGTACGATTTTTTTTTTTTTCCAACTATCTTTGATCATTGGTAGCGCCATTTAATCGTCTTGATCCACGTGTTGACACTTTTTCCAGTGTTATTACACAAACTGATGGTGATTTCAGACGATTTCCCAGGTTTTTCACTCATAAAAAATCAATTTTGGGAGCTGAACATTTGGTAGAACTCAATTTTCTACTCTTTGGTCAAAATCGACTTCATATTCGGTCTTTTCTTCCCCAAAAACATGGAAAAAGATATCTCAGAAGCTCATGTTACCAACATGTTGCTAAACCGCAAAAAGTACCTATTTTTACACACATTTTCACTCATAACACCCCTGGGTATATTCCGATCGGGCTGAAAAGTTTCGGGACACAACTAGGGCCCAAATGGAGCATGTGTGCGAAAGAACGATTTTTTTAGACCAAAATTGAAGCCTGTACACGTGATACGGCGTACGGCGGACGGACATTGCATTTTTGAAATCTACGCACCTTGAAACGGAAAAGAAAAAAGTTTGAGGGAGTGTTACAAACACTTTTTGCTGAGCGAATACATAGGTGTATTATTCACAGAATAATAAACCAAAAGGACGGGACGATACTATAAATTTGATAGCACCACCCACCAGTCCAAAACCTCAATACCGATTTTAATTGGTTCGCCCTCAATCGAGCGCAATTACCAACCCATTCACCCCCCCCCCCCCTCCCCCATCACTCCATCACCATCTTCAGGTTCAGCTACAAATAAAACCGCCTTGATAATTCGATTTCAACCCCGAAACGACCGAGGGATTTCAATAAAACGGCGGTTTAGCAGCGAAATATTCATAGTCTCGAGAGGATTCGGAGGATTCCTATGTGAAATCGGAAGGAAGAGGCTCTCGGAAAGCTTAATAAAACAGAAAAACCCCTATCCATCAAAAACGTTGGTTATTTCTGTTATCTACCTATTCATTCAAATCTATCTATCTGAACCTAACCAGTTGGATTTAATATGAATTAGAAGTCAAATTCGTTGAAAAAAAAAAAAAATCCGGTCACGCAGCATGACCATGTGAACGAATTTTCAAAGTTGGTCACTTGTACCCATTTGAGTTTTTTTCTCGCGATTCTTGTGCCACAAAAACTCAAGTTTGAATTTTGAGTACCTACCTACTATCTGACACCGAAATTTCGGGGCGGTGTTGGTAAAACGTGGAACAAACGAGAAATTTCGTTGGCTTTCACAGATCTGAAAGAATCTTCACTGTATTTCTGGCGTTAAAAAAAAATTTAGTCGTGCAGCATGACCATACGAGCAAACTTTTGAAGTTCCATTCTGTAAAAGACTCGGGGGTTTTAATAGCAATTTTCAGTGATTTTTTCCTCAACTCTGACTCATATTTAATCAACATTTTGCACAAATATATATAATATCATTATACAGGTATTACACTGAGATAATCATTCAGTCAAATAGTCATCCCCTGAAAGGGCATATCATCCCCGAAGATAGGCCCATCTCGCACTGCTTTCGCTGTCCTGTCTGGTGAGCACATCGTATACCTGCAGACAGCGCGTACCGTATCAGTTAATTAGCGGTATCAACAAGTTTCCGTGGTGTAGCGGTTATCACATCTGCCTAACACGCAGAAGGTCCCCAGTTCGATCCTGGGCGGAAACAGGATTTTTTTTTTTTTGGTGAGGGGGAAACGAGAACAACAATCATCCGCACCAAAATCTGGGGGTATACTCAACATGCCCGATATGTTGGACGTAAGAAGTGCTATCCATATCAAGTATTGAATCTTGAATACATGATCCCTTTTTGGAGCTATACGTATAGATTCACGTTTGATGTAGGCATTTCTAGCGGGGTAGGTAAACGTTGGGATCTGAATCGGATCGATGTCGGGAGAAGACATAAGAAAACGATTTGCTCCTTTAACCGCCGCTCCCATTAATGATTCATGAACTGGAGATCCGAGTTCTACAAGGAAACCCACGTTGAATAGACAGAAAGCGAAAACTCCCCTTTTCTTTCCCTACAATGGGAAACAGGAGGCGAAAGGAAAACCGACCCTGAGTGGATCCCCACAGTTGGATGCACGCTATTTTCCCAACCTTTCGCACTCTATGGAAGCCCATGCGGGGGTCTTTATTGCGCCCTACCATCGTCCACTCGTAATGCTTCGGGTGGAGAGTCTGAGAGGTATTTGCCACTTCTTCCTTTTCATCGGGCCCTCCGAGGGCCACTCGTCTCGAGGGCCAGGCCTCCATCGCCCTGTGCCAGGACCCTGAATTCCACTCGTTTGAAAGGACCGGTAAAGATATCTTAGCCGAGGTAAAGGACGAGGTAGGAATCGTTAATTTTCATCTTGAAATTACCTTAAAATATAATTTTTGCTGAAAGTGCCTATATGTATTTTAACTGAGTCAAAAGTTAATGTGCAACGTAGCCCCGAGCACAATATGTGAATTTGGTGGGTGGCCATTGCGATATACCGCATTGATGGATCTCGAAATGGTTGAAAACGTTAATTTTCACGTACTGTGCTCAGGCATTTCCTCTAAACTGAAATTATTCTATAAGTATATCTTCAAATAGTACCACATACCGTGTACTACGTAGTACATACTTCTAATGAACTCAGGTTATTCAATCGGATTATTCTCAATAAATCATACCAACATCCTCCAACGAAACTTTTCTCTGGCCAGAAACGACGGCGGCAAAGTTTCAGTAGGTACACGTGGTCAGGATTATTTATTTATTATTCAGAAAATTGCCGCTGAAATCTGTAGCCAATTTCATGCTGGCGGAAAAATGGCTCAATCCCAATATAAGTAAACAAAGAAAACTTATTTTTCCAAGGTTTTCGAGGTCACAGATCGTGGTAACGCGTAATTATAATTAGCGTGATTAGCTTGATCGAGCTGTGATTGCATCGCCTAGAAGTATGGTGAATGGATTGTGTAACGGCAAAATTTGGGGCAGCATTACCATTTATGGTAAAATACAGGTACCTACATCCAAAAACGCTGCAAATCCCTGCACAACGGTTTATTATTTTGTATAGAATACCCTTCCGTTACAGATCACAGCTCTATGTATAGATAACCCGTCTATATAATATAATATGTAATATTCTATACATATTATGTAGATCGCAGACCCTCCTTAGGTTAGTACCTAACCCCGTACGCGTTACTAGGTACCTACCTAAATCACGAGTTAAATGTTGCTAAAATAATTCTGCCGATGACAAACAGTACCTAACAAAAAGAAACACACATAATGAAGTTCTGAAAAGAAATTGTTGATGAGGAGTGAAAAAAGTTGCGAAAGTACCTACCAACAAACTCCAGCCCCTTCTACGTAGATGGTATAATGAACCGTTGTGTAATAATTTACCGTTGAGTAATGATTTACCGTAGTAATAATTTACCCATCAATAATACTTCAACGTTTGTTCAAGTTTCACTACCTACCAACAAACTCCAAAAGAGCCATCATTTTTCAAGCGAAATCAAATCACAGAACAACCAACTCGACCTCATACTCCGCCAATATAATCAGGTGATCCCTAGCAATGATTTCATCTCCGCCAAATTTCCTATTGTGGGCGCGTCTCTGGTTACGAGATTTGGTTTGAATTGTATACAATTTCATTCACACTGGAGTCGAAAATGCCTGTCGGTGCAAACTTCGGGGCCTTACTGTGAACGAACGGCTGGACGTACGATGCTGCGGATGGTCTTAAAAAACTCACAAGTTCAAGAACTATTTAAAACCGTAAAAATATTCACGTAAAAAAATGGTATAGGCGTTTTGAAAATTTCAACCCCTATTTTGAACCCCTTACAGATGACTCACAGTAACGTCGAGCTTCGAGGACCAACTAGACAGCGAACGGAACCTATAACCCGAATTTCATCAATTTTCTTTCATGGTAACTAAGAAAAGTGGCCCGTACGGCGTACGGCGTACGGTGTACGGCGTACGGCGTACGGCGGACAGACAGAAATATTTTTATTGCAGTTTTGGATTCTACATACCTTGAAACGTAAACCATCAAATTTTGAGGGGGGGTAAGAATTTTTTTTTTTCATGCTCGATTCCAATGGTTCATTATTGAAAATAATAAACCAAAATACGGAGAACTAATCGAATAATCCTGCGGATCTCACCAAAATCGGTTCATCAGAATCAGAGTTGTGACCGTGGAAAAGAAGGTAAAGGATCTGACTAACCTCAGGGCTCGTAATCCCCTCAGATCATTGTCAAGCAACGCTCTTCGGCGCCCGGTTCGCCCTTTATGGATGAAGAATCACCTAGGCCATGACTAGTAGGTAACTGGCCCGTGGCACAAGGACACTACCGCTTTGTCAAAAGACGGGGATGCCACACACCAAGATGCGAACTAATCTGGTGCTGTATATCTGTCGCGGCATATCTGCTCGGTAGGCCAAGTAGGCGTAAAGCTGCTGAAATGGACTATGATGCAGCGGGCCTCAGCCGTACTGCTGCAAACACTGCATTGCCACCGCTGCAGAAGTAACTGGTGTTTCTAGCAAAAATAAATGCTACTGTGAACTTCATCGTCGTCGTTCTGCCACTTGTACACCAACTGCTGAGGCGGTCTCCAACTTCCCTGTATTAATTGCGCTTGACTCGGCACTCGGAAGAAATTGATCCATCCCACAATCCACTCTTCCGTTCTATCTGCCCGCAACCCGTGCTGATTCAGCATACCTCGAATACACTGCGGATTTTCGTTTGTAAAACGTACCGATATTTATCGGCCTCTAATACTGTAGTAAAATACCAAACCTAGAATGAAACTTGGAGTCAATCATTAGAATCGTAAATGGTGTTTCATTAGTGCGAGGTACCTTTTGAGAGAGTGGCGAGGATCGGGGAGGCGGCCGAATTAAAAAACCCGTAACTTACAATCCAGTGAAACGCACTGGTGAATCAGCTAGTCGCAAAATTGTTCGTTACACAAACTCTACCAACTGCACCAGTAGCTAAAACTTTCTCACTGCGACAGGGCCTGGTTACTCAGCCCAATCACTACAGGCCGTTAGGGTTTCGAAAGGCACTCGAGCTCGCGAGGTATTTCTGAGCGCGATTTCCGGGCTTTGTGAGGCTTCAACTAATATCGCCCAGGAACTCGGGAATCGGACGAGGGAATGAGGATGAAACCCGTATATTACCATCGTTGATTTATAACCGACCGTGACCCCCCATCCCCGACCCCCACCCCTTACCGCTACTCCTGTTAAATGGGCAAATTGTTAGTGAATTCTCCAGCGCTCCCTAGGGGCTGTTATAGTTATAGCAATTGGACCATACTTCGCGTTATGACGTGTTGGAAACTTGAGTTTGGTCCCGGGTTTAATTGGCTGACGGGAAATGGACTCCTTCGAAATGGGTTGTCACAGCTCCATCCACGATTTTGCTGGCACACAAATCATAATTGCAACCAACTATAATTCCATTTGGCGGGCGATATATCTTTCCCTTAAAGACGAAGTCGATTTCAGTCTCAAAACTGAATGCTCCCTTGCAAGAGAGAGAATAAAAAAATTATAATGAAGTTAGTGTTATTATTACTGCCAAATATTAGGGGTCCTTGACTGTCTGTCCAGCGAAAAACGACCTTCCGGGCTTGCAATTTTGAGGGGCATTCTGCATAGGTTCGCTGCATAGGTATATCCTTTGTGTTGAGGCCACGAGGTGCTCGACAAATGTCCATGAATAAGAATGGAACGTTCTCATGTACTTGAAAACCTATTAATCGCTTGTTTTCTCATACTCGATCCGAAACGTTCATTAGTGAAAATAATAAACCAAGAGCCCCATTTCGAAAAGAAGGAAATGTAAATACTTATAGGATATGTTGTGATTCTACGTTCTTTTTTATACCTACCACGGTAAAAGCCCCAGTAGCGGGAAATTTCTGCTGTTTTCTAATGTGCATTTTGACAAATCCGAGTAAAATTCCTTTCCTGGTGTTGACGCTGTGCTCCGAACGTTCCTTAACATTGTAAACACCTAAAATCATCAATAATACCAAATACTATGGGCGAAAATTCAAAATTTCCAGATCATTAAAATGCACGAGTAGCGGACAACCGAAAAATAGGCCTGCCCAAGTGTCGGAAATTCATGTACCAAAGGCGGCCTCAGTAGCAAACTGTATAATTCCATTGGAAAATAATTTTACTTTAACGTGTACGAATATAAAGTAGGGTACGGATACGAACTAGGGGCGGACAGGTCGTCCGCTACTACAGCAAAGGTTTGGTGCACTAGTAGCGGACATACAGAAATAGCTGTTTTCTCCTTTCTCCTACACAAAACGAAAATTTTGATGGAAAAAAACTATTGAGAATCAAAATACGAGCAACAATGTGCCTAGAAACATTAAAATACACAAAGAAAATGCAAAAAAACAGCTTAATACGCGTCTCGTATTCCTTGTCATTTTTTATCAGAAAAGCCTCCTGATGAGCGTATATAACGACACCTCATAACTCAATTATCACTGTGACTTCCTATTCTCAGCAAACGAATTGTTCTTCATTGTCCTTGTTCACGCTGACTTTCTTGACGCTATTTCAAAAAGATCAAGTCCCTATGCCAACTGAACTCCTTATTTTAAAAGGTTTTTGAAGAAATGTCCGGCTCTGGTACAGAGACCGGCCTGGGGCTCTTACAATATAACTTGAATCACTTGGGCCGGAGTAGTCGAAATCCATAGCAAAAAACTACAGGATAAAAATAGAATAGCCTATTTCCACGCAAACTAACAAATATAATTCTATTGTGTACTGATGATGGTTTAACAACCGAAACCGGTCTACAGTTTGTTAGTTTACGTGGAAATAGACTATTCTATTTTTATCCTGTAATTTTTTGGGGCCTTTACCTTATCGTAATGGACATAAGAGAGGAAATTCTGTACCTATAATTTATTATCTGCAGGTGATGTTTTTTAACTGAAACTCTGTAACGGGAGCAAAAAATATCGATCAATACGAATCCACCTTCGGAAACGTACAAACACAATATCAGTAGCTCACTCCCACACGACAGGGGCTAACCGCCATAGACCTCCCGTTATCGCGCCCAAACAGAACCCGTGAAATTAGGCAATTGTTTCCAACCCCTTTCTATTTGTCCTTTGGAAAGCAGGAATCGAAACAAGCTATCTTCGCATTGGGAATGCCGCCCGGCGTGTTTTACCGAAATCCGCCAAGTGCATTATCGCGAGTTTGAGTTGTCGAAGGTCTTGTTTACACCCCACGGTATCTCACCGTCCTGTATGGACATACGGGAATAATGCTGAACACCCATCGTGTTCGTACGTGTATCCGAAGGATACATGGATTTCGATTCGGTTGAAGTGAGCACACCTTGTTTATCACTACGTGAAACCTTTGCTTACATATACTATATCACCTGCTACATTTCGGCGAGATATCATAATATATCTTTGATATATTATTTAATGCATTTTTCAAATCATATGATATAACTAACCCAAAAACCCGTTGTACTAAATACAACGGGCTCTAGAGCAGTAGGCAATGAAGAAAGGCCACGACAAATTCGCACTTGATAATGTCAGTGTCGTGGTGACGCCAAGGAAAAAGTAGGAGAAGGGTCTCTTCCATCAACCGACATCGCCCCTCAACGGTCATAACGGCCGTTGGCGGATGGGGGATGGGTGGAAAGGGGCCTATATAAACGGCCCGGCCAGCCCAGCTCTTCATTCGATGCTATTACCCACGACTTCTCTCTCACTGGATCTACACCTCCTCTCTCTCACCCTTCCTGGCGCCTGCTGTGGTGAAAACCGCAGAGTGATCCCTCCTGAATATTCGGTGGTGAAAACCGCGGGGTATTCGCTTTCTTCCTCTAAGTGTCTGCTGTGGTGAAAACCGCGGGATGCCTCCTTCTCCTCTAGCACATGCTGTGGTGAAAACCGCAGGGTGTTAGCCTCCACCATCCCAGAGTCTGCTGTAGTGAAAACGGCGGGGCAACTTGCTCTCGTCTAGTACCTGCTGTGGTAAAAACCGCGAGGTACTAGCCTCCACGTTCCAGGCGCTTGCTCGTGAAAACCTCTAGTACTAGCATAGTACCACGGGGTACTAGCTTCCTCTCCAACTAACGCCTGCTGTGGTGAAAACCGCGGGGCGTTAGCAAAAGACTCCTACGGAGCACATCTCTCATCCAAACTTCATCCATTCTCTCACTTCACAGACATTTTCACAAATTAGTCAATTAGTCCAGGAACCCGTCGTGAAATCTTCAACACCACTCCTCACTCCATTTTTAAGATTTTCACGACCTTCATATTATGAACCATATGGGACAGTGAAAACATTAGAGCCACTACCTACCAACTACGTGATTATTCCGATGATAAAATCACGACAGTCCACCGGCATGTCCTTTAGTAAGGGATAATTTCTTTCCGAGAGCACACACCTTATTCTGACTTGGGGTCGAAAGTGATCTGCGACATGCTCGGCTGTAGCAACCAAAAGCACGAACTCAGACGTTTCAGTTAGGGAGGGCCAGGAATACGATCTAAGAGAAGATCTGGAGGACCGAGCTAGAGCCTATAACCCTGCCAAGAACTCGCAGATCACAATCAGACCACCCTCACGAAAATCTGTTCAGCCGTTTGGCCCTGATGCAGTCACACAAACACCAACTCGCGAATTATACATTTGTCGTGGTATCCTCCCAGAACCACTCCTTGTAGGCCTGCAAATATTAGATCTCGCAAATAAATTCGCAGAAGTGGGGACGAAAGACGCAGGAGCACCGAGGAACCCAGTGGGGTTCCCCACCATCCTCCACTAGCTGGAGGATGGAGGGAGACAGCCCTCAAGGGCTATAAAAACTCGCCTCCTTGGCCTTTCTAGCCATTCTACGCTATCCTCTAGTCAAAGACTACTCTCTCTCTCTCCTCAACCTAAAAGATCCTGGAATAGGTGACAGCCTTGAGTGTTGGAACCTGCCAGGCAAATGCTCCCTAAAAGATCCTGTTGAATTGGTGACAGCCTTTAGTGTTGGAACCAGCCGGGCACAACCTCAACTCCTAAAGGATCCCAGAGATATGGTGACAGCGTTTAGTGTTGGAACCAGGCTGGGCACAACCTCATACTGCCCCTAGTGAATTATCGGTATACCTATTCACTACAACATTGTAATAGGATATTAAATTATCCTTACATTATCAAATCTTACATTCTCGCCTCATATCATCATTGCACAAAATATGTATCCGGCCAGAAGATGTGCTTACACACTTCAGGACTTACAGTTCGATAAACAGAGAAAGTCGATCGAAGCGTATTGTGGTATTGCTCGTGGGTAAATCGTGTAATACAATATACGAAAGTACCTGACCGTTGTGTAACAATTTGCTACGGTTCGGTTGGGAAGTGTCTTGAAACGTTGGCAATCATGAGCAGACCCCTCCATAATGGACAGCGATTCACCGAACGACGTAGCAAAAGCTGAATATTGTGTACATCCCAGCTCTTGTAGCAGATTAGTGTTGACCCGCTCCCAACTTCCTTTCACAATATTCGTCCAATCGAATTAACCCAACTTCTCCCAAGAAAACACCCCCTCCCACCGCCAACGACCCTAGTTAGAAGATAAACACAACCCCGGGAAAGGGGGGGTCTCTGAAACATCGTATATCTCCCAGTCGTTAACAGGGGCTCGTTCCTTTTTCAACGCTCCCTCGCTCCCCCACACCGCAAACCAGAGATTTCGTTGATAATATCATCACTTTGGAAACTCGAGTGACCCCTTCTTTCGGCAACACTCGTTTTCCCTCTCAGAAACGCAAACACCATTCATAACTTTCCCTTAAGTGCGATCTAAGTGGTCCATTAATTTCGGGAGCCCCGGAGAGGGCCTGAGGAGTTTTCTAGTACAATTAAAGAACTCCCTTCTCTTTGCTTTTGTAAGAAATCTCTCTGAGATGGTCGTTATAGTCCAGTATTTGGTTTTTTTGAGGAGGGGGGTGGGGGGGATTAATGACTCGTTTTTTCCACGATTCATAGCATTTTTTTGCTTCCGACTGCAAGGCAGCGGAGGCTGTTTTCACTTTCGAAATGAAAAATTTTTTGTGCTCCAAAATCAAAATTTCTACTTGCATTTTGTGTTTCAGGGCCTCCTGAACAAATTTGGTTTCGTGTCTGTCTGTCCACATTTCCTTGCCACAGCGATAACTTCCACAATTTTGATCCGATTTCAATCAAATTTTCAGGAATTGTGTGGGTTTAGCGCTCGATGGTCCCCTGTCACTTTCATCATGATCGAATCAGCCTCTGCGCAGGCGCTAACGAGATTTTCTTTTTACAGTCATAACTCCATCAATTTTGAACGGATTTTGGTCAGATTTTCAGGGATGATGCGGATAAGATCCCTTGAGGTCCCATACGACATTCATCATGATTCAATCAGCGGTGGCAGTAGCACGTGGCACTGGCACCGCGTACATTCCAAACGTCGAGCCTTCCAGACCACAGAACCATAAACCTGGAAGGGCCTCTGCGTTGACTAATCAAATGACGGGCTGCGAACCCTGCTCAGCTGTGCTAAATTCTCTCCTGTTCACTCTAGGAGTTGAAATTTGATAGGGACTCTTCGCGTTCTCAGTTCTATACGTGGACTAATTACTTTATCTTAAAGCATGAATACTAACTTCGAATTAGGTACCCTTATTATTAAATAACAGATAAATAATTCCGTTAATTAATCTGAATCTTTATGTATGAAAATTTAATGGTGACACAGTGTGAAGGCCACAAGGAAGCTTCTGTGCCATGTCCTTGGCAGTGTATTTTTTCTACTAGTTGATAACGGGGATATTGTTGAATCTCAGACCGTTCAAAATGAACAACTGACGTGAGCAAATGTAATTATTTTATGGTTATAGATATTGAGAAATGAAATGATGGCCGCCAAAAATCCCACCAGGTTTTGGACTCCAGAACTCTCCAACTCAGTTTTCAGTTTAATTAGAATAATCTAGTAAGAGGTGGTGCATTATTCAGGGGGTGCTCGATCATTTTGTAAGGATGCTAGGTTGGATTCCCACCTGAAGCCGATCTTCTCCGAATCCTGCACCTCTACACGTGGTTTTGGACTCCAACTCAGTGTCCGGTTTTGATTGCAATGCTCTAGTATACGGGGAACTCGATTTTGTAAGAAATCTGACGGTTCATAGGACAGCGATATCTGAACGTATGGTCATTGAGGGTGTGACTGGTGAGAAGGTATGCTAGGTCAATATCATGCTAACAGCTACATCTTATGGCAGTGTCTACATCGACGTGCTAGTATGTTCGGCAAAGTAGGTAGGTATGTGGTTTTGTTAGTTACTCGTTATAGGTAACGCTTGTTAAATATACCTGATCAGTACTTTGCTATGCTATAACAACCAAGCCAGTATATGAGTACGCTAAGTCAACGTAGTATCCTTCCAGTACCGAAAAATCTCCGCGTCTACAATACGCCTGATTAACTTTCGGCAAATACTACCACGCGCAGAACACATAGCACAAACTTCATACGCCGAATATTTCATACCAGATATGGAGAAAACCCCGCCGAAAAAAACACGCTTTTCGTCGGTTTGAGAGAAAACTGATCCGGCAGGAGCGAACTTCAATATCCGCGGTTTAGAAAACCCTCGAGAAAACTTGAAGGGGTAGGACGAAGAGAGAAAAGTTTAAATCGAAAGCTTACAGAACCCATAATAGAGTTTGTGATGAAAAAAGGAGGGTAGGGGGTCATAGTTGGAAAGTGAAGTTTTAAATCCGATTTATTGATTTTTTCCCTCCTGCTAACTGCTCTTAGTCTGTTTCAAAGGTGAATGAAAATAGCGGCTTTTATAAAGCATACAATCCGTATGAATGGACGATGTTGCAAACTTATTTACTGCCTTACAAGTTTTATTTTTACAGGTCACGACTCTTATTTTATTGTTTAGGATACAGCCACAACACGAGTAAATGGCTGAAGTCAGGCTTAACCTGTATTCTTCTTCATTCAAGGTTTTTGCTTAATATTTTCAACTGATCCACATTGCTATAAATTATATCCGGAAGTGATTATCTTCTATAATAAACTAGAATAACCAATATCATGGACAGGCTAAAACGGAACGTGGATATTCGTGAATCCATCGGTGCCCAGTGACGTCTTCAAATCTTAACTTAGGTATTTTTAATGAAATATCCACGAATGTCATACCCAGAATAGGTACTAATTCATATCACTCTTTACCTACTTTTTTTCAATTTTTATTTATTTGGCATTATGTAATTTTGTATACAGCCATACATAATGTAAAACATCAAACAGTTGTTTAATTACTTAAATTTAGATTGGATTATATATATGGTGATATTGCATTTAGATAAAAACTTGAAAATTTCTTTGTAGACCACTACATTGTTCGATGACAAAAGAGAAAAATAGTCCAAACCGACAATGGTCTTCCTCACAACCGCGTTAATAAATTGATTCTTTCATTTCCATATTCAGGGCATTCCATTATTAAATGTTCTAATGTTCCACTGTGATAACCGCATTTATGACATTGTGGTGACTCCCGTAGGCCGAGTTTGTGGAGGTAATAGTCGCATACGCCGTGGTTTATCGTTAGACAGAATATCGGTCGGCACCTACTTTCCTACCTTCCTACTTAGCTCCTTTCGAATAAAAAAGATTTACAAAAATTAGTGGTTAGGTACTCATTATAACTTGCTGGTAGGTAGGTTCCTAATAAACCAAAAACGTGAACTGCGGTACTGCCTGAAAATAAAGCATGTGATGCTGCATGAGAAAACTCCTGACGGAATACTTTTCGTCCCTCCAGTACAGTATAAATCACCGTTTGTGAATAACATGAATATATTTATCCACCGACCATAGCCAAAATGACGTTAGAGAGCACTAATGAATTCCCTCAGTATTATCGTGAAGGTTAAATTTGATATTTATCGTTCGTGGAGAGGAATCTGCCGAGGCCTGCAACAACAGAGTTAGGCAGGGGCGTATTGAAAATTCATAGCCCCCCCCCCCCCCCCCCCCCAACCGTCATGACCCCCTGGAGATATTGCAGTCTGGGGGACCCTTGTGAATATCTCATCGCTTGCATAGACATGCAAACTTGGACCTACGAGGTGCCAGGGATTCCATTAGTGCCCCCCCCCCCCCTCCTCTCGTTTACAATTTAAATTTTGTATAATTCAATGGCTCCTCGTTCCTCAACGTGATTTTATAACATGGTCCACTGATCAGGTGCCTGAAGTAGGACATCGACATCACTGGTAGGAGTATTTCACCTGTGAAGAACATTTCAGTGCCCGTTCCAGTTTCGCCAGTACAACCTACTTTTACCATCCACCCCCAGGCCAGCTACCATAAATCCATATTATACGGTAATATTACAGCATCTTTAATTTTATAGCTACGCACGATAAAATAACTGTAAAAGACAGACCCATAAAAGTTGAAGTGTTTTATTACAGCTCCAGTTTTCGCCTTTTATTTTTCCCGGCCTTTTTCCCGTCCGGTGTCCCACAATGGGGACAGACTTTCCCCCAGAGGGTCATTACTGCTCCCTAGGCGAGTGATAAGAAACCCCGTTAAGGCCCACGTGTGTGTGGCATATTGTGTGTATTCACGGATAGAACTGTGTGTGTGTGTATTAGTAGGTATAGTAGCTGGCATAAGGTCACACGTCCCAACAGAAGGGCGGTTTGGGTCCTTGGAAAAGCTTTTAAGCAAATATTAGGAGGATGTCCTTTTGACCCTGGTCTTATTTTTTTCTGGGTGGGCCAGGTTTCGAATACACTCGGTGCTTATCAGATTCCTAAGCCGAAAAGTCAAAATTACTCAACAGTATCCAACTCATGACCTGATCGCAAAAAAGTTCATCTATTTTCACAATCCAGAGTAATCCACGGATTTTTTTTCTCCTGAAGATATTGATGCGTGAAATAAACCTCAAAAAACTAATGATAAACAACCAATTCTTCGTTTCGCAATGCTCCCAACCAGCAACCCTGGGAACATACTGGGGAACTTTCAACATGTGTGAGCAGACTCCCCCTTACCAACAACCGTCACGCTCTGGGACATGTACAAACTTGGAAGCAAAGGAAAGTGGCGCTATCTATCGGAGCAGAAACTCCCAAAATGCTCCTGCAGCGCTATCTGTCGCCCCACAAACTCCCGCACTCTGTCAAAACAGGCTTCCTTTTCCGATAATTTCTCCAGTTCGAAGTTGTCAGGAGTTTCAGTTTCGACCTCCAAATACTCCCCGGTAACCTGCCATCTGATACTTCTTGTTAACGCCAAGCGGCGATATTAGACCAGTGAGGAGAGGTTCAGCAGTGAAATACTTGTACCTATCAATGTATTTCATTCAATCTTCGGTAGAATACAGTAGAACAGAAGTATACTTTTTCATTTTGACACACTTGGAGATATGAAATACTACAATTTATTAATAAATTGACCTTTCATTAACATGTCTGTGGGGCTGTGTTCCACCATCAAGGCCAAACGGCTGAACTGTGATGCAGGTTTCGCGGTTGAAGGATCGGAAAGTTCTGGGTGCAAACATCGTTTTCATTATAGCACTCGAAAATCCTCCTCCTAACTGAGCCAGTGGGTATGTGTCATCACGCCTGAACTAATACGGAAGCCGGTTTTTGCTCTTTATATTTTGGGGAGTATACACGGCCAATATTAAAACACCCTAATCTTCCTCTTTCATGAGTCTGTGGATGTGTGCTCCATCATCACACCCAAACGACTTAACTGATGTAAAACGAATGTCCCTATTTGAGTAAAACGAACTGAAACGAGGAGCTTACTCCACTGAAATATCCACAAGAATATCCGAATTTATCAAATATCGCCCCTCCCGCCCGAATCCACACCTCCTAAATCCTATTAAAAACAAAACCACCCTTGGTCATGACGACACCCAACTTGAAACGCCGCATGGTTATGTATGGACGCATTATTATTCAATAGAGACTCCCTTTTGACAACTTTATACTCGAAAAAGCCGTCCGGTCCATTAGCATCGCATACAAGCTCCTTAGGCCGCCGGAGCGTTACCTTATTTCAAAAACACCCTTCGAAGTAGAAACTTTGGTTAGCAACCTATAAAACGAGGCTCCCGCACCCAAAAACTCTTTAGTCAGCTTAGAACACCATTATTTCTTCCGCAGAAAGTTGTGTGAAAGTTGACTGATGGTCATTCCGAACTTGGAAAACTAAACTTTGTCGTATAATATTCGACGCTTATCTGCCGTTTTTCTTGGGCGGTGTTTGCGAAATAGAGCCAAGGCAGTAGTTGTCCTCCTGAGTTACCTGGGGGCCTATTCACTAAGCCAAAGAGACATCTCTTTCAGGTCCGACTCTCTCTTTGGGCCAAATAGATTTTTATAGTATCCATGACAGGGTTATTCAGTAAATTTTCAAAGAGAGAGTTGGCGGCCATCTTGGCATTCTCGATCTCTTTCAGAGAGACATAAATTAGGTGTCTTCCGGCTTCCCTCGAAAGAGAGAGTCTATTTCTCGTTTGTTTCACAGTGATCGTGTAATATCCTCCTTCATCCGCAACCACATCGGTACTTTTGATCGTGTATTCTTTCATTTCATAAAGGTAAGTCAATTTTAATTAAAAATATATACATAATCATTGATTCATGAGTAAAAACGTCCAAGTACGGGTTGAGGTAGGTACCTACCTACCTAAGAGGTTCATTAGGTGTAGATATAACACAAGCATTAAAAGCCCCCTAATTCGACTTTTTCTGTTTATAATTGAGACTTTTTTCAATTTCATTTAAACTTTTATCCGATTCATGAGTAAAAACGTCCAAGTATGGATTGAGGTAGGTAGGTACCCATTGAATAGGTATTAAGAAATGCGTTCATTATTAAGGAATTGAACTCCCGGGGGCACGAACATCTCGCACTTCATGGATACTGTGGCATTTTCGTGTATTAGGATCCATATCTCTTTCTCAAGGTCTCTGGAGCTATTCTGTAAAATAGACGAACCCGGAGACATTGGAAGAGACTGTCTTCCCGGGGGAGACTATCTCTCGCGGGAGATTTTCAAAATAGATAATCTCTTTCCACTGTCTATTTTAGTGAACAGGCTTTTATGGCGATGAAAGCTCGTTACGAAACAGTTTTGATTGAATGATGGAAAAAATCCAGTCCTAGTACAGTTGGATGCGCTTTAGTAAAGCAATCATGGAGATCACGAATTTGTCAAAGAAAAAGTAGTCAAGGTGGTCATTCGGGACGATACAAGTTTTACCTTAATTACCGGTCGTATCAGGTAACTTGTACCTGTTCTGCCTTCTGCGTACTCTTATGCATTTATGTGTATCTATTTCCCTCAAGCCACCATCCTATATCATATTAGGTGCGTTTATATCAATTTTTGGTTCACAATCGAGCCACAATGATTGTACCAGCTAGTACAAGTGCCAGGACCATTATGTAATCTCAAAACACGAGTTTCTCCAAAAATTCGCTCCTTGCTTTCTAATATTTTTCATCTGAACTGACAAAAGCCCTAGAGACATCCGAAGACGAGTTCAATAATCACCTGTGATTTTTGAAGGAATATTCTGAGAAAATTCAGGAAGTTGAGTGTGCCGTACTCGAGACTCACGTGGCCCCATGGCATACGACATAATGGCATGGATACGACACAG
This sequence comes from Leptopterna dolabrata, assembly GCA_954871275.1. Classification (NCBI taxonomy): domain Eukaryota; kingdom Metazoa; phylum Arthropoda; class Insecta; order Hemiptera; family Miridae; genus Leptopterna; species Leptopterna dolabrata. The sequence continues at coordinate 26,506,001 of OX940988.1, forward strand.
TCTTGCTGTTTTTTTATACCTATATTATGAGTTTTAATTATGTCATTATAAATAAGATCAATACGGTTGATCGTAGGGTTACAAAATAACGCGCGGAGTGTAGATAGTTTAAAAACTTGGAAATCTCCGAATGTCTCGTTAAGGGCAAAACGTTAAGATGCTATAAAGATAAACCATTTGGATGGCTACGTCGTAAAGTAATCGAACTTAATCGGAAACGATTTTATTCGAGTGTCCGTTAAATTGAATGCACTCAGCGTGTACAGCAGACCGACGGATATCGGGTTTCCTCCTTCCGTAAATAAACCCAACTCGGTCAAACCTTCTCGAAGGAGGAGAAAGAAGTAAAATAAATAAATAAAAAACGGCTCAACACCCGGGGGGGAAAAACGCAGAGTGAACGGAAACTCTGACCGAGTCCCTGACCTGAATACATAGATTCAGCACATTTCAATAGGAACGACACTGAACCGAGAAAGCAAGTTCTTTGGATCTGATACCTTTTCGTTTATTTTATTTTTTATTAAATTCGAGAAGGGGTTTTCTTCAACCTCAGAGATATTGATCTAACGAAAGAAGTCTAGAGTAAGTAGTGTTCCAGAGTTGTAAAAGTTTGATGACCCGAGGGGAGGGGAGCTTATAAGGAGGCGTGTTTTTGTGCAAGATGAACTTGGATGGGAATTAGAACCATTCAAAGTGGGAGAACTGTATCACAAACTTTGACTGCAGAGAATTAAAAACAGCAGTTCGCAGCCATACAAGTTTATGAAGGAAATGTCAAACGACCATAACCACTGATTTGAATTGTGCCTCGGACTACATCAATGCTCACTGGCGTGGTGCAACCTATTATAACCTCACATCCGCTGACTGTAAGGTTACTTTTGACATTTTCGCGTCTTTACTTTGGCACAAAAACTCGAAAAGCGTTACCGAAAAGCGACAGGATTTAAAAAAAAAACGCTTGCGTACAAGTCCGACCCACAGTGGCATTTTCATGTTGTATCACAAGCTTTATCTTGACAGTTGGTAGGTAACTAAGAATCATTCTCGCTTGTTCTTTCTTCATCATCAGAAAAGAAATTGTAACGCTGTTTGGTGTGATTTCTCAATATTGCGCTCTTTCACACAACCTGAGCTGTTTCGCGGCCACATCATCAGTTTCTTACGCGCACGATACTCTCGTTGTCTTTCGGTTTGCAATTTCCTTTTCCTCTCGGATAACCATCGCGTTTGTAGGAATCGCTTATATTTTTCTTTGCCGGCGGTGTTTGGCGAGAAAGGAGTATCGATAATGAACTGACGAAACTCTTCCGAATCCTCCGGAACTACGTAATCGCAATTTACAAAGGAACCTGTTCATACACAAAACGGGTGATCACAATTTATTAACAAAGGAACCTCTTCTTAATCTTGATTCAGGACTTGAAAATAAGTTCAACAATTTAGGGATAATTCACGGAATCATTTAGGGGTTGCAAGGTTACCAAGATTCGGGTTACACAGTGGTGAAAGGTTACCACATTCGATGGTACTAGAAAACAATGACTTTCTCCATTACCTATGTTGCTGACTACCTTGTTTACCCACCTTTTTTTTCATCATGCTCAGCTCAGCTACCCACAAGGTACGGAGGTGCGGTTAACAAGAGAATATTCAATAAAACGCTGCAAATCCCTGCACAACGGTTTATTATTTTGTACAGAATACGATATTTTGTACGGAACCCATAACCCGAATTTCATCAATTTTGTTTCATGGTAACTATGAAAAGTGGCCAGTACGGCGTACAGACAGAAATATTTTTATTGCATTTTCGGATTCTACATACCTTGAAACGTAAACCATCAAATTTTGAGGGGGGGGGGGGGGTTAGAATTTTTTTTTTTTTTTCATGCTCGATTCCAATGGTTCATTATTGAAAATAATAAACAAAAATCACACGATTCCAACGAGTGGTGAGGTTTTTTGTACGATGAAAAATGGCACACATGAATCTCCGTAGAAACGAATCGGTTGTAAGCGAAAATCATCAGAAATGGTGCATAACGCGTTTTCCTGTCGCTTTTTCGCTTTTCGAGTTTGTGCGCCAATGCAAAGACAAGAAAATGTCAATATATTATCTTTGCGCACTTGCGCACTCCTTTTTCGTCAATAACCCCATCGGAAGAGGTTGCAGTTCGTATGAGATGAATCATTCGTTCAGCTCTTCACAGGACTGCTTCAGAACAGGGAACAGCGTGATGGGGTCATCTGAATGCCATACAGTGTTCTGTAATAACACGCTACATACATGGAGATTCCCTAATAACCGTACCGATAGGCCACGCCATATACAGACACAATGGTATGTATTCGTTCGAGAATGTATAGGTCTACTGTACTTCAAAATGTAAAACAATGATGCATTTGACACTATGCACAGTAGTACACGCTGTTAAAAATAAAAAACCATACCATCATACATCATGGTAATGGTCAAAACCTGTACAATTTTTAGGGAATGTATAGTAGATTCTGGTGGTTTGTAGCTACTTTCATTATTTCTGACCGTCAAAAACTCTTGACCCACTTACCTACTTCGAAAATTCACGTCTTCGAACTAATCCTTTGGTTTTACGTATGGAATCACGTAGCCAAGGTCAGATATCGTACTGTAGTGTGGCCAGAAGCTTCGAAAAAACCTAGTTTTGAATCCCATTTAGAGAATGTTTAGTAGAACAGTGAAATATATGCTTCAAGTAGTTGAAAACATTTTGGCAACAAACTAAAATCAATGATCCACAACCAACCCCAAAAGTATATCCCCCCATCCTTATTTCTCACTGGCTTCTCGAATATTTAAAGCCGAAAAAGAACACATAAATTCATGAAGGATTTATTTGTCGAAAGCTCACTTGAGTTGGGGGTTTACTATCACCGCCTCCTTAGCCCGACGTCTTCGGAACGACCTCTAGAGAGCAATTAGAGAAACCCAAATATTTTTCGTCAAGTTTTTCAATTTTACTTCATCGAAAGAGTATTTAGAAAGCAAAAGAAAAGAGAAACACTTCTGTAAGAGTTTATATATGCAGGTGCAAGTTTTTCTACTACAGCAGGAGCCGCTTATAGTAACCGACCGACTGGAAACAATCACTATACGCGACCAATCTCTATAAGTGCCTTCTACTGTATAATATACTTTGTGGTGATTTTAGTTATTGTGCGCGAATTGTGAGCCCCCCCCCCCCCCCCTAGAATTGACCTAATTTTGATTAATTATTTTTTGAGGAAATCTTCATTAAAACCGATAGTTATCTTCTGTTGCGGATCATCGTTCAATAGGTCCCACTTTTGGTGAATACACACCATTTTTGGGAGATTTCAGCCATTTTTTCCTATTTTGCCGACTTTTAACACATAAGAACTCAAAAACTGATCACTATAACCGACCTTTTGATCACTATAGCGGGCCAATTCTCTGTTTGTTTACATACAGCCGATGGGGGCCTGACTGTTTCTATCCTTATATTATCCTTTAACCACTTTTCTACAAAGCGACTTCTTCTGCATTACAAATTATTGTAATATTATTTGCAATTATTTATTATAAATAATAACCTTAGGTACGCTATGTATTTGTAACTGTCTACGTTCTAAAACATAAAGAATCTAATAAGCAGTTTGGTCTTTCGTATGGATAACAAGATTCATTCAATCAATACCACGTTTTGTATTAATGGAAGCATGAGCCTTGAGACGCTACATACATACGTGTAAGCTCTCGAGTATATCCACTGATTTATACTCCCATTTGGATGAGGGAGCCAACGGAGCTAGGTATACAGGGTTGCTCGAGTTGTGGTTACATCAGCCGGGGGGGGCTTGGAGTTGGGTGAATTCAATTTGACGAAAACCGTGACAGGAAGTTCTAGACGGGACAACACCAATCTGATATATATGATACATGAGATATATATATATATACGGTGTATTGCGCCGCGTTTGCGTCGACTGTTTGTGTATTAAGGTAGGTACCGCATTGAATATAGTGTCTAATTTAAGAAGAACCAGTGGTGATTTCTCCATTAAATAATGGAAAATGAAAAAATTGCCCCGAAATAAACACATTCTGGCGTCAATAAAGGCCCTGGATTTCGCTTATTTTTATTGCAGATTTGGATATCCATGATGACATTTAACACCCACCAGGACGGCATTGGTAAGCGTTAACTATGCGCACAGCGCGGAAACTGAGGTTTTGTAAGTGCAAATCAACTACCACACATGGCACATGGTTTTGTGGTATTTTTTTCACGCCGAATCAAGTGTGTGGAGATTTTCCAAAAGAAGCTGGGTTAATACGACTCGATGAGTACCGTGAGAGGAAGTTCTGAACGGCTCAACAGTAATCTGATACAAAAGCTACACCTATTGCGTGTGTTGTTCTTCGGCGAATTGCAGATGAGCTCACTACACAGAGATAATAAACACGCAGCAGCTTTGCAAATATTTACCTCGTACCTATTATGTGAACCAGAGTGTTCCCGGACAGCCTCTACCTATATCAATTACGTCAAGTATCTCATTAATAAACGGTGAACCTCAGTTCGTTCTGAATCAACTTTCAAACTTCCTACACCGTTGAACATAATAACGAAACGACTGAAGACGAAGAATTTAGCTGTTCTAATCAGTGTACCGACAGACAGATGTGTGGTCTTACTAGTATGCAGATTATTGACCTCTTTTCCCTCGGATCTTATCCTGATAAATACGGTTCAGTAGATTTGCTCTTATTTTCTTGAGACGGACGGATCAAAATCTCTCAGGATGATAATATTATGATTTCAATATCTGGAAAAACTGCTTCGGTAAATCTCTCAAGTTGCACAATCTTCTTTCATTTCTTGACAATTCTCAAGTACATCAGTTATGCGATGCACTTGTTCTATGGTAAGTAGGATGTTTTTCTCTGAATTCAAATTGGTGGTGAGGGATTAGCTCTTTCTCTTGAATGATGGTTGCAATCTTTGTATCAGCAATCTCTCAAGCTTATTACTGGTAGTAAATGATATCGATCTGCTGGACCTTTTGTCCTTGGATTCTTTCTCAGATTTCAGTATCACGATAACTTCTGCCACCTTCCAGCAGCAGGCGTACATATTTCAGTCACAATGCTGCGTTTATGAAATACCTACGGGTTCATTAGCATTCGCATGCCTTCCTCTGGAAGTTCGTTTTATCACATTTCCTGTAATAAGATCCAGGAGCCTTCCACGTCCACGTTAATGAAAGTTGTGATGAAAGTGTGGAAGTGTAAATTCCAAACGCCGTTATAAACAAATGGATAGGCGCGAGTGAGACTGGTAGAGAAGTTCAATACCTACGTTAGAAATGGATGTATCGACAAGTGAGTGACTGCGGTAATACCTATTCAACTCGTCAACAAACTAAAATTCTTCAAGCACATACAAGCAAGGTAAAATGGTGCAGTAACGTGGAGGTGATCAGGAAACACCGTCTGACCGAGTGCGACAACGGTTCAAGTCCTCCAGAATGACCGAATGAGCGGACTGACGAAGTGGGTGACTTTGGAGCCATTTTTGACGATTTTAGCGACTGTTGACATTGAACATCTTGAATCTGAATCACTTTATACGACAAGCAATATTTTTGACTATTAAAACAGTATTTTTATAACCTTTCTATGCAACTTCTGGTTAATTTATATCGAATCTCCCCTCCGCGATGAAGAGTTCACCACAGGGGTTGTTTCACCTCGTTCCGGCCTCTGCGATGAAGAGTTCACCGTGATTCAAAAATATGCTCACCCTCTTAACGGGAGACTCGCGAAAAGAAGGCAACGTCAGAAAATAAAAAAAGTTCGTTTCGGCACTTTAAAGGGAAATATGTTCAAACTTGGGCCTCCCCAACTTCCCAGCGGAGACGCGCTAAACTTATTCCCAGAGCCACATTTCGCGCTTAACCCAAGTTGCGCTCTATTTTGACTTTTTTTTGCGTTGTTGTAAGAACCAACAATTTTTTTTCTTTTTTCTTTTTTTTTCATTTTACAAAGTTATCAACGTGTAACCCAAGATCCCTTTTTTCTGGCGAGTGGAAGTGGGAGGTAGGCGCCTCGATAAAAGTTAAGGTCCACTAGAGCCACCCAGGAAAAGGCGTGTGGAAATTTACCTTTTTCGGCAGTTTTTTCCCCCCCCGAGCTTAAACAAGGTTTACTCGCAAAGGAAATGGGTGGGATCATTACGAAGGATTCGCAGGAGGCAAACAAAAACCTCTCACTTCGTAGAGGTTGGGGGAGGCTCAGGATACTCGACAAGAGTGTAAACAAAAAGGAGAAACTTTCTCTGTTGAAGGAGAAACTCAACTTGGTGAGGTCATCTTCACGATGTTTTCGAGTTTTTCTCGTATTTCTTTGTTTTCTTTTATCGTTTAGAGTTAGGGGTTTCGTTACCCCTTTCGAAGGGTAATGGAGGCGATCCACTGGTGCGGGTTGAATTTTATGTCTTTTATTTTTGTTCGAGCGTTTTTGGGGTTATATAGGAAGGAACTTTGTGGAGGACAATCTAATCGCCATGGCTTTGTAACCGTTCTGTAATGATCAGAACAGGATATTTAGGCAGTAAAGACTTTGAAGACCAGTCTGTTTACAACAAGAGCACCCAGGAGTCTGAAAGCTGTGGTTTAGATGCAGAGTCGAAAATACGGTGCAGGCGTTTAGTTCAAATAACGCAGTTAGGAGCGCAGCTAGTCCTACCATTCTAATCGGTGTAGTTGTATTCACTCCAACTGTAGTTCTACGACAAACTTCGGACCATATGATCCTCAAAATTCTCTGGTTAATAAAAGTCCTCCGGAGTCTTATCAACTTCTTATCAACTATCGAAACAACCGATATTCCGTGACTACTATTGATAGACCCGCGCACCATGCTCCCCGGGTTTCCCGCGACGTGGTAATAGATTCCCGAAATCGATAGTTGATAAGAAGTTGATAAGGGCCCTGGGGGCTTATAGTACCCAAGTACCAATTCTCTTAACAAGGTAGTCCACGCCTCAATCCTACTACTGAGGTAGCTAACTCCCCCTCTCCCAGCAACAGTACCACCGCTACCAATATTAACGTGAGAGGGGGGAGGGGGGGGGGGGGTAATTGTCCTTGTCTGATACTTCAAGTTGGATATCCAAATTTATAGCTTTTTCAAACCAAATTGGACATTTTCTAATCCAATTTGAACATTTTCCAAACCAATTCGGACATTTTTGCAAACCAATCTGGACATCTTCCAAACCAAATGGACACTAAACAATTTTGTATTTTATTCAATTAAATACTTTTTTATTCGCCCAATAAAAGAATAACTGCGTTGGTAGAACAATTGGTTAGGAAAATGCCCAAATTGGTTTGGGAAATATCCAAATCGGCTTGGAAAATGTCCAGATTGGTTTGGGAAATATCGAATTTGATTTGGAAATGCTATACATCACAAGATGCTCTCATCTTGTGATGTGACCAAACCAGACGTTGAACTTAGGGGTGAGGCTCAATACCAGGAAAAAACAGCTCGAATTATCGAGTAGCGACTTCATTAATACATATTATAACACGATTAAATAATTATCGACCACTCTCCTTATAGCGCGTCAAACTAAGTATTCAATCGCGAAGCCCCAACCAGACCAGAGCCATTAAACTGAGTAATACAAACCACACCCACTCCCTTTTCCATTCGAACCTCTTTAGCGAGCATAATGGAAAAACTCGAAGCCGTTAGAATCAAACCCGAGTTAATGCCTTTAAATCTACTCGGAACGGATTAACCCTCTGCCTGTTTGAGTGGTTTTGTATTTTTAATCAACCCCCACCACCTTTTTATCTTGCTTTTTGTTCACTTTGGTCGACTGGAATTTAGCGACTATCGATTCTATTGCTATCTGTAATACAAATCCGTAGTTCAAGTTCTTATAATTACCTGCCTATGCCTAATAATCCTATGGAACGGCTACTGTGTTTCCCATTCACGCTCAAAAGATTTATCCAACAACAGAATATTTGTCCTCTGCCTTTCATTATCGAGCAAAAAGAAGCATGAGAACCATCCGATGGTACTAAACCAAAAAACGCTGCAAATCCCTGCACAACGGTTTATTATTTTGTACAGAATAACCTTCTGTTACCGATCACAGCTCTCTGTATAGATAAACCGTCTATATAATATAATATGTAATATTCTATACATATTATGTAGATCGCAGACCCTCCGTAGGTTAGTATCTAACCCCGTACTCGTTACTAGGTACCTACCTAAATCAGGAGTTAAATGTTGCTAAAATAATTCTGTCAATGACAAGCAGTAACTGGAACGGCAAAAAGAAACGCAAATAATGAAGTTCTGAAGGAAAATTGTTGATGTGGAGTGAAATGGATGCCCCTTCTGCGTAGATCACTGTTTTCTGTGGTCTATACCTATAATTCACCGTTGGGTAATAACTTGCCCATCAATAATACTTCAACGGTTATTCAAGTCCGATCAACAAAATCCTGCCCCTTCTTGGTTGATGAACCGTTGTGTAATAATTTACCGTTGTGTAATAATTTACCATTGTGTAATAATTTACCCATCAACAATACTTCAACGTTTGTTCAAGTTTCAAAAGTACCGATCAACAAAATCCAGCCCCTTCTTGGTAGATGAACCGTTGTGTAATAAATTACCGTTGTGTAATAATTTACCATTATGAAATAATTTACCGTTGTGTAACAATTTAACGTTGTGTAATAATTTACCATTGTTTAATAATTTACCCATCAATAATACTTCAACGTTTGTTCAAGTTTCAGAAGTACCTACCAACAAAATCCAATAGTCCATCACTTGCCAAATGAAATAATATCGCAGAACAACCAACTCGACTTCATACAGCCATCCTTAATTATAATCAGGTGCTCCTTAGTGATGAATATCTGGGCCGGATTTATACCGTTTGATTCACGATCGTGTTGACGAAGCTTTTTGGTGCACACGAACGGCTGGACGTACAATGCTCCGGGTGGTCTCAAAAAATTGTTTAGCTCAAGACAAATTTAATAACGTAAAAAAAACCATACCCTTCTATCGGAAGTTTTCGAGCTACGGCGTTCTGAAAATTTCAACCCCTATTTTGAACCCCTTAGAGATGACTGACAGTAACGTCGAGCTTCGAGGACCAACTAGATCCCGAACGGAACCTATAACCGGAATTTCATCAATTTTTATTCACGGTAACTAAGAAAAGTGGCCCGTACGGCGTACGGCGGACAGACAGAAATATTGGTTTATTATTTTCAATAATGAACCATTGGAATCGAGCATGAAAAAAAAAATTCTTACCCCCCTCAAAATTTGATGGTTTACGTTTCAAGGTATGTAGAATCCAAAACTGCAATAAAAATATTTCTGTCTGTCCGCCGTACGGGCCACTTTTCTTAGTTACCATGAAAGAAAATTGATGAAATTCGGGTTATAGGTTCCGTTCGCTGTCTAGTTGGTCCTCGAAGCTCGACGTTACTGTGAGTCATCTCTAAGGGGTTCAAAATAGGGGTTGCAATTTTCAAAACGCCTATACCATTTTTTTACGTGAATATTTTTACGGTTTTAAATAGTTCTTGAACTTGCGAGTTTTTTAAGACCATCCGGAGCGTCGTACGTCCAGCCGTTCGTTCACAGTAAGGCCCCGAAGTTTGCACCGGCAGACATTTTCGACTCCAGTGTGAATGAAATTGTATACAATTCAAACCAAATCTCGTAACCAGAGACGCGCCCACAATAGGAAATTTGGCGGAGATGAAATCATTGCTAGGGATCACCTGATTATATTGGCGGAGTATGAAGTCGAGTTGGTTGTTCTGTGATATTATTTCATTTGAAAAATGATGGCTCTTTTGGAGTTTGTTGGTAGGTAGTGAAACTTGAACAAACGTTGAAGTATTATTGATGGGTAAATTATTACTACGGTAAATCATTACTCAACGGTAAATTATTACACAACGGTTCATTATACCATCTACGTAGAAGGGGCTGGAGTTTGTTGGTAGGTACTTTCGCAACTTTTTTCACTCCTCATCAACAATTTCTTTTCAGAACTTCATTATGTGTGTTTCTTTTTGTTAGGTACTGTTTGTCATCGGCAGAATTATTTTAGCAACATTTAACTCGTGATTTAGGTAGGTACCTAGTAACGAGTACGGGGTTTGGTACTAACCTACGGAGGGTCTGCGATCTACATAATATGTATAGAACAGTACATATTATATTATATAGACGGGTTATCTATACATAGAGCTGTGATCTGTAACGGAAGGGTATTCTATACAAAATAATAAACCGTTGTGCAGGGATTTGCCGCGTTTTTATTGCAGTTTTGGATTCTAAATACTTTGAAACGTAAACCATCAAATTTTGAGGGGGGGTAAGAATTTTTATTTTTTTTTCATGCTCGATTCCAATGGTTCATTATTGAAAATAATAAACCAAAACAAGCCCTCAGAAAACCTTGCAGCAATAAATTGTTGTCCCGACATTCATTTCAGCTAATCTCGATGTTTCTATGGGGAAGCGAATTTTTAATGTGGGGCTTTTTGATCACTTTTTTTAGTGAGGAAAGAGCGGGGGGGAGGGGGATAGTTAACAATGCGCAAGCCGCAATTTTCCATTAAATTACGAATGGTTTTTATAGTTGTTCTCTCAGTTTTGAGACAGTTAGGGAAGACAACTGGGAAAACTAATTTAGTACCAGCAATATGGTATAGGTGCTATAATAATTATCTAGACTGTGACAATAGCTGCACAGTATCGTCACGGGAACTGTTTCTTGGAACCTCTGGGACTCAAGGAACAGTTCTTCGGCTTCCACCTCTTCTGAAACCCCCGAGAGCAAGTTAGTTGTCCTGAAGCCTTTCCATCGGTGAGCCATTTGAATAGAATTCTAGTAACCACCAGTATTCTAAATCTTAGAATCCTCCCTTAGAACTCTGAACCTAAACCTTTATTGGAGAAATACAAGTTTCCTGGTTAAATCTCAAATACCTACTTGTTCTCATTCCTCAAACATTCCTTAATCACCATTAAGAAGGTCCGCGGAAATTAATTTCCCTATAATACAATTCTTAACCTTATTGGCTGGCAGAATGTATTATTACATTTTTAGTGAGGTTACTGGGACCCCAGCAATTGAGTTAGAAACCCTCTCTTGAACTGGTTCACCTTGAATTTTCCTCCTCTATCAAGTGCCAGCACCTTACAAGACTGATTTATATAGTATGCTAATAATGTAATATAGTACATTATATAGGTGCATATATTTATGTAGTATAGGTAGGTGCTATAATATCTAGACGCGTTCCAGTAGTGCACGTACCCTGCATTGCATGGACTACTCACCCAGGTGTTTCAAAGACCAGCAAGTAACTACCTGGTGAGGCGGTAAAGTTCGCGTTTCAATCAACGTCGCTGTGCAAAGGCGTTGGCTTAACCCTTAACGACACATCCGATACCTCCGACCGCAGCCCTACAATCACCACGGAGCTGTTTCATCAAACGACATCCTCCCAGATCACCAGCCCTTACTGGGTCGTCAGACATCTCATCAAACCCGACTCACACAAACATCTCATTAACACAAATCATCACCGGCTCGCCATTTTCTTACTTTATGCACACAATCAATGCACACAACCAAGCATAGTTTGCTATAGTTTGCTAGGTGAATTAGTGTTCCAATCAAACAGCACTGCAAAGCGGAATGCGGCAAACCTAACAAAGCTGTCATTCCTGATGGCAAGCAGCTGTCAAAATCTCTACTATTACAGGGAGACGAGATAACTAGAAGGCAAAAAGTTAAGAATAAAGGATTATATTACTTATCACATGTAAAACATAAGATTACACGAAAAATAGTACTAAATATGAGCATCGGATGATTAAAATAAAATGTTACTTGCAACTGATGAATTCATGTTTTTAGTGATACAGCAAAATAATTTGTATAGAAAAATCGTCATAATATTAAGGAATGAAAACGTTTTACGTTTTATTAAGGAACAATAACTGTTTTATAGTTTTATTGTAAATTTCACGAGCTAATGCCCAATTTCAATACAAATTGAATGACATACTCTTACATATACTATACATCATTCAAAAATTCAACAGTACTTATATAAACAACAGACCTTAAATTACATGTAGAGTGGTAACAAATGCTCAGCTAAATAATGAAAAGAAAACAGATATAACACAGGAAGGATTAACATAACAAACCCTAATCTACGTCCATCTCACGCACACGATTATCATCTATACATATAATAAAACAGTGTCTGTTTGTTTGTTTGTTTGTCTCGGCATCAATTGAGAACGGCTGAACGTAGAAAGTTGCGGCTGGTACCATTTGACGCAGAATTTATCTGGAAAGGTTTATGAAAAAACCGCATTTGAATCTGTCCATCCGTTGAAACGCTATGAATGAAATACTACTAAAAAACGTGTTATAATCACTTCTATGAGGACGTTTATGCTTATAATAACTTTGAACGGTTGGACGTAAATCCGATTGTAATTAGATTCTGGATTCAGCTCGACGAGTACATTCAAGTGGTACTTCAATCAGGATGTTAGTGGGAGGGGGGTACAGGTTATGAGAGGGGGGGGGGGGGTCTACAGGAATTTCAAAACTACTTGACCAATTGGAGTGCAACTTTGGGAATTTGTTGTGTGAACATTGAGGAATGTTTCTAACCAGGTAGGGGGTTCATAGGATACGGGGGGGGGGGGGGGTTAAAGGCAGTTAGGGTTGGCATTGGGGAAGGTTTCTGATCAGCTGAGGAGGGGGGGACACAGGCATATTAAAATACATGACCGTTGGCTCCATTTGTTTAAATCGCAGCAACACGCGTCGGTTCAAATAGTATAATATATCATAAAACAGTGTCAGTCTGTTTGTTTGTCTTGGCATCGATAAATGAGAACGGCTGAACGTAGAAGGTGGTATCTGTTATGAGTGGGGCCTGTCCTAAAGGGGGTGTCTGTTCTACCGTTGCGAAGCGCGGGTACACAGCTAGTTCTATATACGGTTAAAATATGAATCGTCCCCTCAACGAATGTACTACTCAAAACGGGAAGTTTACAATAGCACTAAAAATACCGAAAAGACGAAGAATAGAAAGATAATTGATTCACGTTAAACTGCAATTGAAGGGTACACCTATTTTTTCGTACAATAAAGCATAATAAAAAAAATATATAACGCTTTATGATCTGATGGTTGTGTCACACAAATAGTTTTCCAAATTCATAAATCATGAAAACTCATAAATTATTAATCTATTTTTCCTTGAAGTCCAATATCCTTTACTGGATACATTCAAGTTCTCTAATTCGATGCATATCCCATCGCTCGTAAACATTCTGACATCTAGACCAGATGCTTTAAACTCTGCTACAGCTAAAAATTTAGTCGCTTCCAATTTTTGTGCGTAGGTATAAAGCGCGAAGCGATGGAGGTAAAAAAGCTGAGAAACCATTCCAACTTGTGCAGGCTGTTTTCTGGGATCCAAGGACCCTCAAATGGGCAGATTCAAGTAGGGATGGGCGTTTCTGTTCTTTTTGAGAAACGAAACGAAACATTTCGTTAATTTTACGAAACAGTTTCGGGAAAGCTGTTTCAAAATAACAGCTTCGGCAACAATAACGCTTCAAGTAATTTCGGCACGGCCAAAACAACACGCGAAACTGTTCCTTCGTTTTTCCTGCTGCGAAGCTGTCTCCCGCAACGGAATTAGCGGCACTAGACCAATATTGGCAACCTTGGTACCCGAAATCTTGGTACCCAGACCGTAAAAGTTTGTTTCGTCTTTGGCCGCTCTTTTGAAACAGTTGTTTCAGGTTTTGAGAAACTGTTTCGTCGTTTCTGTCAAGAAACACTTTCTTCGAAACAGTTTCACGTTTTTTTCCCATCTCTAGATTCAAGTAAGTTGCTTCCCCCCAATTTCCAAGATTATTACGAAATACTCTATTTTCTATGAAATATGGGATATGGGTGATAGATACTGTATTGTTGAGTTACTGTTTCCATTCTCAATTGGCTTCGATTTTGTTGTATTACTGATGTTTAACTTGAAACGTATACGAGAAAGAAAACAGAAATTCTATTCCTAAACATAAAATGAAGAAGACCGGGTTTGAAAGAGATTTGAATTTGAATACCGGATTACGTAGCTATTTCAATATTTTACCACAATATTCTACCCATAATACAGAGCTCTGGGTGAATTGAATACGAAATGAAGACTCGACATTGACGAGAACGATGATATCTTGGGTTCGAGTGAGTCAGGAGGCCCTAACAGATTTCACTGAAGGATTTAGTTCTGAAGTGGTGATTTGCGTGTTGGAATGAAGGTCCGAAATTCCCATTCCAATAACCCTCTCGACAGACCTACTTCTCCTAAGGCTCTTAACCCTCTCGGCCCTATCAACCAGGTTTCGACAGTGCACCAACAGAGACCCGTGGGCGAGGGGCAGACAGGAGAATGGTGAAGTTTTTGACAAAGAGGGCGTGGCCGTGGTTTTAGACGAGAGGATGGGTGAGTCTTCGGTAACTTAAATGAAAGTGAAGCCTTTGTCTCGTCAACAGGGCTTAATTTCGAGTGGGGAGTCACGAAAAGGCGAAAGAGCCATTGTGAACTGATTGTTTGAAACAGGTGGAAGAAAACATTTCGATTTCTCATAATATTACATAACCTATTATATAGTGTTGTTCTATCAATACCTATTTAAGTTGGGAATGGGCCGTAGACATTACAACGCACTTAATTCCAGACTGATCCGCGTAATCTATGGATTCAAGACCTGTAGATTCTTTAACTCCTCTGTTCTAAAGAGAAAAGTTGGAATAGGAGGTTTTAAGGGGAGTCGTTTCGAGTTTCCGACCATGTCACTAATATACCTACCCCTACCATTTACCGTTCGTCAGAGAACCACGACCAAACCCAAAAAAAAACTTGACCTAGCTACTTACTGGATACTATTACCAAACTTTTTATAATAATCTGAAAGGAAGGCAAATTTCCTGTTTGAGTGGAATAGCCGAGAACCCGGCCTAAAATCAGCAACACCTATTGAATTGCGTTGAATGAGGAGGTAGGTGGGTGGGATCTAGTCCGTACAGAACACTGATGTATTCACCCACTGCGATTACCAGGATTACAGTGTGAGCCAGGGTACAGCCTTAAGGCCGCTAGCTTTTCTACTGCACATCAATGAGATAAGTACTTTGGAACTGAAAAGTAGACCATTTGCAAATATCGCACCAATAAACACGAGTGTCACTTGGGAAAATTGTACAAAGGATACCATTGATGATTTCAGTGATATTAATCAACTTCTAATAGAATCAGAATTAACTATTAATTTAAATAAATGCGTTCATTTACTAGTGGGCACTTGTGTACAGTGCTACCCGGATGACATTTATGCGTATACGCACGCCTTTTGTGAAGATTCACGTGATTCTTTGTTATGGCGCAGGAACAGCCATCAAGATACTTGGGTGTAAATTTTTATCAATCGTTGAAGGGTATACATATTCAGTTACTATTAGACAAACTAAGGAAATGTTCTTTTGTACTATCATCAATTAATATCTTTACCTCGGCACATTCTAAAGACAGTGTACAGTGCATGGGCACAATCACTGTTACGGTTTGGTATTATAATATGGGGGGGTGGGGGTGGGGGGTACGTATAAGACAGTGGTAGATAGGTCCATTAGATAAAATGCAGAAAAAACTAATGAAGTACACATTTAAGAGACCAATGCGTCACCCCACGGAAAATCTCTTTCGGGAGCTTAAACTACTCAAGTTATCAGCTATAATTATGTAAAAACGCTGCAAAGTCCTTGTCACATGGGTTTATTATTCTATTGGAGTTATAGAGATTCTTGTTGGCAGTTAAATTTATAGTTTCTTTCATGTGGAATGATTGAAATAGCTATTTCTGATGATTTCCACCAATTTTGGCCCCCAAAACATGAAATAGGTACACTTTTTTTCCCCCAGATCATCTTTGATCATTGGTAGTGCGATTTAATGGTCTTGATTCAGCTGTTTACACTTTTTCTAATGTTAGTATACACATTGATGGTGATTTCAGACAGTTTTCCAGGTTTTTGACTTAAAAAAAACCAATTTTGGGAGCTGAACCAATGGTAAAACCTCAATTTCCGCGTCTTTGGCCAAAATCGACTTCATATTCGGTATTCTCGTCCCCAAAAACATGGAAAACGATACCTCAAAAGCTCATTTTACTAACATGTTGCTAAAACGCAAAAAGTACCTATTTTTACACACATTTTCACTCATAACACCCCTGGGTATATTCCGATCGGGCTGAAAAGTTTCGGGACACAACTAGGGCCCAAATGGAGCATGTGTGCGAAAGAACGACTTTTTTAGATCTAAAATGAAGCCTGTACACGTGATACGGCGTTTTTGGAATCTACGCACCTTGAAACGGAAAAGAAAAAAGTTTGAGGGGGTGTTATAAAAATTTTTTGCTGAGCGAATACATAGGTGTATTATTCACAGAATAATAAACCAAAATACTGTAATGTACTTCACCAAAAATAAAAGTAAATTTAAGTTCAGGTTCCGCTATATTAGAGATAACCCGTATAGAATGGAAATGAGAATAACTTTAGACTCAGTTTTAGTTAGGCACAACACCTATCGGAAAGTGATTTGCACATATTTAGGAAAAGAAGTAATAAAATCAAACTATGTACCTACCTATATAACTGATATAAAGACGTCTAAAAATAATAAATTAGTGGCAATAAACATTAAAAAAAAGATAAAAATAACAGTACGGCAACTGAATTTAGTCTCATAATTTTGGAGTACATACAAATTTTGTGAGCGTAATGGGACGAGTCTGTTACTGAACACTAGCTCTACAGAGCTGTTCAGTGACATTTCGCCATTTATTACATGGTATTTGCTATGTTCAAATGGGGAAATAAACATTCGTTTCATTTCACTTTCAACATAGGCACAATAGAATTCCCGGGTGATCATCGCAATCCACGAACAGGTACCTTAAAACACAATGGATCTTCAACTTGTGTTTCAAGGAGTTTCGCCTCCATTGGTTTCCGAAGAGACTGGCTGTTTGAAGAGGAAGCCAGACGGAACAGGGCGTTGTAACGATTAGTCTTATATTACGCCCTGCGGCAGCAGTCCGATCAATCAGGTTAATTATTCGCTCAGTCAGGACCCCCTCCACTGCTTCCGTATCCCCGGGACAAGCCAGAGGCGACTGTCAATGCTCGCTGTGTCAACTGAGCTCAGCAGCCAGAGCTTCTGATGCGCCTATTTCAATATGAACAGTTTGATAGCGTTACCATCGACCGATCATAGCACCGTCAAACCCTCACTCACGCAATGGCCATTAATTTGATCAATCACATTGTCCACAGAGACCAATTTACATTACTGTTCGACAATCTCTTCACTCACAAGGATACAGGAATTCGAGAATAGGTTTTAACGAATAACATAGGTCATCAAGACATATAATTAGGGCGTTGTATAATAATCAAAATAATCACCAAATACGAGTATACAAGACTAATAATAGTATTATAAATATGTGGCAAAAAACACAAAGTTCCTTTATTTATCAAAATTTAACAACTTACAGAAAATTCCTTTTTCTACCAGAGGCGTCAAAACTTGAATGTTGTGATTTCTACGATTTGGTAAATACAGGAATTCATTACTTCTCAGGTCCAGTAATTAATATAGGTATTTTACCGAGCAGTTGCAGCTCTCAATTATCGTCATAGTTGCATTTCAGCGTCCAAAGGGTTTCAAATATATGGTATGTTGATTTTGAAAATATGGACGTTTTGGTATGTAGAATATGGCATGTTGACTAAAAATCGTGGGGAAAAAACAGTTATGCTTGTAGTAAGACTTTATTGTATCATACTCGACGTAAATTCTACTTCGCACAAAGTAGATTTAGCTGCGTTTTTCGAATTGATCGTTCAATTTTTTTTTTTTTTTGCTCAATAAAATTCTAAAATATTGAAGACAACTATTACTGTCTGCCACAAAAAAATGCAAGTACTTAGGAAATTTAATTAAGATCAGCATGAAATTTCCCAGAAGGCATTCAGGTTGGTATGGTCTATCTGGAATCACTCTACAAAACGTTCAAATAGTGACCAGTGCATTGTGCGTTGTATCTGAGTCACTTCACACAGAGGGAGACTATATTTTTTCAAATCTCCATCGTTTGTAAGTTAGCGCTCGACGAAAAGGGGGATAATTCTTGCTGCCGGGCCGTATTTTTATGGCCTGTTTGAACGCTCCATTCTCATTTTTTCTCACTCTCGCGGGGATTTTTCTCGTCTTTTCCCGCCGTCCGAGAGGGAGAAAAAGTGCGGTGAGAGACGAGCGGAGCGTGACCGAGAATCAACAAGGATCCGTCGGCTTCATTCATTTTCACGAGCACGGAAGCTGCGTTAAGCCGTCGCGGTTCATCTTCTTATCCCCGTGGACCCACATCAGTCTTAACCAACGGTTGTGGGGTGGGAACTCGCGAATAAAGCCGATTTGTGCTTCGCCAGTACCGAAGGCACAGAAACCTTGTACATGGAAGAACAAGAAACCTCCTGAATGAACAGGTCGCGAAGTTGGAAGGTGAGAAGCCAATGCCAGTACCTAATGACACGTAGGTGTACTAATGACTTTCCTAATGACTTTCCGGATTTTGAAAGGACGTGTCAAGTTGTTCATGGAAACCACCGGTCACTGACGGCAGTAACAACACGTACAATTCATAGACATCGTCCTTTTCTGGTCATACATCAGGCACCCACAGGAGGCACCTGGTACGTGGACCACTGGTTTTTAGAATCTGATTTTCAAGAAAAGCCTCGGAAGATCCTCTTTCTAAAACATCAAGCTAATCTTATGACACCGTACTGACGATGAAATTCATTTTGAGTGTACCTACTTACCAACAAAATTTAATAAGCTCCTAATATCTTCCAGTTTCCATGACATCGAAGCATCGGTATCTTGTAGTAACATAAATATTATTATGCTATTACAGCTGATAGGACTTCACAGTTCTGTTAGGAACCTGCATTGAAAGTAAATCATGTTATGTAGTTAGTGCACAATTCGCAGGGTACCTACATAATTCGATGGTACCTTCGAATACATGTAGAGTACGTTGATTGAATGAAATCCAGAAGAAAAGTAAATATTTCGACGCATTTCAGGTGAAACGGCGTGAAAATTAGTGACATGAAAGGATGGCGTGTCCCATTGTATTTTTACTGATCATCGCGCAAACCGGTTTCAGCTCATGTTCCATGGACGAAGTAAGCTTTCATGTTTCCTGTAATTGTCATGTCCTCAATCGACAGAGGTAAACCCCAAATCTGTTATACACACGAAACGTTTGAATGAAATTGAAATAGAACCCGTCGGGTTCGCAAATCACCATGTAGAAGAGACACAACTAGAGAGTACACAATATGAAAAATACTAACACAAACTCTAAATATGAATGAACCTCCACCAACGCATTTTTACTCTCTGTTTTAATATGTATCATGTCATGGTCTTTTATTCCACATTTTCCTCCTGCACATGAAACATAGGGATTCAAGTTTAATGAAAATAATATTTCTAGGCTAAAGCTGGAGAGAAGCTGATGACGTCACTGCAGAGGGTGCAAACCAAACTCCACGCCATACGTTCCATCATAACCAATTACTCGGATCATTTTTGCAGATCGAATCTGAATAACACGGCCGTCCGATTGGCCACCTTGCAGAATTGTGCAAGTAGGAAAATATATACTATCATAAATATTTATGTACTACCTTCCCAGGCCTTGTTTAAATCTCATCCGCTTTCGGATAATAATTGACTGGTAATTAAAATAAACCATGGGGAACTTCCATGTAGTCGGAATGTCTCAATTTCACCACAAAATTGGATTCAGTACCCTCGAGAACATCTAAACACCAAGCATGAAATTCCATCAGGGTAAGCTGTGGACAAGGATGGGAAGAAAGCGAGTGAAGTCCATGAAGTTCCAGAGGTGGATTGAGTCCCCCCTCAAGCAGGGATGTGGCTGCAAAAGCTAAGCGTGGATTCTATAAAGTAAATTCCACGAGGATCTCGCTTGAGCGACGGTGGCGGAGCACGTTGAAATCATAGGCAATAGCCCTCCATCAAACATTCAAACTCAAAAACAACAGCTCTAGCACTGCCTCAAACGGACACTGTCGAAACCACGTAGTATCTATTCGAGCCTTATTTTTGTTCCTAACATGTTTGCTCACCGCCAGTTAGGTGGCTACCTATTTAGTCACGGGATCATGAATCCTCGAGACAAAATCAAAATTAGGTCATTTTCGTCCACTTTTTTGTCATTTTCGCGAAACTAGGCTAATGCATGAAATAGTGTGCCTATGTCTGAGGTTATTTGCAGATCATCAGACGTACGTCAGAGACGAGTGGATGAAGGCGATGAATCCGACGCTGTTCGAACTCAGGCATTTCCGGCGGACTCTGCTCAAAGTGACGGGAGCTCGCAAAGTGCTCAGCCCTTACTTCTTGTCGAAAATATCTAACTTTATACAAGACGAGGAGAATATTATGGGTGAGTAATAGGAGAATCAATACATAAATTCAAGCTGGTGGGCTGCAATCAGAGAAGTTCACAATCAGTATGAACTGCCACTATACTGACAGGAGTCACCAGTAAGTATCAGTTATAGCATTCATAGCCCTTTGGAGGAATGGGGGGGGGGGGATTTAAACAATTTGATTTGCCTGCATCCAGTTTAGGTATGATTCAGCGATCAGTTCAGCAATGCAAACATAAGCTTCGATAGTTCAGTTTTTATGTACGTAGTTACGTACCAACATAGATCATATTTATATTAAAAATGCCATTTATTATGGAACGTAATATGAAATATTTATGCAGGTGATTTCACTGCATTTCAGTTGATGCGATCAGAACGGCCACCGAAATTTGTGTGACGGACCAAGATGATTCGCCCGAAACGCAGACCATCGTGCAGGAACTGAATAAATTCGGGGTCCATCACCCGTGGTCACCAACGGCGGAAGAGCTCGACACAACCACGCCGTCCACTGCAATGACGACTGAGTCGACAGGGTCGATCGCGACAACTACCGTCGCCCCGATGAAGATTATCGATGGGTCTGAAACTTGCCGATTGCCTCATTAGACTCATTAGACAGTTTTTGTACTTCCCGTCATCTTTACACGTTCAACCGTGGGACTGATACGTCACAAGATGATAGGGAAGGCCGACCAATGAGCTTCAAGCATTCTCTACACGTCTACTTGAAGTTCTTCCCGCGTACGTGAAGAACTACAAGTTACGGGAAGAGAAGAGAATGCTTCAATCTCACTGTCTTCCCGTATTAACGTGTAGAAATGACAGGTGTGACAGAGCGTAACAGTGGGAGTGGACCCTCGAGAGTCCCCCTCCTAGATCAGCGAGATTATCGATTAGGCTTCTGCTCACCGATCCCGTCTCCACCGGGAGAAAAAATTTATAGAGAACAGCCACACTGTTACACTGCTCCTCACATGACATACTTCTGGCAAGCAGAAGTATGAGACAGAAAAGGGGGAATGAAAAGTAGTATGAAGTTCTAGTTCAGGAAAAGACATCTGAACAACTTCAAGGTAACTAACCTCCATCGTAATGGCCTCGTCGTGGGTTCTCAATAATACTTACTGGCGGAGAACAAAGCTCCTACATACGAGTATTGGCGGATAATGTTGTCAGAGGTTGTTGTCCAGTGAATTGTGCTCATCTGCAACAACCTCCATCGTTAGGATGAAACAACTATTGGGACTTGTAAATTGGGACATGGCATCACCTTCTAATGAGCTCAGTATATTCTAATTATACCGACACTCTTAAAGGTGGTGGGGAAGCCAATAGATGTATGTATTATCAAAGGGACAGGCTGTTAGTAAAGGAATCCTTCTGGGAAACCTTTGGGCTTATCCTTCTGGTAAGCCCACAAAAAGTGGATGGAGTATGGTGAAGTGCTCAGCGCATACTACCGAACCACGCACTGCTACCATGTGACAAAGTGTGACAGTGGGAGTGAACCCTCGAGAGTCCCTCTCCTAGACCAGCGAGATTATCACCAGCTAAGAAGGGATATTGATTAGGCTTCCTCTCACCGATCCCGTCTCCACCGGAAGAAAAAATGTATCGAGAACAGCCACGCTGTTACACGGGAAGTACAAAAACTGTCTACTATAATTGGGCTCGTTGACTTACCTACGGGGAAATTCCAATTAGTTGGGAGAAATAACGAATATTTTACTCAATAACTACGAGGGAGTCAAAACCACAGTCATGAAGATTGCATGTACGTTTCTCTGTCTCGATACTTTTGACGTCAGAAAGTTCTCCCTCCACGCCATAGTTTGAATTTAGCCGACACATGGTTTTAGCAGGAGCGAGTACTGTCAGCACATGTTAGCAACAGGTTACGGCAACAGCAGGTTGGAAAAGGAATGTTTCTTTCACTCCACGGGTCACCTTAGAGAAAATATGAGAAATATAGGACATTGGTGGGTACATATCACTGTCTTAGTATGGCGTTTCACGACTGTGGTCTACATTGCTCAGCCAATAAAATGGAAACCTGCGTCAAGTCATGTCTGTCTCAACCAAGTGATGGTTGATTTGATATGATTTGGATTGAATATGCCGAGCACCTAGCCCTTGCCGATAAGTGAAATCTTCGCAATTAATTAATAAAATCGAATTTCACTTGGATAACGAAAATAGGGTATACTTTCATCTCAATCTTTAAATTCAAATAAATAAAAAACCTGTTGTGGCTTTTCTTTCTTAGATTATCGTACAACGTTGAAGAGTGGATTCTTCAGCCATTCAACGAGACGACAGTCGTCAGTTCTAACGATACCCCGACGACTGCAGACGCTGATGCGGAGCCTATCAGCGGTCAGAGCCAAGACGACTGCAAATATATACTCGACGACGAAAGGGTGATATTTTCATTGGGGGTCGACAGTCCGAATCGAACTCGAGACAAAGATTCGTCACAGATGGTTACACCGAAACGGTAGACATTTCACGGTACCTATCTAGCCGTAGATCTACAACAGTGGTTCTCAGCCTAGGGGTTCACACGAACACAGAACAAGATTCTCTATAAGTACACGAGTAGGGAGATTTGTTTGTGAAAAGTGATTTTACGTTGAATAAGCTGAAGGTAATTTCAAGGTGAAAGCTGAAATAATGTTAGGGTTAGACCACAAAATTATGGATTCATATTATAATACTGCTATAATAACTCATAAATGTCACTTGTACGTCACTTCTCCTGAGTCATCGTAAGTTTGAGGAGCATTGAATGTTTAATGTATCACCTTTACGAAAATAAAATGCACCTTGAATTGTAGATCGGAAGTTATTAGTCATTCGAAAATGGAAGAGTATAACGGAACCAAGTGCACCAAATTCAAATTAGTAAAACTACTATCAGAGGATATGCGCAGAAGAGGTGGAATAGTTTTAACGGTGAACAACGATGAAGACGATGGATATAATGGCAGTGCTAAAATTGTGCAAGAGGCGAATATGACGACAAACAAAGGAGAAACAACACCTAGAAATAACACAGAAAGGTGATAACTATTATAGTACGGGAATGCAAGGGCGGATCCAGAGGCTACTCCCTCTTTGGTGGGCCACTGTCGCCTTTTGGCAGCAGAAGCCCCTCATCAAGGGATTATTATCAAATATGGTGCTCGAAGAAATTTGTGAATAGATTCAAGACGATAATGGGGGAACTTGCGGTGTTTTAAAGTAGTAAGTCTGTAAATTTACAGATGAATTTGATGATCTATGGACAAATGGACCGGGTTGGTTTTCCCGCAACATGGTATTCCTCTATACCAAAAGGTACCTGTGGTGCGTGCTCATTCGTATCACTGGACGCCTTTCAGCTCAATCTTACTGATAGAGGCTTCCCCCCATTATACCCTACCCATGACCTATTACTGCTACCTATTTTTTTTGTTACGTATTATTGTTACTGTCGTGATTCCATCTCAGAATCCACTCCTGTAAATATCATACGATTTTACCAAATAAGCGCGGAGAACGCCGAGCTAGGGTTTCCCCAACCGCCATCCGCCTCAACCGACTTTAACGGTCCCTATAAATACTCGCCCTTTTGGCCCAGCTCAGCATTCGACGATCCGACCCCCGACTTCTCGAACCTCTCTCCCTCGAATCCCTCGCTCTCCCTCGTCCTCCACATACAAAAAGATCTCCTGCTGTTGGTGAAAACCGCTGGGAGCACACCCTCAAAAGATCTCCTGCTCTTGGTGAAAACCGCGGGGAGCACGACTTAAATGATTTCCTGCTGTTGGTGAAAACCGCGGGGAGCACGTCCTCAAAAGATCTCCTGCTGTTGGTGAAAACCGCGAGGAGCACGTCAGTAAAAGATCTCCTGCTGTTTTTGAAAACCGCGGGGAGCACGTCCTCAAAAGATCTCCTGCTGTTGGTGAAAACCGCGAGGAGCACGTCAGTAAAAGATCTCCTGCTGTTTTTGAAAACCGCGGGGAACACGCTAACTTCTGCTGTAGGTGAAAACCGCGGGGAGCACGACTTAAATGATTTCCTGCTGTTGGTGAAAACCGCGGGGAGCACGTCCTCAAAAGATCTCCTGCTGTTGGTGAAAACCGCGAGGAGCACGTCAGTAAAAGATCTCCTGCTGTTTTTGAAAACCGCGGGGAACACGCTAACTTCTGCTGTAGGTGAAAACCGCGGGGAGTTAGGCTACACATCCCATAGGAGCCCGCCCTCACACTCTTCTCCTCCTCCACTCTCTTTTCCGCTCCGCTCCTCTTTCGTGAAGTAGCGTGAGGTAGCTCTCCATTCGACCGTTCGTGAGAGAGACAAAAAACACCTCTCTCGACCGTAACCTATTATTGTTGCTTCAAAACACAGCGGAAGCCTTGTGATTTTTCAACTTTTACAGTTTCACTGATCCATTTTATCCTTTGCATGTCTGGAAGTTTGAATCATGACTGGTCCGAACTCGGTACAAACTGGAGCTACTTCAACTACGGGGAGGACTGCAGCAAAGAATTCGGGTCTGCGGATTGCAGAATTAGCGTCGTGGAAAGCGAAGAAATCGTATTCGGACGCGACGACACGGACCCGAAGCCCGACAATAAGCCTGGGCTCTCAGATGAACTAAGCAGCGGCGATGTAGCTGACTGTTTGGTGAGCTGAACCTTAAGTCTGAAATTTCGGTTTCTTATTCTAACAAACATTCTGTTGAGAAGGCAATGTTACAAGGATACGTACATA
Source organism: Leptopterna dolabrata (assembly GCA_954871275.1). Lineage (NCBI taxonomy): Eukaryota > Metazoa > Arthropoda > Insecta > Hemiptera > Miridae > Leptopterna > Leptopterna dolabrata. The sequence goes on from OX940988.1 coordinate 26,531,479, forward strand.
TAGGATACACTGCCTACAAGAAATATCCACATAATTATATTACTCTTATAGGAGCTAATACAACCTGATAGATTCAGCAAGTTGCACAAAACCCAGAACTGAGTCGATTACGAAAAGCACTGAGAAAATCAGACTGCAACCAGGACATCAAATTTCATCTATGAGGATTAGTACGGGGAAAATGTACTACATGCTTCAAGACTGATCCTTTCATTTCAACTGGCGAGTTGAAATGAAAAGGCCCAGCCTATAGGAGTTGAGTGTTTCCATGTAAAATGCACAGAACAGGAATACCATTCTACATCATCATGCCAAACAAACTCAGGATGATTTCCGGAAATGCACTCATTTCATTCAATTTTCTGTCCGTGTGTTGCAGAACTGCAGCTTAACCTCTAATATGCTACCAGCTGTAGGGAACTATTCGATCAGAGCCGACGAATATGTGGAGGAGTGGGCATTGGAACTAGTGATGTCAGATAACTCGACGAGCGGATATAAACGAAATAATGGAAGTGCTGAGTACGGAACAGTGAATTCTTCGAACGGCTTAGCCTACGACTCCGAATGATTGGAGCTGGATGAATTTTCGCTCCCTCACGCGTGAACCTCCGCAAATACAAATTTTTGAATCGCCAACTCGAATATCCGAGCAATTAACCTTTTAGAAAGAGCTCGTTCCGTTTTACACCAACCAATAATCGTTAACGTTGATCTGATACACTATCATTCTTCTTTGGAACAAAAAAAATCAACAACTTCTTTGGAACAAACTTCAAAACTCAACCTCGAACTTGGCTTCAGGCCTTTTGGGATCTAGCGGGAAAACTACCGAAATCTCAGGATACATTTAAATATATGAGACGTAAGAAAATAAAAAGAAAAAAACCGGAATTATTTAAGGGTATCTATTTCTACTAATACACGAAAAATATACTGTTATACTGGTTTCGGTGAACAAATACCGTCAAAGTAAACAAACAATAACTATTATTTACTCGTATTGTTAGTGTTTGTTACTGACGATGGTTTGTTCACCGAAACCGGTATAACAGTGTACCTATTAGCGATTTAAAAAAATTTTTTTTTAAATGGGTTTCCACGACTTTATTGCGAGCGATTTAGCTCGTATACGGGACGTATACGAGGGGAGTCCAAAGGGACAAAACCTTCATCAATGTTCTACTTCCACAACCCCCTGATTCTGATTCTGGGGATGTATGTATGTGTGATGGGACCTGACATACTTACTTCTGGGCAGGCTTAGTCGTCGCAAGCTCTTGAAGGGGTAACATTGTCAGTTTCCTTACGCTACAGGATTCTGTACAGAACAGTGCACTAGATTCAAGTGTTACCTCTACAAAACAAGATTTTTACTACTACAGGCAACTACCTAATCTATATATAATGTCACGATCTACAATCTCTACCATTATGGAATTATGTGCACAGTTTCGCCCTTACACACCTGTCTGGTACCGTATTCTGCCGTGTCCAACCGAGGTTTCTAAACTCCATTTTGAACTTGGCTTAGACCTGTTAGCTACAGCGGGAAAATTATTGAATCTCTGGACACATTAATGGGACATTAGGAGGGTTGACGGTGGAAGGCGGAACGGCCCAAGGGACGAAAGTCATTAGGAGAGTAGAGAACGCTATGAAGAGAATTTTCAGCTGCTATCTCCGGTGTTGAGAACGTTGAGGTTGAGTTTTCAAGAGGTCTATATGGAGTGTCAGGAAGTTAAGGGTCCCTGTGATTAGAGCAAAGGTCGTTATGAGTCTGCCTGAAAATAAAATAATATTAAAAACCCCATTCCGGCAGATATAGTCGAGTTAGAGGCTAATAACGCCCGCCTTCATGAACTCATATGAGTGGCCATTATGCATACCTTTAAGCGTCCGTTTTAGCTGCCTCCTTCCGCCACTAGGGGCCAGGATGTGTTCCAACTTGTGGAAGTCCGCTAATATTGTAAAACCAGAAATGAGAAGGAATTCGCATTTTGCGAGATATTTAGGTTCGATCAAACTTGTAGCTAGTATACCTACCTGAATACTGACATTTTAAGCAGAAAGGCTCAAAATTGGCTCTTCTGCCATTGTAAGACGCCATTACCAGCACCAAGGCGTCGCTTCTTGGCACCTAAAGTTGATACAGGTAATTTGGATGGTTCGTTGAGTAGACCCTAGAACGTCCAGTCACCGCCCTGGAATAGCTATTGTCATTGCCGACGTCATCGACGTGGCGCCGCGCTGCTGCCTCGTCACGTATCGGTCTTGGTACCGAGGCAGCAAAAGATGTATATCGAAGGTAAATAGGTATAAAACAAAGTTCAAATCGATGAAGGCTCACTTTATCGAAGTGGGAGCCACGGTATGAAATAACGTGAGAAGAGAACCTTTTACGACGCACTATCACGTGCCGTTGCCTAAGGCCTGACGTACAGCTGGCGCCCATCTACACCAGTGTCAAGTCGCACGTGAACACCTTTGAATACATCAGGGGTAGAAATGTGACGGGCGGATGGGAAACGTCGGAACATGAAAATTGTGACCTTCTCGTATCGTTTACTCGAGTCACGTAGAGGTTTCCTGCTAGGAAGAGCGCTGAAGGAAAATGGTGAGATAGTGGCGCGTGTTGCCTCGTTATCAGACGAAAAAAATTTCATTTGCTTCTCAACTAGTCAAACCCCATTAGTATCCGCGGGGTGGATAGTATTAAAAACGCCAAAAACCATACTTATAGCTCACACCACCCCAAACACCCAAGAAAACCATTAGAAAAGTAAGAAGATTGTGGCTGTGGAGGCAAATTCACCTAAATATAGCCCGAACGGTTTTACAAGCCGCACTAGCGAAAAATGTTGAAACATATTCGCTCGAAAAATAACCTCTGTATCGACTCAGGTATCATGCGATCAAGTTCAAAACAACAAAAAATTATTGAACACTGATTATTTTAAATGTTATATTCCGTGATATCCTCGACAATTGGTAAGAAAGCTAAGTCCGGACACGCCAATTAAGTACCTAGTTAATTACAATCTTAATTTAGTTATTACCTATTTCATGTTCTGCAGTCATTACGCAATGTATTCACAGTAGCAGATGAGGTAAAAACGTGCCGGTGGCAGTTGCCAGTCTGTGCGATTATTTGAGAGGTTTAAATAATGCCATCAGGGAAATGTTTCCGGTTTGATAAAATTGAAATAAATTTGTTGTGCTTCATTAAAAAAGTTGGGTTGACAGCATTTTCAGTGTAAATAATGCGCTTGAAATCCAATCTAGCGAGAGTCAAATTGGGCATTTCCAATGTTTTCTTTGTTTTCTGCAAGTTTTGAATGTTTGAGCTTTGAAAACATGAAAATGAAAATACTCAGAATGTAAGGGTAAACTCACGGGTCACAAAAGCGGTTTATATTATTTTTTAAATGAAAGTAGATTCTATCCTGAGAACTTTGAGACCAACCACACGCTCCTACGGTAAGTAGTTATTTTTCTATGGTTTTTCAAAATATCCAGACGTTCCTACGTCACTGCACCCCTCTCGCCTGGGCGGGACCCCCTGACCACTGTGACGTAGGAACCTCTGGAAACTTTGAAAAATCACAGAAAAAGAACTACTTATCGTAGGAGCGTGCGGTTGGTCTCAAAATTCTCAGGATGGAACCTACTTTCATCTAAAAAAAAAAAAAAATACGTGCAAATTAGCCCATTCTCGAACACTCAAAGCCAAATGTAGGACTTGGATCCACCACAATAACCTGGCATCCTTGCATCAATCACAAGTCTACGGTTCAAAAAACTGAGAACTGAAAAAACTGTGGAAATCTAAGAACTGAGACTGAATTCCAATAGTGATTAAAAACATTCGAAATTAAAATCATTTCATATAATAGCAACGTCACGCGCATAATCGTTAATCTTAAATCCTGGAATTATAGAGGGTGAAACTTTAGATTCAAGCAGGTTATTCAAGCTAGCGTCATTCAGGGGGCGTCACTGGTATTTTTGACGTTCGTGGCGTTTTGGTGATCTTGACTAATTTACGCTGTATTTAGCTTCTAGGACATGGCACAGCAAAACAATGGTAGGTATGAATGAAGATACTCTGCCTAATGCATCAAGTGACAATATTAAAGATACAGAACTTCGCATTCATATTTAACTTAGGACTTAAGCATTCTTGATCGGATTGATTGAACGCCCTATTGCAAAAGCAGTAGGTAATGAGTTGGACATACGGCGCTTTTGTAGATCACCTAATATATTTTTATACCCCTATTGAACATAGTCTACCCAGTAGGTTTTGAAAAGCGACACAAATTATAACTTCAACATCCGATCCCTCATCACAGATTTAGTTGAACTCGATGTTAGTAGGTAACTGCTTCCGACCTACCCGAGTAGGTATCTCCATTTTTTGCTGTTTGCTTTTATTGCCAAAAAATTCGATCAAGTGGTTTCTGTAACTGGACAACTCGCTTAATAATATTGGCGTTTTGATTAGTATGTGGTATAACCATGTTCTTTTCAATTAGGCAGTCCTTTCCTTCAAACAAATAGATTTTTAAATTTCAATTTATTTTACCACAGAAATGTTGTACATACATGTGCATACCCGTACGCCTGTACGTAGAGCCAACTTGCAATTTGGGGAACTACCGAACTCAAATCTCCAGCTCGGTGTTGGAAACTACGGACGCTGCTGTTTCATACGGGTCAATCGATTTCTCTTCCACGAAGCATGAAAACTGTAATTCATCTTCCATAGTCCCATGAAAAATTATGACACGAGGTGAATTAGTAGCCTGTTTTTCCCAGTACGTGCTCTGGCAACTTTCAAAAAGGAGACGGGAAGACGTAAATCAGCGTCAGGAGGCGTGAGGCGGACCGAGGCCTCAGCTATCCCTTTTAGTTTGAAGGAACCACACACACACAATACACAGCAACTGGAGGGCCTGGTCCTGATAGCGTGCCAACAACGGGCAACCCTGTGAAAAAATTGTGCCGGTCATGCAGCACCACGCAGTGAGCGAATTTCGAAAGGCTGCTGCGGCTGAGCTAGAGATTCCCAGGCAAAGAGCCATTTTTACCTATACAGAATATTCATACAAAAAATTCAATAGCAATGTGATCACCACTGACACTGTATTAATTATTTGAGTTAGGTACCTAATTATTTGAGTTAGGTACCTAATTATTTGAGTTAGGTACCTAATCTATCTATGTAAACAGAGAATGATTGTGAAAAAACGCTGTAAAGTCCTTGTCAGATGGGTTTATTATTCTCGAATGAATAAGGCACGATTGGGACCTCACTGAAGAGACCCACAAAGATATATGTGACGGTTTTAAAAACGTATATTAGGTTGCTATTTCTGAAAAAATTATCTTCTTTCACTGAAATAGTCATTGAATTGTCCTGACTCATCACCAGTTAATACTAGGTACCTCCTGTGTTATTATACGAATTTCTGGAGATTACAGCCATTTTCACAGGTTTTTGACCATAAATATAGAGTTTTGAGAGTTAAAACTTTGTCAGAATCTCAATCCTTCACTCTTTGGTCAAAATCATGCTTGGTCTACTCGCCCTAAAAAATGGAAAACGACATCTCACAAGCACAAGTTCACTATAACCTCAAAACTACCCCGAAAAGCTCTATTTTTACAACCATTTTTCCCCCACAACACCCCTGGGTTTATTCCGATCGGGCTGCCGTGCTTTGGAGCACAACTACGACCCAAATGTGTTCCCAAATGCGGACCCAAACTTTGCGCGGAAGAAAGACGATTTTAGACCAAAATGTAACGTAAATTTAAGGCTGAAACTTCGTTAGAACTTCAATTTTCCACCCTGGTCAAAATCGACTTCATTTTCGGTCTTTTCGTCCCAAAAAACAAGTAAAACGGTACCTCAAATGCTCATGTTACTAAAACACAAAATAAACCAAAATACCTATTTTTATACCCATTTTTCACTCATAAAACCCTTGGGTATATTCCGATCGAGCTGCAAAGTTTCGGAACACAACTAGGGCCCAAATGGAGCTTGTGTGCGAAAGAAAGAATTTTCTAGACCGAAAATGAAGCCGGTATGCATGATACGGCCTACGGCGGACGGACATTGAATTTCCTGGACCTACGCACCTTGAAACGTGAAAGAAAAAATTTTGAGGTGTTATAAAAAATTTTTGCTGAGCGAATACATAGGCGTATTATTCACAGAATAATAAAACAAAAGAATAGTGAGAAACTACCTCCCTACTCATCAACGCGACCGTATTCGAGCGGATTTGTTATGATTTGTGGCTGTTTTTGACCCCAAAAGTTAATTTGACAGTTTTTTTTAAATAGGTATGTAAAACGTTTGCGGCGACTGAAGTAGTATTTATTCTTTACTACTTCAGATGAAATCCCAAACGGAAATTACATCAGCCATTTTTACCAATTTTTAACTCAGAAACCTCGGCTCATCTTTTCGTTTGTTTTTGTAATAATTGAACCGTATCTAAATCCATTCAACGCAAGAATTTTTCAGCCAGTAACTGAACATCCGAGGATGAGTTCAGTTCAGTTGCAATATCCCAGGTTTTCTTGACAAGAAATCTTCTCCAGGATCGCCCTCGACACATCCGAACGTCATCACAACAAGTCTCGAATCGGGTCGAAATGAGGTCGACACTCCTCTGAATGTTTGCCATGCACTACACTCCCTTTGTTTCCCAGTCGAGATGAGGTAAACAGAAAAGGAAATTGGGTTCGCCAACGAGTGGATAACGTTACCTAATATCATCAGTCAACATAGCGTATTTATTTGGAAAGACAAAGAGCCATCGGGTGGATTTCCTGATAAAAGAATTTGGATTTGGACCGATATTCTGCAACCAGACTCGGGTATCCGAGAATGACTCAAAGTTGGAAGACAGATTCAAATAGGTACAACCTAATTTGCGTCAACCAAATTATCTAGAACCCCCTTACCTATATTACTCCGTTTTTCAGAGATTTTTCAGCACGTTTATCTCGAAGCTTATTGTGGCTTATAATAAAGCTAATGATGAATTTCACAGATACGTATAACGTGAATCCATGCAAAATCTCCGACACTTCGTTTGCACCAGATAGACATGGCGTACACATGGCGTATTACAGACGCGTTTAGACCACACAACTTTCAAGTTACGCATTTAGCTACCCGAATCAGGTTAATTACAGCTTGAGTAGCCGTAACACGACACAAATAAATATAAATACGTATAATATGCGTAATAAATATTATGTACGTGGTATCCGATATGATAAATATGCTAACGGCCAAGACTGCTAACGGCCTATGGCTGAAGTTTCTCCAGGATCCTGGAGCACCCCCTTTACCTGTCAGCACCAGGAGGTCCTCGAACTCTCAGGAAGGGTCCACTATACCAGACTTGAGGAGATGACGTAATGATTTGTGTGGTATGGTTGACATCTGCTGCCCTCTCCACATAATATATGAGGTTTGGACGCAGTTCCATAACCGGCAACGTCCCCTTTTCAATTTTTACACACGAACACATTTTTCAAGTAAAGAAAAACACGTTGATATTATTTGTTATTTATTTTTTCTCGGGCAGGTACTTCTGCGTTGTACTTACCTACTAAATATTAATTTTCAAGTATTCCCAACAGATTTTTTTCAAGAACATCCAAGCATAAATCGAGCTGGCATAAAACTAATAGGTTCTCCGGCGTTCTACACCTGCGTCGATTTTGGGAGAGAAAAAATAAATAAATGGTATTAAATCAAAACGTCAGTTTTCCAGTTCAAGTTGGTGCTACGTGCATGGGACCCAAAAGCGGTTTATATTATTTTTTTAATGAAACTAGATTCCTTTCTGAGAACTTTGACACCAACCGCACTATCCTACGATAAGTATATATCTTTCTGCGATTTGACAAAGTTTCAACCAATTCTGAAGTCACCATGGAGCGTGTGGGGGGGGGGGGGGGGGGGGTGACGTCAATTGGTTGAAACTTTGAAAATCATAAAACAATAATTACTTATCGCAGTACTGTACGGTTAGTATCAAAATTCTCAGGATAGAATCCATTTTTCGTTTAAAAAAATTTAATTAATTAATACGTGCACATACCTCATTTCTAGGTTTAGTTAAGTATTCCGGTGTGATTACAGTACTTATTATCCCTTAATACCCTTCGAGTTAGGTGAAGGAAGTAAAAATCAGAGTATTTTCACATGTAACATAATAACTCCTAAAAAAAACACTCCCTGTAAAAAAACGCTGCAAAGTCCTTGTCACATGGGTTTATTATTCTATTGGAGTTCTAGAGATTTTTGTTGGCTGTTAAATGTATTGTTTCTTTCATGTGGAATGATTGAAATAGCTATTTCTGATGATTTCCACCAATTTTGGCCCCCAAAACATGAAATAGGTACGCTTTTTTTTTTAAGATCATCTTTGATCATTGGTAGTGGCATTTAATGGTCTTGATTCACCTGTTTACCCTTTTTCCAATGTTATTGTACACATTGATGGTGATTTCAGACAGTTTTGCAGGTTTTTGACTCATAAAAAACCAATTTTGGGAGCTGAACCTTTGGTAAAACCTCAATTTCCGCGTCTTTGGTCAAAATCGACTTCATATTCGGTCTTCTCGTCCTCAAAACATGGAAAAAGATACCTCAAAAGCTCATGTTACTAACATGTTGTTAAAACGCAAAAAGTACCTATTTTTATACACATTTTCACTCATAACACCCCTGGGTATATTCCGATCGGGCTGAAAAGTTTCGGGACACAACTAGGGCCCAAATGGAGCATGTGTGCGAAAGAACGACTTTTTTAGACCGAAAATGAAGCCTGTACACGTGATACGGCGTACGGCGGACGGCGTACGGCGGACGGACATTGCATTTTTGGAATCTACGCACCTTGAAACGGAAAAGAAAAAATTTTGAGGGGGTGTTATACAAATTTTTTGCTGAGCGAATACATAGGTGTATTATTCACAGAATAATAAACCAAAAGATGCCAAGCTACAAAAGGTGTGATATCCAGGTTGTGCCAAGCACTGTGCCTAATAATCTTCCGTCCACATCCGACAGTTCATTTTCGACGTTAATTTTGAGGTATAGACTAGACTTAGCTAACAGGGTGAGGAGTGAGTTAATCTTTAGGAAGTGTGCTGCTTGGCCGGTCTAGTTATTGATCTATTCAGTTCCTACACGAAGGATTCGAAGCCATCAAAATTAATTATTCACATGCTATGTGCCTGATATGTCGTAGACAGACAAGCAGCACACTTCCTAAAGATTAACTCACTCCTCACCCTGTTAGCTAAGTCTAGTCTATACCTCAAAATAAACGTCGAAAATGAACTGTCGGATGTGGACGGAAGATTATTAGGCACAGTGCTTGGCACAACCTGGATATCACACCTTTTGTAGCTTGGCATCTTTTTTTACAGGGAGTGTTTTTTTTAGGAGATATCACAAATTTTGAAAGGTCGCAAGTAAGTTTGGGGGGGGGGGGGGGTGAGGTATTGTTTTTCAAGACGAGGAGACTGATTTCCGATACCTAAGTTTGTTGTTGAACTTTGTGAAAACTTGTAATTTTTTGTGCTTCCAGTTGGATGTTGTTCATATAGTTGTGTGGGTACCTACTTACACAAAATAGTAAATTAAGTGAAAAGGAAGAGGGGGGGGGGGGGGAGACGACATTTTCGAACAAATGAGCACTAAACAGTTGCTATTTAGTGAGCCCTACATACATCCATGACAAGGTGTTGGACATTAGTGAGGTTAAGGGTTGATGGATCAGGTGCATAAACGACGCCAGTTACAATAGTAATGAAAATAATAATAAGAACGTTTGGCGTAGTAACGATCACGAGCCTTTTACAGCTTGATACTTCTCGTGCATTTCGCGTTTTCTCAGAAGCAGATACCGTTTGGCGTCTGATAATTTTCTCTGAGCACGCTGTTTTGCTCTTTTTTGTTCTGGGTCTTCACTACCATGGACGATTTGTTTATTCACACATCTTTCCCTCCTCTTCTGTTTACTCTTCCGAGTTTTGGAAACCATGGTTGAAGATATTAAAACCGAATGAAGCTAGGAGGTAATAAATACCTAATCTAAATGGATAAACAGAAGGAACTCACGCTATAACGGTGTTAGTTGAGGTTGACAGCTGACCAGTTGTTCACTGCTGCGCAGACCACTTACAAATGGATAGACATCCGAGAACCGGGAATGAAAAACGGAAATGGTCCACCCGAAGCTGAAATCAATGTGGCGCAACAATATCCGAAGCCTGAATGAATGTGGTGCAACAATATCTGATCCGAAGCCTGAATCAATGTGGTGCAACGACGATATTCTCACACAAGCAATGCTAAAAATGCTTGACACTTCACATTGGAAAGGGTAGACCTCCCGATATTCGCCATGTCACTTCGGCGTTACAGTTTTTAATTTTCGTTTTGATGGAAACACCCAAAATCACTTCACGCATTAACATGATTTGGATCGGTACTAAATTTCATAAAGATCGGTCTAGGGAAGAGGGTATACAGGGTGTCTAGGGTTTCGATGGGACAAACTCAAGGAATCGATTCTGCAGCTAATTTACAACAAAAAGTCCCTCTTAGAGTTTTTTCTTTAGAGGCTTCATTTTGGAGTTATTTACGATTTATGATTTTTTCGTGTTTTCGACCCTAACTCAGTTAAACGGCCATAACTCCCTTAAATAACTATGTAAAGTAAAAGTTGAGGATACCGTTGGAAAGAGCATTAAATTTCCTATCTCCTAATTATAAAATCAAATTGTTTTAATTAGTCCTCATTGGTGAAAAAAATGGCCAAAGTCCAAAGTGTGAGCATTTTTTAAGAATCACCGTTTTTCTTTCTTTTTTTGCGCTATTAGTACGAAAGTGTTTCGGCGGGCACTCCTCGGGAAAAACTTGCCCAAAACCTCAGCTTTCGAATGGTATAAGAAAAAAAATTTCACAGTGAAATTTGACGGAGAAAATGACGTTTGAGTCCTGAAAAACGTGGGTTTTTAGGTGATAATCAACGTTTTTCACCAAAAGCCGACGTGCATCATGAAAACGAGTTCGATATCGCTATTTATGCATTTTTTGACGCTGAATCGAATGGTGACACTCTTAAACCAGTTACCACCGTCCCATCATATCTCAGAAAACTGGAGTGGTTCAATCGAGGAGATTCCAAACTCATGGTAAGTGACCTTTTATTTTGATTACTGTTCTTGGACTTTCAAGTACCTACCTAAGCTTTTTCAATAGGTCGCATTCACTATGAATCTTGTCTGGTCATTTCATAAATCCAGATAACGAAGACGCCCGAATGCACTTAATCGGCATTGTGTCAAGTGTCTCAACATCATGCAGGTGTATTCAAACCGGGAGTTAGCCGATATAATTTTTATTTATGGCTTTGCTTATACCATTCGAAAGCTGAGGTTTTGGGCAAGTTTTTCCCGAGGAGTGCTCGCCGAAACACTTTCGTACTAATAGCGCAAAAAAAGAAAGAAAAACGGTGATTCTTAAAAAATGCTCACACTTTGGACTTTGGCCATTTTTTTCACCAATGAGGACTAATTAAAACAATTTGATTTTATAATTAGGAGATAGGAAATTTAATGCTCTTTCCAACGGTATCCTCAACTTTTACTTTACATAGTTATTTAAGGGAGTTATGGCCGTTTAACTGAGTTAGGGTCGAAAACACGAAAAAAATCTTAAATCGTGAATAACTCCAAAATGAAGCCTCTAAAGAAAAAACTCTAAGAGGGACTTTTTGTTGTAAATTAGCTGCAGAATCGATTCCTTGAGTTTGTCCCACCGAAACCCTAGACACCCTGTATAAGTGGCGTGACAAAGAATGGGTGGAACAAACAAGCCCCCATCCCCCGGAACCCCCCCTTTGCTTGTGCGAAAACGGTTACAACTCCCAAAAGGTACTTCACCACGCCAAACCTGATCTACATGCCAAATTTCATAAACATCGGTCGAGGTAAAAGGGTTGAAGTGGCGTGACAAAGAATGGGTGGAAAAAAAATGGGAAGAAAGTCACCAAACACGTATTTTGAGCCCTATTTTTCGCAGGTTTTCGAAACACCTACCGCTTCGAATTTGGTGTCAGGCGACTCAGGGTGTTTGCCCCACAAAATATATACGCGCGAATAAAATATAGAAATAACGGGGAAGGCCCGGGAGGGGGCCAAAGTTGGCCCGATTCTTCGCTCAGTTATATTAGGCTCTGGGGCAGCCGGGCGCGGGTTCATGCTTGGCATCGCTCGGCTACCGCCTCGCTTGATATTATGATTAAAAAAATAAGGTGTATATACTGCATATTCTGTGAAGCAGAAAACTGACCTCATTCGAGTGATGATCGAAGGCGTGAATTCCAATGGGGACCAGAAGACGCCGATGTCCGTGTGTTTAATTTCGTCCCAACTCGAATATTTTATCAAGGCACATGAAGGTGAAGGCAGTCCTGCAACAAAAACAATAAATGAATAAACTGATGTTGTTATGGTGATGTTTTTAGATTCACACAACTAAATTTATCTGTGTCCGTGACAACCACAGCCATTTGGTCAGCTGCTGAGGGTACCCATTTGACCGCAATCGCCCTTTGCGCCGTAGCTCCTGAAAGCCGTATTGTGAAGATCATCTCCTAGGAAAACTATAATGAGCGGTACCAAGTTAGACGATCATACAACTAGAAAGATCTCACTGAGTAGTGAGAAGCTGAGTTGGTTCGGCTCGAATTTAAACGAAACCCGTTTCGCTAGCATCAATTTGTTCACGAGGGAATCAGCGTTCTCGTAATCGCCTCGTTCGACGGGGCGACAAGAGCTAAGGAGAGTTTGAAATTAACTCCGGGACGCTGAGTTAACATAAATTAATATGAATAGAGTCGACGGGGTGTTACGAAAACAAGTTGCACGCGAGTTAGCCAGGGTTAGTAGATAGTTTGCCGTGAAGGCGCACAGAGAAGGTGAGGGGAGAGGTCTTGACAGGTATTGTTGAAACTTCAGCGGGTGAGAAAGGAACTGTGATTTACAGTGAAACAAACTTCAAGTTGGGGGTTCAGTCTACTCTATTAAAGTGTTGGTGGAGTGGAGGGGAGGAGGCACTTGATGCCATCGATTCCAGGTCAATTTCGAGTTTGAGACAGGTGTTCCTTTCACGCCATGTGTCAGAGGGAAAACTACTTATGTATCGGAAATCTACAAATCGATCATCTAAACGACAAATCGATCATCAACACCTTGTCTCGAAATACTCAAAATCTTTAGTTGAAATACTTACTCAAAATCTGCGTCTGACTCGGTTGCACGCGTTTTAGTAAGAATTTCAAACGAAGCAAAGCTAACTGCAAACGGTTTCTCCACGATCGCATAGATTAATGGTAGGGTGTCCTAGATCTGGAACAGTGGCAATAAGGAAGATAATATTTATTTATAAGCCACTATCAATCATTTGTGATCCCGCCAATATTCTCAAAAGTGCTAGAATGAATCACTGCCGACAGAATAAAAGGGAAGGGTAGGAATGGATCAGAAAGGGCATATATATGCACTCCTTCTTGCTCAGTACAGTATAAACGACCCCGTGTCCTTGAACATTGAAAAAACGCTGCAACTTATTACACAAAGGTCCATTATTTACTTGTATAGATGCCCCTTCTGCGTAGTCACTGTTTTCTGTGGTCGAAACAGCCATCATTCAAATGAAATAATATCACACACAGAACAACAATTACCACCATTACGTGAACCATTACGTACAGCCATCCGTGATTATAATCAGGTGTTCCCTAGCAATGATATATATATATATATATCTGGGCCGATTTATACCTTTTCATTCACGATCATGTTGACGAAGCTTCTCGGTGCTATGCTAATAAACGACTGGTACGTACAATGCTCCGGGTGGTCTCGAAAAATTCTTTAGTTCGAGATCAATTTCAAAACGTAAAAAAAGTATGGTTTTTTACGTTTTCGGTTAGGGCATTCGGGATATGTCAACCCTATTTTTCACCGCTTAGAGATGACTGACTGTAACGCCGAGCTTCGCGAACCAACTAGACCCCAAATGGAACCTACAAACCAAATTTCATTAATTTTGGTTTGGCATACGGTTCATTTTCTAAATTTTTTCGGTTTATTATTATCAATAAAGAACCTTTGGAATCGAGCATGAAAAAACAGATAAATAAAAAATTAACCCCCCTCAAAATTTGATGGTTTCCGTTTCAAGGTATGTAGAATCCGAAAAAGGAATTAAAAAAACCCGCCCGCCCGCCGCACTTCTCACTTTTCTTAGTTACCATGAACCAAAATTAATGAAATTTGCTTTGTAGGTCCCATTTGGGGTCTAGTTGGTCCGCGAAGGTCGGCGTTACTGTCAGTCATCTCTAAGGGGTGAAAAATGGGGGTTGAAAACGCCGTAGCTCGAAAACTTTCAATAGAAGAGTGTGGTTTTTTTACTTTTGGTTTATTATTTTCAATAATGAACCATTGGAATCGAGCATGAAAAAAAAATTCTTACCCCCCCCCCCCCCCCCCCCCACCCCTCAAAATTTGATGGTTTACGTTTCAAGGTACGTAGAATCCGAAAATGCAATAAAAATATTTCTGTCTGTCCGCCGTACGCCGTACGGGCCACTTTTCTTAGTTACCATGAATAAAAATTGATGAAATTCCGGTTATAGCTTCCGTTCGGGTCCTCGAAGCTCGGCGTTAATGTCAGTCATCTCTAAGGGGTTAAATATACGGGTTGAAATTTTCAGAACGCCGTAGCTCGAAAACTTTCGATAGAAGGGTATGGTTTTTTTACGATATTAAATTTGTATTGAGCTAAACAATTTTTTGAGACCACCCGGAGCACTGTACGTCCAGCCGTTCGTGTGCACCAAAAAGCTTCGTCAAACGATCGTGAATCAAACGGTATAGGTAAATCCGGCCGGGATTTCATCACTAAGGAGCACACATGATTATAATCAAGGATGGCTGTATGAAGTCGAGTTGGTTGTTGTTGGATATTATTTCATTTGATAAATGATGGACTATTGGATTTTGTTGGTAGGTACTTGTGAAACTTGAACAAACTTTGAAGTATTATTGATGGGTAAATCATTACACAACGGTAAATTATTACACATCGGCAAATTATTACACAACGGTAAATTATTACATAACGGTAAATTATTACACAACGGTAAATTATTACACAACGGTAAATTATTACACAACGGTAAATTATTACTCAACGGTTCATCTACCAAGAAGGGGCTGGATTTTGTTGATCGGTACTTTTGCAACTTGACCAACCGTTGAAGTATTATTGATGGGAAAGTTATTACACAACGGTTCATTATACTTGACCCGGGGGTAGGTACTGACCACAGAAAACAGTGATCTACGCAGAAGGGGCATCTATTTCACTCCACATCAACAATTTTCCTTCAGAACTTCATTATTTGCGTTTCTTTTCGCCATTTTAGTTACTGTTTGCCATCGACAGAATTATTTTAGCGACATTTAACTCGTGATTTAGGTAGGTACCTAGTAACGAGTACGGGGTTAGGTACTAACCTACGGAGGGTCTGCGATCTACATAATATGTATAAACTAGTACATAATTATAGACTGTTTATCTATACAGAGAGCTGTGATCTGTAAAAGAAGAGTATTCTGTACAAAATAATAAACCGTTGTGCAGGGATTTGCAGCGTTTTTAAATTGGTATCGAACTAAAGAGTTTTTGAGACCACCCGGAGCACTGTACGTCAGCCGTTCGTTTGCACCGAAAAGCTTCGTAAATATGATCGTGAATGAAACGGTATAAATTTTTTCCGGATATAAATGCTTGTGAATATCACGGAACAACTAATCGCGACCTCATTCAGCCACGTGTGACTATAATCGCAGATGACTGCGTGAAATCGAGTTGGCTGTTCCGTGATAATATTTAATTTGAAGAATGATGGCTCTTTTGGATTTTTTTGATAGGTTCTACTTGAACAAACGTTAGGCTTCATGAATAACAACGAAACATTAATGACTGATTAATCCCGCGCGTTTTTATTTAACTTTAATGAAACTGTAATTCCCGGGCTGGCTCCAGTGGTTTAGGACTTTCCTGGGTAGGTACTGACCACAGAAAACAGTGATCTACGCAGAAGGGGCATCTATACAGATAATTAATAAACCGCTTTGTAATGATTTCCGGCGGGTTTTTTCCGTGCTCGATCCCGAAAGTTCAATATTGAAAATAATAAACCAAAAAGGACTCCAAAACAGCCACTTCTGGGATTAAATTTCTGTTCAAATTTCTCTACTCATCCTTCGCACGGAGATCTTTCAGAAAAATTAATAAACCCAAACCACGATAATTGCTCACTTTAGAATGCACTCTTTCTCTTCTATAGTATGTATTTACGATTCATAGGACGAGCCCAGAAACTTTGAAACCCCCTATCTCAACCACACTCCCCCCCCACTTACTCCCCATAATAATTGAAGCCACTTTTAATTTGATTAAGACTCACCAGTTTCCAGGGTGAGTTGAAAGACGGAGTGTGGCGGGGGAAAATGGCTTGCGGTTGAGAGTTTAGTCTTGACTTTCCCACAGTGTAATGAGATGGAGACCCCCCTCTTCAGAACCCCCCCAGTATCCCATGACACCCCTAACTAGGTCGGGCTCCCCCTCAAGACGTTCACCATTATAATGAATGTTGTTTTCCCGCATTTCATCCACTTCTTCCTCGTCAGAATATTTTTTTTTATCTTCTCTTTTAAAGCTGCGAAGACGGAAAAATATTATTCTAGGAAAGGACATACCTTCGCTTTCTCAATAAGGCTTCTTGCATTTCCATTTGCCTTTTTCCATCTTCAAAGTTGATGAGATTTTGAGTCGTTGTGGACGCTTTTCATCGTATTTGAGAGAGAAATTTACTTCAGGAAACAAGGTTGCTATAATTACCCAGTTATAAGTAGCGGTATTTTCAATTTTTATTGCGCAAACAAAAAAATCCCCCACCCACTGAATGAGCATACCTCTACGGAGGGGAGGGGGATTGTTATATTATTATGTAATATTTCTCATTTTAAAACTAACTATTTATGCAAACTAAAATACCACGTATTTTATATTAACCTACTAGACATGCAAGAACACAACCTCTAACCCAACTTCTTCCGTTTTCTAACCTATCAGTGTAGTTCAAGGGCTGGAAACGTGCCCTCCTGCCTGTAAGACAATGGGAAGAACCCCTCGAAGCATCCTGCAACCCACCATTTCAATAAACTCGGTAGTCAAATGAGCCACCAGGTTGAACCACTCACTTCACTAAACATTCCACACGTCAGATTTTATATATTTTTATTTATTTATTTATTTTTAAATAAGGCAATTTTATTGTTAAATAAATAACACCACAAAGAGGAGTCCCATGGGTTCTGTTTATATCACTTTCTCATTTTTAAATTAAAGTAGGTTTCATTCTAAGAATTTTGAGACCAACCGAATCCTCCTATGACGAATAGTTCTTTTTCTACCTATGAGTACCTATGAGCTTACAAAGTTTCGACAACAAGTGACGTCATTGCACCCCTCCCACCTGAGCGGGATCCCTTGATGTGTGACGTCACTTGTTGTCGAAACATTGAAAGTTCATAGAAAAAGCGGATTGCGGTAGGTCTCAAAATTCTTAGAATGGTACATACTTTTATTCAAAATGTGAACAGTCATGGGTACTCCTCAATGGGCTGAAATTGAATATAGTAGGCTACAAGCCTATTTAGCGTGAAAATTGTGCGTAGGGATGCAATCAATACTTGCAGTCAAATTGAGAAACTGTAACTGATGAATACGAAACCACAATTCCCATCTGAAAATGTCAGACGAATATGAAAACAAACCACAATTTCTTGCGGGTTTCCATCAAAAACATGGTGACAGGTCACAGATTCACTATTAGGGCGCTAAGGAGCGTCGAAAGTAACATGCCGTTCACCTTGTTCAACATTGTAAACACATCAGAACACGGATCTGCCTCCACCCGCCCCATCTAGCCAATCATAGTCGTGTAAGGGATGGAAAAGGGCTATTCCCTCTATGAGACAAGAAGTAAAGGGATTCCTGAAGGGACCCTGGAACCCTTCCAGCTCCTATCTGAGGCTTCACGGTTGGAATTTTCAGGTCCCAGGGAAAAGGCAAAAACCCTGATTTTCCACACACCTCTCCCTTGAAAGAGATAAAGGTTATTTGTAGAGTTGTAAGTTAAGGTTCCTGGTCTGAGGGCACCCCATCCTCAGGAACCCCCATTCCAACATTCTCTTTCTCATTGAGCTTTCCACCTTCCTTCGTCACTTTCCTTTCCATTACGGCCCGGATTTTTCTTTCTTTTTTTTTTCTTAACCACTATCCTTTTTCTTCTTTTATCGCTCTCTGAGGTCAAAAGGTAAGACGGGATCGACTTTAATGCATCCGCCTCTGTTGGCTGGTGGTCGTCTATATATTTTTCAACTGTACATGCCGTTTTTTCTCCCAAGCTCTAAATTCCATCAAGACCCTTAATGGGGTTGTAAAAACTAATCTAACAGAGCGATAAGCAATTATTATTTCACTACTCTTCTTAATCTCTCCATTAAAACATTTTATCCCGTCTTGTTCTTTTTTTTTTTTTAATTCGCTTTCTTTTGTCGAAGCGGCATAAGACCAATGATCTGAACCGGGAACGTTTTTAGACAAACTTTCTATCAATTAACCACGACCCTTGTGGCACCACAGACAAGGCAATAAAATCGTGAAAAAGGAGATGTAAGTTGCCCTCTCTTATATAGCTAAAAACTGCATCGCACGTTTCTGTTACGCAATTTCCGATGCGCTCATCACGGTAACGAGCAAAAAATATTGACAGGAATCGTGAATCGCCTTTCCTGCCACTCATGAATTCCCTACGGCTTAATCAGTACATTCATAAACCTGTCCAGTCCCCAACTACCCTCTCCATTTGGGTACAATCTTTGTTCAAGGAAAATATGGAAGACTTCTTCGGATTTTACTATTTTATGAGGAAGCAAAATTGTGGGCGTTCTAAGGGAGTTGAGCACGGAATTTATTGCCGAACATCAATGAGGCTTCTCTCTTGACTCGAGCGACATTTGCGGGTGACTGTATTATATATACATACATATATACATGAAAGTGAAAATAATATATGAATGTATGTAGGTATGTCTGTACCGCGTTACAAGCACCAATTTTGGGTATTCTGACTTGAAAATTTGAGGGAATACTCCTTAGACCCCCAGAACTTGCTGTATAGTTTTTGGTGCCACCCTGGTGCCCAAGGGATGGCGCTACGCTGGTACCAGTGATGCCATGTTTCAGAAAAAATTTTTTAGACCTCCAGAATTCGCTGTACAGTTTTTGGTGCCACCGTGGTGCTAGAGAACGGTGCCACGCTGTCAGAAGAAGAATGTTAGGTATAGTTTTTCATGTTTTCAAGCAAACCGTATCGAATGGAATAACTTTCAAAGCTTTATCAATCATTCTTACAGCGATTGATAAATATTTAGCTATAAAACGTTATGCAAAATATCTATTATTGAGCGTGGTACATAGGCAGAATTTTTGCGTATTTTCAAAATTGCGTGAGGCACTTGGTCAGCGGACACATACTAGTTTACACGATGATGGATTGATGGGTTATACCTTATACAGAGCTATAGGCATTTATTACGTATATAATACTATTTATTTATTTATTTATTTCTGTTATTAAGGGTCAACCAAATTGCAAGATAAATAAGAAATATTTCTGTACAGTTATAGATAAGAAATATAATAAAACTTGAATATATTAATATGAGATGTAGGGATAAAATATAATGAAACAATAATTGCTAGCAAAGTTATGTCAAATGAAGGAGACAAAAAAATGTAACATGTGTAGTGAATGTATAGTTTGCTACTAGAGGCCCAGTTTGGTTCCAACATAGAGGATGTCACCATGCCTGGGATCTTTTGTGGATGCGTGCCCGGTTTGGTTCCAACACTGGAGGCTGTCACCATGCCCGGGATCTTTTAGGATGTGTTTGCCTGGTTTGGTTCCAACACAGAGGATGTCACCATGCCCAGGATCTTTTAGGATGCGTTTGCCTGGTTTGGTTCCAACACAGAGGCTGTCACCATGCCCAGGATCTTTTAGGTTAAGGAGAGAGAGGAGGAGCGAGATAAGAGAGTAGTCAGCGACTACAGGAGAGAGTAGAATGGTTGGAAAGGCGAAGGAGGCGAGTTTTTATAGCCCTGAGGGCTATCTCCCTCCATCCTCCAGCTAGTGGAGGATGGTGGGGATCCCCACTAGGTTCCTCGGTTCTCCTGCGTCTTCCGTCCCCACTTCTGAGTTTATTTGCGAGATCTTATGTTTACAGGGAGTGGTTCTGGGAGGATACCACCACAAACAAGAAAGATAAAATACCTATGCGGGATCGCAACAATCTGCCATCGAGCGTAACGCTCCTCGCTCTATGGACGAGATGGGACTGGTCAGCAAATCGATTTCTGTGTACCGGAGTAGTGTGAAATTTGCTGTACGAGGAAGGCGGGACAGAGGGCGCTGACATAGGTAATTTGTCGAAAAGACTACTATGTTACATGCTACTATGTTATATGCTACTTTGTTATATTCACCCATGTATTTACTTATACTTATTTATACTGCTGTATAATATCTACCAAAAAGAATAAACAGTTGTAGGTTTGCAACCTAATTTGTAATGTCATTCACTTTGGCTTCAGTTCATTGTTCAAAATGAATTATACAAACAGAAATCTATTCATCCTAACGAAGCAATTCACATTCATGAAAATGCAGGTAGGTACGTTGTTACTGTTTCCAGTACAACCGGCCTTCTTACAGAACGTGAAAATTTTGTTTTAAATTGCAAAAATTCTCAGCACGCAATGGTAGTTTAGGGGACGGTACCGATGATTTTTAAATCTGATGGGATTTCGCGATGCCTAAAGCCAAAAAGAGGGTCGGCGAAGCCAAAATCGTAACCGAAAAGCAAGTGCCAAGGAAGAAGCCGAAAACTATAGTTGAAATCAAGAAAATCGTCAAAGTCAAGAGGAGAACGAGAGCCAAGAACAAATTAGCGCCGACTGAGGTGGTGCCCGAGCCAAAATCGCCGAGTGTCCGCTCGCCGCTTAAATCGCCGGCGAAGAGAAAAAGACGCGTCGTCAACATTTGCACGACGTCTTGTTGTTACGACGTCGTCCGCAGGGTGGCAGGGGAATTTGGTATAGCTGAGAATCCGGTAAGAATTTTTCTTTGTATACTGTGCTGTGAGAGAGTTTGACTGGGCTCATGAGGGTCCCAGGTGTGCAGTTCCTAGCGTTATTTGAACAGCCCTCATAAGAACTTCCGCGATTTCTTATTACAATATTTGGACATTCTGAACAATTCAGATAGCCCTTATTCGGACTACTTGTTAGCGTACGGTCCAAATCGTGTTTGAATGGACTGAGCGATTTCGTACAGTTCAGAATGGGGGAATTCCCTACTGGGACCTCCCCGAGCCGACATCTAGCTTAGGAGAGCGCGTGAGGGAACCTGCCTCAACAGATACGATTATTTCTTGAGCGGCTACGATGCACACTCGCGGAAAGGACGAAGCAAACTCAGTTTAATAAATACAACTACAGCAGAGGCCCTAGCCAATTTATTCCCCTCAACGCAGTTCAAATTGTCTGGAACAAAAAACATTGCAAGGCACTGAGGCATTTTAACAGGATTTAAGCCTCTCTTTGCGCTTGTTTAAACGTACAGCTGATCAATATTATTATATACCAGAATGTCCTAGCCTAGGAGGTAAGTCTCGGCTCTCCAGCAGAACTTGAATGTGTGGTACACTCTCCTCGTCACGGAGGAAGCCAACAAAGGCCAGCTAAGTCGAGGATATACATATATCGCCTTAGTTGGAAAGCTGTGTATTATGAACTTCTTGTTCGAGAGTAGGTAGTATTGGTAAGAGTGTCTTTCCCAAAACTGTCAATTTCCATAAGCCGTATAATTCAACAATTATTCCATCATTGCCCGAACACCAGGACCAATGGCACGTCTACTGGACGGACATGTTCATATCAGTGGAGAAATTCATGGGCATGAGGTACTTCCAGCGCGTCAACCACTTCCCCGGGATGGTCGAGATCTGTCGAAAGGACTTGCTGGCCAAGAAGCTCGTCTCGATGTCCAACAGGTTCCCTACAGATTTCAACTTTTTCCCAAAGACCTGGTGCCTCCCGAACGAGCTCATTCAGGCGGTCAACTACTCGAAACTTTACAAGAACAAGGTAAAGACTTGATATCATATCAATAGAACCAAAATGAAGTTGATGAATGGGTTCCAATCAATATTAGGACAGTTTGGGGAACCACCGGATCTGATGTAATCCATGGAATTTATTAGACAAGCGCTATAATGAACTCCTGATCGGGAGGAGATTACGGTCGTAACTGATATGGGAACAACTGGAAACCAACCAGAACCTACCTTCCAAATTTCAATATACCAAGTAATGTTATATTACGTGTCAGTTTTACGTAGTAAGTGGCTAGTTCATGATGATTTCTCAGGTGTTTATCGTGAAGCCGTGCTACGGGAGCAAGGGTCGGGGTATTCAGGTCATGAACGACCTCAAACTCATCAAGAACCTGGACAGGATGATATGCCAGGTCTACATCCACAAGCCACTCCTCATTGACGGCTATAAGCATGATTTCAGGTAAGTAAAACAATACCCTGAACAGTCCAAAATTATTGTTTAGTTGACATGTTCGGACGTGAACAATAAGAGTTCAAATGTGCTATATGTTGGGTACCCATCACAAATCGAGTTCTGAGCTCAAAATACTGATTCACAGCTTACAAATTGACTCTGTGTGAAAAATATCTGAAAAAACTTGACAAACATCTCCGAAAAAACTGACAACTTACAACAGCGTACAACTTGACTCTCTCTCTGAAAAAAATATGTTGGGTAACTATCACAAATCAAATTCTGAACTCAAAATATTGATTCACAGCTTACAACTTAACTCTCTCTCTCTCTCTCTCTCTCTCTCTCTCTCTCTCTCTGAAAAAATTAGTGCTGAACTCCTACTATGTTTTGAAGGGTCTACGCTCTACTGACATCTTGCGAGCCGCTGAGACTTTACGTATACAATGAAGGCATCGCCCGATTCGCCACACGTAAATACGAAGAGCCCAGCGACAGCAATTTCAGTGACCGGTTCATGCACCTGACCAACTACTCAGTAAACAGACGCAACAGCTTGTTCAACGCTGACGGTGACGAAGGCAGCAAACGGAAGTTGTCCACGGTCAACGAGTGGATGAAGAACCATGGCTACGACGTCGAGCACATATGGGCTTCCATTGACGACAGCATAATCAAAACCATACTCATGGTTGTGCCTACACTGAAGTATTGTTACAAAGTATGTTTTCCCAACCACGAAGTGTCGCAAGCATGTTTTGAGTTGCTCGGTTTCGATTTCATCCTCAACCGCAGGCTGAAGCCGTATCTGCTGGAGGTCAACCACTCTCCGAGCTTCTACTGCCACACTCCAGTGGACTATGAGGTGAAAGAAGCATTGTTGAGAGACACATTCAGAATTTTAGATCTCAACAAGGACAATGCACAGATGCCTGAAAACCTGAAATTCGACGACAAGATGTTAAGGATCTACGCCAAAAAGAAGATTCATTCTTTAGAACGGAAATGGGAGCAGGACGTCCTCAAAGCGAGGATCGACTGGGAAAATTCTCACTTGGGAAACTTCAGGTTGGTCTACCCTAATAAAAATGTCGAGAAATACAAGCCGTTCATGAACAAAAAGCAGAGGATCGCGTCGAGTTCTAAATACAAACTGCTGAACGAGAGCGTGATGGGATCGATACCAGGATATGTGAGAAAGAACCCGTACCCGTTCTCTCAGGATGCTGGAAGCCCAGAACAGGAAAAATCCAGGATGATGAGGAAGTTGCTACTGCAGAGCCACTACCTGATGAATAACGTTTACTACGAAATGAGGAATGCTGATCAGAGGAGGTTTATGGACGAGATACAAATCAGTAGAAGGAACGAGTGGGACGCCGAAGAGAAATTCTCCAAACAAGTATGAAATCTACCAGTATTCATCTGTAGCGTTAATAATAGTAAAGTAAGATAAGCAACCATTCCAGGCTACAGTATGGTTCCGGTTACGCGACTGGCGTCACGGACAAGATTTGGCTGGGGTCCTAGGTTACGCCCTTCACGACCGGGGCAAAAGTGAATGTTCTCTCGGGACTTCTACTCTACGATCCCGGTGGCGATAAAATGCCTGTTAGACCAGTTATAATAACCAGTGATCTGGTCACCGGCGAAAAGAAGTAGGCTAGAGGTGCCGGTGTGGGTTGTATGTGTGATAGTAATAATAATAATAAACGCTGCAAAGTCCTTGTCACAGGTGATCATTTATTATTTTATTCGTATATTGTAATGGCTATTTTTTAAGGTTTTTACAAATTTCGGCACCTCAAAAACTCGAATAAGGCTCCTATTTTTGACACATTATCTTCGATCATTGACGTGTCATAATACTACCTCTTGTGTTATAATACGCTAGACGATTACATACGAGTATTATTCAGAGAACAATAAACCAATAATGAAATATCATTAGTAATAATCAGTAGTAATAGCCCAACTGTTACAGAATGTCGGAAGTCTGGGATTTTGAAATTATATGGGGAGCGTAACGTGACTTTTCTAGGGGAGGTATCATAACAGCGGAAGCGTAAGACAAAATAAGTAGAGAAGCGCTAACGTAGGGATTTTGCACGTCGGGGAACGTAACGCAGAACTCCCGATTCGGCTTTCTTCTGAGTTCTTTGCGATAATTTCGCTTAAGGCTTTCCATTGCCTCACCGCCTTCGGTGAAAACCAGGGGAACCATTCATTCATTTGCTGCCACCAAGTTACCAAACACTAACAACCTCGACCATTAAGCTCACTACTACATATTTCCATATTGTGATTTTTTTTTTTTTTTTTTAAATTGATTCCTTATTTTTTACAGTACGCTGCACAACGTGAGAAGTTCACTCAGAAAGTGTCAGGAGCGCTTCAGTGCATATCGCAGAAGTCGGGGCTCAAGCGGCCGGAAAAGGAACTACTGAGTTCGCTCCTTCTAAATCCACCGATGCCGAATAGAGACCCGGAAGAAAGGTACAGCCATTTGGGGCCCCTCTTGAGGCGATCAACAGATAATTTGCACAATGATATCCCTACTGTAAAATAAATATTCGAAAAACGTGATTCAGTTTAGTCAAGAAAGCCACTTAACTCATTGGCTAATAATAATCTTTGAAAATTCGCTAAAATACAGAAGAAAGTTAAAATCTTAAAACACAAATAAAAATAAATTATTAATACAAATCTGATCTGGAAAATCTGAAACGTTTGCCAAGGCAATAGAAAGTCACTACCCTCCGTTAAACTTGAAGGTTAAACGCTGTTTTCATGACAAACTTTGAATTAATATTCAACACGCACGTGCAGTGCGTGTTGACTGAAGAGGATATTCTGGCTGCATACCGTGTTCGCCCTAATACGAGGAAGGAAGTCAATGTTCTATCGGTTAAATTTGCTTCAACTGATAAAAAGAATTTACTTCTTCGTTGTTTCCGAGAAAAAAAATGGAGTTTTCGCGTCGGATGTGAAGGAGAACCTACCTAAAGACCGTCAATTGTTTCTCAATGAAAAATTAACACCGTCAAACAGGCGTTTGCTGTGGTTGATGAAACTCATTAAAAAAGAGTACCAGTATCGTTACGTCTGGACGAAGGATGGGAAACTTTTCATGAAGAAGGACGAGACCTCCAACACCGTCAGGATTGTGCGCGAAGCTCAATTGCAAAAAATGGACACTGCTGGGAAGCTCAAAGATGCTTTTTCTCGTCATAAATGGGTGACTGTTTGAACTTTTCCTTTCTTTAATTGATTTCCGAATTTCTGAATAAGTTGTAATGCATTATTAGTACAATATGAGTAACCTCAATGATATACTGGATGACTCCTCTTTAATTGAGGAGATCACATGTGAGACTATCTCTGATTTAAATGATAAATTGTCTGAATGTAAGACTGGTAGTCTATTAGTCATCAATACGAACATTCGCAGTATTCGGAAAAACTTTGATGAATTTCTTTGCAATTTAGCACTTTTTAATAGGAAGCCTGATGTATTTTGTCTAACGGAAACGTGGAGTGCGA
Organism: Leptopterna dolabrata; assembly: GCA_954871275.1. Classification (NCBI taxonomy): domain Eukaryota; kingdom Metazoa; phylum Arthropoda; class Insecta; order Hemiptera; family Miridae; genus Leptopterna; species Leptopterna dolabrata. Next base: position 26,557,850 of record OX940988.1, read on the forward strand.
ATTTCGACATCCCTCACTCTATCCCTAATTACGCAGCATACTCAACCAAACATTTTATCAATCAGAATTGTGGAGTTATTATCTTTTTTCATGATAATTGTTTGGATGTACACTGTGAGGAGGCGATTATGACGGGTGCTAGCTGTTTAATGTCCACATTCACGTATAGGAACTGTAAATATAAAGTGATATGTACCTATCGTTCCCCAAGTGCCTCATTTTCTGCTTTTAACAAGATCTCTAAGAGAGATCTGTGAGAGGGACCCAACTTTGACTACTTTTTTAATGGGGGGTATGAATGTCGATATCGTAGATACGTCTCAGAATGAATTGGATAAAAATTTATATTTGTCGATGCTGAGTGAGCTCAATTACAACTCTATGATAAGCGGGTACACTCGCGAATTCATTGGCTTTAGTTCTTGTATTGATCACTTGTTTATGCGCGCTCCTAGATCACAGAGTCTTAATATAGTACCGATAATTTGGAAATCGGATATCACTGTAAACATCCCTCGGACACGTCAATATCTGAATCCTGCTAAGAGTCCAACGATAGGGAAAATTGATTATAATAAATTAATTGCATGCCTAGATGGGGAAGCATGGGTGGAAGTGGTAATGTCAAGAGATGTTGACCATTGTGCACAGGCATTTCATGATACACTGCAGGCTCATTTGCGAGCATGCACGTTAGTTCGGGAGGGTGTTTCTCATAGAAAACGAATACTTAAACCTTGGATAACTCCCGGATTGCTTGCTAGCATTCGTATAAAGGAAAAAATGAGCTGGAAACTTAAAAGGAGGCCGAATGATTTGAACCTAAAAATGAGATTGAAGCGGTTTACAAACAAACTTTCGTATTTGATTTCCTTGTCCAAGAATGCATACTACGGGGGTAAAATAGAGGAAGCTAAAAATGACTCTAAGCGTATTTGGCTTACAATCAATGAAGCAACTGGTAGACGTAGAATAAAAAGAGAAGTCGTATCGATACGCCATGAGGGAGTTTCATATCAAACTTCGGAGACCCCTTTGGAAGTGGGGAATATATTCAATCTTCACTTTTCTACTGTGGGTGACAGAGTGGCCGAGACTATCGGCGCCGTGGTGGGCGCGGGACAGGACTTTGTTCTTCCTGTACTAAATTTTGGCGAAGAGTCGTTTTCAAGGGTTAATGAAGGGGAAATAATGAAAATAATTGAGGGCCTAAAGGGTGGATCATGCCCTGGTTTTGATAATGTAGGGTTTGACGTTCTAAAAAAAATTAAAAAACAAATAGCCAAACCCTTGTCGTACTTAGTCAATCTAAATTTCTCTACTGGTGTCTTTCCGTCAATCTATAAAACGGCAATCGTTGTCCCATTATTTAAATCGGGTGATCCCACTGTGGTGGGGAATTACAGGCCAATATCGCTGATGTCAAACATAGCGAAAATTCTGGAAAAGGCTGCCAAAATCTACATTGCTTCATTTTTTGATTGTGCTGATATGCTGAGTAGTCATCAGTATGGGTTTAGGGCCGGTAAAAGTACGCAGGATGCAGTCCTCCAGGTAGTGGAGAGTATTTCTAGCACCTTGGATAGTGGGGGTAAATGTTTGGGCGTTTTTATGGATCTGCATAAAGCATTTGATAGCATTCCTCATAATAACTTAGTGAAGGTGCTCTGGGAAAGAGGTTTTCCTCCGGGATTTGTGAGGTGGATAAACAGCTACTTGACTGAAAGATATCAAGTCGTTAAAATCTCGGGGTTTTTGAGTGAGCCGCGCACATTCAAGTTTGGAGTCCCTCAGGGTACGGTGCTAGGCCCGGTGCTTTTTATCGCATACATTAACTCTTTGCTAAACGTAGTTATCAAAGGAAAAATGGTGTGCTTTGCAGACGACACAGCTATGTTGTTCAGTGGGAAATCTTGGGATGAGGTGACGCTTAAGGCAACTAGTTCACTGGTCTTGGTGAATGACTGGTTGAGGAAAAGTGGTTTCAAATTAAATGTTGCCAAGACCCATTTCCTTTGCTTTTCCTTGCGCTCGATTGGTGTTCCTCGTATTAACGATCTCAAATGCCATGAGAGTGAGTGCGTTTCGGGTCCGTCGTGCACCTGCCCTGTTATAACCCAAGTTAACACCATAAGGTATCTGGGAGTTATGCTAGACCAGTGTCTGAGTTGGAGGGATCACGTCACGATGGTGTGCAGCAGATTGAGGAGGCTAACGGGCATTTGTTTGGAAGTCCGTAGTTTCCTTTCAATTGACAACCTGCGTAAATTGTATTTTGCCTTGATCCACTCAGTTTTGTCGTACAACATTGCTGCTTGGGGTGGTGTGGATTCCACAGTACTTCAACCACTGATAATCGTCCAGAAATCGCTAATAAAGATTCTTTTGAAAAAGTACAGGCGTTTCCCCTCTGTTGAGTTGTTCAGACTGTTTCAGGTCCCCACTGTCGCGGCCACGATCGATGTTATAACACTGATCGAGACCTATAAACATATACAGGCGGGATTTTGTTATAGTTTTAATAGATCTGTGACTCGGGGCAGTGGAGGTATTGTGGTCCCCTTCCGACTGACGGCAGCGGGGCAGCGGGCGTGCCTCTATCGCGGAGCGAAACTTTTTAACGGACTGAATGAAAATATTAGAAATGCCAAGTCTCTTAGTTCTTTTAAGCAACTGGTGAAGAAGGCCTTTTATTTATAAGTAGTTTAATGTAAATATGATTGATTTGTTGTAAAGAAAATGTGATATTATTTATTTCAAAGACTGTAATTTTTAATTTATATTATTACTAAAAATATTTGTTTGTAATATGAAATAGTGGTACTCCTCCCCCTAGCACGAGGTTATCCTCAAATGGGGGAGTAGCAATCTATGTATGTATATATTTCTCTCTTCCTTGTCTATGTATCCAATAAATGATTGAATTTAAAAAAAAAAAAAATATGATTTTGATTCAAAAAATCAACATAATAATATGATTGTGAAGGTTTATGATTGGCGGTGAACTCCTATTGCAGACACTAAAACCTGACACTACTGACGCGATCAGATTATGTGAATTTTTCTGCAACTTTCCTAGAAGGATTGATGAGGATGTTTTTGATTTACTTTGAGATGCACGCATGAGCATCCGAAAGGACGCGTAATTTAAACACCAAATTTATTATTTTTTACCCACCCAGATTCCCTCTACGGAACAGCCCTGCATCCAATGATGACACTCGTGAACTTGCGTTGTTGAAGCGCAAGTTATCAAACTGAAGGGTGCACTAAGGTCAGCAGACGGCATGAAGAGGTCGTCTGGGGTTAACAGACGGATCGATTGATAGAATTAATAGCTGTGGCTCAGAGTTCTTGCATAACTCATCAGGAGGACTAGAATCCGATTCAGGACCTACACGAGCTAAATGTCGAGAGAGATTAAGCTTGGTCAGCCCCGTTTTTCGTTAACATTGTCCCCACCTCGACAATCTACAGAGAGTATGAGCGTGAGGAGCAGAAGGTGTAAGTACTACTGCGGTTTTAATGAAATTCCAACATTGGTCCATTCAGGACCCCAGCCTCTAATAAATAATTATTTCTTCGCATAATAATCCATGTTACTACGGTTGGGGTATATTACCTACAAATAATTAAACAAGTAACCAACTTTGTTCAAAACGGGTTCAGGAAGGCAAGTGCACCGTTTAATTTTTGAGGATAACAATGATATTTCTTACTAACCATCCAATAGTGATCACATTTCTTTCCGCTGCCTAGGTTGACACGGGAGTAATAAATAATTTGTCGTAGAATAGAACTGATACCAACCACACCACCACCATGGATGCTTTGGGCGTGACTTGTGAAGAGGTTGAACTCAGTGAAGTGTCTCAACTTTATTTCTCTTTCAACCTACTGTTTCCATTCTATTTTTCCTCTTTCTGATTTACCTAAGCATTTATTCTAAAATTAAATATAAACTTACAGTAAATTAATGAAATGGTTCTCCTACGTAAAGAATTTTCAGTTATTGTTTACAACCCCTCCTATTCATTTGAATTGGATGAAAGAATTCAAACATCACAAATACTGAATGGGTATAATTCAAATTACAGTCGATGATTTTGAAGCATATTTGATTTACAATTATAATTAAAATCAAAATTTGAAGAAAACAATCAATTTCTAGTGACAAATAGGTACCTAAAGTATGCCTAAATGGGTCCAGGGTAGGCCGATGTGCAGAGTATACTGTGCTTGCCTTGCATTTCCACAGGATGCACACCCGGGACGGGTGCTTGTCAGGTCGGCCGGGTCGGAGAATAGAACTGATACCAACCACACCACCACCACCATGGATGCTTTAGGCGTGACTTGTCCTATCCATGCAAGAGGAAGAAGGAGAAGAGGTTGAACTGAGTGAAATTCCTAGATTCCTATTTCCTTCTCTTCACAGCGATCGCCATTTCCCCCTGAAACTACCAGACCACGTGTCCAGTTTTTTTTTCTTCTTCAATTTCTATTATTTTCACATTTATCATGTTTTCCTTGTTTCAGCAAAGATATCTATTATTTTCCTTTTTTCAAGTTCTTTTCTTTTGACAGGTGTTTTATTTCTACCAAGAAGAGATTTTTCATTTCCTTTTTGCCTACCCGACCATTAGGTAGGGGTATTCCTTTCATTTTCCTTTTTTCATATTATTATCATTTTTCCCAGCGTCATTTCTGTTTTTCCCTCTTTTTTCCTTATTTTCATTTTTCTTCAACCATTTTTGAGGGTATTCTTAGCGAAGGATATCTTCCAAGGTCTCGTGCCCTTGCACGAGTGGTAGCAGAAAATTGAAAGTCTCTGGAACCTTTTAACAACTCTGCTAAGAAAAGGCATACCTAAGACAAGTCTAGTTTGGAAATAGTTTGCCGTCTGTGCGTAGTCTGCAATGCCATGATGTCCGGAGACGGAGAGCTACGTGAAAAGTCCTCAATATACTTGAAGGTACGAGAGACAAGAGCTACAGGATGTAGTTTCGCTCGAATTCCTTACTCGCGTTCACGCATCCGAGAGATAAGATGAGAGACCGCTCAATCCCAAGCATTTATACATCACAAACCCTTTTATTGGCTGGTGACTGATTTATGTTCCTGAAAACCCAAGAATGCCTGTGTCCCTCTAGATCGTTCATGTAAACCCGCAATGCACAGATCTCTTCGCGACCACCTGTTCAAGAACCACTGATGTAGTTCAATATTAATATAACTACTTACTACTCTAAACGAAATCCCTCTCATAGGGGGCAGAAAAATGATCCCACCGTGAATTTAAATTCGATTTATTAGCCAAGCAAACACAGAACACGATGTCGATGAACATGGATCATGTTCTAGCGTGGAGATGATTCGGTACCCTCCTCGTCGTCCTATGCGCAAATCCAAGTGCCGAGGTCACACCTGAAATGGGCCGTTGGGTGACAGATCCCTATTCCCTAGCCGTATTCCGAAAGCTTCCCCAGCAATATGACAGATACATGAGGGGTGATTCTGCTAAGCATTTACTGATAATGCCCTGCCTGATAATACCCTGCGCTGCCCCTTATAGGAATAATTAGGGTAAATATGTATTAAGCATACTGGTATTACCCCAGGACTAGGGTGCTCTGAAATGGAAAAGAATGAAAAAAGTTCGTCTGAAAAATGCATGCTAAAAAAGTTGAACCAATTTAAGACGAATTTTGGTAGCTCTTAAATTTATTTTGATGCTGGACGACCCTCTTCAAGTTTCATATAAGTATTCGGATGATTCTTTCAGCCGCAATGTGCGTACATGCAAACAGACAGAGAGAGAAATTGAAATGTTGGTGCCGATCTTATTGAAACGGGAAAGAAGACATTTCGCGATTCTATTCAGTGTACAGAGTAGTTAGGTAACGAATCTAAAAAAATAGCTCCACTTTTATCAACACTCACTATAAATAATTAAACTGAGGAATAGAAAATAGAAAATAGCGAGGAGGAAGATATAGATAGACATCATTGTTGAGTGGAATAATTAAATTAGTTCATATACAGGCCTAATTTTTGCCTTCCTTTTTTGACTTATAACTTCGGATATATGTGCTGGTATGAATACAAACAACAGAGTAATTAATTATTAAATACAATATAACTACAGAAAAGATCAAACAAATAGTAACGAAAACAGTCATTCCTGGCCTTTTTCTGTGTCTAGTTTACGAAAAAGACTTTTGACCTTCACAAAATAAGAACTTGGAGAGAAAAGGGCTCGAGTTACGTTCGAAAAGATTTAGGAAGGGGAAAACATCATTAGAGCGTCTTAGAGTCTTTGTCTCGGACTTAGGGCAAACCCGAAAGCATCGTAACTTCAGCAGAAGTTTTATGTCGGAAGAAATAGGACAATAATTAGTGTTTGTTTTCGGGGTTTCGTCAGCAACATCGTATTTAGCTGAATAACACAGTTCTAACAGGAAAAATCAGATTCAACGTAATGTCTAGTGTTTCGCTTTGAGTGAGGTTCATTGATGATGATACTACGACTCGTAGCTTTCGTTACCTAAATACTTTATGTCGATTCGTATACGTTAATTCAGGGAAACTCCAGACTGGTAAATACTCGAAAATCTCATACGGAATATCACGCTGATCACTAATTATGCTATAGGCATAAATTATTGTGGGTCGCTAAAATACTTTTACGCTTTCTGGGGCAACTTCTTGGACGTGTTCTTATTTTGCTCTTTTATTGCACGGAAAAAATAATCCAGGGAAGTGTGGGAATGTTTTGCTGTGCTCAAAATCCAATTTCTGAGCACTGCGCGCGTGCACAAAAAAAAAAAAAAATATTTTCGGATGGTGAGCAAAAAGTGGTGGTTTATTTCGAGTCAGTCATTCCCCTGTATTAGGTGACCTCAACTTACTTAAATGGAAGACCATGCATTTCAATACATTTTTGACTAATAACTAGGTAACAAATTACGAGTATACCTACTTCAAACATAAAATTCCATGGAAACCCTAAAAACAATGTTTCTTGAGGAACTCGTCCTGAGCTTATGTATTTTTCTTTGAAAAAACAAACCGACAAACAAAAATGTCTCTCAAGCTCCTCAAAGCTGACTCCAAATGCAAATTGTGACAGTTGATAGCAAATTCTAAAACATTCGAGATAGGAGCGTTCGTGCATCGTTTCAATGAGATTTTCAAAATCTTTCTGAATTTGACTTGACGACGATGATCGGGGCGGAGTCGACTGACGATGGGGTCGACCGACCTTTTTCCCCGGACGAGCTCGACGATGTGAATCACCGTGTGAACATGATTTCCAGGAGGCGCCCCAGGAGGAAGAGGAGGCTAATTAACCCGAGGGCAACCAAGATCTGTACAGCTACCTGCAGGTGAGCCAAAAGCGACACCTGCGGCTGGAAGCCTGAACTAATAGTAATAGCCCCTCGGGGAATCTACACTCAAAGCTCTCACACGATACAGACTCCAATATTTCTTGCTCGCTCAGGTACAACCTAGTGCGGATGACGGCACGCAAGTACGGGATGGTGGATGTGCCCGAGTGGCAGGAGTGGCACGTCTACTGGACGGACGTGTTTCCATCTCTGGAGAGGTGCCGGTGCATGAAGCGTTATCAGAGGATCAACCACTTCCCTGGTATGCTAGAGATCTGCCGGAAGGACACGCTGGCCCGCAACCTCCACTATATGTTGAAACAGTTTCCCAAAGATTATAATTTCTTTCCCAGGTACAGACAGTTTGTAGGTTTAGGAGAAGGTAGCTACTAGTAATAAGTAAGAGATGAATAGCTACAATTTTGTCCCTAGGTACAGCGTAGTTAATGAGCGAGAAAAAGCTGATAATTAAATTGGCGTAATGTGAGAAGATAAGGAATATGTAATTATTTTGTCCCCGGGTATACAATCAGTTGGTGAAGCAAGAAAAAACGCTGCAAATCCCTGCACAACGGTTTATTATTTTGTATAGAATACCCTTCTGTTACAGATCACAGCTCTCTGTATAGATAACCCGTCTATATAATATGATATGCACTATTCTATACATATTATGTAGATCGCAGACCCTCCTTAGGTTAGTACCTAACCCCGTACTCGTTACTAGGTAGGTACCTACCTAAATCACGAGTTGAATGTTGCTAAAATAATTCTGCCGATGACAAACAGTACCTAACAAAAAGAAACACACATAATGAAGTTCTGAAAAGAAATTGTTGATGAGGAGTGAAAAAAGTTGCAAAAGTACCTACCAACAAACTCCAGCCCCTTCTACGTAGATGGTATAATGAACCGTTGTGTAATAATTTACCGTTGAGTAATGATTTACCGTAGTAATAATTTACCCATCAATAATACTTCAACGTTTGTTCAAGTTTCACTACCTACCAACAAACTCCAAAAGAGCCATCATTTTTCAAATGAAATAATATCACAGAACAACCAACTCGACTTCATACTCGCCAATATAATCAGGTGATCCCTAGCAATGATTTCATCTCCGCCAAATTTCCTATTGTGGGCGCGTCTCTGGTTACGAGATTTGGTTTGAATTGTATACAATTTCATTCACACTGGAGTCGAAAATGCCTGTCGGTGCAAACTTCGGGGCCTTACTGTGAACGAACGGCTGGACGTACGTCGCTCCGGATGGTCTTAAAAAACTCGCAAGTTCAAGAACTATTTAAAACCGTAAAAATATTCACTTAAAAAAATGGTATAGGCGTTTTGAAAATTTCAACCCCTATTTTGAACCCCTTAGAGATGACTCACAGTAACGTCGAGCTTCGAGGACCAACTAGACCCCGAACGGAACCTATAACCCGAATTTCATCAATTTTCTTTCATGGTAACTAAGAAAAGTGGCCCGTACGGCGTACGGCGTACGGCGGACAGACAGAAATATTTTTATTGCAGTTTTGGATTCTACATACCTTGAAACGTAAACCATCAAATTTTGAGGGGGGGTAAGAATTTTTTTTTTCATACTCGATTCCAATGGTTCATTATTGAAAATAATAAACCAAAAGAAGGTCCACTGGGTGGAGCATAAATCAGCTGGTGGATCAAGGAAAAAGTGAGAAGATTAGTTTCGTGCCCAGGTACACTGAGATCAGGCAAAAAACCAAACAGAAGTCCACCTGATGGGTACGCGCAAGAGGAGACTGACTGTTATGTAGCGTAGGTAGTGTCTCGATATACCATGATAAACTAGCTAGAGCAGTCATCCGCCTGGAGACCGCATTAATTTGTGATTTAGCCTGGTTTTTCTACAGAACCTGGTGCCTTCCTGAAGACTACGTCGACATGTTGGAATTCTCCAAAGCGAACCCTGGCAAAACTTACATACTCAAGCCCTGCAGGGGGAGCGAAGGTCGGGGCATCTCCATCACCAAGAACCCAAAACATTTCAGGACAAAATACAATATGATTGGTCAGGTCTACATCAGCAAGCCGCTCCTCATTGGCGGATTCAAGTTCGACTTTCGCCTCTACGCTTTGGTTACGTCCTGCGACCCTTTGCGGATTTACGTGTACAACGAAGGTCTAGCTCGGTTCGCGACGAAAAAGTACGAGCCGAACCGATTCAATCTGAACCAGCGGTTCATGCATTTGACCAACTACTCCGTGAACAGAAGGAGTGAAGATTTCATCATAGACGACGACGAGGGGAGCAAACGGGAATTGAGTTCAATTAACGAATGGTTTGTCAAACAAGGTTGGTATGATAGAATCGCACCAAAAACAGAACAGCAAATTCTATTGGACCAACATTAGTACCTATTTACCTATATCTCCCTTGAAATTTCAAGTCGTAAGACTCAAAATTAACTACAGGTAACTAGGATTCAGCGGCATCATTGCTGCCACCATTGGTCTTCATGGCAAAAATATTGAAGCGTGGAAGAATTTGCAAGACAGTTTTGGTATTTGATGAAATCTTATTTTTCACTCAGGTTATGATGTCCACGCTATCTGGGACTCGATCGACGACGTCATCATCAAAACCCTGATCATCCTGCTGCCGAAGCTCAAGCACTACTACCGCCTATGCTTCCCCTACCACGTCGACACCTTGGCTTGCTTCGAGGTCCTGGGTTTCGACTTCATCCTCGACTCCACCCTCAAGCCCTACCTGCTGGAAATCAACTACTCACCGAGCTTCAACCGGAACACCCCGGTCGACCGCAGGGTCAAAGACGCACTACTTTCGGACGTCTTCAAGCTCATAAATTTGAACAAAAACGAGAAATACAGGTCAGGATAAGATCAATAAGCCGTCATCAATAATACTGTGTTTCACAAAACAGCCGTGTGGGAAGCAAATCAAATGTACCACTTTTTGACTTGATCAACAATTTGGAAACCCCATCCAGAAACCCACTAAATCACCATCTCTGGAATTCACAAATGTGAGGAATTTAAACGCTCGATGTAAATCAGAATGTGTTAAAATCAGTTCATAACAGTCACTATCACTATGACGCTTCCCTGAGGACAGGCCTGGACTAGAGACCCCAGCGGAAATCGTGGAAACTTCCACAGATTCGTGGTATTAGGCCAGCCATAATGTTAGCCAACTTTGAAGTCAAGTAGTATTGCTTCAAATTACCATTATTTTTTACTTCTAAAAATACCGTTTTTAGTTTCAATACAGAGATTCAGTTTTTACTTTGAGGTCGAACTGAAAAGGATCGGTTGCCACGTTGAGGATGTGTTACCAGTTTTTTTGATACCTGGGACTATAATTTTGACTTCGGATTTGATTTCTACATCAACGATAGGGTTCAAAATAATTCGGGGGGGAGGGGGGGGGGGGGGGTCGGGGACACGCTGTAAGCCTATTTCATTCAACAACGAGAGCTTCAAAGATCTAGGAGGATCTAGGTATACGGTGTAGACCATTTGAGCGCAAGGCCAGAAAATGTGTACTAGTTGAGCGCCGTTCTGCTACAGCCACTCTACCAGCTGAGCGCAGGGATGGGTGTCTTTTTTTATACCAGCTGAGCGCGAAGCATTTTCAGGGCAACCTACCAGTTGAGCGCATGGGAATAAAATATAAAGCAGAATTTTTTGATAATATAGTACAATATAAAGAAGATATGTTCTTTATATTTAGTGTCGGTTACACGGTTCGCCTTTTTCGGTAAATGCTTACACGGACGCTACTAACGTCTCCCTCCGTAATGGTATCACTAACCTGCGATCTTACGATCTCAGTACGAATCATTTTTATGGGCTGGGTGGAGATGTTCACTGGTAACTGAGCCACTAAGCCACTGACATGATTATTAGTCGTCTCCTTGCAGTAAACAAACAGCACACCGATTGTGAGGCTGCCACACTTCGGCGTTCTGTTTTTCCTGGTGAAAGGGGCTTGAGCTGCGCACAATATTGATACGTGACTATTACTGCTTAATCCAGCTTTGCGCTCAACAGGTGGATCCCCAGGTATACGTGATACTATGAAACGAACTATTTAGGTTCTGATTTCTGACAACAGGATCGCTGAAAGCGAGAAAAATGTTTCAAAGCCGAAACTGTGGAATCAGAAAAGGGAAAACGTGAAGCAGAAAGCGCGGTACGAGCAGACGCTGAAGGCGCGATTCAACTGGGAAGACGCTCACAAAGGGAATTTCAGGAAGATCTACCCGAGCTCCGATTTCGGCAAATATCGCAAATATTTAAAGAAGAAACAGAATCAGGTAGCGAAGTTTTAGTTATTAGCGAATTCTCTAGAAAAATCAAGCTACTGGGGACCAAACTGTGTCCACAAGTTAGGTACCTACCTACCCACTAGAATTTTTTTGAAGGATTTTAGAACAAATCCTCATCATACCAAATTTTAATGACAAATGAAACGATGAGTTCGAAGAGAAGCAATCTGCTAATATAAAAAGTGAGTCAAAAATCGCTAAAAATGGTCAAATTTTTCAGTCACCAACATTACTAAAAATACACCAAAAGCGGTATAAAATGGTGACGCGAGATGGAAAATGGGTAGGTACTAATAATGATAATTTAACAGCTAAAAATATTGGTTTTTCTTCATACAACTGGTTAAATCTCAGTTTACGTTGGTCAAAAATGGCTAAAATCGTCCAAAATGGGCTTGAATGACTATTATAGTCATATTTTTATCTAAAAGGTGTGGACGATAATCTGGAGAAGTAACTGAACGTTTATTTCAAATATTTGCTCGTACTTTCATTCTGAATGCGTGGAACTTGTTGAAAAATCGCTTTAGGACATTCTGAATTCTATCTCTGGATTATTATTTCGACTACTGAAACGGCCAAAAAGGTAAGTGAATGATTTCTACGACCGCCAAGTACTAATAATACGATTAAAATAAAAATTTATAAATACTGGAATAGGTCCTACTTCAATGATTAGTGATATTCGACACCAAAGGGAGCTCTGTAATAAAATTGGAGAAACGTAGGTTAATTATGACGCAGCGAGGGGACAATTCTGTTTTACTCGAGGCGTTCCCAACTGGCGCCATGGCTTAGTTGGTTAAAGCGCCTGTCTAGTAAACAGGAGATCCCGAGTTCGAATCTCGGTGGTGCCTACTTCTTTTTTCTTTTTTTCCCTGACTATCGCTTGATGTGGCGTGTAGCAATCGCTTTAAATTATTAAAAGAGAAGGGAATTCTGTAACTGAACATTCATAAATTGATTTTTAGAAATGTTTTAAGATCCATTAGATTAGTAGTATCTATTCGTTGTCCCGAATTAAGCCGCAAGAAAATTTACTATTTGTGTTTTCAAATCACATCAAAACTGATCTGTTCATATTTCATGAGATTCAGCCCTAAAACCTACTAAGGTGTGCCTCCTACAATTTAATCACATCAACAAGACTATTGTAGAGAATAATTATTTAATCTAGAATGCTGGTTATGTATCTGCGTTTCCAGAATCGGTCATGTAATTCGTTCAAATCCAATTAAGGATCATTTCTCGTCGTTTAGCCTACAAATCTGAACTCTCTTTACCCCTAAATGTTAATTTTATTCAGAATTTGTATGAAAATTCCCGTTGAATGACGTTCAACCGAATTATTTATCCATTCGGTCACAATGCGCTAAAATAGTTTCGGTCCCATCAACTAACCATCACACATTATTTTACATTTTTCACCAGATTCTTTCACGAATCCATCACATCCATTGCTTCTAAACATGTCATACCGTCTGAAACATTAGGACTATAATAAATATTGAAGTTACATTATATTGCTTCTTTACGTGACATGCCAAGTTCGACTGAACTGTCAATAAATGGTAGACTGACTATTATTTTATTCGTTTATTTTTTAAAGGTTTTTCCAAAAACATTTGCTCCCCTTATCACGGAAGAAGACTACGACATGGATAAGAAGAGATTAGCCAAACCCCGGGAAGAGCGAAAAAACCCGTTTATTACTCCGACGGAAGACTTGGAACAGCAGAAACCGCCTGCTGAAGGCAGCAAAATAGACGAGAAATCGAAGAGAGAACTACTGTTGAAGAGCCACAGCCTCATACAGACCATGTACGAGAACCTGAAGCAGTCCGGGAGGCGGAGGATGGAAATGGAGATCATGATGAGCAGAGAGAACTGCTGGGATGTCGAAAACAGGCAAGTGGCGTGATAAGCTTGGTACCCCTCCTTTCCATAGGAGTAGCATTTTCAACACAACAACAACAACAACAAACATTTCCTTGAGCACAACCTTGACAATTTCAAGGTTTTCCAAAACCAATCCCAAGGTTCAGGGTCCAAGGTTCTTAAAAAAATGTCCATTTTACTTGGAAATGCTATCTGGTGCTATCATTGGGTGGAATATTATATATAGGAGGGACGCTCACTAAGCGTTATTGTGATGACCGCATCTCCAAGAAATTCTAGCGTAAATTCCATTACAGACACAGCGAGGAGTACAAGAAACACAAAGAGAAGTTGACGACCGGGATATCAGCCGTGCTGAAGACGATCTCTGCTAAGCCTGAAATACCATTGCCAATCAAAGAGCGGCTCAGCTCCATCTTTCTGAACCCGCCGGCACTGCAGGCCGCCAACAAAGAGAGCCACATCGGGCCGATGGGTCAGGAACTCGTCGTAGAGAAAGTGGAAGAAGGCGTCATCGTCGATAGGATGTCAGAAGCTGAAAAGATGCTTCCTGGAGATTGGACTGCGAGCCTCTTCGATAACTAGGCGAAATCATCGTTAGGCCCTTCCTCAACATTCTTTCCACCTTTGATCCTGATGGTATCCACTTCCCAAATAAACACGCCGCAGGACATGTTGATTTCATCACTCGTTTCCGCTCATCGGAGACGATTTTGTGTTCGGTTAGTGTTGTGGCGTACTAACGGGTTTTATTGGTAACATAGAGAGTTATGAGGAGATAATTATTAGGGTATTTGCACTTCAAGGCGTTTTGCGAGCACGTTGCTGGGAACAGTCATCGAAATTCTCCAGCCGTATGAGCGCGAATCATAACACAAAATCTCATTCAATTTTGGATTGACACAAATCATTACTCCATGTTTATCAGGTGCAATTAAAATGAACCCATTACTGAAATCAAGGTTTCACTATGCCTCACTCATGATTCGATTGATGCAACCTATATCATTAGCCCCTCGAGCCCAAAGGCTTTATTAGGTGGAATAAACCGGTTCCCGTGAATCGTTCGATGAGTGACTGCCGTGACACGTCCAAGTACTATGTAGCTGTTGGGAGAACCCCTCTCCACTCAAGGAGGCGAGGTAATGAGTAGCTAAGCAATAAAGAGCGAAAAGATCAGACCGAATTCCTCTACACCTCTACAGCTGTTCACGTCCGCGACGCAGGCAGGACAGTCGGACGAAAAGCCCCAGCCTGGGGCCCTTTTGGGTTTTGTAGACAGGTACTTTTGCAACTTGAGCAAACGCTTCATGGATAATAAATAATGATAGAATTATTGAATCCCGCGCATAATTCCCGGGCCGGTTCCAGTACTCGATTTAGTACTTTCCTGGGGGGGAGCTCGAGGGTAGGCATTGACTACAGAAAACAGCGATCTACGCAGAAGGGGCATCTATACAGATAAAATAATAAAACGTTTTGCAATAATTTGCAACGTTTTTGATCTCATCCACCACTTCTGATATTTTATCTATACATATAATAAAACAGTGTCTGTTTGTTTGTTTGTTTGTCTCGGCATCAATTGAGAACGGCTGAACGTAGAAAGTTGCGGCTGGTACCATTTGACGCAGAATTTATCTGGGAAGGTTTATGAAAAATCCGCATTTGAATCTGTCCATCCGTTGAAACGCTATGAATGAAATACTACTAAAAAACGTGTTATAATCACTTCTATGAGGACGTTTATGCTTATAATAACTTTGAACGGTTGGACGTAAATCCGATTGTAATTAGATTCTGGATTCAGCTCGACGAGTAGGTACATTCAAGTGGTACTTCAATCAGGATGTTAGTGGGAGGGGGTACAGGTTATGAGAGGGGGGGGGGGTCTACAGAAATTTCAAAACTACTTGACCAATTGGAGTGCAACTTTGGGAATTTGTTGTGTGAACATTGAGGAATGTTTCTAACCAGGTAGGGAGGGTTCATAGGATACAGGGGGGGGGGGGGGTTAAAGGCAGTTAGGGTTGGCATTGGGGAAGGTTTCTGATCAGTTGAGGAGGTGGTATCTGTTATGAGTGGGGCCTGTCCTAAAGGGAGTGTCTGTTCTACCGTTGCGAAGCGCGGGTACACAGCTAGTACTTGATAAATCCCAAGTAGTTTATCACTCTAGTACGTACCAAGATTAGGATGACGACGCTGTAACAAGTATTTTGCCTAAAGATCACCAACCAATAAATTATCCTTGAGTCTGAGAGATTAAAATAAATACCGATCGATGTAACAAAAATGTTCCAATGTAGGTAGGCATCTAGCTTTATAAAGATGACCCTATGCACACTATTTTGTCCTTGTCTATCTCCTTGACGCCCAACCACGAAACGGCATACCAAAATACATGCAGTAAAAGTAGGAAAGAATTAATTCTCCTGGTTTTAATCAAAATTGTAGGTTTTAGAGTTTGGCACCAGATCATGGAAAAGTCGTTCAGAAAGAGGAAAAACGCGAAAAGCTCAATCATCCCGAATCGGCGCGAAGCTCTGAAATGTGGGAAGCGCAAGAAGAAGAACAAGGTAGTTAGTAGGAAAAATGGTCCGCCGGATATGCCACCTGTAGTGCCAGTTTATTGAGAACCACCAAAGATGACAGAGGGGGCTCACATGCCTGGGCATTTTCCCTAGGTTATATTTATATCCCTCCGTCTCATATTACACTCAAAGGCGAATCTTGAGATGAGAACAACTTTTTTTGCTACGATCTGAACATACGTTTTGTGTCAGGTACATCTTTTCCGACAAAAACGTATAGCGAAATTATACGAGGTTTACACAAGTTGCTGCAAATTTCATGTGCCTCAGTTTTGCACGGCTGCTGCACAAATGGTTTGGGAGTTCATTGGGGCGGCATACCTATACTAATGTATAATTTTTACAGTTATGTATGCTAATGTAGATAATGTATGTTTTATTTCACTCAACGTAAATTATCACAGCAATCCCTTCTCTTGAACAGACACGAATTGGTACGATAATGACGGACTCCAAATTCCCTCTAGTGAGAGCGACAGCAGCGAGGTTCAACATGCGCAGCAGCGAAGACGATTGGACCCTGTTCTGGACGGACACCTTCGTCAGCGCTGAGGCCTGCAGGGCGATGATGCCCCATCAGAGAGTCAACAGGTTCCCGGGCGTGTCGGCCTTTGCCTGCAAAGACCTGCTAGCTCAGAACCTCAATCGCCTCTACAACGCCTTTCCCAACAGATACAAAATATTCCCGAGGTCTGTAGTGAAGCTGAGAGATTTTATAGACTCTGAATAGGGCGGGTAAAGTGATCGAATATAATCGCGCGCTTCCTTCGAGTATTTATGCATGGAGCGCTTAGATGTTTAGTTAGGCCATGAAACCAAACGTGCGACTACTATCAGCCTGGGGAGTCAAAGTATCCCACGAACTCAACAAGTGTAGAGAAGGCCTGTTGGAGTCGCAGGTCAGGTGCTTGCTATAGCTTGTCGACTCAAAACTAGAGATACTGGATTAAGGTAGGTAACTACCAAGATGCGCCTTTTCCGAACAGCTGAGCTGGGCTGCAGTGTTTGTTGACAAAAGTGAAAACAGTGTAGTCACTAACCCTTGCGTAATGAGACAAAATTAATGATATTAACTGTAGTGTCCTTGGACGAAAACATAGTCTGTTTACACAAGTGCGAGTAAAATTTAACAAAATATGTATACCTACCTAATACTATAGAGTAAGCCCTAGGTTGAAATATATGGAAGAGACAGGGTGGAGCCAACAGCCAAACGTTTGTCCCGAGTTTTTCACACAACAGTTTATAATATTATTTTATCCATGAAGGAGTAATGACAGAACGCGGAAAGGGCTTAGAGGAAATTCGACTTATTTAAGGGAAAAACTAAGAAAATGCACAACATGGGAGTTGATTCTGGTATGACTGACAAAAAAAAAATAAAGTAGGAAATGTGCCCGAAGCGGATGCTGCTAGCGTTTCTAACTGATGAGATGATGATTTCTTATCAGTGACGTGTGTCTTTACTCTGTACAATGTGACTAAAACATGATTTGAACAAGTGCCATCATCTCAGAATTCGAGCGAAAAATTTTTTATTATCTTTACAGAACTTGGTGCCTACCTCACGACTACGCCTCCATCACGGCCTACGGGATCTCCTACCCGAAGAAAACTTTCATCATCAAACCCGCCAGGGGCGCTGAAGGTAGGGGGATTTACATCACCAAAAACCTCAAACTCATCAAACCTCAGGACCGCATGATTTGCCAGGTCTACATCAACAGGCCCTTCCTCATAGACGGTTTCAAGTTCGACTTGAGGGTCTACGCTTTGATATCCACAATCAACCCGTTGAGGATCTACGTTTACAACGAAGGTAGAACTACACTTTGATGTGTTTGAGAAGAACGGTCGAACGTTTGAGAACACTCATGGGTTCATTATGAATTTCTGGTAAATACCAACAACAACAAAACCCTCGAGATGCCACTACCATCGCACAGTGGGCTAGACTGCATTCGTAAACAATTCACGTAGCCGCATGACTCGGAATAAGAGTAACACACCACTAGGCTAGAGCCAGCACACCAAGATGCAAACCCTTGTGGCCTTGTTCGCCTTTATGCAACCCGTTTAACCAACCACAACGCTCCCCTCGCTCCAAATGCAATGTGAAGGGGAAAATAGTGATCTGGCTCTCTTCACATGTCTCATTTTAAATATTGGAACCCCTCTCCGGGAGTAATCGTTCCTCAACAGCATTTTGACCGACAAATACATACTTCCAATTATTTAGTCACGTTCAGTTCAGATAGCTACATTCAATGCGACGTGTTGTCATGTTTAGTTATGTTACAGACGAGTCTAGTAACGAATTTCAAACCAAGTAGGGGAAGTTCGGGTACGATGATGACGTTAAGCTTTGACGATTTTTCCTGACATTAATGTTTGTCAAATCGAGGCTGGAATTTCTTCATTACCTTCATCAAACTCTCTAGTGTAACTTTATATTTAAAAAAACCTACATTTCCCGAGTTCGGGACTAAAAATCTGCAATTTAGAAATAAAAGTCACCTTCGTCATCTTACCCCCTTGTGCAGGTAAAATGACGAACTCGTACGATACATAGTTTCAGCAACAAATATATTTATTTTTCGCATTAAAACGCTTTCACAACACAGTCTCACATCGTCACATTTGAATACATGAATTATGTAGTCAAAGAACCCAACTATACCAAGTTTTGATGACTTAGAAACACGTTATTAACATAAAACGTAATACGGTATAGAAATATCTGAAATGCATCAACTTCAAGGTAGTTCGCTAAATTACGCTAAATTACATTAATTTTAGGAACTTGTAAGTACCGGTAATGAAACAGTGAAACCTTTTTCCTTCGTTAAAATAGGTAAAAATCATAAAAGGATGGAATTGCAGATCAAACAAACTGAGTAGCACTAAATCGAACTCAGTATTGTACTCATGTACAATAATATTAATAATCAACAACCAATAATTAAACAATAATCTCATTTATATGGGCGCTACCGAGTTTGAATTTCATCCCTGCGCCTTGCAGTGCCTCATTGCTTGCAAACATTGGAACCACAACTCCGTTTTCCTTCGTACTCCTTCATTCCTGTACAGTCCTTTTCATCTTCATGGCTGACGATCGTCATCGTATCCCCCATCAAATTCGTCATTCGAGTTCAGTCAAACATTTCCGAACACCAACTAACCAGAAAACATTGAAATTATAGATCAATAAACGCGTGTTGATAGTACTTTGAGAATATCATTCATAGAAATTGAAAATACTTACTCAACAAACGTAATTCCTTACGGAACACCTTCAAAAACTCGTATGACAGAGCACGAAATGGTGTGCACATACGAATCTTGGGGTTGCCGTAAGGGACGCAATACTTATCTCGTGGAGTAGGGAACAGCTATTTATCTAGGAAAAACGGAGTTATTGAAAAAAATAGTCTATTTCCACTAATACACGAAAAACGCAAAAAACACTGTTATACCGGTTTCGGTGATCAAACCATCGTCAGTAACACACAATAACTCATCCCATACAATAACAACAATAAGTTATTTTGTGTTACTGACGATGGTTTGATCACCGAAACCGGTATAACAGTGTTTCTTGCGTTATTCGTGTATTATTGGAAATAGACTATTTTTTCAATAACTCCGTTTTTCTTTGAAATGGGTTTCCACGATTTCTTCGCGAGTGATTTAGTTCGTATTTGTCTAGCCCGCCTAGATGCCCGCGCGGCTGCCTCTATATCGTTAAATACCGAATTCGTCGTCTACCCGCCTCGTCGTCTTACCCGACTATCCCCTGCGTATAAATATTTGACTGATTAGGTACATTTTTTGATTCAAAACATTCGATTCAAAGTTCTAAAGTTTACCTCTGATTCAGTTATAATCGACTCCATTAACTTCATTCAATTCAGATACATTTAATTCTCTGTTATTTTACGTCCCGTGTCGTGTGGTGTCATGTTGTGATTTGTCGACGCTATTCATTCCCACGAAACAATCAAGCCCACTGTCGTTTCATGATTTCATGGCTGCAGGGTGTTGAACGAGTTGTGACCTTTTCCCAGTCACAAAATGGCACCTGGAACTCGAATTAATTTACTCAACGCCCTCATTCAACTGTTATTTTTATTTTTTCGCGCTGAATTGCATCCTTTCAGGGAAAGCCTCTGACTCACAATAGAGCTGTCCATTTTATGACGTCATTACTTTCTTTTCAACCCTCAAGGACTGACGAGGTTCGCCACTAAAAAATACGAAGAGCCCTCCTCCTCCAACATGAACGACAAATTTATGCATCTGACGAATTACGCTGTCAACCGCCGAAGCGTGTTTTACGTTCACGATCAGAAAGCCGGCACTAAAAGGAGCATTTCCACTCTCAACAAATGGTTCGCGAAAAAGGGATTCAGCGTTAAACTCATTTGGGCGTCGATAGATGACGCTATCATCAAGACTGTGCTAGTGGCGCTCCCAACTCTGAGGCGGTACTACGGCGAGTGCTTTCCTAACCATATCGTGACGCCAGCTTGTTTCCAGGTAGTCATGCAGTAAGGTAGTCACCTAGATTTACCTACAATAAGCTTTAGAGTCAACCGAGGCTACCTGTGCATGGCCACAGGCATCTATACAAACTAATCTCATAATGAGCTGAAAATTTAAGTGCGGTGCATACTAGATAGACAATAGAGAATTTTCGCAAAAGTTTGGCCACTAGGTCGTTGACGGACTAAGGATCTCCGGGCTAACGATCTAAGGGGGGAAAAAACCGGATGCTAACCTCTTTATTTATTTTATTTTTTATTCATTTATTAATTGGCACATCACATAACAACCATATGAAAAAGAAAATAAAAATTACAAAGCATCTGCCCAAAATAATAATCTGACATCCTCAATACGTTAATAACGTGCCCACGGAAAGCGAAGTTCTCGATGAACTTGTGTTTTTCCGTGGAGTCCCTTTAATTAAAAAAAAAAAATCAACTACTCTTGTCGGCGATGACATGTACGGCTACATTCATAATGCAGTCCATCTCTCAGTTCAGTATATCTAATAATGTACACATTGAAACTAACTATGTGAGTTCGTTAATATTCTTGTAACATGTCTTTTTAATGCCAATACATCCTTAAAATCACTTAAACTAATATTATTTTCATAGAAGAAATTTAGAGCAACAACATAAGTGCATCTCTTGTACCATTCAATATTTATCTTAGGCAGTCTTATGTTTGACCTCTCCACAGTTCTCGTGACATATGTGCCTGTACAGGCATTTTCCACATCCACTCCCGTTTTATATACATAAGTACAGGCCTCTCGTACAAATAAATCAGGGATGCACAGTGTGCCGAACTCTCTATACAGCCAACTTGTGTGGTATCTGGCGGGCCTCCTTAATATAATTTTAAGAATAATATTTTGAACTGTCCGAAGGACCCCCAACCGCGTCTTCGTAGCACTCCCCCAAACAACAATACCATAATTCAGCAAGGAAGAAACAAGGCCGTAATATACCATTTTTAGATAATAATAGCTCAGAAAGCCACCCAAAGATTTAAAAACATAAAAACAGTTTACGCAGCTTTTTGGCTAATGAAGTTATATGCAGTTCAAAGGTCAACTTGGAATCGAAGACTACACCAAGGTATTTACAAGTCTGAGAAAATGGAATCGGTGGGCACCCACAAAGATCATTCCCACAGCAGCTATAAGAATGAAGTTTAATTACGTCATCCAATGAGGATTCCCTTCGTGAGCTCCCTGTAAATCTAATAATTGAAGTTTTCCCTACGTTGAGGGACAAATAATTATAATCCATCCAAGTTCGAACTATATTCAAAACCCGGCATCCCAATTGTACTAAAACATTATAGCTTTTAGAATAACAGATTATTGCTGTGTCGTCTGCAAACCCAAATACTTTACCCTCAAGGTTTAAATTCATCAATTCATTTATGTATACAATGAAAAGTATTGGCCCGAGGACAGTTCCCTGGGGGACACCACAATTTATTTTAACAGCAGAACTGAGGTTGTTTCCAATTCGAGTTATCTGTGAACGGTCAGTCAAGTACGACTTCATAAGTTCATAAGGAAGCCCCCTTACACCACATTGCTGCAATCTATGTAACAACGTTGGATGATGCAAAGAGTCAAAAGCCTTACGAACATCAAGAAACATTCCTAATGTAAAAAATCCCTCGGTGCACTTTTCGGAAATCAATTTATACATATCAAAAAGTGCATGCCCCGTACTTAACCCTTTTTGGAAGCCGAATTGCCTTTCAAAGATGATTCTGTTTGCCTTTAAAAAGGACACAAGCCTGGTTTTAATGCATTTCTCCAGAACTTTGGATAGTGATAATGTTAGAGTGATAGGTCTGTAATTACTCATCACATCTCTATCACCACTCTTAAATAGTGGTATTACTACGCATTTCTTAAACAAGGAAGGATATTAGATCGTAAAACTGTCTAAGGTCGTGAAAGTTAGGTTGTTGAACGATAAGCTGATTCGATGGGTGACGCTAACGTTAACGTTAAACTGTTCTCAACACTTGAAAATTTCAGTTTAAAAAGCCGTTTTTAGTTTTCATCTTCGCTAGTACAATTATACGTTTGTTCATAGACTAGCCAGGTACAATTAATTAAGATTTTCCAGTCTTAAAGGATCACAGAAACATTTCCTATTACTATTTTCAAATGGAAAATAATGTAGGGTTGCTCATAGACACGAGACAGATTAGCCAAAAAACTAAAGGTTTAGCTAATTAAAGTTATTTGGCAAAAATTAATGGTTAATAAGGTAGAAATTATTAGCCAAAAAACTGTAGGGTTTTCCATAGACCTAGAGAAATTAGCCAGGTACAATTTATTGACATTTTCCAGTTTTCAAGGATCACAGAAATATTTCCTAATACTGTTTTCAAAAAATATAGATAAGTATGTAGGGTTTTTATACTGCAGAAAAACCGAAAATCGAGAGAAGAAAGACGCTCGCTATCAGGTACACGTACACAACACAAACAAATAATCACAAATGCCATGGAAGAAGGCAATCCATGCGATGAGGTTTACTTGGTGGAAGGTTAGTACGGGAAATGGTCCATACGACCTAGTGCCAGGTCTTTACGTAGACTGATGGCATCCAACGTTGACGAGCTTAGTTAGGTCATTCCCACCCAAACGTGCGCATGCGCAGTTCGCACTTTCCTTCGTACGCAGGCCTTAGCCCGTTAACGGGCTAGTAGCCAAACCTTTGCGAAAACTCTCTAATGGCGGAAAGTCCACATCGAGCATATACTTGCTACATAACTTGAACCAAAACATTTCAGATACTGGGATTCGACATGATCCTGGATCACAGGTTGAAACCTTACGTCCTCGAAGTGAACCACTCTCCCAGCATGGGAACACCTACCAGACTCGATGCCGAAGTTAAAAGCCAACTGCTTTACGACACTTTCCGTTTGCTGAATCTACAAAAAGACGATCGAGACCACATCGCGGATTTTGGCCAACAACTGAAGAAAGTAAGGTAGGTTATTCCACCATATCGCCCAGGAACTAAATCTGCAATGGCACCACAAGATGCAAAACCAGGCTAATGCAGTCTTACGACTTGAAATTTTGAGGGTGAGTCCAGTACGCCTCAAAAATAAACCACGAAATATTTGACCATTTAGAGGTCTGTTCCCAATTACCCTCCGAATTGTGCCCACGGTGTCCAACACTGGAACCTATAATTTACTTTCAAATCAGCTAGTCACTAGTTCTTACTGCAGGAAATTCGTTAGGTAGGTACGTCATCCTGGGTAATTTAATTTCCGTTTGTAGAGGCCATGGCGACCGACCGCACAGGATGTACAACAACAATGAGCCGTCTGCAACTGACAATAAACTAAAAGCCCAGCTCGTCCGCACCTCAATGATCTGGGAGAAAAGGCATTTGGGCAATTACCGGAAAGTCTACCCAAACAGAAACGTTAAAAGGTACCCACCTCGTTATATTATAGAAATAGTTATTTTTAACTTTGGGGAATTTGCGAGGGTCGGAATTTCAAATTTTTGACTTCGAAGTTGGGATGAGAACACTTGAAACCTGCTGTGTGCCAATGTTCAGCACAAAACTCCATCTGGGTAAGCAAATGAGGATGGAGGTAGGGTCCCATCGACATCAATGGAGGCCCCTGGTGTTCCCCGTTGTTTTAGCGAATTTTCAAAGAAAATGAAGCTATTGCAATGGCTTCGAAATTTAAATAATATAAATTTTTGGAAATTTTCTTCATAGAAATCCGTTTCAGACCATTCTAAAACGATTCCTGAAATTCAACACTTTTTTATATGTATATATATATATATGTGTCACTCCAGACGATAACTCTCGATAGAATTGAGATAAACAGCTCAAATTTGCACAAAAAATCTATCTTGGCAATCGAAAGGCTAAGTTCGAAGATGGGCGAAATTGGCCTACTCTAAGGAGGGTTTTGGCGCATTTAAAGTGCGCAAAAATTACCCAAAAATCCCCAAAATGTTATTTTCCAACAAGTGACCCCTCATTTTAAAGGTTTTTACACGCTGAACACGATGGTGGAATCGGATTTTAGATATCTTGATCCGTTCTCAAATTAGAGCATTTAAAGTGCGCAAAAATTACCCAAAAATCCCCAAAATGTTATTTTCTAACAAGTGACCCCTCATTTTAAAGGTTTTTGCACGCTGAACACGATGGTGAAATCGGATTTTAGATATCTAAATCCGTTCTTAAATTAGAGCATTTAAAGTGCGCAAAAATTACCCAAAACTAGGATAATCTTTAAACTCTTAACCCCCCCCCCCCCCCCACCCCCTCAGAGTGGTCAGATTGAAAAATGTGAGAAGTATTAATTGAAGACGAGAGTTCGAAGCAAAAAAGGGGGAGGCAAACGATTAGTACAACTCCTTGAATTTCCCATTTGACATATAATTGTTATGATACCTTCACAGATAGACAAGTACCGGCCCACGTATTACTAGAAGGAAGACGAAAGAAAAAATCTATTTCAAATTATTCAATTTAGGTACTAACAGTAGGAGGAAGAAGGTTAGGTAGGTATCTTATCAATTTATTATCAGTATCATACGAATATTTGATATTCAAAGGTAGGTAGGTACTTAACATGATAAAAATAATATCAATGAAGAAGGAAGGATCTACCTACCTAGTAGAGCAAATCTTGAACTGGTTTTAGATACCAGGCCTGAAATCGTAGTCAAGAGGAAAGGCCATTCAGAAGGAACAAGGAATCTACTCATAACAAACGGTAGAATCAGGATGGACAAAACGTACAAATTAAAATAAATACGAAGAGAATATACATAGAAAACCAAATTTTAGACCGAAGTTTTCCTTTATTCAAAACCATAGCCATTAATTCGAATATTTCTTTGAAAATTCGCTCATTAAGTCATGCTGCATGTTTAAAGATACTTTCACAGTTCGGTTTCAGAGTTTCTGAATGGCGACCTTTCCACACAAGCGTAACAAATCAATGCGTGTATGTACATAGTCTCTGAGAATGCTAAGAGTCAGGGAATCAAGAGGTTTCTTGGCTCCAATGAGAGCTTTGAAATAAGTCACACAACGGTGCACCAGTGACCTTCAGGAACCCAGTGTTCTGTCCAAAATCGTTGGTCATTCGCAGCGAATTCTCCCACAGGTACAAATCCATCACCGAGTACCTCGACCGCCTAAAATGGCCGACTCTACACAGGATCCCGCAACTGAAATCCAGCGCAAGTGAGAATCTAGTGAGCTCAACAAAACCCAGGAAGCAAAGAGGGCATTCTGGGAGTATGGAAATTCTTACTGCATTGGGTCAGTCGAAATCAGAACTCGAAGACGATGAAGAAAATGAAAGCGATTATGAGAACTTTGAGTCAATGAGCTCTGACTTGCCTGGCAACACGAACGAAGAGCTTCGACTGGCCACGTAAGTTGTGGGGGGGGGGGGGGGGGGTGAATAAGCTGATTTTGCCCTACCTTATAATCAACCGATAAGTAATCCAGTTCCGATAACTAATTCAGTTCCTTAAGTGAATCAGTTTCCTTAAGTAAGTAATTCAGTCTCCTTAAGTAATTCAGTTTCTTAAGTAATTCAGTTCCGATAAGTAGTTCAGTTTCCTTAAGTAAGTAATTCAGTCTCCTTAAGTAATTCAGTTCCTTAAGTAATTCAGTTCCGACAAGCAATTCAGTTCCGATAAGTAATTCAGTATGATCAGCCCCATAATCAACCGATAAGTAATTCAGTTCCGATATGAATTTGATCAAGATAGGACTATAATCCTCGTCTGCACATTCGGCAATGTGGAAAGTTTTACATAATCGAAAGGGTAGAACTTTCATTAGTTATCCAGATTGTCCTAAAATTAGGGTCATGGAGATAATGAAATGGTTTCATGGAAGCTCTGTGCCACACCTTGGTCCATGTTTTTATTTGCTAGCATCCATGGGAAAAATTGTGTTGTCGTTGCCCATAAGCCTACTACTAGGTTGTCAATTAACGGACGGTTAATAGAGGTGTTACCACAAATGTGGAAGGTTTTAAGGTGAGGCAGAATCAGCATAATATATTAAACCCACTCACAAATCAGTATTTGCTTTCTCAGGCAAATCAAGCCGCAGATGGATTCGAACAGGGGTCCTTTCGGTAATTTCAGCCTGACGGCTCTAAATTTCAACGTTCTTGGCAAATACAACTTCATCGATCGGATAACTTACATGAAGATTGAAAATAATGCAGCCAAATCCAAAGTGTTGAGGACTACCAAAGAAGATGAAGCCAGCTCTGATTCTGGGACTTTGGACTATGACAGCGCCAATTCCTCAGATTTACCGAAAGTGAGCGGTCATAGTTTTGCTCTTCAAACCTCGCAAAGTCTGCAGACATTCAGGTTCGACAGGAAATCGTAAGGGTGACTGATGCATGGGAAGATTCTCCTATTCTATGGACCGACCACCAATGCTACTGCTTACTGGGTTCAGCAGGAAGAGGAGCACTATCGGCCGCGAGATAAATAGGTAGGTACCCTGTGACGCCTTTCTGCCAATAAAGATCTAATAATTAACTGAATGCCATCAGATCTGTAACTGTTGAAAAGGGAATGAGCGAAATCCTATTTCGCTAATGGGGTTCTTAGATCAATAAATTAATCAATGGGAAAATAATGTGCTAATTTCAAAACGTTTACGCAAACCCCCCCCTTTATAACGCTAATTCAGTAAGTAGGAAGTGGTAAGGAAAACGTTAAGATTACCGAGCTCTGACACAGAAAACGCAGAAAAATGGAAAACTGTTATAGGAAAACTGTTATAGGTAGGTACATCATGGTTACATAGCTAGACAGCTTGTATAACTATGGCCAAAAATGTCCGTTTTCGCCCCACTGCACTCTGTGGCACCGAAACCTGTATAGCGAATTCTAACGGGATCCATCGAGTACCCTAAATATTACCAGAGGGGTAATATCCCATCCAGAAAGTAATTTTTCGTTGATCAGACAAGCTAAATGACACCGTAGTCGAAAGAGCCTGCATCCTACCGTACAGCAATTAGGTATCCTTTGAGCGACGAAACATCCACACGGTTCTAACCACAAATAAAATAAAAATGCCTTCTTGTGTTTTTCAAAAAGCAACGATGACCCAGAGAAGATGAAAACCAACCCTTTTGAATTCACTGCCCTTTTGTTATTTTTAAACCGACGACCGCGTCCTACATCATTTTCCTCTCAGCCTCCTTCCTTCCAAGTATTATTTTTCTTTTTTTTTCCTGAAGATTTTTTTTTTCTCAAAAAACAATAAGTGGGGGACAATACGGTCCCAACCGCGCAAAACTGTAGGTCGTTGGGGAACAATGAGCCTTATTAAATGAAAAATGAGCTCGGGGCGGGGATTTTTTCATTTTTTTCCCGTATTTTAATAAGGCGGTTGGGTGAGAATAAAGAAAAGATCACAGAGTTATGAAAGACAGAAAAAAGTGGATTTTTCGTTTGTTTCTGCTCAACAACGGCGAGCGAAAATGAAACTAAGAGATGAGCTGAGATGTACCAAGATGTTCATAACTACTGGCCCCCAACTATCAGGAAGGATGGTTTGAAATCGGTTGCAATTTTGATGGCGCACGTTTGTAGTCAATCGATTCCAAATATCAGACTCATTTTGTTCAGCAAAATGCCGATGGTAGTTGGGAACTGGTCCACTAATAATTTCACGAATTTCCTATTCAAGTTCCGACCGTTCATGCGAGATTTTTCTTGGTAATGACACCAAATTATACTGAACTATATTAATCAATTTCTATTGCAAACAGCTGGTCATATAACAACGGGAAAAACCACTAGATGGTGAAAATCTATCCCATTAGATGAACCTATGAAAATTGAACCTACATGTCTATTTACAGTAGGGGATCCACGAATATTTTACCATACCATTTCCCGTTGTTTGGCTTTCTGGCTGGAGGTACAAGTTGATCAATATACCTACCAAATTTAATTTATTAATGATAACGGTTAATGTTAAGTATGCGCATTGGATGGTGAAATATAATATTATTATAGCGTAATCTTGCTCACTTCCAATGGTTTATTATTGAATTTAAAAAAACCCAAAAGATCCTCTTAGTAACGTGTTAGATTTAGGTAGTTACCTACAAGGTTCAAGAACGAAGTTTATAAACAGCCTGATGGATAGCTTTTTACGTTAATGGATTAAGGTACCTATCTAATTAGCATCCGATCCTGACGTGAAACCCAGTGATTTCCACTGATCACCACTGATTTCATCTTCCATTTCTGATTATGAAGCATGTTTCGTATTTTCATTATGAAGCGCTCTCGAGGTATTGTCGAAACAACAATAGGTCCTTCAAGACCAGCGTCAAACAACCTTTCCAAAGGATAAAAAGACAAAACGCCCAACAGCAGGGATCAGAAGGCTGTTGAGAACTGGAAACCCTCGTCCAGCTCGACCCACGTCCCTTGTTTGCCTTGTATAGAGGTAGATTTCACAATGAACAGACCACTCACATTGCACTTCCACTTCATACTTTCTAGCTGGTTTCCGTTACAAAAGCTATAGCTGACAGCAAGGATTGGGTGGTAGGAGGGAGGGTGAGAGAGGGAGAGCTAGAGCTATTTTTATACATCCATAGGTGGCCAACTAGCTACCACTTACTTAGTTCATTTCAAACTTCCATCGCACAACACCAGAAACACTAGTGAACAAGAAAGGATCCAAGTGACCCACTGAATGGAGCCACTGGCCGCAAAATTTAAGGGGGAAAAACAGCTATTCTAAGGTTTTGCAATTTGAAATAGCAAGGTTTTACTAATGGAACATCAGAACTTGGCGCGTACGTTTTGGCCGACACACCACCAACTAACGGCGCCAAAGTGAGGGCAATCGCAAAATGCAAAACCTGCTATACTTCAAAAGCACCCCTGACGATGCTCAGCACCACAACTAGAGCTGGCGCCAAGTTGTTTACAGCACTCGCCTGTGCTACTAATGGCAGTAACAATGTCAGTTTCAAATCTTTTTTTTTACAGGGCGTAGGCCCTGAGGACCCGTTTTCCTTCGAAGTTATTCACCAGCCCCGCTTATAAGAATTTATAATTCAGGTGGCTGTTTCAATGACGGACTCACCCCCTTCCAGATACCTACCCAAAATCGTTTAATGGGAAATAAAGTGCCGTCAATTAGCTCGAGAGCGAAGGTTTCTCACTACGTTTTAGGGCTCATTATTCAATTTTTCTCGGAGAAAAAGCAATCTCGAAGGGGGGGTTCCTCGTTAATTTTTCCTCCCATACCAGTTTTAGGCTTCACCCCAACCCATCTTATCAGGCCGGATCTTAGGGAAGGGAGGGGGTTTGCCGAGGGATATTTTTAATTTTTCAGCCAGTTGATTTACGGCTGTACACTAGTGGTTCATTTTTCATTCGCGGCCCCCGTCATAATCATTCAAGTTGAATTCGGCTGTCGGAGACGATTTTCAGGCATTGCTTTTGGATGGCGAAAACGGGTGCAAGTCAGGATCACTAATGAAATCGGTGTCCATACCTTGATTATATGTTCACTTTATTGGAACCGCCAGACGGATCCGGTCTGAATACCACTAGAAGAGTGCGGCTAGGATGCATACATCATGTGGATAGCAAGCATGGACCGGATAAGACCTGCGGTGGAATTCGAACGTGTTTGATCTTGGCTCCCACGATTGGAAACGGGTTCTACTCGATATACCATCAAATTTATGATAGTAACGATTAGCAGATTATTCCCTTTTAGATGGGAAAGTTGCTCCTTCGCTGTACAGCGTATCTACAGCGTCTGGCTCATACCGTGTACAAACGTTATACTATTTTAAGCAAAACGGAAGCTGTCGCCTTCGGGGGGCCGACGGCAAAGGCCACCCGAGTAAAATTACGTTCAATTTCCATGATAATGGAAAAGCCGACCGAGGCCTCCCAACTGTTGCTAGTCCTAACGAGTAATTGGAGTCGGGTAGCGGAGTTTCGAGATATTAATCGTACTTCAGCTCCTAACGACGCCTTGAAGCTTCGAACGAAGCAAAACACAAGGCGCTTCGGGGTAATCAAGTTTGCGAACTGTTGACTCTAATAACTCTTTATTAATTATCATCTTTTATTGACACCCTACTGAATTCTTGGCCTTAGCCCTTTCAAAGCACCGCCCTCCTTATCCCTAAAGTGACTTTGGGAGATCGTTCAGTTTCACTTGTATGGAGGAATGAATTAATTATACACCCTCCCCCTCTTTTAACGATGTCAAATTAGATGCCTTTCTTACGATCATCGGATAATAAATACCTAGTAGAGGGAAAACTACAGTTTGGATTATATTAGCCAGTTCAAGGGCTGAAAGTTTGGTAATCAATAAGGCCTGATCAAAAACGGTTCCTAAAGAGTTTGGATGAGGTCCGTGCATTGAAAATATTATATTTTGCCTTTAAAAACCAGAAAATCAGCTAAAACGTGTGTAAAACTCCTATGCAATCGGAAAATAGGTGCTCAGAAAAGTAACCACATGATTTGAGCAACCGCCAATGCAACCACCAGATGGTTCCAATGTGTACATCAATATGAATTCAACCATCTTCAATCATGGGTTCAACTCTTCAGTATTATTTTTTGTTTCGAGTAACGCAGTGCATGCGCAAACTTGATTCCTCATTCAAACACTTCTTTGGGATATATCTTTCGATTACATCCGCGTTTTATGTATATTATTTATTTATTTATTTATTGATTGGTGCCCTATTTACAACAGCAACAAATTAGGTCATTGAAGAGCTGGGAATAGAAAGACTACGAGGTGTTCTCGCAGCGAGTACTGCAATTTTCTTGGCCAAACTGCTCGCCGTACTGGTGATACCCTCGAGAAGGTTATAGTCTCCGGGGATGCCGATTCGCTGGGCTGACCAGGAGCAGCGTGCGACTAGCCGCGTCATTCTACGACTCATCGTATGACAGAGGACCGCGTTCTATGACTCCCTTCGTATGGAGTGGAGGCAGCTGGCAACGACGGACGAGTGGACCACGATCCCCAGTAATGAGGGAACGACTTGGAGATCTGTTAGGTTGGGGTGTTTCCTTTATTGGAAAGTTGGTACTGTACTTCTAATGCGAAGTGAGGACACATTAATTAGCGAATTATAGGCTTACATAGAAAGGATATTGCATAGATACTGAAGTCTTCAGATCTTAGCGCGTTAACACCTTCAACATGGGTGACAGTTCATGTTTATGTAGCTGTAAGGTCAACAACCCCCATCAGACCGAATGAGATGCTGTCAATGCATAGGATGACGTACAATGACTGTCGTAAACAAAAGGAGGGAGGCCCCTGTTACTGGTGTAAACATCTCAGGAGACAAATAAAGGTCTTGAGAGATAAAATAAAAAGAGCCCGAAAGAGCAGATTGAGCTGAAATCTGTCTCGGAAATCGACTCCCATTCCACGTAATTCGTGTGATTTATATGAAGAGTTCGCGTCCGACCTTCATCCGCGATAGAGTGACGTGAGCGGTATAACCGAGGGGTGAGGTTTCTACTTATAACCCGCCCGCCAGGGGTAACCTCCAAGCAGACAGGTCCCTTTCCATTACGTATGCACATACTAATATCCGATTAGGGTAGTCGACGGAGCTAGGCCTCCGCTTTCTGCTGCTTGTTGTTTGGGCGGGTGAGGGTAGTCGATATTTCTTCATAGGTGCCTTCATATCGTTGTGAAGTCACGATAATATTTGCATACAAGAAAACTCAATTTCGACCGAGCTGACGCACAAAGCCCGCATAATATTGCGTAAGCCAGTGGTTCACGAACTTCTTTAGCTAAGACCCCTCCAAAGAAAATTATACAAGTACAACAGGTAGATTTAGGAACTGAAATAACGGCTTCAGCCCAGAATATAATTATGCGGTAGGACTACCTGACAGTAGCTGAGAGTATCAAACCTTCATCTGAAAGTAATTACTTACTTAGTAGTCACTTCTTACCCTAGCGGAAAAAACCATTTCATCTGAAAGGGTTCTATTTTTCCGTTCTCAAGATTTCAATAAATAACTACCACAATGCACCGAATAACGGTAGTTTTCATCACAAAATGAGCAATAGGAACTTCCAAATTCCCAGTATAAAATCCAAGTGAAAGGCAGTTGAGCCTTTAGGACGACAATGGAAGGCTATGTGATGAACGGGTTTTAATAATCTCTACGGCAGGGGGTCACCTGCCTTGCTAGGTTCATAACGTGTCCAACACCCGACAATGGTGGAAGGGCCGGACCCCCGTGTAGTTATTGCTTCATAATAATTTCTCCAAGGCCCCCACCTTTGTACGTGGGAGCCAATAAGCTGAATCGCGATCGCGAGAATAAAACGGAAGTACCTACGCCAGAGCGGAAATAGCAGCGGAAAACGCCCTTTCAAATGCTTCAAATAGTTTTCAGATAAATTGTTGGTCAATCAAAATTTCGACAAATTCGTCTTCGTCTATTTCACAATTCATTTTTGGATCAACCAATTAAATTTCTTACAATAAGTACAGACCAAAGTAATCCAACTACGAAATAATAATAAACCAGTGGCGTTAGTAAATATAAGGGTGCAACGAGACAGGTTAACGTTACCCACTGGTCGGGCATTGTTAGTAACCAGGGTTGCCGGATTCCATAGGAATAAACGAAGTACAAAATTATAGGAACTTTCAGGAACTAAGAAAAGGCGCATGAAAACTAACTACATTTAATATATTTACTCAATTCTTCAAGTTGACCGTTTGTTTCTATAATGGATTAGGTAGGTATCTAATGAAGAAGACAGGTGGAGTAAGCTACAAGATACTTGAATACCAGAAGCATTTGTACATACCTCTTTAATAGGTGGTATGCCATATTTCCAGCCAGGAACCAACACTATTCATTCGATATTAAAATTAAACGTAAATGTTTTCCTATTTTGTGTAGAAAGTTCAACGATTTACCAATATTGTAAGCGTCCAGCGATTTTTGATCAAAGGCATGGTACATTATCAGACGGAATACAAACAAGAGATACAAGTTTTCGGAGAAACATACGGTCTACAGTAATCCATGGATTATATGGCTCGGCCTTGGTACTTTATCGGTGGAATTATTCGTCCGTGTTCATAATTATGTAGTACTTTGTAGGATATTTTCTAGGATAGTTCGGAAGATAGGACTTTTCAATTAACAATCCAGGCCATGGGAAAATTAAGACACATTCCCCGTATTAACAAGGTTTGATTAATGATCTAAATATATTTATGGAACACTAGAGACTACTGGACCGGACTAAAGAAAGATGGTTTGTTTGAACCAATGGGTTGTGGGTAATGGCAGTCCAACGGTTTTCATGTTTGCGGATCCGACCAAATTCGTTGGGACCAACTAGGGCCTAACCCCGAACTAGCACCAAAATTTGAGCCAATTTGAACCATTGGGTCGTGAGTTATGTCGGCTCGACGTTTTACACGTTTGCACATGCTCAGTTTCTACCACTGATCCGAATGCGACAAAATTCATATGGAATCAACGCGGACCTAACCCCGAACTCCCAGCAACATTTTAGCCAATTTGGACCATAGGGCCGTAAGTTATGGCGGTTCACATTAATGCGTACACACATACACGATACACACATACTAAACTACCTAAAGGAGCTGAAATGTCCGTTTTTTCGATGGATTTGTTTCAGCGTGGTCGAAAATGGGGAATCCCCCCCCCCCTCCCTCCCTCCATAATTAAATTGCATAAAAAGTGTAAAAACGAAAACAAGGCCGGCCTTTTGTGAGGGGACGAGCCTAAAAATTCGACAATATTAATCATAGGTATAAGACAGTATGAATGCACGGTCAGTTCGATGGCGTGCAAAAAGTGTTCAACACTGTGCTTTCTTCAGAATCTCATTCGTTATTCAGTGGGTCCTTTCACTCCGCATGGGAGCATAGGGCCGTAAGAATCTAGTTGGTTTGAAATAGAACAACTTAATTCACCGTAAGAAGTCAAGGAAAATTGTACCTATTTTACCGCATTTATGGAACTTTCAAACTAATAATATAAAATGGTTACTTCGGCAAAAAAAGTACCTACGTCTGGCTGGCAACCCTACTACCTGCATAGTTTTTATTTTATTTTCATCAATTGAGTTTAGTGATATAGTAATACAATATCAATAAACAATGGGATGAAAAATGAATTAGACAGGTATACATGAAATCATTGAGTATGGCACTATCACTCTTAACGTCGATGATCACGAAATCAGAGCGCATGCGTTCGTATTACTTTCCAATTTTAACCC
Source organism: Leptopterna dolabrata (assembly GCA_954871275.1). Classification (NCBI taxonomy): domain Eukaryota; kingdom Metazoa; phylum Arthropoda; class Insecta; order Hemiptera; family Miridae; genus Leptopterna; species Leptopterna dolabrata. The sequence goes on from OX940988.1 coordinate 26,592,964, forward strand.
CGCTACCGCTCGGCGCCATGGCTTAGTTGGTTAAAGCGCCTGTCTAGTAAACAGGAGATCCCGAGTTCGAATCTCGGTGGTGCCTCGGATATTTTTGGGGGTTTTTTTCTTCACCATCGTTCCTTCCAACTTTCGCGATATCATTTTACATTTGTCGGGTAACGTTGAGATGTTAAAACTACCTAAATTTTCCGGACAAAAAATTAATTGAAAACTAAAACTATATAGGTAGGTACTTACTAGGGTACCTTGAAGCCCTTTCGGCTCGAGTTTCGAACTTCCTACAACGTCCGTTTTGAGGTGCTTCCCCGTTTGAGAATTAAGTTTTTACGATAACGGATACGATGAAATTCTTCCATTTCTTCCCCCTACAAACTTGTTCCCATCCATGCCCCCCCCCCCCCCCTTTTCTTGGTAGAAAAAAACCAGTTATGCAGCGCACTTCAAGCGATTTTTAACCTAAAAAAAACTCGACTTTGAACCACTATTTACGGAAAACTATTTTGACTGCCTATGTATTGAAAAAGTTGGACCAAATTCAAAAAACGAGTAAAAGGCATGTAAATGAATCAACTAATGTATGGTTTTTATTATTGATTTGTGTATTGTCATCGATGATAGGTAGGTAGATGACTGCAAAATTTCATCTCAACTGGACATATCTGGAAGTGGGCGAAAAATCGACTACAGTTCGAACCATACGGTCAAAGCGAGTTAAATAAAAGCATGAACAAATTTACCTACACCCCTCTCCTTCAAGGTACTTACGTGCGAATTTGGACGCACTGCGAACACTCAAAAAATGGCTGACAATTGTTTAACCAAAACAAAAAAAAGTGGGGGGGGGGAGTACGTTTTATCCAGAGACCCATAAATTTGGTATAGGTAGGTACCCACTTGTGTTCAGCACAAAATTTCCTATAATATATCGAAGTTTGTACGGATGATTTCAGGACGTCCTCTTCAATGACTTTTTGAGGTTGGAAAATCGTTCAGTCGAAGCACATTGAACTGAATGAATATTTCTTCAAAATTGGGAAGACCCTGGGGATCAAACCCCCACACTGTTACCTGTTACTTGTTACCTGAGGGTGGCAAATTTCACTTGACGTCTCTCCCAATTAACCAGAGTGCTATAATCCCAGGGAACAGAGTATAGGGTACCCCATCCTCCTCCGTCACAACTCACCTACCATAGATGGTAGCTGGGCGCTTTATAATTAGCTATAGCTCTCGCGTTTAATCGGCAATATGGCTCGAAGGACACGACGGGTTTTCCCGCCAAAATAATTGGCATGCCGACCCTTACACGTAATGGTCGATACACCTTAATTTAATTGGCCCGTGCGTTGCTTCGTATGCAGGACGTCTAATTGAAAACTCGTCAACACGGTGGATTGGGTGACGAGACTCAGTTTTCATTAGGTAACTGTTTGTGCATCCGTGCATCCGTGAACGATCACTACAAAGTGGGAAATGAGGTACATAGTTCATTCGAATTAGGCAACGGAGATAGAGGACAACGGCAGCAGCAGGAATGAGCATCGTTCAAAAACCACTGAGAGTCGCCATCAACTAAATTTCAAAACAAATCATCGACAACCAGAAAACGTTGGTACAAAACCGTTGGTACATTCGGTAGTCCACAACTGTAATTTGTCCACTTGGATGCCGGTTTATTATTTACCTGTATAGCTGCACCTTCTGCGTAGATCACTACTTTCTGTGGTCAACAACTACCCTCGAGCTCCCAACAGGAAAGCTCCTACATCGAGTACTGGAGCCGACCCGGGAATTAAAGTTTCATAGAAATGTGCAGGATTCAATCATTATTTGTTGTTATTCATGAAGCAAAACGTTTGTTCAAGTTGCGAGAGTACTACCAACAAAACCCAAAAGAGCATTCTTCAAATGAAATAATAATCAAAGAACAACCAACTCGATATCATACAGTCATCCGTGATTATAATTAGTTGTTCCCTAGCAATATCTTTCTATTAGGCGTCCTGCATAAGAAGCAACGGCCGGATTTATACCGTTTCTTTCACGATCATGTTGACTCTTCCAAGCGCTCTTCCAACAAGTGGCATAATTATTATTACATCGCAATTATTAAATGAAACCAGTATTATTTCCTCTCACAGTTATTCAACTTCAACGATGGAAGCAGCAAAGCAGGAGAAAGTACCTTCATACGGCCCACTCAGGCCGAATGTCCAGCTCCTCACAGAAAGGTCACGGTGGTGGTGGTGGTGGAAAGTCGTGTAGCTCACTTTCTTCTTCATTTCGTACAGGCAACCTCTGACAGGTGAGCCTAGACCAGTGGTTCCCAACCTAGGGGCGATCGCCCCCAAGTGGGCGATTTGGGTTATCAGGGGGGCGATAAATAAGTGGGGGGCGATTAGGGGGAGATGAGTTTTCAAAGGGGGAAAAATTAAAATAGTGCTGTACAGTAGAAGTTGTCGGATCAAGGCCAAAGGAATTATTTCATCATTCATCGCCAAGTTAGATATTCATAAGGTAAATACTGGCCGTAAAGAGCTGATTCAGTTTCCGACCCTTAAAAAGTGTTCAGTGTCAGATAACGAGACTCCTGAACTCCCAGAAGACAAAATCCTAATTTTTACTGATCACCTTGACCAGTTAAAAACTGACATGGAATCAAGATTTGAAGATTTGACCAAGTTACAAATTCCGGATTGAATTCTAGATCCATTTTCGTTTGAAGCTGTGGATAAGCTTGATAATTCTTTGCAGACGGAGTTTCTAGATCTGAAGTATGACTGTGAGGCGAAAATCATTTTCAAGCAGAGCGGTTACGAGATAGCCTGGGTGAAGCTTATGGACACTTATCCACAACTGTGGGAAAAAACTGAGCCACTTCTCACCTCGTTCCGGTCAACATATTTAGTTGAAGAAGGATTTAGTTCTGTTGTCCAGCTCCTCACAAAACAAAGAAATAAGTTGGACATTTGTCTCAAAGGAGGCTTGCGCCTGAACTTGACGAACATAAAGCCAGATATTCAAGCTTTAACTAAAATCCACCAAGCACAAGGCAGCCATTGAAAAGGTAAAATAAAACAATAACAAAGTTTTCAAACTTTCAATCATTTTTTTTTCAAATTTTAACGGTCAACTTTCTTATTTTTTCAGATTCAAATTTAAAAATGAAAACATGTACTCCTGTTTTTTAAATGAACGTCAATGATCTTAGTTAATTATTTCACTTCTTTGTTCTTAAAAAAAATCTGCAAAGAATGTACATTTTAATTTTTTGTCTATTTTATCTAAGAGTGACCGGATAAAACTGCTTTGGTTGTTTTTATATACCTACGGTAATAAATTTGTTTAAAATGAGAAAACTACTTTATTATTGACACTTTACTTCAAATTAAAATTAGGCATATAATGAAAATGAAAAGGGGGGCGATGGGTGTTAGTCAATCTCCAGAAAGGGGAGATGGGCCACAAAAGGTTGGGAACCACTGGCCTAGAACAATCAATATGCATCAACCCACTAACCATTCACATCGCCAAAATCGTTTTTTGAGTTTTTTATTTATTTTTTATTCTCACCGATTAAAAATATCAATTTAAATAGTGTTTTGAGTTTTTTATTTATTTTCACATCGATAAAAATCATCAATTTAAGCTATAATTAAGGTACCGATCGGTAGGTATCATCGTATCACACCATATTAGGGCGCTTTCCCTGTCCATGTGTGAATTACTGGTATGATCCAGTCACTGGTAGCCACACTATTCCGTTTCCTGCCTCCGGTTGTGTGTTCCTTCGCATTTCTCCCGTAAACGTTATTATTACGCTCACTAACCCACCCACCCAGTGACATCGTCAACCTCGCCTTTTCCCCTGTATCGGTTTCCTCTACCCTTTTCTGAACCAAATGGAAGGTTAACGGCTGCAATTAACTCCGTCTCCCACATATATGACCCCCCCCCCCCCCCCCCCCCACCAAAACACCCCTTTTCCTGATACCAACGTTTCAAGCGGAGAGATATTATTTTCATTCCAGCCCCCCCCCCCCTCCCCACCACCCACACCACCAATATTTTGGTATTTACCGGTGAAATGTGTTTCTCGTTTATTACTAGAAGCCGACTTTCGGAATACTAAATCACTCTTGAACGGATATGATGAATAACCCGTTTCGAGGATAACTGCTGAACGTTCGAGCCTGATCGAATTACGATTTTATTAATTTGTTGAGAGCAAAAAACGACAAGCGCCAAGGTATCGTCCGACGGTTCCTTTAAAACATTAACAGTTTATTATTATACACCTAACTGCTGAAGCTATAAAAAAATCGCGCATGCACAGTCGCAATCATGCGTCTTTTTGCTAACACTCCCTTAACTTGATCAAGTAAATCCAACAGAAAATAACAAAACGCTGCAAATTATTACAGAACGGTTTATTATTTACCTACCTGTATAGACCTGCCCCTTCTGCGTATACATCACTGTTTTCTGTGGTCAACACCTACTCTCGTGCTCCCCCCCCCCCCCCCCGGAAAGCCCTAAATCGAGTATTGGAGCCGACCCGGGAATTACAGTTTCATAAAAATTCAATCATTAATTTTTGTTGTTGTTCATGACGCATAACTTTTGTTCAAGATACAAAAGTACCTATCAATAAAATCAAATGAATAATTCCATCACTCCATCATTCATCCACGATTCATTTCCATCATTTTCATGAATTATGTATCATTCTTCAAGTGATTATAATAGGATGTTCCCTAGCAATGATATCTGGTCTGGATTCATACTGTTTAATTCGGGAAACTATCACATTTTGGGGGGGGGGGGGGGATACATACATGCATTTTTTTTCATGCTCGATTCCAAAGGTTCATTATTGAAAATAATAATCCAAAATGGGGTTATTTTATAGAGTAAACAAGAGTATCTACAGCTTAGTAAGTACGTCTACTAGATTGTTTAAATGTGGATTTTTCACTGTCAGTAGCGTTGGAAAATGTTTGATAAAATATAATACCATGGCCCAGTCTTGAAGAGAGATTTAACCAGGTCACTTAGAAAATTCGCTCATTGGTTCATGCTGCAGGACTGAAACTTTTTATGCTGGTCGGTTATTTGATTTATCCCAAGACAAATCTTAACGTCTACTGCACTACCTGAGCGTTGGATGACAGTGAGGTCCCAGTTACTCTTCCATATTTATGCTAATAACTTCACAACGTAATTTTAGCATATATGCAGACAAACTTTCAGTGGTATGTATATGCGGGTTTACCGACAATATTTTCTACTCCTCCATACCGTTCCGTCGAAAGAATGTGGCCATTTCAAAGGTACAGAGTCCTGAACCTTATTGTAATGATAGGTACCTATTTAGTTTTTATAAACGGGAATCAACATAGAAATCAACGCGGACGTACTTTGTATATTGATAATCTTCTTATGGTAACAGGGTAGGAAAGATGACGAGCGTAGACATCACTAGACATCGGTAGATACCCGTACGTCTCCCCTTTCATTCAAGACGATCGTTTCCGATATGGAACACTAACTGCTAATCTAGAAAACCGAAAACCTTCAAAGCGACACAGAACACTGTTTACACGACAAATAAACAAGTACCCCCCCCCCCCCCCAGGTAACACGGCCCCCTGGGGGTCTCCGGTGTTGAATTTTCGTACACCCATTTTCGAGGGGCCCCTGAGGAAGTGTACCAAATTTCAACCCTCAGGACCACCAGGTGCCGGAGTTATTGAAGTTTGAAAATCGCCATTGTCCACATATATTGGCCTTATGTGCATTTACCCCCCCCCCCCCCCCCCCGTCTCATTTTGAAAATTTTTAGGTAAGAAGGTAGGTACTGAGAAAATATTTTTTGGCGGGTATAGCTTACATAAAAATCGAACGTTTCTGAAAGCTCGATATTATAATGTTTGTGATAACCACGTTAAGAAATTACATTATAAAATTCCTTTATTATTGGGCAATAAAATTAAATAAATGTCTTGAAATGTGCCATCATCCCTCTAATCCCATCCTTAACTTGCACTAACTAGGTACTAAACTAGGTACTAAACTAAACTAGGTACAGCCACATACGCATCATAAATTCAAGTTCGTGGCGGTTTCCTGACGCGTCTTCTTCTAGCTGCGACATCATAACATGGTTTCAGGATAATTATATTTAGTTTGAAAACCAAAATCGGGATATAAATCACACCGTGGATGTAGGTTGCTAATCTTTTTATGATAACAGTCAGGTTGGAAAACAGTTTGTGGAAACGTTGTGAGAGTTTTCAGCTTTTTATTCTTTTTTTTTAAACAAATTTGTAAATTTAAATGAGCGGCGGTAAGGATATACGACACAGCGCCTGGCAGATGGCACCGGTAAATCACTGGAGAGGCTATTAAGTTGAAAAAGTGGACCTTTTTTTTTTCTTTCATGTCCTAAGCTCAAAGTCTGTTCGTCCGCTGATGCCAAAAGGAAAGGGGATAGGCGGGGGTGGGGGTCTTATTTCGTTACAAGAAAAAGGAGCATAATAAGGGAGCCAGAATAAAGCTAAGGATGAAGACGAAGGAAAAAAAGAATGATCCTCGAAAGAAGAGACTGGCGTAGCTGAGTGGCATTAAATTAAGTATACCCCACCCCCACCACAATAAAATCAAAGTTGAACAGAAAAAAGAAAGATTTCTCATCAATACAGTCAACAATACTGTACAGAGTACTGGGTAGTAAGAATTGTGAGTATCGACATCGATCCACTCATCTCCTTATAGATAGAAACCTGCGGGATTTCTCATCAATGGTTATAGAAGTTAGCTTGGCCCAATGGACACCATCCCCAATCGTCCATCAGTCAATAAAATCGCGACTTGAAGTATTTTAAAAGTCAAGTTAATCAGTAAATTTAATCTATAAGAGTGCATCACTGTACCTGTTGTTCATTTGTACAATTTTGAAGAACCAGTAAGAGGAACCTTCAAAGTGGTGGCTATATTGATCAATGGGTCAGTGGGCTGTGGTTCATTTATCCACGAGATTGCTTCGTGAGTCAACTTCAATTTATCTCAATTCATCTAATCTGCCTTGAAAAGAACTTTGCAGCTGACAAAAACCGGCAGCGCTGGACAAAAGAGCACCTCCCCAAGCTACTTAAACAAACAAAATGAAGCCCCATTCTTTGGGTTCATATTTGGACGCCCAAGTGATAAGCACGGAACGCGGCGTTTGGGTATGATTCGCTTTATCCATATAAGAATGGTAGATATAAAAACGAAGATGTCAGAGCTGGGACGTCACCTAACAAACCGTGCGCTGTTTGAATGTGAAGACCGAAAAAAAACCTGCCCTTCATGTTGAAATATCCTGCATACGTATTGGTTTTACCTACGTATTTCCTAGGCTTCAAATAATTCTCTACTAAAACATTAGATAAAGAGTTCCTATTGTAGTCTTATTGACATTTTATGTCTTTACTTTGGCACATGGACCCGAAAAGCGTTATACGAAACCGTTATGCGATACCGGTAAACAAGCGTTACAGTTGATATTCTGATGATTTTCGCTTACAACCGATTCGTTTCTACGGAACTTCATGTTTGCCATTTTTCATCGTACAAAAACCGTTCACCACTCGTTGGAATCGTGTGATTTTATTGAACATTTTCTTGTTAACCGTACCCCCGTACCTGGCGCGGTAGCTTAGCTGAGCATGATGAAAAAAAGGCTGGTAAACAAGGTATAATAATAGTCAGCAACAGACTATTGAAGAAAGTCATTACTTACTAGAATCTTGTGGTAACCTTGCACCACCATGTTACGGATCGTGGTAATCTTGCAACCCGTAAATGATACCGTCAATTATCCCTAAATTCCCATTTGGACATAAAATGTCCCAATGTGTTGCAGACTCGTATGCAAGCGTTTGATTAGAGATTTACGCAAAAAATCATGAGGAGTTGCAGTTTCTGTCGTGACTTAATTTTCTAAGGAATTTTGTGGCAAAAAATAATTTATGAAAAAAAGTGAGTTTTTCTAAACTTCAACCTCGATGCGGCACGGGTTAATGTTATCCGATCGACCTAAAACTTTGGGAATCTCATTTTCTTGTCAAATGGCACCTTTTAGGGGGTTGCCACGATTGAATTTTCTATCTGTTTTGACATTTCTGATGAACATGACCTTTGTGAAGATGTGCTGATATAAATCGAGCAATAGCGGTGCGTGGGCTCTGAAAACGGTGGAACATCAAACCAGAGCACAAACCCAACAGATCTGTCTACAAAATACCCGAAGGCAACAGCGCCTTTCCCTTATTTACTCACTGAGTGGTATTCAGCAAAGCTTATCTCTTTTAATCAACACTCTATCGTCGTACGAAAACGTCCACAATTTCTACTGTAAATTAGCCACCGAATTTATGTGTTACAAAAATATAGTAAACTAATAAAATATAACAAAGCAATGACCCGTCGGCCGGTACCTACTTGAATGGAGTAGCTATTGACTTGGAGCTAGGTAGTTATCTGTGTGTTAGGACGCCGATCAATCCAAAAGACCACAAACAGCAAACAGGACAAAATTCACGTAGTATCACGAATACGAATCTGTCATCAGAACCGGACCGGACGCAAAACGCACACAGTTTGGCGCGAAAAATTAAACTGACAACAGACCCAACTGAGAAAGCGAATATGAACCACCAGACAACAAAATAAATCAGAAGACGAAGATGCATCTCGTATCCAGGTGAAAAATTGAATCGAAGGGGTCGAATTGATTGTGAAAAGGAACGATTTTGGGGTAGAAATCAGATTCTGGGCACTGGGCCCAAAGTGGGCGAGGCAAACAACATTTTTACTCGACTAAGCATGCGCGGATGGGCCCTACCTGCTAGTTTCAGGAGCCTAGGTTTCGATTTCGATTGCAGGAGATTACTGTCTCTTTTCTATGGAGCACACCATGGATGCTCTACTAGAATACTGAATATCCACAGCCAGAGAAATCTGGCGAGTCGCTGTTGAACTTTGTGAAAAATGCTAGGTACAGTGTACGGAGGGAAATTCACATGCCAACTGAACAATGGTTGGAGTTTTTTTTACTCCTAGTGTTTTTGGATGCCGGGGCAGTGGCCCAAGTGGCCTTATGGACGCAACGCCCCTGAAATCGAGATGTCCTATTGTTGTATTCGCGTCTCTCAGATTGAATAGTCAGCTCGATTAAACTTCAGAACACCTACTCAGAATCATATCTGCACCGACGCACACGCTTTGGAAAGACAGCTAAATATTTTAGGTAATTGGACCCGCGACATTGTTTTAGGTAATTGGACCTCCCAGGTTGAAAAAACTACAGGACTCCTTTCATTCTTATTCAACATCAACCAGGTAAACTGGCACCCCACTGCACCAGTGTTACGAGTTGCGAAACTGTGCTAACCTCAAAGGGAACCTGGTATCTGTGAGTGATGTTTGTTTTGATCTTTTGCCTAAAGCCGCACAGGGTGCAACAAATTTTGAAGGAAACGGACCACCAACCACCCGATTGTCAGCTAATCTACTCACAGATGGATAACTCTAAAGGAATGCTGAGTTAATAGAACAGAATTCGTCTATTCATAAAACTTAAATGACGCACAAGAGTATTTAAATACAACGAGAAATGTCACTTGCCCTACATTAGGCTATAAGCGTGTCCTCTAGCTGTGAGTCCCTTCTATTTCCTTCAAATCATCCTGGCACAATATTCCCTATGTTATGAATATTGTGCCAGTAACTTGAAACTACCCATACCTGAACCAAGCTGTTCCTCACGAATTCGAAAAGGAAAAATCATTTCATCTTTCTCCCGAGATAGATTCTCTTTCTCCCTCAGGAAATTTATTACCAGTGCCTCTCCTCCACTTACTCCTCCCATCGTACCGTTTATTTGCTCCTCTCGTTTTATCATAACACTAAATAATTTATTGTTTTCGATGTTTCCCCCAACCATATATATCACATATAGGTAGCTAAAAGAAAAGTCTAAAACAAGGATCCTCCCATAGGTTTCTTCTTGGGAGCGGTTGCACATAGATCAATAATGTATTTCGCGAGTCGAAAAAAGGGCGAAGAGGTAAGTGGATGGGGGACGAGAGACTGCATCATTTATGAAAGACCTCTTTCCCTTCGGAAGGTTCACTTGACAACGGAGTTTTTCCCCCTGCTCGGATATGTATGATCTTTTGTCTCGAGTTCTCTCGTTTTTCTCTCACCTTGGTAAATGCAGTTTCCATGTTTGGTGGGGAAGTGAGGGAAGAGGAGTTCGTTTGCTGCCTTCAAGGAGCAAGTCCCTGGGTTATTTTCACCTGTAGCGGCGCTTACGCAATGAGGAGAACCCATGTCTTCCGTTTATATTACTCTCCCATTTTCAAATGAAAGTATGTTCCATTCTAAGAATTTTGAGACTAAGCGCACTCTCCTACGATGCATAGTTATTTTTCTATCAGCTTTCAAAATTTCGGCAACGAGTGACGTCATTGCACCCCTCCCGCCTGGGCTCACAATGGGCCCTTGCCCATTGTTAGGTACGTAGTGCTGTAATCTTTGAAAAATCCTAGAAAAAGAGAGAAGTCATGGGTACTCCTCATTACGTTTCGAGATGAGCTAAGTACCTACTGGTACAATGAATATCAATCTACCATACGGTTGGTGGGACCATTCAAAGTATTATAAATATGGTGCAGTTCTCACGTCCAATCTCATATTTTTTACTTAGGTACTTAGGGCTCACGACAGTGAGTTGCATGTTTCTATCAAATACCTACGAATGTTAGGAAAGTCCCTTGTACGCCACTGCACCCCAACTCACCAACTGGATCAAGTACGTCGTCGCGCCGGCAATATGGCAATATCAATTCGGGAGGACTGTAATTTTCGTCACCAGTAGCTATGTCTACGCATAGCCACTTCTGTTTTATATAAATTATTTCCCTTCAGTGGCTTCCTATGCATTCCTTTTCGAACAGAATTTATGACTCTTCCGTAAATAAATAATATTTAAAAAAAAATTAAAATCGTTGAGTCAACTTTACGGACCTCAACTCAATGTTTACGGTTTAACTGGCACTTCTCTCCCTGAGAAAACTTCATTTCTCATCCGCGAGTCGAACGCAACGGCAACGGGAGTCGAGCAGCTTCAGGCACCGACGCCTTAGACCACTCGGCCACTCTTATGTTTTTACAATAGTATGGTCAGCCGGAATATCTCTGCAAATACACCATTCTCCCATAAGGGAGAATCCTCCTTCAAGACACTCATTAGACATCCAGTAATTGATGTGTACAGTTTTCTTTTCATTTCATCTATTTCTTTTTGCTGCTTTTGTTAGACAGTTAGATGATTCATTTCACCAGGCCTAAACAGTATTTTTCTTAAAGGTAATACAGAACGGTAGGTGAGACCAGGAAGTGGGGATGAAATAGGGGGGCCGGGATATGGTACAAAGTTGAGAATGGCTCCTAACAGCCCAACAAGTAAACAGTACAGCACAGCACTTATAACAAGAAAAGGACAGGTTCAGCTGGGGGAGAAACGTGTTTCACTGGCCTTTTCCCCCTATACTAATTATGAGGTTCTTTTTTCCCTCACGCCCTCACAATTTGCCTCCTGTCGTCCAGGCATTACCCGTATGTTCGAATCCTAAGCCACATCCCTTCCAGCGTTTGATTTATTTGATGTTGGAGGTTTTTCCCCCTTTTACGGTAAGTACTCGAATTTCCCTTTACATTTCCTTTTTGCAATTACGGACACGGCCGAGGTGTGAGGACAATGCGAGAACAATGAGGATCGAGTACTAATTCAAGGCTTTAAAATCCCAAGAGATGTTCCTACTTCATAGAACAATCATGAGACGTTTCTAGGTTTATGATCAAATGACAAATGGGTACCGTATAAACTTCTGTCTCTCAACAAACTCCTATTTTGGTTTATTATTTTCAATAATGAACCATTGGAATCGAGCATGAAAAAAAAAATTCTTACCCCCCCTCAAAATTTGATGGTTTACGTTTCAAGGTATGTAGAATCCAAAACTGCAATAAAAATATTTCTGTCTGTCCGCCGTACGGGCCACTTTTCTTAGTTACCATGAAAAAAAATTGATGAAATTCGGGTTATAGGTTCCGTTCGGCGTCTAGTTGGTCCTCGAAGCTCGACGTTACTGTGAGTCATCTCTAAGGGGTTCAAAATAGGGGTTGAAATTTTCAAAACGCCTATACCATTTTTTTACGTAAATATTTTTACGGTTTTAAATAGTTCTTGAACTTGCGAGTTTTTTAAGACCATCCGGAGCATCGTACGTCCAGCCGTTCGTACACAGTAAGGCCCCAAAGTTTGCACCGACAGGCATTTTCGACTCCAGTGTGAATGAAATTGTATACAATTCAAACCAAATCTCGTAACCAGAGACGCGCCCACAATAGGAATTTGTGAATACGGCCAATCATTGGTAGGGATCACCTGATTATATTGGCGGAGTATGAAGTCGAGTTCGTTGTTCTGTGATATTATTTCGCTTGAAAAATGATGGCTCTTTTGGAGTTTGTTGGTAGGTAGTGAAACTTGAACAAACGTTGAAGTATTATTGATGGGTAAATTATTACTATGGTAAATCATAACTCAACGGTAAATTATTACACAACGGTTCATTATACCATCTACGTAGAAGGGGCTGGAGTTTGTTGGTAGGTACTTTTGCAACTTTTTTCACTCCTCATCAACAATTTCTTTTCAGAACTTCATTATGTGTGTTTCTTTTTGTTAGGTACTGTTTGTCATCGGCAGAATTATTTTAGCAACATTTAACTCGTGATTTAGGTAGGTACCTAGTAACGAGTACGGGGTTAGGTACTAACCTACGGAGGGTCTGCGATCTACATAATATGTATATAATAGAATAGTACATATCATATTATATAGAAGGGTTATCTATACATAGAGCTGTGATCTGTAACAGGAGGGTATTCTATACAAAATAATAAACCGTTGTGCAGGGATTTGCAGCGTTTTTTTTTTTTGCATCCACCTCTCAGTCAAAATTTTATATCAATGCTGCGACTAACCTGAAGTCCTGAACCACACACAACGACCCCCACACACACTCGAGCAACACAACACAATACACACACGGACCCATATTCAAAGTTAGCTCCCAGTTAGCCACTTTCAGTAGCCAAGAACCAAAAAACTCAAGAGACCACGAACATTTTGAGGAAAAAGAAGAGAGCCGTGCACCGAGAATCGTGCTTTACACAGTGGGTGAACTTGATTTGGTCTTATTTAGAGCGGCATTCTTACACATGAATACTTCACAAATACTAGCCCGGTTGCTAAAAATGGGTAAACGTGAAATCTCGAGTCATTCGTTATGGTTTATTATTCTACCTATGTATTCGCTCAGCAAAAAATTTTTATGACACCCCCTCAAAATTTTATCTTTTCCGTTTCAAGGTACGTAGATTCCAAAAATGCAATGTCCGTCCGCCGTATCACGTGTACCGGCCTCATTTTCGGTCGAAAAAATTCATTCTTTCGCACACATGCTCCATTGTCCCGAAACTTATCAGCCCCATCGGAATATACCCAGGGGTGTTATGAGTGAAAATGTGTATAAAAATAGGTACTTTTTGTGTTTTAGTAACATGTTAGTAAAATGAGCTTTTGAGGTATCGTTTTCCATGTTTTGGGGGGCGAGAAGACCGAATATGAAGTCGAATTTGACCAAGGAGTTGAAAATTGAGGTTGTACCAGATGTTCAGCTCCCAAAATTGATTTTTCGTGAGTCAAAAACCTGCGAAATCGTCTGAAATCACCATCAATTTGTAGAATAACACTAGGAAAAGTGTCAAAACGTGGATCAAGACGATTAAATGGCACTACCGATGATCAAAGATAATTTTGATTTAAAAAAAAGGAGCGTACCTAATTAAAGTTTTGGGGGCCAAAATTGGTGTAAACCACCAGAAATAGCTATTTCAATTATTTTACATGAAAGCAACAATAAATGAACAGCCAGCATTTCTGTACGTATGCCCAGTAGAATAATAAACCCATGTGACAAGGACTTTGCAGCGTTTTTTCAAGTAGGCAGGTTTTTGCTTGGACTCCAACGGCAATTATCTGTCTGATGGTCTCTCAAAAAACGAACTTCGGAAAGGGTCTTATCACTTGCAATTTTGAGATCTACACTCACTCTTCAGAAGATCTATCTAAATTGGCTGTCCATGTTTTGACGCCTCGTCAAAGCCAGGTTGTGGCGATGTATGACTTGAAAACCAAGGACGTAAAACTTAGCCTGAACCCAAATCAAAACGAACTTTTCAATGGGAAGGAAACATTTAATTTTTCCCAGAACTTACCATTGTGCGACAGTATTGTTTACTGACTCATACACACTTCGATGCTTTGCTCACTCAGCACTTTGTTTCAAAAGCTTTTCTCAACCGAGTTTACCCCTCCCTATTCAAGGGTGAACTTGCCCGCCAAACTCTCCGTTCAGACGAACTTCCAGCAGAAAATATTATTGAATGAGAACATTTTCAACAGTTTCCTAAACCATGGCCCGTCGTTCGTCATTCGAGAGTTGACACATTTTAATAACTCTGGGCCTATTTCTGGACCGGGGGTGGGTACGGTCATAATCCTGGTAGGGGATGGTGACAAATGGGTTTTTCGGTTGCCTGTCCCGCCTATTACTCAAAGGCACCCGCTCTCCGGTTTGAATGTCGAATTTTCCCTGACGCGTTTTCGAGGCCTAGGGTTGAGTTGGTCGTCCATCCATCAACTTTTCGTCGAGATCTTTTTCAGACTTGTCCGTCATTCATCTTGGTTAGTTTAATGGAAATAGATCTACCGGTCACCTTCGTCGTGTGTGCGCGTGTGTGTGTGCTGTGCGGGTGGAGAGGGAGGGTTGGAGGGGAGGAAGAGGAGTCAGAATTGAAAATGACGTCTAAGTGAAGGAGGGGTTGAAAAATAAAACACAGGATTATTAATGTGTAATTTTTTGGGTTTTGGAAGGATCCCGTCCTTCACCCATCCATGATCAGACAATTAACGTTCAACGGTCACAGCTCCCGCCCCCCCTCCAACCACGCAGCTTCCAACTCACTGAACGACAAGTTTTTTATATTACAAGATTTTTATGTTCATGTTTTCCACCACTTTCCTGAAGAATCTGTCTGTACTGGGAAGTGTTCGGTAACTCTTCTGCGTAGATAAGCGATGAGAATGCTCATTAGCGCTCGCATCCACCAGAAGAAAAAAACATGCTTCCACCTTTCCTTTAGCAAAATTTTGAATCTGAAGTTAAACACAGCCCACATGCTTGATTAGAACTGCGAGAAGATATCGGCATACAATCACAAAAAATGGGATGGATAATATTACGGTATAATGAACAGGTGCTATAACCGGCAGGTTTAAAAAAACGTTTCAAATCGAAATCAGACTTTCACAGTTTCGTTCAACTCCCTGGGTGTATTTTAATACTTTAGGAGGTACCTAGGTACTTCATATATTCACCGCAAAATATGATTAAATTGGTAAGGTAGTACAAGACTGTTACTTCCCGTGTCACAACAATAACCGGTAGGTACCTAACACACTCTTGTATGGTAACACTAGAAAAACTAGGATTAGGAATAAACGGCGGCCAACTAGCATGATGAGAGAATAGCAGAGTTATCTACAGGTTAATAAATTGAGTTTATTGATTTCTCTCATATTGAATTTCCCGAAGAAACGGTTAGATTACAAATTCCTTCTGTAATTTACTTCAAAATGACAGTTGGTTCTTCCTTCACATCGATCGTATCGACATTCCTAAAATAAAAATTATGTATCTCAAACCCAACATATAAAAATAAGAACACACAGCCAAAAGAGCCAGGATGGAGTCGAGAAGAAGAAGACTTTGGAATCAATGGCTGGATCTGCGAACCTGGTTAACGAGAGATGTGCGAACCTGTGACTGAGAAGAGCGCATCCCTCGGGCCGGGAAAGGTTGGAGATTATGTGTTCGGATGCTATGTGCCACACCGGCCTGTGGAGCTCGACTGTTCGTTAGTTGTCAAACACCATTCAAACACCTGAGGATCACATATCTCACCAAAAAAAACACTAGTTCAAAGGCCGACCAACGGAAATCGCTCAACTGATACCCACTGGCGTTGTTAAAAAGGGGGTGAAAAAACCTAATAAAAAACTGGTTGTTTGAAGAGACAGATATAATTTGCTCGCTCGGAGGAAAATGGGGGAAAAGCCAACCCACCAGAGTGATTTACATTCATTATTTACTCGGGAGAAATTTACAGTGAAAGTGAGAAAAGGGGAAAAAAAGTAAAGTAAATAGATTTCGCCTTTAGGCCTTGGAATCACAGCGGAAGAAATTTATTCAAGGATTGGCTCATTTTCTTTCTTTCCATTGTAAATAGGTAGGAAGGTACTCGTCAGATTTTCCAAGAGCCAATCTGACGAGTATACCTACCTATTTACAATGGAAAGAAAGAAAACGCAAGACGGTGGTTTTTGTTTGGTTATATATTTTATTCCTACCTTTCTCTCCGTTTAAAAGGGGAAATTTCCACTGTTAAGCTACAATTTACTTTACGGGGTTCAGTGGGCAAGATGTTTTATCGTTGAGTAGTATATCACAGCACAAGTACCAGCGAATTCCTGACACGCAGCGTGACCCGAATACCGTATTTTTTAAGCGAATTTTCTATTTGACGATTTGAGTCCGCCTAAAACTCAAATTTTAAATCGTTAGGATCAATTTTTGGTAGTTTTAACCAACTTTAACGATTTTTTCGCATTTTGTACCCCTCAAATATGATATCCTTTTTCAGGAAAGAATATTTTTGTTTCATGACATAACCTTTTGCTACTTCTGATTATTTTTGTATCAATATTTGGGTGATTATTAGCTGTTTAAATATTTTTTGAACGACTTTTGACACATAAAAATCAAAGTCGACTCACTTTTAGTGTTTTGTAAACTGCTAATTTTGATCTCACCCTTTCGTACTACCAAGTACTAACATTTACTAGTACTGTTTATATGAATGTTGTAAGGATCTTCGTTTCAGTATTCAATGGGAATTTGAGGGACGATTGAGATCCAGGTGTGTTCAATAAACTTTTCCAAACACACCCTGATCTTAATCTTAATCGTCCCTATTTTACGTAGATAGGTACTATGTACTAATATTTTGGTGAAATTTAGGATTTTTTAAATATCATTACCAAAGGTAGATCTCGTCTTTGTGAATCACCCTGTATAGTACTTACTTCGGGCTATAGCGGGTAGTGGTATGAGGTTCTACGGCTCACCCCCCCCTGGTACATTAACAACCGACCCCGTATGTTGTAACACCCCAATGAGCCGCATCAACCCGCCTAACAGGTTTAGTTAGTTCGCTAATTGATTTCCCTTTGGAACAGTGGAGGAGGGAAACCAAAAGTTTGCCGACAGCCCCCCCCCCCCCCCCCCCGCAACCGAAAACAGCACAGCAAACCCCATTTCCCCACCTGCCCCACAATAACCTTCATCAGCTTTGTCACAAGTTGTTACACAGGGATCTGAGTGTGGGGGGAAGGGGATTTGCTCAATATTTTATCAACACCTGCCTCCGACACAAAACCCAACAACTTGGTCGCACAAACGCAGCCTACACTTACCCGCGCGCACAGTCGAAATAACCGTAGCCCCACGATACGGTCCAGTTTCAACGAATTTTCAAGGTAAATACGCTATTGCAGTGGGTACGAAATCAGATGGGTACCTACATCTGATTCTGCGAGCCAGATTTTAGCCCCTCACTGAACCCATCTGCTTAGAGCAGTGGTTTTCAAATTGGGGGGCGCGAGCGATTTTCAGGGGGGGCGTGTAGACCTCGGTTCAGATGAAGTTTATTGAGACGCGAATTTAAACACATAAGTATCTAGTTTTGGTTTATTATTCTGTGAATAATACACCTATGTATTCGCTCAGCAAAAAATATTTTATAACACCCCCTCAAAATTTTATCTTTCCCGTTTCAAGATGCGTAGATTCAAAAACGCTGCAAAGTCCTTGTCACATGGGTTTATTATTCTATTGGAGTTCTAGAGATTTTTGTTGGCTGTTAAATGTATTGTTTCTTTCATGTGGAATGATTGAAATAGCTATTTCTGATGATTTCCACCAATTTTGGCCCCCAAAACATGAAATAGGTACGCTTTTTTTTTTTTTTTTTTAAATCATCTTTGATCATTGGTAGTGGCATTTAATGGTCTTGATTCACCTGTTTACACTTTTTCCAATGTTATTGTACAAATTGATGGTGATTTCAGACAGTTTTCCAGGTTTTTGACTCATAAAAAAACAATTTTGGGAGCTGAACCTTTGGTAAAACCTCAATTTCCGCGTCTTTGGTCAAAATCGACTTCATATTCGGTCTTCTCGTCCTCAAAAACATGGAAAAAGATACCTCAAAAGCTCATGTTACTAACATGTTGTTAAAACGCAAAAAGTACCTATTTTTATACACATTTTCACTCATAACACCCCTGGGTATATTCAGATCGGGCTGAAAAGTTTTGGACACAACTAGGGCCCAAATGGAGCATGTGTGCGAAAGAACGACTTTTTTAGACCGAAAATGAAGCCTGTACACGTGATACGGCGTACGGTGGACGGCGGACAGACATTGCATTTTTGGAATCTACGCACCTTGAAACGGAAAAGAAAAAATTTTGAGGGGGTGTTATAAAAATTTTTTGCTGAGCGAATACATAGGTGTATTATTCACAGAATAATAAACCAAAATGCAATGTCCGTCCGCCGTACGCCGTATCACGTGTGCAGGCTTCATTTTCGGTCTAAAAAAATCGTTCTTTCGCACACATGCTCCATTTGGGCCCTAGTTGTGTCCCGAAACTTTTCAGCCCGATCGGAATATATCCAGGGGAGTTATGAGTGAAAATGTGTATATATAAATAGGTACTTTTTGCGTTTTAGCAACATGTTGGTAACATGAGCTTTTGAAGTATCGTTTTCCATGTTTCTGGGGACGAGAAGACCGAATATGAATTCGATTTTGACCAAAGAGTGTAAAATCGAGGTTCTACCAAATGATCAGCACCCAAAATTGATTTTTTATGAGTCAAAAACCTGGGAAATCGTCTGAAACCACCACCAATTTGTATAATAACACTGGAAGAAGTATCAACACGTGGATCAAGACGATTAAAAAACGCTGCAAAGTCCTTGTCACATGGGTTTATTATTCTGTTGGACATACCTATAGAAATGCTGGCTGTTCATTTATTGTTTCTTTCGTGCGTAGTAATCGAAATAGCTATTTCTGATGGTTTCCATTAATTTTGGCTCTTGAAACACAAATTAGGTACGCTCTTTTTTTTCTTCTTTTTTTTCTTAACTATCTTTGATCATTGGTAGTGCCATTTAATCGTCTTGATCTACGTGTTGACACTTTTGACAGTGATGGTGATTTCAGACGATTTCCCTGGTTTTTCACTAATAAAAAATCAATTTTGGGAGCTGAACATTAGGTAGAACTCAATTTTCCAGTCTTTGGCCAAAATAGACTTAATATTCGGTTTTCTCGTCCCCAAAAACAAGGAAAACGATATCTCAGAAGCTCATGTTACCAACATGTTGCTAAAACGCAAAAAGTACCTATTTTTACACACATTTTCACTCATAACACCCCTGGGTATATTCCGATCGGGCTGAAAAGTTTCGGGACACAACTAGGGCCCAAATGGAGCATGTGTGCGAAAGAACGAATTTTTTAGACCGAAAATGAAGCCTGTAGACGTGATACGGCGGACGGCGTACGGCGGACGGACATTGCATTTTTGGAATCTACGCACCTTGAAACGGAAAAGAAAAAAGTTTGAGGGGGTGTTATAAAAATTTTTTGCTGAGCGAATACATAGGTGTATTATTCACAGAATAATAAACCAAAATGGCACTACCACGATCAAAGATAATTTGAAAAAAAAAGAAAAAAAGGAGCGTACCTAATTCGTGTTTTAGGGGCCAAAAATGCAAAAATGGTGGAAACCATCAGAAATAACTATTTCAATAATTTCACATGAAATAAACAATAACTGAACAGCCAACATTTCTGTACGTATGTCCAATAGAATAATAAACCCATGTGACAAGGACTTTGCAGCGTTTTTTCAATAGTCTGTGCATATGACAGACCGATGTTTGACGGTCGATGTTTGATGTTGGCGGTCATCAAGACAAACATCAGAGATCGTCTGGACGTCGAATCTGATTTAAGATGTTCACTCTCAACATTGCAGCCCAATATGAAGAATTTTATGTCAACTCAAATGAGCCGCTACCATCCATCACACTAGTTTTCGTACGTCCGTCGTTTTTATTTTGTGAAAT
Source organism: Leptopterna dolabrata (assembly GCA_954871275.1). Classification (NCBI taxonomy): domain Eukaryota; kingdom Metazoa; phylum Arthropoda; class Insecta; order Hemiptera; family Miridae; genus Leptopterna; species Leptopterna dolabrata. The sequence continues at coordinate 26,613,417 of OX940988.1, forward strand.
AAATTCTGAAGTTTATTTTTATTAATAAACTATAATAATATCATATAATAATAAATTTATAATTTTGTTTGTATATTATATAAGATGTTTGTATAAGATGAAATTCAGTAAAAACTATATAAATTGCTAGGCAACGATATTTTCTCCTATTTGTTAACACAAATACCTTGGTTTTGGAAATTCTGGAGGAGGACTGATGGAAGGGGGGCGCCAAGATGCCTCGATACTCGCAAGGGGGGCGCGACCCAAAACAATTTGAAAACCACTGGCCAGTTGAAACCGAACCTTATGATTCCCCACCCAGCCACCGTGTTTGTTGACCTCCCATAGAATTGTACGTTGACCAAATAGAATTGTATGTCGCTCAACAAATCTCTAGAGCCGAGCTAGTTGCTACCGTATCGACATTTTATGCTGAGAATGTTGGACGAAATTAATGTTTTAATTGATGTTGTATGAATTGAACCCAGACGTGTTCCTCGTACACAGGACTCGAACCAATAACATTTCATTAGGCAGGCACCTGATTTTCTGATGATAAATACAGATAAATTTTGTTAATAAATATTGCTAAATATTATGCCCATTTCACTGACTACGTTTTCCATGCCTAGGGGGGTCTCAGGGGGGTGGAATCTTAAGATTTCTACAGATAGGCTCGGGGTGGAATCTTAAGGCCCATGACACACGTGCGAGTTTTAGACGCTTGACGCCGCGATTGTTTCTCGCAGCGTCAAAGCGGTACTTACTTATTATAGGGTTGAAACACACGTGACGCGCGAAGTGAAAGTAGCGAGTTTTACCGGCCGCGTCAACAAAAGGGGGGAGAGTATGACGCTTGGTACCTGCTACCCGCCGGGAGCTCGCGACGGGCAAAAGACGCTTGGCGTTATAGCAGTAGGTACTCAACCGACCATTGATGGTAACACACTTCTCGCCAGCGGGGATTTTCTCGTGTGAATATTATAATGATCTCGTCACTGATCTTGCCCAACAGTTCATCAAAAAAATGAAGAAGTATCATTCGAAAATAGTTGAAGAACTTGGTTTCATCACTCCTCAAGTCCATCATCATTGAAGTGAAAGCACCTTTCAAAAGTCGTTCACAATTGAACGGATGCACCCAAAATTTCCTCTCTTTCTTATTTTTAATAATTTATACGCGAAATAAACTAAAACTTTATTTTTTTTAATCTTTGCGCTTCTAGCACACTCTTACAGAAGCGAACCATCCTGTTCGATAGGCAGACAATGACTGACCGCCGGTGATAGGCGGGTACTTTGACGCTGTCGTGTGTCATGGAGAGGGAAACATGACGCCGCGAGATTTCTCAGAACCCTCGCGGCGTCAAGCGTCTAAAACTCGCACGTGTGTCATGAGCCTAAGGTTACGCTCAGCTGCCCGCAGGTAATCGGGGTGGAATCTTAGGGTTCCATTAAGCTGTTCTGATCCTTTAATAACCAAACTGGGTGGAATCTTATGCCGCCCATCTACACAAAACAGGCATACTGGGAAGCCCAAAAATGTCCATGTAATGATGGTGGACGAGGAATACGCCAGCCTCACCATTATACATAGCTCTATTACACATCTAAACAGAGCATAGAGCATTACACATCTAAATGTATATGCTATACATATAAACGGCAAAGGACTGAACTAAAATTGACCAAGCCAACTAAAGAACGTATGGGAACCCCAAATATGTTTGTTGCTTATTGTGCCACAGACGAACGCACGGTTTCATACAGTGTCCACTAAGGCCCCAGTCATATCATAAAATGAAATTACGCATGATGTAAGTACATTTATGAAAGTATAAAAATACTCGTATATACTACAGTTTCAACAAGGTTCAACTTTGCGTCAAATCCAATGCTATCATTTGATTTTTATAAACTAGTTATAAAACAAACCTTCTAGTCAGGCAGGCAGTATCATACGAGCGAGTTTCCAGAGTAGGTAGCGTTAGCTATTGGCAATTTGTAGATATTTTTTGTCCCCCAAACTCTAGAATTCGACACATTTTTGGTTTATTATTTTCAATAATGAACCATTGGAATCGAGCATGAAAAAAAAAATTCTTACCCCCCCCCCACCCTCAAAATTTGATGGTTTACGTTTCAAGGTATGTAGAATCCAAAACTGCAATAAAAATATTTCTGTCTGTCCGCCGTACGCCGTACGCCGTACGGGCCACTTTTCTTAGTTACCATGAAAACAAATTGATGAAATTCGGGTTATAGGTTCCGTTCGGCGTCTAGTTGGTCCTCGAAGCTCGACGTTACTGTGAGTCATCTCTAAGGGGTTCAAAATAGGGGTTGAAATTTTCAAAACGCCTATACCATTTTTTTACGTAAATATTTTTACGGTTTTAAATAGTTCTTGAACTTGCGAGTTTTTTAAGCCCATCCGGAGCATCGTACGTCCAGCCGTTCGTTCACAGTAAGGCCCCGAAGTTTGCACCGACAGGCATTTTCGACTCCAGTGTCAATGAAATTGTATACAATTCAAACCAAATCTCGTAACCAGAGACGCGCCCACAATAGGAATTTGTGAATACGGCCAATCATTGGTAGGGATCACCTGGTTATATTGGCGGAGTATGAAGTCGAGTTGGTTGTTCTGTGATATTATTTAATTTGAAAAATGATGGCTCTTTTGGAGTTTGTTGGTAGGTAGTGAAACTTGAACAAACGTTGAAGTATTATTGATGGGTAAATTATTACTACGGTAAATCATTACTCAACGGTAAATTATTACACAACGGTTCATTATACCATCTACGTAGAAGGGGCTGGAGTTTGTTGGTAGGTACTTTTGCAACTATTTTCACTCCTCATCAACAATTTCTTTTCAGAACTTCATTATGTGTGTTTCTTTTTGTTAGGTACTGTTTGTCATCGGCAGAATTATTTTAGCAACATTTAACTCGTGATTTAGGTAGGTACCTAGTAACGAGTACGGGTTAGGTACTAACCTACGGAGGGTCTGCGATCTACATAATATGTATATAATAGTACATATCATATTATATAGACGGGTTATCTATACATAGAGCGGTGATCTGTAACAGAAGGGTATTCTATACAAAATAATAAACCGTTGTGCAGGGATTTGCAGCGTTTTTATATTTTTAGACGATATATTTTTGACTTATAACTTAAATCACCTTCAAAAATATTTGTTATCGAAAAATTTGAATTTGAGGAATCAAAAAATCACTAAACATAATAAAAAACCTAACCCGCACAAACCCTGAAAATTTCATCAAAATCGGACCATAATTTCGTATAGCTTTGCCGGACAAAAAATTCACCGCAGACAGACAGACAGACAGACAGGGAACGAAAATTGTTCAAAAGCTTTGAAATGCAAAAAGCTAACAGAAATTTTGATTTAAAGAACTTTTTTTTCACGAATATAAGTCTTCCCTGCCTTCGGAAATGAGGAAGCAAGAATGCTACAAGTCGCATTTTTGAAAATTTATGGTCATGCATGACTGGAACTTCAAGATGAGAAATCCGAGTACGAAGCACATTTTTTCGGGAAAAAAACTTTCCACTCATTAAAGCTGCCAAGAAAACTTTTTTTAAATATAGCTTAGGTACCCTGGACCTGGACTTAACATCACTATGGGTATACCGGGGGGGGGGGGGGGGGGGGGGGGGACTTTTTACTCGAAAGAGATGAGATGGTACTTCTTATTTCAACGTTTACTTCAACCTTTAAAACTGCCAAGAAAATTGCTGACCTTACGAATTTGTAGAAATGGCTCAACTTCGGGAGTTATTGATCGATTTTATGAGAGAGACGGTGGTGCGGTTTAAATTCGAGAAGTTTATGCCCACCTCACTACGCCATCTGAGAGAGACTTAGTTGATTACACAGCCGCCAGAGCGGGGTGAGCTCTAACCCCCCTCAAATTAGCGGCTGTAATTAGCGTGTGACCCATCGCCGCTATCTCCCTCTCTTCCTCTATTAATTGCAGATAAGGACTGTCATTCACATGGTGGAAATTTGTTATGTCACACATATACATGAGTGGGAAAATTTACGAAAAACAAAATAATTATAGCTGGTAACCAAAATGTTGGAAGCATTCGCATAAATCCGATATACTTAAATAATTCAGAAGGTAGATACTTAATAAAGCAGAGAAAAGTTCGAGGTATGCACCACCAATGTCTTCAGAATCAAAAGTGGATAAATCCAAATTGTCAAATTTTACATGAGAGACCAAAAAGCGGTCGAAGCTCTCAGCGAGCTCACAATCATTATAATTTTTCGTTAGGGCACGATTTCATTGCTTGGGTAAACCTGCATTTATTCCCAACCTAACTGTCCCAATACGATTTCGCTATCACAGAAATATATATTTTTTTTTTTTTAACTACGGCAGCGAAACTAGCAGCTCAAGGAGGAAACTGGAGTTATACGCTATTGAAAATGACACCAAACTTCAACGCTACGAACTAAATCACTCTCTAAGAAATCGTGGAAACCCATTTCAAAGAAAAACGGAGTTATTGAAAAAGTTGCCTACTTCCACTAATACGCGAAAAATCCGAAAATTTGTCTTAACTTATATAAGTGGCTTCTCAAAGTTCGTGATTTTTAGGTATTTTGACAATTTTTTCCCAAGTAAGTACCTAGGTACATGAATTTTTGTACCTAAGTACCATGAATTTTTTAAGTAAAAAAAATTGTTTTCTTTTCCCGTTTCCGTCGTTTTAAATCCATCCCCGTTTTAAGCCATTTTTACCCATTCTAAGCGATGTTTGACCGACAAATACCTCAATTTGAGCCGCAAAATTGCTTATCTTTAACTCATCCTTTCGTTTCCCATTTCGAACATTTCGGTGAAAATTGGAATTTCTCACCACGTGTTCCGAGGTCAGATTATTGTGAAGAAGGACACATACATCCTCGCTTTAAAAATGGTTCAAATCTGGCGATGGATTTAGAACTGTCTGGAACATTCGCACCGAAAAGTTTAATTCGAAAGACTTCGAGAACAATTCATTGCAAATCCGCTACGGAAAATCTGGAGAGTTGTGAATTTTCTGACTAAAATACCTAATCTCACGATTTAAAGTGATTAAGGATAAATAACACAATTGACTGAACCTCAACATCAACGAAACTATACTAACATAATGTAGCAATTAACGCACCTCTCATTCTGTGATACACTTATGAAGTACCCCTTAATTTAGATTATTATTATTAGTTCCACGTTTCTTAGGAATCTCGTGGTGCTTCCCTAGAAGACAGTAAAATTTTCAACCAAAGCGACCTTGTCCAATAACGAATCCAAGTAAAACTCTCGACTAGATAATTTTGTAAATTGATCAACAGAAAATGTTCTGCAAGAATCCAATGTACCTACAAACATACGTTTGTACAGCCTTTAAAAAACATAACCCACAATAAATATATAATAGGCCCATATATTATTATGTGTGGCGCTAGGAAGCGACGAGCAAAAAGACTGAGGCACCACCGAGATTCGAACTCGGGATCTCCTGTTTACTAGACAGGCGCTTTAACCAACTAAGCCATGGCGCCGCGTGAGTAACAACGACAAACTTACTGTATTCCCAATGCCAACCGCCCGCGTGAACCTTTATATTTTATTAGATAGACCTTCTAGGAAGTAAAATTCGTTTAAAAGCCTTCTTCCCTTCACGCCATGCTAGGGTTTTTTTTAATTCAGCCTACAGAAACCTAAATGGCGTAAAAAACCTAAAAATCCTAAAACTAAGTACCTAGGTATCTACCATTTAGTTTTTTTCAGTAAATTGGTAGGCAATTGTAAAGCAATTTTTATAGCCAGGTTAAACACATGTATGCGCAGTACCTACCAATTTTTCTGTGCTATGGTTACCAGCTCAGCTCAGCTCAGATTTTCAAATCCTAAAAACTGGCTTTTTAGATTTTTTAGTATGGTAAATATAATAAGTAAATAATGTAAATAATGGTAGTAGTAATGGTAAGTAAATAATGGTAATAAGTAATGGTAAGTAAATAATGGTAAATAAGTAAAAAACCAATGGTAGAACTTTCTTTTTGATTCAGTTATTTTCATCTTCCCACGCAACTGAAAGGATAACAACAAAATAATAATTATTGATAGTATTTTTGGATCCACCGCATATTTATGGCTTTCCTGGGGTGAGCCAAACCAAATCACTAATCAAATCATAACCAAATAGTAAATCAAATCATAATATCGCTAACCCAATAATCGCATGTCGTTTTTGAGGCATTTCTCGTGCAGATTAAACTTGAGACGGAAATAGGTAGAAACCTCACTCACTTTGACAAAAATCGATTGTTTTTAGGACTGCAGTATAATCTCAAATTTCCAGTCATAAGAACCGAAATGAGCAGTTTTTTGGATTTCCACCGCCTATCGCTGGTGCCGTCGTGGAACCATCAAACAGTAATTCCTCTTGGTCTAATGAGAGGTATATACTTTCAGAATTTAAAGCCGTATGACCGCATTTTATGGAGGTAATAAACCTTCGAGAGAGCTACCTCCCTCCCCACCGCACGGTTAATTAAAATATTAAAATTTACTCAAAAAGGCGATTAAAAATGAAAAACACTAAAGACTCGTAAATGGTACACTGGCACCTTCACGTCCTCAAGTTTACTCCACAGAGTTCTGAAAGGATTTCAGCCGCTAATTCGCTCAGTTTGAACCCCCCCCCCCCCCCCCCCCACCCATCATGCCAGTCTAAAGGAAACAAGAGATGATGGGGTTAGGTATAAGAAATGGAGATAGAGCGAGGTCTCAGCTCGAGCTTGAGAGACCGAGTAAATGGGTCGGGGAGTGGGGATAATGAAATCTACGTCATTTCTCTAGCTGTCACGGGCTCCTTCCCGACGCCTAAAGATGGCGGTTGGGCGAGAGGCCGCAAGAGGTTTTGTATCAACATTACAATATCTCTCGAGAGCTATTCATTGTTTCTATTCAAGGGCGATGTCACTATTTGTGTTTCGTTCTAGAGACAGGAAGTCATTTTCAAGGTTGAAGTGGGAAATTCGGAAAATCGTACGACAAATGATGGGAAAACTGATATTTGCGGATGTTCTCAAAACGTGACGCGAATACAGAGCTGGATCACCTACCAGTTGATCACTACTGGAAACAAAAAATATCCCTATCCAGTTTGACGTCCTTGATTGTGGCATTAAGAGAGTTATAGAGAGTTATAAGAAAGTTATACCTACTTCTTTTATGGATTTCCTCCTTGACTGTGGCATTAACTACTTATTTTGTGGATTTCAAAAAGCTTAAGGTCTAGGTTAGATACCTGTTCAGCTAGAAAACCCGTTAGTTTCAAAATACATAGTTTCACCTTAGAAAGCTACAGTTTCAAAATATAATTTCTTCCCTTCATCCACGAAGTTCCTAAGAAGCGCAAATATATCTATATTGTCATATCATAATTTAACTTTTATCACTGCTAAATAGTTCTATAGGTACTTTTGATGTTGAATTAACCGAATATTGTTGTTATTAACGTTGTTGTACTGCTAAACATTAAGACTAATTTTTGGCGACCTTCTATTTTTGTTACATAAAATTTACCAGATGAAGTAGATAAAGTCTGTGAAATATACCTACATAAAAATATACTACACCTATCTCTATAAATATACCTACTCGTATCTTCAACCTAAATAAATATTATAGTCCAAACTATCTTTAAAATCTAACCTATTATTATAGTCCTTAACTAACAATGATTCCAGTTGCCAAATCAATCATGTAACTGTCAACTTGTTGAGAAAATTCGACGTTATAGTTTTTACCGCGATTTCAAATCATATTTCACTGAAGAAAACTACCAACGGCCAACGTGAAACCCTATTTTAACTCCGATGTTTACCTTATTCGCCCGATTTCAGTCAAATTTAGCGGTTCGTTGGGGAATGGCTCATGGACGACTAAAATTCCGTACAAATAAATTTACGAATTATTTCTGTTAAACAGTTAAAAACGTTGTAGGGGTGCACTTGGGGATTGGATAATTATCACAATGCTTACAACAAAGAAAGGCGTCTAATAATTTCTCGTTCCATCAATTTCTCTAATTGTTTTAGTTTTCTCCAACAATAATAACCTGAAGATAAGTAGTTTAATCCGCAAAAAAAATGAACAAATAACAGTAATAATAACAACGAATGAGATAAATTACCGTAGTATACTAAAATACAGTTAAGTGCGTAGGTACCAGAGTAGATTGAAAGTTAGGAAGTCATGAAAAATTGTATTTAATAGTCCACTAACAGTTAACTATCTATCAAGAAAACATGTTTGTTGTATAAGAAGGCACCTACCCATATTGCTTCCGAGTCTGCGAAGCAGCGGAAGCCTTGTGTTCACTTTCGTGAGCCAAAACATTTTTGTCATCAGAAATCAAAATTTCCACTTGCATTTTGCGTTTCAAAGCATACTGAACAAATTTGGTTCCGTGTCTGTCGGTCTGTGGGTCTGTGAGTCTGTCCGCATTTCCTTGTTACAGCCATAACTTCCACGATTTTGAATTGATTCAGCTCAAATTTTGAGGGATGGTGGGATAAGGCCCCTTGAGGTCCCATACAAATTTCAACATGATTGATCCAGCGGTACGCCCTGCGCATGCGCTAACGTTAAATTCAACAAACACGCATAACTTTCACAATTTTGATTCAATTTAGCTCAAATTTTCAAGAGTTGTTTGGACAAGGCCTAGTGAGTTCCAGTATGAATTTCAGCATGATCGGACCCTCGGTGCGCTCTGCGCATGCGCTGGCGTGAAATAGATTCAATTTCCTTGTTACAGCCGTAGTAACCAAAGATTTCACCCAATTTCAATGCAATTCTCAGGGATTAAGCGGGTAGGGCCCATTGAGGTCCCATATAAATTTCAACATGATAGAGCCAGCGGTTCGCCCTGCGCATGCGCTAACGTGAAATTCTTCAAACACGCATAACTTTCGCAATTATGTATAATGGACGTAATGTATTATGGACGTCATGTTATGTAATATGTATATTTCATGTAATGTTATGCAATGTTATGTTATGTAATGTAATGTTATGTAATATGTATTGTGATGATCCAGCGGGAGCTAAAAGTAGAAATAAATACACGAGACTACTTGAGTCGGTTTGTGTGGTCAAATGACAATTTATTGGCAGTTCACAGCTTCTTTTATACCCCTTGATACATCCCCAGAGAGGGGTAGGGGAACCCCGCTCTGGGAAGCCGTTAGACGCGGCTTATAATGCAAGCGACGCTATTTACATAGTGTTAGGGAGCAGCCGATCACCACATGTATATTTCACGTTATGTAATGTAATGTAATGTAATGTAATGTAATGTAATGTTATTTTGCTTCCGAGTCTGTTCTATTTTATAATGGGTCACTCTGATTGTGACGAGGAAGCTCCTGTGCCATCATCACCTTGGCAGTGTATTTTAGTTGGTGTAATCATTGAAGTATTTTTGTATTTACGAGCACTTATTAATTTTATAAGTTTCTGGTATTAAACTATTTCAAAGTTACACCATCCAACCGAACCAATAATTATAATGACTAGATAAATATAACAGGCACCTTTATTAGGTAGTCATGCAAATTTGATTTTGATAAATTTAGGAGAGGGAGTCTAATATCTATTATTATGATTGATATTCCAGTATTAGTCATCGACTTCAAGACTAATGAATAAGCGATAACTGAATAATGTGTTGAGGTTGGTATCACATTTCAGTAAGTAAATGTTCGACATGAAGGAGGGTTTACTGGTACGTACCGAGGTACTTAGCAGTTAGTTGTTGACGGGCAAACACTCACCTGAAACGATAAACAAAAATCACAATATTGAATACCATCAATAACCTAATGGCGCCGGAAACAGCGCCGCAAAGGGGGGGGGGGGGGGACCAGTCGTGCAGCATCACCATATCAGCAAATTTTTAAAATAATGTGCCAACTCAATCTAATCATAAATTTACACGTACACTAATCCACCGTTTTAACCTTAAAACTTTTGGTAGTTTTTGGTGATTTCGAAAAACTGTTAACGTTTTCTTGCGACTTTTGACCCACAAAATCATCGTAATAACACCATCAGTCAGCTGTTTTCGGATTTTCTCCCAAGTTCTTGATTAGAATGACATTTTCACATCACGTCTCCCCCTGCCGAAATTTTTTTTTTTTTTTTTTTTTAAATTAAATGCATTTATTCAGAAAATCAAATAAAAAGGTACAAAATAATGAATACAATGCTACTCCCCTCTTTAAGTATAACTTGTGCTGAGGGGAGGAGTTGTTGACCAGGGCAAAACAAGTCCCTTACGAAAATAGTGATACATTTAATGGAATCTACAGTGGAAGCCTAATATTACACTAACACTATAACACTCATACAATTATTTGATAAAATCACAATGAACGAGAATAGTAAAAGAAAAGAAAAACACATTTCAAATAAATTTCTGGTAGGAACCTGTAGGAACCATCCTAGGTGCGAACCGAAAATAGTTTCTTGAGGTGGTTTTTGAATAAAGACAGCCCTACCGTTTCCCTAAGCTCTTTTGGGAGGCCGTTAAACAGTAGTGCACCCCTATAGTCATAACATTTCTGCCCCAGTGAAGTGAGCCGAAAGGGGGGCTTCACAAAACCTTGCGCGCTACTTCTTGTTGCAGAACTGCTGAACAAGTCTATTTTCCCTAATTGCTTGTCTCTAAAAACTTTTACGATTGTGGCCCGTTCAATGAGCGCTAGCACTGTCGGTACCAAGAGCTCCTGGAAAATTAAAGCTGTGGGGTGCCTTATATTTCTTTTTAATAGAACCTTGATCACCCGCTTTTGAATCGAAAATAGTGATTCAATGAGCTCCTTGCTACAACCACCCCATCCCGTAACCCCGTACATCAGAACAGATTGAACCATAGCAAAATAAAACATTCGTTTGGATTCCAACGGTAGAAAGTTTCTAATCTCCCTGCAAATATACAGCAACCGTCTTAATCTTGCAACGACATTACTAATATGGGAGTCCCACCTTAAACGTTGGTCGATTTCTACCCCTAAGTACCTTATGCTAGCGACTTGTGAAATACTCGGGCATCCGCAAGACTCAGCCGCTGAGCAGCTGACCGTATGGCCTCTTATTGCGCCCAAGACAGGAATACGGTTATTAGGAAGGGCGAATGCGATGAAATGCGTTTTGTCGAAGTTCAGTTTCATTCCCATCTGTGCGAGGCAGTCCAAGACACCAGACAGGCTTCTCTCCGCTTTTTCCTTGGCTAACTCCCAGTTCTCTCCAGCCACTATCAATGAAGTGTCATCGGCAAAGGATATGCTCACACCCCCTAAGTCTCTCTCTAATAGCCGGTTAATAAATAGTATGAAGTACACCGGCCCCAAACAAGTTCCCTGAGGAATCCCAAAAGAACAGTCTTGCCCATCGCTAATAGTTGCACCTATCTTTACAAACTGCTTCCTGTTTTCAAGGTAGCTGACCGACCACTTGACGAACCCTTTATTTATGCCAGTATCACTGATGGCCTGAACCAGCTTCACGTGCGAGACAGTATCAAATGCCTTAACCAGGTCCATATAAACACCAACCACTTTTTGTCCCGAGTCCAGTGATTTGATAATCTCTTGAGTTTGTAGGCCAATCGCATCGTCCGCACTACACCCCTTCCTAAAACCAAATTGCCTAGAGCTAAGCAGTCCCTTTTCTTCGAGGTAATCGACCAGAAACGACTTTGCAATTTTTTCTATTACCTTGCCAATCACGGAGAGTAAAGAAATCGGACGATAGTTATTTGGGTCGCAAGGATCTCCTTTTTTAAAGAGAGGGATCAAAAGCGCTTGCTTATAAGCTTCAGGGAAACAATTTTCTTTGAACGAAGAGTTCACTATAAACGTTAAAGGCTCAAGAATGTATTCTCTACACGATTTCAAGAGATGGGTACTAAATCCATCCATACCTGGGGACGAACTTCCCCTAAAACCATCCAAAGTTTTACCAACAGTCTCTTTAGATATATTGAGAAACTCAATGGTATCCCACTGTGTAGATGGTTTCCTTGGCTCGTCAATGCTACCCGTGGATTGAGCAATCTGCCGACCCACTGTTGTAAAATGGTCATTTAGGGCATTGGCTACTCCTTTGGGATTTTCACTTGTAATCAGCATTTTATCGCCGTGTACCATGATACCGTGGATATCCTCTTTCACTTTCAGTTTCCCTACTGAATGATTTATTAATTCCCATTTCTTTCTCATACCTGTTGCCCTCTCAAATTTAGACTTGTAGTATTCGTTTTTGGTAGTCAGTATCAGCCGGGAGAGAGTGCCTTTATATTTCTCAAAATAATGCATAAGACTCGTATTAAATGGTTCTTTGCGAAGCTTTGCACTGATTTTATCCTTTACTCTAATGGATGAAAGGATACCGTCAGTCATCCACGGTTTTAGTTTTATCTTTTTGTGTGGGATTTTTACAAGTTTCCGTGCTTTATGTATATGTACGTTAAGTATGTTTCCAAAATGAAAAGCGGCCTCATTTACATTTTTTGCTTGAAACACCCTGTTCCAAAGCTCTGCTTGAAGGGATTGTTTTAGTTGGGAGTAATCTATCCTTTCAACCATATTTTTAGATTCCGTTGGCTTACGATTTTCGTCAAATTGCAACTTCAATATAGGGCTGTAATGATCGGTCACGTTAGTTTTCCATACGATTGGTAAAGGCTTCAGCCTAATATGGCTACGAAGGAAGATGTGATCAATTGCGGATTGTGATCCACCAGTGTCACGAGTGACACCATTTATGCAAGATACTAGCCCCCGTTCAGCCATGGTATCCAAATAATACTGCTTAATATTGTCCCTACAGTCCCTGTGAATATTGATGTTCATATCCCCCATGACTATGCAAATCCTATCCGAAGCTATTTCGTCTAGTGTAGATGCTAAGTTGTCTATAAAATTGTATGTCTGAAGAGTCGAGACATCCTGACAACGATATATTGAAGCCACTGCCATCTTTATCCCCTCCCATTCAAATTCAACAAGAACGCTAGTGGCATTACTAAGCACAACATTACGACATTGTACATTTTTACAATCACTTCTCACGAAAACTACTGTCCCCGAAGACCTATTTACCACGTTGGGGCTACAGTAACTTTTATAACCGTTGATGCTCTTCACTGTGATACCATCACCCAACCAACATTCTGTCAAAGCTATTACTGCAAATTTTATTTTACATACACTGATAGTAGCTACAAATTCCTCAAAGTTTTTGTTTAAGCTTCTAATATTAGATGTAATAACAGCAAAACCTAATCCATCCTCAATAATATTATTTATTTCCAAGCTAGTTTCGCAGCATTGTTCATTTGTATCCATTAATTCCTCCTCACAATCACCATTCAAAATATTTTCCACCATTAACATGGGAACTTGAAAAAAAAAAATTTTGTTCTCACCAAGATCCCAAATAATTTAAAGCGTTACTTCTCACTGTGCGCTGGCGCCACTGGTTTCGTATAGGTAATTCCGGCGAACACGGACTTTTTGTCGATCGACCGCAGGACGAGTTCGGAAACGACGATAGGTCTGGCGTCTTGGTCTTTTTTCATGAGGATTTTCCCGTTGCTGATCCATACGAATTGATACGAATACTCTATCGCATGCTGCTTTGCCAGCCAACGAAGAAAATTGTTGTACGGAGAGAGGCGTTCGTTGATGTATACATTGCTTGTGTCCGAGAATGACGGGTGAATTTTGTTGAGCTTTAAGCTCTCTCTTTTTTCCTTGGCAGCCGAGATCAATTTGTTACGCGCTACTTCCGAATCAAATGAGACGATTAATTTGTCATTCTTCTTCGCTTTAGCTGTAGAGCGCACTCTAAAAGCCTTCACAACATTCTCACACTTCATCTCCACGCCGACAGCTTGCGCGACTTGCACGACGATTTCGGTAGAATTTTCACCTGGGGTCTCGGGTACACCACTGATCTCAACATCGCTCTTCAAACCATTCTGCTCGCATACGTTGACACGCCAACTTAAGGCATCCACCTCCTTACGGAGTAGTTGATTTTCCTTTTTGAGGTCCTCATTCGACTCGGAAAGCATTTTAATGGACTTTTCAACTCCCTTGAAGCGCGAAAGTACTTCGTCCAATTTTTCGGAATTGAACGCAGCCGAATGCTCAAAAGATTTGATCTTCCCCGAAATATCACCCAGTCGTTTCAGGACGGTCGCCTCAAATACGGCTTGTTTAGATGGCACCAATGTTACCTCATCCTCCCCCGCATCGGAGTCCCCAGTATCGGTATCGACTTCGGTATTCTCCATAACGCAACTCTGACGCGATTAGGATGGCGCGTTCTCCTCCACTTTCCTTAACCCTGTTTTCATTCCATAATTGGTGCAAGTTACGTATTTATGACAGGTCCCATCTCCTACGCCTGGTGTTCCGGCGTCGGAGTAGAAATCCTTGTACTTTAACTTGAGAGACTTTTGGAAACTTGAGCTTTCTGTTGAGTCTGACGTCTACTTAGGGAAGTAACTTTAGATTGTGGGCGACGGAGGGGATCTAACATGATCTTGGGGGCCGGATGGCCTGAAAGGCTTGAAGTATCTCACTGATGTGCCTCAGTTGGTACTGACTCGACGACGCTAGAATGACCGGGACTCTGTACGAAATTTCATGAACTCACCAGTAAGCAAGTAGTCCATCTACCCTATACATTCGGCCACTACTTATGTTTTTCCCTCATAAACCTTGATCTTGTCGCGCCCCCAACATCCGTGGTCTGTTCCAAACCAAAAAAAAAAAAACAGATGGTGCTGGACGGATTCAGCAGCCAGGTCCTCAAAGTTGCAGTCTTAGGTATTCCAAAACCATCTTTGTAATGCTGTATAATACTCGTAATCCAAATGTATCACGTCAATAGAAACCGTAATGCAGGCTACTTCTGTCCTGGGCAACGTATTGGGGTTGAAAATGGATAGCTCCCGTAGACCGGGAAAGCCAAGTACAGTCTCCGCCGTCACTCACTCCTGATATGAGAAGATTGGATTAAATAATGTGTCTCCAAGAACCATCACTAGACACTGATGTCTTGACCCTTAATAAGCAGATGAGTAGATCTTCATCTATAATATATAAAGTACGGTTTGCGAGTTAATCTCTATCGGGGGTTAATCTCTATCTGTCTTCAGATATGTGGAGTTCATATGCGTGGATTCCTCCATCGCTTCGTCCAGCTTAGGACCTTGTTGACAGCTGTTTGTAGCTTACTGCTGGCTTCTTTCGCGGAGTTTCCAACTGGAGAATAGCAGTCACCAGCAAAACTTGCTGTGAGTGTATCTACTGGTTGACGTAGACCTCGAGTGTACAGTAAATATAGTACTTACTTGTCCAAGGACGCCGCCTTGCGGTACACCTGCGTTGATTTTCCTCAGCTGAGAATACTAGTCCTCATATTTTTCTCTGAATAGGTGAACAGGTGTTTTACCTGTAAGGTAAAACTTCAGAATTTGGAAAAATTGAGTCGGGAGATCCCTTTGCAGTTTCGTATGCAATCCTCGATGCCATATCTTATCGAACGCTTGCGAGACATCTAAAGAAAATGGCAGAAAATATTTTATTTTCTTCTAATGAGCATTAAATCAGATTAGTGATCCTGTGATCCTGATCTATTGCAGACCATAAAGATACTCATTGTTTCGTTCATACCTGGAACAACCTAAACAATTTCTCTGGAAGGACCTAGGCATAACAAGAGTTTGCTAACGCACGATACCAGGTGGTACTGCCCTTCTCTAACATAACTGGAACAACGGCACCACGGTCTCTCTCTATACAGCAATGGCTTATAACTGCCATTTCCCAGCTTGGCCCTGCAACCCTGAAACATCCCCATCCAACAACCCATTTCCTCGATACATCTCTATAATGTCCTCCGTCCAATTTCTCGGCCGTTATGTCCTGCTGTAGGCCCAAGTTACTGCACTGCATTAGGCCCCCAGCACCGTGAGCGATGCGCCCGCCGGCCATCCATAATCAATGAGCTTAGAGTGGCCCTTACTCTCCCAGACGTCCCACGAGGTGCCGCCGCTATAATTTTACGTTTCAACGCGGAAACAGTTTATCCAGGGTTCAACGCCGCTGCAGCCCTCCCGGCTAATCGCGAATTCATTTCAGGGCGCTTCTTGCTCCTAGTAAGGATATCTATAGGGATCTAATAAGAAGTATTTCCATATCCTAGGATACCTACCTACCTATCTAAAGCTCATTCACCATCTACTGAATGACATGGGTTAACCTGTGCTCTGCTCAGGATGGTCCGCATGGTTGGCAGTTTCACCACTTATCGCAGAAAACAGATAGTAGTTCTGGGTCCTAAGAATTAGAATTCTGGAGTGTAAAATCCATATTCTTCAGAAAAACACACCTAAAAATGTTCCACGCCAGAATACGTATTCGGAATTGTCTTTTCCGGACTTTGAAATTCCTAATTTATTGTTACGTTAAATTTTAAATTTTAGGCACAATCAGTGACTCAATGAGACTTAAACAAAACCTTGAGTAACTACATCAGGATAGTTCTTGCAGGGCATTGAGTATTCTAGAGATTCTACGAGCTCCAAATTACTATAGGTACTTCGTTTCAATGCTTCTCCATAACAGGTCGTTCGATTAAATTAATATAACCTCTTTTTTGATACACGATTCACCGATGCTAGTGACGCCAGTAAAAGTATTTGGTACCTACCTACCGTATTTTCTCGGCAAACGTGAGGGCTCTGGTCAGCGGGACCCACTGAGTAAGAAAATTACGAGGAAACTAATACTGATACAGGCACTTATCGACGAACTAGTGATTTAACAGCCAGCTCTTGTAATAATACAACAGAGCTTCCGCCCTGGTTCCAATTCTTTCCCTCGATACGTCACCTGTCACCGACAGACTATTCAGGGATGAAACCAAACTGAGCGAAGAAAGCGCAGGATTGAACCTGTCATTGATTATTCACCTACCAGATCCTGTTCCTCCCAACCTCCCACAGCTAAGGGATACAACTATCAATACTCTGCAGGAGAAGGACGTCCACCTTCCGGGGGAAATAAAATATGATCTATCTGTTCGGTACTTGTCATAATCATGCTATTCCAGTATTCAAATGCTTTTGGTTCATTAGGTCATTGTAAGAAAAAACTGATGAAACCCTTCATATTATCATCATTGCTCAACATTTTTATCAAACCCACATAAAATGAACCGGCAGTTTTTCTACAACACCTAGCCGCCTTCTATAAAATTGTTGGATTGAGGGACTACTTCAATTTTTCGTGTTCATCACACGATTTTGCAATCATTTTCAACGCTGAATGACGCTGTAAGATTAATAATTTATTATTTCGACATTTACCTAAGCAAACTAATTAGTTGTTGTGGCTTGGCAATGAGTCGAGGGCACTGGGATATGTTTAGCTGAGTTGCAAAATGAGGAATCAACTTCACCACGTGATTGAAAAAAATACTGTAAAATCATATGCGTCATGTAGAGGTGACATTTCATTGGGCAGCCCCCGATACAGTGCACATACATGGGGGTGTCATTCTTAATAGGCCACCAGGTATACCACTCTGTAGGCAAGCAATAATCTTGGATTTTCGAAATCTATAGAAACTATCGAGGGTCGGTGGGGTATGTCCCCTAATCTATCCCATGGGATAAATGGGCGTGCACGCCCATCCAAAATCCGGCTGTACAGCTAGCAGTTTTGTCAGGGCGAGTGCAAACTTTTCCATAAAAACCTTGTGATTCTCGCACAAATATAGAGGGTAATTCGGTTACTGGTTCCCTAACGGGTATACTTATAAATTGTCCAACAATGTTACAGATGTTGACTAAAATAATTTTTACCTTCTTCGTGTAGTAAGAACACAAGCAGTATAGTGTAGCCGAGCCAAACGATGCAGCAGGAGAGAGATAAGTTATAGTAAACAGGTAACGAATAAATTCACTCTAAAAAGCTGAAGAGAAAGATTCATTAATAAAAAATACCTGGGAAAACCTCTGCACTTATTACTCTTAATGCAATATTATTATAATAAACAATGGTAAATAAATACTCATTGTAAATTAGGTAACGACAAAGGGGAACTCACTCCGAGCTCCTTTAATACTTAATTCATTTAATGGGAAGTTAATTTTTTATCTTCATGTTATGACTGCCAAACCATTGTTTAAGCAGGCTCGTTATCATGTTTGAAGATATAAAAGGGCATTTAAAAAAACATATCGACAGTAGCAATCATAGCAGCAGCCTAGTATGATGTTACGCCCATTAGAACAGGGATGATTGCATGAGGTTTTATGAGCCCGTTAAGAATAGCAATTAATCAGCAATCAACTTGGAGTCATTTACATTCCGGGATTCAAATAATAGTGAACACATTATCCGGGACTTTCATTACCCTTAGTGGTGGAAAAAATCAGTAACGAAAGTTATCACGGTCGGGAAGGTTATGGGGTAAGTAAATACCTATTCCATTGTGGTAGGAATCAATTCCATAAATAGAGAGACAAAACTTAATTATATTGAAAGAAAAACTGCACAACAAAAACGCTAGGTACCAACCGATTCATTCACAACGTTTATTATTTTCTGTGTATGAGATATGTGCTATGATCCAAGACATTCCAGTACTAAAATAATTATCAACGTGACATGAATTTGTTTACCTAACTAAATTTGGGTAAATAAAGAACCTGCCTATATTAAAAGCATCATTTTATTTTGTTGGATAAACAGTTTTTAGGAGATTTTCTGTAAAGTTAACTCTTTCTGTATTATAGGTAGACTATTATAGGAGGCTATATATCACTCTTCTGCACCACTGAAATGACCATAGCTATACGACAGAAAAGCGTCAAGATGCTGAAATATAGCTGATATCTGCAATATATAATATATGGTAGGTGACGGATCGGTTCCAAAACGGTCCAATAATTAAAAAGTGATTTTTGGATAATTCGCTGTTCCCTACCAACGATTACTGGGCTGCAGTTATTCCGTTCGATTCACACTCATGACTATTACTTTTTTTTAGTTTCAAACTTCTAGGATTTCCTGTAAACAAATGGCTGGTCGTAAAAGGCTCCGCGCCGTTTCGAAGATACTAAACAGTCAAGATTTCGATAATTTCGATGACTGCTTATTGATTGTTTTACTAGATTTTACAGGAAGTATTTTTGGGATGCAGGCATTTCAAACAATTTACCTACTAAATGAAGTTGCTGTAATAATGTTGAAGCACATAATTTGCACCATTTTTCCGCAGAAAATGGTTTCTTTGGCTGGCAATGCTAGCATCAGTGTCGAACTGGTCACACTTACAAAGCCATGGCAAAGCCTCAGCCTTCAATATGCAGATGCCGAACTTACTAACATTGTCGCAACCAACTCTTCAACTCTACAATCAGCAACTACTTCAGCATTTGCTGCAGAACTCCGCTCGGCTGGAAGCGCAGCAAGAGATAGCAGGCCACAATGAGCATCCAGGCTTTTCTACATTCCCGAACCCACAACCATATGCAGGGATCGGGAGGAGCGACCGGAAGTCTAGCTTTCCACAAATCAGCATACCGCCAAATAATGCTGTCAGACTTCCTCGCATTCCAGCAACTCTGAATCGACCGTCGGAGACGGCTAGCCTGGATTTGTACGAAATACCGCATTTTCGAAAGGATCCAGGACTTCCTGTATACAATGATCAAAATTCCGCTCGGCTCGGGTCTCAGCCATACATCGTAGGTAGTGGAGGTTACAAGCTGCATCCTGGCATTCCAACACCACTATATGCTGTACCGCTTGAAAGGAACAGCCAGAAATCCGGCTTTCCACAAATCATCATACCGCCACAAAATGCTATCCAACATGAGAAGTACGGTTCGCCAAACTCTGTTGTTCCTGTACCTCTGAATCTACCGTTGAGAACTGCAGAAGCTGACAGGCACCCGATGAAGTATTTACATAAACAACCAGGACTTCATGAATACAATTTGCAGGACACGGGTATTCCGAAAAACTTGAACGTACCACTAATGCCTACTAAGTTCAGAATGTACTCGTACAACCAACAGAACCAAGGATTTCCAACAAACCTAAAACAACACAAAAGCGTTGAAGAGCTTCGCCAAAACATCATGTCTACGATTCCAAGTCTCCTGGATGCACAGTACTACAACAGCAAGTGGAACCTAGGTTCTCCTTGGGTCCCACAACTACCAACAGAGTCCGCAGGACTTACTGTTAACAATTTGCATAATCTGGGTGTTTTTAAAAACTCGCGACAAGTGCTAACGCTTGCTGAGGTCAGCAAGAACAACAATATACAAAACCTAGGATTTAGACAAAGCTTGAGACCACCCAGCGACCAAACCGGCTCTTTCAACATCATCACGCCACCGATCCTGCGACCCCCATTCAACTTACCGGAAATTGGAAAGTACAAGTTTCCATTACCTCAAGAGCATGCGTTGGAGATGACACAAGAGCAAAGAAAGCTATCGTTAAAAGAAACGGTGGGAGTGGCGAAAGTAATTGAATCCTTGTTGAAGTTGACACCGTCAGAATCACATGAAAATTCCACTAACCGTTTATCTGATTTTATGGAGACTATCGGCAATAATGAGAAGGCAACTCTGGAAAAATTTTTGCAGTGGTTCAGCCGTGACCCGGCAGAAATCAACATGCCAGATCTGAAACTGGACCAGATTCTACAGGTTATGAATATAATTCAGACGGTTTTGGACGTGAAGGAGGAAAAATCGGGGATGGAGCGGCTCTATTTGCTGGAGAGGTTGACAAACCTGTCGTCAGAAGATAGAGAAGCTCTAAGAAAAGTCTTGCTGTCGCTTCGGAAGATGACAAAGACCCCGACAAGTGAAACGTATTACGGAGGGAAGATGTATAAGGAGGCTCCAAGTATAATGATACGGAAAGGGGCAGTGGAGTCACATAATGATATATTTTATATCAACCCCAAACCGAAATTCAAAGATTCTTTAGCGTCACTTTTGAATGAAAGGTTTACCATCGAAGACAAGATATCAGTTACCAAAGTCCTGCATTCGTATTTGGAAGTGTCTTATTCAGAATCTGGATACGATGAGAATATTCAACAATTGGTTGATTTAATCGAAGCGATTACTCAAAAAGAAACGATTAGCCTGAGGAAATACTTGAACGCTATGAACAATCAGCTGGCTGGACGTACGGTGACAAGAGGTGTACTAGATGTGACCACTTCAGAGATACTGGAAGTTATTCAGGTTATACAAACGATTCTGGACGTGAAGAACGCGGAGCCGCCTTCAGTACAGTTTCATATCATCGAGCAGTTGGAAAAACTTACTCACCAGCGAGAATACAACGAAAGTATCAAGAAGGTGATTGGTCTTTAGGGAAATCTGTAAACGAGAGGTCAAGATGCGAATGCCAGAAGGCGGATGAGTTTTAGGGTTGACTGAGTCTACTTCAATGATTTTATTGATTACTAATAAATGTTGGAGTTTACCCGAGTCTACTTGATTTATGTATTTACTCCGAATCTAACAGACAAAAAGGGCGGGCAAGGCAAAGGGCGCTAGGACAAGCAAGTTGAAGTGATCTCAGTCCTCATTAAGTGTCCTAAGTGTCCTAAATTTGAGCCAATTCGGACCATTGGGTTATGGCGGTTCAAAGGTTTACACGTTTGCTCATGCGCAGTCGCTAATATCGATACGAATGCGACCAAATATATGGGACCAACAAGGACCTAATCCTGAACCACCATCATGATTTGAGCCAATTTGAAAACTGGGTTATGAGCCGCTACGTGGGTTCGACGTTTTTCTTATTTGGTCATGCGCAGTGTCTGATACTGATCCGAATGCGACAAAATTCATAGGGGACCAACAAGGACCTAACCCCGAACTTCCGCCAACATCTGAGCCAATTTGAACCATTGGGTCGCGAGTTACGTGGGTTCGACGCATAGGTAGGCAGTTTCTACTGCTAATTCGAATGTGAAAAAATTCATTCTGGACCAGATAGGACCTAACCCCGAACGAACATCGAAATTAGAGACAATTTGGACCACTTATGGCAAAAATGTACACACACACACACAAAATACCTAAAGGAGCTGAAATTTCCTTTTTTTCTCTCGACGGATTTGTGTTTAGCGTGGTCGAAATGGGGGAAGCCGCTTTTCGCCCTTCAAAATAATGCAAATTGTCTAAAGTGTAAAAACGAAAAGATCAGGCTTCGGCCACCTCTGAGGGACCGAGCCTAAAATCTGCTGGGGACATTCTTTACCTGTTTTTGGCGCTCATCAAGTCATTTAGCATATAACTAGTTTAGAATCGCTATTTTTGTTGTCTGGTTGAAATCATGGTTTATATAAATATTTACATTAAGTATGATTTAATAACAACTTGGTATGAGATCAGAGTGGTTCATGAGTGGATAGAATAACAGTTTTTCGACAGGATTCTGAAAGTCAAACGAGGGCATTCAGGCATTCGCCACATTCCATCATATTATTATCATTGTGATCCCCGTATCACTTTTCAACTGAGCAAGCAATCTCGCTTCAGCTCGATTATTCAAAGCAGCGACGTGGGGATGAGGAGGTTTGCAACAAAAATGAATTTCAAACTGACAGATCGCAATAATCCAGTGATTCCCATGTAGACAATGGACAACAGCGTCGAAATCCGGCGACGAAGGGGCCCAGTGTACAATATCATCAGGAGCGGGGCAGCAAGACCGATTGATGGGGGGAGTTTCGCTGTTGGGAATGTACAACGGTTTCATCAGTGATCAAAGGGCTTCGGCGGTAGCTCATTGCAGACTGATTGTGCTTTTTGCAAGAGGTCAGCGTAGCGTTCAGCTAACTTTCGGGGGTTGGTAGAAAAACCTCAGTGGATGATGAGAACATTTTCAACTGAAGTGAAGCAGGAATTGATTTCGAAGCGTTTAGCAGAAATGTAGAAGTCGTTCTATTTGAGGGGACCAGGCAGCCCCAGTCCGTGATTTTTCTGGCAGTGCTCTGACTGATTAAAGGGCCGGTTCAGAAAAAAAAGTAGGTACCCATACCCATGGTTATAGCTCAGCAGACTGTTCTTGAGGTTTGGGCAACACTCAAGAACCAACCTGATGGTCGAAAACAATAACCTGTGTAAAAAAGCTTTTCTTACCAATGAAACCTGAACTACCGTTCAGAAATAGTTTGGTAATCGATTTATTTTGCGATACAAGGGGTTCTATTCAGCGCCAAGGAGCTACGAAAGTATACATAAGTACCATGGTAAATTCTCACAACCCGATTTCGTGACTGTAGGGTGTACACCAACAATACAACTATTAGTGCCTCTTATTTCAACAACATGGATAATATTGTTGTTCGTTGTTCACGTCATGCCGGTGATAGTAACCCACGGTTATTCACAAGTAAAGACACTGGAATATTATCAAGACGCGCCACTGATAACAAAGTTGTTAAGTATTTAAGCAATTAAGTAGCAGTTGGGCAAAAAGAAATAGCGAACAATCCCCTTGGTGCCGGGCAGTTATTTGAGCCAGCTGTAAGTGACGCGTGTTGGTAATAGGTACTGTAGTGTCAGTCACACGCTTGATCGATGGCGTAAAACCAAAACCGCGACTAAAAAAAACTAACAATAGTAGAAGTTA
Organism: Leptopterna dolabrata; assembly: GCA_954871275.1. NCBI lineage: Eukaryota > Metazoa > Arthropoda > Insecta > Hemiptera > Miridae > Leptopterna > Leptopterna dolabrata. Next base: position 26,637,205 of record OX940988.1, read on the forward strand.
CTTATCTCCGCCAAATTTGTTATTAGTACTAGTAGAATCCGCTACAGTTCTCAAGCTGGTAAATGAGAACTACTTTCAAGTTGGTAATATGGCCACAGAACAACATGCATGTAGCTACTAATTCAGCATCAGCATGGAACAGCACGGATGTAGCCTTTATTACAGCAGGTAGTAGAGTCACATTGATTACATTTTCATTCACACTGAAGTTCTGGGTTATTATTAGTTATTTTATTCACTGTTAGGCAAAAGTTTCACAATTGCGCATGCTCAGAAAGAAGTTGCCGTTCGAAATTGCCGACACTCATAATTCAAGCCTAACCTTCCATCCACTTTCAATTACGGCTCATTTTGAACAAATTTTTAGACTCTGCCCCTCGGAAGTGGCCGAGGCCTTAGGTTTTCGTTTTTACATTTTTAGACAATTTTCATTATTTTGAAGACCAAGCTGAACAAGAAAAAATGCTGCAAATCCCTGCACAACGGTTTATTATTTTGTACAGAATACCCTTCTGTTACAGATCACAGCTCTCTGTATAGATAACCCGTCTATATAATAATGTAATATTCTATACATATTATGTAGATCGCAGACCCTCCGTAGGTTAGTACCTAACCCCGTACTCGTTACTAGGTACCTATCTAAATCACGAGTTGAATGTTGCTAAAATGATTCTGTCGATGACAAACAGCAACTAACGCAACAAACGGCAAAAAGAAACGCAAATAATGAAGTTCTGAAGGAAAGTTGTTGATGTGGTCAATACCTACGTTCGTGGTCAACTATAATGAACCAATGGACCATTGTGTAATAACTTGCCCATCAATAATACTTCAACGTTTGTTCACGTTGCAAAAGTACCGATCAACAAAATCCAGCCCCTTCTTGGTAGATGAACCGTTATGTAATAATTTACCGTTGTGAAATAATTTACCGGTATGTGATAATTTAACGCTGCGTAATAATTTGCCGTTGTGTCATAATTTACCATTGTGCAATAATTTAGCCATCAATAATACTTCAACGTTTGTTCAAGTTTCACAAGTACCTACCAACAAAAACCAATAGTCCATCACTTATCAAATGAAATAATATCGCAGAACAACCAACTCGACTTCATACAGCCATCCTTGATTATATCAGGTGCTCCCTAGTGATGAAATCCGGGCCGGATTTATACCGTTTGATTCACGATCGTGTTGACGAAGCTTTTTGGTGCACACGAACGGCTGGACGCACAATGCTCCGGGTGGTCTCAAAAAATTGTTTAGCTCAAGCCAAATTTAATAACGTAAAAAAACCATACCCTTCTATCGAAAATTTTCGAGCTACGGCGTTCTTAAAATGTCAACCCCTGTTTTGAACCCCGTAGAGATGACTGACAGTAACATCGAGCTTCGAGGACCAACTAGACCCCGAACGGAACCTATAACCCGAATTTCATCAATTTTGTTTCATGGTAACTATGAAAAGTGGCCACTGGCCAGTACGGCGTACGGCGGACAGACAGAAATATTTGTATTGCATTTTCGGATTCTATACCTTGAAAAGTAAACCATAAAATTTTGAGGGGGGTTAGAATTTTTTTTTTCATGCTCGATTCCAATGGTTTATTATTGAAAATAATACTTAAACCAAAAAGGAAATTTCAGCTCCTTCAGGAAGTTGGAGTTTGTGTGCGTACGTATTTCTGCTAACCTCCATAACTCACGACTCAATGGTCCAAATTGGCTCACAATTTGTTGATAGTTCAGGGTTAGGTCTTACCTGGCTCCATATGAATTTCGTCGCATTCGGATCATAGCAGCAACTGCGCATGCGCAAATGTGACAACATTGAACCGCCATAACTCGTTACGGTCCTAATTTGATCAAATCTGTTGTTAATTGAGAAAATCCTCTCTTTCGAACTATCCTAGAAAATACCTGTCCTACGAAGTACTATTATGAAAATGGACAACTAATTCCACACACAGTACCATGGCCGAGCCATGTAATCCATGGATTACTCTCGACCACATGTTTCACAAAGATTATGCGGATTGAAAGGATTAGCTCATAGACAGACAGGGTGACAGACACGACACCAAACTTGTTCTGGTCTGAAAAGCGAGTTCAGAAAAAAAAATTTCTCTCAAAAGAAATTGCAAGGTCTTGCGCAAGGTGTGTATAATCGGAACCGAAACACGTAAGAAGTTCCAGTCATGCAGTACGACCAAATGGACCAATTCTCAAAGTTAGCATATACCATAAAAAAGAAACTTCAATTAAAAAATCTCCCCGCGAATGTCTTTTATTACTAAGCTAATCACTGATTAATTATTGTCAAACTTCTTGCGAGACCCCATTTAACCATGACTAAGCCTCCCGCATTAATTCATTTCGAAATCAGAAAATAACTTCCAGCAGGCTGTTTTCAAAGATCGTTAGTTCTACGTCCTATTAAGAGGCCACTCTCACGACAGTTCAGCTCAAATTTTAATGCAAGCTTGCTGCTCTGAAGCGGATACGGACACTTTTCGCAGTGGAACCGGAATTATTTTTCTGATTTCGAAATGTGATAGGCCCATAATGGTTAAAATTACGGATTTCACATTTCGGCATTTTTTCCTTCTTTTGATGTTACCAAATTCATTACAACTCACTCGTTTTTCTTCTACTTTCGGCAACGATGAAACTCGTCTAGTTTGACCTCTTTTTTCTTCGGGGGGAAAAAGTCCCGTAGAGTACCAAATGCATGCATTACAGCGGACGTCCCTTATAGTGGTGAATAGATCACTCTCATTCATGCAGATCGTCTGGAAGTATAATATATGAGTAATAGATCTGTGATGATGATGAATTCATTTTGCAATTAATTACCTAATTTCGTGACTAGTGACGCGATATGAACAGCTCACATAGATGTTTGACTACCTATATTAGAGTAGGTGATGTTATCATTAGAACAATGGCCCAAGAACACTGTGAATAAATTGATTGATTGATCTAATATTAGGCTGCTACCTATACCTACCGTTTCTTATACAACTATGTCGTATGGCCGCTTGCTGAAAATCCCGCGTTGTCCCCCCCCCCCCCCCCCCCACAGATATAAATTACGAAATTCCGGCAATGTAATGCACAACTAGACTAATTGTGTGTCGAACAAAAAATTAACATGTAAATCGGTTGAGAATTAAGCCCCCTTCTAGAAATAAATTTCAAAATTCCGGCGAGGTATGGCACATCTAGACCGAATTCTGCTTCGAAAAAAATAACCATGCAAATCGGTTGAGAATGAGGCCCTGGGCAGCGCACACAAGATTTAGCCGAAAACCCCATGCTTTTTCAGCATTAACTCCCTTTCCCCGCTTCTAGAAGTAAATTTCGAAATTCTAGTGATGTACGGCACAACTAGACAGTTTTCTGCATAGAAAAAAAAAAGATCCACGCAAATCGGTAGAGAATTGCGGGCTGGGCAGCGCACGCAACATTCTGTATCACACGCACGCTCGCACCTATGGGTTTTTTTCACGGATTTGGATTCAGGACAGTCTGCAACGGATTTGAATGTGGTTCTTTTCATTCTCGGGTGAGTGCTGTCCTGTTCTTGTTGTCCTCCAGATCAAATACATAAGAACGTCTCTTACTACTGAGTGACGTCCAAAAAAAAAAACGCGCACATAAATATGTTCTCAGATTGATTTGATTCGCTTAGGAACAGTGCCCTCTCGGACAAGTACATTCATCTCGTACATATCGAACTGCATTACACTGGTCCATACAAGTTCTCTAACGCGGACACAAACTGTATGTTATGCTAAAACCACTACCCAGGTACATGCAGCGTTTCGCCTATACCTACCTATCCCATATCATGAAGGTTGTGGATATTGAAACAAGACTAAATAGGAACCAATAACCAGCTCGTAGCAGTTACTGAGCGGTATCGTGCATAAAGGGGTTATAAATCTTGAGTAGAAAGCAATATGGAGAGTTTACTGGAAACAGAGGTAGTTGAAAGCCGTCTTTTCTCTTTGATTTCCCCCGTGGCACCTACCACTCCGTGTTTGCCCCTCCGGCTCCCTCACCCCCATCATATATAGCCCTCTACCACTCCCCCGCCATCTAATCTCTTCTGCTGCCCACTATATTAGGGTATAAAAGCAGGGGTATGAAATACTCCCAGCCTGCATGAGTGAAGATGAAATTCAACTCCTCTGCATGGTCATGTATACGAGTATATAATAATATGGTCTTCTGGTTGATTCAAGCAATCAGTAAGAACCCAACTATATAGTTCGGAATGGGTTTGTATGTACAGCAGCTGTAAATTTTGGGAATTTATTGCTATGGGACTACGCTTCCAACATATTCCCTACAAGTAAGTTAAGTATTTCCAAGCTGGTCCACGCCACCATCCCAGCTATTAGCGAAGATATAAAATCATTTAAGTGAACCTGGATATACGACGACTGGTAAACAGCTTTATTTTGGCGTACAGGCTCTATATATATTAATGTAGGCTCTGTATTGCAAAGGTCACATGCTGTGGACCGTACCCTGAATGGCGTTATGCCGCCTCACCGCGGTGTTTTCACTAACATTTTGGTTCGTGGTAACCAAGAGTGCGAAGTACGGCGGACGCAAGAAATTTTGTCATTCCATTTTCGGATTCTACGTACGTTGAAAAGAAAACCATCTAATTGGGGGTGGATGGGGGAGGGGCTTTTTTCCATGTTCGATTCCGAAGGTTCATTATTGAAACAATAAACCAAAATGAAAAAATCCTGCTGTACAAAAATGGGCAGCAGGAGTTGCAGTTGTAGGCGCGCTTTCTCCAGTGTTTCACGGGCGTTCAAAGTGAATGTAAGAATATTACATTCACTTTGAACGACCTTGAAACACTGGAGAAGGCCCAAAAAAAGTGTAACTTGTATCAATCGATTCTAAAATCGATAGGAGCCCTCGACTTTCCGAATAGATCTTGAACGGCGTGGTTCAATTTTGCTAAACTTGCCGACCTTAGTTCGGCGGCCCGCCCCCCAAAGGGTTAAAAAGAAAAAAGCGGAAAGTTGAAAAATTTATTGTGTTATTTATCTTCCTCCGACATCGTCGTTTCATTACGCTCCACCAACATCACTTGATGGGACCATTGGCGCGTGGCCAGAAAGGAGATGGCGATTTAGTCAAAATCCCTTCCCGAGCCAATTCTCAGAGCCTTCAACCTCCTTTGATGGATCAACCAGATAGTTCTTTGTTATTTGTCGAAGATAATAAATTGGATTCGGGCGGGAAAATGTATTGAACTGGAAAGCGGAATGCTGATTGATCAGAAGTACCTTGACCCCATCAAATGTCTGATGTCTTAACCCCATCTGATGTCTGTGGTACCTTACATCACGAAGTAAACAGCTGAAATGTCGATGCGAGTACGGTTTATTGTAAAATGATGAGCATGCACCGAATAAAACCTACATTAGGCTACATTATTATGTTTTTATACCCATCCTCCACCCAGGAACAGGCAGTTCTTCGCGACAAAATCAAGATGAATATTGTAGTATCTACATTACCCGAGGTCGGATTAACCTGAAGATCCATCCGCTGGAATTATTACAGAGTTTATGCAGCTCATCCAACGCGGAATCACCAGAAAGTGGTCGCACCAAAAACTGAGGTGGTTACTACGTACCGTCGGACACCGGAGACACTTCGTGGCGTACTAACTTATCTCACTGCGAACTTTCTCACAAGTATCATTTTTACTTCACTGTGTACTGAAGTGAATTCACTATTCGCTTATCACTATCAGTTTGATCAGGCTCTGAACAATACACAGATTCATAATGGTCTCTCTTTGGGAATGCGGAATATTTAATGGGCGGATTCAAAATGCCCCAAAATATATTTGTAACGGGAGCTTTTTTCAAAAATTCGAGTAGTGAAAATTCGGGACTCATCGTAATAGATTATTTTTATCGGAAATTTGCTCATTGAATGAGTTTATGGACATAATTTACTATTATTTGCCGTCTTATTTATGTAAGCTATTATTTACCTGAGGAAAAAAAACCTACTACAATTTATTATACCTTCGACGTCAATCGATGAACATGGTAGCCCTTGTTGTTTGCGAGGTACTCATCAATGACCCCCCCCCCCCCCCATCAATAAGTTCTTGTAGGGTTGGAACCAGAACTGGATCAGGTCTATTCCGTAGAACTGATAGAACGGTACCTCATGGACACAGCAACGAGTAGTTGCTTGCAATCAGTTCGTTTAACCACTGTATCAGGGGTTGACGAAAAATGTGTCAAAACTGGACTGCGTGGAAAGACTGAGGAACGAGGCGGGATGGATGGAAAAATTGTGGTAATTCGAATGAAGGTAACAGAAGAAACGTGTTCATTATTCATGGGGAATGAAATTAGATGTGTGGAAGACCTCCCCCCTTTCTTCCCCTCATAACGGGAAGAACTGCAGGAAGAAGTGAGTAGGACAGGAATTCTCAAAAGGACGGAAGATGATTGAGATGATCCGCCCTCCTCGAGCTAAGTAAATTATCTCCTTTCATTTTTCTGAAAACCCCTCCAGCAAAGACGGAAAACTGGCTGGCTGAGTGGTGCACGGTGAGAGGGCGTGGACGCGAAAGGGAGGGATGCGACGATGGAACGAGGATGATGGTGATTGGTTTGCCAGGCTGTGGATCCAATTTGTGTCAAGGCTGGAAGCAGGAAGCACACAGCCCTCACGCCACCTTACCATCACACTGACACATAGGCCTACGCGCTTTACTCCGCCCTACTGACACGTCAAGTTCGATCAAAATTAGGCCCATACACCACATTTACCATCACACTGGCACACCACTATTCACACTAGACCCACTACTGCTGCTGCGATGGCTGGCGCAGAAGGCCAATAACAGATCAGTTCTGTTGGCACTGAGCCATTGTGTATAGGCAATTCATCCTATAATATTTACTAAAAACAAATCAGTAATTAAGAACACCATAGTTTTTAGGAACCAAGTAGGTAGGTTTCAGTTATTGTAGTAGGTATACAATGGGTATACCATATCCTGTTCACAATCGGGACGGAACACCCCTCATCTAACGAGGTCAGCCAGGACGTCTCGGTTGACGACATAATTGCGTTCCCTGGACAGGGGAGTCTCCCGGTTGACAATCTCATGCCATCTGCAGTCTCACCCACACCATCACCCATACACTAACACATCCACGTACTCATACTTAAGCCCACACACCACCTTAGCCACACTTTGTGTAGCAGGAGCCGTTTAATTAATACCCCTCACTAGCCTCGTTACGCCCGCGGGCGCCTGCTGGTGTTTGTGGAGGTAAATTGATAATTGACCTTCCGCAATTATGAATCCAGCAAATAAAGCCGCCGCCGGCGCCACCGAGTCACTTTCATTTTATACACCTACCTACTCGTGGTTTGATTACATTTCAAGAAGTTCCTGCCATGCAGCTTAACAGGTTTTTTGACATTATACCATTTTTGGAGAATTTGTAATTGTTTTAGTGTTTTTAAAAAATATCCGCAAGTTTGAGTCGTAAGTCGAATTGTTTGTACCTTTTAGGAAATAGAAACCAGCATTTTATTCAATTCTTGAATTCATTCATCGTTGCTAATAAATTAAAATTTAAAATCTTTCAAGCCCTACAAGAAATCATGCGAGATTACAAGAGACATTCATGGCTGAGTTACTTGTATCAATTACTGAATTCATTTGTTATTTCGTCGGAGCTGACGAGGCTGCAAGAAGTTGGACGTCAAGCCCAGGCTGGAATGGATGGTGTCTGACCAGCTTCGAATCGTCAAAAATACCTTCCACCAACTTCGAAAATTCGATCATACGGTCCTGCTGGGCATTAACTGTTCAGCTGAAATAACAGATCTATCATCCTCCAATCTATTTACCTGTCACGGTGCCGATCTCTGTAAAGTAGTAGGGGTGCCAGTCCAAGTTTTTTCTTCGTCCCCCCACCCTCTTTCTTTCTTTCATTCCATCACGAACGTAACGTGACACCTTCAGTAGAAAAAGGAGGGAAAAGTCCCACGTATGTCACGCAACTACCCCCCCCCCCCCCCCCACCCTGTGGCATCCCGAAAACCTCTAAAGGTAGGTATATTCGAATTTCCAAAGCGCATCGGACCTCAACCAGGCGGTGTGAGGTCTGAAAAAAGCTTTGCGGTTTTAAAATAGCGGCCACTCTCCCATCGCAAATACCCCACCACCGCACGGTTGGAGTGGGGGGTAAAAACCATCCCCCCCTCCCCTCTAAGCGAAGAAATATAGCCGCCGCAGTTTCGACCTGATGTTGACGAGAAAAAAAGTTTGTCGTCCAGTTGTCCCAGGTAAATGTCCGGTACTCTTGCAGAGTCAACCGCTCAGAGTTTACGATCGGACACGAGTAGGCAAATAGGTCGCCATTAGTTTCAGTCATCCTAGATGAGAGGGTTAAAACCTTCCTCCTCATAACAGGGTTTAATGGCGTCATTTGTTTTTACGGTGGCGATCCCCACACTTTTCCATTCAGTTGGCTGAAAATGCGGAATTTACCGTTCAGGCCTTATTGAATAAAGGTGGGGTGTTGGTTGGGGCATCGAGGCATAGGTGGTGCTACTGTCGCCTGGTGACTACATTACATCCAACGAATTCGAGGCTGTGTACACACTCAGAAGAGTTGCAATCACCCATTCACGATACTTTTGCTATTTAAACTCTCTTTAAACTCAACATCTCATTTCATTCTCAACTTCAAAATGGAAAACAAAAAAATAAAACTAAACGGCCCTCAATAAGTACAAAACACCAAAGCTGTATATGGGAGAATTATGTATGCTAAGATTATTACAGTCACTCCCACTCCTCCTACAGCAAAAATAAAAGACCAAAATGAGAGTTGATTGCTTACGGGATTCAAAGTGTTCTCCGTTCATATTACTTGAACACAATACCATCAACATCGCCTCGGTACGGATACTGACCTCAACCAAGAATGTGAGCCACTATGTTCAGTGACACTGCATTTTAGTAGCTTCGACCGTATGTATGGGTCTGTGGCATCTAATGTGCCAGACTATGTTGGGTTCCTGAGGGGAGCTACAATGGGACTGAAGGTTTTGGAAAATGGAACGCTAAGGGACTATGGTTTCTTAATGTTTTTTTTTTTAATTGTGTTTAATTTTTTTTTTTTATTCCATAAACAAAATGTTTTATTGAACAATAGTGTAAGCACCCGTAATTGCAGAACGCAAAAAAAGTTTCCATCGGAGAACGATTTCTTGCAATCCTCATCTGCAGGCCTTCATCAATCTGTTGGAGTAGCGGTACGTTCAAACTCCTGTCGCTGTATTGTTTCACTGTACTGTTGGTGGATGTAGTGCCGTGGGTAAAGGAGGTGCATCCTCACACGCGACATGCCGCCCCATCGGCCCCACCTAAGAGGTCTTCCGCGTTACGCCATCGCTTCCGTGACGAGTGAACGCAGAGGCTGGAAGCACGGAGTATAGCGAAGGCCAGCCTGGTGCGGACCCATGCCCGCACTACGTGCTGCGGCCGCGCCCATTTGTCTGCTAGCCGCTCTGCAAGAACTTTGACAAATGCCGACATTTGAGGAGCCAAGTGGCCATCAACTGATGTTACAAGAGGCGTAAATGAAGCGTGCCATTCTTCGCAAGCAGAGACATATTTCCTTTTCTTTTCTTCTTCTGCTGCCTTGAATATGGCGGACACAGTGCGTGGAAGGTAAGAGGGAGAGTTCAACCTCGCTTCTCAATTATTTCGGATCGTTTTAGCGTTCAGTTGCATGGTGAGGTTTTTCTTCGGCCAATTGCAAGTTCGCACGTTGCAGGCCTGTGGCCCACGCGTAAGTACGTTGCGGTTGACACTGCAGCGGAAATGTCGACTCGATGTAGATGAATAAGTAGGTAAAATCGAGTCTGACGGTGGATGCAGGTCTGTACTGTACTGCTCTCGTCGAATCGGGCTCTCCAACGACCCGCTGCTCGAACTTGAATACGCAGGTATGCATTATGAACCAAAATGGGGTACCCCCACTCCTCACTGGTGACATGGATACGTCAAGTGAACCTAATATAACCCTAAAACACCCGGTTCACTGATTAAGTATATATATACACACCTGTGAAGAGTATCCAAAGCAAGCTGTCGCGGTTCCCCGTAAATACCTACATGTACCACTCCTATGTAATGTTGTAAAATTTTGACCAAATAAACGAAGGTAACGAACGACGAGCTGGGTAGCGCCAAGGGAGCTCCTTCAACTGTTCTCAACGGTCGTAACGGCCGATTGTAGACGAGGGACGGGTGGTAGAGGGCCTTCATAAACGGCCCTTCTGGCCCAGCTCCCATTCCATCGATCACACTCACACACACGACTACTCATTCACCCACACCTCATTTCTCTTAAGCGCCTGCTGTGGTTCATGCTCGCCAGGCACTCAAAAGACTCCTAAGGAGCAACTAATACCTGCTGTGGTTCATGCTCGCGGGGTATTAGTACTAGGTACCTATCTTTAATTTAGCAACTTCTGCGGTTCATGCTCGTGGGTTGCTAGCAAACGATTCCTAAGGAGCCGCTAATGTCTGCTGTGGTTCAAGCTCGCCAGGCACTCAAAAGGCTCCTAAGGAGCAACTAATACCTGCTGTGTTCATGCTCGCAGGGTATCAGTACTAGGTACCTATCTTTAATTTAGCACCTTCTTCGGTTCATGCTCGTGGGTTGCTAGCAAAAGACTCCTAAGGAGCAGCTAATGTCTGCTGTGGTTCAAGCTCGCGGGATATTAGTAATAGGTCCTTCCTATTCCTATTCAACACACACACAAGTAACATAACGTTAGTGATCCCCATATTGGGAATCACTACACACGCCAATATAGACTTAGGTCTCAAAATCTTTTTTAATTTTCAACAAAATAGCTGGGCAAGATTCAATGAAAGCACCCCATCTCATTCTGTACTTTTGAATGAAACTACGTCTGTGTTCCTCAATCTGCTTGCAATATGCAAGCTGTGTATGGGTGGATTGAGTTCATTCATCCCCCGCTATTTCGGTAGCAAATGCTACACAAAAAACAAACGCTCACCGAAATTCAGTGCGATTTTCGGTCATATTTGACTCAACACGAATACATTAACCCGCAAAGCTTGCAGAGGCAGGTCTGTACGTGCTCTCGTCGAACAGAGCTCTCTAACGACCCGCTGCTCGAACATGAATACGTTATGAGCCAAGTGGGGTAAACCCCCACCCCAACTCGTCTTCCAACGCATCACACCCCCCAAACAATCTCGGCTTCCTACCCGTAAACGGATTTTGCAAGGGAATCGACAAGAGGTGGAAACTCGAGTGTGAAAATATCCCATGTTACGAAGGCGAGGGACGTGAGGGCTGGCTCGACAAACATGTTTCATCTCTCCGGATTATGTAAACGAACATTGACGAGGCGGAATAATCTAACGAGGTGAGCGCCAACCGTATCCTGTATTCCCTTTTTCCCCTTTTTACAAATAACATTCGTGGAGCTTGTTACTAGTGTTGGCAACTAGCACAAATGGACTTAACTGGTGGTTTCATTATGTCAATCATAGTGCTGAAAACCATCACAGACAACACAAATACCGTGTATGCTCAAGAATCACCTCGTACCAACAACATTATCGGATGTCGTTGTAGAGTCACAAAAACGTTCATCTTTCAGTTTGTTTTCCCCAGTCAACTACTGAAGTGGGTTAGGACACGGAGGTGTGTTATACGAGGATGATCCGACGGGAAACCTGTCAACCTGGTGAACTATGCGAGGCGAAGTCCAGAGGCGATGAACCGCTGATGGAGACAGATGTCGAGAAGCTGCGCGTTATGGGACCTCATCCATCACAGCCATCACCGGGAAGTTTCGAGGTGCTTGTCTCTCCACCTCTATTGCGTCCAAGTTGAAAAAAAAGAGGTATTGGAAAAAACAAGACTGATAGCATATTATTCAACATTTTATACTGCGAAAATTCGAAACAATGCGAATTCTTCCAAAATGGTTTATAATTAATTCAACGTAGGGTGCGCCAAATCTTTTCCGCCAAACTTCGCGGTCTTGCAGCAGGTTATACGCTGACCACGTACTATACCTATTAAATTTTCAATTTTGCCATTTTCGAGCACAGCCCCACGTTCTTTTTTTAGTCTTTTCAAAAACGAAAGTAACACCCAAATCGTAAACACTTCAAATAAACGGAGGAAAATAACTGAGACAGAGACACCAAATTGAGCCCCCGAGGTGGGCACTAGATAAGCAGATAAAACTGCCAACTGAAGAATTAGTCCGCCCAAAATGATTTTAGCGCGTTGCAGAAAAGCTTTTAACGCTCTCCGTAAAAGGAACGCCCTTCTTTCTGGTTTTCCCAATTATAAATGTTCACATTACTCAGCAACGCCTAGTAGATACTTACTACTATATATGTACGTTTATAGTCAACTCCCGAATACGATCCCTGCCTAAACTGGGGAGTGTAGGGTCAAACAAGATGATCATGAACTTTAGTAATAATGAAATGGAATCAGATTATTTAAAAGGGAGAACGGAATATTATTTCAATTCTTCATAAATTTCGTTTCAAAATTGGCAAAGTCAGAATTCATCATTAATTTGGGGAAATGCAACAGTAGTAGATATATTATACCGGTTCAGGCGCATGAGCATGGAAGAAGAGAGAAGGAAACTTCACTCCACGTAAAATGGCGTGCTAAGAAGCTTTCAGAGCAACCTAACGGAGGCGAGTGGAACTATCCACAGTGCATGCCTGCATCAATAGAGCGCGGTGTGCCTGACATCCCCCCCCCCCTCCAGACAACCTGACCTATTTTTGTCATTTGATAACAAAATTATATTTTTTGAAGCTATTTTAATGTTCTATTTACCATGGCGTGTTATGTTTCTGTTTTGCTTTACCTAACACTGCTTGATTTCGTAACTTCTTCTATTCATAGGAGTTGATGTAGACAAAAATTCGTGAAATGAAAAAAAAAATTACCAAGTACCTAGTTACCCAACAAATAGTAGGTAAATAACGAAAATGAGTAGGTAGGCACCCAATTGAATTAATACAGGTTATTAAAATTGATAGTTTATTAATACAGTTGAAATACTTATTAAATTTGTTACGTACACTCAAAAAAGGGGTTAGATATTTGCACCACTTGACACAACACTTTCCTGGAGGCAAGCAGTGGAAAACTACGTCACAGAACTATCTAGGTACTTACTACATTAAGAATGATGAAGACGATAAAAATTATAAAACAGAACGACGCGAAATGAGAAGTAATAGTAAATAATACTAGGCAAGGCACAAGATCACATATCAGAATGGTGGATCGCGGAGAAAAACAAGAACGAGAAAAAGCCGTTGAAACGTGGATACTGCGTGGAAGGGAAGGTGAGGGGCGGAGCGTGGAGGTCTTGTGATGCACTAGCAGCGCTCGTGATGATTAGTAGTACTACAAGGCTACAAGCTTACGCTCGCCTCCACTAGGGACCGGGTTCGTCGAGGCGAAGAAAAGGCTGCACCCCATTTTACATGGAGTGACTTTTCCTTCTCTCTTCTTCCATGCGCATGAGTATGTGTCCGAAAACGGTATGCACGGGCTCGAGCTGGAGGAGGGCAGGGGGAGGGGGCTTGAGGCCTGAGCTGGTGGCTGGAGGGGGGGAGCAGGGGGGCTTGGGCTGGAGGGGGGGTGCAGGGGCTAGGGCTGGAGGGGGGGTGCCGGGGGCTAGGGCTGGAGGAGGGTGGAGGGGGCTGGGAGAGAAGTGACGGGGAAACATTAGTCGTCCTTTTATCTACAAACGGCGTTAGCGCCAATGCTAGTCAACAGGAAGGTGACGAAGCGCTTATCTTGAAAGCGGTAAGGAAAAAAAACGAAAGAATTTCAACTGCGGGAAACATTAAAGTAAATGAGATGAGGATATTGTCGTTTTAAAAAAAGAAGCTTATTCTTCCACACGTTTATTTGCATCATTAATCTTCATTTTTCTCATCGCAAAAGTAATACAAAAGCATTTACAATAATTGCCCATTTTACATCGATTGCACGCGATTCCATCGACGTGTGCTTTAGGTTCCAGGAAGCATTCCAACTCGCAGCAAAATCTTGGTTTATATTTTGGATCGAGAAGACGTCGAACGTATGGGCAATCTGGGCGCCATCTTTCATGATCAGCAAACGGTTCATCCTCACTAGACCAACGATTCAATTTTAAAGTGCAAAACGGGCACACGACGGTGTCGCCTGTATATGCCCATATGAAACCAGCTTCAACCATCAATTGAAGATTCGGTAAACTGAACAAATGAAACGGGAAATCTTGGAAGGTTTTCATTCTTGCTTCTGACGAATTAAAAATTGTCTTCAGAACCGAGGGAGCACGCTGGGAAGATGTCTCGGAGTCGACAGAGTTTGAGGTATGTTGCATCATCTCGCAAATTCTTACTGTACAAATTGTTGAGACACCACTTCACTTCGATGCAGTCTTCAATAATATCACGTCTTGGTTTTATACCACTAATAGCTGCAATTCTTGCTCTTCTGAGTAGACGTAACGTACTGACAAAATCAACGGCCTCCGGATTATTAATAAGCGTCCAAAGCGGTTCGCATATAAACATAGCATACAAATAATCCTCAGACAGAATATGAAAAGCGTCCATGATACTGTTTAGACGTTTGAAATGCTACTGAAACAAATTCTTGAAAACCTTCGATCATCATTCCCCTTCTTTTTCTTCATCTTCTTCCAAATTCGCACCATTTGTGATTTTTACATCCTCCTCCTCCCCCTCCTCATATTCCATCTTCAACAAATTATCGTTTCGCCTCGTTATCAAGCTCGAAATGAGCTCATACAAACGGGTTAGTATGGTGCTTTCGACACATTTTATTTCTAAAAGGTCAAAAATGTCTAAATTTGACCGCGTCACAAGATTAAAAAATTCGTCGTATTCGTACACATTATTCATCTGATCGAAAAAGTATATTTTTCCATTTATATATCTAAAAGAATTCTTTATATTATTGGGAGCTCCGTTAAAAACTCTCTGATATGCTCCTAAAAAGGTAGTATTTCGAAAACAAACATTAATCTGATACGCGTATCCTCTAGATAAAATATAAGCTTTTCCTCTGTAAGTGTTTACCACTGCATCAATCGAATGAATTCTGCCTAAGGCTGACAAACGCATTTTGTGCAATATATTGAATGAAGGATACGTAAAAAGGTATAACGTTCGGTCTGTGAATAAAGCAATTTCATCGTTCAAGTTTTGATAGATACCGTCTATCTTTTTAAAATTAACAGGGAGAAAGCTCAACCAGTCAATCACCTTCATAGGTATGATCATTTGCTCATCATTTCTCATGTTTGGGTTTAAAGCTATTATCCACACATAAGACCCGTAAAAAATGAAAATTTTATCATTCACTACAATATACGTATTTATCAATTTCCTGTATTTACATATATCAGTGTTGAGCGGGGAAGAAGCCATTGTCGTTGGAGCGGTTGTTATTTCCACTTTCATCGTCGTCACCTCTTGTTTACGAACTCCATATAAATACTGAATCGCTTTTATATCATCCATGTCCAATTTTATCGTATTATCATGATAAAATGGACTCATAATTGATTTCCTTTCGTGTGAGTGCCCTAATCCTAACGAGTGTCCGATTTCATGAACTGCTACCCAAAAAAAGATACTTTGTCTGATGAGATTTCTGCCTCATTAGAATAGCTCCAGTTTTCATCGGCGTCAAAATGGATCTCGACTTGAGCCTGAGACGAACTAGGAATATCGGCGTGTGCTAACACATTTCCACTGCCATCAAACGGAAATGGACATTCTTCAAATGCCACTGCTTTTGCATGAGTCATTGAACCCATACTTAAAACTATTTTAGGATGGTTATTGCTTCGAACAAATGTTAAATTAGAATGCTCCGACCATATTGCAAAAGCTTTTTCTATAATATTCCAATATCTCGATATTTCACCATAGGCGTACCATGTAATAGTATTATTGTGCCACATTCGATGTTTGCTTGCTGAAAATGGCTGGAGGCTGTCTGATAAACCGCAACGAGGTCTATTAAGCAGCTCTCGTGTTTCATTTATTACTGCTCCGCCACCTGTTACGCGCAAACCATTCAATTCCTGAAATAATGTTAATGCATTTTGCACTTCTTCATTAGTGAATGCCGTATCCGCATTGTCGCCGTTCTTTCCTGACAAATATCCGAACCTATGTAAATAATCGGCAACATCCGACTCCCACGAATAAACGAAACTTAAAAAAATTACTAAAACTGCTCCTGTCACGATCACGGTCTTCATGATGCGATGAGCCACTGGCGGAAGGTATCGTTGTACTAAATGAACGGGAGTCGAGTCATCCTGTAATATAAACATAATAGCGGGGGATGAGGAAAAAAAAGATGAATAAAAGTACACGAAACAGACTGATTAAATAAATATAATATTTTAATGCGTTTGGGACCCATATAAATGGTTTCGTATAAAAAAAAAGCAATATATTACAAATTTCTAATATTACACAATCTAAACAGATAAATTTCCAAAGAATACTAACTCACGCTGGTAAACATTTATGAATTACCGCTGAACATTCTGGATGTATTTCCCTGCAGTAGACGCACTGTAGCATGTTTCCTTTTTTGTACCTATAGAATCCTTGAAGAGCCAATGTTGACTGCGGAATTTCACCTGTCCATGGTGGATTTTCAAAAGTTTTTAATCGCGGATATGTATCCATCAAATTTACCAAAGGCAGATGTCTTCTAACCCATTCTGCAAGACTTTCACTCTTAATCCGAGAGCACTCTGCCATCAGTTTTGACTGAGAATGGTATGGGCATGGGCCATTAGCGCATCCTTTTAGTTCTTGGACGATCTTCTTTATCGTACCTGACCCAAAATCGCCAAGATCATGAACTGGACGGATTCCACAAATCAATTTTTCAATATGTGACGCTTTCTCAAAGCCTTTTGTGAAAATTAACTCGTAATTCTTGACATGTTGCGTGAGAAGGCTGTTTACCAGAAAATAATCGTAGTCCCCATCAGTTACCTTGATTCCATGAAGGCCTTCATAAAACGATGTGTGCTCATCCAAAACCACGCTTTCTGGAGTTTTGAAAATCCAATGATGTGATGTCCGTTTATCCACGTCAGTAATGGTTAATTCCTTAATCACGAATTTTTTATAGATATCACGATAGGCACAAAAGTCTATGACTGCAATTGAACACATTTTTCTCACCCGATATGTCACTGACAGTTCGACTGAGGTACAATGATCCTGCAACTAGTGTTACAGATCAATTTATAGTCTAACCTCCCATTCTTTCACTCTCCCGAACCAATCACCTTTCTCTGGGTGAGGGGGGAAAAGTGTCAGTATACGTATAAATCTGTCTAAAATGAGGAAAATATCGAACCATAATTACTTATTTTTCTAAATCATCTGACGCTTTTATGAGAGAAAAAATGTTTCCTCAAGGAAATGTTTTTCGAAAAACAAGTCCTGATTTCGGTAAAACAACAGGATGCTTCTAATCGAGGTTCAGTAATTATATAAGCTGAATTTTTTCGGGAGACTTTTCATTAGAACATTCACAATCGTCTGAGTTCGACAGCTGTTAGCTCACGCCATCTTTACTTGTGTCTACAATTTTTTGGACGTCTACCGATCTGTCAGCCTACCAGCCTACCAACCTACCAGCCTACCAGCCTGCCATTAGCGCATTCGTAAATCCGACTTCGCATACTTTCATTCGTAAGTTGACATTTTTTTTTTGAGAAAAAATATCCGTGATTTTTCTAATTAATCTGTCCCGCTTTATTTCAATTGTCGCAGTGTTGAAACAACATGCTTTGAATGGAATAAACTATCATCCTCGGATTTTCTTGCATCAACAGTCAATTTATAAGCTCAAATTTTTCGAGTTTGCGATTGCGCTAAGAAGGCTGGCTAACAAAGTTTATTTTTTGTTAGAAACTTCATCTCTCCCATCAGCGCAACAATAATCAAAGTGAGTTACATTTTTTTCCCCCCTTGCAGCATACTCAGTAATTTTCATGTTTGAATATGTTTTATTCAAAATTTTTTAGTTATGGCATCCAATCTTCTGAACAAGCTCAACACGACACCTCAACGCAAGACATTCATAAACATAAAAGATCTGGAGGTGGGGCGTGAATACGTCATTCACAAGTTCACAGAGTGTGAGCAGCAGTACGGGAAAACCATATTAGCCCACCTCGAAAAAGATGGTGGGATAGTCATCGTCTCGCTCCCGAGACGATACACTGACCTGCTATCCAGTGAGGAACTGGAAACCTACAAGCCTGGTAAGTTAAAATTTCCATGTATGAGAAAATATATTATGTTGTATTTGTTAATAAGAGCAGCTTTAGATAACAGCCTTTTTGTTTACACCTTCTTTATCTTTGATGTTTCAGGTGAATGTGTAATGATATTCAAGGGATACATCGGGCTTGCTTATGATTTGGCCTTCTCTGCCGCTACACCCAATCAGCAAGCCCATAAAAAACATCGCAAATGAGTTCGCCGCCGCCTTCTACTTCAAAACATGTGAGCTGCCCGAAATGTCGCAAAACTTTTCCTAAAATGTTTACCTTAAACCGACATATGAAATACAATTGCAAAACCAAACCGCCAACTATCTGCCCCGTTTGCACTAAAACAATCAGCACAAAACTAAGCAGACACGTCAAAACCTGTCAACCTAAAATGAATGTAAATAAAAAATGCGCCAAGTGCGGGAAGCAATTTGTAAGCAGTCAAGCGATGAAAGAACATGTCGCTCGATGTAGTGCAGAAGCCATTAATTCTTCCGCCTCTGGAAGCAGAAAAAGAAAACTTGAACCGTCATTAAACAAAGCATCTAGGCTGTTTACTGAAAATTCGGAAAACGGTATTGTAAAAACTGCATTGAATGATTCAGTATTCGATATTTATATTAAAAATTTGCACAATCATTTAGAACCTGAAATTTTCCTAGGATCGATTCACGAGTTATTCAAAAAGCATCTAACGACATGCTTAGACAAATTTCAAACATATAAAACAAGTTGTTTGTTAGAATGTGTTTTTGTTCAACTTAGAGGGGAAGAGATACTTGAATCAACCGATGCCAATTTTAAAACTAAAATAGCAGTTATGACTGCCAGTGATGAATTAAATGATTACATTGAAAATGTTTTCGATAAGCTGCTCGCTGAAATGACAGAATTTGAGATGAAAAAATCAGGTTGGACTTTAGTGGAAATTAACGGGTTATTTATCAGAGTCAGTAAATATAAGCCGTTTAAAGGAGCAAGTTATCTCAAGTTGCCGCAATCTATAATTGATAAGAAAGCAGTGATAAATGTGGTAAATATTCATAATGAAAACTGTTTCAAATACGCCATTCTTTCGTCTTTTGTAGTCGATCATCGGAATTATAGTCGCATAAGACATTACGAAAATTTACATCATCCTTTTACTTTTGAAAATATCGAATTTCCTACTCCACTAAAAGACATAAAAAAATTTGAGAAACTCAATCATGCGTCATGTAATATTTATGGTTTAGATGAGGATAATGAAGTGTATCCATTAATGGTGAGCAAATATAAAGGCGGGGTCATGCATTTTGACTTGTTGTTTCTCACCGAAGAAAAGTCCGATAAAACGCATTATTGTCTCATATCGAATATGTCCAGACTTATTAGTGCGTCTCGATCAAAATACTCCCATGAGCATCTGATTTGTAAACGTTGCCTAACTACTTTCCCTAAGGTTAATGAGAAATCTAAAGATCGATTTGATTTACACACGTATTGGTGTGAAAAATATGAACCTACTCGCATTGTACCTCCTAGCTCAGATAAGTCCACTCTAACCTTTAAAAATTTTAAAAATGCTCAATGGGTTCCTGTCGTTCTGTACGTTGATTTTGAATCCATTCTTCAACCAATCGCTGGCGCGGATGGAGGCTCCGCTAATTCGTGGACCCGCAAAACTCAATATCATTCTATCTGTAGCGTAGGTGTGATGGTCAAATCAGCGCTGCCACACTTTCAAAAAGACATTTTTATTTACACGGGTGAAGATGCGAGCCAAAAATTCATTATGTATGTGGAAGAAATTGTGCGGGAAGTGGAAAAATTGTACAAGACGATAACTCCAATGAAGCCTTTAACTGTTGAAGAGACGGAATTGATAAAAAATGCCACGCATTGCGGAATCTGCTCACAAACATTTCAACCTGAAGATATTAGGGTGAGACATCACTGTCATTTGAAAGGTGATTTTTTATCAATTTGCCATCAGGAGTGTAACCTTCAAGTTCAACTGCCACACTTTATACCTCTCTTTTGCCACGGTTTATCAAATTATGACGCTCATCCAATTATACACGTATTACACCATTTTAATGGTGATGTCAAAGTAATTCCGAATTCTACAGAAAAATACGTATCTTTTGAGAAAAAATTTGGAAATTCGGATCTTTGGCTAAGATTTTTGGATAGTTATAGGTTCATGCCAGCCAGTCTCTCAAATCTTGTAGATAATTTGAACGACTTTCCCGAAATGGAAAAGGTGTTTCCCGATTCAGATAGCAGACAATTACTGACTAAAAAAGGAGTGTTTCCTTATTCTTATATGGATAGTTTTGAAAAATTAAAAGAAACTAAATTACCCGACATTACCCAATTTTATAATGAGATGACCGAGGAGCATGTCACTTTGAGCGAATATAACAGAGCTATTGCCATTTGGAACAGTTTTCATATTGAAAATATGCAGCAATACACCGAATTGTATCTCAAAACAGATATAGTTTTGTTATGTGAATGTATGGAACAGTTTCGTTCAGTATGTTATCGTATTTATGGGCTTGACCCCGCCTGGTACTATACGGCTCCCGGCTTATCATTTGACGCTGCATTGAAGCATACTGGTATAACGTTACAGTTAATGACGGATATAGAGCAAATTTTAATGATAGAATCCGGCATACGTGGCGGAATAACGTCTTGTATAGGCAGGTATGCGAAGGCCAATAACAAATATTTGCCCGATTATAAAATTGATGAACCTTCCAAGTATTTATTGATGTACGATTGCAATAATCTATACGCTAAAGCTCTGAGCGATTTTTTACCTACAAGCGATTTTTGCTGGGTTGAAGATGAACAATCAATCGATTTATTGAATGTAGCTGATGATTCACCAGTAGGATATATAGCAGAGGTTGATATTATTTATCCTAGTAATCTTCATCAGCTCCATGACAGTTTACCGTTTTTATGTCAAAATGAAATTCCTCCAGGCTGCAAACATCAAAAACTGTTAACTACCTTGAATGATAAAACTAATTACATAATCCATTACAAGACTCTGAAGCAAGCCGTCTCCCACGGTTTACAGCTATCGAAAATTCACCGCATCCTTCAATTTAATCAATCTCCTTGGCTTAAGTCATACATAGATTTGAATACTCGTATGAGAACTAAAGCGGTAAACGATTTTGAGAAAGATTTTTATAAAAGCATGAATAATTGTGTATTTGGCAAGTCCTGTGAAAGGGTGAGGAAACGATTTAACATGGAGCTGGTGATAAATGAGAAAAAACTCATAAAATTGATTAGAAAACCTAATTTTAAGGATCGTGTAATTTTCAATGAGCACATTGTCGGCGTTCATTTGCATAGAGAGAAAGTAATTCTAGATCGACCATTGTACATTGGTTTTACCTGTCTTGAGCTTTCAAAAATTGTGATGTACGATTTTTTGTATAATTGTATGTTAAGACAGTATCCATCCGATCGAATATCCCTTTTGTATATGGATACAGACTCATTCCTGCTGCAGATACTTTCTAATGATGCTTATAAAGATATGGTAGATTATATGAACTTTTTAGACACCTCAAATTATGATGTTAATCACGAATGTTTTAGCGCTAAGAACAAAAAAGTAGTTGGTCTTTTTAAAGATGTGACAGCAGGTGTGCCAATTACGGAATATGTCGGTCTTAAATCTAAGTTGTATGCATATAAACTGCTCGATCATTCATTAGTTAAGAAAGCTAAAGGAGTGAAGGATGTGTATGTGAAAAAACATGTCAAATTTGAAAATTATTACAATGTTTTATTTAATATAGACAGCGATGTATATGGACAATTTTTAACATTTCGTTCATACAAACATCATATTTATACAATAAAAATGAATAAAAAATGTATAACATCTAACGATGATAAAAGAATAATTTTAGATGATTTAATTAGCACAAAGGCATATGGTAATAAAATAAGTGAATGAAGTAGAAGAAGTGAAGAGATTTTTTTTTTTTTTTTATCATCCTATTTCCTCATTTATTTTTCTCTACTGTCTACGTACAATACTATTGATTGGAATATATTCGAGTATTTTTTCATACAAAATTAGAGCGTAACAAGATATTCCCTCTTTAAGAGAAACAGCAGATTCAATTTCTAATCGAATGTCGCAGCTTCCTTCACGAATATTTTCAGTTTGTTTCGAACAATCAATAATAAATATAGGAGAGTTTTGAAATGTCTCACGTGAAAGTAGAGGTGTGGGAAAAGTCCTGTTGTAATAGCTGCGTTGAAAATCCGAGTACATGTCATAAATTTGCGAAATCTTCTTTTTGCTGAAGTCAATTTGAAGACCGTGATAGGGAAATTGAACGTCATTCAAAAATAACTTGGCGTTGCGAAGTGAAACAGAATCGAATTTTGACAGATTTCCTTCAATTTTATTCTTTTTGTTATCGTGGAAGGCTATTATTAGATAGCGCGGTTTGTAGAGTTGAGTAGTTGTTTTAATATGCCACGTTAGTTTCCCGCTGGATGTTAAATTGGGATTTTCATGTAATTCCCACGCTCGAAACGGTAATATAAGAGGTTTAGAGTCCTCAATAATCTTAATCAATCGCAGCTTGTATGAATCAGACACTTTGACGTGAGGCACATTCCAAATGATTTTCTCCAATTGTAGTTTAGTTTTCGCAGCGCTACTCGCGTCAACAAAAGCGTTGATGTCATTACTCGAGCGAATCAATATTAATTCTTGTTTGACATTGATCAAGATTCTTCTGAAATCTTCAAAAAATCCCATCAGCAACCTTAAAGGTAAAATTACGTTGAACGTTCCAGTGCTTTCATCCATTATGGAAGATGGCGCTTCAGCAGAGTTATTGGGATCACTCAGTCCAGCATTTTCCAATGCAACTATCTCTTGAGTGGAAAAAGATAAGTAGCTTTTCAAAGTACTGGTCACTCCAGGATTTCTGACGTCATCCACAAGCACATTGTTGACCTCAAAGCGAATTTCTTGAAAGAGGAAGGCAAAAGCGTTGTTGATAAATTTAGCCACGGTGGCGCTCTCTTCACCACTTTCTCTACTCAACTTCCCCTCCAGATAAAGATAACTTTGGCACGGTAGAGTGAGCACATCCGACTGTTGAAGCGTTATTCTGATCTCATCATTGTTTGATAAACCAGAAAGATTATAGGGAGAATATTGATGATATTGTAAACTCTCCACATCATCATTAAAATTAACTGGCTGACGTACTTGTAGCATGCTCTCCACGTTTTCGAACAGTGTAACCGAGGCTCTTGAGGTAGTGGAAAAAAACAAAAGATAAAATATACGTTAAATATTTAGGCTTTGAAGAAAAAGGATGGGTTCCTCGGACAGCGGTTGTGTAGCGCCGGCATCGTAACACGTCACCTGACATTCTGCAGCACGATTGATTCTAGCAGCATCCTCTAGATTAGCGATGTGATTGTCAATAGCGGTCGAGCCTGGGGAAAGCAGTCTTAGCAGCTCTCTTCTATGTAAAGTGACGCATAGTGAAGAAAAATGAACAGACCACGGATTTTTCTCACAAATTGTCATTTTTTTTCGCTTTTCCTTATGTAAAGTAATAACATACTCATCCGTATTGTAAAGTGTATGATTATCCGACATCCGATTCAATAAATAATCGATGATAGATGCAGCAGCTTCTTTTATTTTCACCCATCCTTCTTTCGACACAAGCATCGTGACCTTGTTATCTTTGAACAGCAGATGATAAGAGTCTCCCGAAGGAATAACACTGACACTTTTATTCTTACTCAACTGATACATGAACATTTTGGCGCAACACGATGCCTACTAAGCGCTATTTTTCTCATCAATCGTTTTATCTTTTTTCCTTCTCTCCCAGCCCCCTCCACCCCCCTCCAGCCCTAGCCCCCGGCACCCCCCTCCAGCCCTAGCCCCTGCACCCCCCTCCAGCCCAAGCCCCCTGCTCCCCCCCTCCAGCCGCCAGCTCAGGCCTCAAGCCCCCTCCCCCTGCCCTCCTCCAGCTCGAGCCCGTGCATACCGTTTTCGGACACATACTCATGCGCCTGAACCGGTATAATATATCTACTAACAGTATCAGAAAATATTGAAATTCGAGAGCAGATTCTGTTCGAGATCGTTCTTCTGTAGGTACCTACGCAAGAACCTTGAAACATCCGTCGTTGATTAGTATATCAAAGGTATTTGAGAAAAAAATGTTGGCGGTAGCTATGGATTGGTCCAGTTAATTAATGAAATTCGTCTGCGCTATTGACATTTTATGTCTTTACTTTGCTACATAAACTCGAAAATGTAACGCGGGACATGTAACGGAGAAGCGTCACGAAAATATTTCTGATGATTTTCGCTTACAACCGATTCGTTGCTACGGAACTTTATCTTCGCCAGTTATCATCGTACAAAAATCGTTCACCACTCGTTGGATAGCTCTCGATTTACCTAACCATATTACGTTAACCACTGCGCAAAATAATTCGGCTTTGGTTGAAATTCGACGACATCAAAGTTGGAAAACTCTTGCGATCCAAGGCTACCGGACACTACGTTGCACATCCGTGTATATCTAAGCATTGGACTCCAATCAGTATACGTACGAGTACTATGACTCTCCTTAGTAAGATCATTTCTTGCAAGCGATCAACATTCCCGTTGACACCAGCCTGTCACATAAAATGTCCCTCGTGGTTGCGTACTTGTAGGAAAGCTGTACCCACCGTTTGTGTTTCTTTCCCGTTTCAATTTCCATTTTAGAATTTTCATTTGTTATGACCTCTTTCGAGTGGAAATGCGTCGCCACGGCACTTTAATTGTCTCCCAGTCCGTGGTTGCTCATGTGAGTTGAATTTTAACCTTGGTTTTCACAAGCATTTTTATCCTCATCCGTAGAAGAAAGGGTCGAATGATCTCCAGCCCAAGAACAGTTACCTATTGATATTTTCATTAGATTTCTAGTATCACCGGTCCGAATTTCAAATTTAGAAGTTGAAAAACTCATCAAGTATTCATATAGAAATAGGTATTTAATAAAATAAATCACGAGTGATCGGTCAGTCAGGATTGTAGGACATAAGTTCAAGGACCAGAAACACATCGGATTAATCAGCATACAAGCTCCTCAGTCCTCTCACCCCGGGAAATTTGCATATAACTCGCCTGATTGGGCAGACTAATATTGGGTCTCACAATAGACAGTTGTTAGGGCCCCACGACTGACTCGAGCATGTGTTCCGGCCCTCTTGACATGATTGTCATCATGCTTACTTGAATTTAGAGCAGATGAGCTAAACATCGACATAAACAGGGTTCATAGCCTTTTGCTGGACTACTGATTGGTCTGGATGGTATGTGGTTCAGGACGTTTTGTTAGGCCTCTACCTCATTTTGGATGGCGGCCAGCGAACTTCGGGCGGACCACTAGCACACTCTAGGAGTTAGGTGGGTATCCCACCACAGTTCGGCAGGGTTACAGCTTGTTTCGGAGGGCTGCCAGCACATCTTCCTTGTGCCAACAGATACAGACGGAAACCACAAGCTTACTGCGTGTAGCTGCCACATTATAACTCGGTTGTCATAATATAGCAAGTTTTGGATACACGTCAGCACACTGTGGTAATGAACTGCTCACTTATATCGATATAGTCAATACTGAGTGAAGAGAACTACGAACCTTCGTATTCTCGTGATCGGAGAATACGAAGTATCTAAGTATAGTGACATACTAGGCTGGAAAACCGCAGATGGAAAACAGCCGCGGTACAGCTTGCAACCGCAAGCGGTGGATTTTCAATGGATGGCAAACTAGACGGAGTCGGTTGTGGAGGTAGCTAGCGGTTGCTAGGGTTTGGAGAGAAGAACATTATTATTTGTAAACAGGTAGGTAGTGAAAAACTGCGTAGATTCCACCACTCAGTGCGGTTTCGGATCTTGAAATGTCAAGTGAACAAATAATTTCGTTCGCCAAGCTTCACTCTTCCATATGGGAAAATTTTCCAATGATTCATTGAATTATGAAATCGACATCCTGAAGTAAGTGAAGAATTTATCGGGGTGACGCTCGATATCTTTAAAAAAATAAAAAAATAACTTTAAGAAAGTGGAGATTTACTTGGAAGTCTGTAGTACGGGTGAATCTAATACATTCGGGGTTGCACGTCTTCGGCTTCAGCAGCACAAGCTACAGCTACACTACCATACTGCCGTCCAAAGCAAGAAAGCCGTAGAACAAGGAAATCTAGTTTTGAGAAAAACGCAGGTAAAGTTTTTAGGCTGTAAAATGGGCATTCTTCGATATTTTCCAATGTTTTTTTTTGCAATTTATCCAAATTTAGTTTCTACGTCTGCAGCAGCAAGGCGCATCAATTTTGGAAGAATACACATACATTTATGTAAGCAACACTGTTCTTCTCCGTTGTAGAAGATGAGGTAAATTTTGCTTTAAAAAACGGTAGAGGGACTGCTATTGCTTTTCTTCGTAGGACGCTCATGCTACGGTTGTTTCCCACTGTAGTTGCTGGAGCTTTTTCACCCCTTTACAAAAGAGAAAAACAGTACCAAAATAAAGGTAAAATAAACCCCAGTAAAATAAGAGCTACCGGATTTGGAAGCCATCTACGGTCGATCGCTTGAAGCTTCTGGCGCTCACCACAAAATCGAAAAACGGTACCGCCTGACGAATTCAGACAACTATGAGAGGGGTAAAACAAAGAGAAACCGCATTTTCCTGATGACCATTAAATTAAAATCACTGTTCAAATGAATTAACACCGTAGGTCTGGCATCAACTGTATTTATTTGTTGGAAGAACTAGCGTTTCATCGTTGGAAAACCATCAAATACTCTAAAAACCTTAGACATTTTCCTTGAATAACTTTTTTAGAGAAATTTTCTCAACTTTTACAACTAGATACCAAAATAGGTCTTTAAGATACGAATCCAGCAATACCAAAATCTCTAAATGGGAAAAAAATCGAGTCTACAGCTTT
This sequence comes from Leptopterna dolabrata, assembly GCA_954871275.1. NCBI lineage: Eukaryota > Metazoa > Arthropoda > Insecta > Hemiptera > Miridae > Leptopterna > Leptopterna dolabrata. The sequence goes on from OX940988.1 coordinate 26,664,679, forward strand.
TTTACTTTGGAGGGGAGCATACCTTCTAGATTACTTATTACATTAGCAGAAATAACCCTTTAGATTTAATACAGCTACATTGATGAAGTGCGCGATTTTCATATACCTACTTCGGCACCTCCATACAGTTCGAAAGCTGATTAACATCTGAACTATACCTGCACAGGGATTTTCCTACCGTACCATCTGGTTGTTTCCAGCTGCCGCTCTAGTAGTAATTAAACGCGGTAGCCGGCGTTTCCAGCCGGCGACAAAACAGCCTGGTATGTCACTACGCTAACGCAACAGATAGAGGAAATTATTAGAGGCGGGAGAAGAGATTATTTCCAAGGGCCCCAGGGTTTTTCAGAATCTGCAAAACGGCGCAAAACCTTCAGAGGGACCAGTACAGGACTGGAGCTCATGGCAATTTGAATCTGATGGAACGTGAATGGACGCGTCACAACGGCGGTTAAAACGTCTGGCACAGAGCACTGAGAGAGATGGATGATGGTGGAGCGCAGAAAAGCGACGGCGGGGGAAGCACATCCGGTTCACAAAACGACCACACGGCGCCACCTTCGCATTGAATTTCTAATCGAACGGCATATGAATGGCTGCTCTAAATCGTCCTAGTTAGCGGTCCATCGGCCTTTTTCCCCCTTTCAGGGGGGGGGGGGGGGGTGTCTCTTTTGTTTTCACTTCGACTGAGGTTTTTCTATTGAAATTAAAAAAAAAACTTAATCGGCATTGGGGAGTGAGCGAACTGCCAATCAATCACAGCTGCTGTAACAATCGTTTATCGTTTAGAATAAAGGCTTCATTTTTTTAGCTTTCGACGCCTTTTCCATTCAGATTTTGAGAGGACTTAGTTAAAAAAATAAAATAAAATAAATAAATACCAACCCGTTTGACGAAAGAACAGTTGAGAGACGTTTCCCCCTCGCCAAGTAGGAATTGAGGGAGAGAATAATTATTGCGGCTTACGTGTGACTTTGAGCACCAAACTCATAACGCAAAACCTCTACACAAGGGCGAATGCAGGGGAGGGATATCGATCAAATATCTCCATACCCACTTCCAATTCAATCAATATTCTGTCAATCAACTTCAATCAACATTATGTTCCTTCTAGGAGCGTCTATTTTTGCCCAGATTCGGATCACTTCAGACATCGTGTTCGCCTCCTTTTAATTTCTTCATTCATGGGACCACTCATAACCTCCCTCTCTTAACAACTCTTATGAAATTACGACCCTCCCTACCTACCTTACCTGCGTCAGGAGTGTTTTGAGATCGCACAATCACAACCAATTCGGGTCATCGGAGGCTGTGAAAAGGCCTGTCTCGTCTATCGTCAAGTCTACTGCACTATAATAAGTATGCACTACAGTTGAAACTATTGAAGGACCGCATGTTAGATCCCACAGCTAACCAACAAAAATATTCTGGCTAAAGACGTGAGGGGCAGGTGATCACTCACATGAAATATGAGGCGATGAAACAGAGTTCGCCATGCAGCATGGCCATACGAGCAAGATTTTAGAACCTATCTTCGTAACAACCTGCATTATCCAACAGCTCTTATGGGTTTTAACCTTAAAAATCCAACTTAGAACCATATTTTTGCCCCTCCAAAATTTTATTAATTCAATCAATAATTTTTTTTACCGAATCAAACCACCACCATCTCCTATAATTTGTGTTGATTTGAATAAAATTAATTTATGTTTGTTTTAATGGGACATTAGGTTGCATCTTGATTCTTGCTTTGGTCAGTGCAGTAATTTAATAGAGATATATTATAGTCGACAGTGACCTCTACAGGTACACGCATCGTGTTGTGAAGTAGATTTTTGTTTTCCCATCTAAATATCGACATTTAGCTTATTTATTAATATCGACCCTCGGAATGACCGAAAGTCAATTCGCAAATAAATTTTCATTGCATTTCGTACGAACCATTGAGGAAGAATTCACAGCGAGTTTGATCTCTCTAAAAGGGTCTGAAGGCTGACAATTGTATGGCCAGAAGCAATCGACAACCTGATATCTAAGGTTATCTATTTACAAAAAACAATAAATCTGTGGACGGATTTGCTGGGGGTTTTGTTTTTTGCGATACAAAGAACCCCACTGTGAGGGAGACGAGAAAAAGAGAAGTAAATAGGGGTTTACGCTCGAGAGAACTAATAACATGAGATATCGAAAATTAAATCCTGGCACAAAAAGCGTAGGCAGCCTTCGCGCGGCAATAAAACCGGGGTAGTCGATATTAGACTGCATGAAAGAGACGGTAGAGGACGAAATATGGCGCGGTGTGGAGGCATGAAAGACGAAGTCGAATAAGAGGGGAAGAAGAAGGTGGTGGGGTAGGTAGTGGTGGGGGTAGCTAGAGGTGGGGGTAGCTCGTTCTTTACGACTGGTCTTATTTCTGTCTACGGTCCTTGTTTCCATCCTGAAAGTTCCAGAGCCATCAAAACCATCTGGTATATCGCTCCCATATTGGGTTCAATATCATTTCGCAGTGGTCTGAAGGGGGTAGAAATCTGGGAATCTTTCCTCTCGAAGGTGCCTGATGCGATCTCAATTCACTTTTTTTTGCGGATGTCTTCCCTTTTTTCTACAGGAATGGGATCCTGCGGTGAGAGTGGGGGGAGGTGGCACGACCCCTTCGAAATCTGGTAGGTTTCCATTTTTGTCCTATAATACGCTCAGCGATGCCAATACGAGTCAGACCACTTTATGTATACATCGTTCATTTGTACCCTCAGATCAGATGATTTATGTTGGTACTAGGCTCCGAATATCGCATTTAATTTTTTTTTTATCAGCCAAGGTGCACAGTTTCACGTTTGCAAAAGCGCAGACCAGTTACAGTCCAATTTAGATGAAATTCATTGTAAAAAAACCATCTAAGTAGGTAGAGCCTGACAAACACCTCCCATACATATTTCTTTACGACCTTTTTTCGTAACCTTATGTTTGTTGTACGGATTTGCAGACAATGACAGACAGACACGGAACCGTATTTTGTCATAACGGTCCGAAATGCAAAACGCGAGTGAAAATTTTGATCAGCGAGGACAAAATTTGTTTCTCAAAAGTGATCACAACGTTTCCGCTACCTTGTTAGACTCAGAAGCAAATTGAAGAAAAAAATCGTTTGTCCGCAGTGGCTACCACTTTGACCCTCCAACCTCCAAAATCAACTTTAAATTACTGTGTTGAGAAAATAATAGATTTCGAAAGTCTAATTTTAACCAAAAACGGTCATCTCATCTAAAAGTAGAGTTGGATAGACTAAAAATAATAATAGTATAAAATTATGTAGACCACGTCGAAAACAGAGTAAACCAACACAGCTTGATGACATTTTAAAATGCAAAAACGTTAATATGAAAATGCTGAATAATTGGTAGGTACATACCTATAAGTGAATTACCTGTAACCGAATAAGAAAACAAACATTAATTTTCATAGTATTTTATCTGAAGTACACAATAACTAAAAATGAGTCTATAAAATTTGTATAAAAACGTTTAGGTAACTAAGTAGGTGGTATATGGAAATTGAAAACATCAAAACAGGTGAGGGCACGTTTTGACAATACGAACAAATTGTTTCTGTATGACTTGTGTTTTTTAACTGCTTTTGCATAAACCTTCACGAAGTTCAAAATGGAGAAATTTATTTAATGTGAATAGATTAATATAAGGTGCAGGAATGAGAGGGAGAAAACCGAGGTGATTAGTGGAGAACATGAAGGGCTCCAGATTTGTGAGTACCTACGTGACTGACAGGTGGAACTAGTCACTTTCGGATGACTTAACCTTCCCTTATCTACTGTAATTTAGTGGTGTACCCAGGTTATACAACCACATGTTTCCTAATCTCCCCAACTCATGTGGTAAGTGGTTGTCTGAGTTATCAACGTGATACATCATAATTCTGCATATATGTGCACTATCATCTACCACTAACACTGCGCAACAAACGTATTGCACAGCAGGTATTCAGTATTTTAACAGACTGAGCAAGCAGGTTCGTGGCAGAAACCTCCATATATCGGTAAATAGCGAGCAGGAATGGAACTGTGATGATTTGTGAGAGAACATGAAATCCCGCATTGTCGATCTCAACTCGGAGTTTGCGGCGTGTTCTGATTCAAACGGATTCCGAACACGGCAAATCCCTCGTCCGACTTGATGCGCACCGTAAGGGGCTCTGAGAGTTTGCTATCAAAACGCGGGTAGAGAAACCCGCCTTCGGCCTCTGTTTGATTGATGGTAAGACGCATTAGGAGGCTCCCCAACTGGCTTCCCATAGGGAAGAGATGCGGGAGGTAGCTCCGAGTACAGGAATAAGGGATCCTTCTCCTTCATACCTTCCTCATGAAGCGTCTATCGTTCTTTGAATAACCAGCAGGGACATCTTTTCTAGTGAGGCCCTCAAGAAGTCGGCAACAATTATTATAAATAACATTGTAGTTATAAGGAGTGATTTGGCATACCCTCTCAACATTGTGGACTCCACTCTTTGAGTATAATCTTGGGTAACATTCAAAATTCGGTACATTACAGCGAATTTTGGAATACCAAACGCTATTACTACAGGTCCAAATTTTTTGCCCACTCAAACATTTGGAAGATTCCAACAAATAAAAAATCATATTAAGTACTTGTATATGCGTGTAACGTACGTACCTACCTAGTATGTGATGTCCCTAACGGTTGAGAGCTAGTCATATTGGCCATAAAATAGAAGTTCCTGTCACACAGCATGACCATAAGAGCGAATTCTCGAAACTGAATCCAGCTATTTTCGACGAACAGAATTTTTACCCGCAGAATTTGACACACTTTTCTATAAAGAAGGAACATTTTCGACAACAAATTCACTCAGTAGGTTATGTATTTTTAATGTTTCGGGTCACCATTCTAGTCCAATAACGGTGACTTAATATACTTTATGTTATTTTTAGCCATTTTAAGCGAACTTTAGTCCACGGATTTCAGAGAAATTACATTTTTTAATTTTAATGCATTCTAGACTTTAACGTTGTTTACCCGTAACGTATGTGTGTAAGGACTGCGTGCCACTCCAAACACTGAAAGCCTGCCAAACACTGGCCTTGGCTAAGAGGTGAATAATTCGTTCATAATTGTTATTGTGAAAAGCTCGCCAATATTTATGTTCGTAATGACAAACAAAAGAATTAGGAATTTCGAAAACAACAAAAAAATCGAGTAAAAATTTAGTTTTTAGGGTTCACTTGCTAAACATGTTCGTGCTTGCTAAACATGTTCAGGGCTGGCTCCTGGACTATGTGTAAACACTGCTATAAATCACAGAAAACTGACATAAATGCAGCAAAATTTTTATGTAAAAACTGGGTTCTATTTGGGTTTTGGGGATCAAAAATCGGTTAAAATAGCTTTGAAATAATTACTGACAACTGAATTGGCATCACCACAATTGGTTTGTGACGCGAGGCTGAAATTGACTCGGAGGAGTCTTCATTCACAATCCCCAATTTATGGATTATGGATTTACGGACAACCGCGTTTCTGAAAAAACTGAACCAAATCCTTCGGTGAAAAATCCTACAGACCCCCCCCACCCGGGTTCAGACTCGAATGTACATCACGTTGGATGCAAACGACGGACTCACCCGCAAAGTGAGATTTACAGCTGACGTCCTTAGTTTAAATTCGTCCGCCGCCGAGGAGAAAAAAAAAGCATCTTTTCAATAAACCTCCAGCAGCGAGAGCTTCGAGCGGGAGCCCCATCCTGACCATCAGACCTCGTAAATTTCTATAAAAACAGATTCTACGCCGTCAAACTCTTTTGTGCGCGAGGCGTCTGGGGTGTTTATCCCGCTCAGATAAGGTTCTTTGAAACGGGAGCTGACTGCGGGAAACGCCTGGTGAGGAATTTTTCAGGAGATAGAAAAAAAAAAGAAGTTATTACTCAAGGATGAACAGCTGAATTTATTGCTCTTGTCGTGAAATGAAACGTTTCAGCCAGGCAGCATGACCAAATAAGCGAATCCACGTGCATCGCTAAGCAATCAACGTTTCCTATAGTTTTGTCTACAAATTTGAACATTTTTGCCAAAACAATTTCACCCAATGGCAAACGGAAAGATCAGTCCGAAGATGAAAAATTTGCTCAAACCAAAAAAACTCAAGTTGAGTTTTTGGATATCAAAAATCTCCGAAAAACAGTTTAAAATTAATACCAACATAGATATGAAATCACTAAACATGATGATGAATGGTAAGACATAAAAGGACAATTTCAATGCTGAAAAATATTTTTTCTCAAGCAAGTGGGTGGTCAAATTTTATGGGGGTTCAAAAATAGCTACAAATGGCTCATATCTTCAAAAATTTAGGCATTGTAGGAACTTTGGTCTCGAGTCACCACCTTGCAGAAGAGGCAAATTTTTAGTGTTATTTTGATTTCCTAGTATTTTTGACAACTGCACGGTTTTTGGCTCACAAATACTGCGAAATTCAGAAGAGACATGCTAACGGCCACGTGCACGACATTGAATGCCTGAACAATCAGGGAGTGTTCGAAATTTTCCATCATAAATGGAGGACTAACCGGTGAGAAGTTCGAGAGCGAGAGTGCCAAGCTAAGTAAAAATAAGGAGCCAAAGCTTATTCTAACCCAGCATGGAAATCCGGTTTTCTGAAGAGTTACCCGTCGTAAATAAGATTAATTTCGCGAGTTAGTGAACGTGGAATACGTTATTAAGGAGGTTGCGTGCAGGATGTGGCTGGAACACACTCCTCGGTATAATCCTACTGGAAAGTTTTCGCCGGGGGTGAACAAGACTTAGAGGAAGAGTTTCCGCCAGGTAGAGGTTTAGTTTTGGAGTCGGTGATACTGATTGGGCAGGATCCTTATCCCAGAGCGACAAAGTAGTATTAGGCGCGAGTAGGTAGGTAAGCAGTTTCTTACTTCACCCAAAAAGCCTCGGGGCTTATCTTGCGTAGTACGTACGATGTCCGAGGGAATTTTGAACAAGACTCATCTCTGTGATGAAAATGAATGCAGTTACATTAATTAAAAAAACCCACAGTCATGCAGCATGGCTATAAGAGCGAATTTTCGAAGAAATAACTGGTTTTATGTAAAACTGTTTTATCTCAAGAAATAACCACGTTCCTTCATCTTCAAAGTGCTCCAGTTTAAGGACGGAATGAGATATCGCAATTCTCATTTCACCATCGTGTTCAGCGTACAAAAACCTTTAAAATGAGGTGTCACTTGTCAGACTGTTTCATTTTGGGAATTTATGGGTAATTTCCCCCCCCCCCCTAAAACGCCCCAAAACTCCCCCTTAGAGTGACCCGATTCAGCCCAACTACGAACTTAGCCTGACGATTGCCAAGACAGATTTTTCGTGCAAATTTGAACTTTTTATCTCAATTCTTTCGAGAGTTATCGTCTGGAATGACACATACATATAAATATATAAATATATTTATAAATATATAAATATATATAAATATATAAATATATATATAAATATATATATATATATATATATATATATATATATATAAATATATAAATATATATATACATATAATTTTTGGTGTCTTGCGGCAGTGAATTCAGGATGGTCTGAAACGGATTTTGGTATAAAAATCTTTCGGAAATTCGAGTTTTAAAAATTTTGGACCGAGAACAATAGCTTCCTTTTCTTCGAAAATTCGCTAATTACAGTAAGTTCGATAGCTCAGCGAATCTGCAAATTATTCATGAAATCCAGTCATGATTGATCACCACAGACATTCATTGGTAGTGATCTATTGAGATCGAAACTGGTAATAAAGTGGAGTAAAGGTGATTTTAGAGGAGGCCGAAGCAAAGATGCCTTTCCGCCACTAAATCGCCATTAGATCCGGTCAGGAGAAATGAAGGAAAAGGGGTGTGGAAATCGTAAAAGCATTAGGCAGATGATAAAGTGAGGCTGTAACTAACCCCGTTAGGCGTGTTCCTGGATGTTTCCCGTTTCTTATCTTAGTAGAGGTAGATGTTGGCCGTGATGGTGGGGGGAGGAGGGGCCTGTGGAGTTTAACCCTGGAAAGGTCCAGAGGAGGAAGCCGTAAGGTATCCGTACGTTACGAGGGAAATGGATGGGTTTTGGCAACGGAGGGCGTTTTCTACTGTGGGACCTCCTAAGGCCGACCTCCGCCACGGTCCCTCCCTTAGCTTCCGCCTCCGCAAAGCCCATTTCAGACCAAGAGGTGAACTGAAAGGTTAAAACCAGTAGAGTTTACTAGTCCGTGTCCGACTTCCGGGTGTTTGGTGAGTTCGCCTGACCCTGCCAGGTCAGGCGAACTATCAATATCCCTACAATGTTGGCTTACCGAACAAAAGAGGTTTTATGGCATACAGAGCGCGTAAAATTTGAGTTAGTGGGTCTAACCATATCACTTTGAAGATTGAAGATTAAAGATTTTTTATTGGCAATATAAACAAAAAATATGACGAAACAAATAAAAGTAATAGAAAATTAATAGAAAACTAATATTTGTTGGACACAGCAGATTAAAAATAAATAAATAATTTTCCTCTCAAAAATTGCCCACCGCAGAATAAGTTCCTAGGAACTTGTGCTCTTCGGAGGAGTTCAAAAGTACTTTTAAAAAATTTTTAAAAAAATTTATGAGTCAGATTTGAGTACTGGGGGATTAAAATCTAGAAAAACGCATTTTATCATTTGATTTCAAATTTCTTCTTTTTTTCCCCTTCAAATTATTGTTTCCCGACGTTAAACTAGCTCTTGCATGTAGTCTATGCTCTAGGAACACCAACGCCACGAACAAACCGAAAACAAATTAAATTTGAACCAAGTGCACATACGAGTATTATGGAGCCTTTAGACAGTCGCTTTAGAATTTGAATGAAATCCGACTATAAGAAATATAGGCAAAATTATTGGCACAAGGCTTACCCTCTGCCTTAACTCCAGTTCTAATCAACCGATTTTTATAAAATTTCCATAAGGGTTGTATGTTCATGCATGCATTACTCTGGTATTAGTGGTTTTTATTCAATTAATACTGGGCTGTATTTTTGTCCGCGCATGCGCCGTCGTACAGATGAAACAATGATTTGATTTTACGGATGGATGCAGCAGTTTATGTTAGCCCTTACCGCGACACCTGGATATTCCCTGACCTGTGAAATGCGGGCACTTGCCTTGTCCGCTGTCTAATTATGCAAATAAACGATAATACTACGTGTAAAGTATTACTGTTACTAGTAAGTGATTTGACGTGGTTGACATATGTAAGGCCTAATGAAACGCGCGTGCATTGCTGGTTTGAAACAGAACGAAGCATGATGCAGAGATAAGTGGGCCTCTCCGACCTATAGCCAGCCACCAACTGAAATTCAGGAGCGAATTATAACATAAAACGGTTATTGATCACCAAAATAACAATGATCCAGGAGAATGTGTGGCTCCCAGTGATGCAGGGGCGCCTACACAAAATTTGCACTGTCCTTGGAGCCCCTAAGGCCCACGCGTCGCTTTACCGGTTAATATGCTCACAGCGGTGGAGTGCAATGGTTACGAGGAAATCTGCCACCCGCTGGCAGACGTTTTTGCAGGTATATTTGTTGACGTCAATCGAATATTGGATATCGCCGTTAACTCACGTTTTCCTTAAACGGAAGGAAAACATCGGAGGGGCTTTAGCGTTAGAGGGCGACCCTCCCATGTATCGGGCATCGAAAAAAGGGAAACACCAAACGAAACCTCCCGCTTCTTCCTTTTACATCGGGGAGAAATACCGTTTCTTTACTTCTCCATGCATGGAAGCCCGTGTCCGTCATCTTGACATTGCCATGATTGATGCTCTAAGTGCTTCATCCCGTCCCAACCCCGAACCCTCGCTCGCCACTTCCAAAAATTGTTACAAATTACGCTGAAAGTCTTTTTTTTTATTCTTTCCCTATTTTTTCTTATTTTTCGTTCCCTCCCTTTCCGGCTCTGTGGTGCCTTTGCATAAATCACTCGGCCTGCTTTTCAGCGAGAAGACGGTGAGCTGTGGTGGAGGACTTGTCGAGGGGAGGCGGTTCCGAGGATTTTTCAACTCCTGGCCAGAAAGCGATATCTGTCTCATTCGCTCATCCATTTGTTGTGTTTCTAAAAACGGGCTCGTGGTGTTGAATGTAATGAAAGAAAAGAAAACGAAACAAACAGTTGAAAAAACACCCCCTTAACACCCCTACACCTCTCCACCTCACCGTCACTCACAGCTTCAAAGAAAATAATTAATGTTTTTTCGCTCCGAAAACCCGTTTTAGAGGTCGAAAAAATCGCATTTTCTCGTCATATTACGGATTATGTTATTACCTTTAGTGCTTGTTCTCATCAGACCCCTCAATTTTTAGAATTTGAGAAAAGTAAATTCGAGACAAACTAACGACAGAAGTGTTTATATTCGCGAGAAAACACCTTTAAATCATTGCACTCAGGAAAAACTAAATAATACTGATGAATTCTAAATTACTGATAGTTTGTATACCTACAGCTGCGGGTGATTGTGAGGGGTACCATTTTTTTCAGTCCACAATGTTTATTGGGCGACGTTACTATATCAAAGATTGTGGCCCTGGTCATGGCAGAAAGAGTGAAAGATGCTATGAAGCGTTTTGATTACTTAAAGTATCAGTAGGTGCCCATTCACGCTGATTGTGATCAGTAACGAGACGATTTTGATTACTGGATCATTTTTCGTGAAAGTATTCAAATTTCAGAGTAGGAAGTTAATCAAATCTACAGAACCACTGATTATTTTTGTTAATCAGCAGGTAATTAAACCTTACTATCACAGATTATTTGCCTAATTGTACAGGTAGGTAATCAAAACGCTGCAAATCCCTGCACAACGGTTTATTATTTTGTAAAGAATACCCTTCTGTTACAGATATCACAGCTCTCTGTATAAATAACCCGTCTATATAATATGATATGTACTATTCTATACTATGTAGATCGCAGACCCTCCGTAGGTTAGTACCTAACCCCGTACTCGTTACTAGGTACCTACCTAAATCACGAGTTAAATGTTGCTAAAATAATTCTGCCGATGACAAACAGTACCTAACAAAAAGAAACACACATAATGAAGTTCTGAAAAGAAATTGTTGATGAGGAGTAGTACCTACCAACAAACCTTCTACGTAGATGGTATAATGAACCGTTGTGTAATAATTTACCGTTGAGTAATGATTTACCGTAGTAATAATTTACCCATCAATAATACTTCAACGTTTGTTCAAGTTTCACTACCTACCAACAAACTCCAAAAGAGCCATCATTTTTGCAATGAAATAATATCACAGAACAACCAACTCGACTTCATACTCCGCCTATATAATCAGGTGATCCCTACCAATGATTTTTCATCTCCGCCAAATTACCTATTGTGGGCGCGTCTCTGGTTACGAGATTTGGTTTGAATTGTATACAATTTCATTCACACTGGAGTCGAAAATGCCTGTCGGTGCAAACTTTGGGGCCTTACTGTGAACGAACGGCTGGACGTACGATGCTCCGGGGGGGTCTTAAAAAACTCGCAAGTTCAAGAACTATTTAAAACCGTAAAAATATTCACGTTAAAAAATGGTATAGGCGTTTTGAAAATTTCAACCCCTATTTTGAACCCCTTAGAGATGACTGACAGTAACGTCGAGCTTCGAGGACCAACTAGACCCCGAACGGAACCTATAACCCGAATTTCATCAATTTTCTTTCATGGTAACTAAGAAAAGTGGCCCGTACGGCGTACGGCGGACAGACAGAAATATTTTTATTGCAGTTTTGGATTCTACATATTATCTTGAAACGTAAACCATCAAATTTTGAGGGGGGGGTAAGCATTTTTTTTTTTTCATGCTCGATTCCAATGGTTCATTATTGAAAATAATAATCCAAAATTAACAGAAAAATGAAAAAATTTATACAAGTTTTCCTTTATGTTAACAATAGGTTAATTATTCAAAATAAATCGTTGTGATTTCTTTCTCTTATTTTGTCTAATACTATATGTCGTGGTATCCTCCCAGAACCACAACTTTGTCATGTAGAAATAAGATCTCGCCAAATAAACATAGAAGTGGGGACAGAAGCCGCAGGAGAACCGAGGGCCAGCCTGGGGATCCCCACCATCCTCCACTAGCTTGAGGATGGAGGGAGACGGCTCCCAAGCCTATAAAAACTCGCCTCCTTCGCCTTTTTAACCATTCTACGCTCTCCTCTAGTTGCTGACTACTCTCTCCCCTCCTTACCTCGTCACTCTCCTCTACCTAAAAGATCTTGGGCATGGTGGTGATTCGCTCAAAACCAAACCAAGCAAACTACCCTAAAAGATCTCGGGCATGGTGGTGGTCCGCCCATAACCAAACCGAGCACACTCCAAAAAGATCCTGGGCATGGTGGTGGTCCGCCCATAACCAAACCAGGCAACGCTCCTAAAAGATTCCGTGCATGGTGGTGGTACGCACATAACCAAAGCGAACACACATCCGAAAAGATCCCGGGCATGGTGGTGGTCCGCCCATAACCAAACCGGGTGCATCCTCCCTCACGCCGCTCGTGATGAATGCGCCAATTTCAAATTTATCACACTATACATTATTTTTCTCCATTTCTTCCTTTAACTGGTATCTTCTTCTTTGTATCCCTTCTTAATTTCCCCCCATTTTAGTCATCTTATTCTTTCAGTACTCAACTATGTATCCTGCTTCCTCATCAATGCTTCCATAAATTTCCGCCTAAAAATGTTCAATGAACCAAGGCCTCTTGAAACGAAGTCAACTTGGCATTGCGGAGTTTTGATCCCAAAATGCAAACGACTTTGCATAAGTTTCAGTACCATGTCTCGGAATTAGCATAATAACTGGAACATTTGCAGCAGATATTCAGGCTTCTTCGTTTTCAATACTTTATATACCATGGTAGCTAGTGGTAGTTCCCTCCTCTCCTTAACTTTCAGCCAACCTAATTTCACACAATATGGTGACATATGCTCTGGATGTTGACTATTTCATTACTTGGAATGAAACTACGAAACACGGCACATGCTTTAGAATGGGGAAGACCACGGAGGTAGTTGAACGGGAGCGAAGAGGGAGGCATTATAGCCGGCAGGGGCCAGGGGGACTGGTTTCGTTCTCTATAGCATCCACAGGATCCTGTTCGCGGTGTTTTTCTGACGGTTCGAAAACAGTTAGCTGACCGGACACATCAGTCCGCGGATTTTCCCAAGGCGAGCGTGGATAGAGCGAGGCCCTATTTCCCGTCGGTCTTTCGTGTCGTGACGTTTTTCGGCCGGTAGGTCATCATCGCAAGAGTAACATGCTAAAACAGTTTAGAACAAGGTTGGATTGAGCCAGCCAAGCTGTCAAAAGCTTTGGTTCGTCAGACACCTGCAATGTTCAAGGGGGCCTGGGCTCAACTCTCGTCGGAAACGACATTTCCCCAGAGAGGTTGAGGAAGATGCCTGTGGTGTTGATGAATCAATGCTGTGATATCAGTTCAATTTTAAATGCTTCTCTTGTTACCAAATTCAATCAAACACACATCAACTTTTTTAAACATCATACTTAATCGTAATCACAATGCGTTGGTAACCAATTGATTGGGAAACAAATTGCGCTCTTTTCAAGCACCACACGCTGCTGCCACTGCTACGAGATCCAAATGCGTTGATTTATGATCATGACAGAACAGTCGAAACCCAAGCAACATCCTGATTCAGGTAGAATAAATCGCTTGTTTTGAGGGTCTTTCAAACAAAACCCAAGACAACCCTCATATGAAAACAGCGTGGAAACACACGAATAGACACACAATACGAGTATAGACTTAACACAGACGCACATATACAAATAACAGGTCCTAAATACGGAAAACCTTTAATCCAACAATCCAACTTCACCCGAGTCGCATCCATCAGGACGAAAATAAGAAAAAAGAAGGTTCCTTTAATTTATTTGCCTGTCAGTAACTTTAGGATCCTCCCTTTAACAAAGGCCCCTTAATAATTAAAACGGCAAGATTAAAAAAAGAGGATCAAAAGCTTTGGAAACGGACGATCCTCCTCATAAAATTGTAATCCTACCTCTTTACTTGAACGTAATGTATTTACATTTTAAAAAATATATATATAATTGTGTTTTGGTTTATGATGACAATCTTTTTTTCTTCTGATGGTCTAATAATCATTTTTTCGTGTCTAATAATAAGAGCGAGTTTTCTAAGTAACTCATATTAATTTTACCCTTGAATTTACTATATTGCCTAACATTTTTCACACCGTTTTCAATTACTAAAAACTCAAATTTAAAACTTAATTGTTTCTTAGTGAGTACACAGCCACAACACAACCAACAACAGTAACCTAACCCAAAGCCCAATGTTGTTCGATGTGCCCAACGTTTTCTACTAATTCTATCATTTCCTGTAACTAGATATATCTCAATCTCGTGTCTATATTAGTTCTGCATGAAATACCCTTCAAATGCCCTTAACTATACGGCCTTCAGGATATTATTATATGGTCCAACATCCAACGTACTGGACTGGACTGTAAGTTTTGTCTGCGAAGCAATGATTTTTCGGTGGTTGGATATATTCATATAAACGCTGCAAATTGTTACACAACGGTTTATTATTTACCTGTATAGATGCCCCAGATCACTGTTTTCTGTGGTCAACACCTACCGTCGTGCTCCGCTCAGGGAAGTCCAAAATCGAATACTAGAGCCGGCCTAGGAATGAGAGTATCATAAAAATGCGCGGGATTCAATAACTCAATCATTAATTATTTGCTGTTATTCATGAAGCAAAATGTTTGTTCAAGTTACATAAGTAGTACAGCAAAAACCAAAATAACCATCATTCTTCAAATGAAATAATAATATCACGGAACAACGACTAACTCGATTTCATTCAGTCATGCGTTATTATAATCAGATGCTCCCTAGTGATGATATCCGGGCCGGGTTAATACCGTTTCATTCACGATCACGTTGACGAAGCGTTTCGGTGCAAAACCGGCTCGACGTACAATGCTCCGGGTGGTGTCAAACAATTATTTAGTTCTATATCAATTTAAAAACGTAAAAAACCATACCCTTCTGTTGAAAGTTTTTTAACTACGGCGTTTGAGAAATTTCAACCCCTATTTTTCAATGAGTGACAGTAACGCCGAGCCTCGCGGATGAACTGGCCCCCATATGGGACCTACAAACCAGATTTCATTAATTTTGGTTCATCCGGCGAAGCACGGCGTTCGGCGGACGGACAGCAATTTTTTTAATTCCATTTTCGGATTTTGCATAGGTAAGTACACTGAAAAGAAACCATTAAATTTTGAGGGGGATGGGGGTAAAAATTGTAATGCTATGTAAATAACAAACCAAAATTAGCTCCTTCCCCTGCGTATTTTTTTTATTTTAAAGACGTATTCCAATATAACTGAGAGAAAAGTAGTCCAAAAAATCGTTTGATCAAGATATCACAACATGTTCATTGACAGGAATTTGAATTCTGAAAGTTCATTCCTTGAATTATATTTATACTTACTACCCGTAGATTTACCACAGTTTCGAATGACAGGAAGGAAATAATGTTACAGAAGATAAATCTATTTGAAATGCCTACTTCGCCTTCATGAAGGCTTTTTCTTTCTTCCTCTCAAACAGCCTCTTCTATAACGAAGTCCTTCCAGGTATCACAGAGAACTCCCCTGCAGTTGCAGTCGGTGGAAAAAGTCGAGTTTAGAAGGAAAACTTCGTATTCGTGTAGCAAATTAATTGCTCTGCGTGGTGGAGCTTCAAGTACGTTGCTTTTGCCTGCCATCATCTTACTTCAGGATGTTTCTTCCAGCTCGCCCATCCGATTATCGAAAGTGAATTCTTCAGGCGACTGGGGTTTATATTTGCCGTTGGACGAACAACTTTTTATCGATCACATTTCACCTGTGTTAAGCTGATGTTAGCGGCAGTAAGGTATCGTTAGTACGCGCTGTGTCATATAATTAGTTATAATTTGCCGTTTTGCATCCCTAATAAATAAGAGGAAAATGGTCGTTTCGGCCTTTCGGTAATCTACATACAACTCTCCCTCTGGTCGGATTTACGGGACGGCGGAAAATTGCGGTTAGAGAACCTGGTTAATAAACATTAAAATAGACCTGGGGCCACCCGAAAACGGACGTCGGTGTGGGGGACAGGGTCGTAAATAATAAATAAGCGAACCCTTGTCTCATTCACCGAGCCAGACTTACAGAATACACCGCAAATACGTTTTCAGGGCCTTTGCAAGATGGGGATAACAACTGAAAACAACTGAAAACAACAATAACGTTGATAATTCTGCAGCGTTACCCCCGTCTATACAGCAGAGGTGCGGAATAACCTTTGAGGGGGAAGTCACCTAAGCGGATCAAAATACGAATATAGCTGGAAAATGCTCATAACTGAGCATTCTTTGAGGAAATACCCAAGACGGGTACATAAGATGCTACAGCCTACAGCCTACGTAAGAAGGTGCTACAGCTGACAGCCCCGTTGCTGCCATACCGTTTTCCAGCATGAGTTATCAGGTTCAATCCTTAATCAAATTCGAGCTGACAGATTTCGCGACCTCCACAACATAATAAGATGGACTGATTCAAAATAAATCGCGTTGCTTCGCAAAAGTAGGTGCTCAAGAAAATAATTCCCCTTCGCTTTTTCAGTACTCGTCATTTCTTTTTCTTCGCGAGTTTATGACGCTATTAAGCACAAAGACACCCCCCCCCCCCTCATCCTACGACCAAACGATCTTACGACCCTCTCCCTTAGTCCCTCACAGCTGTAACGATAAAGTCGACGTTGGGAGTGGGAAAATCATCGTTCGAAGCGCCCATAAAGAAAAACAACCCCTTTCCAAGACCCCCGAAAAGTTGCTGTGAGAAAACCAACTTTTACCCCGTCCATGCCTCACTAAACCCCTCCATCCCTCACTACCGCCATCCAGTCTCCGAACAAAGAGGTTTTGCTTATGTCGTTGGAAGAAATGGCAAGCCAAAGTTCCCTTGATACAAAGCTTAGGTCAATGAACTCCGAGTTTCGCAACTTGTAATATCCCTCAAGTTTTGGGGTCTATTATAAGCTAGATATAAACAACCATTTGACAGGTAACAATAAAATGGTTATCCGCTGACTCTCTGGCCAGCAGTCTCACTTAAATTCCGAGGAAAACAGATAACAAAAAACGCATTCGCCTCACGAGTGCCAAAAACAACTGACAGTCAACATACACAATGTTATCTATTTTAACTGAACAATTGAGAATTCCGAATTCATCGGTGACAATAATAATCCCAAACGGTTAATCTCAATAGTGATAGTCCAAGGCTTCCACTGCTTACATTGGTGAACTCGTAAGCAGAACGGTTAAAACCGTTAACACGACACAATGTGTGTTGTTCCCGGTATTTTGGTTTATTATTTTCAATAATGAACCATTGGAATCGAGCATGAAAAAAAAATTCTAACCCCCCTTCAAATGTTGATGGTTTACGTTTCAAGGTATGTAGAATCCGAAAATGCAATAAAAAAATGTCTGTCTGTCCGCACTTCAGACATGCGAGACGCTTGGCGCGCTCTCAATTTGCGCTAATCCATTCGTTGATGGAAAAATAAGTAAATAAAATAATAAAATAAGTAAAAGGCAAACGCGCCTCAACATGCGCCTAGTCTACGCTTGATACCCGAATGGAAATTTCGATTGCAGCCGATTTTCTCCCTTCCAAAAGTGACCTCAAGGCTTCCGCTCCCTTGGTAAATTCAGAAGCCATACTAACTAAAGATCGTATGATGTATCTAACTATCATGATAGCGTTATCAGGTCAAATTATTATGACGCCACGACAGTACGATGTAGTGGATGTCAAAAGTAAGGTCATGTTTATTTTATTTATTTTTATTTTTAATTTTTATTTTTATTTTTATTTTTTAAATAAAAATTAATGTTTCTTTCTACTCTTTCTTTGCCTTTTATTCGTTCGTATACCATTCATCCGACTGCAATGAAACTTTGGTGAGCTGTTGTGCGCACGCCCACGAAGGTTTCTGTGTCCACCCTGATCAGCTGAGTGAGCTCTGAGATCAATTTCTTTCCTGTTCAACATACGAGGCTCAAATTTGGAATGAAAATGAATCCTCCATAGCTGTTGGGTTAAGATTACAGCGGGCCCCTGCCGTTATCCGCTGAGTGAGCTCTGAGGTTGGTTTTTCTCTGTTCACCTCACGAGGCTCAAATTTGGAATGAAGCTTCTGCGGGACTGCTTGGTAAGAACACATTCTTTCTCTGGTTGGCATCGCAACGCATGCCGAGTACAGCTAGTACAGTGTAAAAACATGATATAACAACATGATTAGTAGTGTTGCTGCCACCTATCATGTAAAAATGAGAAAAGATTACAACTTAGACCGCGCATATATGCAAAGAAATAAGTTCGTTTATGTTGGTTCTGGAACATGAAATGACGTTGTCGATGACGTCATAAGTATGTACGTCAAAGTATGCCGTTCTTAGAAGATATGACGTCACACTTCCTGTTCTTAGTCTGACATTCCCTCTCACTACATCCATAAAGAGTAGAAGCGTGTGTGTGTGTGTGTGTTTCTCAGTATTCTTGTCTCCGGTTTTTGACCATGAAGAGACACAGTTCGGGCTAGAAGAAGTGAGAAAACTCCCCGAGATCTTAACAAGTGTTTTTTCGTGTATTTTCTAGTCATAAACTAAGGTACCGACCTGTGATGTGACTACCTAGTCACATATAATATAAAAACCATGCCGTCTTGTTGTGTTCCTGGCTGTAAGGCTGGTTATGAAAAGGGTAAGCCAGAAGAAAGTATACATTTTTTCAAGCCACCCGGAAAATTGTTATCTGTGTGGAATCAGTAGATACCTACAACTACAATATTGTTGCAATTTGGAGTTAGATAGAGTGCTTTAAAAAACGATATTGTAAGTACCTAGACATAAGTTATTTACTCTTTTAAAAAAAAGTGGTTTCATGGAAATAAAACGAGTGATTACATGGAAATTCCGTTGAGAATAAGCACCCTCGTATCTCCTTTCTATTTGCAGGTTTAAGCTGCAACTGTGTAATTATTATTTCGGTGGGAGGAACGAAATAATTCGGGTTCATCGTGTAAAAAGTCCTCTTTAGTGTATGGCAAGACCTGGGCAATACCAGCGCTTAGCAACAGTGGCGCAGACTAGCGGCAGTTCCACTGTAACTGCAGGAGTTTTCTCACTTCTCCTTCTACTCGTTATGCTACATCCTTGCGTGGCTGCAGGTACATTTTTCTCAAGGATCAAGGTCCATCGATCGTAGATGTCCACTGCGAAACATCGCAGAGCTTTAGAAGTGGATATTCTTTGAAGATGGAGCTCAGGCCGGGGAGTTAACTCGCTATAAGGTATTTCAGGTATGGCAGTAACAGAGGGGCTGCTGGGGACCCTTCTGCCGAAGTAATCGAATTAGGTGCGCTTTCCACCGCAAGGAGCGCTGGCAGAGCTGCCATCCCGCGATTCTGCTTTCATGTTATTATACCCCGAAAATTCGTTTACATGTGCCCCCCCCCCCCCTCCTTCAACCATACCACCAGCTATATTTTCACTAGTCGAAACGCGAATTAGCTCTCGTTGTCAAAGGGAAATGAACGACCTACTCAATTAACTAAATTAAGCAGGGGAGGACCTCACTTTGTGGAGGTTTATATTCCAATATGCGTCGTTCTCGTTTAGTTAATTCAAATTTAATTGAATTACGAATTACGACTTAGCGTGGAACGCCGCATTTAACCTGAGGATAACAGGACTTTTGACAGCACCAATCGCCGTCTAGGAATCAGGATCGCACGGCTAATCATATAGGCACAGAGTCACATAGTGTTTCGCTTCACATTCATCATTACTAGGTACCTACCTCCTTCAAGGAAAAGGTATATCTCACGGCGGACCTAATTTACTAACACTAGTTAGTCTTCAATCAGTCATAACTAGTCTTAATAGACAGCTTAAAAACATTTTGTATCATTACACAGTCGCCCAAGTGGTTGAGACACTAGACCGCATCACTGGAATTTGGCATTTGCTAGATCAAAACTACTTGGCACCGATGGGCTATTTGCATGTGCTACAAAAGGGGTTTTATGTTATTTTTTAAATGAATGCAGATTCCATCCTGAGACTTGTGGTACCAACCGCACTGTCCTACGAAAAATATTTATTTTTATATGATTTTTCAAAATATTTCTGACGTCACAAAAGGCCGGGGGGGTCCCGTCCAGGAGAGAGAGATGCAATAACGTCAGAAGTTATGGACAATTTTAAAAATCATAGAAAAAGAACTACTTATCGTAGGACATTGCGGCTGGAGTCATAACCAGGATAGAATCTACTTTCATTTTAAAAATAAAATAAAATATACATGCAAATAGACCATTACTCTATAAATACACCAAGACTGTAGTCGATTATGTATCAAGCCACTGTCAATGAATTCCAACTATTCAAGTTATGATCAGCACTAGAATAGGCTAAATGATTTTCAATCAATTGGAAACAATAAAAATCGTCTCATCAATTGAATTCCCCATCAGTTTAAATAATTAGAAGTAAATAACGGACCAGAGCACATTTTAAATGTGCCTTCGGTTGTCTCATAACGGACAATAATTCTAACTGTGTTTATCAACAAGCCGTCCAAACCGATATAACTGACGCGGAATTACCTACCTGCAAATTCCCCCCCCCCCCCCCATTTTTTAATTCCTCTTTTACCCTTTCAATTAATTTAATGGACAACAGACGGTAATCACGACGGGTTTATTTTCGAAACAACCGACGCTGAAATTCGAAAAATGAATTTGATTCCGTAAAGCTGATGGGATGGAGGGGGCTCGGATTAAAGTCTGTTGAAGGCCCTGGACAAATATTGACGGCCGTTATAGAAGGCTCATCCTTTAGGTTCATTAGTGCCGAATCAGCTGCTGTGATCATCAGCAAGTGGCCCTCACCGTGGAAAAAGCGTTTTGTTTGTCCACAGAGTTAACTGACTGTTAAAACCACTTTTCCAACTCAGGAAGTAAGACCGCGGGGGGGGGGGGGGGGGGGGGGGGGGGGGGGGGGGGGGGGGGGGGGGGGGGGGGGGGGGGGGGAGTTATTTCAAACGCTCAACTAATCAAACCGATCTCCTCTCGCTCTTTCCTCTAGGCCCGACTCTTTCCTATTGATTATTTTCCAATCGGGATTCAAAACATTCCTCCCAGAATTAGCTAAGTGTCTAATTACACTATTCCGTGGTACCCCTCAGCCGCGATACCACTCAGATAATTCCTACTTATAAATATAGATTCAAACAGTAAACGAGTAGAAAGACGAGCTGTGCGACGCCCCGGGAAAAAGACCAGAAGGGTCCCCACCATCGCACTCCCAACGACTCTCAACTACCGTTGACAGGCGAGGGACGAGGGGGAGGCGCCTTTATAATGCGCCGACTCACCCAGCTCTTCATTCGGCTAACCGCACTCCTACCTACGACCTCACTCTCATTCACCTTGCGCCCTCTCACACTCAAACTCTCTCTCTCGCTCCTACCCTTTCGCCTCCCATCGCACCTGCTGTGGTGGTAACCGGGGGATGCTTCCTCCTCTAAGACTCGCTGTGGTGATAACCTCGGGATGCCCCTTTCTCTAGCAATCACTGTGGTGATAGCGATGGGGTGCTGGAACCCTTCTCCCTTGGCGTCTGCTGTGGTGATAACCGCGGGACGCCTCTTCCTCTAACGCCTGCTGTGGTGATAACCGCAGGGCGTTAGCCATCCGAAAAGACTCCTAAGGAGCACATCCGCATGGATAACGGATTTATACCGTTTGATTCACGATCATGTTGACGAAGCTTTTTGGTGCACACGAATGGCTGGTCGTACTATGCTCCGGGTGGTCTCAAAATTTTTTTTAGCTCAAGACAAATTTAATAACGTAAAAAAACCATACCCTTCCCTAGAAAGTTTTGGAGCTAAGGCGTTCTGAAATTTTCAACTCCTATTTTTAACCCCTTAGAGATTAATGACAGTAACGCCGAGCTTCGAGGACCAACTAGACCCCAAACGGAACCTATAACCGAGTTTCATCATTTTTTTTTTCATGGTAACTAAGAAAAGTGGCCAGTACGGTGCACGGCGGACAGACAGACATTTTTTTATTGCATTTTCGGATTCTACATACCTTGAAACGTAAACCATCAAATTTTAAGGGGAGTGGGGGTTAAAATTTTTTTTTTCTTGCTCGATTCCAATGGTTCATTATTGAAAATAATAAACCAAAATTCAAAAATGCACATGTCTACTGAAGGGTCGATTCATTAAGTTTTAGCTTCAAAAATTCGCTGAAAATATGAAGTTATTGAGGGGGGGGGGGGGGGGTAGCTTAAAAAGAGAAAAAATCTCCAGGAAGAGAGGAAAAAGTATCGCCATCCCGCGGTCAATCCGATACGAGTTTCACAGCGTATAGACCCAGTTTGGGAAAACATCCGAGGAATCCAATCTTTGTAAATCTTCGTCGCCGAGTTTTTCCAAAGGATTTGGCTCTCGAGTTCCTTTTCCCAGGGCTGACAATACCAATCCGACTCAGCCCCCTCCAGGAATTCTCGTATTTCGTTTGTCCCGCGTGTTATGTGCCCGAGTTTATTGTGTCCGGCGTTTTCGGGTCTTGACACCTGAAATTAGGTTTTTCGGACTGGACGCAATCCCCCCACCAGAGGTTTTCGATTAGAAACGAGTAAACGGCGCGGAGGGGGAGGTCTTCAAAGGGACGTCAGGTTCGTATTTAACCTCAGTCTTGACAGGTCCACAGGGCCCAATACACGCCAGTGCCAATATCAATGAAATGAAAAGTTGAGTTACAGCTAGTGTATCGTCTAAAGGTATTTTCCACGTCAATAAGGTGTTCCAGTTTTCTACTCTGCTGGAGCAGGTAATACTGAAAATTCAGTCTGATTGCTTCCTGGCTCATTTCACGGGAATATAATTTGAAATTGGGAGCATCCATGAGGTACATGAGGTTATGATAAGAGATAAACGTCAGCCAATTCGAGTAGGCGGTACAGCTTCCTCACTTGAACCACATGAACGTATAGAATAGTTGGGCAGGTTCGTTATGATACGGGACCATCTGCGATCCAACCCGCGTGTTCCCTCAAAATTTCATCTCTCTACGATTATATTCGTTAAAAGGAAACGGTCAACATTTCAGTATCGCGCATGCGCAGACAAATTAAGTACTTACTATTCCAATGAAATTCACATGGAACTATCGAAGTAGGTATTATTCCTGATCGTCCCTCCTAATTTGAACTCATTTCAACGACATTTAAGGTAGCTATGGGCGTTTCAAGTATTTCACGTTTGCCCATGCGCAGACGAAACGAGTTCCATGATTTTGAAATGGGACCATCCAACTCGCGTGTACCCTCAAAATTTCAGCTCTCTACGACTGTTTTTTGCGTAGTTAGAAGGGTTACAAAGAAATGGCCAACACCATGTTCGCGCATACGTAGACAAAAGTTACAGTACGATTCCAGTGAAATTCATGCGGAACTATCAAAGGATTATTCCTGATCGACTCCAAATCTGAACTCATTTTAACGATATTTAAGGTAGTTATGGGCGTTTCAAGTATGTCACGTGTGCACATGCGCTGACGAAACGATTTCCATGAATTCAAAAAGGGACCACCTGCGATCCAACCCTCGTGGACCCTCACAATTTCAGCTCTCTGCGACTGTTTTTCGCGTAGTTAGAAGCGTTACAAGAAAATGGTCAACATTTCATGTTCGCGCATGCGCAGACAGTTATGTTATGATTCCAATGAAATTCATTGCGTACTATCAAAGCATGATTCCTGATCGACCCTCCAAGTTTGAACTCATTTCAACGATATTTAGGGTAGTTACGGGTGTTTCAAGTATTTCACGTTGGCGCATGCGCAGACGAAAGTTACGGTACTTTTTTAATGATTTTGGTATAGGACCATCTGCGACCCAACCCGCACCTTCATAACTCAATAAATCGAAGTGTAGTGACTGAGTACTTCAATGCCGAAATAAATTCCCTTTTTCTTCGATCGATTCTGCTTTGGGGCGTTTTATTGGGTTTTAATGGATTATGCGCTCACAAGTTGTCCGAGTTGGGGTACACACCAATACGAGGCAGCCGCACGGTCAGGCCGAGGCGAGGCGAGTATACCTGCCCGTGTGGACGTGTTGCCGAGGCGAGACAAAGTACATTCCGGCTTTCGACCGGGACCTACGAGACCAAGGCCGGACATTGAGGTGGGATCGAGGCTGGTGACTCATGCTGGAGGACCTCCATAAGAAATGCATAGAGGCGAGCGGTTTTCGCTCGCTAATTATCAATTCCCTAAAGACCTGTTGAACATACTACTTTGCAAATGTTACTGTGATGTTATTATAGGTCACTGTTTGTGGCTATGGCAAAAAAGTGATTTTTTTTAGGTCCAATAGTTGGAAAATACGAAAAAAGACATTAGCGTTATTATTGCAGCTTGAGATGTCCTCCTCCCTGGAAATATAATGACGATGCACGGACAATATGTGGCACGTCTACTGGATTTATTGCCCCATAATAATTGTGTTAGAGGTTCTCACGTCTAGTGGGTCCCGGTTCGCACCATCCCGGTAATACCTTGAGTGATGCGGTTGCATATACCTACATTGTCATGAATAAAATTGTAAGTAATGTTTCGTTTGAGGAGGAATTCTCAAGTATGGTAGAAAAACAAAAATTGACCCACACAGTAATTGCAATGAACTGCCTCAGCTTTGATGAACTCGTCGACCAAGATCAATGTGACATGGGACACAGCTACCTCATAGCCACAAAACATGATAGTCTCAGTAACTGTCAAAATATTATTAAATAATTATTCTAAAAAGAAGAGATTCGCACCCTCCATTAATCGAATATTCGATTCAGTTAGTAGCTATTAACATTATTCTTGTAAATATATTTCTTCCTGTAAATAATCGTGTAAATAGTATTTTAATAGTCTTAGTCTTTTAAATTTTTCTTCTACTGAATTAAAAAGTTTTAGAATCGTATCTATTGTTGAATGCATTCACCTTGTACCCCACACAGTGTTTTTTTAACTTTCTGAAACCTTTTTTTTTTGCATTTTAATAAGTTGGGAGATAGAAAAGATATCCTAGATTCAGATACTGAAGGACCGATTGAGGAAAAATGATTACGAAGCTCATAATTAGCTATTTATTCGGCGAGCAGCATGCCGCTCAATGCATTTTCAATGGGAAAGGGCCACCAACGCCGATGTCCGGCCTAGGTCTCGTAGGTCCCGCTTCGACACGTGGGGTGTCGGTACTTCAAAGAAATTCGAGTTGGCGAATGGACAGGTGCTGCCTCGTTAGGCTGGGTTCACACTTACGATTCCAGAAGCCGATTCGGGAATCGTACTTCCAGGCGCTTCCAAGTCCCGTCCTTTCACACAGGCGATTCTCCCACCAGCTACTCTGCCATCTCCCTCCACCTGCAAGCAGGGCCGGGGAGTCCCTTTACAGGACTAGATCATTTCTCCATTGGATTCAGATTGTGGCTGATCGAAATCAAGTATGGACGAATTAGAAGTAGCGAGTTTTTGGCTTTTAAACAAAAGACGTGAAAAACGGCATCGAAATCGTAGTATGTGGATGCATCCTATAAACCAAACTCGTACTCAGAACGGTTCATTTTGGTTTATTATTTTCAATAATGAACCATTGGAATCGAGCATGAAAAAAAAATTCTTACCCCCCCTCAAAATTTGATGGTTTACGTTTCAAGGTATGTAGAATCCAAAACTGCAATAAAAATATTTCTGTCTGTCCGCCGTACGCCGTACGCCCTACGGGCCACTTTTCTTAGTTACCATGAAAGAAAATTGATGAAATTCGGGTTATAGGTTCCGTTCGGCGTCTAGTTGGTCCTCGAAGCTCGACGTTACTGTGAGTCATCTCTAAGGGGTTCAAAATAGGGGTTGAAATTTTCAAAACGCCTATACCATTTTTTTACGCAAATATTTTTACGGTTTTAAATAGTTCTTGAACTTGCGAGTTTTTTAAGACCATCCGGAGCATCGTACGTCCAGCCGTTCGTTCACAGTAAGGCCCCGAAGTTTGCACCGACAGGCATTTTCGACTCCAGTGTGAATGAAATTGTATACAATTCAAACCAAATCTCGTAACCAGAGACGCG
Organism: Leptopterna dolabrata; assembly: GCA_954871275.1. Lineage (NCBI taxonomy): Eukaryota > Metazoa > Arthropoda > Insecta > Hemiptera > Miridae > Leptopterna > Leptopterna dolabrata. The sequence goes on from OX940988.1 coordinate 26,691,030, forward strand.
CCCACAATAGGAATTTGTGAATACGGCCAATCATTGGTAGGGATCACCTGATTATATTGGCGGAGTATGAAGTCGAGTTGGTTGTTCTGTGATATTATTTCATTTGAAAAATGATGGCTCTTTTGGAGTTTGTTGGTAGGTAGTGAAACTTGAACAAACGTTGAAGTATTATTGATGGGTAAATTATTACTACGGTAAATCATTACTCAACGGTAAATTATTACACAACGGTTCATTATACCATCTACGTAGAAGGGGCTGGAGTTTGTTGGTAGGTACTTTTGCAACTTTTTTCACTCCTCATCAACAATTTCTTTTCAGAACTTCATTATGTGTGTTTCTTTTTGTTAGGTACTGTTTGTCATCGGCAGAATTATTTTAGCAACATTTAACTCGTGATTTAGGTAGGTACCTAGTAACGAGTACGGGGTTAGGTACTAACCTACGGAGTGTCTGCGATCTACATAATATGCATATAATAGAATAGTACATATCATATTATATAGACGGGTTATCTATACATAGAGCTGTGATCTGTAACAGAAGGGTATTCTATACAAAATAATAAACCGTTGTGCAGGGATTTGCAGCGTTTTTTCATACTATTCTCAGTAAACTTGAACAAGGTGCTCAAAACTGTTTTAATTTTTTCCGAATGGCGCGGTCTTCGTTTGACGAACTTTTGAGGAAAGTGCATGACTCAATTAAGTCTGATATTTATATGCGAGACAGCATTACACCAAAAGAACGGCTCGCACCAGACATTTTTGTTTATTTTCAAAATATTTGGATTTTAAAACAGAACAAAATACAGATCTTCACACAAACACGAATTTCGTTCCAAGTGAAGTGCTCACCTCCTGGAATGTTGAAAGTAGGAAGGGACACGGTTGGGAACAAGAATCGGCTTTGGGAATCCCAAGTCTGAACGGTCAAGTGCCCTTCCTAAAGAGTTCCGACGCTCGCTTTTCAAAACAGAATCAAGCGCTCGAAGGGGACAGGCCACTGTTTTTCGAGCGCCTGGCTTCCAGGCTACGGGAATTCGCAGTTTGAAGTGTCCCAATAACACAATGAAACTTCTGAAGCTTGGATTCCGGAATCGGCTTCTAGAATCGCAAGTGTGAACCCGGCCTTAGGTGCCTCGTTCAGTAAATGCAAGAATTGTGCGAGTGTACTGGTGTATGTACACCTTAAGGAAAACGGAAGGGGATCAGGTGCAAATCACTCGCGAACTTGCCTCTACAACGAAGGAGGCGATTTGTAATTTAATTTTACCGATTGAGTCGTCCGCTTACGTTGCATTCGTTTACATTTTGCACACTCACGCATTTGCATTTTTGGTCACAGCCTCTGGCGCCTTCAACTTGTCGTATAGGCAACACACTGAGGGTCTCAAAGCCCCGTCATGGCACAGTGGGCTACATAACCAATCAAGCGGGACGAAAACAGTAGATATTAATTTCACCATAACAGCTGTCAATTTCTAATTTTATGTACCTAGTTGAAATGTAGAGAATAAGGTACCGTTTATTAAATAATAATTTAAAGGTCAATCGTGTTTGAACAAGTTTTGAAAAACAGGATTACGCTATTCTCATTTATTTGCTCATTTAAGTGCGAAAGATGGGAGCGCCTCCGTGGAGTTTTGGTAGCAGAGGTTGGACCAATCGACCCTGACACTGTAGTCGGGAAAATGATTGAGACTGTAGCCAAATGGGATGCAGTCGTGAAATTTATAGTGACTGTACTCAAGACGAAGGAGCTGAATAGGGAGTGGGAAGAAGAGTAAACCTTCCCCCATATAGAAGAGATGAAGAGAAGAGAGGCCCATAGAAGGCAATGACGTGACTATCCCGAAGTATTACCAAACAGGAAGTTCCGGAATTGTCACAATAATAGAAGACAGAGGGTGTTTTAGTCGGTATGCCTAAAGAAGGAGAGGCCGACACGAAGGGCGAGCATCGACTCGCTGTCAGTACGCAAAGTATTCCACCTACCTCTTTAACAAAAAAAATTCTCATTTATTTGAGGAAAGAGTTTGGCGATGGTCCATCAGGTCAAGTAAATAAAACATTATCCTACGCAATAAATAACTAATTTGGACCTTTACCCGAACCAGTAGAGGCTTAACTGTTACCAGTTTAAGCTAAGCATCACTTCCTCAAAATCACAATGGGTGAAAAAGTTGTGAAGGGCCACAAAAATTCTTCAATTGTTATCAACAGTAAAGTGAACTGTTACAAAAATCAGGCAATCTCTGGAAATTATGCGAAAATGGTGATTGTTTCTAGATAGATTGCCAAATTTAACCTTTTCACTCGTACCTTAATTATTATGTTTTTTATGAAATTGAGGAATGAATAGATGTAAATAAATAAATAAGTAATGTAAATCAGTTTTATAATTAATTATTAATTTAAAATAAATTTCTTATTATTATAAAAACAAAGTTTTTTCCAGGTAGATTGCCAAATTTACCATTTTACTTTAATTATTGTGTTTTTCTATAACTAACACGACGTTATGACTGTGGTGTGATTCCCAGATTATAGTGTGTTTAAGCTAAACCAGGGCTTAGAATCTTAAGTTCTAAGCCCTTAATTTTGTCCAACGATGTTGTCCCGCTAGACTGGTCACTGCGCGGCGGCCGAGTTCTCCGAGGCGCTCGATATTTCATCCCAAACAGCGTCATAAACGTGAAACAAACATGGGACACAGGGGCCGAGGGATATACGGATAGCTGTTATACTGAAGCTGACTGAGGGGGCTCCGAAGTCCTAACAATTCACATGAATACTTGAGGGGGCCAAGTGGCCCCCCAAGGGCGCAAGTCGGGCCCCACCGCCCTCCCTCGTCGTATCCTTCACCTAGAATTACCCTATAAACAAAACGTACAGCCTCGTAAATAATATTGTAATCTTATCAAAACGGTTGTGGAAGGGGAGGAGGAGCCTACGGCATTCTCGCCCTCCGCTCCCAGTATCGTTTTGTTCATCGTATACATGTTACACCCGAAGATAATGGCTATAATTTTCACGGTGGGGCCTATAACATTCAGGTGGTATTATCATGGAGGGTAGCGATGATAATTATTAGTCCGCATCAGCATCAAATATCGAAGGACAGGGTCGTGGTTCCCGTCAAATCTCTACAATAACCACTCCTATGTAATATTGAAAGATTTAACCAAATAAACGAAGGGAACGACTAGCTGAGAAGGAGAAGCGGCCCTTCCATCAACTGCCATCGCCCTTCCACGGCCATAACGGCCGATTGTGGATGAAGGACGGGTGGAAAGGGCCCTTTATAAGCGGCCCTTCTAGCCCAGCTCGTCATTCGACCGATCACTCTCCGACTTGCGACTTCTCTCTCCTACTCTTCTCCTGCGCTTGCTGTGGTACATCCGCGGGGCTCCTTCCTCTCTCTCATCTAGCATTTGCTGTGGTTCATCCGCAGGGTGCTAGCAAAAGACTCCTAAGGAGCGCCTAATACTCACACTGTGGTAAATCCGCGGGGTATTAGCTACCTTCCTCCCTTTCCTCTAGCAATCACTGTGGTTCATCCGCAGGGTGCTAGCAAAAGACTCCTAAGGAGCGCCTAATACTCACACTGTGGTAAATCCGCGGGGTATTAGCTACCTTCCTCCCTTTCCTCTAGCAATCACTGTGGTTCATCCGCAGGGTGCTAGCAAAAGACTCCTAAGGAGCGCCTAATACTCACACTGTGGTAAATCCGCGGGGTATTAGCTACCTTCCTCCCTTTCCTCTAGCAATCACTGTGGTTCATCCGCAGGGTGCTAGCAAAAGACTCCTAAGGAGCGCCTAATACTCACACTGTGGTAAATCCGCGGGGTATTAGCTACCTTCCTCCCTTTCCTCTAGCAATCACTGTGGTTCATCCGCAGGGTGCTAGCAAAAGACTCCTAAGGAGCGCCTAATACTCACACTGTGGTAAATCCGCGGGGTATTAGCTACCTTCCTCCCTTTCCTCTAGCAATCACTGTGGTGTCCTCCGTGGGGTGCTAGCAAAAGACTCCTAAGGAGCAACTAATACTCGCTGTGGTTCATCCGCGGGGTCCTATTAAAAGTATCCTAAGGAGCGCCTAATACTCGCTGTGGTACATCCGCGGGGTATTAGCTTCCTACCCATCCAATCCTACCCTACCGTTAGAGAACACCACAGATATTATTCACCAATCAGCAGTTATACTTGTGCCTTCTGTGCTGAATCAGCCTGATAATGTACAAGTATGCTGACCTCATATATTATCAATCAACCTTTACGTTACAGAGTGTCCTGTTCCTGGGGGAGAATGAGCCCTTTAGAGCTTCCTGTAAAGTGTGTTCAACTGGTAAACCCCCGTATTAATTCCAAATTTGTGCATCTCGTAAAAAGGAAGTTAACGCGAAATAAGTAACTTTTCATTACAAATTTGTGTTCTACGCTAAATTTTACTCACATTTTTGCGTCTCAAGCTAGGACTACAAAACACAAAGTTTCATTGTTGGAGTGTGTTGGATGCACTGATGGAAAGTAGTGGTGGAACTTCTAACGAGGAAGGTAACTTCGCCGTTCAAGTGGCAACACAGCCTACCCACATTTTGGCATTACAAAATGAGGTTTTGACACATTCAGATACAAATTTGAGCGCCCGACAGGATAAAATAGCCAATTTTGAGCTGCCAATAACTGTTAGCGCTAAAATGACAACACCACTTAATCAACTTTGATTTATTATTTTCAATAATGAACCTTTGGAATCGAGCATGGAAAATTTTTTTAATCCCCTCCTCCTCCCACCTCTCAAAATTTGATGGTTTCCGTTTCAAGGTATGCAGAATCCGAAATGGAATAAACCAATTTCTGTCCGTCCGCCGTACGGCCACTTCGCACTTTTCTTAGTTACCATGAACCAAAATTGATGAAATTTGGTTTTTAGGTCTCGTTTGGGGGTCTAGCAGGTCAGCGAAGCTCGGCGCTACTGTCAGTCATCTCATGAAAAATCGGGGCTGAAATGTTCAGAACGCCGTAGCTCGAAAACTTTCAATAGAAGGGTGTGGTTTTTTTAACAGTTTTAAATTCATCATGAACTAAAGAATTTTTTGAGACCACCCGGAGCATCTGCACCGAAACGCTTCGTCAACATGATCGTATAGATCCGGCCCAGATATCACTGCTACGGAGCACCTGATTATAATCACGGATGGCTGTGTGAAGTCGAGTTGGTGCTCTGAGATATTATTTCAATTGAAAAATTATGTACCTTTTGGACTTTGTTGATACGCACTTTCGCAACATGAACAAACGTTATGCTTCATGAATAACAACAAATAATTAATGATCGAATTAATGAATCCCGCACATTTTTATGAAATGCAATTCCCGGGCTGACTCCAATACTCAATTTAGGGCTTCCCTGGGGGAGAGTACGAGGGTAGGTGTTGACCACAGAAAACAGTGATCTACGCAGATCTATAAGGTGAATCATTACACAACGGTTCATTATTTACCTCATGTTCCACTGATAACAATAAATAATTAATGATCGAATTATTGAATCCCGAGCATTTTTATGAAACAGTAATTCCCGGGCCGGCTCCGCTACTCCATTTAGGGCTTCTACGCAGTGATCTACGCAGAAGGGGCATCTATACAGATAAACTGTTACACAAAGGTTTATTATTTATCTTATGCTTCATGAATAACTACAAATATTTAATTATTGAATTATTGAATCCCCCGCATTTTTATGAAACTTTAATTCCCGGGCCGGCTACACTACTCGATTTAAGGCTTTCCTGGTGGGAGCACGAGGGTGGGTATTGAACACAGAAAAAACAGCGGTCTACGCAGAAGGGGCATCTATACGGGTAAATAATAATAAATATTAAACCGGTGCGTAATATTTGCAGGGTTTTTTGTCTTTGAGTAAGATGGAGGGAAATCGCCTAATGGTTCAAGCATCCAACGATTCGAGCCGCCATAGCAACCAATCGGAAAACCCCATCGCGAACAAGCCAACTATGGAAACCTGTTTGAAACTGTGGACTTGAAATTGACTTCGAAATTTCCTCAGACTTCTCCACGTTTGTTCTTGAGCCCACAGATTTCTTCATCCGCCATCTTTGACTTCCTTCAAGCGCCATCGCTGTGGAGCGTAAGAAATTCTCCAAAACCCGACAGAGGCCATTTCAGCCACGTTGAAAGGACGGTTGGCCCGGGTCCCTCTCTTATTTACACTCAAAGACCCTACCGGTTTCGATAAAATTTCATTGGCCGCTTCCCAGTCCGCCGAGCACACAGCGGTCCGCCTCGAACCTCATATTCCCCTCTTCCCTCACATTACACGAATATCACTCGAAAAATTCCCCTATCTCTAGCGTTACGCCTCGCAGCTTTTTCAACCACCGCATCCGAATAAATTTAAACTAATTCCAAAATAATACTCCCTCCCCCTCCTCCTCACCATTACAACACCACAAGCCAAAAAGTTGGATATCTATTATTCCCTCTCTGAAACACAAGTTGTGGACCCGGGTCAATAACATCTCGTGCTTCGCCCCCCTTCCACACTAATGTCCCATGCACTTTAATGCCCCCTACACAAACCCCCAAGCAGTCCATTATTTGGGTTTAACCGCTCGGAAAAAGTCATTTACTGTAAAATTACTTTTTAAAAGTTCGATTACTAAGCTGCCGAAGCTTTTTCCCTCTTTCTTTTCAACCCCTGAGGTCCACGTATATTTTCCACGGTGTTTTTGCAGTATTGGTTCCGTGATTCGAAATGGAGTTGCCAGCTCGTCCGTGAAGAGTATCCAGACAGGAAGGCTGTGTCATCGGTTTTTCTCTTCATTTTTTTTTTGTTTTGTTCCACGTCGTCCCATTGCTATATATGAAGTCTCTCATTTCGTGATTGGTCTCTCTCGATCCGTGATCCGAATCATCGAAACATCCAGCGAATCGGACGTTTACAAAGGGGGAAACCTCCGGATGTAGCTCGGAATCCGCAGTTCATTTCGGTGTATAATCAATGCGCATTCATCAGATTGTATGAATAAGGTGGATGCGAAAAGCGACTTCAAAGGGGGGGGGGGGAGGGGGGGAGAGAGTGAATTTGTGAAGAGTGAACTTTGTCAGGCTAACCCGTCGAGCCTGGGTTATAAAATCCTTTTTTAAAAAATTTGGTCGTACGCCTCTCTGGATCGCTAAAATCGGTAAAGTGGTATTTCAATACCCACATTCAAGGTACCTATTTAAAATAAATTAATTTACACTAAACAACATGAAATACACAGTAAATGTCAGCCGTGCATTACAGTATATTACACTACGTACAGCTAGCTAAAGCATGTAAATATTGTTGTTTTCCAATTATTTTAACAAACTTTTTAACAAGCAACTTTATTTTTTTTTAAATCCTAATGATAATGTTCATCAAATTTTGAATTAACAAGGTTTTTCATAATATATTCAATGCGTTTCATTTTGAATTAAACGGCGAAAATTAAATTTCATTTAAAAAAACAATGAATTTCACTGATAAATCTTTGGAAAAATCTTGATTTAGTTACGGAAACGTTTAATTCGAGTGTAAACTCAAGGTTATAATATATATGAATCAGGTTAACGATTAAGATGGATGCGAAAAGCGACTTCGAAGGGGGGAAAAGAGTGAATTTGGTTTGTCAGGCTAACCCGTTGAGCCTGGGTTATAAATCCTTTTAAAAAATCCAGTCGTACACCTCTCTGGATCTCTGAAATCGGTAAAGTGGAATTTCAGTACCCACATTCCAGGTACCTGTGTAAAATAAATTAATTTACACTGGACAACATGAAATACACAGTAAATGTCAGTCGTGCATTAGACTACATTACATTATATACAGCTAGCTAAGGCATGTAAAGATTGTTGATTGTTTTCCAATTATTTTAACAAACTTTTTAACTAGCAACTTTCTAAAAAAAATTAAATTATAATGTTCAACGAATTTTCAATTAACAAGGCTTTTCATAACATATTCAATATGTTACATTTTGAATTAAACGGCGAACATTAAATTTCGTTTAAAAAACATTGAATTTGACTGATAAATCTTTGGAATAATCTTGATTTTTAAACAGGTACGTTTAATTCGAGTGTAAAATCAAGGTTATAATATATATGAATCGGGTTAAAGAATAAGATGGATGCGAAAAGCGACTTCATGGGGGGGGGGGGGAGGAATTTGGTTTGTCAGGCTAACCCGTAGAGCCTGGGTTATAAATCCTTTTAAAAAATCCAGTCGTACACCTCTCTGGATCTCTTAAATCGGTAAAGTGGAATTTCAGTACCCACATTCCAGGTACCCATGTAAAATAAATTAATTTACACTAAACAACATAAATTCACAGTAAATGTCATTCGTGCATTAGACTACATTACATTATATACAGCTAGCTAAGGCATGTAAAGATTTTTGGTTGTTTTCCAATAATTATTTTAACGAACTATTTAATTAGCAACTTTTTAAAACAATTTATTCACAAAGTTCCCTCAGGGATTGTTGTGGGGAATAATTATTCTTGTTTGTGTGTCTGCTGTGATGTGAGGAGGAGTGTTGTAAATGGTAAATGGTTTTAAAAGACATTTTAAATTATAATGTTCAACAAATTTTTGTGTTGACTTTTGTTTGAATTATAGTGTTGCCTGTGATTAAAGAGTGAAGAATTCGGGGTTGTAACGAAGGTTCAGCTCCCAAAATCCATTTTTTATGAGTGAAAATCCTGAAACCTGGAACTGTCTGAAATCACCGTACATTTGTATACACTACAAGTACAGTAGAAGTCGCTTAGTAGAAAAGCGGTTAAAGGAATAAGTCGGAATAAAGGATAGAAAACAGTCGTGTGCCGATAGGCAGCATGTAAACACACAGTGAATTGGCCTATTACAGTGATCAAAAGGTCGGTTATAGTGATCGGTTTTTGAGTTTTTGGGTGTTAAAAGTCGGCAAAATAGCTGAAATCTCCGAAAAATTGTATATATGTGTTCACCAAATTGAAAGGTGACCCAAAACGGAAGATAACTACCTAACGGTTTTAATGAAGAGTTCCTCAACAACAACAAATCAATCAAAATTAGGTCAATTCTCGGTGTCACAATTCGCCAATACCGGTAAAAATTGCTAAAATCACCACAAATTATATATTATATTATACAGTAGAAGTCACTTATAGAGATCGGTCGCGTATAGTGATCGTTTCCAGTCGGTCCCAATTCGATCACTATAAGCGACTTCTACTGTAGTATCAAAAGGTGAATCAAGACAACTGAATGACACTATCAATGATCAAAGATAATTTTTCAAAAATAGGAGAATAATTCGTGTTTTTGGGGGGACCAAAATTGGTGGAAATAGTCAGAAACAGCTAATTCAATTATTTCACATTAAAGAAACAATAAATGAACAGCCAACATTTCTGTAGGTATGTCCAATAGAATAATAAACCCATGTGACAAGGACTTTGCAGCGTTTTATGACTTGTAAGCTGCATGTTTTCTGGGGGCAAACCCCTCATATATTTGCTACGACAAAATGCTTTGTTGTTGCTGTTAATTATAACGAGAGGTAGGGGAGGGGTGGGTGCCGAAGGGCGGAAGGGTCGGGGGGGAAGGGCGGGGTGCCGAAGGGCGGGGGGGGGGATGGCCGATAATTCGAAAAGGTGTCAGATTACGATGGGTTGAAAAGGGATAACCGAATGGATGGGGAGGGAGGGGGGGGGGGTTGATCGGGCAGAGGATAGGAATTTTCGGGATCGGGTGAAGGGTTGGAACTGTCGGGGGGGGGGGGGGGGTCCTAACGCCTTTCGAATAAGCCCCCCCCCCCCCCCCCACGACAAGACACGTCCCATCAATAGGAAAAGGTGGGGATGGAGTTGATTGGCCCGGGTGGGTTACGGGTCGAGGCTTATCCCTTTACATTGATGAGGGGGGACCCCCTTCTTCCCGCACCATCCATCCCCCCCCCCCCGTTCACCGGCCTTCCGTGCACCTCCCCGCACCCTTCCGCCCCACCTGATCACAGCCTTCTGTCCTCCTCCAGCCACCGTTCAAATCCACTTTGAGGACAATCCCGAGGACGCTCTCAAGGATGAAGGTGCGAAGAGGCGAGAGGGTGGAGGGGGATCAATTTCCCGATATCCCCTTCACAGGCCACCCAACCCATGGTGGAGTCCGTTTTTTGGGTCTCAAAAAAAAGCTCGTGGGAAGGGGGGGGGGGGGGGACAAAAATTTGTTGAAATGGAGTAAGAAAAAAGGGTTTGTGGAGGGAAGAGTTGAAAAAAAATGGTTGAAAATGGAGTTGGAAAGGGGGGTTTTGGAGGGAGAGGTGGAAAAAATTGGATGAAAATGGAGTTAGAAAAGAGGGTTTTGGAGGGAGATATGAAAAAATTGGTCGGAAATGGAGAGTTGAAAAAAATTGGTTGAAAATGGAGTTAGAAAGGGGGGTTTTGGAGGGAGAGATGGAAAAAATTGGATGAAAATTGAGTTAGAAAAGAGGGTTTTGGAGGGAGATATGAACAATTGGTCGGAGATGGAGAGTTGAAAAAAATTGGTTGAAAATGGAGTTAGAAAGGGGGTTTTTGGAGGGAAGAGTGGAAAAAAATGGTTGAAAATGGAGTTGGAAAGGGGGAATTTGGAGGGAGATATGAAAAAATTGGTCGGAAATCGAGAGTTGCAAAAAACTGGTTGAAAATGGAGTTGGATTGGAACAGGGGGTTTTGGGGGGGCAGAGATGAAAAAATTTGATAAAATGGCGTTAGAAAGAGGAATTTGAAGGAGGGGAGTAGAAAAAATTGGTTGGAAATGGAGTAGGAGAAAAGTGGGTTTTGGAGGGAGAGTTGAAAAAATTGGTTGAAAATGGTGTTAGAAAGAGGGGGTTTTGGAGGGAGAGTTGAAAAATTGGTTTGAAAGTGGAGTTAGAAAGGGGGGTTTTGGAGGAAGAGTTGAAAAATTGGTTGAAAATGGAGGTAGAAAAGGGGGTTTTGGAGGGGGGATTCTATCGTGTACTGATGATGGTGTAACAACCGAAACCGGTCTAATGTTTGTTAGTTTACGTGGAAATAGACTATTTCTATTTTTATCCTGTAGTTTTTTGGAGGGAGAGTTGAAAAAATTGGTTGAAAATGGAGTTAGAAAGAGGTTGGAGGGAAGAGTTGAAAAAAAATGGTTGAAAATGGAGGTGGAAAGGAGGGTTTTGGGGGGAGAGTTGAAAAAAATTGGTTGAAAATGGCGGTAGAAAGGGGGAGTTTTGGAGGGAGAGTTGAAAAAATTGGTTGAAAATGGAGATAGAAAAGGCGATTTTGGACGAATAAATGAAAACAATTGGTTGAAAATTGAGGTTTTGGAGAGGGAATTGGAAAACAAGTGGTTAAAAATCGAGTTAAAAACACTGCGTATTATTACGCAAGGGTTTGTTTGTGTACATCACTGCTTTCTGTGGTCAATACCTACCCTCGTTCTGTAATTCACAGAGGACCATGTGGGGGCCTTTGCGTGTGGAAGAATGTGAGGGAGTTCTGCGTGTGGCGAATTAAAATGAACTTTTGATAAATCGAGCTATTTTAGCCATTTTAAGCGATTTGTGACAGGCAGCTATTCAAATTTGACCCACTTCAATGCAGAAAACAATATTTGTGAGAAATGGAACGGACTTCTTCTTTCTCGAACCGCCAGTCGCATTGGTGTTGGTGATTTCATATAATTTATTGTTTGGTTATTTTGAGCGTTTTTTTGGCCCTCAAAAACTCATATTTGATCCACGTTTTGTTTTCGAAAACCCCTCTTCTTTCCGTCAGTCAATACAAACATAATTTGACGAGCGAATTAAGCGAAATTTGACATTATTTGGTAACCACGGTCAGATATCATCTGATTTGATGGATATGGTCTGAAATCAGAAAAGAATCAAAATTTTATTTATAAACGCTGCAAATTATTACACAACGGTTTATCCATTACATCTCTAGATGCTCCTTCTGCGTAGATCACTGTCTGTTGTGGTCAGGAAAGCCTCCCTCAGGAAAGCCCTAAATCGAGTACGGACAGAAATTTTTTGACATTTTATGTCTTTACTATGGCACATAACTCAAAAAGTGTGACGTTACGGTGTGACGAAGAAAGCGTTATGAAACATTTCTTATGATTTTCACGTACAACCGATTCGTTGCTACGGAACTTTAACTTCGCCAGTTATCATCGTACAAAAATCGTTCACCACTCGTTGGATAGCTCTCGATTTACCTAACCATATTACGTTAACCACTGCGGAATGCGTGGCCGACAAGCTGCGGTATGAGCGTGATTGTTTAAATAATTGTTCACACACAGGTGATCATTCTCAATCATTTATATTGTGAACACGATTGCAAGCTTTATATAAGTAAAGACATAATTTTAAGACCAAACAACCGATAAACGAATTATCTCTTGGAGATGTACCAGTCTTGGAGATGAAGCTCGGACTGTGTTTATGTTTAACAAAAAAAATAAAATACGAGGTACGTGGTACGTGGTGTGGGTGCGGGAGGGGGCGCAAAGACATAAAATGTCCCTCGTGGTTGCGTACTTGTACGAAAGCTGTTTAAATTTTGTAGTCATTCGTGAAGCGTAAGGTAAATAATAAACCGATGCGTAATAATTTCTTTCGTTCAAAATTTTTAAAACAGTATTCAAACATAAATGAATATTAAGGAACCTAAAACTTGTACATTAGTGTCAATCGGTAATTTATTTAAAAAATCATTGAAGAAAACAAAGACGTAATGTGCACTTACGTTTATTTCATTTTCGGATTCTACATACCGTAAAACGAAAACCATCAAATTTTGAAGGGGGGCAAAAAAAAATTTTTTTTTCTTGCTCGATTTCAAAGTTTCATTATTGAGAATAATAAACCAAAATCCATTAATTAACTTTTAGAACCCACTACGGTAGCGTTACTGTTCTTCCCCTACATTCCAGTATTAAGAGTGTTCGAACTTTCAAAAAAACAATTCTTACAAATGTGAGTCAAAATTGAGTTTGGGGGGATCGAAATTCGGTTAAAAAATCATCAAAAAACAGAAGAGTTCACAACTTGGGAAGCGATGCTGCCTCGATGGAACTTTGTTTGGACACTGTTGCGGGGCAACCGTTAAATTCATAATGACCGCAGTTTACACTGAGATTAATTTGATGGGGGCCACTTAATTTCAAGTTTGATTATCTGAAACGCTGAAATTCATTTTCCGATTTCAACTGTCGGCTGAGGGCTAACCGGGGCCGTTGGAATCAGAGCTTCATTAAAACCGTTGCAATTAATGTCGAGGCCTCCACAACGACCGCACACGTACGGATGACGTCGGATTGAGATCAAAACGGCGACGTTGCGGCGAGAGACGGCGAAACCGCATTCCGGACGAATCGTCGAGGTCCAATTAGCCCAAAGGGAACGTTCTAATCCGATTTTATAACATAAACTCTCCGGGGCGGTTCGCCGTTATCACAGTTGCTATTATCACAGTTAACAGCCGCGTGGAGGGCTCGGGTTTCATTTGTAATTGGGCTGGAAAACGCTCGGGGGACGGTTGTCAATTAGCGGTGAATTATGAACTCGACGACCTCCTGGAGCGGAGTCGGCGACGCGGTCGGATATGAAATACTGCAGAGCCGCGTCAAAGTCATACAACTAACCGGCGGTTGGCTGAACTGAAAACCTGTGGCTGTTCCTAGACCGAAAATACTGGACACACCAACAGAAATGTTGGCTGCTCATTTTTGTTTCTTTCATGTGCAATAATTTAAATAGCTCTTTCTGGTGGTTTCCACCAATTTTGGCCCCCAGAACACGAATTAGGTGCTTTTGGTTTATTATTCCGTGAATAATACACCTATGTATTCGCTCAACAAAAAATTTTTATAACACCCCCTCAAAATTTTAGCATGGAACATGCTTTAGCCTTGGACTAACTAGCCGAAAAATGTCACGCGGAATGTGTCACGAAAAATTGGTCACAAAAATTGGGTGACGAAATTTTTTAATGATTTTCACGTACAACCGAGTCGTTTCTAGGGAAATGAAAATTCTTTAGTTTTCATCGGACAAAAATCGTTCTCCATTCGTTGGAAAGCTCTCGATTTATCACGCATTTATGTCGCAGTTTTATATTTATCTACGAGATATTAATCCAACAATGCGATGTTATAAATGGTTAGTAAACAATCTTATGTGCGAGGGTCGAAGCTTCATTACCAGGGAAGCTAATTAGAAAACATACATCGTATCCATTGCCGTCATGACAACTATAAGAAGTAGTGAGAAATAGTGAGTTGAGAAGTAGTGAGTAATCATAAGTGCTATAAACCTTTATAGTTGTGCAAGAACCTGAACCGCGAGTCCTCATTTACATTAATCAGTCTACCTCCTGCCGTCCACCGGTGATGTTGTGCCCTGGACCGAATTGCCCTCCTTCGACGTCGTCGGGTGTCTGTTCTCGTCATTCTACTGGTACATCTACGCCTGTAATAACCAAACTGAAGAAATCAAAGAAGACATAGCTAAAGCATGTTCCATGTTTCTCGATTTTTAGCCGCAGGCTCCAAACGGTAAGCATCCGGGCGGTCCAGGGGGGCTTGCCCCCCTGGCGAGGCGCGAAGCGCAGAGTTTTCTTTTCCGTTTCAAGGTGCGTAGAATCCAAAACGCTGCAAAGTCCTTGTCACATGGGTTTATTATTCTATTGGACACATCTACTATTATGTTGGCTGTTTATTTATTGTTTCTTTAATATGAACTAATTGAAATAGCGATTTATGATGATTTCTACCAATTTTGGCCCCCAAAACACGAATTAGGTATGCTCCTTTTTGGTTTATCATTATTCCTTTTGGTTTATTATTCTGTGAATAATACACCTATGTATTCGCTCAGCAAAAAATTTTTATAACACCCCCTCAAAATTTTTTCTTTTCCGTTTCAAGGTGCGTAGATTCCAAAAATGCAATGTCCGTCCGCCGTCCGCCGTACGCCGTACGCCGTATCACGTGTACAGGCTTCATTTTCGGTCTAAAAAAATCGTTCTTTCGCACACATGCTCCATTTGGGCCCTAGTTGTGTCCCGACACTTTTCAGCCCGATCGGAATATATCCAGCGGAGTTATGAGTGAAAATGTGTATAAAAATAGGTACTTTTTGTGTTTTAGTAATATAGTAGTAAAATGAGATTTTGAGGTATCGTATTCCATGTTTTTGGGGACGAGAAGACCGAATATTAAGTCGATTTTGACCAAGGAGTGGAAAATTGAGGTTGTACCAGATGTGCGGCTCCCAAAATTGATTTTTCGTGAGTCAAAAACCTGGAAAATCGTCTGAAATCACAAGCAGTATGTATAATAACACTAGAAAAAGTGTCAACACGTGGATCAAGACGATTAAATGGCACTATCAATGATCAAAGATAGTTTAAAAAAAAAAAAGCGTACCTAATTTGTGTTTTAGGGGCCAAAATTAATGGAAACCATCAGAAATAGCTATTTCGATTATTACGCATAAAAGAAACAATAAATGAACAGCCAGCATTTCTGTACACCAATAAAATAATAGAATAATAAACCCATGTGACAAGCTTTGCAGCGTGTTTTTTTTTTTTTTTTTTTCATATTATCTTTGGTCATTGGTAGTGCCATTTTATCGTCTTGATCCACGTGTTGACACTTTTCCTAGTGTTATTCTACAAATTGATGGTGATTTCAGACGATTTCGCAGGTTTTTGGCTCATAAAAAATCAATTTTGGGAGCTGAACATCTGGTACAACCTCAATTTTCCACTCTTTGGTCAAAATCGACTTCATATTCGGTCTTCTCGTCGCAAAAATCATGGAAAACGATACCTCAAAAGCTCATGTTGCTAACATGTTACTAAAACACAAAAAGTACCTATTTTTATATACATTTTCACTCATAACACCCCTGGGTATATTCCGATCGGGCTGAAAAGTTTCGGGACACAACTAGGGCCCAAATGGAGCATGTGTGCGAAATAACGACTTTTTTAGACCGAAAATGAAGCCTGTACACGTGATACGGCGTACGGCGGACGGACATTGCATTTTTGGGATCTACGCACCTTGAACGGAAAAGAAAAAATTTTGAGGGGGTGTTATAAAAATTTTTTGCTGAGCGAATACATAGGTGTATTATTCACAGAATAATAAACCAAAATACAATGTCCGTACGCCGTATCACGTGTACAGGCCTCATTTTCGGTCTAAAAAAGTCGTTCTTTCGTACACATGCTCCATTTGGGCCCTAGTTGTGTCCCGAAACTGTTCAGCCCGATCGGAATATACCCAGGGGTGTTATGAGTGAAAATGTGTTTAAAAATAGGTACTTTTTGCGTTTTAGCAACATTTTAGTAAAATGAGCTTTTGAGGTAGGTATCTGTAGTGAATAAAGATGAACAGACGAGGCCGAAAGTTAGCTCGAGAATGGTTATGTATTTGTTGGCCCCTCGGCTCTTTATAGGCCCCTGACATGATCAGAGGGGGGTCGGGGGGTCCCCACTCTGAGGTACATGTATGTACATTACATTGGTTGTGGAGGAGCAGCCGATCACAACACTGCTCCCCCCAGAATTTAAGTAACGCATTTAGTTAAATTTTGTTCTGTTGCGGTGGCGGTTGTCGGGAGTGGGAGGTGCGTGTGCTGGTTGCGGTGGTTTCGGTGGTCCGCTGTGGCTGTCCGGGTCGGTGTCGTTGGGGGCGGTACGTTTGCGACGTACGAAGAGCCGGGGTGGAGGTTGAGTGCGTGGGTACGGCCGCGGCGGCTGTTGTTGCGGGCGCAGGTGCATGGGGTGCGGCGTTTTTGTGCTCGGGGGTCCCATGTGCGGCGGTAGAAACACAAGCCGTTCGTCGCGCTGCGTGTGGTCGGTCGTGGCTGCGTCGGCGGTCGCTGTTGTCGTCTGTTCGAATCACACGAACCTCTTCGGTGACGGTAGCCACTCGAGGAGGGGGAGCGAAGGGTATGAGGCGATCGGCGAGAGCAGCGAGTTTCGTGACGTCGGGTTCGTCGCGCGCCGCTATGTGAAGGCGAATGCTGTCTGGAAGGGCGCGTGTGAAAAGCTGCCGAGCGAGCGGGGTCGGTGTGTCGGCCAGGAGTGCTCAAGTGAGTCGGCGGGCGAGGACTGACGGTAGTTCGTCGTCGGAAGTCGGTTGAGTAAGGCGGTGAGCCGGGAGCCATCGGACGGTGCGTGCGTTGCGAAAAGGCGAGTTGTCAACGTCTGGTAGCTGTTGGCGTTCGATGGTGCCAGCCGCTAGTAATTCGCTGAAATGGGCCGACGCTTTCGCGTTGAGGTCCGGTAATATTCGGCGAAGTTTCGCGTGGCATGGAGGTCCCTTCGTGACGATTTGATGTTCTACGCGTTGCGGTGTGTCGGCCGGGAGGGCTCTACGGAGTCGGCGGGCGTGGACTGACGGATTCTCGTGCTCGGAAGTCGGTTGGGGTCGTCGTAGAGGTCCGCGTGTCGGGGCTCGAAGGTGCGGGCGAATTTAGCATGCGGCGTCGTGAGGCCTTCGTGAGTCAATGTGATCTCGAGTTGGGCGAATCAGACATGCGGGAATGCGGGGTCGTACGGCCGGAGCTGGAGCGTTGATGTCGGTGGAGTCGTTTCTGCGGGTGTCGGTGGTCCATGTTCTCGTTGTAGGCGCCAGTCCCGGAGAGGTGTCGTCTGGAAGTGTCAGCAGGAAGAGTGCGAGGCGCCGGCGTCCTTTTCCTTATATAGGAATCGGATGGTGGGGCGAAGTAGCGGGGGGCTGCTGCGATTGCTGTCGAGGCGGGCGTCGGAGTGGGGCGCCGCTGTGTGGCGTCGGTGGGGGCGGCGCTGTGGGGCGTCGGAGTGGGGCGCGTGTGCCGGGCGCAGCGCTGCGGAGGTGGGGCTCGTCGCAGACGGTCGGCGGGCGCTGAGCGGCGTTGTTCGTCGTTGCTAGGCGCTGTCGTCGCTGTCGTCGCACCGCGGTCGCAGACGGCGGGCGGAGGCTGCGTGTCACCACTCGGGGTCACCAGTGTAGTGATTAAGGATGTAACAGACGAGGCCGAAAGCTTGAGAATGGTTATGTATTTGTTGGCCCCTCGGCTCTTTATAGGCCCCTGACATGATCAGAGGGGGGTCGGGGGGTCCGCACTCTGAGGTACAACATGTATGTACATTACATTGGTTGTGGAGGAGCAGCCGATCACAACAGTATCGTTTTCCTTTTTTTTTTGTCTTTTTCAAATTATCTTTGATAATAAATTAGTAGTGCCATTTAATCGTCTTGATCCACTTTTTCTAGTGTTATTATACAAATTTATGGTGATTTCAGACGATTTCCCTCGTCTTTGACTCATAAAAAATCAATTTTGGGAGCTGAACATTTGGTAGAACCTCAATTTTCCACTCTTTGGTCAAAATCGACTTCATATTCGGTCTTCTCGTCGCAAAAAAACATGGAAAAAGATAGGTACCTCAAAAGCTCATGTTACTCATGTTGCTAAAACGCAAAAAATACTTATTTTTATACACATTTTCACTCATAACTCCCCTGGGTATATTCCGATCGGGCTGAAAAGTTTCGGGACACAACTAGGGCCCAGATGGAGCATGTGTGCGAAAGAACGACTTTTTTATACCGAAAATGAAGCCGGTACACGTGATACGGCGTACGGCGGACGGACATTGCATTTTTGGAATCTACGCAACTCGAAACGGAAAAGAAAAAATTTTGAGGGTGTGTTATAAACATTTTTTGCTGAGCGAATACATAGGTGTATTCACAGAATAATAAACCAAAACTCGGCACTTCAGTCCCCGCAAGGAGGCTAAAATTCTAAAACATGGAACATGCTTTCTTTCCGCTAATCCGGGCTCGCATTTTCCTATTATGACTATGATATGCATAACTCAGGTTCAGTTGAAGCTGAGTTACACCCGTGTTTCAGGGTCCTTAGATTCCATTTCGTAAATACTCGTACGTTGCCAACGTACTACATAAACAACACCTTCCTTCGAAATAAAACCACGCTAAATCTATGATGGCTCTTACCGCGAATATTGTTTACAGTTCTTTTAATTCAGGAGTATATATCTCAGTTTCTTCCATAATTACAGCGGATTTTTTTACGGGTTTAAATGGAACTTGGGAGTTTTTTTTAAGACAACCCGGAGCATTGTACGTCCAGCCGTTCGTTCACAGTAATGCCCAGAAGTATGCACCGACAGGCTTTTTCAACAGCAGGGTGAATGAAATTGTATACATTCAGCCCAAATATCACCACTAGGGACGCGATAACAATCGGGAATTGGCCCGAGATAAAATCATTGCTAGGGATCACCTGATATCATTTCATTTGAAAAATAATGGCTCTTTTGGAGTTGGTTGATAGGTAATGGAACTTGAACAAACGTTGAAATATTATTGATGGGTAAAATATTACAAAACGGTAAATTATTACACAACGGTTCACTATCCCATCTACGAAGAAGGGGCTGGAGTTTGTTGGTAGGTTTGCAATTTTGCAAGTGTGCAATTTTTTTCACTCCACATCAACAATTTCCCTTCAGAACTTCATTATTTGCGTTTCTTTTTGCCATTTTAGTTACTGTTTGTCATCGACAGAATTATTTTAGCAACATTTAACTCGTGATTTAGGTAGGTAGATACCTAGTACCTAACGAGTACGGGGGTTAGGTACTAACCTACGGAGGGTCTGCGATCTACATAATATGTATAGAGTAGTACATATTATATTATATAGACGGGTTATCTATACAGAGAGCTGTGATATCCGTAAGAGAAGGGTATTCTTTACAAAATAATAAACCTTTTTTTTTTAAGACATCACCAGACCACAAGGTCGGATCATCCTGTTAGGTTATACCAGGTCTCCAATAAGTATACACAGAGTCTACAAGCGGAGGATCTGAGAAGGCTGAAACTGATCCGAGGGGGTTTGCAATAAATGTATTATTCAAATCCATACCTGCGCTCATCGAGAGTTTACAAAGCTTCAAGTCGCGGATGGTGGAGGAAGTGGGGCGTTTGAGGGACAAGTTGTAACTCGGATCACGAATTCAGCTCGTCATTGTGAGGACGAGACCTCCTACCCCTCGCCATCCGCATCTCCACGAGCCTCTCAGCCATCCGACAAACCTTTTCATACCCGAACCCCATCAACCGATAGCTGCCGTCTTTGCCCGCTCCAACTCGACGGTAATAATCGGAGTCGAAAGTTTGAGAGGGGAGAGGCACCGGTCGTAACAACGATCGCTTCACCGAGTTGGATGGAGTCGCTTTGAGTCCAGTAGGAAAAAATGCGCCTTTTGTGAACGACGAATCAAGAGAACGGAGGTACTGCAAACGTGCTCACAATTTTGTATGAAGCTCCAGCGGTTGTACGTGTAATTCATGAATTTCCATGTCGTCACATGGTTTCATCACTTTCAGTAAGAGACCGTTGGAATCGGCCAAGAAAGAAAAACGCTGCAAATTATTACACAGCGGTTCACTATCGTGCTGTGCAGATCAGTGTTTTCTGTTTGAGAGTGATCGGGCCTGTCGTGATTCCCATCAAAGTAACCACTCCTATAATACTGTTGTAAGATTCAACCAAATAAACGACGGGAACGACGGTTGACCGGGGCAGCGCCAAGCGGAAAGTAGCGGAAGGGGTTTTTCATTCCACGATCCGACCGACTGACCCTCGACTTACGACTTCTCTCTCGACTCTTTGTCGCCCTCTCTCTTACCTTTCCATGCACACCCTGTGGTGAAAACCGCGGGGCGCCCTCCTCTCTCCTGGTATCTGCTGTGGTGAAAACCGCGGGATACCTCCTTCCCCTCTGGCACCTGCTGTGGTGAAAACCGCGGGGTGCCAGCCTTCATCTTCTAGGCGTCTGCTGTGGTGAAAACCACGGGACGCCTCCTTCTCCTCTGAGACCTGCTGTTGTGAAAACCGCGAGGAGCTAACCTTCTCTCCAGACTAACGCCTGCTGTGGTGAAAACCGCGGGATACGTCCTTCTCCTCTGGCACCTGCTGTGGTGAAAACCGCGGGGTGTCAGCCTTCATCTTCTAGGCGTCTGCTGTGGTGAAAACCGCGGGACGCCTCCTTCTCCAACCTGCTGTGGTGAAAACCACGAGGAGCTAACCTTCTCTCCAGACTAACGCCTGCTGCGGTGAAAACCGCGGGGCGTTATTGCACAAGACTCCTACGGAGTCCATCCATCTTCATCCGCCTTCATCCAACCTCTCACTCCAGCTTTCATCCAACTCTCACTCGCCATGTCGTGAGCACAACACACCCGCTCACGACAGGGCCATGATAGATTGAGTATATCGGATTCGCGTTTGCGCATGTGCAGTATTCATGAACCAATCGTTATGTACTTCAAAGGGGACCATCTAGAAGGTACACCCCAACTACCCACCGAATTTGAGCAAAATCGGGCCACTGATACGCGAGAAATTCATTGCCTCGGTTTCGCGTTTCCTACAACCCGAATTCTATAACGGCAACAACGGACCAGAGCTCACACAGGTGTGAGAGGGAACGAGATAGCGGATTCCATGTCAAATGAGGCTAGACATAACGGGATATACCTGGACAGTAGACTTCCATACACGGACATTTATGTACAAGCCCATCGAAGTCTCAAGGCGAAATGGCAAATGGAATATGACGTCGCCGAGACAGGACAGCGATTCCAGATTGGAAACCCTCACGTGTCTATGAAGCCATGGTTCGGTACTTGTGAGCTAGACAGAAAGGCCGTAAGAATAATTTGCCGGTTGCGCTCAAATCACGGATTGTGCAGGGATTATCTACATCGAATTGGACAGCGCGCCTCGCCGGACTGTGCCACCTGCCAGGAGACCGGAGAAACACTGCACCATATCTCTCATGATCTATTTTGCTCTTATTCAATCCTTAATGATGTATGGCCTGCCGGGCTGGGGGGGCTGCGGGGCTGGCCTCATCCAAGCAGTACTCTGTGCTCAAAAGCTCTTGATTAAGATCCTACTGAGGAAAAGGGCAAGATACCCCACTGAGTTACTCTTCAAAGAGTTCAAAGTTTTGAAATTCAAAGACCTGCTAGAAAGGGCAAACGTAATAAAAACCTATAGGGACTTGTTACGACAGGACCAGGAATTTCTGGAGGAGGGAGCCACAAGACTGAGAGGAAGATGCATCCCGAAGCTTCCCTTTCTGAAAACTGCCCACGGACAGCAAGCCCAGGATTTTAGGGGAGCGAGTTCGTTCAACTCTTTGCCTCATGAGCTAAGGTCGATTGATACTCTCCGGAAATTTAAAAGGGAGTTAAAAACCTACTTTTCTACAAAATAACTACCTACTGGAACATATTCATCACGGAGAAGGACTTCTAATTTTCAACTTGCCGAAGAACAATAATTATTTTGTTACAAGAAAAAAAGAGTGAACCCTGTGACTCCCCCACAGCACAAGCCTCGGCTTACGGTGGGGTGTAGCATTTAGATATATTTAGCGATGTATGACATGTCACTTTTTCTCTGAATAAATGCAGTTTATTTATTTAAAAAAAAAAATATCGTCATGGAATGTCGAAGACATGACACAGGAAGACGGCAATTGATGGACCAGGTGGCACTACACTTGAAGAGCCCAGTCTGCTACCACCAAATGATTTTTTCCAAGAAGCTCCCAGTGTACAAAGCTATATACTGCGCGAAAATCAAAAATTTATTAGAATTTTTATTTTAAATTTTGCAAATGAAATTATTTTAATATGACGGAAGCTTCGTAAAAATGTATTCTGAATAAAACTTTTTCATGGCTATGGCTACTGGCTAATGCCCAAAAAAAGAAAAAACCAACAGCAATCTGAGCCGAACTAACCGAAGAACTCTGACGGGGGAAAGTTACAGCCACAAGAATACTAAACTAACGATATAACGCCCTCGCTGGCTCATAGAAAAGGCCTATTCACTTATGACTTTTCGCTATAAATAAACCTACTTCGGGAACTGATTTGCAGCTATAGCGGATTTTAGAAGATCGTTGAATCAGAGCGTTGGTCAGTTTAAATCAGTGGCGGTTCTAGCGAGTGGCGGGGGTGGGGGGGGGCTGCCCCCCCAGCTTTTCCAGGATTTAAAAAAAAATTCTATTAGGAGCTTAGTTTGGTGATGAAAAATGCTTAATTTAAGTTTTGAACCAAGAGTTTTCATTTTGAAACAAAAATTAGATGCTAAAACTCGGTCGTTTAGATTTTAGACTGTCAATTTTCGCTCCCCTAAAAACTATTGAACTGATGATTAGAAAGATTCTTTGGATATAATTATGTAGTCATTTCGTCATCGTAACAACTCGCTGATTGTTCGAGGATTTGTGGTTTATTATTTTCAACTATTATCAAATATTAACGCATTACCATACTGTATAACGAAAGAAAATATCTCAAAGAAGAAGAATGGAACAAACAACCAAAAAAAAAAGTAGAACGGATCGTGGATGCATAAATGAGAAAGTTAACGGTGCTATTTCTTCACTGCTATTCCGAAAAAAAAATTATATAAATATTGCACTGCGCCAAACTGCTAAGTCCCCCGAAAAATGGTTCATTTTGTGCCAATTGGCCAACAAACCCGGGAAAAGTGGTTCGACCTGATAAGGAGAAAAGGCTACTACATCTCTCACCCGTAACTCTACATAGTTTGCGGAGATAATTTTAATATCTATGAATATTTACTAATACTGGTACTTGACGGTGATCAAATCTCCGTCATACCTTTGCTTTTCATCGATGGATATTTCAGGTACGAAAAATTAATCGCCAGTTTTGTTTCATCATCACGTACCTACCAACCGAAGGTAGAAAAGCTGTGTACGCAAAAGTCAGAAAACTGTATCCTCCAAAATAACTCATCCTTTAGGTTTATTGCAGGCATTTCACTTTCTAAACTAAGCTTTTCCCACCTATAAGCATACAACGTTTCGCAGGACTTGACTTTTGCAAATGAGCAAAAGGTACCGTACACTTGTCATCAAATATTTGTGAGAACATCCAACCCTAACTACTCTGAACCGCAAGCAGAAGCATGAATGGTTCGAAACAATATAATGAATTTTATAGAAAATACATAGCAGGTAGGTACGACGGTGAAACGTACTTACTGTTCGAAGGCAAAAAGAATGCGTCAATGTTAGTCTCTTTTGAGGATTTCTAACAGCAGTGTTGGGAAGTCCCTCACCTTTCCTTACTTTACTAACTTAGGTCAAGAATAGTTCGGAAACCGGTAACTAGTAAAATTAGGCTAGCCTAGGAACGAACTGATAGGCTAGGACAGAATAGGCTTGTTTATTTATTTATTAGAGGATGCGGGATAGAAATCGCAATTACAAATAAATTAACAATTTAGAAAAATATATACATATATTTATAATTCTGGACAATCGGTCGTACAATCGTATGAGAGAAAATAATAATAATAAATAATAATAATTTTCCGCTCATCACTTTTAATACGTTCGAATAAGAGTGAACTTGCCCTGTATTTAAAAAAATAAAAATGCAGTTTTTCTTTATGGCACCCCCCTTTTCAAAGAACAAATCAACATCACTCCAAGATTATTCACTCATAAGCCTCAAGATTACTCTCATAAAGCTTGTTAGTGGGCAACTGAAACCGTAATTGGTTCGCCTGAAATCCTTGTGGTAGAATTACATAGGTGAACGGTACCTACAAATTACGGTAATCACTGGGGGAAAAGGTTCAACATGAACTCAGTGCGTTTTGCACCAACCTACGAATCAATTCCTCTTGCTGGCAACTTAGTTAGTTAGGTACATAAAATTACGTACCTACATTAGCTACTTGCAGTAGATGATTCGCACAACAACAGCTTACCTCGTCATCTTCGCTCCTTTCATTTCGAAATTAAAGTTTCATTTTTGACATGAACTCGCACAGGCCAAATGAACTGAGAGGCGGTAAGTTGAAAGACGACGCCTTATCATACCCATCCTTCACTTTATTTGCGTATTTTTTCCATAACTGTGAATTATTTTTGCATCAATATTGCGGACCAACATAGCACGAAAAGTTGAAAGAACAGCACGAAAAGTTGAAAGAACACCACCAAAAAAGTCGCGAAAACTCAACCAACGATTCAGTAACGTGAACCACACAGGGGAAGTGGATGGAGAAATTAAGACTAGCGAATTGTGACGTCACGCTCGGGAAGTGGGCAGTCAGCTGAAACAGGCGTTCTGGCGGAAAAATTGAAATTTCATTTATTTTTATAAAATCACTGGAGCGTCTGAAAAAATTGTCTTTCACCATTCGTCTTCAACTTCAATCCCCTTTTGATTTCCACAATAAAAGTGTGCAAGTTCCTAATTTTTCTGGTGTTTTGACATTTTCAACTATAAATAGCCGCATTTTTCCTCCTATGTAAAGTAACTCAGTGAATGTCAGAGTATGGGGCGTTCCAACCTCCAGCGTTGAACTCCATTTTCGTATCCTTCCACACTCCGAATATCAAAAATATTATTATGTACCAAACTGTTCAAAATTAAGTAGACAAATAAATAATTTATAAAATTAAAGCAGATCTTTTTTTTACCAGAAATTATAGGCTAGCGATGGGTTCAGTGAACCCTTTATGCACAGTGTCCTATTTCACGGTGAAATACAAAATCTTCTCAAATTAAACCCTCCTTAATTGTTAGCTCGAAATTCACAAATCACATTTTTGCGCAATGCATACTGTCAGAAATTCATGAGGGTTAATTCAAACGATATTTTCATTCAATCCCGCAGGAATCGCCAATGGCTCGGCATGAATGAGACCACCCGGGAGTATTTATTGAACAAATGTTTAGCATAAAACGCAATTTTAGGATCTGGGGATCATCTTTTATGTATGTGTGCGCTAAGCTAGCCAAGCCTCTTAAATCCTTCGAAACTTATCTGAATTTCGACCCCGCCTTCACCCTAGGGACTAAATCAATTATTGACCCCCCCGAACTCCCTCAGACAACACTCTCACCATCGCCAGAAACAGAAAATCTCAATTTCCCTTAGTTTCCAGTTGTTTTCCCCGCTGTTTCCTCTTATTTATTTTTTTTCCTCCGCTCCAGGAAGAAAATAAGGAGGCGGCAGAAAACTCTCATGGGGAGACTCCGGGAGGAAAAAGTCAGGAGAGTCCCTGAATAATCCAATATGGCATCGGGGGTCCCTCAGGAACACGCACATACGGTTAACTGTTTTGGATGGAGGAGGATATATAAATATATATAGATATCTACTGGATATATAACGCATCTAGACCAGTATGAAGCAAAGCAGGGCTAAGAGGTCACAATCCTTTCAAGATGAGAATAACTTGTGTATATCAAGTGAGGAGGGTCCACTCGCCGACAGGGAATCCTAGGAATGTTTTAATATAAACGATGTTTTTTCTGCTTTTCGACTACCAAGAACCTTTTGTCCTTTTAGCAGAGGCGACAGTTGAGAGTGGAAATGTAGCTTTCACAGTTCTGCTGTTGGCTTTAATAATCCATTATAATCGCGAGGAGTCCGAAGTGGTAAAATTACACCGAGGACTCTGCATAGACGTTACTTGGGGTTGATGTATTTTGTATGAAGCATGCTGAAAGGCACAAAGGAAATTTTGGAGCTTCAACAATATCTAGTTGAGACAGGCTCGTTAAGTTTGAAATTTGGATCTGCGTATCCAGTAAGCCTTAGGACTGCTCGATTCTGAACTCTGAACAACGAGTGCGATCAATTATACCTGAACAGCATAAGCATCAGTTGGTACTGTGGCCTTTTAGTTAGGCGATTTGATATTCAGAAACCTGGACTATTCCTTCCTTGTATCATTTTAGTTGTACAGCCCATAAACGCACATTCAGTAAATCTTCGATCAACTTGTAATGTAAACTATAAAATTTTGTTCAATAAACACTAAATTGAAAACTAACTTGAAATTCGATTTATTAGACACGCGACGGTAGGTATCCCCCAAAGTGTTCCATTGCTAGCGCCTTCCCAGTGGTCTAGCATCTCGAATTTATAAAAAGCGAATTTCAAAGTTCTTGACCAGTTGCAATTTTGGACGCTCTATTTTTGAACACCAAAAACTCGAATTTGACCAGTTCATTTTTGGCGAGGGGCGCAGCACCCTCAAAGCCACCACTTAAAAAAGAAAATCTCTATTTGGCAGGTGTTCTACGCAAGGTGATAGACAGAAACGGAGACGAAGTAACTTGTACATCGTCACAGGAGCAGTTACGTGGCGCAGCCTCGTCCTTTCCCATTCGAAATTCCGATCTTCGTGTCATTCTGCCGCTGACACCTATTTAGGTGGGAGTCGCAGCTTTATCTTCCTTTGATTAATAATTTCAATACTTAGCAGTTCAATCCATTCATAGTAATTAAATCAACGACTCGGACTATAGCTGTCTTTCGCCCCCTTAGTTCAGGAACTTGGAAAACTCTCGTACAATTGTCTTCAACCCAACTTTGCGATTCAGGGTTTCCACATCTGCTCAGTATTAAATTTAAAAACCGTAACCGTTTGAGGGTGGAAATGACCTTGTAGTGTGCCTTGTCAGCTATCCGTCCCAACAAACAAAAGCTGGTGAGTGAAAAAAGGCTGCCAAGGCGGGTAGGCAGTATAGCTTCCTCACCAATGTTAATATGGACGTAGATTATTAGTGCTTGCGCATGCGCATCCGAATGTTACAGTCCACTCTGCATCTACCCTCCAACCTTCAGCTCTTTTTGACGATTTCTAAGGTAGTTATGAGCTTTACATGAATGTCGCGTTTGCGCATGCGGAGACGAAAGTTACAATACTTTTTTGATGAATTTAATATGTCTGTGGCCGGAACCGCACCTACCCTCCGAATTTCAACTCACTACGACCATTATTTCGTATAGTTTTGCCCGAGACAAGGAATTGACCACAGACAGACAGACACGGAACCGAACATGTCTGAATGCGAGCGGAAATTTTCATTTTGGAGGAAATCATTAATTTTTTTTTTACTCCTGCACGAATAAAAAGCCTTTGGTAGTGAGAAAGCAAAAAATATAGAATTAAACAATGACGAAAATGACGTTGTACTCGCATCCATCGCTCATTCTACCTGGGGGGGGGGGGGGGGGGGGGGGATTCATGTCATGCAAGGGAAGCATGGCTACCAAGAAGCTGGGAACCCCTGAGCTGAAGCTTTCAATAGAAGTCCTATTTCATCAATATTCGTCTCAGCGACTTTTACATCATAATTCAGGTTCATAAAAATTATATCCCTTAAGCATAAACAAATATATCGTGGAAATTCTGACCTCACTTGGGCACATGCCCGCGTGTGAGGTCAGAGTTCAGTTGCTAATAGCACTTTCACATGCGAAAACCGTAACAAAAGAAAAGAAATAAGCTACTCCATTATGGGAAAAAACAAAAGTCCCTCAAGGGAAATCAGATCGGGAATGAGCTAGACGTGTCATTTTATGAGTAAATCTTAAACACACTGACAAATTTTTACATAGAGGTAGATTTCAAAATGCGTACAACGCTCTGGAATCGGGCCTCTTTTGTCTAATAACACCTTTTTCAGAATTAGCCCATATTTATTGGCAGCTGCTTCGAGAATGGCTGTTTGGGAGTTCCGGGTCAAAAGATTGAAAAACTTCGGCCCCATGTACGTGTAATGTATTTGCCCAAGTACAGCCCAAGTCTCTGCGCGTTTTCACGTCCCGTTACCCTACCCCTACCACTTCCCAATGTTCTCAGTGAGTACAATAATGTTTTCTCGTCGGAGCAAAAGGTGCAACGTGTAACAGTGTGGCTGTTCTCGATACAGTTTTTCTTCCGGTGGAGACAGGATCGGTTTGGGGAAGCCTAATCGATATCCCTTCTTAACCTAATAATAATGATAATCTCGCTGGTCTAGGAGGGAGACTCTCGAGGGTCCACCCCCACTGTTACACTCCGTCACATGGTAGCAGAGCTTGGTTCGGTAGTATGCCCTGAGCACTTCACCATACTCCATCCACTTTTTGTGGGCTTACCAGAAGGATAAGCCCAAAGGTTTCCCAGAAGGATTCCTTTACTAACAACCTGTCCCTTTGATGATACATACATCTATTGGCTTCCCCACCACCTTTCCACCCTTTAGAGTGCCAGTATAATTAAAATATACTGAGCTCATTAGAAGGCGATTGATGCCATGTCCCAATTGACAAGTCCCAATAGTTGTTACATCCCAACGATGGAGGTTGATCACCTAGAGGTTGCCCAGATGAGCACAATTCACTGGACAACAACCTCTGACAACATTATCCGCCAGTACTCGTACGTAGGAACTTCATTCTCCACCAGTAAAACATTATTGAGGTAGTACCATTAAGATTGAGGTTAGTCACCTTGAAGTTGTTCAGATGTCTTTTCCTGAACCAGAACTTCATACTACTTTTCATTCCCCCTTTTCCCTCTCATACTTCTGCTACCCAGAAGTAGGTCATGTGGGGAGGAGTGTAAACAGTGTGGCTGTTCTCGATACATTTTTTCTTCCGGTGGAGACGGGATCGGTTTGGGGAAGCCTAATCGATATCCCTTCTTAACCTGTGATAATCTCGCTGGTCTAGGAGGGGGACTCTCGAGGGTCCACCCCCACTGTTACACTCTGTCATAAACGTTAAATATTGCTACTTACGGACAGTGTAGTTGGTTTTGTTGAGGGCCGGGCAGACTCTCCAGAACCCGATGCGGAAGGTGATGGTAGTCGGCGGCTGGTTATTGGGGAGCGAGACCGGCTCCCGGGTGTACAGCCAAACGTTGCTTACGAACCCCGTAACGAGAGCAGTCAGCGACACCAGACCGACACCGACCGCAAGACCGGAGCTGCACACTCCGCGCAAGCACATTTCAGCGCATACCTGCACAACGCACATAAACAAGAAGGACTATAAATTAATAGGCTTTCGTCAGCATAAAACACATCATACATGAATTGGATAAAATACAGGAATGAATATTATGAAGTATGTATATACAACGCCGTTTCCTACGTAAGGTGTACCGCTACTGGCTGTTCAGTAGGGATAGGATTCCTATGTATTCACATATTTTTTCCAGGCTACGTATCCATGAATTTTAACTATACGTGTTCATACTGACACTTTTTGAACATTTTTAGCACACTTTATTTTCACATACTTCGCTATTAAAACATATTTTCAAATATTTCATTAAATGATACATCTATTTATCAATTTCAAATGTTTCTCAAAATTTTAGGAAATCCGCCATTTGCGGATGGTTGTAGGAAGCTGAGTAAACCTACTTTGCATTACATTGCTGTTGTTGAAAACTCATTTTGGCTTGTGCACACTGTTTTCTGGTGAGCAACGCCGCGAAAATCAACACTCTAATAGACGAATGGGGTCTGCGTATATTTATTTTGTTTTTATAAATATCCTCAGAATTTTGACTCCAATCGCACTGTCCTACGATAAGTTGCTTCTTTCTCCATGATTTTTCGAAGTTTCCAGAGGTTCCTACGTCATTGTACCCCTCTCGCCTGGGCGGGACCCCCCAGCCATCTGTGACGTAGGAACCTCTGGAAACTTCGAAAAATCATGGAAAAAGAACTACTATTCGTAGGGCAGTGCGGTTGGTGTCAAAGTTCTCAGAATGGAATCTAGTTTCATTAAAAAACTATATTAACCGCTTTTGTAACCCATGCGCATACCCCATTGACTCGAACTGATTGCTAAGTATCTACGTGTACCCCGATTGTTTTTTAGTTTTTTAAAATTTCATTTTCTATTATTAAAATAATAAACATTAGTATTAATCATTTTCACAATTTATTTTGACTTCAACAATTTACCCATTTTTACATACCTAATTATTCAGAAAATATTTTATACATTTCACATGTTTTATGCATGTATCAAACAAATAAATACACATTCTAGGTACCTACATATTTCGCATTTTTAAATACATAAAAATCCTATCCCTGGTACATCTTGAATAACGGTTGATGGTATTGGAGCTCTGCTGTTGAAGTGCATGCAGTCTGCAGTATTAAAGACTGTTCAACTTTTCACTTTGTAGGTCTTCATTTTTAGTACTGTTCACTTCGCGAATTATGAAAAGTAGGGGAATATTAAAGACTTCGCGCTCCCACTGTGCAGTTCTACTTTAAAAGAAGCGTGTTCTGAAGAGCAACCTTCGTTTTTTGGAGTAACCTCCAAGAACTGTTACTGTTTACCGCTAATGTTTCCGATCGTTTTCTTCCGATTTCATCAAGTTTTCCACCGGTTCTCGTCTTTCATTCCTCAGTCTCCATCACAAGAAAGTTCTATTCGACTTTCCCGAATTCAGCAGTTTAATACCACAGAGATGTAGTGTACAAAACAAATGAGAAGCAACGATTGGTTCACCTTTTAAGAATGCAGCCGACGAAAGAGCAAGTACGTTAGGTAGGTAGTCACTTTTTATCCAACAACAGCAACAACCTGTCGCTTCCTAACCTTTCCTTCCTCCCAAAAGTTGAGTATTTTGATGGCCTCAGGGAAGCTAACTTCGATGATATTTTAGATGCTTGCCATCACGCTAGTGGACCACCTTTAGGCCTAGAATAAATTCTCTTCTTTTTATTGGCGCTACCAAACATTGAATTTAACGAAGAAATAACAGCTAAATACCGATTTGAAAAGTATGGCATTCTACCGCAGTCATTTGGGAAATTGCAAAAATGTTGTAAACTCTTCACTTGAAACGCAGACTCTGCACTTTGCGAAAGATAACCTTTAGGAACAAAACAGGGTAAAACTCTGCAATTCTACACTTCGCATTTCAGTCTTCCTCTTCAAATTAAAGAGTGCTTTACGGACGGAAATTCGTTCGCAAAGAGCAGTGTGGACTTGAAGACCGCAGAGTGAAGAGCGAAAGTCTTTAGGCCCATCGTCCACTGGGAGCGGAAAGCTGCGAAAAGTTGCGAATTTGAGTTGGGCCTAATTCGGAAGAAAACGCACGAACGATCCCAACATGTAGTTTGGAAGGGGACCGTGTCCACTATGCCCGTATCGTTCATCCGTTTTCGTCCGTATTCCTGCGTTTTGGGAACCGATCCCGTTTGGCTGGGATTTTTCGTGCTAATACTTGCGAATCACTCGGTGCAAAATGGATTTTCCGCCCCTGGGTCAATGAAGGTGTGCGGATTTTTCGTGCATGTAGACCACTAATTTCCACAACCTAAGCGTTCTACCGGGGAAATAAGTGTAATACTTGCACGAAAAAATCAGCATCTATAAAAAAGACTCATCCGCATGTATCCGCAAAAATCCGCATCTTAATACTCGCACCTTTAAAACAGGTTGTGGTGATAAGGGAGATGGAGGTAGGTGAGGCTTGGAAAGGCGAGTGTAAGATGGAGAACGCCGGTGCGAGGTTACACCACATTGGCTAGGCCAGAAAGGTTACCACCAGTTGGATACTAGAGGATATGCCCAGAAAGGTTACACCACATTGGCCAGGCCAGAAAGGTTACCACCACATTGGGATCTTTTATGAGTGCGAGGTCGAGGAGAAGGGTAAGGTGAGAGAGAGGTCCTGGAGAGATAGCTACCTGGTTGCGTCCCTCTTGTCACGTAGCTCACTTGGCTTTATTGGAAACAATCTTAAATGTACAATTTTGAGTGGTATATTATGAGTACCACGACATAGGTATTTCAAGGTGCTCCAATTCTTTTGACAGCCAGTATAGTTGAACAAATAAACAGGTGAAGTGATTTTTTAATTAATCTTAGGCAGGTACGGAATGTAACAGCTAGCCATTCTTGTGGGGAAATCGTCTCTCGAAAATTACAGTATTTTTCAAGTGTAGAAGAAATTGTCTCCAGGGTGTAGCAAAATGTGCCTTTTCTCATCCGAAAATAGGAAAAGTGGTGGTCATCGTCGACTCGCAGATTGCGCCACAAATGAGAAAATTCTCGTATCTCCTTCTATTTTGCAAATAAATAATATGGTTGACCCACAATTCCCGCTTTCTCCGATGTCGTCTTTGTGAAATACGTCGAAGTATCAAAGGTGATAATTCCAATGCTAAAAAAAAATCATCATCAGAATCAGACAAATCGCTTCCGAGTGCGAACTCCATTGTCAAATTTCGGACAAATACTGCGGCTGCTGACGACGGGCATTCGCACGTTTTCGCACTAAGGAAACGAGGCATTTCACTTTCGTCGAATGACAAGGCTCGAACAAAGGCCTTCTACCTTTGTACCCACCTTCTCCCAACAAAGTACAATATAGAAGAAGTCCACCGACTACCTACAACGAAAAACAAGCCTCTTTTTACCGAAAGCTTCTGCGCACCACATGAAAAACCGCAAATACGCCGTGGGATCAACATTTGAACTGTATTTTACGGGTGGGATTTGGAGGCATTAGCATTGCCCATTTTCCAGGCAAACCGCCCGGCAACATCTATGGTAATTTTGACGCGACCCAATCTTTGAGGTCTCAGACGTTTCGTGAATAATTCATACTATTACCAGGACCTGCTCCTGCACTCCGTTCTGCGGAGTTTTCTTCCGTCTAACAAGGGGTATACGAGGAAGGGCGACTGCGAATACCTCGGTTAGCCAGCGATGAGAATCAAAGATTTGTATGACTGTATTGTGATACTGACTGTATTGTTGATGATGTGCATCATACATTCTTCAGGTGTACGCAGTGGACAGTAGAACGGACTTACGTTCAGGAAGGATTGGGAGTTTCAGCAGCCAGCTTGACACAAGAAACGGTGGTCGCCATGATGCTGCAACGCGAGCAGCATTGGAATCAAGTGGCAGAATATGTAGAAAGAAGATCCTGAAGATGAAGATGCAGCTCGAACGAGGCCGGCAAAGAACAGAGGGTGCAGACCGACAGAACGAGGGCTGAAGAGATCTCCTTAGGACTCAGCCTGAAGTAATGTGTTAAATAATTCCAGGCTGAGTTCCAACGTGGGAAAAGGTAGGTGAGGTTTTAGTGCGGTTTGAGTCCCACATAACCTGGAGGTGCGGTGCCCTCCAGGTATCTTACGAGGTCCAAATCCCACCTGTGGACCACAAAGATTTCCTCACCGCCCTACGCAAAAAAAATACACTGCCAGGGTGATGGCACAGGAGCTTCCTCGTCACAATCAGAGTGACCCATTATAAAATAGAACAGACTCGGAAGCAAAATAACATAACATAACATTACATTACATAACATTACATAACGTTAAATATACATATTACATAACATTACATTACATAACATAACATTACATAACATTACATGAAATATACATATTATACATAACATGACTTCCATAATACATTACGTTCATTATACATAACTAGCCTGACCGCTCGCTTCGCTCGCTATCCGAGATTCGCTGTACGCAGTATCGTGGAACCAACAAACGACGGAAAAATCCCATACCCTACCGGGTATTTGTGCCCAATTTTATCAAAATCCGTCAAGCCATTCAGGAGTTGACCATGGTCGACCATATTTCCGCTATGGTCAGGGAATTAAAAATGCGCCTACGTTCAACTTGGGAGGCTACCGGATATTGGTGCCAAATTTGGTCGATATCCGTTGAGCAATTCGGGATTCGACCATGGAGGGGCCCATGGATGCGCTAAGGTCGACCGCGGGGGTAGTCCGAAGGGTCGATCGTAGATAGAATTTCACGTAGATTACGAATACGCGATAAAAAATAGGGGTTACCATTTCAATTAACGAAGTTGACCATGG
Source organism: Leptopterna dolabrata (assembly GCA_954871275.1). Taxonomy (NCBI): domain Eukaryota; kingdom Metazoa; phylum Arthropoda; class Insecta; order Hemiptera; family Miridae; genus Leptopterna; species Leptopterna dolabrata. The sequence continues at coordinate 26,725,869 of OX940988.1, forward strand.
TCGACCATAGTTCCGCTATGGTCAGGGAATTAAAAATGCGACGTTGCACAACTTGGGAGCCTACTGGATACTCGTGCCAAATTTGGTCGATATCCGTCAAGCCATTCAGGAGTTGACCATGGTCGACCATAGTTCCGCTATGGTCAGGGAATTAAAAATGCGACGTTGCACAACTTGGGAGGCTACCGGATATTGGTGCCAAATTTGGTCGATATCCGTTGAGCAATTCGGGATTCGACCATGGAGGGGCCCATGGATGCGCTATTGTCGACCGCGGGGGTAGTCCGAAGGGTCGATCGTAGATAGAATTTCACGTAGATTACGAATACGCGATAAGAAATAGGGGTTACCATTTCAATTAACGAAGTTGACCATGGTCGACCATCGTTCCGCTATGGTCAGGGAATTAAAAATGCGACGTTGCACAACTTGGGAGCCTACTGGATATTCGTGCCAAATTTGGTCGATATCCATCAAGCCATTCAGGAGTTGACCATGGTCGACCATAGTTCCGCTATGGTCAGGGAATTAAAAATGCGACGTTGCACAACTTGGGAGCCTACTGGATATTCGTGCCAAATTTGGTCGATATCCGTCAAGCCATTCAGGAGTTGACCATGGTCGACCATAGTTCCGCTATGGTCAGGGAATTGAAAATGCGACGTTGCACAACTTGGGAGCCTACTGGATATTCGTGCCAAATTTGGTCGATATCCGTCGAGCCGTTTGGCCGTGCATAGAAGGACAGACAGACAGACAGAGCGCATGCGCAGGGCGAACCGCTGGCTCTATCATGTTGAAATTTATATGGGACCTCAATGGGCCCTACCCGCTTAATCCCTGAGAATTACATTGAAATTGGGTGAAATCTTTGGTTACTACGGCTGTAACAAGGAAATTGAATCTATTTCACGCCAGCGCATGCGCAGAGCGCACCGAGGGTCCGATCATGCTGAAATTCATACTGGAACTCACTAGGCCTTGTCCAAACAACCCTTGAAAATTTGAGCGAAATTGAATCAAAATTGTTTAAGTTATGCGTGTTTGTTGAATTTAACGTTAGCGCATGCGAAGGGCGTACCGCTGGATCAATCATGTTGAAATTTGTATGGGACCTCAAGGGGCCTTATCCGCACCATCCCTCAAAATTTGAGCTGAATCAATTCAAAATCGTGGAAGTTATGGCTGTAACAAGGAAATGCGGACAGACTCACAGACTCACAGATTCACAGACTCACAGACTCACAGACTCACAGACCGACAGACACGGAACCAAATTTTTTCAGTAGGCTTTGAAACGCAAAATGCAAGTGGAAATTTTGATTTCTGAAGACAAAAATTTTTTGGCTCACGAAAGTGAACACAAGGCTTCCGCTGCTTCGCAGACTCGGAAGCAATAACTGCCAAGGTGATGGCACAGGAGCTTCCTCGTCACAATCAGAGTGACCCATTATAAAATAGAACAGTGACCCATTATAAAATAGAGGATTACATAACATTACATAACGTGAAATATACATATTACATAACATTACATTACATTACATTACATTGCATAACATTACATGAAATATACATATTACATAACATGACGTCCATAATACATTACGTCCATTATACATAATTGCGAAAGTTATGCGTGTTTGAAGAATTTCACGTTAGCGCATGCGCAGGGCGAACCGCTGGCTCTATCATGTTGAAATTTATATGGGACCTCAATGGGCCCTACCCGCTTAATCCCTGAGAATTACATTGAAATTGGGTGAAATCTTTGGTTACTACGGCTGTAACAAGGAAATTGAATCTATTTCACGCCAGCGCATGCGCAGAGCGCACCGAGGGTCCGATCATGCTGAAATTCATACTGGAACTCACTAGGCCTTGTCCAAACAACCCTTGAAAATTTGAGCGAAATTGAATCAAAATTGTGAAAGTTATGCGTGTTTGTTGAATTTAACGTTAGCGCATACGCAGGGCGTACCGCTGGATCAATCATGTTGAAATTTGTATGGGACCTCAAGGGGCCTTATCCGCACCATCCCTCAAAATTTGAGCTGAATCAATTCAAAATCGTGGAAGTTATGGCTGTAACAAGGAAATGCGGACAGACAGACCCACAGACTCACAGACCGACAGACACGGAACCAAATTTGTTCAGTAGGCTTTGAAACGCAAAATGCAAGTGGAAATTTTGATTTCTGAAGACAAAAATTTTTGGGCTCACGAAAGTGAACACAAGGCTTCCGCTGCTTCGCAGACTCGGAAGCAAAATTGTGATGTTATAGTGTAACGAAACTTGGTCAAGTTTCGTCATCACACTAATTACCAAGCAATCCTACAATATTGAAGGCTCATAATGTTAAGCTTATTCCATTCATTTAGTTTCATATTAATCGTTTAGAATCTGAGCAGTCCAAATTCACTCGCGATTAGAGTCAACAAGCGGGGGACGCTCCCCTGACACTGTTTACAGTTGCCCTGGTCGTCCCCCAGCTGCTCATTTAACGCTTTCTGGGTATTATATTTTCAGTATCCTCCATCGTTCGCCCATCAACCCCGGGCTCTAGAGCTTAGAAGTTCTATTTACACCTATTTATAAGGATCAGACTGAAGGAACTGAATTGAATAAAATGGATAGAATTAATTTAATTCAATTAACTGATTGGAACTCAAGAACTGGATAGGAAATCCGCCCCACGTCTACGCATTCCTCTACCATTTGGAAGCACTTCACTGTACACTAAATTCCACGCAATAACAAACAACAAAGTGAATTTGTTTAGGTGCCCTACGCTGATGTGTTCGTTGCCTTGCATCCTGAAATGGCAGAACTGGCTCACGGATGGCTGTATGAAGTCGAGTTGGTTGTTCTGTGATACCTATTATTTAATTTGAAGAATGATCGCTCTTTTGGATTTTTTTTATAGGTAGTACTTTTGTATCTTGAACAAACGTTATGCTTCATGAATAACAACAAATAATTAATTATCGAATTTTTTTTATACCTAATTCTCCGGGTACTTCCACAATTTGTACCATTACCGTAGGATTACTCTTATACTCACCGAATAACTGTCTTCATTACGTAATTTATAATCCGAAACAACTTTATCGATTTCCTTCTTGATGAGCGAAGGCCGCTCCAGTTGCCAAAGGCTCCCTATACAATATCAGGGCTATAAGAAAGAGCCTCACCAGACCTCGAACCAGGCCGAAATGCGCCCGATTTGCGCTGTAAATACGAAGGAACACGCACGCGGATGGTCTAACTCTCACATCGCAATGGGAAGTCCAGCATATCAGACTCTCAGAGCTTCCTAGCTGGGATCCTATGGAGCAAAAGCAAACTTCGTTACCTACCAAAACGCTGCAAAGGCCTTGTTGTCACATGGGTTTATTATTCTACTGGACATACCTACAGAAACGTTGGCTGTTAATTTATTGTTTCTTTCATGTGCAATAATTGAAATAGTTATTTTTGATGGTTTCCACCAATTTTGGCCCCCAAAAACACGAATTAAGCTCCTATTTTTGACAAATAATCTTTGATCATTGAAAGTGCTATTTAATTTTCTTGACTCACATGTTGATACTACTTCTAGTGTTATTATACAAGTTATTTCCCAGACAATTTCCCAGGTTTCTGACTGATGAAAATGAATTTTGCGAGCTGAACCTTCGTTAAAACCTCAATTCTTCACTCTCTGGTCAAAATCAACATCATAATATTCTATACCTCACAAGCTCATGTTCACTAAAACCTCAAAAAAAACCTCAAAAACCCTATTTTTACACCCATTTTTCACCAGTAATACCCCTGGGAGTATTTTGATCGGGCTGCCGAGCTTCGGAGCATAACTACGACCCAAATGTGAATGGGAACCCAAATTGTGTGTGGAATAAAGACGATTTTAGACCAAATTTTGACATAAATTTAAGGTTGAAACTTCGCTAGAACCTCAATTTTCTACTCATCGGTCAAAATTGACCTCATATTCGGTCTCCTCGTCCTAAAAAACGTAGAAAACGATACCTCACAAGCTGTTACTAAAACACCGAAAAACCAAATTTTTACCCCCGTTTTTCACCCATAACACCCTTAGGTATATTCCGATCGGGCTGCAAAGTTTCGGGACACAACTAGGGCCCAAATGGATCCTGTGTGCAAAGAACTGATTTTTTAGACCGAAATTAGAGTTGATATGCGTGATACGGCGGACGGCCATTGCATTTTCGTTTACTATTCTGTGAATAATACACCTATGTATTCGCTCAGCAAACATTTTTTTCTTTTACGTTTCAAGGTTTGTAGATTCCAAAAATGTAATGACCGTCTGCCGTATCACGCATAACTACTTCATTTTCAGTCTAAAAAATTCGTTCTTTCGCGCATAGGCTCCATTTGGGCCCTAGTTGTGTCCCGAAACTTTGCAGCCCGATCGGAATATACGCAGGGGTGTTATGGATGAAACATGGGTGTAAAAATAGAGATTTTTGGTGTTTTAGTAAAATGAGCTTTTGAAGTATCTTTTTCCATGTTTTTTTAGGGTGAGAAGACCGAATATGAAGTCGATTTTGACCAAAGAGCGAAGAATTGAGGTTTTAACGAAGACTCAGCTCCCAAAATTCATTTTTATGAGTCAAAAACGTGGGAAATCTGAAACCACCATCAGTTTGTATAACACTAGAAAAAGTGTCAACAGGCGAATCAAGGCAGCACCCTGGAGAACCTAAAAGACGTGATATGTTTCCTGGCCGATGCAATGAAGACCCGTGCGAGCGTTTTAGACTGAACTGATGTATTAACTAGCGATCTTAATTTATGGTTTAGTATTTTTCTGAGTAAGCGCAATTTTGAAGTAGGTAGGAATCTATTTTACACTGTAAAGAAAACTGAAAATGTATGCATTGTACTATTCATAAATGGGTAATATATGAATTGTATTGAGTTGTTGTGGAGTTGTACTGATTGATGCATGCAATAATTCCTACCAAGTAGGTACACTTCATGTACATATCCTGAATCATGTTCAAATGAATGGGGTTTCCTTACATTTTAAGTAAAAAGGGCTCTCGGAGCACAGAATGGGTCCGAATTGATGATGTTATATGAAATACCCCCCCCCCCCCCCACTTCACCATGAAAACCAGTCAGGGTTGGAAAAACTTTAGGGCGCCCCCTCTGCCAACTCGCGCCTGAACAAGCTGACATTTATGGCTTCACCGCTGTCGTTTGTACGAAACTTTTGATTCGATATCGCAGTTTGAAAAATAAAAACTGGCCATTTTCAGAGATAGATTTTCGACTGAGGGGTCGAGTGGTCTAGGAGCGGATTTTCTTTCATTTCAGAGGGTAATCCGTTCGACTCCTGCCAAGTCGCCTCAGGATGCCCCTGGAGGCTATTGGATCGAGTCCAGTTTGAGAACTAGTTTCAACAAACTACTCGGACCTTAGCCGATGCCAAGCCCGAGGGAGGAGTTCGCTGTCGGGAAGTCCTTTTTCAACTTGGTAGCTGGTCGAGAAACTGACATCGTACTAATGGAGTGAGAAAAGTGCTGAAGTGGTCGATTATTATCTATGAATGACCCGTGCGTTGCACAGTACGGTTAAGGCTCATTTGAACTATGACAGTCCCCCCTCCCTACCCCCATTCAACTCTCTTCCACTCAATCACCAACCCCCCCCCCCCTCCCCCCTCCCAATAAGTCCATGATCGGTGTCCCAACTTATTCAAATCAGACATCTTCAATCGTCGTCAAATGATATCAGAATGCAAAGAAACATGATATTTCGCAATTTCAATAAACGTACAAACAGCAATTTTTTAATATCGTACAGATCTTACAGAAAAAACTAATTATGTAACACTAATAAAATGAAAATAAGGTTTAAATTAGACTTCTCAACTGCGCAGAAACTAATGCTCTAAGGGCCGGTAACTAGAACACAGGTTAGCGGTTATCGTCTTACCAGATGCTTGTGAGGCGTAACAAGAATCAAGGTTAACGCCTGATCAGACGATAACCTCTAACCAGCCGTGCTTGGGCGGTTAACCGGAACTATAAGCAATCTGATTGGCTAACCGCGCCTTGCCGGGAAGCGGGGCTGCCAACTGAAGCAGCTTGTCTTTTTCAACGCTTTTTTCTTTGCGTTGAAAAGAAAGGAAACATGTCTGCTTCGTGTATCTCTACTTCGTGAGAGGAATGCAATGGTAGTGTTACCTAGCAACCCTGCGCTCAACCTCAGGTTAACTTGACCTAACCGCGGAATGAGTTCTAGTTACGCTCCACTGATAAGAAAGCGGTCAGCGGTTACCGCCTGTTTAAACTGAGGTTAACTATCATGAGGTTATCGTCGGTTCTAGTTACTGGCCCTAAGAGGAGACATAGCCCGTGGTAGGGAGTGAGGTTACCTCTAGTCTACATGATTAAATATTCAAAACAATATGAAAATAATACTTACGTACATCTAAAAGTGTTAATTCGAGTTCAAATTCATATTTTGCAATCGCAATCTATGTACATACAGACAGCATTTTTTAAAATATCTTACAGAAGTACAGAAAAAATGTAATGTTACACTAATAAGATGAAAATAAAGTTTAAATAAAACTTCTCAACTGCGCAGAAACTAATGCTCTAAGAGTACGCATAGCCCGTGGTGGGGATATGAGATTCAAAACCAACATGAAAATAATACGTTTATGTATATCTAAAAGTGTTTTTATACAGAAATTGAAGCCTGTATGCTTGGTAAGGCGTACGGCAGACGGACATTGCATTTTCTGAATCTACGCACTTTGAAACGCAAAAGAAAAAATTTTGAGGGGGTGCTATAAAATTTTTTTGCTGAGCGAATACATAGGTGTATTATTCACAGAATAATAAACCAAAACGTACTAACTGTAAGCCCTATAATTTTTAATAATACGGTTATACATATTTATAGTTCTATCCATTTAGAAGCTCTGATCTCAAAGACTACAGGAGAGCATTAAACCCGCGTACACGAACATCTCGATAGGTGTGAGTTGTACCCGTAAGCAGAGTGAAAATAACTTCTTGGTGTTCATGAATTCACTAGACAGGAATGTGGTGGAAACTAGAAGAGCCGGCGAGGAAAAACTACTCTCAAGATCTGCTCACTGCAATTTATCGAATTTTGGAATGTTTAAATTTATAAACAAGAGTTTTGCGTGTTACAAAAAACCCCTTTTTAGCGATGATTCTTATCAGCTGTTTTTGGTTGGTGACAATGGGCCGAAGAGTTGTTAGATACGAACCACCCCATGCAGACGTACAGTAACTGTGTATAGAAACGCAGGCTGAACAAGGGCAAAGTACGACGTTATAAGGAGGGACAATGGTTAGGTACTATTTTTTGGAATGAAACGTAAGGATTATGTATCGGGCTGCGCTATTTGAAATGTGAGATCATCATAATTGTGAGGGCGGGCTTCATGAACACGGTACCGGAAACGGAGGTTGTTATCGACGGTCCCTATGGTCAGCATGGTCTCGATGGTTCCATGAATAATGCAGATATTCGATTTTGGACCACTGGTAGCTTTCGAATACCTACAAAGCCAGTTTGATACCTGGCGAGAAAGTTACGATTTAGTGTAAACCGGTGAGCCAAAACCTATTCCACCAACGTCACTATATTTGTATGTTTCTAATAAAATAAATATGAAAAAAATAAAAATAAATGAGTAAGTACCTACCTACAGAAACTTAAATTTTGTTGGTTTTAGGAAATTATTCAAATTAATATACTATCTTGTGCAATGTATGGGTAATCTAGCTAGTCAACAATATCCACGAATAATAACCTCGAATAATTTACCCCAGTGTAAGAAAAAAAATCTGAGGCAGATTACATTTTGCAAGCCCCATTAAAGTCAAATCTCTGATTATCTCTCGCATACCCGTTTATCAATTCACTTTAGCAGCTGATTATCGCTAATCAGTGACTATCTTTAACTGGAGATCGAAGCTCTAGTTAAAATTTAACTATCCTAGTATCCAGTCAAAGTCTGATAGCGGGCAGCCATATTGCATTTTCGTTTTTTCTGTTTCCTATTTTTGTGCCCAAACTTGGTGAGTAGTTAGTGTTTCCGTTCGTTTTTTCATGGATTCTGACAGAGAAATCGATGGTTCGGGTTTCTCCGACAGAGAAATGAAATTGTACCTATCTTGGATGGGTACGAAATACTTGATTTTGCAGGGAAAATAAAAATATCGTATTTTCAGACACACGACAACGTCCAAAGAAACTACACTTTTTGTTCTTTATTATTATTATTTATTTTATTCGTTATCGGAAACTATGAACTTGAATGAATATTTTTTCATGCATCATTACAATCTGAAAAACAAAAGACCCGCATTTGATTCTTCCAAATAAAAAGAATATTTCATGGGCTTCCCATTGATTAGGCACATCTATGCAGTGATATCTTATATTGGAATCTTATCAAGTAGGTAAGTAACAACCTCTGCAGCATACCAAACCCACGTAAGAGTAGGTACATTGATCACTACAGGACAGTGGCGGCTCCTGATAGGAGCATAGGAGCATGTGCACCCCCAGCCAATAAACCAAACATAATAACCAAATTCCCCCATCCCATTTGAAGAGTAAGTCGGCTATTTACAGATAACAGGATTTTACTATTTGAATCGACGCGCGAAACCGAGCCCCACCGCCCCACTGGGCATCTGAGCCAAGAACCGATAATATTGAGAAAAACACACACACACTTGGAGCAGTTGCTCTCGTCCCCTCCCTTGACTCGTATTTCCTCATTGTTTCTGCCTGACATTTTTCGGTTTGAATGTGGCGGGCCTGTGAGATTGACCAATCAAAAGCAGCAAAAATGTTTAGCTCGGTGCACAGACTGTTGTTGCACCTCGTCAGGTTCGCTGCAGTCGCTCGAGGGCAGTATCTTTACTCCTCCATTATCATCTGTTATCTCAATTCGGTTCCCTCCTGCATTATTATCTGTTATTCTCAATATTGGTCTTCGTTTTCGTGGTTTCGTCCGTTGTTTTCTCTATAATTTATGTTCCGTTTTTTCTGAAGTGATGAAAGTTTTAAAGCTCCAGATTACTATACCTATGACAACATCAGAAAGTGAGAGAACGTTTTCATCTTTGAAGAGAATCAAAACTTACGCAATTCCATGGCAGAGGACAGATTGGTGGCGCTTTCAATGCTGTCAATTGAGAAAGATTTGGTGAGATCCGTTCAAGATTTTAATGAGAACGTTATTGATATTTTTGCAAGTAAGAAGGAGAGGCGTGCTGATTTTATTTACAAGACCATTCATTGAAGTTACCATTTTGTTGGACATCCTAGTTACCATTTTGTGACAGATGAATATTTTATTCCTGGGTAGACACCTGATTGGTAATATCTTTGTTCCTAGGGTAGACACCCTATTCGTGATATTTTTGTTCATGGGGTGTTATCGCCTGTTTGTGTACGATAATTTTATTTTATTTTATTTTTGTATTCCCCGTTATTTACCTCAATGATATCTAACCCCTCCCTTTCCCCATAAACCTCTCATCTCCCACCCTCCTTCCTTCCCCTCCCTGGCAAGAGTTGCTTTCACCTCCGCTTGGTTCTTGCTGGGCAAATACACATTTCAGCTTTAACAATAACATACATTTCTTGGGTTTACTCCTTCAATGATTATTTCAGTATTTCCTCTTCCATTAGAGAACATTTTTCATGTCTATTTACGAGTATGTATTTAGTCGCGTCTGTAATTTGAAGATGAGAAAGCTTACAGGATTTATCCCATTTCCATATGGTTGAAATTTGTATTTGGCTGAGAAAAGCACCTCTCCCGTCCACTTCGCGGTAGCCCCTCTTGATCTATGTGCACCCCCTGAGTTTCAGGACAGGAGCCGCCACTGCTACAGGAGCTGAATTTGCCTACGTTTGATGCGTTTTTGCGTGAAATAGAGATCAAACACGTACTGGAATGTGGAGACATTTTAACGTTGTTCTCGCTGAAGCACATAACTCCGAGAATACACAAAGACAACGGAACTCGCGAAAATACAGAACCGAGCGCGAATGATGCTGATTCCACCCGATAACATAAGTCAAGAGAAAATAAGCAGGAGCCGGAACAAAAAAATAAATTACATCGGTACATTCGTACAAATAATAATTTATTACGAATATACAGAGGAGTACAATAATTTGGCCGCGTTTGGGCGAGGAATTTGACGATAACGATAACATTACATGGAAACGCCGTCCAACTCACAACGTAGCACCATACTTTTACGGGATTTTGACGTGAATGTATTGGTGGGGCTGTTTTCTCTCGTTAAAACTCTGACTAGCTAAATAGCTGTTATTTAGTATCCATGCAGTGATTGATAAACGCATCCTCAGTTCTGATTGGTTATAATCACTGATTAACGTTAATCATTGACTAGCTAACTATATAGAGTTTTAACTAGAGAATTGATAAATGTGATTCGCGATCAGAACCAAAGGAAAATCCCATTCTTAAATTACCCACCAAACTTGTTAATGATTTTATACGAAAGTACAACCACAATAAACTACCCATCCAATATAATCGGATGCGACGTAATTTGTTTCTCTATCAAGAAATTATGATCCGGCCAGAAAAAGAACGACTCCCGCGTCGTGATTCAGAAAATGAGAATTCGTACTCTTCCCTTACACTTCAATCGGCAAACGGAAAAACCTCATTTCGCCCTTCGATTGTTCTCTTGAAGCCACTTTCCCGTCTTTTATTCCTCCATTTCTATCAATTTTCTTTCCGTTCTCTTTCAACTGCTCGGAGCCCACTGATTTCAACCTCGAGAATTTTTCTTTTCTGTTCCTTTAATATGACCTAGCGGTCGTTCTGATTCTGGCCAATTTGATACCAATACGGCGGCCCTCGACTAGGGTTATGAGATGCGTATGATAAGCAAGGGCATTGAGTGGCAATGTCGGTGGTAGTGAATAGTGAACCATCCAATAAATTCTATGAGGGAGGAAGTGGTAGATCAGACTACGAGTTATTTGGTGTACAATAATAGTGTAACATACCCATACACTGTACAAATATTGTACAGTGTACAACAGCATTGTCTATACTGCACTGAATTGCGGAAAGTTGTGATCCATATTTCTCTCCTCAGCGCAGTTACACTCATGCACCTAAAGGAGAGTAAGCTAAGAGATGAAAATCTCATGCCACGGTGATTGTGGTCACACCCCTCCGATACGGCTCGAACGATTTTTATGAAATTTTGTATGTATATTTGGTAGGCATGAGAATAGGTCGTAAAGTATATTTCATACCGCTAGGCGACCCTCCCAGAACCAGGTGACCTGGGTCACAGAACGAAATTCTCAGCTGACCTGGGTCACCTGATCCACGTGTTTCATGATTGTAAAAAGGTTGGTAAAATACTAAAAGAACAAATCTATTTGTGTGTATTACAGTGAACAATACCAGCAAGACGCAAGGGGTCCCATTTGGGCCGACGAACGAATAAAGCAACAAACATGCGAAACAGTAGAGCAGACAGAACAGACGAACAAATCCGACAAGATAACGCAAATGTGCGTGTGAGCATGTCGCAATTGCGCGCATCTCAATCACAAGAGGTAGGAGCTGAACGAAATCAACAACGACAATTTGAAATTTGCAATATTGTCGGAAAACAACAACGAAAATTTACACACGGACGATTATTAAGTATACGTGGCATGTTCTCGCGTGGTCAAACCATCGAGCTTATTTGGGTTGGGTAAAGACGGACTGACAAGAGATATCGTACACTCAAGCGCTCTTCTAAATTAATATTGATTTTCTTAATTTCATTTTCCTACATTAGGATAAAAAATATATTACTTTTATTTTCTTTACATCTTACTTTTAAGACATCAAACAATGAATATGTCCGTTATGTTAATGAAATACATTGAATTGAGAAAATGAATGGTTAGTGTTTTTGTTTTTTTTTTATCGCGGTCATCGTCTACAGCGCCTTTTTTCCTTTTTCTGTCATCACCACACACTTACAATACATTCGTTATTTTTTATTTAAGAACCAAATATTCACTAGAAATAATATTTATATGGCAGAACAACGTTTGCCGGGTCAGCTAGTAAATTGATATTATACTAAGTAACAGAACTATGTTTCATTTAGTACAAATATTCATTTATCTATTTAGAATGAAGCTTTTTTTACAAATATGTTATATATAATACAAAGATATATGCAATATACAATATATTATATATATAATTCACTCATCACTGCTACAGACTACCCCAGGCTGATGACAAGGTAATGTCGCTATATGAACAAGCTTTCCCTCCGGAAAGTTATCTCTTTCGAGACGGTCTTAATGAAAGTTTAGGTTTCGAAGGGGCCGAGATGGGGGAGATGAAGGGTATCAACTCACCCGCAACAGCGTTATCTGGAGGTGACAGAGGGTGGCTGACATTCATCTTAGTGATGTATGATACGAAGGAGGATCCCTCAACGCTTTGACGACGCCTCGAAGAGGAGGAATCAAACTAATAACTCCGGATTCCACAAGGATAAGGCATCGGACTGAAAGTGAAACCGCTAGTGGAAAAACATCGGAAACATAACTGGCGATTTGCTATCGTAAAAAGTACAAATCAACACTGAACGTTGTTGCTGTTCTCAATAATACAATAAAATACATATTATAATATTATTTATTTATACTTATATAATGGGTTATATGTATATATATATCCAAACATATCAAACAAGTTTCTTCCTACTGGGCCGTTACTGGCAGCAGTGGTGCCACGAACATATTATTTAAACCTTTGGAATCGAGCACGAGAAAAAAACATTTAACCCCCCCCCCCCCTAAAAATTTGATGGTTTCCTTTCAAGGAACGTAAAATCCGAAAACTAAATACAAAAAATTTCTGTCGCCCGCCATATTTCGCACTTTCCTTACTTACAATGAACAACAATTAATGACATTTGGCTTGAGAGTCCCATTTGGGGTCCACTTGGTCCGCGAAGCTCGTCGTTACTGTCTGCTGGCTAAGGGGTGAAAAGTAGAGGTTCCGAGACGCCGTTGTCTCGAATTTTTTTTAACGTTTTTAACTAGTTCTCGAACTTGAGAATTTTTTGAGACCACCCGGAGTATTGTTACGTCCAGCCGTTCGTTCATCACAGTGAGGCCCTGAAGTTGCACCGGAAAGCTTCGTCAAGACAGTGAATGAAACGGTATAAATCCGGCTCGGATATCATTACTAGGGAACACCTGATTATAATCACACATGGCTGTATGAAATCGAGAAGGTGGTTCCGTGATATTTTTTTTTCTGAAGAATGACGTTTTTTGGATATTTTTGAGGTACTTTTGTAACTTGTACAAACGTTGTGCTTCAAATAACAACAAGTAATTAATGATAGAATTTTTGAACCCACCGCGTATTTATGAAAATATAACTGCCCGGCCGGCTCCAGTACTCGATTCAGAGCTTTCCTGTGGGGGGGGGGGGGGGGCACGAAGAGAGGTATTGACCACCACGCAGAAGGTGCATCTATACAGGTAAATAATAAACCGTTGTGTAATAATTTGCAGCGTTGTGAGGTTAAAATGGAATTCACCCTCCACATTTTCAACTCAAGACATAAAATCAGCTGTTTTAGCGAATTTTCGAAGAAAAGGAAGCTATTGTTCTCGGTCCAAAATTTTTAAAACTCGAATTTCTGAAAGATTTTTATACCAAAATCCGTTTCAGACCATCCTGAATTCACTGCCGAAAGACACCAAAAATTATATGTATATATATATATATATATATTTATATATTTATATATATATTTATATATTTATATATATATTTATATATTTATATATGTATGTGTCATTCCAGACGATAACTCTCAAAAGAATTGAGATAAAAAGTTCAAATTTGCACGAAAAATCTGTCTTGGCAATCGACTGGCTAAGTTCGAAGATGGGCAGAATCGGGTCACTCTAAGGGGGAGTTTTGGGGAGTTTTAGGGGGGGGAAATTACCCATAAATTCCCAAAATGAAACAGTCTGACAAGTGACACCTCATTTTAAAGGTTTTTGTACGCTGAACACGATGGTGAAATCAGAATTGCGATATCTCATTCCGTTCTCAAACTGGAGTACTTTGAAGATGAAGGAACGTGGTTATTTCTTGAGGTTTTCTTCCTGGTTCGTCTGCTCTAATCTGATAACGGAATGGGATATCGCAATTCTGACTTCACCATCGTGTTCAGCGTTGGAAAATCTACAAACCGAGGTGTTACTCGGCAAAAAATGGAACAAAAAATTTGTTACGTATCCAATACCTACTCTTCTGGTATTCAAAACATTTTTGATTTCCCCTCCTACCCCTTCCACCCCAAATTTTACTTTGCGTAAAACTACTCCTGTTTTAATTTTGTATGGTATCAAGTTGGGAAAACATTGGCCGAAAATTAATTTTCAGAAAATTTTAGGCGGAGGAGGAAGATGCCGAAAACTTCGAAAATTCGCTCTTATAGCCATGCTGCATGACTGTGGTTTTTTCAATTTAGCCGCACCAAAACCAATACATCAAATTCCCAGCAGACCATAGAAATTTGAAGTCGTTACGATCCATTCTGAGGGTTTTCACGGAGCACACATAAGCACTTTCACTTTCAGCAATAAACATTATGATAAAGGGTAAAGATGGACTGTACGAAAAATAATGAGTTATAGTGGGAGAATTTACATAGTTTCGAATTTAAATGGATGGCAAAATGCAATGGGTGGCTTGCCACATCAAAAACAACTTTTGCTAACCCTAAGGATACAAATGGCTTTAAGCCGTTTCAACTACTCAATGAAAAGGCTATTTCTGAGGCGTTTTTTTCTTTACCAAGTCGCTACAATTACAAAAGGCCTCTCGTCGGCTGTGGTGGCCGGGAAACCAATTAACATGATTGCCGGAGACGCGAGTTCGAATCCCCACTGGGGCAACACGTTTTGTTGTTCCGCGTTTTCACAAAGCAAATACCGGACCGCTGACCGAGGCTTTGTGTTTGTTCTCACCTTCCTCGTGAGGGTTGTTACTGGTTGGATTAATCGGTCGACCGGGGGAGGCGGGCATGTACTAGGTGACTGGGAAATCGCATAACATCCAGAGGTGAAGAAAATAATGAAAAATGAAAATAATGAACATAATGAAGGAAAAAATGTGCATATTTTGTGCATGGTAGGTGAAAATAATGTGCATATTTTGTTGAGGACTGCGCTTCCTTGTATGTGAATTGAGGCGCACAGTATGAAAAATGCATTCAGGGGAGATGCCCCGATAGGTCCCAAGGTGGTCTCACAAGAATATCATCAAAATCCTACGGCCAATTACGTGATTGTGATTGTGACGTGGCCAATTACTGAGTGATAATATAAATCCACCATTGGCTTCATTCATCGACACAAAGACTATAAATGCTGAAACAACTCTGAACTGAAATTCCATATTTTATGGGGTCCAAAGAAGGAAATTCGGGCTGTATTGTATAATTCGAAGGGAAGGAGAGATCTTTCGGAGGGAAAGAGATTTCCGATTTTATTTAAACAGCTTTTGGATTACTAATTAAACGCAAACCCTTCAACGCAACGGGGGGACGAGTCTTCTCGGGGAAACCCTTTTATTTCAAGAAATGAGCCACTTTTGTTCTTATTCAGATTGAACGTCTCAAAGGCAGAATGAGGCCCGAGGATTTCCTATTTCTAAACTGGATGGTTATTTTTACCCTCAGAGCCTACCAAGACCTTGTTTTCGTTTTTCAGAACCACTTCCTCCTTTTTCTCGTTTAATGTGTAGCAGTTCCTGTTCAGTTGAGTAACCGAAAGAACTGTTACTCGGAACGTTCAGAGAAACACCCGAAAAGGACCTGCTCAAGGGGGCACACCCAGCCCAGGACTCCAAAAGGTAAGAGCTCACCTCATGGAATATCAATAATTATATTTCAATAATATATTTATATTGCAAACCTTCCACTCCTCTCCAAACCTATCGGTATTTCTCAACCCCATTATGAATTGTAAACTCAAATCCCCCCCCCCCCTTTCCTCCTCCTCCTTAATATTTCTGGGAGCGCCACACCTAAAAGAATTCGTAAATATATTATCAAGATTTATCCATTATATTTATAGTATCGTCATTTCACCTAATTCTCCCAGTATATATCTATATTTATATATTAAATATATTCATTATTAGGATACGTTCCGATCGTACGAGGGAATTAACTAGCGATTTATTTCACTCTACACATGTTAAAAGAAAAAGTCGTTTTAAACATTAGCTTTATGTCAGGGGTATACGGTGGGAAAATAACAATCGGAGAGAGCCGCACGAGCTTCGCACATAGAAGAAATTCCTACGGAATGTATTTAGATGTGTGGCCTACTTTCATTAAATATAACACAGGGTATGCACGTGGCCTAATAAACAGTGACTTCGGTCAGACTTCAGTCACACTCGTGTAAATTCAACAAGAAGCTACAGCTACTTCTTTTCTTGTCAAAAGAGTATGACGTCAACCCTTGTCCCTTACCCTGCGAATAATTCAATTATAGCTAGAACCTTACCCTAAATACATAATGGATTTAGACTGTTATATCCACTTCACATTTTCACCCTCCTACCGACTAAAAGTTTTCCTTGTAACGTCTCTCAAAGCAGTGAAAGAAGAATCTAACTCAAGAAAAGCCTCGGGCTTCTACTGATATATTTTCTATTAAGAGTTTTCCCGGCTCTGCCCTCGTCTCACACCTCCAAGTCCAAAACGCCGCAGGTTCTCACCACAGTTCATTACTCTGTGTACGGATAACCCTTCTGTCAAGGTCACTGTTATGTACGCAAGACCTATGTTAAATATACATGTGCAGATTTGTAAGTAAAGTTCAGGAAACCCGTTGAGATTTAATGGCTCGTGAGCAAATTTTTTCCTGAAACCTTGCAAGTTATTATGACCAAGTATAGAAGGTAGTTAGGAACTGACCCTTTGACGGATTCGTGACTCCCTAAACTATTCTTCCAAGTCAATCACCAACCGACTTTTCCTGTTATTGGGTCTCACGTACCTACAGTGATGTGCCTACTAACAAATATACAAAATAACCTTCTTCCTGACTCGAAGAGTCCTATCTTATTTAACCACGGACCCCATTTCAAGAGAATGAGGAATGGACGTGGTCGGAATTTGCTGCTTTTGGCTTCAGAATCGGATTCAGCCATTGAAGACCCCCGTATCCCAATTTTCAGGTCCGAAATCCTAGTAATTCAGCGGGAATAAGCTAAAGAAAAAACGCGTGACGTCATCTGGTATGTATCTCTCTCCCACTCTGTTCCCATGTGCGGGAGGTGGAGGGCAATACATACTGACCAGATGACGTCGCACGCTTTTTCTTTCCCCTTTTTCACCCACTTCCATTCATTTCTGACACATCATATTGCACTTTTGGTTTATTATTTTCAATAATGAACCATTGGAATCGAGCATGAAAAAAAAAATTCTTACCCCCCCTCAAAATTTGAAGGTTTACGTTTCAAGGTATGTAGAAACCAAAACTGCAATAAAAATATTTCTGTCTGTCCGCCGTACGCCGTACGCCGTACGGGCCACTTTTCTTAGTTACCATGAAAAAAAATTGATGAAATTCGGGTTATAGGTTCCGTTCGGCGTCTAGTTGGTCCTCGAAGCTCGACGTTACTGTGAGTCATCTCAAGGGGTGAGTTCAAAATAGGGGTTGAAATTTACAAAACGCCTATACCATTTTTTTACGTAAATATTTTTACGGTTTTAAATAGTTCTTGAACTTGCGAGTTTTTTAAGACCATCCGGAGCATCGTACGTCCAGCCGTTCGTTCACAGTAAGGCCCCGAAGTTTGCACCGACAGGCATTTTCGACTCCAGTGTGAATGAAATTGTATACAATTCAAACCAAATCTCGTAACCAGAGACGCGCCCACAATAGGAATTTGTGAATACGGCCAATCATTGGTAGGGATCACCTGATTATATTGGCGGAGTATGAAGTCGAGTTGGATGTTCTGTGATATTATTTAATTTGAAAAATGATGGCTCTTTTGGAGTTTGTTGGTAGGTAGTGAAACTTGAACAAACGTTGAAGTATTTTTGATGGGTAAATTATTACTACGGTAAATCATTACTCAACGGTAAATTATTACACAACGGTTCATTATACCATCTACGTAGAAGGGGCTGGAGTTTGTTGGTAGGTACTTTTGCAACTTTTTTCACTCCTCATCAACAATTTCTTTTCAGAACTTCATTATGTGTGTTTCTTTTTGTTAGGTACTGTTTGTCATCGGCAGAATTATTTTAGCAACATTTAACTCGTGATTTAGGTAGGTACCTAGTAACGAGTACGGGGTTAGGTACTAACCTACGGAGGGTCTGCGATCTAAATAATTATGCATAGAATAGTACATATCATATTATATAGACGGGTTATCTATACATAGAGCTGTGATCTGTAACAGAAGGGTATTCTATACAAAATAATAAACCGTTGTGCAGGGATTTGCAGCGTTTTTTGGAAAGCAACAAATGTAGCTCTCCGTTAGAGTTACAATTTTAAAGAATTTAAAAAAATGGACATCCACTCCTCTTTTAAGCGTGATTTGCTTCCCAATCACTAAAAGTAAGAATAACTGGGTGTCATCTGTACTTTTTCGCTCAGGGTCATGTTGGTGACTGATCAAACTTGATCTTCTTGGATCCTCCTTACTCGGAAATGAGCACGTGCTTATAGATACTGCCTGCAGAATTTTCAAGTTCTACGTTAATTTTAAAGAAGCACCACTCGTGGCACGTGCGTGTCTTCTTGCCCGTTTCCAAACATTAATTATCAGTATACAAAAACCACAATCAATAAACAAGCAGAGCTGATAAACCCGTATATTGGACCGAAGTGTCTCCCGGAGTTTTCAGTTGTTGCTCAAAATCGGGCCAATAAATCCTGCGGATAAGGATTGACGATGAACGATCGGAACACTACAAACATCATCGCAGGCTCAACATCCTCGAAGCCTATTAATTCATCGCCACACGCGGATTTGTCCACCATCAAACGGTGTCGGGCGAAGGGGCAAAAATTCTGTTTGCCTTTGAAATACGTCAGTTTTCATTCACGAACTCCGCGCTCTGTTTCACAATCCATTCGTTTACCGCCGGGTCCTGCTGACCAAGGACAACAGTAGAAATTAGAAAGCCAACAACTGAGTAAATAGTAGTAGTATTTCGTTGCGCGTAAAGTCGTTCGGTGCAATGAGTTGTACACACGGCGAGGAGTAGGTAGAAATGAAATATTACATTGCTGCCGAGAAACTACTAAATAATACAAACAAGAGGGCATGTACAAACACCAATTAATTAAGTACAAACTTGAGAGTTACAAATTAATCTATCTTCCCACTCAATGTTATTTAAAAAACATTTAAAATACACTGTAGGTCTGCCAGTGCTGATGCACCATATGGCCGCTTTTATTATTCATGTGCTTCTCAAGTTCTGATTACACCGTTAACTAGTTGGTGCAGTTGAATATTATTCTTATTTCACACATTGCCTTTCTATCATTATTTCTTCAATTATGATCATTAATGATCAAAAACTAGTTGTCGATATTCACAAAATGCGTACACTCCCAGAGGCGTTCTTTGGTCTTTACTCATTCAGTGAAACGGGTCTCAGCATCAATGACCTTTCTACGTACTGATAAATTAGCATTACAAAGATTATTCGGAGCAAACGTCCAGGATTCTCTCCACGGCAGCAACTTGTTGGAATACTAAAATTTACTGTATATGTTTTGCGGACAAAAACAGATAAATTTCAGTTCGACTTCAAATTTTTAGGGTATACTATCTGGACTCGTATAAGGTTTCGGTGCTACGAACCCCGGATACCCAGCAACGCAAAAAAAGAAAAGAAAAAAAGTTGTTGTATCTGAGAACATAACAATAATTATTATATCACGTTGTTTATGGCACTCAAGGTGATAACATTGATACCAATAATAGTCATTAATTTGGATTTAAATTAAATACATTAATGGGCCTGATCCACTTACCACCTCAAAATGTCATCAAAATTGGAGGATCAAAATCGGGCAGACTCAGATGGAAAATTCAAAAGAATAAAAAAATATCAACTAAACAAACTGGTAGGTACCTAGGTAGATTCTGTTTGTATCAAATCCACGAAAACTGACGTCAAGTAGCACCTACTGTAACAACTGAAGGATGATGAGAACGTGATAACACCCAGTAAATAAAAACAATTCTCCCCGCTTTCCTTCCTAATGATGGGATAGCACACCTCAGGAGCTGAACCCTTTTTACTCAACATGAAACCCTTGGAACAGCCTGCAGCTCTCAAATAATACAGTACCTACAGAAAGAGGCCTACTGAACTGAAAATAATGAACCAAGTTCCAGTCGTGCCGCATGACCATATGAGCAAACTTTTTCAATGTTGACAGATTTTTCTGTTTTTAGCCTGTTGTCTGTTTTCTGTTCTGTTTTGAACCTTTTATTTTCTGTTTTGATTTTCTGTTTTCTGTTCTGTTTTGAACCTTTTATTTTCTGTTTTGATTTTCTGTTTTCTGTTCTGTTTTGAACCTTTTGTTTTCTGTTTTCTGTCTGACCTGTTTTCTGTTTTTGAGTGAGTTTCTGTTTTAGTGAATCTATAGGTAAAAACTTTGGTGAGTTTTATCTGAAGAAACGACTAACTTTTCTTACATTTCAGCTCTAAACATTTTGAATCCATTGCAACAGCGTATTTTCTGTCGAAAACTTTGATACAAAGTATCTGTAAGTATCTGAAGACATGTTAGGGGTTCAAATCACGGATTTCATGATGCGCACCCGAACAGGTTTGTCCGCAATAGGCGGTAAATTTTAAAACCCGTCATACGCACAACAGGGGGTTTTACCAACAGGTTATGAGACCTACCTTGGGTGCATACCCTCGCTCTGCTTCCCCAACTCGACTCTCAAAGCTATAAATTCCGAGGGAGCGGGAGCGCCCTGGGGCAAAACACTTTATGGAGAACAGGGGTGCCAAACGGTGTCACGAGATGGCCACAATAGGATGGATCCTCCCTTGTTATGAGAGATGTGAACAACAGGGGTGCCACCTTGTTGTGCCCGTATAACCCTGAGAGGAGTTCTTGTCGTTTCAACCCCCTTTACCCGCGGCTGTATGTCAATCATCTACCTTTATCCAGCACCACGCCTATCTATACAAGTTGTTTCTTCAGTAAGACAACAACAACAACACTTTTAGCATAAATTCACCAAAAATGGTACAATGGTGACTTGGGACATAAAAGGAATGTTTCCTTTGTCACAAATATTTTACTTAAAAACCATGCGAATTATTACACAACGGTTTATTATTTACCTATAATATGCCCCTCCTGTGTAGATCACTGTTTTCTGTGGTCAATACCTACCTTCGTGCCCCCCCCCCCCCCCCCCCCCAGGGGAGGTCCAAAATCGAGTACTGGAGCCAATCGGGGAATGACCCACATAAATATTCTGTGGATTCAACTATCACTTATTATTCATGAAGCATCACGTTTGTTCAAGTTACAAAAGGATCTATCAACAAAACCCAAAAGAGCCATCATTCTTCATATATGAAATAATATCATGGAACAACCAACTCGATTTCATTCAGCCATTCGTGACTATGAACAGGTGTTCCCTAGCAATGATATCCGGGCCGGATTTATACCGTTTCATTCGCGATCATGTTGACGAAGCTTTCCGGTGCAAACCAACGGCTGGACGTACAATGTTCGGGTGGTCTCCAAACATTCTCAATTTAAAACATGGAAAACGATACCTCACAAGCTCACATTCACTAACACCTTGAAAAAAAAAACCTCGATAACCCCCATTTTTACTAATATTTTTCACCCATAACACAGCGATCGGGCTGCCGACCCACCTTCGGAGCACAACTAGGGCCCAAACGGGCCCTGTGCGAAAGAATGACGGTTTTAGATCAAAATTCAAGTTAAATTTAAGGCTGAAAATTTGTTAGAACCCCAATTCTTCGTTCGCTGGTCAAAATCTACCTCACATTCGGTATCCTCGCCTTAAAAAACATACCTCACAAGCTCATGTTACTAAAACACAGAAAACCCTATTTTTACACCAACTGTCACCCATAACACCCTTGGGTATACTTCGATCGGGCTGCAAAGTTTCGGGGCACAATAGCACCCAAATGGAGCCTGTCTGCGAAAGAAAGAATTGTTTTAGACCACAAATCTACATAAGGATGATAAGGCGTACGGACACTGCAATTGAATCTCCGCACCTTGAAAAGTGAAAGAAAAAATGTTGAGGGGGTGTTCACAACATTTTTGCTTAGCGAATACATAAATGTGCGGCTATTCACAGAATAATAAACAAGAAGTGGGTAAAAATCTTGTCGGTCCAAAATATCTAGAAGTCGCCATCTGAAAAATCTTTCATATAGTCACGCTGCGTGACTGAAACTTTTTCATTCAATTTGAGAAGTGTTTTTTATGAATTTCAAACCTGTGGCAGTACGCAGACTATTCGAAGCCAAGCACAGAAAATATACTGACCGATTCGCCAAGATATAAGGCAACAGCTGTTAACTCTCAAATATTCGTGGTGAATTCGTCGACGGGTCTACGACTCGACAAAAGTTTAATCTGCTGTGTGAAGTCCGCTAAGCTGGTTTCCCTGCAGGGCTTATCAAATCTGTCAACCCTTAGAAAGTCCGTTTCGTATTAAAATGGTTTGTTAGCACCCCCCTACAAAGCAACACCATCACAAAAGGAGGGGTTTGTTTGAAAGGCTAAAAATATGTGATACCATCAGTGTGGATGGACGTAAATTGGTACTCGTAGTTACAGTGTTATAATAGTCAGTATTTTGCGAATTGAACTGCTATTAGGCTTTCAAAATTTTATAGTCGATTAATCGAAGTATAGTCTTCTCAAGGATTGAGATTGTGTTGGATATAATCCGCTCAGCATATCCCTACAAACCGAAAGTCGGTAACCAGCGAAACATCGCACAGGTACCTGCTGAGATTTCCCGATGTCCTAGCAGGATCCTCACAACGTAATTATCGGTTAACTAAATCCTAGATCCTAGAACATAGCCGCAACGCGGAGCGCTGGTTTTCGTGTTTGTGGTGACAAGATTCGCCCAGCTGTGTTTTTCACTGAGGGCCCGAGCCTCCTGGAACTCGCCATTTAGTAATCGCAACTTCCCCCGCTGACAGCTCAGCCCATCAAGTTAATTGCTCCGTTCATTTCAAGGGCTGTTTGAAAAAGGGACCCGAGGAAAAAGGTTTTCCTCAAACGATTGCCCCCCCTCTCCAAGGATAAGGGACAGTACCGCTCCTGCCCTACCAGTGGCCCCTTCGCTGGGGGGGCTACACCGCCAACCCTTCCACCATCGCTATGTCCCCCTCTGGCCATTAGTATATGCGGACCCTTTTGTCATCATTTTGAGCTGCCGCATCTGACCTAAAAACAGAGTGGAAGAGCCTTTGGCCTAAAGCAGTTTTTGAGACGACGCCAAAATCGTTTAACATTTTTTTTTTCTTTACGAGGGAGGGTCACATGAACTAGGAGTAACAAAAAGGTTTCATTCATGCAGCATGGCAATATAAGGGAGTTTTTAAAGAAGAGTAAACCTACTCAAACCGTCTTTTGATTCAACTGCACGAACATTTTTTCCACCGTTAGTGGAAAAAACCAACATAGTGGCTAAGAATGTCCTACCATTACGGAGAACAGTTATCTATTCGTACTATAATAGTGTGAAGTTTACAAAATATTATTAGTAGGCAACAAAAGCGAGTTATTTGTGATTGAATTTTTTTTTCAACTACCAAAATTTCACTTCTTACCTAATAGCTGATTTTTACTGCCATTGGCTCGACAAAATTTGTTGAAGTTCGTGTAATAAGAGTAATTTTACGGAAATGAGATCATGAAAATGTATGAGAAAAAAATATCAAAAACAGTTACAAATATTGAGGTACCTGAAAAACCGAGGATTACCTACCAATTTCAACTCACTCATAATATTTATTATCATATTTCAACGTGAGCCTATCAGCGTGACCCAAGAGACACCACGAGGTTGACTCACAGCGTCCCCAAATATCCTCGCCGTCAAGTCAAATTCTTACAACCGTAGAAAAATAAATAAAAAAAATTAAAAAAAAATTATAAATTAATGTTGTCTTCCAGATCACCTAAATGGTAAGATCTTGTTCATTAGGCCGTGGTAAGGTATGGCTCGAATGAAGTCCAAACGGGACATAATGTTGCTCTGCATATTATATCGTTCAATGAGCTCTTCAACAGCGGCTTTCCTTCTGCGATGCTTTTAGTTTTACTGTTACGTGCGTTACTATTATATTTTTAATTATATTTTACTGTTACGTATATTACTATTTGTTTAGTATATTACGTATGTATAATTTATTATTCATTTCGCTTCAAGAATGTAAAAATATATAACATACAAAAGTACATTTCTGTCCGCTAATGAACTCCAACGACATCGCCGCACCAATTTCAGAGGACGAATAATAGCCACTCCTAAGGTTTGAAAGGAGCTGATCGAACGGAATAAGCCATGACATTACGCAAAATTCCCATTAGAATTGCATTAATTTCTAACCGAATTAGTTCCTTAAAATCTTCGGTGGCCCCAGGGGGGTAGAGGCGATAGGAAGTAATCTGGAGCCGTTAAGTCCGGTGATCGTGCAGGCCAAGGGATATCATCATTCCTGCTTATTAGACGATCAGAAAATGCAGGTCTAATCAAGTTTTCAAAAAAACCCCAGGACCACCGAAGATTTGAAGGAACGAATTCGGCTAGAAATTAATGCAATTCCACTTGCATTAATGGAAATGTTGCGTTATGTCGTACCATGTATATGCAATGCGTAGCGATGGAAAGGACGTAATAAACCTAGTGCAGGCCCTATGATCAAAAAATGATTTTTAGTACAACATTAAATTCCACTCATGCACATTACTTGTATACAACAAAATTTTAAATTTAATGAAAACTCTTTTGGGCAATTTTTTTTAAATCGTACTTGTCTCTACCGAGTGCATCTCGACCACTGCTATTTCACAATATTTTGCGTACCGAGTGTACCTCGACAGTCGCTGTCTCGGGGATTAACAACAATGGTGCACCTCAAAGCTCAACAGTATTAATAGCCCTTTCCATTAAACAGGGTCACATGTAGCAGGACACCCTGTAATACTCAACAATGATTGTAATACTGACTCGTCCTGGTTCCTTTGTTATTTTCTTCAGCTGTATTTGTCTTTCTTTTCATTGTCTTTGGCCCCTCTCTCGCCGTCCATTCCATTCCCCTCATACCTTCACATTTCCTCTACCTTTTTTCTTCCTTAAGAGTCGGAATTATTCATTTTAACATCGCATCATTAAAATAATAGCCCCCCACCCTTCGTCATTCTCTCGTCCAACCCATCTCCGGCGTATTAGAGGATATAATCTGTTCCATTTCATCTTTTTTTCCCCCCTTTTAACTACGGCTGTTTTGATTAAATGCGCAATCTAAAGAAAAAATCTCTTGTCCCCCACCCTCACGGGTGTCAGAAAGCGTTTCAACTTTTTTTTTCAGCCCTGAAATCAGCGTTTACTGGAGCCCTGTTATTGGGCATTTTCATGAGATGGGATGACTCAGGTGAATACATTTTCTGACTAGAAGATGAAGACTTCAATCAATGCCACAGGAGTTATAATGTTTTTTCGCATCAATTGTAAAACAAGATACCTACCTTGCGAAAACTTTGAAAAAATCACCAATAATATTCATCTTTAAAACACAGCTGGAGGGCTCGAGTTGGGATTACGCGTAAGTCCCAATTACCTTTTGTACTTACGAAAAGTTTAGTTGGTAACGCTGGTCAAAACTGAAACTCCTGCGGTTTTTTAAGAAAATTTCAGGTACCTAACAAGGTATTTTCTGCTATTTACCTAAATTAATTTCCATAGGTATTAATTTAAGTTGATTTAAATGTTGTACCTATTCTTTTTTTTTCCTTGAGAACAGTAAGCGGGGGTAAAAGCTAGCTAGTTGAGGATCAAAAACTGAAAACGCTGCAAATTCCTGCACAACGGTTTATTATTTTGTATAGAATACCCTTCTGTTAGAGATCACAGCTCTATGTATAGATAACTCTTCTATATAATATGATATGTACTATTCTATTATATACATATTATGTAGATCGCAGACCCTCCGTAGGTTAGTACCTAACCCCGTACTCGTTACTAGGTACCTACCTAAATCACGAGTTAAATGTTGCTAAAATAATTCTGCCGATGACAAACAGTACCTAACAAAAAGAAACACACATAATGAAGTTCTGAAAAGAAATTGTTGATGAGGAGTGAAAAAAGTTGCAAAAGTACCTACCAACAAACTCCAGCCCCTTCTACGTAGATGGTATAATGAACCGTTGTGTAATAATTTACCGTTGAGTAATGATTTACCGTAGTAATAATTTACCCATCAATAATACTTCAACGTTTGTTCAAGTTTCACTACCTAACAAACTCCAAAAGAGCCATCATTTTTCAAATTAAATAATATCACAGAACAACCAACTCGACTTCATACTCCGCCAATATAATCAGGTGATCCCTACCAATGATTGGCCGTATTCACAAATTCCTATTGTGGGCGCGTCTCTGGTTACGAGATTTGGTTTGAATTGTATACAATTTCATTCACACTGGAGTCGAAAATGCCTGTCGGTGCAAACTTCGGGGCCTTACTGTGAACGAACGGCTGGACGTACGATGCTCCGGATGGTCTTAAAAAACTCGCAAGTTCAAGAATTATTTAAAACCGTAAAAATATTTACGTAAAAAAATGGTATAGGCGTTTTGAAAATTTCAACCCCTATTTTGAACCCCTTAGAGATTACTCACAGTAACGTCGAGCTTCGAGGACCAACTAGACGCCGAACGGAACCTATAACCCGAATTTCATCAATTTTTTTTCATGGTAACTAAGAAAAGTGGCCCGTACGGCGTACGGCGTACGGCGGACAGACAGAAATATTTTTATTGCAGTTTTGGATTCTACATACCTTGAAACGTAAACCATCAAATTTTGAGGGGGGGTAAGAATTTTTTTTTTCATGCTCGATTCCAATGGTTCATTATTGAAAATAATAAACCAAAATAAAAACAGAGTTATTGAAAAATAGTCTATTTCCACTAATACACGAAAAAAACGAAAAATACACTGTTGCACAGGTTTCGGTGATCATCGTCAGTAACAAACAATAACTGAAGGCACATTGGAGAGGTGACCTTACAAATAGTCAAAAAGTGAAAAAAATGTGGTCGACTGGGATTGGTTGTGAAGAAGAATGGTAAAGGGAACGAAGGAAGGGGGGTCGACTCTGATTGGCTCTGGAAGAGAATGCCAAAAAGTGATAGGAACGTAAAGGGGGGGGGACCAAGCCGTTACAGAAACCAACACAATAATGGAGAGAAAGTTCTCCTTTCACTTTTTGGCATTCTCTTCCAGGGCCAATCAGAGTACCCCGCTTCCTTTGTTCCCTCCACCATTCTCCCTCACAACCAATGGGGGACGTCCGTAGGAGCAAAAGTGAAAGGGTGGTCCGAAGGACTGGGCCAACCGACTCCCTCGAAAAGTGTTTGTCAACAGAAGACGTGATGAAACGAGATGAAAGGTGCCGGGCTGCCCTCATATCGCTCGTCAGTGCAGTTTGAGCAAGTTAATCGTCGAGATGGATGTGACTGTGGAAGGTGGAACCGAACAAGGAAAAGACGTACGCGTACACAACAATTTCAAATTTGCGTTCCACAAATTTTTAAAGACGGGAGATAGGTGGGTATGTGCGGGGAAAAATAAAAATGTAAGGCTTATTTGATGACAATCGACGGTGCGGTGATTTTCGGTAGTAACGAGCACGCCCACCCTGAAAATGCCTTTGATGTAGACACGGAGAAGATGAAACTCCGAACCTCTGTAAAGAGAAAAGCTGCCGATTATTTAGGGACTCCTCTCAGAAAGGTCAGTTGATTGTAGTAGTCAGTACAAGATATATATACGATAGGTACCGAGGTATAGATAGGTACCTAGGTATAGATACGTAGGTACCTAAAAACGCACGTATTTTTTAAACTAATATAACTTTTAACTAATAACCAGTCATGCAGCATGATCGTATGAGCGAATTTCCAAAGAATACTATAAAATACCCCCCATGTCATGTTTTGATTATTTTTATAATTTAAACGCGATTTTTAGGAATTTTAGTAGTATCTAAGCTCATATATCGTTTTAATACCAATTTCTGACCACTAAAATTTCAAATTAAATGTCACCGATCGTTGTTTCTTGCAGGTCCTAACATCGGCAATAACTATTTCTGTGTATCGGTCTGTGTATTAATATAATAATATCTTCAACTCACTAAATTTATTCCGTTCTAGTTGATTTGAGTTTATTCCCCCGGGAGTCGGTTGGTCACACTTCTCTGATTTCAGCCAAGGCGGGTATAACAGTGTATTTTTCGCGTTTTTTCGTGTATTAGTGGAAACAGACTATTTTTCAATAACTCCGTTTTTCGTTGAAATGGGTTTCCACAACTTCTTCGCGACTGATTTAGTTCGTATCACAGACTGACATGAACGTCTAGTAATTGTCTCCCACAATCGGACTTTTCAAATACCAGAAACTCAGGAAGAAGCTCCCTCTCCAACAGTCCCAAAGTTACGTAAAAGAACCCTGTAGAAGTGAGAACTCTGGCTGATCAACTACTTTCTTCTACCAGCGGTCATTAAACCCGAGGTAAGGAGTGTAAAGGAGAAAGTACGGGTTAACCCTTACCAGGGGCCCTCCGCGGCAAATTAAATGAGGACTTTCAGAACAAATCAGGGTTTCTCGGCTACTTTCCAGGCCTTTTTCCCCTTTATCCCTTTATTGCCCGTTTCTTTTTCGCCTCATTCTGGAAAACTTTATCGCCGACGTTGGGTTTTAAGACGAAGCCCTCATCAGTAACAAACTGCCTCAGGGTGGAATCGGAAATAGAATTCATAATCTGTTGTTAGGAGCTGAGCGCAGGTTGATACGGTTTTAGCCCCTAACACAGACAGCAGGGATTTGAAGTTTGAACAGTTTTCCCCGAGTTGCCCTAGTCCGGAGAAATCAGCTTGTTTTGGAAGTAACACTCACATAATTGGTTGTACTACGTAAAATGCAGGTAGGAAAAAGGAGTGGAAAGGGCATCCCAGAATGTAGGGATCAGCCAGGTGGATATTCTCTCCGTCCATGTCTTTGAATGGTCACAATACCTCATTTCCATAGCTCAATAGATCCAGCCACCTCCGGAAACTCCGATCACAAAGATGAACTCGGTGCACGACCACTCCACAATTCCTACCATTCCTACCTACATGCTCAATGAACACCGTCAGGAGGTAAAATCCATCAGTTAGTTCAGAATCCGAAAACGTAGGTACCACAACGTGACTTTTGCAACTGGCAATTTCACCCGTTTTATTTTACTTTTTCAAGTAAAATATCTCAGCGAGCGCTTTCCGAAAAGATGCTATGTGAGGGGTATCCGATTATTGGAAGTGGGCGATAAACAAGTAGAAAGAAAGCGAACTGACGTCATAGGTAAAGGCCCTCACCCTCAGCGTCATCCACTTATGACCAAGCTACACGGAGTTTTGAAATGAAAATTGTCAACAGGGATTTTCAAGAGTGCTAAATCCAATTCTGAGGTCAAAAATAAAAAATTCCATGACATGAAAAAATTCTGTGAGCTTCGAGGTTTACCACCACTGTTACACTCCAACTTGGAATCAGAGAGACTACCAACATAAATATTCATGATCACAGATAATGTGGCCAAGCTCTGGGGTCTGAGGTGTGAAGCTTTTTTAAAAACGCTGCAAATTATTGCACGACGGTTAATTATTTTCCTGCATAGATAGGTACCCCTTCTGCGTACATCACTGACTTAGGTACTGTTAGCGCAAGCATGCGTAAATAAAAACGCTGCAAAGTCCTTGTCACATGGGTTTATTATTCTATTATTTTATTGGTCTACAGAAATGCTGGCTGTTTATTTATTGTTTCTTTCATGTAAAATAATTGAAATAGCTATTTCTGGTGGTTTCCACAAATTTTGGCCCCCAAAACTTGAATTAGGTATGTACTGCTTTTTTTCTTTTTTTTTCAAATTACCTTTGATCATTGATTGTACCATTTAATCGTCTTGATCCACGTGTTGACACTTTTTCTAGTGTTATTATACAAATTGATGGTGATTTCAGACGATTTCGCAGGTTTTTGAATCATAAAAAATCAATTTTGGGAGCTGAACATCTGGTACAACCTAAATTTTTCACTCCTTGGTCAAAATCGACTTCATATTCGGTCTTCTCGTCCCCAAAAACATGGAAAACGATACCTCAAAAGCTCATTTTACTACTATGTTACTAAAACACAAAAAGTACCTATTTTTATACACATTTTCACTCATAACTCCCCTGGGTATATTCCGATCGGGCTGAAAAGTTTCGGGACACAACTAGGGCCCAAATGGAGCACGTGTGCGAAAGAACGATTTTTTTAGACCGAAAATGAAGCCTGTACACGTGATACGGCGTACGGCGACGGACATTGCACTTTTGGAATCTACGCACCTTGAAACGTAAAAGAACAAATTTTGAGGGGGTGTTATAAAAATTGTTTGCTGAGCGGATACATAGGTGTAATATTCACAAACCAAAATGCATTTTTCTACCGCCCCCGGTCTCCTGTGACGCGCCATTTCGGCCCAGCGAACCTTATTCTAGCAGATACTGACGGTGTGAGAGTAGTTGTTATTATTGTTGAATGGGGTATGCTCATGGGTCACGAAAGCTGTTTATATAATATCTTCTTCTTTTTTTTTAAATGAAACTAGATTCCATTCTGAGAACTTTGACACAACCGCACTGTCCTACGATAAGTTGTTCTTTATCTATGATTTTTCAAATTTTCGACCAATTCTGAAGTTACAGGCGAGAAGAATGCAATGGCGTCAGAATTGGTTGGTTGAAAAATCATAGAACTACTTATCGCAGAACAGTGCGGTTGCTGTCATAATTCTCAGGATGGAATCTAAAAATAAATCAATAAATAAGGACGTGTCACCAAAAGGGACCTGGAAAAGCGATATCCGGAACAAATCAGATAAAACCGTCAGCCAATTGAATCTGCGCTGGATTTCCAAGATTGCAGCGATAGGATTTTGGTTTGTGGGAGAGGTGCGTCATTATCAACGCTTGTGGATCGAGTTGCGGGCGAGGCAATCAAATTTTCCTGGCTCGGGAGTTGGAATAATGGGTGATAGAAAGCCTGTTGGAAATTCCGGACTTGAAGTGGAATTTCAAACGGAATAACACAGCTTACGCCACCGCAATGTGTTAGGGATCAATATGCAACAACAATAACTCCTCTTAGCAGGGAGGTAATTGATGTAGCAATGAAACATGTTTCAAAAAGCTGCAAATACTTCCACCATGGTTTATTATTTTCGTTTACGGATAACCCTTTATGTCTTGGTCACTGTTCGGTATGACAAACTCTTGAAATTGCCGTAACTATACGAAAGGGTGGTGAGATGATGTGTTGAGGGTAGGTGTGGGCTGGTACCCAGTTGATCACACGTAGAATTCACCAAAAGCTGTAAGATCCACAAACACTTCCCTCGAAAAATGGTACTTTGTTACCACAACTACCTAAAATGGCATACATGAATTGGCTCACTAGTGAGTTCGATGGCCTCATCCGTAAGCAGGGTGAGTACCTATGCCCTGACGCTAGCATAGAGTTGCTGGTATTAGGGATGGCAAAATTTTTGAGTAAATCGATATATCTGTTTTCCGATATTTCGCAAGCAACATATCGATTGTACAAAAATTTTGGGTGAAAAATATCGATATATACGATATATCGGAATTTCGATACATCGCTAAATATAAGTCAAAACTGAGGGTTAAATGAGTGATAGAAATATCGTACAATAAACATAATACATTCAATAACACCTAGTATAGTATAAGCTTATTACATTTTTCACTTTCTTACTTACGTTACTTTAGTGCAACATGATAGTACAAACTGACTATAGGCCTACGCACGCCACAATAACTGTAAAATAAAATAAAAATGAATGAAAGTTAGTCATAATAAAGTTAGTAAAATGTACCTATACGCCAATCAAATCATAAGTCAAAACTAAGTGTTGAATCAGTGATCAGAACCACGAAACCCCACTTTTGGTTTATTATTCTGTGAATAATACACCTATGTATTCGCTCAGCAAAAAATTTTTATAACACCCCCTCAAAATTTTTTCTTTTCCGTTTCAAGGTGCGTAGATTCAAAAAATGCAATGTCCGTCCGCCGTACGCCGTCCGCCGTACGCCGTCCGCCGTCCGCCGTCCGCCGTACGCCGTCCGCCGTATCACGTGTACAGGCTTCATTTTCGATCTAAAAAAGTCGTTCTTTCGCACACATGCTCCATTTGGGCCCTAGTTGTGTCCCGAAACTTTTCAGCCCGATCGGAATATACCCAGGGGTGTTATGAGTGAAAATGTGTGTGAAAATAGGTAGTTGTCGTGAGTCCCTCCCGGGAACACTCCACTACAACCTTAAAGCTCTCACCAATATTCCTATGTAAAAATTACCTTCCGCTAATAAACATCTGAGTGGGGAGACAGGCAACAGAATCCAGGGGACACAACCTGGGCCCCCCCCAAAACTCCCAACAGGGGAGTTGGAGGGAGAGGCCTCCAGTTCCTATATAACCCTGGATCCTGGGGCTTTAGCTTCATTCGACACTTCCTCTAACCAGCTCTCTCTTCTCTCTCTACCTTCCTCCTCCCAGATGCCTGGTGGTATCCGCCGCTCTGGGAATTCACCTCCTACCTTCTCCTCTTGTCTACATCGGTGGATATCCGCCGCCTAGACAAGCACCTTCCTTCCTTCACCTACATCGGTGGATTACCGCCGCCTAGGTGAATTTCCTTCCTCTCGCCTACATCGGTGGATTACCGCCGCCTAGGCGAGATTCCTTCCTTCACCTACATCGGTGGATTACCGCCGCCTAGGTGAATTTCCTTCCTCTCACCTACATCGGTGGATTACCGCCGCCTAGGTGAAATTCCCTCGCTCTCATCTATTCATTCCTTCACGCCACCGTGATGATAAATTTAAATTCATCACAGTGGTGAACCCGACGTTCATCCAACCTTCTACCCTTCCTCCCTTCTTACCACCTCATGTGTCGCCCCCAGTCTAGTTCGGTGTCCCGCATTTTAAATTCACATTTAAAATAGTCAGTTTAAATTCGCAATTTTTGGCCCACCCGCATCCGCTCACACAACTCTCAACGCTCCGCTGCAACCACCTCCGCCGCCGCAAATTGCGAATTTTGAAAAATTCAAAACCTCAACAAATTTGAATTTTATTTCCAGACACCTCAACTATGGACCCGAACTCGCCGTCACCGCCGCTCCTCCGGCCGTCCCTGCTGCAGCCGCCGACCGCTGCGACATCTAACGCAACCGACAACCCCTTCACCAGCCTCTCACCACCCAGCTCCACCGCATCCGCCGCCGCCGCTGCCGCCGCCGCTGCAGCTGCCGCACACGCCGCCGCCGACGTCACGACGGCCTCTGCGTCGTTCCCGCTGTCGCTACCCCCCTTCTACACGCACGACCCCGCACTCTGGTTCTTCCAGGTCGACGCTGCGTTTTCGGCCGCCAACATCCGCAGCCAGCGTACCCGCTACTCACGCATCATCTCCCTGTTACCATATGAGATCCTCCTGCAGACATCTGACATCTCCCCCGACGCCACGGCCGCCTACGACGACCTCCGCAGCCGCCTCATCAACTTATACCAGCCCTCCAAAATCGCACGTGTCGCAGCGCTGTCCCAGCCCCAACATCTCGGCGATTTGAAACCTTCCCACCTGTACCGTCGCCTACGTCATCAACTACACGACGTCGTGACGGCCGACATCGCTCGGACGTTCTGGCTGCGAGCCCTCCCCCACCCCATCCAGATGGCGCTCGCCAGCCACCTAGACGGACCGGACGAGCCGCTTCTCCGTCTGGCCGACACGGTCTACGACCTCGCCGCAGCCGCCAGCGTCACGGAGGTCGCCGCACCCCGCTTCCCCACCCCACGCAGGGACCGATCGCCATCTGAAGAGCGCCGCCAGCCCCCCTCCCTCCACCGGCGCCGCTCCCTCTCCGTCGATCGCCGGCCGATCCCCTCCTCCGACCACCGACGCCAGCGCTCGGCCCGACCGCCGCACCGTCTCCCCCTCCCAGCAACAGAGAGGGAGGTCCCCAAAAACGGCGCCCCACTCCAACTCCACGCGCCCCACCAGGACCTACCTCCCGGCGGACCCCCCCCACCGATGTTTCTACCATGTGAACTTCGGTGGGGAGGCCCGCAAATGCCAGCCCCCCTGCTCCTACTCCTCCAAGCAGGGAAACGCGGACGCCCGCCGGTAAATCCGGCGGGCCCCCCTCCTCGCCAACACGGGGGGGACCACCACCAACCCCCCCCCGCCCGCATTCACACCACCTCCACCTCGCCTCGCTACCCCTCCTACGCCGCCGCCACGGCTGCCAACCTCCCGACCGCATCTGACGGCGCCGCCAAACACCCCACCTCTCCATCAACTGCTCCCCCACCCCGAGTCAGAACCGCCAAGCCCGCCTCCAGGGCTGCCAACCTTCCGGCCGCCACTAGCGCCGCCGCTCCCGTTCCCCCACCCCGGAACAGCCCCTCCAAGCCCGCCTCCAGGGCAGCCAACCCCCCGGCCGCCGCCTGCGCCGCCACTCCCGTTCCCCCACCCCGGAACGGCCCCTCCAAGCCCGCCTCCAGGGCAGCCAACCCCCCGGCCGCCGCCTGCGCCGCCACTCCCGTTCCCCCACCCCGGAACGGCCCCTCCAAGCCCGCCTCCAGGGCAGCCAACCCTCCGGCCGCCACCAGCGCCGCCGCTACCGTTCCCCCACCCCGGAACGGCCCCTCCAAGCCCGCCTCCAGGGCAGCCAACCCTCCGGCCGCCACTAGCGCCGCCGCTACCGTTCCCCCACCACGGAACGGCCCCTCCAACCCCGCCCCCAAAACAACCACCCCTCCGGCCGCCACTCGCGCCGCCACTACCGTTCCCCCTCCCCGGAACGGCAAAAAATCACCCCGCGTCTCCTTCGCGGGGGAACAACCACCACCATCGCACCCGCCCATCACCTCGGACGAACCAAGCCCCCCCCCTCCGACGGACTCCAACACTTCGCCAATTTTACCTCACTCCGCCCCAGCTCATCAACGCCTGTTTCTGAAGTGTTCAAAGACGCACGTCCCCTTCCTCGTTGACACAGGGGCGGCGCTCTCTATCTTCCCCAATAACATACTCCGGCGACAGGCGCGTTGTTACCGGCAACTCCTCTACGCCGCCAACGGTACTACCATCCCCTCGTACGGGACGTACCGCTCATCAATTCATATGAGCGGGCTCGCGTACGAGTGGGAATTCACCGTGGCGGACGTAGAGAAAGCTATCCTGGGGGCCGATTTCCTCGCATATTTCGGCCTCCAGGTAGACGTCCGTAACGCGCGCCTGCTCGACCCCTCCACCCAGAAACCCATCCCCGGGTTCATACATGCGGTGGACCGACCCCCCTCCAAATTTGAACAACTCCTCCTCAACTACAAACCCCAGCGCCGCCCCTCAGCCCACATCTCACAGACCCAACACTTCATCGAAACCTCTGGCCCCCCAATATCCGCGAAAGCCCGACGCCTCCACCCCCTCCAACTCTCACAGGCCCGCAAACATTTCGACCTCCTCATCAAGGACGGCATTATCCGTCCCTCCAAATCCCCGTGGGCTTCTCCACTACATATTGTGCAGAAGCCTAACGGGGATATCCGCCCATGCGGCGACTACCGCCGCCTCAATGCCCGTACAACCCCAGACCTTTACAACGTCCCGCACCTCAGAGATTTCTCCTCCCACCTGCACAACACCACCATCTTTTCTACACTCGACATCTCCCGTGCCTTCCATCACATTCACATCTACCCCCCTGACGTTCCTAAAACAGCTATCATCACCCCTTTCGGCCTGTTCGAGTATATCAAAATGGGTTTCGGCCTCCGTAACGCTGCCCAAACTTGGCAGCGTTACATGGACAACATACTACGAGGCCTACCCTTCGTCTTCTGTTTTTTGGACGACGTACTGATCGCTTCCCGAGACCCAACCGAACACCTCGCACACCTGACACAAGTACTTGACATCTTCGCGGCCGAGGGCCTCACCATTAACACTCCAAAGTGCGTCCTCGCCCAGCCCTCCGTCCGCTGCCTCGGCCACC
Organism: Leptopterna dolabrata; assembly: GCA_954871275.1. Classification (NCBI taxonomy): domain Eukaryota; kingdom Metazoa; phylum Arthropoda; class Insecta; order Hemiptera; family Miridae; genus Leptopterna; species Leptopterna dolabrata. Next base: position 26,762,450 of record OX940988.1, read on the forward strand.
AGGTCTCGTCCGAAGGAATAAAACCCCTACCAGACAAGGTTCACACCCTCACCGATTTCCCACGTCCCAACACTGTCTCAGAACTCCGCCGTTTCCTGGGTATGCTGAACTTTTACCGTAGACACATCAAACACGCGGCACAACACCAACAACCACTCATACACGCTATCCCACAACCGGCTAAAAAAAACGATAAACGCCCCATTTCATGGACCCCCGCCCTCACTACCGCCTTCCAACAATGCAAACAGGACCTAGTTGACGCCGCTCTATTGGCCCATCCCGATCCCCACGCCCCACTCTCCATCACCACAGATGCGTCCGACTGGGCCATCGGGGCAGTACTCCACCAACACACCGGCGCCACCCCCCAACCTCTCGGCTTTTTCTCCAAAACTCTGTCCCCCACACAAAAAAATTACTCCACCTTTGACAGAGAACTCCTCGCCATCCACGAAGCCATCAAACACTTTCGTGACTTCGTGGAGGGCAGGCAGTTCTCTGTCATAACCGACCACAAGCCCCTCACCCACGCCCTCCTCCAAAATCGAAAATCAGCCTCCCCCCGTCGCCTCCGGCAACTCGAATTTATCGGACAATTCACGTCCGATATTCGTTATTTGCCGGGGGCCGACAACTGCGTTGCCGACGCCCTCTCCCGCCCCACCCCTGCGCCGGTGGCGGAGCTACTGCCCTTCCCTTCCCCGCAAACCCTCAAAAACCATCAAACTCCTACCTCCGATCCCGCTCTTTCCCATCTCATCTCCGCCTCAAAATTGGAACAGCTGCCTCCCCTAGACCTCTGGTGCGACGTATCGGCCGACACACCGCGCCCGTACGTCCCACCGGAGCTGAGGAGGCAGTTGTTCCTACACTACCACTCCCTCCATCATCCCGGCATCCGGGCGAGCCGGGACCTCATCAAAACGCGGTACTTCTGGCCCCATATGAACACGGATATACGTACCTGGGTTCTAGGGTGCCAGAAGTGCCAGCAATTCAAGGTCTCGGCTCACCCCCATGTACCTCCTCAACCTATCCCCGATTCTCTCCCGTGGGAACACGTCCACATGGATCTGGTCGGCCCCCTTCCCCCCTCCGAGGGGAAGAGGTATTGCCTCACCATGATCGACCGTGCGACAAATTGGGTAGAGTGTATCCCACTCGCCCACATTACCGCGGACGCCGTCGCCGCGGCCTTCCTCACTCAATGGATCAGCCGCTACGGCTGTCCGCGGACACTCACGGTCGATCAGGGGAGGCAATTTGAATCAGCCCACTTTGCCGACCTCCTCCGTTCCCTCGGGATTCAGAAAATCCGCACCACTCCCTATCACCCCCAATCCAACGGGAAAATAGAGCGGTGGCACTCGGTCCTCAAGCAAGCCATCTCCACATCAGCCACTTCCCCTTCATGGACCAAAACCCTCCCCTACGTTCTACTTAGCCTCCGCACTTCCGCCCGTCCTTCAGACAACACAAGTCCCGCACAACACGCTTTTCGTGACCCTTTACGTTTGCCAGCCGACATCTTCACCCCACACCCCACCCCGTCAATTAACAGGGAACCACTCCGCACAACAACACCACACAACGACACCTCCTATCCCACACGTTTTTACACAGCCACTCACATGTACTTGAAGGAGCCCGGCATCCACAAAACATTTTCACCTCTCTACGCCGGGCCCTTCCACGTCATCCGCTCCACAAACACCACGGCTACCCTGTTAATTGACGGGAAGCCCCACACTGTACCCCTCGCCCGATGTAAACCAGCCCCCGTCCTCCCAGACACTTCGCCCCACACCACTCACCCGACCACCCCTACACCACACACGCCACACATCACCTCCATTTCGCCCGCCGGACCCCAACGTCGCCACCCACCTCCGCGACGTCCCGGGTACCGGCTCCCACCGGCTCTTCCCCTTCACCACCGCCCCGGCAGTGAAGGGGCCCCTCTGTCAGTCTTCACTAACGTGAAGACTGTTAGAGGGAGTCGCCTCCCTCACCCCATCACCTCACCATCATTACACATTCACCACATTACACTGCACACTGTCCACACCAGGGAACGGCGGATTTCACAACCCCGCTCCGATCTGCCTCCCCTGAAACCGTACCAAAAATTGTACATACCTGTAAATACCTATTACATACCTGTAAATACTACTTGTAAATACCTTGCACCTGTAAATATCTAGCTATCTATCTGACTATCACCCCTCTTATCATCATCATCGAACTCATCACCTTTGTAAATATTGCCACTTCATCAAATTTTCATCACACCCTCCTTGTACATATGTTTCCCATCATCAAATTTCGTCTACTTACATCTACTTATGTCTACTTCTACTTATGTCTTACATGCTACTTACATCTACTTACATCTACTTACATCTACTTATCTACTTATGTCACCTTATGTCTACTTTTGTCTACTTAGCCCTACTTATGTCTACTTATGTCAACTTATGCCTCCTTATTCTACTACTTGTATATCACCCTAGATTAAGACACCTCCGGTCACTCTTCTGCCTTCAGCACTGCAATTGTTTGTTTCAGCCTTCAGCTCCTGTATCCTTGCGCCTTCAGCTTCCCCTTTTTGTTTCCGCAGCCCTCAGCCACTGTCAACTTGAGCCTTCAGCTACCTCAAACATTGGTTCGAACTGGGGGGACCTCTGTCGTGAGTCCCTCCCGGGAACACTCCACTACAACCTTAAAGCTCTCACCAATATTCCTATGTAAAAATTACCTTCCGCTAATAAACATCTGAGTGGGGAGACAGGCAACAGAATCCAGGGGACACAACCTGGGCCCCCCCCAAAACTCCCAACAGGGGAGTTGGAGGGAGAGGCCTCCAGTTCCTATATAACCCTGGATCCTGGGGCTTTAGCTTCATTCGACACTTCCTCTAACCAGCTCTCTCTTCTCTCTCTACCTTCCTCCTCCCAGATGCCTGGTGGTATCCGCCGCTCTGGGAATTCACCTCCTACCTTCTCCTCTTGTCTACATCGGTGGATATCCGCCGCCTAGACAAGCACCTTCCTTCCTTCACCTACATCGGTGGATTACCGCCGCCTAGGTGAAGTTTCCTTCCTCTCGCCTACATCGGTGGATTACCGCCGCCTAGGCGAGATTCCTTCCTTCACCTACATCGGTGGATTACCGCCGCCTAGGTGAATTTCCTTCCTCTCACCTACATCGGTGGATTACCGCCGCCTAGGTGAAATTCCCTCGCTCCTCATCTATTCATTCCTTCACGCCACCGTGATGATAAATTTAAATTCATCACAGTAGTTTTTGCGTTTTAGCAACATTTTGGTAACATGAGCTTTTGAGGTATCGTTTTTCATGTTTCTTGGGACGAGAAGACCGAATATGAAGTCGATTTTGACGAAAGACGCGGAAATTGAGGTTTTACCATTGGCTCAGCTCCCAAAATTGTTTTTTTTTAGTCATAAACCTGGAAAAACTGTCTGAAATCACCATCAATGTGTATACTAACATTAGAAAAAGTGTAAACAGCTGAATCAAGACCATTAAATCGCACTACCAATTGATCAAATATGATCTGGGGGGGAAAAAAAGTGGTAGGTACTATTTCATGTTTTGGGGGCCAAAATTGGTGGAAATCATCAGGAATAGCTAATTCAATCATTCCACATGAAAGAAACAATAAATTTAACTGCCAACAAGAATCTCTAGAACTCAATAGAATAATAAACCCATGTGACAAGGACTTTGCAGCGTTTTTAGAGTCGAGTGGATGTAGAATGAGCGAGTTTGTACATCACTGAAGGCATCTACTTGGCCGATATCTCGGTTCAAAAATATCGATATTCCCGATACTATCGAAGGTCAAAAAACCGATCCCAGTATATCGATATACCGGAACCCAAATATCGACATTTCCGATATATCGTTACTTTGTTGCCATCCCTAGCTGGTATGAAGCGCAAGTTTCGACGAACGGTACTGATGTCCTCCTTAGTTTTGGTATACAGAAACGCACAAGGCACAACAACGGTGGTGAAGGTGACAGTTTCCTAACATTCAATTGCCACGAGACCGAATTTCTCTCTGTCCTCCGTTTGAAGATGAGAAACATACGAAGGAAATCGAAAATGCTGAATGCACCTGCCTTGATCCTGCTTCTCGCCTTCTTACGTGGGTTTTTGGCATCGACCGCTCACAAGTTGAAGACATCTAAATATCCCAAAGTGAACGCTACCATCGACAAGATTGTCAGGCGCGAGACGCTTTCGAAAATCGGCCGAACCGTGGCCTTCGGGGAGTACAAGTAACCTAACTTATTTGGCGTTTAGATTATCGATTTAAATAATAAGGAGAAACGTTGGTTTGAGCACTATTAGTGACCATGCCGACACATTTCTCGTTTACACAGGCCCTGATGCCAAATCGGCACGGTCTTAACGTGATTTACCTTCCTACACAGGAAGCCGTCATTTTCCGTTCTGACGTCATCTATATATTACGTCATGAGTGTTCAACTGGGCCCTGAAGATGTACGTCTCTCAAAAATGTCAGATTAGTTAATATAGATGACGTCAGAACAGAAAAGTACGACTATACATCACACTGTCGGTTTGTAAAAACGCGGTGTGACGTAGTCAATGAGGTCAGCATTATAACCAAATAAATTTGACAATAACGTTGATGACGTCATTTGCTGGGCTCAACCTTACATTTGTTTTGGTTTATTATTTTACCTTTAGAATCGAGCATTAAAAAAAATTAACCTCCCCCCCCCCCCCCCCCTCAAAATTTGATGGTTTCCGTTTCAAGGTATGTAGAATCTGAAAATAGAATTTAAAAAATTCTGTCCGTCTGCCGTACACTGAACTTTGCACTTTCGTTAGTTCCCATGAACCAAAATTAATTAAATTTGGTTCGTAGGCCCAAAAAATTTGGGGTCTAGTTGGTCCGCGAAGCTCAGCGTCACTGTCAGTCATCTCTAAGGGGTGAAAAATATGGGTTGAAATTTTCAGAACGCCGTAGCTTGAAAACTTTCAATAGAAGTGTTTTTAAACGTTGGGTATGTTTTTAAATTGATCTCAAACTAAAGAATTGTTTGAGACCACCCGTAGCATTGTACGACCAGCCTTTTGTATACACCGAAAACCTTCGTCAACATGACCGTGAATGAAACTGTATAAATCTGGCCCAGATACGACTGCTTGGGAACACCTGATTATAATCACGAATGGCTGTATGAAGTCGAGTCGGTTGTTATGTTATATTATTTCATTTGAAGAACGATGGCTCTTTTGGATTTTGTTGATAGGTACTTTCGTCACTTGAACAAACAAATAATAATTAATAATACGACAAAAACAGAAATAATAACAGACAAGAACAAAAATAATTAATTATTGAATTTGCGCATTTTTACGAAACTTTAATTCCCGCGCCGGGCTCCAGTACTCGATTTAGGGTTTCTTCAGAGGAGCTCGAGGGTATTGACCACAGAGAACAGTGATCTACGCAGAAGGGGCGTCTATACAGGTAAATAATAAAACATTGTGTAATAATTTGCAGCGTTTTCCTCTTTACTACCGATTTATCTCCGTAGCCTTGAGTATTAGAATCCATTCCACAGGGTGGGACATTTGCTATTTATGAGTAAGATAATACGAATCGTTTACCGATATGTTGTAACTTTTTCCAACAAGCAATGGTTGAACAAAACACTGGTTAATATTAAGATTGACTACCAGATTACTCATTATGAGACGTCACACAGTGTTAAGGATGGGAAAAACTAAGACTCCATATTTTTCCCGATTTTTAGAACTATTTTCAATTTGATCATTTAGGATCCAGCATGGAAAAAAAATCTATTGACACCCTTCAACATTTGATGTTACGTTTCCGAGTTTTATTAGCTTCTACCGATTGACAAGAAAATTTCGCTTCTTTCAGATGGGTAGTGGCAATTTACCACTCTCAGTATGAATATCCCAAATGCGCGGGTATCGTATTGACAGACTCTTCTGTGATGACGTCATGCACTTGCGTCACAGAGGAGGAATATCGCTCGTACGCCTTTCCAGACACGGCGAAATCGCTCCTCGTGATCGCAGGGAATCCGGACGCCGATAACCCCTTTCACGAGTCGAGGACAGTCGTCAAAGTCAAAGTACACCCGTACTGCGACCCGGAGTGGATCGGAACAAGAGTTGATTTAGCGGTGACTCCTACTTACTGGTTTTTGTCTCGTTTAGTGCACCTGAATTTGGGTCAGAGGTTCAAGAGATATATAGGAGGCTCTGGGATGTCACGCAGCAGGGTAAAACGGGAAGGGAGGTGTGGTAGTTTGGAACTCCGTCTTTGACTGAAATCGTGTTCTTAACCTGTGCGTGTTGGTGAGGAATTTGGAGAATGCTGAAGGCCAAGTTAATGCGAGAGAAAAACTGTGAGAGCCGAAGGCGAAAAGGTTTGAGCGAGAAGTTATACTGCTGAAAATAAATTTCAGTATTGAAATACTTTACACCGGATGAGTGGATTGAACGCCAGACACCCGTTCGAACCGAAGAGGGTTTGAGGTGAAGGTGATGAAATAAAAACCTACAACTAAATTCGATTAGCCTAAACTTATAACTAATAAAATTTAACCCTAAAAACTGACTCTAAAATATAAAACTAGGGAGTTGAAAGTTGAAAAGGTAAAAATATGAATAATCTAAAAAATAAATTAATTGCTAGCAAAGGGAAGGTTGATTTTTTGTTGAGGTTGAGGTGATCTGGACAAGTTCCGATAAGTGAGATGCTTGCCTGATGCCCATGCCAAAGGAAGTCGATCTTATATAGCGGTTCTTGTATAGTGGTCTTGTATAGCGGTTACACTGTGTCGTAAGCCTGGGGGAAGGCTTATGGACATGGCGGGCGGAAGGTAGGGTTGGTTTGGTTGGATGGGTGAAGGATGTGCTCTGTAGGAGTCTTTCACTAACGCGGTTATCACCACAGCAGGCATCGGGAAGAAGGAGGCTATCACCTCAGCAGGTGCTAGAGGTAATGGCGCCCCGTGGTTATCCCCACAGCAGGCGCTGGGAAGAAGTAGCCTAGCACCCCGCGGTTATCACCGCAGCAGGCACTAGGAGAGAAGGAGGCGTCCCGTGGTTATCACCACAGCAGACGCAGGAGAAGGGTGGGAGAGAGAGGGCGTGAGAGAGAGAGAGAGAGGGAGGGCGTAAGGAGGTTGAGAGAGAAGTCGCAAGTTAGGAAGTGGTCGTCGAATGAGGAGTTGGGCTAGCAGGGCTGCTTATAAAGGCCCCTTTCCACTCGTCCCCCGTCTATCAACAGCCGTTGACAGATGAGCGGCGATGGCGATCGACGGAGGGGACCCTTCTACTTTCCCAGCGGCCTCGCTCAGCTCGTTGTTCCCTTCGTTTATTTGGTTAAATCTTTACCATATTACATAGGAGTGGTAAATGTTAGAATTTGAGGGGTACCAAGACACGCTGGTTTGGAGGCACCACAGGAGGAAATGTCCCTATCGAGGTGGAGAGGGATGTGAAATAGGTGGTCGTCGTTGTTGTCAACAGTTTTAGTTTTTCTAAGGTTTCGTAGGTTTTTGGTTTATTATTTACAATAATGAACCTTCGGAATCGAGCACGAAAACAAAAAATTTAACTCCCCCCCCCCCCCCCCCCACAAACACACTTTATGGTTTCCATTTCGAGTTACGTAGATTGAAAAATTGCTATCGTCCTTCGCACTTCCATAGTTGCCATGAACCAAAATTAATGAAATTAGGTATGTAGACGTCCCATTTGGGGTCTAGCTGGTCCACGAGGCTCGGCGTTACTGTGAGTCATCTCTCAGGGGTTGTGATCAAATCATTACAAACGCTAATGTGTTCAAGTTGAAACTACGGACGCTTCCAAATTTCATGCTTTTACTTTCATACGAATTATTTCATATGTCGTGTTTTGTGCTTAATAAAGTCTTGTTTAAGGTTTAAACTCTATTACAAGGGTGAAAAAAAAATTTCAATAGAAGGGTCTGGTTTTTTAAAACGTTTTTAGATTGATCTTAAACTAAAGAATTTTTTGAGACCACCCGGAGCATTGCACGACCGGCCGTTCGTTTGTCAAAATGATCGCGAATGAAACTGTATAAATCCAGCCCAGATATCATTGCTAGGGAACACCTGATTATAATCACGGATGGAGTCAAGTATGAAGTCAAGTTGGTTGTTCCGTAATACTATTTCATCTAAAGAATAAAGTAATATCTCTTTTGGATTTTGTTAGTCGTTACTGTTGTAATTCGAACAGACGTTATGCTTCATGAATAACAACAAATAATTCTTAATGATTGAATTATTGAATCCCGCGCATTCTAATGAAACTGCGATTCCCGGGCCGGCTCCAGTACTCGGTTTTAGGGCTTTCCTGGGAGGAGCACAAGGATAGGTATTGACCTCAGAAAAGTCATGGATCTACGCAGAAGGGGCATCTATACAGGTAAATAATAAACCCAAGTGACAAAAAGACTTTTTTTAACGACTTCAGTAGGTTATGCTTTAGAAAGGTGTTAAAAACAAGGTTTCGGAGCGCTTTCAAGAGAAATGTGTAGAACAATTTTTCATCTTTTCTTGTAGGTACTGGAACTCAATAAGAGTTTTCAAACGGATTTTTACAACCACGTGGGAATCGTTCCCCGGTACAGCAACCTCGGGGATCTTGGTGCAACGAAAAACGAGCTGGAGACGTTCATGAACACCAAAGTATTCTGCGATCTCGTCACTTTCGGGTACTACGATTACGAAGAAAGACCCGACGTGAGGAAGTTCCAGTTTATCAATAACCATACAATGAGGTAAAGTAAATTCCACGTGTGTGAGGTTGCCATCCATCACCAACAGCCATCATACCATTACAGAGCTTAAAATCAATCGATCGGTGCACTAATTCAGCCCTTACGCATCTAAACTTTCCATCAAGACCCTCTTCCCATCTCGATTTTGACTGGTTGAGCCCATCACCTATTTACCTTGGCATTTGTCCTTCATCATCACGTTTTCTCCTCACACTGTGCATGACTAGCGGAAGGTCAACAAACATAGTGTGGATATCGTGATCTCGCAGGCAGAAGGGTGAATACGCCAATTTTTGTGGTATGGAGTTGGGCACATCAATGTGCGTATTTTTCTCCTCTTTCCGAATGTAAGAAGGCCGCGAAAATCTAGCCAAATCATGAAGGAGATATTCAGGAGAAAATATAAAAAGTCGGAGGCGAATATAGCAAGCAGGGGCGATTGTAACTGAAATCAGGGTTTCAAGCCCTTTGATGTAGTCTGAAGAAACAAAGAAGTGGTCCCATGGATAAAAACTAAGCCACAACATCCTGAAAAAGCGGCAAAAGAAAAAGGAAACTTAGGAAATCAAAACTCTACATTTCATTCAGCATTATTACGTTACAATACTGTAGTTGTAGTTCGTTCGTTAACAGTAGATTTTAATGGAAACCTTCTACCCTTCACTTCTTTTTACCACTCAACGGCAGAAAAGTGAGGGCAAATGTAGCATCACAAGGCAGTACAGTCACTGCAAAAGGGCGAATGTTACAATCAAATCAAGTTTTTCAAGCACAACTTTACTTGTATTAATTACATAACTAATCCAAAAAAATTGGAATGATCGAGTAAATTAGAATAATGAATCTAGAAATAGCCAAGCCAAGTTTAGTGGTTCTAAGTCGCAAGAGAAAATTTCCCACAATTTTGATTTTGCTACATTCGCCCTTCTGCCTGCAGGGGCACGATATGGGGTGCCCTCTCGTCTCGTCAAGGTACAGCACCATTCGATTTTCATGAACTCATCATGTCCTCATAGTGAGGAGATTGTGAATGGCAGGTCATTGGCATCAGGAATTGAAATATTTAACGGCTCGTTAAACAGCAGTTTGAATATTGGTTTATTATTCTGTGAATAATACACCTATGTATTCGCTCAGCAAAAAATTTTTATAACATCCCCTCAAAATTTTTTCTTTTCCGTTTCAAGGTGTGTAGATTCCAAAAATGTCCGTCCGCCGTCCGCCGTACGCCGTATCACGTCTACAGGCTTCATTTTCGGTCTAAAAAAATCGTTCTTTCGCACACATGCTCCATTTGGGCCCTAGTTGTGTCCCGAAACTTTTCAGCCCGATCGGAATAATATATCCAGGGGAGTTATGAGTGAAAATGTGTATAAAAATAGGTACTTTTTGTGTTTTAGTAACATGTTAGTAAAATGAGCTTTTGAGTTATAGTATTCCATGTTTTTGGGGACGAGAAGACCGTATATGAAGTCGATTTTGACCAAGGAGTGGAAAATTGAGGTTGTACCAGATGTTCAGCTCCCAAAATTGATTTTTTATGAGTCAAAAACCTGCGAAATCGTCTGAAATCACCATCAATTTGTATAATAATAACACTAGAAAAAGTGTCAACACGTGGATCAGGACGATTAAATGGTACAATCAATGATCAAGGGTAATTTGAAGGAAAAAAAAGGAGCGTAGTACCTAATTCAAGTTCTGGGGGACAAAATTTGTGGAAACCACCAGAAATAGCCATTTCAATTAATTTACATGAAAGAAACAATAAATAAACAGCCGGCATTTCTGTAGACCAATAAGATAATAGAATAATAAACCCATGTGACAAGGACTTTGCAGCGTTTTTTTTTATTACGTAGAAATATTCAGTATACCAGGAGAACTTGAGGGAATTTAGCGACTCAACGCTCGACGACACGGGCATAGCCTAATGTCGGGTACTCTACTCCCCTTACTCTACTTCCCTTATGTAATAATAAAACTTCGGTGCATTTTCAGGGTACGTACGCGAGAAATGTTAAGTACTGATTGAGATCATGAGCGGAATTGATTAATCTGTTCAAGGGCCCTTATGGTGATATTCGTACAGCCGTCGGACCATTGCAACGCAACCTGCCCGAACCAAAACCGCTGCGTCTACGATTACTTCGGTCGGGAGACCGTCTGCGTCGCTGGCCTCGACGATGAAGTCGGTCCCTGCGGAGCCCTCCCAGGAAGCCCAGTCGTCTGCAAGGCTCTCCTCTGGGGCATTTACACCGGCAAGAGAAACTGCACAGGTTTGTTCTTATGTGTTTGCAGTTGCAAGTTTGCGGTTCACGTGGCACTTATCACAGGATACCACCGAAATAATAAATGTACGACATTTGGGCAAATGCGGGCAAACTAGAAATGTGCGTAACGCGCACTACCTTTTGGTTTAAATAGAGACAGCCATTTTTCATCGCATAGGTATTTGGATTCTACGCCGAATGTCGTGAAGGACCGACTCAATATTCTCAAGTGCGCACTAGATTCAGAGAACCGCTGTTACAGGATGCCTCCGATAGGAGAGGTAAATGGGTGCAGTAGGACTGACTCCAGGGACCAAACTATTCGTAAATCGTAAATCGTTTATTGTACGTAGGGCTGTTGCCCCTCATAGTGTACATTATTTACAAGGTTGTGGAAGAACAAAATAATACTTTCTTAAGAATGAAAAAAAGAATACAAAAAAATATAAGAACACAACAGAAATATAAGAAAAAACAAAGAGTGCACGGCTTCGTCGTCTGCGTAACCCAACTCGTCACTGTCTATTGTTGCCTAATCTTATAAGGGGCACTACCCGACTCGCCACAGTTGGAAATACCACCAACTCACCACAGAAACATCTTGGTACAAACCTCACATATCAGCCCACTCCGGAAAACTATCAGGCGAATATAAGGGAGCCACTAACTGACAAAAAAGTCCGTGGAAGAGGCGTTGATGGATGGCTGTATGAAATCGAGTTGGTTATTCCGTGATTTCATCTGAAGAACGTGGGTTTTGTAACTTGAACAAACTTTTGCTTCATAAATAACAACGAATAATTATTGATAATAAAATTATGGAATCTACCGTATATTTATGAAACTGCAATTGCCCGGCTAGTACCAATAGTCGATTTAGGGCTTTTCTGGGGCGGGTGGGGGGGTGGGAGTACGAGGGTAGGTACTGACCACACGAAATATCGATTACGCAGAAGGAACATATACCTAATATAGTTAAATAAATAAACCGTTTTGTAATAATTTGCAGCTTTTTTTCATTTTCGGGTTCTACGTACCCTGAAACAGAAACTATCAAAATTTTGAAGGTAGGGGGTGTTACGTTAAATTTTTCTTTTTTTCATGCTCGATCCCCCCCCCCCCCCCCCCCCACTTATTCATCCCAGCAAGGTGCCTGAGGTTTCCCTCGTTTAGTTAATGAAGCCCCAAATTATAATACGTACTGCAAGAGTTGTTTCCTTGGTCTTTCCCGTCAGACTTGGTAGCAGGACAGCGTCGGCCAACATTTTGGTCCTACCCGCTTGAAAAACGCCTGTGGCGAGTCGGGATACGTTTTGATCCGGCTAATGGCCTTGGTGTGGAGAGTCGGGCTTTGGCGCGGGCTTTTCATCCTCCCACCCCTTCTTGATTGTCAAGCTCCATATAAGGTCCTAATTATTCCAAGTGGAATCTAAGCACTACAACGACAATAAAGCCGAAGGGGTTTCGCTCACTTTCATGTAATAATCACACATGATGTAGTTTTGATTAATTTAACTTTTAGATTATTATATCACAAAAATTTTGAAAATCTAAAAGGTGTCAAGTTAATCAAAACTACTACAACGAACTACTAAGTCGGCCCTCCGGTCCTTTAAGGACCTGCCCTCAACAATGGTAGTCCATTATTTCCTGTACCACCTTCTCACATCTGGTCTTGTTACTTCATCCTCAACACTATCCAACCAGCGCTTTCGGGGTAGTTGAATTTTGGAATTCGTCTACGTGGGACAGCCGACTACCTTGAAATGGCCGGAGTCCTGTCTATTATAGTTTGGAGTACAGATAAACCGGAATTAATCGGGGTCAGATGCGTCAGTTTTTCAGTTTTAGTAACAAATTCAGCACACTTACAGCGTTAATCCGCCTATTCTAGAAGGCAGATTTGGCGAATGGATCTACAGAGTACGTACCACCAAGAAAAATGTCAAATTTTGGTATCAAATCGGTAGGTTTTTGATACGGGCTAGAACTATTTGGTCTCTGGGTGTCAGATCCCTACTGGGTGTGTCTAGTAGGGCTGTAAGGGACTTGGGCTTCCCAGTCTTATGAGAGCCCACACAGATTGCCCCACCACACCAACAGTCACACCGAAGACAAAATAACTTCTGAATTACTTTGAAAATGGTAAATTTAAGTTCATGGATGATGATCAGTGGTGGTATGTCCTGGAGCCTGTCCAATCCTGTTGAACATGCTCGTCGCCTCCGACCAGCTGAGTTGGTACACCTGGGGTGACTCACACCAGATGACGTCTTCCCCTTCGTGGAGTGTTAACTACTTTACCAACCCTAGGCTAGTCACCAACTAACCCGACACCTGATCACAATACTAACATTCCCGGGGTTGTCCCACCACTAAACTACAACTACAGGGCTCGTACCCCCTCCACAACACCAATAAACCACACCTGAGCTAGTTCCCAACTTCTCCCGCCTCTCCTCTCTTCCTAACATCCGAAATTCGCACTTGAAGCAAAACGAAAGCACCAAAGGCCCTTCAAAATTATAATGTCATCAGGTGTTCCCTTGCACTTATACATGTATATATCATTTCATTCACGATCATGTTGATGAAGCTTTTCGGTGAAAACTTCAGGGCCTTACTCTGAACGAACGGCTGGACGTACAATGCTCCGGGTGATCTCAAAAAACTCTCAACTTCGAGATCAATTTAAGAACGTTAAAAAAAACCATACCTTTCTATTGAAAGTTTTCGAGATAACTGCACCCTGGAAATGTCAACTCCTATTTTTCACCTCTTTGAGAATACAGATATTAACGCTATGCTTCGCGGACCAACTAGACCCCAAATGGGACCTAGAAACCAAATTTCATTCATTTTGATTCACAATAACTAAGGAAAAAACTAATTACGGCGGACGGATAGAAATTTTTTGTATTCCATTTTCGGGTTTTACGTACCTTGAAACGGAAACGATCAAATTTTGAGAGTTAAATTTTTTTTCACGCTCTATTCCAAAGGTTCGTTATTGGTGCCTTATTACGTTAACCACTATCAAAATTAATAAACCAGTAGGCCAAAAATTACATTACTGCAAGATATCACCGATGAACCTCCGTTGTAATACCATACAGTTTAATACTAATGAACAAACTTGAACTACTATTATTACACAGATTTCAACAAACTTCTTCGTGCCAATGGCACTATGACAACTTGTGAGGTTGAAGGTGTAAAATGATGAACATTGATTTTATATTCAGTCACGTATTACTCTCATCCCAGCTAACGGAAATATTTTTTAATTGCACACTGGTGGATAACAATTCTCTCTCCAGGAATAGCAACCACACTGCCTGAAAGTTTGTAAAGAAAGTAATGTGATGCCCGGGGCCTGTTATATTATCTGCAGGTATCATAATATAAGTATTATTCCTATTTCCATTTAGTACCTACAACTTTTGAGGTAACGACACAGTGGGGCAAGGGCGGCAAAAACTCGATTTTCCAAAAATCAAAATCTTTATGACTCAAGGAATCCGGCTGTGATAATAGTTTTACAGTAAAAAATTAACAAAAGCCACTAATCAGAGCTCAAACGTGGAAATTATAAAATTTGCAAAATATACAGCTATTTTCTGAAAGTTATCTCTCACCCAGTGGTACGTCTTAATAACTCATTCAGCCTAATTTTATTTTATTTACATACCCAAGTATCTATGAGATAAAGACAAGAATCCAACACTGAGGTTGTGCAGACATCAGAAACACCGCATCATGAAAGGTTTTCTTTAATAAAAAGGTAAATGCAAATCAGGTACCTACTATAAGTAGGTATTATGGTTTATAAAACCATAATAGCTTAATTAAGTGGATTTTTTTGAGTATTTTTACCGTGTTCAGCACCACAAAAACTGTGGATATAGTGGTGTTTCAGAATTGTTGACGAAAAACTGAGACCCCCCCCCCCCACTGTGTGACTGTAGATTTTGACACAGTTTTCGAGCAACCTATACAGGAAGGGCCAATCTGAATTTGGGGAATAGGTAATATGAATAGGTAGATAGGAGGCTTGATGGTGAAATGAGGACCCTCAATATACGTGATGCATATAAAACCACAGGACTCAGTTTTTCACAAAACCCAACTTCCTAATGATGGCAGTACCACAGGAACAGTGGAGTGGACTGTAGCATAACAGACTATTTCTGCAGTTCTATAGTAAATTATCAATTGAGTGCCTACCAAATTCGATGAAGGGAAGCTCGATAATACGGGCAAAACACGAACGGCGTACTTATCACACAGTAATATACCTGAACTATAACAGATGAAAGATAGTAGATAAAAAGCTGGAGCTAGTTACCTTGTCAGTTCTGGAAGAACCCATGGTAAGATGGCACGGGAGGGTTTGTAGAAAAATCGCAGCTCTACATAAACACATTACAACCATCGACTGGTAGGAGTCAATAAATGCACTCGCCCTAAGTACCATTGCCTGTAACAATTCACGCGACCCAGGTGTCTGGAGAAGAAATTACTCACTTCCATAACTGTTCACAAACGAAGAAATTACAAACTGAGACGAACAAAGAACCTACCTTGCGACCAAAGGATTAAACTGACTGATAAACAAGGAAGGGGAAGTTGTAGTGGTGAAAAAGAAGGGGAAGAAGGAGAAGAGGGGTCTTTTCTGGGTGGCGTTTTCAACACCTCTGCACCGGACAACCTTCTTGGAAAGAAAAAAAAAGCCAGCGCCACTCACTCACTTCCGCCCCTCACACTACGCCTGGGGACATTCGCACTCCTAATAACTTGAAAAAGTTACTAGGAGCAACCAGGTCTCGATTTACATACTGGCCAACTTCAACTGGGCATTTGCGGATGTGAAAAAAAATAGGACTCAATGTTTGAAGGACCCTGGGGGGGGGGGGGATACCCAAGTCTTGTAAAGGTTGCCTGTATATTTTTACAAACAATTCGAATAGGTTACTTAATTTTATATTTTAGTTTCATACTTTATATTACCTATTTTGATTTACCTATAAAACTTATTCTGTTTTAGTGTTCTATTTAGATGATTCTATTAGGTCTTGTTCTATTTAGGTGTTTTAGTGTTTGAAAAGTATTCAAAACATGTTTAACAAAAAGCAACGGACTTCGAAAAATGTTGCAAAATATTACACAGCGGTTTATTATTTACATGTGTGTAGATGCCTCTTCTGCGTTTAACACTGTTTTCTGTGGTCAATACCTACCCTCCTGCTCCCTCAAGGAAAGTCGTAAACAGAGTACTGGAGCCCGCCGGGGAATTACCGTTTCATCAAAATGCGTGGGATTCAATAATTCAATCATTAATAATTATTTGTTGTTATTTTTTATTGAAGCGTTTGTTCAAGTTACGAAAGTACCCATCAACAAAACCATCATTCTTCAGAATGAAATAATATCACAGAACAACCAACTCGATTTCATATAGCCATCCGTGATTATAATCAGGTGTTCCCTAGCAATGATATCTGGGCCGGATTTATACCGTTTCGTTCACCACCATGTTGACGAAGCTTTTCGGTGCAAACCAACTGCTGGTCGTACAATACTCCGGGTGGTCTCAAAAGATTCTCAAGAGTTTGAGATCAATTTAAAAACGTAAAAAAAAACATACCGTTCTATTGAGAGTTTTCGAGCTACGGCGTTGTGAAAATTTCAACTTTCAAAAAATTGTATACCCCCCCCCCCCCCCCAATTTTGGTTTATTATTTTCAATAATGAACCATTGGAATCGAGCACGAAAAAAAAAATTCTTACCCCCCCTCAAAATTTGATGGTTTACGTTTCAAGATATGTAGAATCCAAAACTGCAATAAAAATATTTCTGTCTGTCCGCCGTACGCCGTACGGGCCACTTTTCTTAGTTACCATGAAAAAAAATTGATGAAATTCGGGTTATAGGTTCCGTTCGGCGTCTAGTTGGTCCTCGAAGCTCGACGTTACTGTGAGTCATCTCTAAGGGGTTCAAAATAGGGGTTGAAATTTTCAAAACGCCTATACCATTTTTTTACGTAAATATTTTTACGGTTTTAAATAGTTCTTGAACTTGCGAGTTTTTTAAGACCATCCGGAGCATCGTACGTCCAGCCGTTCGTTCACAGTAAGGCCCCGAAGTTTGCACCGACAGGCATTTTCGACTCCAGTGTGAATGAAATTGTATACAATCCAAACCAAATCTCGTAACCAGAGACGCGCCCACAATAGGAATTTGTGAATACGGCCAATCATTGGTAGGGATCACCTGATTATATTGGCGGAGTATGAAGTCGAGTTGGTTGTTCTGTGATATTATTTAATTTGAAAAATGATGGCTCTATTGGAGTTTGTTGGTAGGTAGTGAAACTTGAACAAACGTTGAAGTATTATTGATGGGTAAATTATTACTACGGTAAATCATTACTCAACGGTAAATTATTACAGAACGGTAAATTATACCATCTACGTAGAAGGGGCTGGAGTTTGTTGGTAGGTACTTTTGCAACATTTTTCACTCCTCATCAACAATTTCTTTTCAGAACTTCATTATGTGTGTTTCTTTTTGTTAGGTACTGTTTGTCATCGGCAGAATTATTTTAGCAACATTTAACTCGTGATTTAGGTAGGTACCTAGTAACGAGTACGGGGTTAGGTACTAACCTACGGAGTGTCTGCGATCTACATAATATGCATATAATAGAATAGTACATATCATATTATATAGACGGGTTATCTATACATAGAGCTGTGATCTGTAACAGAAGGGTATTCTATACAAAATAATAAACCGTTGTGCAGGGATTTGCAGCGTTTTTCTTTCACGTTTCAAGGTGCTTAGATTCAAAAAAAGGAAATGTCAGTCCGCCGTATCACGCATATCTACTCCAATTTCGGTCTAAAAAATTAGTTCTTTCGCACACATGCTCCATTCGGGCCCTAGTTGTGTCCGAAACTTAGCAGCCCGATCGGAATATACCTACCCAAGGGTGTTATGGGTGAAAAATGAGAAGAGTGGAAAACCGAGGTTCTAACGAAGTTTCAGCCTTAAATTTAAGTTAAATTTTGTTCTAAAATCTCCGTTCTTCCTCACACAGTTTGGGTCCAAGCTCGGCCGCCTGATCGGAATACACCCAGGGGTGTTATGGGGGGGGGGGGGGGGGGGACGGGTGTAAAAATAGGGGTTTTCGTGGTTTTTTTTTTTTTTTTTAGGTTTTAGTAACGTGAGCTTGCGAGGTATCGTTTTCCATTTTTTGAGGACGAGACGACCGAATATGAAGATCATTTTGACCAGAGAGTGAAGAATTGAGGTTGTAACGAAGGTTCAGCACCCACAATTCATTTTTTACAGGTCAAAAACCTGGGTAAATGTGTGAAATCACCATAAATTTGTATAATAACACTAGAAGTAGTATCAACAGGTGGATCAAGACAGCTAAATGTCACTATCAATGATCAAAGATAATTTGTAAAAAAATTCTAATTCTATTCTTGTAAAAATTCTATTCATCCGATTGATAGTAGTATACACGAGGGTTTTCCCGTAGTTATCCGTGTTTGGTGATTTAGCAATAGGTACTTGATGATTTTAGCAACTTTTACCAATTATAATTTATTTTTTTAACTAGGTAGCTCATGAAATTCAAATCATTTTTGAAGTTCCCGCCATTTTAAGCGATTTTGACCCCCCCTCCCCTCCTCCCCACCCGAAAACTCAGATTTGACCCCCCAAATTTTTATACCTGACTCACTGTTTCATTAGAGACAACATATTTTCGAATAGGTAGATACGTACACAAAGTGTCTTTTCCGGCTCAAGTTACCGTCATTCGTGCCCGAGCAGAGCTTATTCATTTTCTAGTGAGAATTTGTAGTAATCTCTCTGTCGTGAGTCCCTCCCGGGAACACTCCTATCATATTAAGTTCTCACCAATATCCAAACGCCAAACTAAAGCTCCGTAAATAAAGATATGAGTGGGGACAGGCGACAGAACCCAGGGTTACTCAACCTGGGGCCCCACTACCAGCTCCCTGCAAGGAGCTGGAGGGAGAGGCCCCCAAGTACTATAAAACCCCGGATCCTGGCGCTCAAGCTTCATTCGACACTTCCTCTAACCAGCTCTCTCTTCTCTCTCTTACCTTCCCTCTCAGATGATCGGTTGACTACAGCCGCCTGAGAATTTCACCTCCTCTCTCCTCCTCCTTGTCTAGATGATCGGTTGAATACAGCCGCCTAGACAAGGGACCTCTCCTTTCCTCTCCTTTACCTAGATGAACGGTTGACTACAGCCGCCTAGGTAAAATTCCCTCATCCACCTCTCTCTCCTCCAAAGTCGTAGATGTTCGGTTGACTACAGCCGCCTGCGACTTTTCCTCACCTTCCTTCCACACCACCTCTCTCTCCTCCAAAGTCGTAGATGTTCGGTTGACTACAGCCGCCTGCAACTTTTCCTCCTTTTCTCTCCTTTACCTAAATTCACTCACTCACCTTCCTTCCACGCCACAGTGATGAGAATTTTAAATTCATCACAGTGGTGAACCCGACGTTCACTCAACCTTCTTCCTTCCCACCTTCCCACCTCATGTGTCGCCCCAGTCAAATAGTTCGGTGTCCCAAATTTTAAATTCAAATTTCAATCAGTCAGTGTAAATTCGCAATCCTTGGCCCAAACTCACCGCTCAACTCTCAACGCACCTCCGCCTCCGCCTATTGCGAATTTCAAAATTCAGAACTACCTCAAATTTTTGAATTTTAGTTACAGACATGGACCCGAACTCACCGACGCCGCCGCTCCTCCGGCCGTCCCTGCTGCAGCCGCCGACCGCGGCGACGACGGACGCCGACAACCCCTTCACCAGCCTCTCACCAGCCGGCTCCGCCGCATCCGCCGCAACCACCGCCGCTACGGCCGCGACCGCAACCGACGTCATGACAGCGTCCGCAGCTTTCCCTCTGTCGCTGCCCCCCTTCTACACGCACGACCCCGCGCTGTGGTTTTTCCAAGTGGACGCTGCGTTTTCGGCCGCCAACATCCGCAGCCAGAAAACAAGATATTCCCGGATCATTTCGTTGCTACCCTACGAGATCCTGCTGCAGACTTCAGATATCTCCCCCGACGCCGCCGCTGCGTACGACGACCTCCGCAGCCGCCTCATCAACACCTACCAGCCGTCGAAAATCGCCCGAGTCGCCGCCCTCTCCCAACCTCAACACCTCGGCGACCAGAAGCCCTCCCACCTCTACCGACGGCTGCGACACCAGCTGCAGGGGATTATGACCGCCGACATCGCACGCACGTTCTGGTTACGTGCCCTTCCCCACCCCATCCAGATGGCCCTGGCCAGCCATCTCGACGGTCCCGACGAGCCCCTCCTGCGACTTGCGGACACCGTTCACGACTTGGCCGCTGCGGCCGCCGTCAGCGAGGTGCGTATGCCGCGTCACCCCCCGCCTCTACGGGACCGCACCAAATCCCGAGACCGCGGCCGGACACCCTCCCTCGACGGACGTCGCCCCATTTCGGCGGATCGCCGGCGCGACTCTTCCGCCGACCGCCATCGCCAGCGCTCACCCGAGCGCCGCAACACATCCCCTCCCCGCCAGCGCAGAGGACGATCCCCGGCCGCTGCACGCACGTCCACCTCGAACCGCCCCACCAACACCACCTACCTCCCTGCGGACCCCCCCCACCGTTGTTTCTATCACGTAAACTTCGGTGGGGAGGCCCGCAAGTGCCAACCCCCCTGCTCCTTCGCCCCTAAGCAGGGAAACGCAGACGCCCGCCGGTAAACCCGGCGGGCCCCCCTCCTCGCCAACACGGGGGGGTCCATGACCAACCCCCCCCCGCCCGCATTCACACCGCCACCACCACCAGGCCCCGCTACCCCTCCTACGCCGCCGCCACGGCTGCCAACCTTCCGGCCGCGCCTGCAGCGCCGCCAAAACCCTCACCCCACCACCACCGGAACGGATCCTCCCCGCCCGCCACCAGGGCGACCAACCTTCCGGCCGCCACTCACGCCGCCGCTACCGTTCCCCCACCCCGGAACGGCCCCTCCACGCCCGCCTCCAGGGCACAACCCCCTCCGACCACCACTCTACCCGCCACTACCGTTCCCCCTCCCCGGAACAAAACGAAACCACCTCCTACCAAACGGACCAGCCCCCCTGCCGACTCCACCGTTCCCCCCCTCCGGAACGGCAAGAAACCGCCCCGCGTCTCCTTCGCGGCGGACCAGCCAACGCCGGCACACATACCTACCTCCGCAATTCTGCACAACGCCCTCCCGACCCACCAGCGACTTTTCTTGCGCTGCAAGAAAACAAATGTACCTTTCTTGGTGGACACGGGGGCGGCGCTGTCAATATTCCCCAACAACATCCTCCGTCGTCAGGCGCGCTGCTACCGGCAACTTCTCTACGCCGCCAACGGTACCACCATCCCCTCGTACGGGACGTACCGCTCCTCAGTTTATATGAGCGGACTCGCGTACGAGTGGGAATTTACCGTGGCGGACGTGGAGAAGGCGATCCTGGGGGCCGATTTCCTTGCATATTTCGGTCTCCAGGTCGACGTCCGGAATGCGCGCCTGATTGACCCCGCCACAAAAACACCCATACCCGGATTCATACATGCCATCAACCACCCCCCAACACAATTTGAACGCCTCCTCCTCAACTACCGCCCCCAGCGCCGCCCCTCTGCCCACATCTCCACCATCCAACATCACATTGAGACTTCCGGCCCCCCCATCACAGGGAAAGCCCGACGACTCCACCTCCTGCAACTATCGAAAGCCCGGCAACATTTCAACAAACTCATAGCCGACGGCATCGTCCGCCCCTCAAAATCCCCTTGGGCTTCTCCACTCCACATCGTGCAGAAGCCCAATGGGGATATCCGCCCCTGCGGGGACTACCGGCGCCTCAATTCTAAAACCACGCCGGATCTTTACAATGTTCCCCACCTACGGGATTTCTCGTCACATCTCCATGGTGCTACTATCTTCTCTACCCTCGACATTTCAAGGGCGTTCCACCACATTAACATTCACCCCCCCGACGTCCAAAAAACAGCCATCATTACCCCGTTCG
The DNA here is from genome assembly GCA_954871275.1 of Leptopterna dolabrata. NCBI lineage: Eukaryota > Metazoa > Arthropoda > Insecta > Hemiptera > Miridae > Leptopterna > Leptopterna dolabrata. The sequence continues at coordinate 26,784,677 of OX940988.1, forward strand.
AACTTTTCGAATATGTGAAAATGGGCTTCGGGTTGAGGAACGCTGCACAGACGTGGCAGCGCTATATGGACAGCATCCTGCGAGGCCTACCGTTCGTCTTTTGCTTCCTCGACGACGTCCTGGTGGCCTCCAGGACACCGGAAGAACACCTCAGCCATCTCCAACAGATCCTCGACATCTTCTCCTCCGAGGGCCTCTTGGTTAACACGGACAAGTGCGTTCTCGGCCAACCCTCCGTCCGCTGCCTCGGCCACCAAGTTTCATCCGAGGGCATCAAACCCCTCTCAGACAAGGTCCACGCCATTAGTGACTTCCCGCAACCCCGCACGGTGACGGAACTCCGCCGCTTCCTGGGTATGTTAAACTTTTACCGCAGACACATAAAACACGCAGCACAACATCAACAACCACTCATACACGCCATACCCCAACCCTCCAAAAAAAATGACAACCGCCCCATCACCTGGACCCCCCAACTCATCTCCTCCTTCAAAATTTGCAAACAGGACCTAGTAGACGCCGCTCTATTGGCCCATCCCGATCCTCACGCCCCCCTATCCATCACCACCGATGCGTCCGACTGGGCCATCGGGGCAGTGCTCCATCAGCACACCGGCGCCACCCCCCAACCCCTAGGCTTCTTTTCCAAAACGCTATCCCCCACCCAGAAAAATTACTCCACGTTCGACAGAGAACTCCTCGCCATCCACGAAGCCATCAAGCACTTTCGTGACTTCGTGGAGGGCAGGCAGTTCTCTGTCGTCACCGATCACAAGCCCCTGACCCACGCCCTCCTACAGAACCGCAAATCCGCCTCCCCGCGTCGCCTCCGGCAACTCGAGTTTATCGGGCAATTTACGTCCGATATCCGATACTTGCCGGGGGCCGACAACTGCGTGGCGGACGCGCTCTCCCGGCCCACCCCTATCCCCGCGCCGGTGGCGGAGTTACTGCCGTTCCCCTCCCCCCATTCCATCAAAACCAACCAAAACCCTTCCACTGATCCAGCCCTCTCCAACCTCATTTCCGCCTCCAAGTTGGAACAACTGCCGCCCCTCAACCTCTGGTGCGACGTAACGGCCGACTCACCTCGCCCTTACGTCCCACCGGGACAGAGGCGGCAGTTGTTCCTCCACTACCACTCCCTTCACCATCCTGGCATTCGGGCTAGCCGGGACCTTATCAAGACGCGGTACTTCTGGCCCCACATGAACACAGATATTCGTAACTGGGTTCTGGGGTGCCAGAAGTGCCAGCGGTTTAAGGTCTCGGCCCACCCCCATGTCCCCCCTCAAACCATTCCCGACTCCCTCCCGTGGGAACATGTACATCTGGACTTAGTGGGCCCCCTTCCCCCGTCCGAGGGGAAGAAATACTGCCTCACGATGATCGACCGTGCCACCAACTGGGTAGAATGCATCCCACTCGCCCACATCACCGCGGACGCCGTCGCGACGGCTTTCCTCACTCAATGGGTTAGCCGTTACGGTTGTCCGCGAACAGTCACGGTCGATCAAGGGAGGCAGTTTGAGTCCGCCCACTTTTCCGATTTACTACGTTCCCTCGGCATCCACAAAATCCACACTACCCCATACCATCCCCAATCCAACGGGAAAATAGAGCGGTGGCACTCGGTCCTGAAACAGGCCATTTCTACTTCAACAAATTCCCCTTCCTGGACAAAATCCCTTCCCTACATTTTACTCAGCCTACGCACTTCAGCTCGTCCTTCAGACCAAACCGACCCCGCACAAAATGCATTTAAAGACCCATTACGTCTACCAGCCGACATTTTCACCCCAAATCACACGCCGTCTATTAACAGGGAACCGCTACACTCAACAACACCGACAAACGACACCACTTATCCCAAACGGTTTTTCACCACCACACACATGTACCTGAAAGAGCCCGGCATCCATAAAACTTTCCAACCACTTTATGCCGGGCCCTTTCAAGTCATTCGCACAACACACACCACCGCAACCCTGTTAATTGACGGCAAACCACATACAGTCCCGTTAGCCAGGTGTAAACCCGCACCTGTGCTAACCCAACCCACTGACACTAAAAGTCTCCCGCCGTCCGTTCGCTATGTCGCACCTCTCCCCGATGCACCAGTCACCTCCGTCGCCATTTCCGGACTTCGATTCGGATCCGGAAATGGCGGCGATTCTCCGGGACGTTTTCGTCCCGGACCCGCTCTCCCCCCTACCCCCTTCGCCCGGGCCGACTTCACCGCTTCCGTTCGTCCCGCCACGGATCACCGGACTACCTCCCCGGCCCCGGCGATGGAAGTACCCCCAGTGGAAAATCCTGCGCGAATTTCGCACAGCGCAGGCCACGGGGGTACACCCTCCCTACTCCCCCACAGACCCCTTAATGTCCTCCATCCTTCGCGAGTTCCGCCTCGCGGAACTCATGCCCCCCCCGCCCCCCGTTCAAATCTGCATTCCCCCAATAAATTTCGAACCCCCACCCCCCGTTCAATTCACCAACCCCCCGAAAAATTCCGCCCCCCCAATTTTACCGCCCCCCCCATTTTCAATTTTCGACCCCCCCATATCTACTTCTCCCCCTCCAACACCCCCTCCCCCCCCTCCGTCGCCGGGGATATCCACGATAGTTTCCGCCGGGACGAAACTGCCCGGGCGGCGAAACGGACGGAGGGAGCGTCCCCACGTTCCCCTCGTCCCGGCGGCCAAATTCCCCGCCCCGCTCTGAGCAATCACGGCGGGGCCTTGAGATTCCGGAACAGTGCTGGTGTACTCTTACTCCACTCGCACTGTACCGGAACTCGGAGCCCCGTCGTGCCCGCCTCGCCACGAGCTACGAGCACACGCCACCCCCGCACACCTCACTCACACACTCACTGTCACTCACCACACCCTACACGCACCCAGGAATCGGCGGTTTTCCGACACCCCGTTCCAATTTATCCCCCACGTTTGCACGAAGATTGTAAATATTGTAAACACTGCACACCTTGTAAATATTGTACATATTGCGAATATTGTAAACACTGCACATCTTGTAAATATTGTAAACCTTGCGAATTTTGTAACCACTGCACATCTTGTAAATATCATGATTGTAAATATTGCCTATCCTCCTCATCTCGCCCTTGCCGCTCACTTTCATCTTGTAAATATCGTAATTGTAAATATTGTTTGTCCTCCTCATCTCGCCCTTGCCGATCACTTTCATAAATGCCAAATGTTTATGGATCCTGACCACTACTCCCATCATCCTGTATATACTCTCACCAACTCATCCTACTTATTTGAACTTATTTTCTATGCCTACTTATAATCTACCTACCTTGTATTCTACCTACTTATAATCTACCTACTTATAATCTGCCTATACCATGTTACTACTAGATTTAAGGACCGCCTTCAGCTCAACCTCTGTTTGCATCGGCCCTCAGCCCCTGTCACTTTGCGCCTTCAGCTCCTCCTCTTGTTTGCCGTAGCCCTCAGCTCCTGTCATCTTGCGCCTTCAGCGACCACCTCTTGTTTGCCGTAGCCCTCAGCTCCTGTCATCTTGCGCCTTCAGCACCAATATTGGTTCAAACTGGGGGGACCTCTGTCGTGAGTCCCTCCCGGGAACACTCCTATCATATTAAGTTCTCACCAATATCCAAACGCCAAACTAAAGCTCCGTAAATAAAGATATGAGTGGGGACAGGCGACAGAACCCAGGGTTACTCAACCTGGGGCCCCACTACCAGCTCCCTGCAAGGAGCTGGAGGGAGAGGCCCCCAAGTACTATAAAACCCCGGATCCTGGCGCTCAAGCTTCATTCGACACTTCCTCTAACCAGCTCTCTCTTCTCTCTCTTACCTTCCCTCTCAGATGATCGGTTGACTACAGCCGCCTGAGAATTTCACCTCCTCTCTCCTCCTCCTTGTCTAGATGATCGGTTGAATACAGCCGCCTAGACAAGGGACCTCTCCTTTCCTCTCCTTTACCTAGATGAACGGTTGACTACAGCCGCCTAGGTAAAATTCCCTCATCCACCTCTCTCTCCTCCAAAGTCGTAGATGTTCGGTTGACTACAGCCGCCTGCGACTTTTCCTCACCTTCCTTCCACACCACCTCTCTCTCCTCCAAAGTCGTAGATGTTCGGTTGACTACAGCCGCCTGCAACTTTTCCTCCTTTTCTCTCCTTTACCTAAATTCACTCACTCACCTTCCTTCCACGCCACAGTGATGAGAATTTTAAATTCATCACACTCTCCATCTACACATCCGTTCTTTCGCGCGGTAAACAACACCACATCAAGTCGCAGGTAACTACTTAGATTATTATCGATAAATTTACATATCGCACAAGTCAGAGATTCCACCCGACATTTCAATAGAGACTGATGGCAGAGACGGGGAAAACAGATATTTAAACGTCATAACATTCAACTTTTCAGAATGAAAATCACATTATTTTGACCCTTTAAGCCAAATAAAACTATGTAGGTAGGTACGTACTTTTTCCTGCATTAAAAAAATAATAATAATACAATCTCATTTTAACATCAATCAACAGGGCAGGGCAATGGCCTTCTCCATATTGTACATCTCAAATTATTTTGTTTCTACTTGATTGTCAAGGGGTAGTTCAATGCCGCAAATGTTTGAGGTATGAACATGGGCACGTTGAGAAGCATTGTATAAACTGCAAATGTAACCATAAACCATCGGATAAAAATAGTGACCTACGAACATTCATATTATAGAAGTTTGCAGGTTCGTAAAACTCGTGGTGAGCAACTTCGGCTGAGGTGTACCAACTCAAATGGTCGGAGGCGACACGCATGTTCAAACAGGATTGGTCATACATACATATTAGGTTTGTTCGGACAGACAGTCCTGGAACGTTCCGGACCGTTCAATCCAAGCCACGCCCCTTTTTGTGCGTTCGGACAGCTCCAGAACTGGTCCTGGATCGAGAGTTGGCTGTTCGGACAGACAGCCCAGGACCGTTCGGGACTAGTTCTAACATTGGTGGATTTTTTCGAAGATCGTTGATTCTGCACATGCGCAATTGATGCTTCTACCTTCACCTTATGTGGAGGTTACTCGGGTTATCCGTTTGGAATCATCAGCACGCTCTCGGAAAGAAACAGTTCTGTACTCAATCCTGGACGGTTCTCTCTCCTCTTTTTCAGAACGCAGTTCCATCCTGGACTGGTTCAGGACTGTCTGTCCGAACAAACCGATTACTATTACTATGATCTATTATAATCTCTCAGTTCCTGGAGCCGCTGCCGTACCGACTATCATCAGCTTCATGAGGTTCTTCCAAGGCGTGGACTATGACACTGGCCTCAGCCACTCGCCACCTTTGCACAGCAAGTCCACAATAAGCCGAATCATCCTGATTGTAACATTCGTCCTCTCAGAACACAGTGCAGTTTCCCCGCTAGCTACTGGAACAGACTACTAAAATAATGATGTCCCTACTTTTGTTAAGTTTTTAGCGAAATTTAATGGCAATAAAAATCTACGTTTATAATGAAAGAATTTAAAGTAAAATTTGGAAGATAAATTTAGCCCACTCGATATGAAACACTGAAGTGCTGGAATTGAAACACAGTTTCACGGAAACAACAGTGGAGGTTATATATTGGAAAACTTAACGAAAAAATATATTTTATGGAACTGTTCTCGGAACTTCTTATAAAACCACGCGACAGAATCGGAATCGGAGACTTGTGATTTCCAAAACTTTTGATGGTGATTAGTACCAGATACCTACTACAGAAGCACTGAGTTCGAACTCTGGATTCTTTCGGGAAGAATGAACTCCGGTTTCTGTAATCTCACGAAAACTTGGTGAAATTGGTAGCATTCGAAGCGGAATTTGATTCTCTCCAACATTCCTTTCGCATAGATACCTACCAGTTCGGTAGTTTTCAATGGTAAAAAAAGGACATTTTCGCGATTTTTTTGTACTCGAAAAGCAGTTTTCAGCGGGAGTTGCCTATTACTGTGGAGAAGAACACCATTTTAATCAAAACACCTGTATTTTGTCCCACTATACACAGCAGATGTTGTCCACCTTGAAGAACAGTTGAGTAAAACGTCCGGAATCTGTTGAATAATCGCTCAATGCAAATGCGGCACACGGCGTTTGAGGATTAACGGTAGTGCGACACAGCCTTAAAATCAGTGTAACTTATTCATAGTTGGGTTTTCACCTCGGAAGGTTATGATAAAGTTGTAATATATTCAACCCTTCACACACACCCTCGCAGGTGGGTTGCCATTATCTTGCTGAGTTATGCCCTATTCGATAACGCCCTCCTGCAGTGGGTAGGGGAGGCCTTTTATGAGAAACCGCGACAATAATCGTAGGCGCGATTCCTATTGGCCCCCGTCCAAATCCCAACATGTCCCGACTGGACCGCAGCAGTCGTTTCCTTCCTGTTAAATCAATAGAGTTACCTACTGGAACGAAATATTCAAATACCTATATTATGAATGTGTTGTGTTTTCACACAAAAACTACATATAAATTCACCAGAAATGGATAGGATTGTAATTTGAGATAGATATGAAAAACTACTGTTTTAAAAATAGTAAACAATTTTTTTTTGGTTTTTATTTTCAATAATAAACCTTTGGAATGGAGCATTAAAAAAAATTAACCCCCCCCCCCCCCCCCCTCAAAATTTGATGGTTTCCGTTTCAAGGTATGTAGAATCCGAAAATGCAATAAACGAAATAATCGAAATAATAATCGAAAACAACACGGCGGGATAAATGTTATCGGCAATCTTCTAGAAAATGAGAACCAGGTGCGAAAAAAAGCTAGCGAGTAATTTCCTTGCCATCCAAAAGCCCAATCTGATAGTATTTTTCTCTTCTTTTTTACTTATTTCCCAACTCTTTTCTCCCTCTTCTCCTCGGTTTCCATTAATCTTGTCTTTATCAGGCCCTGGAGAATTCCCAGGATGAGGAAAATTTGAAATGGGAAGAACAGAGGCGATGTTAAACGGGACCGTGCAGATCAAAGAGTGTGATTTCCTTTGTTTTCCAACTTTTTCTTCTTCTATTTCCGACAGACTTCCAAAAAACCTCTTTGTTTGGTTGCTGAAAAATTCTGTAAACAACTCGACCTTAGGATCGCTCAACGCTCGACGCTTAAAGACGGAGAGAATAAAGTCGTTTCTTCTGAGGAGAAATGTTTGAACAGGGTTTGTCTGGGTTTGTTCAACAGGGTTTTGATCGGTATTGCATACAGAAATTACTTTGGTATTGAGCAGTACAAAATGAAGTAATAAGTAATAGTAATATTCATCAAGTTCTAGTCACGTAGCGCCATCGTATGAGCATATTTTCAAACGCCATATTTCAGCTAGGTATTTCAAAGATTCCCCCCCCCCCCCGGGCCAAAAAACTTCAATTTGACCCACTTTTTTGAAAAAAATATGTTTGCTAATCAAACAGTCTCTTTAGTTCTTTCATACACTATTGCAATGTGTCCAAAAACATGTTTGGAAGATGAATTTCTGGAATACTGTCGATTCTTTTCCGTTTTAGAGCATCCTGAATCCACCCTCAAAAAATATAAATACACATTACACGTATGTAGGTACCTACGCAAATTTCGAAATTTCACAAAAATGTTTGTAATGACAAACAAAAGGATGAGTTTGCAGGGACAATTTTCAAAAATGAAAAGTGAGTCAAATTTGAGTTATTGTGGGTCCAAAATTGTAAAAACGGCTAAAACCACTAAGACCTAATTTTAGGTCACTGTGGTGACTCGAGAAAAAGGCTCTGATTTAAATTATTTAGAACCGTAGTCAAAGCATTTTTCCATAAAAAGAAAAAAAGAGGGTAAAATTCAAGTTTTTATGGGTTAATAGGCGCTACAAATCGGTAAAATGACTACAATAACTAAAAATGATATCCAGTTACCTAAAGTTGATTAGAATGGTGACTCGGGACAAAAACGACTTTAAGAGTATTTCAGTATCCAAAACAATCTTGGCCATAACATAATATTTACCTACCAAAAATGGGTCGAATTTCAGTTTTTGTCGATCAAAAATTGCTTTGCGGCAAATCGGTACTTATCTAAGCTAATTCAAGTCCCCCAGAATTATTATCAAACCTCAACCATTACCCATTTTGCCGAGGTAAGTTCCTAACTAAGAAACTAACTACACCAAGTGATTCAGCTTTGAAAAATACTGCAAACCCATTACGCGATAAATGTAACGGGTTCATAGGTAATTTTCGGTCTCGTGACTGGTCATTTTCCAGATCTGGCTTAGGATTCTAATTTGCAATTAAAAAACGCTACAAATTATTACACAACGGTTTATTATTTACCTTTATAGATGCCCTTTCTGCGGAGATCTCTGTTTTCTGTGGTCAATACCTGCCCTCGTGCACCCCCCCCCCCCCCCCCCCAACCAGGGAAGCCCTAAATCAAGCACTGAAGCCGGCGGGGGATTACAGTTTCATAACTAATATGCTGTGGATTCAAGAATTATATGTTGATATTTTTGAACATTCTAGGCTGGAAGTAGTTGTTGAGCGGGTCCTTCTCGGGGGTTCCTCTGAACGCTTCGAGTAACAGTTCCTTTGGTTACTCAATTGAACCGGAACTGTTACAAAGTTACAAAAGTTCGTATCAACAAGATTCAAAACAGCCATCATTCTTCAAATTAATGAAATAACATCACAGAACAACCAAGTCGATTTCATACAACCATCCGTGATTATAATCAGGGGTTCCCTAGCAATGATATATGAGCTGGATGTATAGCGTGTTTCATTCACGATCATGTTGTCGAAGCTTTTCGCAAACGAACTGCTGGACGTACAACAACTCATACAATCGTTACACAACGGTTTATTAGTTACCTGCATAGATGCCCCTTCTGCGTAGATCACTGTTTTCTGTGGTCAATTCCCTCGAGCTCCCCCCAGGAAAGCCCTGAATCGAGTACTGGAGACGGCCCGGTAATAAAAGTTTCATAAAAATGCTCAGGACTCAATAACTAATTATTTGTTGTTATTCAGGAAGCACAACGTTTGTTGAAATTACGAAAGTGCCTATCAACAAAATCCAAAAGAGACACCAAGTCGAGTTGGTTGTTCTGTGATATTATTTCAAATGAAATGCTATCACAAAACAACCAACTCGAATTTATACAGCCATCCTTGGTTATAATCAGGTGTTCCCTAGCAATGGTATCTGGGCCGGATTTATACCGTTTCATTCACGATCATGTTGACGAAGCGTTCCGGTGCAGATGCTCCGGGTGGTCTCAGAAAATTCTTTAGTTCGAAATCAATTTAAAAACGTAGAAAAACCCATACCCTTCTATTGAAAGTTTTCGAGCTACGGCGTTCCGAAAACTTCAACTCCTATTTTTCACCCCTCAGAGATGACTAAATCGGTAAAACCGAGCATCGCGGACCAACTAGACTCCAAACGGGACCTACAAACCAAATTTCGTTAATTTTGGTACGTGGTAACTGAGAAAAGTGTGAAATAAGGCGTACGGCGGATGGACAGAAATTTTTTTATTCCATTTTCGGATTGTACGTACCGTGAAACAAAAACCATCAAATTTGGAGGGGGAGGGGGGTTAACTTTTTTTTCATGCTCGATTCCAACGGTTCATTATTGAAAATAGTGAGCCAAAAATCAAGGGGTTAAGTAAACCATTTGAAAATTTTTGAAACATTTAGGAACCATTGCATTTACTTTGAGAGTGTGACTTGAGAAAGAAATTTGGATGTCAAAGAGGATTTTCGTTATATCTTATGGTAGTCGTTATGTTGAGGCTTCACTTCACTGCGTACGAGTATTATTTTCCAAAAAAAAATGGATTTCTTTGAGTTCCAAGGTGGTACTTACAGTTAACCGAAGGCGTCGCAGGGAATCCCATGAAAAATCCTCAAAACCTGCGTTGCTGGGGAGTCGAGAACAGCGGAGGGCGAGAAGTGGAAGAACACGCGGGTGAACCCGGCGGCTTTGGGGAAACTCGAGAACGCGGAAACGACCCGAACCGAAGCGCGAGCCGACGAGAACTGAAGGGCTGAAGGGCTGAGACGCCGGCGAGGGCTGGGAAAATCGTGGGTACTGGTTGGGGGGGGGGGGGGGGGGGTTGCACCTCCGCCACAGCCTCGTGGTACGTCCAGGGACTTAACCTAGGGCTGCCGCACAGATTATATTTAATATTATGATAAGATATGTATTTGATTGATATTATTAAAGTATATTTTCGGAGAAAATACTATAAAGGGAGTAGGGGAGAGTAGGGTGAAAACGGGTAGGCCGGTCACACCGGGTAGTAAAGAATCCCCGTGAAGAAAGGGTCTTTTGCGCTGACAGTTTCATATTTAGGTTTATTATTTTCAATAATGAACCATTGGAATCGAGCATGAAAAAAAAAATTCTAACCCCCCCCCCCCCCCCCCCCCGCCATCAAAATTTGATGGTTTTCGTTTCAAGGTATGTAGAATCCAAAAATGCAATTAAAAAAACGCTGCAAATCCCTGCACAACGGTTTATTATTTTGTATAGAATACCCTTCTGTTACAGATCACAGCTCTATGTATAGATAACCCGTCTATATAATATAATATGTACTATTCTATGCATATTATGTAGATCGCAGACCCTCCGTAGGTTAGTACCTAACCCCGTACTCGTTACTAGGTACCTACTTAAATCACGAGTTAAATGTTGCTAAAATAATTCTGCCGATGACAAACAGTACCTAACAAAAAGAAACACACATAATGAAGTTCTGAAAAGAAATTGTTGATGAGGAGTGAAAAAAGTTGCAAAAGTACCTACCAACAAACTCCAGCCCCTTCTACGTAGATGGTATAATGAACCGTTGTGTAATAATTTACCGTTGAGTAATGATTTACCGTAGTAATAATTTACCCATCAATAATACTTCAACGTTTGTTCAAGTTTCACTACCTACCAACAAACTCCAAAAGAGCCATCATTTTTCAAATTAAATAATATCACAACAACCAACTCGACTTCATACACCGCCAATATAATCAGGTGATCCCTACCAATGATTGGCCGTATTCACAAATTCCTATTGTGGGCGCGTCTCTGGTTACGAGATTTGGTTTGAATTGTATACAATTTCATTCACACTGGAGTCGAATATGCCTGTCGGTGCAAACTTCGGGGCCTTACTGTGAACGAACGGCTGGACGTACGATGCTCCGGATGGTCTTAAAAAACTCGCAAGTTCAAGAACTATTTAAAACCGTAAAAATATTTACGTAAAAAAATGGTATAGGCGTTTTGAAAATTTCAACCCCTATTTTGAACCCCTTAGAGATGACTCACAGTAACGTCGAGCTTCGAGGACCAACTAGACGCCGAACGGAACCTATAACCCGAATTTCATCAATTTTTTTTCATGGTAACTAAGAAAAGTGGCCCGTACGGCGTACGGCGGACAGACAGAAATATTTTTATTGCAGTTTTGGATTCTACATACCTTGAAACGTAAACCATCAAATTTTGAGGGTGGGTAAGAATTTTTTTTTTCATGCTCGATTCCAATGGTTCATTATTGAAAATAATAAACCAAAAATTCTGTCTGTCCACCGTATGTCGTACTGGCCGCTTTTCTTAGTTACCATGAAAAAAAAATGATGAAATTCGGGTTATAGGTTCCGTTCTGGGTCTAGTTGGTCCTCGAAGCTCGGCGTTACTGTCAGTCATCTCTAAGGGGTTCAAAATAGGGGTTGACATTTTCAGAACGCCGTAGCTCGAGAACTTTCGATTGAAGGGTATGGTTTTTTTTACGCTATTAAATTTGTCTTGAGCTAAACAATTTTTTGAGACCAGCCGAAGCATTGTACGCCCAGCCGTTCGTGGGCACTAAAAAGCTTCGTTAACACGATCGTGAATCAAACGGTATAGGTAAATCCGGCCGGGATTTCATCACTAAGGAGCACAAACATGATTATAATCAAGGATGGCTGTATGAAGTCGAGTTGGTTGTTCTGCAATATTATTTCATTTGACAAGTGATGGACTATTGGATTTTGTTGGTAGGTGTGGTAGCACCGTGAGTGGTTGCCAAGAGGCACCTTAGTTTTGTGTTATAAACAAATAAAAGTTCAGTTATTGTTCACGATCCTCACGAATGTATTATTCTCATCGTACTTAGATCAGAACATGGCGCAGTCACGGTAGGTAAATCCTACAGCAGACAAACATGCCGAAGAAAGGTAGAAGGACATCGAATAAGGTGCCGGAGGAGACGGAGGCTGACAGGATTGCCTCGCTTGAGAAGTCGGTTCAGGCAATCGCAGAGCAGCTCAAGTTAATGATGTCACCAAAGAGTGATGGTGCCGATACACCGGGACGGCCTCGCCCGGCTCCACAATCCCAGCCGCCGAGGACATCGACTGTTTCAACTGAAGTAAGCAAGTTACCGGGGATCCCCAAACCTGAACCTCTCGAGGAGGTATACTCGTTTTCACAGTTCCAAGACTGGCGGAGGAGATATGAGAATTACCTCAGAGCCCAGGGCGCTAACAGAGCCCCAATTGAACAGGCTAATGCGATATTATTTTCCTTCTTGGGTCAGGAAATATCCGACGTGTTAAGATTACTCTTAAACGTCCCATATGGAAGTGATGAAGTAGGGATACTAGATAAGTTGGACACATACTACCGTAAAAAGGATAATGGACGGATACGCAGAAGCCAGTTCACCAGCAGGCGCCAAGAAGAAGGAGAAAGCTTTATTTCTTTCTACCGAGAGAAGCTGAAACTGTTTCAGCTAGCAGACCCGTGCCCCCACTGTTACGAACAGTGCCTTGCAGACAACGTGATAGAGAGTCTCAGGAGTGAACAGGTGAGGAAAAAGTGCCGTGCGCTCCCAGACTCGGCAGATCTGACGGAAATCACGAGGCTGTGCGAAGCTGAGGAGATGGTGATCCGGGAAGAATCTAAAGGGTCCAGTACCGTCTCAGCGGTCTCCCGTCAACCGACAAAAAAGAAATGCTTACGGTGTGGTAATCCGTGGCATACATCCCTCAAAGAGTGTCCAGCAGTGAATAATGAATGCGATGTCTGCAAGAAAAAAGGACACTACACAAAATTTTGTAAGTCCAAGACATATGCACGGCAGATTCAAGAGGCAGAACAAGAAATGGACCAGAATACAGAAGTCAGGCACATGAGGATAAACGAGCTGACGAGGCGGTGCAGCCCGGGCAGCCGGTTCAAAGTCATGGTATCGCCCAGCCTCAGACAAGCAGTGGGGATGCTATGCGATGCTGTTCCTGACACAGGAGCTGAGGTAAGTGTGGCTGGCATAGACATTCTCAAATATCTGAAAGTTAGTCCGACGATGCTGGTTAAAACCGCGGTCTCTCTCACAGCAGTCAATGGGTCACAGATCCAAGTCATGGGGAAGTTACCGTGCACTATTAGGTATGAAGACAGTACTGCAGAGGCTGAAATATATGTCTGCATGGGAATAAGGGAATTACTCATTGACAGGAGGACACTACAGACTCTCAGAGTAATTCACCAGAATTTTCCCCGTCCCTTGCCACACTTCGAGGCTGTCAACCAAATTTATTCTATCCCTGATAACCCCACAGAATATGAGATAGAAGAAATCAAGGGAAGGCTACTTAAAGAGTATGCAGATGTATTTGACACGACGGTCCTCAAACCCATGAAGAGCAACAAGGTGCACGTTCAGCTGAAAGATGATGTCGTCCCTTTCGCTATAACGTGCCCCCGGAAAGTGCCATTTGCGTGGAGAGACCAGGTGCAACGGGAACTGGATGACTTGGTATCCAAGGGCATAATTAGACCATCACCAGAAGAAGCCTCAGACTTTGTGAGCCCTCTGGTAGTAGTTCCGAAGCCCAACGGGAAAATCCGTGTGTGTGTTGATTTCACAAAATTAAACAAATATGTGAAGCGACCGATCCATCCTTTCAAATCCCCATGGGAAGCTGTGTCTGACATTGGAGTGGGTAACAACTATTTTTCGACCATGGATGCTGCATCGGGATATTTTCAAATGGAATTGGACGAAGAGAGTCAAAAACTGACCACGTTCTTGACACCTTGGGGTAGATACCAATTCCTGCGAGCTCCAATGGGCCTTATAAGTTCGGGGGATGAGTTCTGTCGACGAGGTGATGAGGCGTTGAATGGGGTTAGCAATATTCAGAAAGTTGTTGACGATATTTTGGCCTATGATAAGGAGTTCAAAGCCCACTATGCTCGGATCAAACAAATCTTAGAAAGGTGTAGAGCTTCGTCCATCACCCTGAACAAAGATAAGTTTTTCTTTGCAAAACCAGGACTTCCATATGTGGGGTACATTGTAGGGAAAACAGGGATAGAAGCAGACCCGAGGAAACTGGAGGCCATTGCCAAGTTCCGCACCCCCCAGAATATAACGGAGTTGAGATCCTTCATGGGAATGGTGAATCAACTCGGGAGCTTCTCGTCCAGCATCAGCGCGGCAGCTGGTCCCTTGAGAGAGCTTCTGAGCACTAAGAATGAGTTTTCGTGGAGTTCAATCCATGGTAAAGCGTTCGAATCTGTGAAAGAGATGTTGATGGAGCCCCCCATTTTGACACATTTCGAACTGGGCCGCAAAACTGCAATTCATGTTGATGCTTCCCGCACCAATGGGCTTGGATACGCTTTACTTCAAGAACATGATGGACGATGGAAGATGATACAGTGTGGGTCGCGATTTCTCACAAATACAGAGATGGGGTATGCTATGATCGAAATAGAGATGTTAGGCATAGTGTGGGCCGTGTGGAAATGTAAGATTTATCTTCGAGGACTACATTATTTCACAATTGTCAACGACCACAAACCCCTCCTTTCGATCATAAACAAACAAACTGTAGATGAGATTGAGAATCCAAGGCTACAACGCCTGAAGGAGAAGTTAACTGGATTCAATTGTGAAATGGAATGGAGAGAAGGGAAAAAGCACTTGGTCCCAGACTGCTTTTCTCGTGCTCCAGTGTCCACTCCAGAAGAAGACGACCTACTGGCAGAAATTGACGGTCCTCTTGCACTCCGGATATCTACGGTGTACGAGGTGGAATTACAAGATCCCTCATTAACGACCTTAATGGAGCTGGCAGTAACCGACAGTGAATACCAGGCCCTGAAGAAACAGATCGAAGAAGGGTTCCCATCCAATAAGACAGCCCTCCAGGCCGATTTACTTCCATACTGGTGTGTGAGACATTCCTTGACAATTGTGGACGGCATGATTTTGAAGGGGTGCCAGCTTGTGATCCCTAAAACAGCGCGCAAAGAGGTATTAAATCAACTTCATATGTCACACCAAGGGATCGAAAAGACGAAACGGAGAGCTCGCCAAACGGTTTACTGGCCATCCATCACAAGTGACATAAAAAACATGGTAGAGGCCTGCAATTTGTGTCAAGAATCACGACCATCTCTCCCAAAAGAAACCATGATTTATGACCCGGTACCAAACCGACCATTCGTAGACGTATCCATGGATTTGTTTACGACAGGAGGAAAATTTTTCATGGTATATGTTGACAGGCTTTCGGGGTGGCCGGTTGTCTGCCAATTCGGAACAAGATGCCCCGATAGTAAAATAATCATAGCTAGCCTGCGCAAAATATTTTCAGATACAGGAGTGCCTATCCGGATCAGATGCGACGGTGCCCACAATTTTCCTCTTTCACATTCAAGCAATTCTTGAGGAAATGGAATGTGACCTTATCGCCATCCTCACCATTCTTCCCCCAGAGCAATGGCCACGCTGAGGCCGGGGTGAAGGTCATGAAGGCGCTGATTGTCAAGTGCATGAAAGGAGGTGTCCTGGACGAGGAAGCGTATCATGCAGGGCTGCTAGAGTTCAGGAATACGCCAACATCCAACAGACGGTCACCATCCGAAATCCTATTTGGACATCCCCTGAGATCCCTCGTGCCAGCTCACTACAAATCATTCTCCAAAGAGTGGCAAAAGGCATCGGACACCTTGGATCGCGACATCGCCCACCAGAAGGCGACGGCGGCAGGTAAATACAACAAGAACGCCCGAGATCTGGCTCCCCTTCAAGTCGGCAGCTATGTACGGCTACAAAATCCCATTACGAAGAAATGGGATGCTGGCGGCGTAATCATCGACAGAGGCCCATACCGGAAGTATGTTGTCAAGGGTGATAGCGGAAGGCTGTACATCAGAAACCGGCGGTATCTGAAGAGGAGTGAGGGGGGAGGGGATAATAGGGGAGATGTGGTAGCACCGTGAGTGGTTGCCAAGAGGCACCTTAGTTTTGTGTTATAAACAAATAAAAGTTCAGTTATTGTTCACGATCCTCACGAATGTATTATTCTCATCGTACTTAGATCAGAACAGTAGGTATACTTGTGAAACTTGAACGAACATTGAAGTATTATTGATGGGCAAATTATTACACAATGGTAAATTATTACACAACCGTAAATTATTACACAGCGGTTCATCTACCAAGAAGGGGCTAGATTTTGTTGATAGGCACTTTTGCAACTGGAACACCCGTTGAAGAAGTATTATTGATGGGCAAGTTTTTACACAACGGTTCATTATACTTGACCACGAGGGTAGGTACTGACTACAGAAAACAGTGATCTACGCAGAAGGAGCGTCTATTTACTCCACATCAACAGTTTTCCTTCAGAACTTCATTTTTTGCGTTTCTTTTTGCCATTTTAGTTATTGCTTGTCATCGACAGAATTATTTTAGCAACATTTAACTCGAGATTTATGTAGGTACCTAGTAACGAGTATTTCAACATCAGGGTGAATGAATTGTATACATTTAGCCCAACTGAACTCAAACGAATTTTTGATACCATCCAGAGCATTCTACGATGTTGCCATAAAAGTTGAGTTTGCCCTAAAGAGCAGCGTGTGGGCAGGCATCAACCTGGAATGACAGCGCACATCACTTACTTGCCTCTTATTCGTGTGGCCCTGTATAGCTCACTAGGCTAGAGGTGTTGGAACCCTGTGCTGAAGGTCGCAGGCTCGAATTCCAGCCGGGACCAAAAAAGGTTTTTCACTCCACATCAACAATTTACCTTCAGAACTATATCTGAATTTTGCCATTTTACATAAAGCTTTTTATGAAACTCTAATTCCCGGGCCGGCTGCAGTACCCGATTTAGGGCTTTCTTGGGGGCAGCACGAGGGTGTTCTGAGGTACTAACCACAGAAAACAGTGATCTACGCAGAAGGGGCATCTATAAGTTAAATAATAAGCCGTTGTGTAATAATTTGCAGTGTTTTTCTTCCTAGAAAGCTCGTTCTCATATCAAATTGAAGAGTTGAGCGAACTGAACAAAACCCACAAAGAAAATCTGAAAAATACCGTATTTTGAGGAAGTTGTGATCATGTGAATTGAAAAACGCTGCAAAGTCCTTGTCACATGGGTTTATTATTCTATTATTTTATTGGTCTACAGAAATGCTGGCTGTTTATTTATTGTTTCTTTCATGTAAAATAATTGAAATAGCTATTTCTGGTGGTTTCCACAAATGTTGGCCCCCAAAACTTGAATTAGGTACTACGCTCCTTTTTTTCTTTTTTTTTTTTTCAAATTACCTTTGATCATTTATTGTACCATTTAATCGTCTTGATCCACGTGTTGACACTTTTTCTAGGGTTATTATACAAATTGATGTTGATTTCAGACGATTTCGCAGGTTTTTGACTCATAAAAAATCAATTTTGGGAGCTGAACATCTGGTACAACCTCAATTTTCCACTCCTTGGTCAAAATCGACTTCATATTCGGTCTTCTCGTCCCCAAAAACATGGAAAACGATACTCAAAAGCTCATTTTACTACTATGTTACTAAAACGCAAAAAGTACCTATTTTTATACACATTTTCACTCATAACTCCCCTCGGTATATTCCGACCGGGCTGAAAAGTTTCGGGACACAACTAGGGCCCAAATGGAGCATGTGTGCGAAAGAACAATTTTTTTAGACCGAAAATGAAGCCTGTACACGTGATACGGCGTACGGCGTACGGCGGACGGCGTACGGCGTACGGCGGACGGCGGACGGACATTGTATTTTTGGAATCTGCGCAACTTGAAACGGAAAAGAAAAAATTTTGAGGGGGTGTTATAAAATTTTTTTGCTGAGCGAATACATAGGTGTATTATTCACAGAATAATAAACCAAAATGTGACAATATTGTGAAAATTGTTAACATATTTACATACGTACATACACACGTGCGGAGCGACATCAAGCGAAAAACGCTGCAAAGTCCTTGTCACATGGGTTTATTATTCTATTGGAGTTCTAGAGATTCTTGTTGGCTGTTAAATTTATTGTTTCTTTCATGTGGAATGATTGAAATAGCTATTTCTGATGAATTCCACCAATTTTGGCCCCCAAAACATGAAATAGGTACGCTTTTTTTTTCAGATCATCTTTGATCGCTGGTAGTGCCATTTAATGGTCTTGATTCACCTGTTTACACTTTTCTAATGTTAGTATACACATTGATGGTGATTTCAGACAGTTTTCCAGGTTTTGGTTTATTATTCTGTGAATAATACACCTATGTATTCGCTCAGCAAAAAATTTTTATAACACCCCCTCAAAATTTTTTCTTTTCCGTTTCAAGGTGCGTAGATTCCAAAAATGCAATGTCCGTCCGCCGTCCGCCGTACGCCGTACGCCGTCCGCCGTACGCCGTATCACGTGTACAGGCTTCATTTTCGGTCTAAAAAAGGCGTTCTTTCGCACACATGCTCCATTTGGGCCCTAGTTGTGTCCCGAAACTTTTCAGCCCGATCGAAATATACCCAGGGGTGTTATGAGTGAAAATGTGTATAAAAATAGGTACTTTTTGCGTTTTAACAACATGTTAGTAACATGAGCTTTTGAGGTATCTTTTTCCATGTTTTTGAGGACGAGAAGACCGAATATGAAGTCGATTTTGACCAAAGACGCGGAAATTGAGGTTTTACCAAAGGTTCAGCTCCCAAAATTGGTTTTTTATGAGTCAAAAATCTGGAAAACTGTCTGAAATCACCATCCATGTGTACAATAACATTGGAAAAAGTGTAAACAGGTGAATCAAGACCATTAAATGCCACTACCAATGATCAAAGATGATCTTAAAAAAAAAAAAAAAAAAAGCGTCCCTATTTCATGTTTTGGGGGCCAAAATTGGTGGAAATCATCAGAAATAGCTATTTCAATCATTCCGCATGAAAGAAGCAATACATTTAACAGCCAACAAAAATCTCTAGAACTCCAATAGAATAATAAACCCATGTGACAAGGACTTTGCAGCGTTTTTGACTCATAAAAAACCAATTTTGGGAGCTGAACCTTTGGTAAAACCTCAATTTCCGCGTCTTTGATCAAAATTGACTTCATATTCGGTATTCTCGTCCCCAAAACCATGGAAAACGATACCTCAAAAGCTCATTTTACTAACATGTTGCTAAAACGCAAAAAGTACCTATTTGTACACACATTTTCACTCATAACACCCCTGGGTATATTCCGATCGGGCTGAAAAGTTTCGGGACACAACTAGGGCCCAAATGGAGCATGTGTGCGAAAGAACGACTTTTTTAGACCGAAAATGAAGCCTGTACACGTGATACGGCGTACGGCGGACGGCGTACGGCGTACGGCGGACGGCGGACGGACATTGCATTTTTGGAATCTACGCACCTTGAAACGGAAATGAAGAAAGTTTGAGGGGGTGTTATAAAAATTTTTTGCTGAGCGAATACATAGGTGTATTATTCACAGAATAATAAACCAAAATTGTCTAGGAACTCGTTTTGAACACTTCTGAACGAAATTCCATGGTTTTCTCGAATACCTTATGTAGGTTTCTCAACTCTTTTAAATATTATAATCATGACAGCCCTGAAAGCGCATTTTTGCTGCCGGCTGGATCGTGTTTGGACACATTTAAAACCAGTTCTGTTGGAACGTACCTACTTAGACCAGAATATTCACCACTGATGACGTCGTTCTTGATTTGAAAGGTAAAAGAGATCTTTGCCTTATTCACTAAGCCCTTGCCGCAATAAGATTATCTTCTCATTAGGTACCTACCTAAAAACAAAACTCGAGAGGGAAAAAAGAACTGAATAAAAGAAATCGAGTTATGATAGAAGCCATTACACTCCAATTTATTACTACTCGGTAGGAGAGTGAATTAGAAAAAAAAGAAACAAAAAATACTGGGAGAGAAAATAAAAAGGGGGGGGGAAAGGGCGGGAAATGTTAATTACCAAGTAGGAGCCTGAGAATAACTGTCGGTCCTAATGGGTGGGTTGGTCGACCAGAAGGATACCACGCACTTTCGCGAGCAGGAAAGTATTCGAGCTTCACTGATATTACATTATAAAAGTTCCAGTCATGCAACATGACCACGTGAGCGAATTTCCGAAGTATTTTTGACCCAAAGAAAAACGGAGTTATTGAAAAAATAGTCTATTTCCACTAATACACGAAAAACGCAAAAAACAGTGTTATACCGGTTTCGGTGATCAAACCATCGTCAGTAACAGTGTTTTTAACCGGTAACCGGTATAACAGTGTTTTTTGCGTTTTTCGTGTATTAGTGGAAATAGACTATTCTTTAAATAACTCCGTTTTTCTTTGAAATGGGTTTCCACGATTTCTCCGCGAGTGATTTAATTCGTATTTTTGGCCCCTCAAAAACTCAAACTTGAATTAAGTAGGTACTATATTTTTATTGGTTTATTTTCAATATTTGGTGGCGAAATAATATTTTTTCATCCCAAGTCTCCATTCTATACAAAAATTTTGTGAATTCTAATCAACTTGAGGTCAATTTTGATATTTTTACGGATGTGTAGCGATTATGACTCCCAAAAACTCAAATTAGACCGACTGTTAAAGGCATAGTATTTTAGACTACTTATCGAAATAGTATTTTTCTATCTTCACTGTACCAGTTTTGGTACATTCGAATAAATATTTGGTAAACTCAACCTGTTTTACCGATTTTTTGTAAGCAATTTTTTTCTCACAAAAATCACTTAAAAATGTATAGTCCGGCGACTCGAGACAGGAAATGAATATTTTAGCCAAACAAAAATTGATCAAAAGTGACTCAAATCTGAGTTTTGAAGGTCAATATTTTCCTATAACATCTAACTAGGTGAAAATTTATGAAAATCTCCAAAATTACTGTTAAATCACCAGAAATGTTACAGGATGGTAGTTCGACATGTAGCTCATACGTTGATGCTGCATGACTGGAACTATTCATTTTGTTCTAAGACGCTGCTAAGTTGTAGTTATAACAGACAGCAAATAAGAGTAGACATGTTCCATTTTGCTATAGGTAGCCTTTTCATCTAAACGGCCCCTTTCCAGTAGGGCAACTCCTAGGAATGTTGATAAATACGGCCCTAGATCTCAGTTTAGCTAAATACATATTCAGCTGTGAATCTGAGGGTGATGTTTTGGGGCCATAACCTCCGGGCAAAGGGTGGCTTTGGGATGAACGCGACCAGCATCTTAATACGGAAAGAGGCAATAGGAGAGACCCCTCAGGAGGTTCCAAGGTGAAAATTTGTCTGGGTGTCAGAGTATAATATAATACTCTTGGAAAGGGGTTGGTTAAGGTAAGGGGGCAGCGGGGGATCCGATTCATTTAGGCCCGAACCACGAGGGTGGGATGTCGCCTTGGGCAAAGACGGGGGAGGTTACGTCTTCTGGAAGGTTATCAGACTTCCTTTATATTAACGGTAGCTCCTACTCTCCCAACCACCACTAGCTCATCACAGCTACCATTACTTTACCTCAGGAACCACAGCCCTTCCACGATTCACTTTCTCCACGTCAAGGCGCCTTCACCAGGTAACCATCTTATAACCCTGCCACCCTCGACAGGTCCCATAACCTCCTTCTCGTCATTTTTTTTAAGCAATTTCCCGAACATTTCTCCTACCACTGGCCCCCGGGCGTTGTTTTTCGGTTATCTCCCTCTCCCATTAATATTTCAGCGAGCCATCATTTGTCTTTTTTTCAGCTTCCCATCGTTGTTTTTATCCCTGGCAGCTTATTTATTATTACGTGTCTTAGAACAGAACAACTTTGGATAAAAGTAGGTATGCATTGTCAGAACTGATAGCCCTTGCATAATTCAAATCATCTCAGACCAAAAGCCGAGTTGCAAGAGATATAGGACAAATGAAGTGTACCCACTAGATACGTCATGGGCGACACATTCCTTCCTAACTCCCTCAGGAACCTTCACAGGAAAGACTACCTTTGGGGATGAACTTCTTGAAGGTAAACAAGAAGGAAGGTAACTCGTGGAATTTTGAGTCAATGACCAGGCACTCATCACTTAATAGGCAGTGTCTGGCACATGTAGGCACTTTCCTATATCGTTTACAAATTTTTTCAGTCTATAATAATTATTAAACCACTTAAATTTTAAATAAACAAGACATTAAAATTAAAATTGAACGGTTTCATTTGAAATTGAAACGCCTATTTTGTCATAATGAACCTATCTGCACCAATGCACTTACTTATCCATGTACGTTATCTGTTACACAGGGGTTCGAATATGTTTCGAGATCAGAGTCAAATGAGTGAAGACAGACTGGATGACAGCTGAGAACTTGGCTGAGCCAAGTGAAGTCCTTCTGTTGAAAGAGATTATCTATTTTGAAAATATCCCGCGAGAGATAGTCTCCCCCGGGGAGACAGTCTCTTCCAATGTCTCCGGGTTCGTCTATTTTACAGAATAGCTCCAGAGACTTTGAGAAAGAGATATGGATCCTAATACACGAAAATGCCATAGTATCCATGAAGTGCGAGATGTTTGTGCCCCCGGGAGTTCAATTCCTTAATAATGAACGCATTTCTTAGTAATACCTATTCAATGGGTACCTACCTACCTCAATCCATACTTGGACGTTTTTACTCACGAATCGGATAAAAGTTTAAATGAAATTGAAAAAAGTCTCAATTATAAACAGAAAAAGTCGAATGAGGGGGCTTTTAATGCTTGTGTTATATTTATCTACACCTAATGAACCTCTTAGGTAGGTAGGTACCTACCTCAACCCGTACTTGGACGTTTTTACTCATGAATCAATGATTATGTATATATTTTTAATTTAAATTGACTTACCTTTATGAAATGAAAGAATACACGATCAAAAGTACCGATGTGGTTGCGGATGAAGGAGGATATTACACGGATGAAGGAGGATATTACACGATCACTGTGAAACAAACGAGAAATAGACTCTCTCTTTCGAGGGAAGACACCTAATTAGGTGTCTCTCTGAAAGAGATCGAGAATGCCAAGATGGCCGCCAACTCTCTCTTTGAAAAGTTAGGTACTGAATAACCCTGTCATGGATACTATAAAAATCTATTTGGCCCAAAGAGAGAGTCGGACCTGAAAGAGATGTCTCTTTGGCTTAGTGAATAGGCCCCCAGGTCTCCCCGTAAAGGAATGTTCATACAATTAGTAGTTAATACCTACTGATAATTACCTAATTTAACTTTTCAATTTTTTTTTTTAAATTAATAGGTATCTACCTGTGGTGAACGCGTGTGTTGCATGATTCAATTGTCGGGGTCACCACTGTGGTGTGCGGGTATGTGTGTGTTCACCACTTTTCGTGAACGGCGGGTTTTCACGACAGAAGGTTGGAGAGATGGGGTCACCGGAAAGTTGTTAGTCACGAAATTTTGGATAGGAGCGGAAGAGAGGGAGGTGAGAAGAGTGAGATGATGGATGTGGCAGGTTGTGCGCCTATGGAGTCGTTTGGCTAACTCCCCGCCGTTTTCACAAACAGCAGGAGTTAGTTGGAAGGGTGGCTAATACCCCGCGGTTTTCGCCAACAGCAGGTGTTAGAGGAGAGGGAGGTATCCCGCGGTTTTCACCAACAGCAGATACCAGGAAGGGAGGCGCCCCGCGGTTTTCACCAACAGCAGGCGTCAGTAAGGGTATGGGTGAGAGAGAGGGGTTCGAGAGAGTGGGAGAGAGGTTTGAGAGAGGAGTCACAAGTCAGAGGTCGAGTCGAATGATGAGCTGGGCAGAAAACCGAGTTTTTATAGGGACTCTTCCACCCGTCCCCGGTCCACAATCGGTCATTACGGTCGTTTGGGGCGGGTGGCGGTTGGAGAAACCCCGTGCTGTTTACCAGCTCGACGCTCTCCACGTTTATTTGGTAAAATCACACAATATTACAGGAGTGGAGTCTGAGAGGAAATCACGACACTACCTATGTACCTAATAATTTTTCTAAGATTTGGAGGTAAAGCTGGAGTTTGAGATGAGGAACGTTTGGTAAGAAGGTCCCATGTCGGCATAGAGCGGACAAAGTATCAACAACTTCAAAATGACAAACATGCCCTCAGTTCTTACAGTTCCCGAGGAAGCACTAGGAGAATTGAATAGATGCGAGAGAGAACTATTTACTGTACCTATGTACATCTGTAAGGGGCGAAAAAAGTTGAAATTTTCAGAACGCCGTTGCTCGAAAACTTTCAACAAAATGGTTGTGGATTTATGACTTTTTAAATTGATTCCACAAAATGGAACAAAACGGAACAAATGGAACAACAATGGTTCAAACAACAACAAATGGAACAACAAATGGAACAAAATGGTTGTGGATTTATGACTTTTTAAATTGATTCCAAACTTGTGGTTTTTTTTTAGACCACCCGTACCTACATACGATCAATAACTTCAATAAATAAATAAGGAGGTATCAGAAATAAAAATTTTGTTAACCAACTACTTACACAAAAACGCTGCAAATTAGTACACAAAGGTTTATTATTTACCTGTATTATAGATGCTCCTTCTGCGTAGATCACTGTTTTCTGTGGTTAATACCCTCGAGCTCCCGCCAGGAAATCGAGTATTGGGGCCGGCCCCGGAAATAAAGTTTCATACAAATGCGCGGGATTCAATAATTCAATCATTAATTATTTGCAGCCATTCATGAAGCATAAGGCAAATAATAAACCGTTGTGTAATAATTTACCTGTATAGGTGCCCCTTCTACGTAGATAGTATAATAAACCGTTGTGTAATAATTTACCGTTGCATAAATAAAACTTCAACGTTTGTTCAAGTTGCAAAAGTGCCTATCAACAAAATCCAAAATATCCATCATTTTGCTTTATTATTTTCGAGCTACAGCGTTCTGAAATGTACACCCCCTATTTTTCGCCCCTTAGAGATGACTGACAGTAACGCCGAGCTTCGAGGACCCACTAGACCACAAACGGGACCTAAAAACCAAATTTCATTAATTTTGGTTCATGCTGACTACGAAAAGTGCCAAGTACAGCGTACGGCGGACAGACAGAAATTTTTTTATTTCATTTTCGGATTCAACATACCTTGAAACGTAAATCATCAAATTTTGAGGGGGGGGGGGGGTTAAAAATTGTTGTTTCATGTTCGATTCCAAAGGTTTATTATTGAAAATAATAAACCAAAATAGAAACTCTCCACTGGTTGAATCCATTTTGGAGCTGATAACTTCAGGAGCTTCAAAACACGATCGTGAATCGTTGCTTCGCAATTTTCCCCGAATGGATGCGAATTGAATATTTTTCGCGATACATTTGCATTCCACCACACAACATAACAGGTAGGTATTACACATACATAACTACGCCCGATTTGTACAAGAAAGGAGTTCATACAAAAACATTCGCGAATCTACCAGGAAAGCCCTTGGCATTATCTGACTGATTATTATATCTTCAAATACATAATATAACGGTAATATAGGTAGGTACAACCTTTGAATTGCTTTCGAATTTAGTAATCGACCGGTAGATATTAGATGTTATTTTATCCAAGACTCTTGTGGTTATTATATCTGGTAGGTATTATTGCTCACATGGATATGCTGAGGAACAGGTCGCGTTGTTGAACCCAAAACGTCTACATTAAACGTGACACGTGTCTAATTAATTAATTTAAACAAAAGAGTTGTGCCTTGACTGGATTCTGATATTAATTTAAAATCAGGATAACCTAGTTTGAAAGTAAAAAGTTACAGGTGTCAAAACTGAAGCACTTGAAGTGGAAAACATAATATTTTAACTAACAACTATTTTCACTGGCCCTACGTCACTATCATGATGCTGCAATTCTGAGGGTACACTGACCATTGTGAAGGTATGCGCACTTCTCATGAATTGTGATTTTGTCTTTCCCGAGGGAACAGGAAACCCCAAATTCGGCCCTTTGTCACGGAAACTTGTGCACAAAACAAAATGAAGCAGAAATCGTTTGAATTCATAAAAGTTTTGCACTTTTCACTATTGAAATAATAATTCTTCTCCCTATAGTTCGGGAGTCGGGTATACCTGACCTTCCAGACGCCCCGGTCTTGCGGGTATTGCCTAACCTGAACACCCTTGCTTACGTCATAAGGGAAGAACGACTTGAGCCTACTTCAAACCACCTTGGTGCCTTAGTGGATAACAGCATTGCCAACCCTACAGATATGTCCGTACGGCTAAGCTTTTCAGATGTTTTCCAGCAATTAAGTTTTTTTTAAATGTTAGGTAGGTAGGTAGGTACCTATTATTTTCTTAATCTTATTATAATGAATACCTTTCAGCCATGATCCGAATAATTTCGACATAATAAATGCAATGATTCGTTACTTTAAAAAAAGAATGTAAGAATTTAAAAAATAGGTCATTTTTATCAAGTCCTTCCTCTTAACGAGCACCTTCAAGTTCTTTAGTTTTGACTTTAAAAGTAGTAAATTTATTATTTCTCCCCTTTTCATTTTGCAGTATCTATGTATGGGCTTGTTGAGGTTTTCTTTATTACATTCCTTTACACCCTAGTCCTTATTCTAGTCACTAGGTACACCCTTAGTTACTAGTTACGCCCTTCTTATCAGTGTTCAAGGGTTGTACGTTAAGTACCGGCGATTTTGAGCAGTAGATTCCTAACTTTAATTGAGCAAGCTATAAAACTATGGCTGATGTAATATTTCCAGTACATGGATATTTTAAAAGCAAGAAGATATTATTTAGACGACTTGCGGCTTGGGCTCACGAGTTCTAGTACACCTACTGTAGATATAATAAGGCACATTCAGATGATATTAGAGAAAACATGAAATTTTATGAACGGGTCATAAATATCGGGTATTAGTTTTATATTGGTTCATGGTTCATTTATTAATTTATATTGTTGTTTTTAGGTGTATTTCATTGCATTTTGATCGCTGGAACTTTTCCAATTATTTTTAGCATGACGATAATAATATTAAATAATTGATAAGCAATAGAATTGTGATCTACAGGTTATTTCCGAATCTTCGGACGTTTCAATGGTCGTGTTACGGATAAATGGAGCTGAGTGGTTAGCAACCTGGCAACGCTCTGGTTACATCTCCTGGAGGTTACCGCTGTTAAGGTTATTTACCCACGTGCAGCGTTCCTTGAGTGTTCCTTGCTGTGTTTACATCCCTTTTTCAGTGTTTTCCACTCATTTCCGTCTTTATATGGTTTTCTTTGAATTGAAGTTAAATATGAGTTATTTATAAAACCCGCCGCCCTAAAATGTCGTCATTCTTCATACGGCCCAAAACCGACAAAAATGTCTCTAAGAAGGAAGCACCGTCACGCAAACTGGGGAAAAGGTCTTTGAAAAAGGGCAAAGGGAAAGTCTACGACTCGAAACCCAAAGGGAAGAAACGGAAAATCGATAGGCCTGAAGACGATGAAGAAATCACTAGCGATGAAGATATTCTCGATGAAGAGGGTGAGTTCTGTACACGCTTTATACGTAGTGAGCTTGTAAGAGACGTAGTAGGTACATAATAGTAGAAGTAGTAGTAGTACATACCAGTTGGTATGTCACTTTAAGAGTAGAGACGTTGGTCGTGGTTGTCAAGTTGGTGTCCAAAAACAACATCAGAACACTGGCCTTCGGTATCAGCATCTTCAAACAGCCATAATCAGGACAATGGTTTATGATACCTAAATCATTAATCACACATTTGATAGAGAAAAGGTAAAGGAATCAACCCAGATCTGAACATAGAAGATTGGAGAGATTCTGTTCGCCACCACAACCTGGTGCCAACCCTCTAGTTAGTAGAATATTATCAGCCCTAGGCCTAGTATACTGACGTTCTTGATGTTTGTTGCTCGACGAAACGTGACGTCATTGCTGTACTTTCCTTCAAAGCTGAAAACTACTATTTCTAGTTCTCGGCAACCTTTTTCAGGACAGCCTTTCAAAATCAAGACTGTCCTGGCCGAATCGGGACATTTTGCAACCCTGAGTACTGCCAGCTGCAAGTCCACAACAATATTCTCTGTTCAATCTAACGTACATATATTGCAAAATATCATTGTCCAACTAAACGGCTTCACTGGGTCTGCTCCATGATCTAAATTCTTTGTGAACCACGAGAACTGAGGGGCATATTTGTATCAACTTTTGTGCAATGATTTAAATTTCAAATAAATTTGTTCCATATATGCTCACTGTGTAAATTCTGCTTTTCGTTCAGGACACAATGTGGGTGTTGTGGAGTCGGATGAAGACGAACACTTGACTCCTCAGGAGAAGAAGTTGCAGCTGGCCAAGAAATACCTCGAAGAGATCGAGGAAGAAGAGAAGAAGAAGGCAGATGGCGCTGACGTCGACGATGGAGTCATTTTGGGTCGTCTACGTGAGGACGTTCTCCGGCGTGAAGGGAAACTCAAAAGAAGGGTAACGACCACATTAATTTGGAATTATTGTTATTGGAATAATAATTATTCGGTATTATCACATAGAAACTCAATTAACAGGAAGCGCTTTCACCTGGGGATGAGGATCAGATATGTAGTACCCCACTGCTCATTATCTAGGGTAGCTGTGTGGCTTATCTGATTCGCCACATGTAACCCTAGCATTTAATTGTAGACTGATGACGAACAGCAGGACAAAGCTGTAGTTGTTAGATGAAAGATATACACGAATCTCTTCTTCGGCAGCTTCTCTAATAATTCAGAAAGAACTGGGAGTAGTGAGATACGTCTGTAGGACTTGACATCTGTTGGTTCTTTGTCTGGTTTCAAGCCCGTGATGAAGCTTCAGCAACCAGAAACGCTGCATCTATGAGATATAGCAGCTTCCTGTTCTATTTCAGGCAATTCTTTCATGACTGGACCTGTGATAAGGTCGTACCCTGGAGCTTTTCTTGTTTTCCGCTCATGCTCGACGCATTCAGCGAGCTCCTGGTAAAGGTATAATAGCAGTGCTATCTGTTCTACTATGAACGGCAAGGGCTTCTTCGCTTGTTTGCTGCTGTTGCAGTGGGGAGGTCTGAGAGAGCTGGTCCGCAAATACAGCTGCGTTCTGTTTTGCACTTCTTGCCTAATTATTCCCAATCCTTCCCAATGGGTGCAAGCGGGACTTGAGACTCTTTCATTCCATTTGCCCGTCATTTGGATCGTGTTCTGATTAATTTGCACACTTGCATTGTATGTATGATAATTATTAGATAAGTATTCTTACATAATTTTTTCACCGATCTTCGGTATGACGTTTTCTATTTTTTGTAAGATTGTCCAGTCTCCAAGTATCTGTGGTACCCTCGTTGTACTGGTTCATACCACTTGATATAGTTTCTTTGTCGAAATTCTAATCCTACGATCCAACTCTTCCCAGGTAGCGGACAAAATCAACACTTCCTTCGAAGAAAGTGACATAACCGTTCTCAAGTGCAAGGAACACAAACTAGCCATAACCTGCCTCGTGGTGAGCGGCGACGACAAGCTGTTCACTGGATCCAAAGACTCTTCTATAGTGAAATGGTGTCTGACCACGATGAGGAAGGTCGGGTGGATACCTCCGAAACACAAAGATAAGACGAATGAGAACCGCCACGCTACAAGTATCCTCTGTATGGCGGTTTCCCATGATGATCGTTACCTCGCCGTTGGAGACGAGAGCAGTCTTATTCAGGTGCGTTCTGTATCCGTAGTTGTTCAATACTCGCTACATTTTCATCTACAGGTTCATTTGCACTTGCACCAGTAGTAGAAGTACAGTGTGACGTAAGAACCTGAATTAGATAATCTGTTTTCAATAATTAATTATTTCGCTTAGTTGAGTTCCAGAAACAGAAATAATTAACTTGAGCGTTCAGTAATACCTCAAAATAATGTGGATTATGTAAAATTTTGGTGGTTGAATGTTTTGGGCAACCTCCAAAATGGTGGACGTATTTTGTTTGTTTTTTATTATTTGAAAGTAGGCACAGATGAAATTTTACCTGTTTTTCATTTGGACGAGGCATAAATAGTAAGTTAATTTTTAATTAACTGAAGAAGTTTTGAGACGTCATTACCTTGTTTATACGACGTTGAGGATTTTGTGGACTTGTGGAAGTGGAATGAACAAGGAATCGAGGGAGATAGGAGAACGCTGTTGTTATCATTTTCAGGAGGCATGAAAACTAGAACCTGCCGATACTGGATGTTAGTGCCCGACAAGTCGTGGTTTCTGTTCTGCTAAGCACGGAAAAAGAAATAGGTAGCGGCAGTGACTTCATTGCCTGTTTCCACACAATCTTGGTATCAGATATATGCGATTCCAAACCGGTTCCCATGAGGTCACCGGAGTTAATTTACTTAGAGCGTGGTTATTATGTGGATGGGTGACCGCTGTGACACGTCCAAGTATGACCCATGCAGCTGTTGGGTGAACCCCTCTCCACTCAAGGGTGCGAGGCAATGAGTAGCCAAGTAAAGAGCGAAATGATCAGGCCGAATTCTAATCCTCTCATTGAAGGACAGCTGATCATGTCTGCGATGCTGGCAGGGCAGTCGCCCCCAGCACAAAAGCCCCAACCTGAATTGGCTGTTTACTATATGCCATTCCTGGCAACTGGTTCGACTTTTCTTATAAATAAACAACAGAAAAAGCAATTTGGACAAAAAATCAGCAATTCCTGTGCGCATTGTGTGCGATATACTCGCTCTGCGGGCACTTGATATTGAAGAATGGGTCCCATACATGCGAAATTTTGTGGAGAATCGGAATTTGCTGTTGAAAGTTCGAACCATTCGTGACCAGCCTAGTGTAAGAAGTCTACTATTAGATGGTACGAACGCACTGATTAGGTAAGAGATCAAGTGGGGAGTGGGTGGATTGAAAGATCTGATGCTGGTCTTACCACTTCGTTTCTTCCACCAGGGCCCCTCAAGGGATGAAGTGGTGACGCAACGTCACACATCGTAAAGTACAGTTCCAGCACTGCTATTGGTGACAGATTCCTCCATGTGTTATGTTATTTTAGCTCGCACCATTTCACAACTTTTGGCGTTTTGATCATTCAAGTCGTTCGATTTCCAGATCTGGGATCCAAAAACTTTGGATCACATCTTCACCTTCAAAGGTCACCGAGCAGCTGTGAGCGGCCTCTCGTTCTGCCGCCTGACCCACTACCTATACAGTGGCTCCCACGACAAAACCGTCAAAGTATGGAGTATGCCTGAGAGAGCTTACGTCGAGACGCTTTTTGGTCACCAAGCCCCCATTTCGGCATTAGACGTCCTCGCCAAAGACAGGTGAGTGTCCCAATATGGTTCAACCTCGGGATACCTTTTGAATATAGAAAGGAGGCCAATTGAGAGCATCCAAATAATTATACACGCTGCCACTGTTGCAACTGGCAGCACGGTAGATCCTGTGTAAATACAGCATCAGTGAATATGAATCCATGCAAACACTGTAATTTCATGCTCTCCTATGGTCTTGTTTTATATTCCATTCACTATATTTGCCAGATGGTGATCATCAGGTATCTATTAATAAACGATTATTATGAACTCTAGCTGACTCAAAACTGAGTTCCTACGCCACTCACCAATTTTGAAATGGAATCTGTTCCTATAGTATAAGGCTCGGATAAAGCATAGCCCCTCCCATGTTACCTACTCTCAAAGGGGGATACAACTGTAATGCAAATCTGCAGTTGAACAACCAAGCAGGCATCGCTATTTCACAGAGAGTTTCTCATGATCATGTGTCTAATGATAATCACCTACTAATTCTTGTTGGAATTAGCTTATAGTCCTGAAAGTCGTCCTTTTCGTGTTGTAGGGTTGTGACAAGCGGAGGTTCAGACACTTCAGCCCGTGTCTGGAAGATAGAAGAGGAGTCCCAGCTAATTTTCAACGGACACAAACAAAGTATAGAGTCCATCAGGAAACTGAGCGATGTCCACTTCATATCCTGTGGAGAAGATGGATTTGTCTGCATATGGGGCGCTAACAAGAAGAAACCTTTACATAGGTTTGTTTTGAAACCAAATTAAATCATTTTCTTATGTATCACAGCCAATTATACGGTACATTTTGGTTCCCCCGATCGTGGATACTACACCCTAGGCTGAGTCTAAAGCGGGGTTCACATTGACGCATAATCGACGTAAAACGCAAAGGCGGTAAAGCGCATAGAAACGTCAAACCGTTCCCATAGACAACACTTGTTACAGAGTAAAGTGCATAATCGTCGAGATACAGCAGCCTCCACCTGCACAGAACCCCACTTGCTGATTGGTAAAGCGTGTAAGTATCTAGATTGTTTGATCTTGGACAGTCTGGTTCACAAGTCGTCACGCGTAAAGAGTGTAAACCTGATGAGCCAATAAAATTCAATCAGGTGTTTGAGATTTACGTGCTTTACGTCGATTACGCGTCAGTGTGAACCCACCTTAACGAGTCACTGTGAACCTGTTTTCAAATTTGAACTAATTTAATTCGTTTGGTGTTGTTCAGGATACAAAATGCACATGGAGTTAGTCCGTCTGGTGAGGCCAGTTGGATTGTCAGCGTTGCATGCATTCCCAATACAGAAGTATTTGCGTCTGGTATGTTGTGTCCAATTATAGATTTAAAGAAAATATTTACCTAATTGTCACATAGGCCAGTGTTATATAGGGCTGTACGGTCCATGTAGGTAGGACCAGGGCCCTCTCAACAAGTGTTGGCCACTGATTTCTATCCATGAAATTCCTCCAGCTCTGTACCCCAAGCCTGGACAGATCCGCCTCCACGTCATGCCAACGTTTACAAGGCCTCCCTCTTTGTATTTTTCTTCCGAGCTTTCCATGGAGTATACTGTGGAGTGGCTCTGCGGTGAAGCATCCTTTCGACATGGCCGCACCACCTCAGCCATCTGAGCTCCTCATTGTGCCGGGTCCTCCATCTACCATGTTCGTAAACCAGGCCAAAAATTGTGCGATGAATTTTTCTTTCGCAGCAGGCACTTGTTTGCGGCAGTAAGGACCCAGGATTCACTGGCTTAATATACTGCTGGTCCAGTTTACTGACTTATATATGACTAGCTTAGCTCTTTGGGATAATCCTATGAATTTTGGAGCTTTATGGACCGCCCAGAAACACTTATTACCTGCTGTTACATCATTGTCGCTTTACCTACAAGTAAATAAAAGACTGAACTTGATTGTAATAATTATTGGTCCAACACAGGAGTACAATCCTCCTAAAAGTTAATGTACAAGTAAATAACGTAAAAGACTGAACTTGATTGTAATAATCATTCCCATAGCTATCCTTGTCAAGTGTTTCTGCATCATGTTTTGACGTTCGTTTCCTATTCAGGTTCCTCGGATGGTGTCGTTCGGCTATGGAAATGTGCAGACAACTACAGAGGAGCAACAATTTTGGGAACAATCCCAGTGACGGGATTCGTCAACGCTATGGCATTCACGAACGACCAGAAGCGACTCGTTGTCGGCGTAGGTCAGGAGCACAGACTGGGCCGTTGGTACAGGAACAAGGCGGCCAAAAACTCGGTTTTGATCGTCCGAGTTCAAAAACCTGAGGAGCCGGAATGTTCCCAGCAGAACGAAGGTGAAAAACTGCCAAACGGCTCTGCGGAGACTGATTCAGACTGATACTAAGGTAAGCTTACTTGGTACTTCTGGGAGCCTATTCACTAAAAGAGATAGTGGAAATAGATTATCTATTTGGAAATCTCCCGGGAAAGATAGTCTCCCTCGGGAGACAGTCTCTTCCAGTGTCTCCCAGGTTCGCGTATTTTACTGAATAGCAGGTACTGATGAGTAGGTTTTACTCATGAATCGATAATATGTATATATTTTTAATGAACAACCGACTTACCTTTAAGAGATGAAAAAATATACATCAAAATTACCGATACGGTAGCCGATAATCAAAGGATGATACATTCCAAAATGGCCGCCAACTCTCTCTTTTAGAAGTTACTGAATAACCGTCACGGATACTATAAAAATCTCTTCTGCCAAAAGAGAGAGTCGGACCGAAAAGAGATGTCTCTTTGGCTTCGTGAATAGGCCCTCTGTGCTTTAACATTGATTGGAGAAGGCGAGTTGTCCTCCAGTGAATTGCCTCACATTGTGGAGTGATGCGGAATGAAAGAGCTGACATTTTAGCTAAGAGCAGAACCACCATGCCACCACCTGACGAGCCCGTCACGCAAAGCCAGGCGATGAATGAGGCGCAGAAAAAATTAAGCAAAGCTGAGCCCAAAGGCATAGGAATAGAGCCATGGGAAAGCAATGAATAGCTCAACCCATCCCGGGGAATTTACCTTGCCGAGATTTCGTGGGTAATTTCAGAATGGCCACAGGCCATGACTTCTTGCCGAGCCACCTCCATCGGATTGGCGTTGTCCAAACCCCGATTTACCCCCTGTGCACCCGAAGTGAGGTTGGACGCCAGGCACCTTGATATGTGCCCAAGACTTTTCCGGCCACCACACAGTAATGACGACTCCAAATGGAAGAAACGAAGCTATAAAATATTAGGTAGCTGAAGGAGATGGCGTTAAAATAAGAGCGAATTTTCAAAGAAATATTCATGCTATTGTGTAAAAAGGTGATATAGCGAGAAACCGTACTACTTTTCATAAGTTTTTTCGTGATTTTAGCCATTTTTACCTATTTTTGACCCCTATAAAGTCTAATTTGATTTTTTGAGGAAAATATATTCATCATCGAATAGTCCCTCTGTTGTGAATGGCCTTGCTTCACGTCAGGTGAATTAATATTGAATTTAGCCCTTAATACAACTTCTTGACCTCAAAAAATCCGAATTTGACCCCTATTCTGTATGAAGAACCATTGAAATGGTATTTTTCTGCCTTTACTCACCCATCCGTACCACTTCCAGTGATTTCAAACCAGTTGTTCACGGTTTTATCAGTTTTTTTTAACCGACTTTTGACCCCTAAAAACTCGAATTCGATCCCCCTTGGAATTGTTGAAAATTGCTCATCTTCGAACTCATCCTTTTGTTTGGCAGTGCATTTTGGCGAAATTTGGAATTTTTATCACGTACCCAAGGTCAGATATTGTCTGGAGTGACATAAATAAATATGTACATACCCGTATGTACACATACATGTTTGTTGAAATCAGGGGATGAATTCAGGATGCTCTAAAACGAATTTGCCTATAAGCAAATTTTAATAATTTATGTTCTTAAAATTTTGGACCCATTGCAATAGATCTTTGAAAATTCGCTAAAAGAAAAACAAAACTTCTGTGTACCACACAGAGCAAAGTATCATACATGTTAGGCCTTATGTGTTTTCTGCAAAAGACAATGAGAGCCCATATTTATAAACAGCACTCAGGCGTAACTTTAGCCTTTTGACATTGGGGCTAGAATTCAAATCTGCAATGAAAAATGGAAGTTCCTTTTTGAAAAAACAAAGTTGGTGTCGAAATGTTCACATTTTCGTGAAATTTCGATTTTGGACTTAGATCAAGGTGAAAAATCTCGAAGAGTTACTTGGTACGTATCTCGTGGGACACCCTGTGTACAGTTGAAACTTCTCACCCCTTGTTTGCCTCAGTAGTAGTAATTTGAATATTACCTTACCTTCCGGAGGAGTCCTTGCTCACTAGCTGGTTGGGTACTGAAGGCGAGCGCTTTAGATGTAAGAACATCATCATCAGGCCGTCTGGAGTCAGTTGGTCTCTATTTATGTGCAGAGGGAAGTGAAAGGTGTTTTTGGCGTTAGGGGAACAAAGGAAGTGAAGGGAATGGTCTGTCCTGTCTTGTGGGAAGAGCTGAAGACTAATCCTATTTTAATCGGTACCTTAGCTACAAACAGCCATAGGGGTCTTACAAGTAACATCTGGTGTAACTTAAGGACTAACTTATTTCTATGGTAAGCTATAATCTACTAGCTAAACCTACTAACTTATTTCTATGGTAAACTCTAACTGACTATCAATGTATTGTAATATGACAGTTATGATTATAATAATACCTAGTACTGAATTCTGAGATGGGGGCAAAATCAGGAGTTCCTAGCTCGTTTTATTTGTTGTGTGGTGGTGTCTTGTGTGTCGTTTACGTTTGTATGGTTGTATGTGTGTGTATTCAAGTCTCTGTCTTTTGGCTGGCGGGTTGTCATTGTGTCCATCTGTTGGTATCGTGTGTTTGTGTATCAGTTTGTGGTGTGGTTTAAATATGGCGTCAGGTAGGTTTTTGTTAATGATACGTCCGTCGAATGTGCGTAGTTTGTATATTTCTAAGTTTTCGAGCATGTCAAGCCTGCGTCCTTTCTGTTGTGGGCGTAGTAGTGTCATACATTTGTTGGTGTCCGTTAGTTCATGTCCTTGGTCGTAAAGGTGGTCTTGCGTTGAGTCTGAATGACCTAACATGCTCTGTTTACCTAGTTTTTAAGTTGCGTCCTGTTTGTCGTATGTACGTGTGTTTACATGTGGATGTCAGTTTGTAAACTCCACTTCTGTCGAGCATATGTGTCTTGCCTATGTTAGTTTTGAGGCGGTTTCTTAGTGTGTTATCAGTCCTAAGTGTGGTTAAGAGACCTTCTTCCTGTAAAGAGTTTGTGAGTTTGTATGTTTCTGGCCCCCGTGTATATGAAAACTTGTCTTCTGTTGGTGTCAAGTTTGCTGTTGTTATACTGTTCAAGTATGTAATGTGTCTATAGTTCTATTGGTATAGCCCTTGTTCTGTGCTGTGGTGTTTAGTTCTTTGTTGTAGTTGGGTTCTGTCAGTGGTATGGGTTTCAATCTGTGTATAATGTGTCTGAATGTGGTTAGTTTGTGTCGAAGAGGGTGGTTTGA
Organism: Leptopterna dolabrata; assembly: GCA_954871275.1. Taxonomy (NCBI): domain Eukaryota; kingdom Metazoa; phylum Arthropoda; class Insecta; order Hemiptera; family Miridae; genus Leptopterna; species Leptopterna dolabrata. The sequence goes on from OX940988.1 coordinate 26,821,861, forward strand.
TGATGCGTGTATGATCGTGTCAGTAGCTGTGGGTTTTCTGTATATTCCATATTTTAATTGGTTGTTGGTGCGTATGATGGTGATGTCTAGGTAATGTAATGCGTTGTGTTCTTCTGTCTCCATTGTGTATGTAATGTTTGGGTGGATTCTGTTTAGGTCAGTGAGTATGTTATCAATGTTTTCATATTCAGTGGCACATAGTATTTCATCTGCGTACCTAGACTAATGTGTGATGTTACGTTTTGTCATGAGTTTTTGTATGTGTGTCTTCGTAGTGTTGTAAAAATAACTCTGTTAGGATAGGAGAAGTGGGGTTACCCATTCCAAGCCCATCCTGTGGTTTGCAGAAGCTGTTGTTAAAACGGAAGTAGTTCTGTTTTAACACGGTTTGTGTGAGGTCAATGAGTTCGTCTATGTATGAGTCGTCGTACAGGTCAGAGAGTTTATCTCTCAAAATGGCAAGTGCCAACTGTACGGATATGGATGGGTAGAAGAGGAGGTACTTGATGTCGAAAGAGACGAGTCTAGTGTGTTCAGCTATGGCTATGTATTGTAGTTTGTTGATCAGTTGGTTAGTGTTGCGTACTCAACCAGCTAATGACGACGGACTCCTCTGGGATGTATGGTAATATTACTTCTTACACTAGCGGAAATAACCCTTTAGATTTAATAGATAGTAGTAATTTGTTCGGTGAAACACAGTCCATACAGTACTTTCATACTGTGCATTGAAAGCATTGTAGAGCTGTTGTTCTCTATATTTTGTCTGTGGCAACGAATATTCAGGGGCAGTGTAAATGTAGGTGTCCCCAGTCATCGCCTTGAAATTACGTCTGGTTCATTGAAAACCAAAATTAAGTTACGTCCGGTATTTGAAGAACTACCTACTCATTATTGCCTCATTTCTGAAATGAATAAACCTTATCTATCTCGAAGGTCACTCTCGAACTACAGAGCCTTCGACACGACTCAGCTAATTGAGGGATCTTTAGATTTGCGTCTGGGTTGTTCGTGATGAATGACCCGTCCCTGAACGACTGTTTGTTCAGGTGGAGGATCGATGAGCATTACCTTTGTTATCGATCAGAAGACAATGTCGACAGATGTTCGTAGAGGGAGGCACTCGAGTTTTCAAGATGGTTGTTTACGTTGAGTAATTGGGCGGTACGGGAGTCTCGAACTGATGATTAGGCTGATGGAAGTTGAAGTAGTTGTAATTTCAGCTCAACAGTAATAATTTGATGTAAGGAGGAGAAAATATAAATAAACTTCTTATTTCGCTTTTATTTTGAAATTATAGAGAAAATGATAAAATAATTTTTCTGCTACCCGGGAGCATTGGAATTTTTTATGACTAAAAGCGTTGGGCATTCGGAGATATTTTACTTTTATGGGTGGTCGTTTTGATTGTAGTTGCTCTGTTGCCAAATAGGCACCTCATATTAACGGCACCAGGTGAGAATCAAACGTTTAAAAAACGTCTGCCAAGTGACTGGGCAGTGTAGCTTCCACATATGGTTACATCGAGTCATATATAGCATTACCAAGTCAAATTAAACCTTTTCCAAACCAAATTAAACTTTTTCCATTTCAAATTCAACCTTCCCCGACTTCAGCAAAAATATAAATTTTAATAAACTGAATTGTGAACCCCATTACTAACTTTTTGTTGCAACATTTAAGGCTTAAATTGAACAAAAGTTTTCCTTTTTTGAACCTTCAACTGTAGTAAGGAACATAACTTTGGCGTTTGCAAATTCTACGTGTTGTGCAAAGAAAATTACTTCTTTAATGCCTATTTCGTTGCCCATCAAACCTTCTATCAGTCGAACGCACCACATCTGATGTCAAAAGCGAGTGAGCACACTCGCTATCGGATGCCGGAGTTACAGGCATCTGTGGACCGACCCGCACATAGGTAATCTCCAGATTTCCGTTAATAGTCCTTCCGATAAGATACGGAGGTTAGGGGAATTGGGTACAGGCTGACAGGCAGGCACAGAACCACTGATATCTGCAAAGCAAAATCCAAGTGGAAATTTTCATTTTGGAGGACATAGGTACATTTTTGGGGACTCGCTCGAATAAGGCTTCGCAACCTTCCGTTGCGTGGAAGCCAAATCCTACATGTTTATGTTTTCCAATATTTCAACAAACTTCATACATTTAACGCCTATGAATATATGACTTGGTTTTATTTACCTAAAATTCCATAGTTTGTTTCAGAGGAGGCTCCTATTACTATGCTGTACCAGTTAAGCCAGTCACGGGCTTCGTGGGAAACAGTGATGCAAGTGAGAACTCCAAAACGGACTCGAAAAATGTTTATATTTTGTGAATACCGAAAACAAAGTGTCCATTTTTGTTATAATCACCTAATTGTTGAGGTAAACAAGATGAAATAGAACGTTTATTGCCTACATGTTTTCACACTTGGGATTTATTTAGTGTTTTCCACCTCTCAGTTCATTCTACGTGTACACCTAATACAATTTGATGGTCAGAGCTGTCAGTTGCAAATTGGTAGGTACTTTGGTATAGGTACCAGGATGCAGGACTGCTTATCAAGTGCTTTTCTCAGTATTTCATAGTTCTTATCAGTTTGTAGGTCCTTCCAGTTAGGCCATACAAACGTAACAGAGAGCCTGGGCTGCTGTTGGATGATATTGCCTACGACACAGATGAATATTAAATAACCTAAACCTCCTGAGGGATTCAAGTAGCATCCCAATTTATGAGAAGATCCATAAATTCCTCAGAGACGTATGGACGTCCGGAGGTCCACCCATTAGGAACATAACCTCCTGTCTCCGAAATCACCTGAAAAGTCAACATTAATAACCCTTTCAGCGAATTTTCAAAGAAAATGAAGCTATTGCAATGGGTCCAAAATTTTCAAAACATGAATTTTTGAAATTTTCTTTATAGGCAAATCCGTTTCAGAGCATCCTGAATTCATCCCTAGATTTTTTTACAAAAATTTATGTACACATATTTGTTTATATGTGTCACTCAAGATGATACTGTGCTGGGTTTTTTTTTGACTCGGTCGATGTACAATTATGAGGTTGATTGACCACACCAGTCGTTGTTGTTTTAACTCCTTTACTTCATCTGCAATATTTCGGCGCCATGATGGCCGCCCTCGTCAGGCACATAAGGTCACCTGTTACAAAAGATATGGATGGAGTCACATTGTCTAACAACTAAAATTGTTTTTTAGTTTAACAATTTTAGTTAATAGACAGTGTGACTCCATCCATATCTTTTGTAACAGGTGACCTTATGTGCCTGACGAGGGCTGCCATCATGGCGCCGAAATATTGCAGATGAAGTAAAGGAGTTAAAACAACAATAGAGAGTTCCTAAGAGATAAGTTCATTAGGGAACAGCCATATCTTTTGGCCACATCTAAGGCGAGCAGCCTTTGGATGCTAACCAATAAGTCCGGTTTGACAGAAGTGGTGGGGGTAGGAGTGAATTAAAAAGTAACGTCACTTAACTTAGCACAACGCGAAATCCATTCCATTACATAGCATAGGTAGGTATACTCACTTTTTTATCCTAAGTTGATATCGCAACAATCTAGCAAATTCTTTGAAAGACGCTGGCGATGGTGAGGACCGACGACACATGACGCGTTAAAAAAAACGACAAAACGCGGCAAAAAGCTGTGCACTGTTACCCCTGAGTAAGGTTAAAGACGATTCCTAAAGTTTGTGCCCTGGGAGATAACGCGCCTTATGTATAAGGCCGAATAAGTCGAACTTAAGGAAATAAGTTTGAACTTGGGCGACGCGCATGCGCAGTTGAGATAAATCCGAACACATCTTCCCGACTTTAGTCTTTAGGAACTCTCTAATGACTGGTGTGGCCAATCAACCTCATAACTCAAGATGATATCTGGCCTTGGGTAGGTACATGATGAAACTTCCATTTCGCCATAACAAATGTATTGTATTGCCAAACAAAAGGATGAGTTCGAAAACGAGCAATTTTCAAAAATTCTAAGAAGGGTCAAAAATCTGTAACAACGGCTAAAATGGTGAACAAGTTATATATAAAATCATGAAAAGTGGTATGGTAGGGTGATTAAAGGCAGAAAAATATCATTTCAGCGGTTTTTCGTACAGAATAGGGGTCAAAAATTGGTATTAAGGGCTAAAATCAATATTAATTCACTTAACGTTGTGTCAAGAGGGACTGTATCGATGATTAAAATATTTTTCTAAAAAAAAAAGCCAAATTGGACTTTTTAAAAGGGGTCAAAAACCTGTAAAAATGGCTAAAATCACGAAAAAATTGTATAATTTTATGAAAAGTGGTATGGCTTCTTGCTGCATCATCTTTTTACACAACAGCACGAATAATTCTTTTAAAATTATGCTCTTATAGCCATGCTGCATGACGAACTCTTTTTTTTTTTTTTTTCCTCGCCTTCAACTAAAATACTGCTCAGACGGTCTCCTACAATAAAAAAGACAGCGTACAGACACACACATTTCTTCTATGAATATCAAAACTTAAAACATCGGCAAACAGCGATGCTGCTCTCAGATTTGCTGATCGGAGAAAATCACAGAGGCTGAGATCAGGTAGTCAGGAGAGAGCAAAACCAGGAGCTAACGGGTTATTCTTCTTCTCTTTCTTTAAAGTTGCAACTGCATTGGTTGCTGTAGGTAGATACCTCTGATACTGTCAGTTTTGCTCTGCCATCCTACTTTCAGATGTCGATTTTACCCATTTAAAGTTGGTTTTGCTCGGCATTTCATGATAAGGCAGCACTGAACTTGCAAGTCGATGTACATTCAAAAACTCGATTTAAAAAAAAAGCCAAAATACCAATTTTGTTACAACCTCCAGAGTTGGTTCCAGAGTCGTTTTCAAACTATTTGGCTTTCAGGGGATCCTTGTTCATTGTTACTGACGCAAATTGAGGTTAAAACCGAGCTCCTGTCCCTACAGGCAGACCGGCTCCATCCTCAAACCCTATCAGCTCTTCTGCGGATATCCACCTTTTCCGAGAACCATTCGTATAAGTTTTCGGCATCGATTATTATTAGTTTTATTAAAACAGAAGAATGTAATTACTTATAAATTTGTGTTTAAAAAAAATCTTCGATGCCAAAGCAATTATGGTTAATTATAACATTATCTAAGGCCGAATTTGAATATTTTACACAGCCAATAAAAAAATTAGACGTGAGAAAAACTATTTGCAAGGATCCACAGCGATTTATTTACTTTCAATCGTTCGAGAGAACACTTTCTCGTTGAGAGTCGACGTCCACTCGAGATACCGCTCGTCCAGGGTGCTGCAGGTGTTCGTCAAGTGGGCTTTTGAAAACCCTCCCCTACGAATCAGCGTTTTTCGTCACTTTCATCTCAGACTGAAGACGGCGAGGTAGCTCAGCTCGGGAACGTTTTCGACACCGCTCCGATGGCTCCAAGATGATACGAGTGGTATTTGCTGCCCTCATGTTCGTCAGTACCTCAGGTAAAAGAAAAAAACGCTGCAAAGTCCTTGTCACATGGGTTTATTATTCTATTGGAGTTCTAGAGATTCTTGTTGGCTGTTAAATTTATTGTTTCTTTCATGTGGAATGATTGAAATAGCTATTTCTGATGATTTCCACCAATTTTGGCCCCCAAAACATGAAATAGGTACGCTTTTTTTTCTTTTTTTTTTTAAGATCATCTTTGATCATTGGTAGTGGCATTTAATGGTCTTGATTCACCTGTTTACACTTTTTCCAATGTTATTATACACATTGATGGTGATTTCAGACAGTTTTCAAGGTTTTTGACTCATAAAAAACCAATTTTGGGAGCTGAACCTTTGGTAAAACCTCAATTTCCGCGTCTTTGGTCAAAATCGACATCATATTCGGTCTTCTCGTCCCCAAAAACATGGAAAAAGATACCTCAAAAGCTCATTTTACTAACATGTTGCTAAAACGCAAAAAGTACCTATTTTTACACACATTTTCACTCATAACATCCCTGGGTATATTCCGATCGGGCTGAAAAGTTTCGGGACACAACTAGGGCCCAAATGGAGCATGTGTGCGAAAGAACGATTTTTTTAGATCGAAAATGAAGCCTGTACACGTGATACGGCGTACGGCGGACGGCGGACGGACATTGCATTTTTGGAATCTACGCACCTTGAAACGGAAAAGAAAAAATTTTGAGGGGGTGTTATACAAATTTTTTGCTGAGCGAATACATAGGTGTATTATTCACAGAATAATAAACCAAAAAAGCTGCGAAGTTCATAGCTATTTTTGATGGTTTCCCTCAAAAAGGCTCCTATTTTTGACAAATTATCGTTGATCATCGAAAGTGCCATTTATTTGTCTTGATTCACATGCTAATACTAGGTACTTCTAGCGTTATTATACAAATGGTGATTTTAGACAATTTCCCATGTTTTTGACTCATAAAAAATGAATTTTGGGAGCTGAACCTTCGTTAGAACCTCAATTTTTCACTTCGGTCGAAGTCAACTTCATATTCAGTCTTCTCGCCCTAAAAAAAAAAATGGAAAACGGTACCTCACAAGCTCACTAAAACTTCAAAAAAAACCCTTGAAAACCCCTATTTTTCACCCATAACACCACTCCGTGTATTCCGAGCGGGCTGCCGGCTTCGGAGCACAGCTAGGGCCCAAATGGAGCCTGTGTGCGAAAGAACGATGATTTTAGATCTAAATTTATGGCTGGAACTTCGTTACAACCTCAGTTCTTCGCTCTTTGGTTGAAATCGACTTCATATTCGGTCTCCTCGCCCTAAAAAAACGTGGAAAACGATACCTCACTAGCTCAAGTTACTAAAACACCAAAAAACCCTATTTTTTTCACCTACTCGTATTTTTCACACATATTGGGTATGTTAAGTATATTGGGTTAAGTGTATTTATCACCCTTGGGTATATTAAGATCGGGCTGCCGAGTTTCGGGACACCCTCAACTTGACCAATAATCCCCCACCGGTTTGTTCCTTCAAAACCTTGAAGAATCTCACGAGAAAACTCAAATTCTTTACGTCGAAGTCTGTCGTACCTACGTTAAGGGAGACTGACCCTTCTAAGTTTGCTAAAATCGACGATATTCCTCAATAAGCCAATTCTTTCACTTGGATTGTGATTGAAATGTGAACTGTCACTGTTCTGAGTTGAGAATCGGTTGTCAAAAATGTGTAAGAACGACCATTTCTTCACTTTTTATCCATAATCAACTTCGAATTTGGATTCTTCTGTCCACAAAATTAGCTGGTATTTTTTTGTCAGGAGTCGGATCCCACACCAGTTTTGGTAAATTTATATATTATATAAGTATATTGTTGGTGATATATTATTTTAAAGCGGTTTTAACCCCCCCCCCCCCCCCCATCTGAAATGCGACACCCAATTTTAGGAAAATCTTTGATTACCAAAATAGGTTACCAAGTATCTTCCTGTCTCTATCACCTAGGTACTTACCTCCCTATTCTTACAGCTTTTGGTGGATTTATATAGTTTTTGGGGGTTTCAACCGATTTTACAGTTTTTTGGCTCAAATTCAACCCATAGTTTGTTACCAAAATACCTAATTTTTTATCCTCTCTTTCGCCATTAGTAACATTTTGGTGTACCTACTGTCGGTATTTGGACCGACTTTTTAGCCTTGAGGGCGTCTCACACGCACACCACACTTGCCCTCAAACATGACAATTTTACCCTAGCGGTGGTTAAAAAAAGTGTCGATTTAAAAAAATCGATTTTCAAAAAGTAGGACTTATCGATATTTTCTGATTATTAAAAATAAAAAAGTAGCTGAATATCGATACTAAATTTCGAGTATCGGAAACCTTTTTCCTACGTCTATAAAAAAAGTATGTTGCATGCGTATTAAAGGTTGAAAGGTTCATTGATTATATCATCAGAATTTTAAGGCTTAGGATCTATTAGCAGGCCCAGAAATATTGAATATCTGGTATTTTTCCTGATATTAACCTTTTCCATTTCCCCCAAATAATGCTGTTTTCGAAATACACTCGAAGATTGCTTTTGAAAGAAAAGTATCGATAATTTAAAATGCTTTTTAAATATATCAATACTATACGTTTGATACTTTAAAAAAAAATCTATATGATAAATATCGACACATTTAGAAGTATCGACATCCCTGCTTCACCCCATCGCCCGACTCCAAAACATTTTCATTCAGCGTCTCCATTCCAGGTCCCTCGGCAACAGCTTCTGAGTGCAAGACCAACGGGGACTGCCAGGTCGACAGCGCTGTCTGCACCAATGGAAATTGCGCATGTCCGCCGGACTTTGTGGCCAACAGCATACACACCGCCTGCCTCCCTGGTAAGTTCTCTTAAAGATTTCTTATTTTAGTTTTATTTGCAAAAATTGCAACAAGTTGCAAAAAAAAAACTTCGCTCTAATTAAAAATACAAATGGACACTTGTTGTATCTAGGTATAATATACAGTAAAATCATATCCTCTCCTGCATGACACCCTATAACTATAACAGTACTGTTTAATTGTATAACCCATTCCATCTTTTGACTTCATAATAATAAATTGTTCTTGAAGATTTTGTCACTTGTGCTATACTCAGGACGAACAGGTACTGGCTCTGTGAGCCCAATCTCCCATGAAACGAGCATAAAAATATAAATATGGTTGCAGTGCATAATAATTTGGTGACGCCACATTTGGTTTGGAAAAGTGGTCATTGCAGTGACATATGGTCAGGTTAGTCGAGTGTCAGGATGGCCTTGGAGAGTCTACACATCCATTTTTGGGTGGTTCAGTAACAATTTTTGATGATTTAATTAATAGCTATTTTGCCAATTTCGACCCATATACTAAAATTTCAATAAGAAGTGACAGACATCTTGAAACACTCGAAGTTATAATTACCTACCTATTCCATGATGAGAAATCGTTGGACAACGTGACACCATTCTTGAAGAATCCAATGATTTCAGCATTCAGTTTATGGGAACTGTCGTGATCCTTCCAGACCATCATACGTTGTATACCATAAGATTGTTCATGCTAATAAAGGCAACGGGTGAGGTGGCCTACGTGACCTCAGGCGCATAGGCTCACTCACTCCCCACTTCCTCACTAGCCCTCCGGACTAGAGTAGAGTGGATTGGGCACTATATAAACTCGCCGGCTGCGCCAGTCACTTCATTCTACGCTCTCCTTAAGTCGCCGACATCTCTCTCTCTCCTCTCATGCCTCCTCACCTTTTCTTACAAAAGAACCCAGACTGGTGGTACCAGCATTGGTGGAATCACTGGGCAAACTCCCTCTAGTGCATTTGTGGTGGTAACCTTCCAGGCAGCTATAGGTGATAACCTCCCTGGCTGTTATAGGTGTAACCTTTTAGCTTTTTGATCCAGCAACCTTCTCTGTTCTCACTCGCCTCACCTCAGCCACCACAGGAACATTTTGCAGATATGGACTAAATCACTTGCGATGAAATCATGGAAACCCATTTTTAAATAAAACAGCGTTATCGAAAGGTTTATTTTTATTTATTTACTTATTTTAAACTCTGTTTTTATAGGATAAAAATAGAAATAGTCTATTTCCACGTAAACTAACAAACTGTAGACCGGTTTCGGTTGTTAAACCATCATCAGTACGCGATAGAATTCTATGTAACCATGGGCAAATGACGATAGAATTCTATTGTGTATACTGATGATGGTGTTACAACCAAAACCGGTCTACAGTTCGTTAGTTTACGTGGAAATAGACTATTTCTATTATCCTGTAGTTTTTTGCTATGGATTTCCACTACTCCACCGCAAGTGATTTAAGTTATATCTGTTTTTATGTTGTGGGTATGTTTTTTCCCCTTAATAAACAGGGTAGATATAGCTTTTTTTGTGATCGGATCCTGCAACTTGACTAATGATGAGTTCTTCATGATCACAGTTGCCCATGGTTACGGGGCGTCCTGCTCCGATAACCTCCAATGCTCGGCAAGCCTCATGTCTGGTGGTTTTTGCAACAACGGAACCTGCGACTGCGAACCCGGCTACCACTACTTCCTGGGCAACTGCTGGATGACTGCAGGTAAGTTGTAATTTGTCACAAGTGAGTTATTCTCTTGGTCCTTTATATAGTATACTCCGGCCAAAACCGAGAAAAAAGTATAGTGTTCCCATGAAAATTATAGTATCCATAAAGAATCAAGAAGTTTATTTGTATGACTCCAAACAGATTGGTAATTAAGCAGAGCTTAAGCAAAGGCTTTCCCACTCAAGGATTTCATGTTGTCGGACAAGGCATTGAACAGCTTGGAACGGACAAGTTAAATTATTCCTTTGAGAGACGCTCAGTCTGAGTTTCTCGCCTTTGAAGCTCGTCGGCTTGTGATTTACATATATGATGCGGGAGTACGTAGAATTTCATGTTGCTCTCTGACGTTCAGAGTTCTACTGTGTAGAGGCCGAATATTGTCAGAATATTCCCATGTTTTTGAAGAGAGGTCAACAAGACGCCCTGGAGCTCTTCCGGCACATAATTCTGACTTGTGCTTGCGAAGAACCATGCCAAAACACGATGAGCCACCCCAAAGGATCAGTCCATATCGCTCGTGAGACTCCACCAGCACGAAGTGAACATTTTTCAGTACTGGCAAAGACTGACACTGTACACCCACCTGGACTCAGATCAAACTCGATGACTTACGGTCTTGGCATTATTCAGAAATAATTTATTGGCGTCACACCATACTTTTATGCTTTAATGAATATTTCTTACTTTGCTTTAGTCAATAATGAATATTTGTGGTTTCAAGTTAAGTAATCTACTATTAATTATAGATCTGGTTGGATGTTGGCAGTGCCAAGGTCTGTACTGTCATTCAGATAAATCAGACTAGCCAGAATGACAATTATCAATTGAAATCCCAATTCTGAGCATCGTACAATGACTTGTGAACAAATTGTCTTAATTTTTCAGGGTTGTTTGAGAAGTGCTATACAGATGAAAACTGCTTTGTCAACCAGGATTTCGAGAGTGCTGTCTGCAGCCCCAAGAAGATATGCGTCTGCAGAGAAGGCTACTATCAGAGGGAATACTCGTCCTGCAGGCTTGCAAGCTACAGTGAGAACTACCTAAATGTACAAATAGTACTTGTTTTTACCTGTTTGTATAGGAAACATTTGCATAGACTGAGAAGAAATACCTGCACTGTTTCCACGCATTTTCTTCTATAGCTTTTGTACTCGAAGTGGATTTGGTTTCTGGAAATGCCGCTGCATGTGGTCGTTTAAATATGCCATAATATTCTTTGTGCATAACCCCATCGCAAGATACCACTTGTGGGCTGAATGACGCATGGATGTTCTCTGCATTGTCATTTCACTTGCTGTTGTTGAGATGCTGAGCAGGCGCCAGTCCAGATTTCTCTCCAGTGGCAAGGAATGTGTGAATGTGCAGCTCTGCTAATTAACCGATCGTTCTTGTACCTATTTGTTGATTGTTCCAGAACCAGGAGATCCCTGCGGGATACCTATGGACTGCAAATTCAAAGACGCGACCTGCCTCTGGAACCACACATGCAGCAGTGCAAAGGCTGAGACTCCACAAGCGTATTACCTCCATGAAGAAACCAGCAGGCTGGACGATGAACCCATCAAGCCCATACTAACTGATTTCTCAAGAAGTAAGATCAAAATGAATTTTGGTATTGAAGCTTCGACATGAAAATTTCCATGTGGTTCTCTGCAGACCTCCCTATATCTGCTGGGATTTATTCATTCTACCAGCAAATCAGACGTTGCTTGCCCCAGTGGCAGCCAAATGATATTCTGGGATGACTGTGGCTTCAGGGGGACCTATAAAGGGTCTGCTAGGCTTTTGGTATTGAGGATACAAAACTAAGTATAGAGTTTTATATCCTCCCTAACTCATCATATGGTAATAAGGCAGCCCTCAACTTGCAGATAGATGCATTCAAAAACTCTATTTTACACCCCAGAAATTGCTTTGCCAATAGGGTATTCCATTCTTTTTTTCTTATTCTTTTTTTTTTCTTCAAAAGATATTGCTTGGGATTAACGAAAATCGGGTCTATTCGTCGAGACAATGTTAACATAAAACTAGAGAAGCAAATAGAAATTGGGAGCTCGAAAAAAAGGCGGTTGTGACGTAGAATAATTCACGAGGCTCAAGCCTCACAAAAACACACAGTTATCGACGACAAATTGAAACGGACTAAACAAGGTAGAGATGGAAATAATATAATAGCTGAAGTTTTCTCTAACGTAACTTGACCACTTTCGAATGATAAAGTAACGTTAGAAAGAATGGGCGGAGGCCTTGATTGCCAAGATCCCTATGGATACTAAATGCCTTACTGCTTTTATGCGCGCACACACAAACACTCACACAGCCTGGCTGTGAGTAGACGTAGGATCCACACTTTTTCAACATCCGATATCTTTATTTCGCATTTCCTTCCTTATATTACCCTGTTATCACCTTCTCCCACAATCTACGTCCTTTTCGCAGTTTACTTGTACTAAAATACTCCAAAAATCGTCTTATTTTTAGACTTGCTGGAATACCTCATTCTGATCCTTATAGCTGAAGGCGTCTGCGACGCTGGCAGGGTCTGACGTAAAGCCCACTGTTCACTTTACTTAATCACTTATTGCAGTTGGAGACAAATGCAAAACAAGATCGGATTGCCCGAAGTACTCCGAGTGTTTATCGAGCGGGGTCTGCCTCTGTCTCCCTGGGTACTACACGCTTGATAACATCACTTGCAACCCTGGTAAGTCCTCTTTTGCCTTGTTAACGTCATATGCCGGTAAATGTCGCTGGATCGCCAAAACATTGAAATCACCGTTTTTACAGAAATCGGAGCCAACTGCACAGCTAACGACTGCATAGGTCGGAACACGTATTGTAAAAACGACCAGTTTTGCGACTGCACGGAAGGCCACGTCATATCTGCTGACCGCCGCTACTGCGATAAACGTAAGTATTGTATGAGAGAACAGGCTTCAGCCATTCAGCACTTCCTTGTAACGATTCCTACTTGGTGTCATGCTGTGCCTGGCTCAGTTCAACTTACTTGTGTCTGTATCCTGTTTTTGTAATGAAACAAGAGTTTTTCCTCTGTGGTTTCCACGAAACTCCTCTTCAAAAAACGTGACGAAAATGGATTACTGAAGTAACTCCCCCACTTAGCAAGCTTCCGCCTGCCGGTCGTCCTCCATTGCTTCACTGGTCCCCCCTTCGTTCCCGCTCCACCACCTCCTCCTTGGTCTTCGCCGTTCTGCAGCATGTACGATGTTTCATTGTTTCTTTCGAAGCCCCTTGGCCCCGGATGAACGGAGAAAACCACGGAGGCGGCGAAGTGCCGAGTTTTATAAAAAAGGGCAGTACAACTTTATTTTTGTCTGAACTGCACAGTAGGCCAGTCAGTAGAGGATAGAAACAGAAGCTTTTATTTTTTAAACTTGTATTATATGGGTACAAATGCTGACACAGGCTACCCCAAGTCAACTTTTGGCAGCCAAAAAAAACTTCAAAATTTTATGACTTTGTTTTTCGCCTATATAACTCATAAGCGTTGCAGCCTAGCGAAAAATTATGACATAGCAAATTAAAGAGTCTCGAATTCTTTGTCGAATGAGTACCACAACTTGATAATTTGGTCAAGTAATATGGTCAAAAATCATCGTCAAAAAACGACTATTTTTTCCGTATTTGAGTCTGTAGGTTGGAAATGGGTAGGTAGGTACTCAAAAGCCAAAAACTCATAAAATAAAAGTCGTAGGGCATCAAATTCTGCGTTCAGAGCCATCCATTTTTATTAACATTAAATTTAAAAATTTAATTAAAAACCACAAATTTTAAACTGAATATATTTTATTAAAAATGCGTTGTTCTGAACACTGAATTTGATGCGCTAAAACTTCTATTTTATGGGTTTTTGTCTCAAGTCTTTTACCTTCTGCAACATACAATAGTTCTACTGACTGGTTTTTTTTTTTAAACGAGGAAAACAGTGGGAAAATCTTGAAAAAGACTTACGCTTTGGAGGGTCCGTACTCCGCAGCCGTGTGAGGTTTCACTCACTAAAAACCCACTAACCCTCATTCTGTTGACCTAATCCACTCTGGAATCACTTGTTCAGCATTGCTTCAGAGTGGGGTCGATCACTGGGCGATGCCACGCCCTCTTCTGATGTCTTCTTGCAGTCTCCAGTATATTCTTCACCTGGGGAACAACGGGTCGTCCAGCTTTTTTGCCTCGAGGATTCGGACTATGTAGGACACAATCCTCTCCCAGGTTCTCTTTGGAGATCATCTCCCCGATCACATTAGTTGTTGATGTGATTTCACCCGCCTGTTCTTCTAAGATCTCCCTTTCCCTGATCCATCTGGTACAGTGGAAAAACGTGCGTTTGGCGTTGTCGTTTGGTGCATTGCAGTACCAGCAGCCCTTGGTGGTATCTGCTAGCGCCCTTCTGTGCAGAAGGACCGGAAGTATCCATGGCCCGACAGGAACATTGTATGTAGAAATCCACTTCTCCATGCCTCTGTCAAGCCATGGGCGCACCTGTGGGATAAGCTCGCGTATCCATGCCTCACTGTCAACAGTTTCCCACTCATTTTGCCACTGCTGCAATGTTCTTTCTCTCTCCTCTTTCTTGATATGGGATTTTGACTCTGCTGTGGATCGCTGGAAGTAGATCTGCTTCCTCTCCTTTGCTAGGTGGCTTATCGGCATGGTGGCAGCAATGACCCCAAGGGCAGGGAAGGAGACGGCACGATAAGCGCTTGCTATTTGCAAGGCTCCCCTCCTCTGCACTGACCGCAGGTGGTCTCAGTACTTTTTAACTTATAGGGCCTCAGCTGACACCACCACGCCACATAAAATGATCGCTTCGGCTGAGGTCATGAGCATCTTCCTTTTCTTGGGGAATGGTCCACCACTGTCCTTTCACCTGCTCGCTTGATGTGCTCCCAGAAGGACAGCCTGCAGTTGAGGGTCACTGCCAGGTGGCTACTGACTGGTCTACAGCTGCAGGTCATTACTTAAATTCTACCTTTCACCCCAGGTTACTCTCAATACCTGCACTGCCCAACGTCTGATTGTTTTGAACATATTGCAGTTTCCAGAGACTTGGGATGGAGTTGCCTGAGAGACGGATGGTGCGCGTACTTTGGCCCCAACGCCCACTGTGTCCATAAGCGTTGCGCCTGTTCAAATTCATCTCACTACGTGGCCGACCAAATGTACTGTTGGATTACTAAAAGTAAGTATTTGGTCAGATTCAAATCTTAATCTATTTCATGTAGGTACAGTACTTCTCAAGGGTTTGCCAGTAGAGAACCGTGAAAGTATAAACATTAATTTATTGTGAGAGACATAGAAATGTAAGACAAACATATTAATTTTAGCTAGACAGCTTACTTTTCAACGATTTTGCTTCCTCACTACCGTAGGTGGGGAAGCTTCATATTTGTGCAGGTGTCGTAAAAATTAATGTCCTCCAAAATGAAAACTTCCACTCGCATTTGACATTTCAGACATCAAGGAACATAATATTTGGTTCCGTGTCCGTCTGTGGTCAGTTCCTTGTCCCGGGCAAAACTATACGAAATAGTGGTTGTAATGAGTTGAAATTTGGAGGGTTTGGCCACAGATTTTCCCATATCAAATTCATTAAAAAAGTACTGTAACGTTCGTCTGCGCGTGCGCAAACGTGAAATCCTTGTAAAGCCCATAACTACCAAGGAAATCGTCTAAAAGAGACGAAAGTTGGAGAGTAGGTGCAGAATAGTACCCTGATGGTTCCACATCAATTTCATTAAATTCGGACTATAAAATTGCGCATTTGCTAACAAGAATTATTGTTTTCCAATTCCTTGTAACACCCATAAATACCCGAAAAAGTAGTCGTAGTGAGTTGAAATTTGGAGGGTAGGCGCGGGTTGGAGTATAGACGGTCTCATACCAAATTCGTTGAAAAAGTACAGTACCTAACTTTTCAATGAGCCCACAACTACCCTAGAAATAGTCGTGAAGCGATGAGGTTTGGAGGTAGGTGGGGATTGGGCCACAGATAGTCCCATATTAAAGTCATCGATAAATTGCAGTAACTCGTCGTGAAATCGTAGTAGAGCCCATAACGACCCTAGAAATTGTCGTAACACGCTAAGATTTGGAGTGTAGGTGGAGGTTAGGTGTCGCGTGTTGTCACAGGCGAAACTCCAGAACTGCTAGACCAATTTTAGAGAAATTTCCAGGGATTGTGCGTATGTGCCCTTAGACGGCCCCCAGTGAATTTCATTGCCGTCGGACCAGTGGTAGCTCTACAATAGAGATAATCAAAAATCGATATGTTACCAGTAGTTTTACCAAATGATTCTATACGTCCATTCTACACAGTATAAGTGAGGAAGCCATACTGTCCACCCAACTTGGCAGACGTTTTTATTTTACTAAGATTCCTGTAGATTAAGGAAGGCTGTTCGAAAATACTTCCACTATCATCCTTTATTGATGCACTACCCTTTTCTCCTACTTCTTTCCCTGGCAATACTATGCGAGATGGTGCGTGCCCTGCTGTGTTTGGAACTTCTTATTCTATATCGAATGTATAACGTATGAGCTGTTTGACAGGTACAACTTTTCCAATTTTCAATGGTCATGATACCAAATATCGTCAACATTTGCTCTCTCTCTCCAGAGGCGGGCGAATCCTGCCAGAACGAGCTGGACTGTGGGCTGAGCGGGATGTCCTGTGACGGGGGGACCTGCAAATGCAAAGACGGGACTCACCCGTCCACTTCCAAAGATCTCTGCCGGACGGACAGCCACTCCGTCGGACAGGAGTGCGTGGAGAGTGTCGACTGCTTGTTCCCCAACTCCGCCTGCGATACGGCCACGGGGAAATGCATTTGCTCTTCCCATTACGTTTTGAATGGAACTTCTTGCGTTTCAGGTTACTTCTTAGTTTTATATTTTACATACCTAGTCTGTACTGGTAGCAATACCTTTGACAGCGTCGACCTTTGTTTACCTGGGTTCTTTAGTAACTAAGGATAGCAAAGTGTCAGACGAGGTCAAAAGGAGAATAACTTCCTATGAGAGATGTTATTTTAGCCTACACGAACAAATGAAGAGTCGTCTTATATCCAGGAAAACAAAAATGAGGCTTTATAAGACACTCATACGGGTAGTTGCTACTTATGGCCTTGAAAAATTGCCTCTCTCCCAGGCTGACAAGGAGCGCCTTCTCTTGAGAGAACAATTTTCTGGCGGGTTGTTGGCCCTGTGAATGAAAATGGAACCTGGCGTACAAGAGCGAATAGGGAAGTATACGGCCTATTCCAGGAGCCCAATATCGGCCGTGCTGTTCGTCCGGGACGGCTGAGATGTGCTGACCACGGTGGCCAGGATGAGGAGCGACGAGATCCGAAGAATGATTCTCGAGACAGGAGTGTGCTCTGCACGAAGAGCAGGACGTCCGGGGCTTAGGCGGATCAACGGTGTAAACCGGGATGCTGCTGCCATATTCCAGACTCGTAACTGGAGGTCGACAGCACAGGACAGGGTTGTCTAGGGGCCAGACAACCTGGACTTTTAGATGAGGCCAAGACCCGCTAACGGGTTGTCGTGCTATGCAAGAAGAAGACATACCTAGTCTGCATAATAAGTAGAATCCACAGATATAGTCCAGGCAACAGATGCACAAAAAGGTGTAGAGTGCATGAACAGAACCCAAAATGTTTTTCTAAATAACAAGGAGATGTCGACGTTTCAAGAGGAAAAAATTGTTTTAGGTTAGAATTAAATTTTCACCTGGAAAAAAAAAATAGTTTTTCTCAGTCAGCATTTTGGATGGGTACCTATAGTACCTTTTGGAACTGATATACTCTGTTTAGAATGGTTGGGAGGTAAACATACAAAAAGTCCTAGGGGCCTATGAGGTGTAGGGGGGGGGGGGTTCTGTCGTTGAATCACAGTTAGCCCAATCAAATTAAAGAAAATTAAATTCCCTACTAGATAAGAGTGATAATATTTTTCTTGTATCTCTAATAGTTTTCTAGATATCCACCCACAAAAAATGAAAAATTATTTGCCCTACGTTTTTTGTCAAACTTTTTGTCAACAAGTTTTCATTTTTGGAGGCGGATATCTCGAAAGAAAAATAACTATCTAGTAGGGAATTTAATTTTCTTTCATTTCATGGGGCTAACTTGGATTCAGCGACCAACTGTAGCCGTGCTATGAGCGAAAAAGCAAAATCGCACTCCACGCACACTTCATAGGCGTGGCTTTGTTTGTTTATTTCCCAACCACTTCAAACAAATTCCCCAAGACAATTTTTTTGGTTCGCGCTCACGCACTCTACTCCTTCCAGGACTGATCCTATAATCCGAGGTGTACATCTGCACTGCCATTTATGAAGAAAAGGGAGCATGGGACGCCTCGCCTGGAGGCGTTTAGGCTGACGATGTTCCTTTTCCTATCAAAACGTATTGCACCCTTTTCACCCCAGTACTAGAATTTTACTTGGTCTACAACTAGATTTCTTTCCTATTCCAACATAATAAAAATGTTTTAAATAACGAAACTAATTTTTTTTTTTTTAATTTGATTATGAATGCAAACCAGCCATTTAGTTGACATTCGCCATTTCGGTCCTCACAGGTGTAGGAGGCCCTTGCAACCAAACCAACTCCTGCACGTTGCAGAACAGCCAGTGCCTCAATAACACCTGCGCATGTGTTAAAGGATTCGTTTCCGACGCCCATGGAAGCGCCTGCTTACCTCAGCAAACCACAATAGACGCCCCCTGCCAGGACACTAATCAATGTAACCTGGTAATTTAACTGAAATTATTTATATCAGTTCATTACCATGGGGTTCTTAGCTGTATTTCAGGCCATATGACTGTCCAGACGCTTGTCCTAGGACCATATTTACAAACGCCCTGATATGAGGGGATGCGATATATGGTCGATTCCCACGGTTATATCTCACAGTATTATTGCTTGTACCAGCGTTTTGTAGCAACTAGGAACTATAATGGAAATGTCTGATTTAGAACAAGGCACCTGTGTATTTTATTGGCGTGTTGAAAGAAATTTTTTGTTTGGTGGCATATGCAGCCAATGCATCATTGTTCGTTTTGGTCAATTTTATTCAATATTCATTGGATGACGTTGCAGTTTGATGGCGTATGCAGCCAAGGGAAGTGCATGTGCTCGGAAGGAAGCCACTACGTCGAGGGGTGGAAGTGCTACAAGGACGTGGAGCTGGGCGGAACCTGCTCGCGGACCGGAGAATGCCTGGCTCGGCACTCCTCGTGCCTCAAGTACGTCTGCACCTGCGACCACGGCTACAGATCTGACGGCCTTTTGTGCTCCGGTGAGTCATAAGGGGTCTGCTGGACCTCAAGTATGATTGGATTGTTGATGGATAACCATTGATAGTTCCGATAGTATCACCCCTAACTATCGATACTATCGACAACAGTTTTCTGCAGGGGTGTTGCGCCCATAAGGCCACTGCCCCGGCACCCAAAAACACTAGGAGTAAAAAAAAAAAGAAATCCAACCATGTGTTCAGTTGGCATTTGAATTTCCCTCCGTACACTGTACCTACCTAACTTTTTTCACAAAGTTTAACAGCGACCCGCTAGATTTCTCTGGCTGTGGACATTCAATATTCTAGTAGAGCACCCATGGTGGTTCCCTAGACCAAGCATGTTACCGGAATTAAGCGACAGTAACCGATGTCCTGCAATCGAAATCTTCTGAAACTGGCAGGCCCTGGGACCTAGTGTTCCCATGGCAACTGAGAAAAGTGGCCCGTCTGCGCACGCTCAGTCGACTGAAAATGAAGTTCGCCACGCACACTTTGGGTCTGTCCCCAGAATCTGATTTCCACCCAAAAATCGTTCCTATTCACAATCGATTCGGTCCCTTTGATTCACCTTGTCTGCCTTGTATGCTTGTTTAGCTTTCTCTGTGAGTCTGTTGTCACTTTCCCATTTTTAGCGTCGAATTTTGTGTTTGCGTCCAGTCCGGTTCCTGTGGCAGATTTGGATTTGTTATTTAATTGAACATGGGACTGCCTTGACGACGCGCTCCCTCCATGGTTTTTGCCCAACTAGCGCCAGTCAGCTGGCTACGTCTGAACAGTTACTGGCGCCAATCAGCTGGCTTCCAATTCACGCCTGGACTGCCTACTGGCCTCATGTAATCACGGCTTTATGTACTGTCGGCTTTTACTTTTGCAGAAAAATTTGGAAGTATTACCTAGCATTTTGTCATTTTAATGTAATCTGTTATTGCCTTTTTCTGAAAACTGGTTTGGGAATTTCTGATTTTGATTTGGAAAATTTTGACAGAGTTCTATTTTCTTGTGATATTTAAAATAATTCTGGCCATAAGAGGCGGAGCAAAGCCTTGGAGGCGAAGGTTCTCAATGCTGCCAACAACCCAACTTTACAAACTGCAAACCTTCGTGGCAACCTTCAGGAACCTTTGCCACTTTCCTTCGATTTGATTTTGAGGAAGTGTTTTTAAATTTATTTATAGATTTGCGGTTCCATCCATCCATCCGTTGCGGTTCTGTACATCGTTTAAAGTGATGCACTAGTGCTGTAGGCAGGATGTGAGTTGACTACTCGGCAATTTACCTGACGTGTCACTTCTAGTGGGAATCAAATTTCACACGTGTTTCTGCCTGGACTTTCCAACATAAACACCACATTGTGTGGTCAATAATTCTTAATTTCAGTTATTGAACAGAATTTGGCACACAAAAAAAGGAGAATTTGTAACTCAAACAAATTTCCCATTCTGCAGTAATTACGTCAGATTTTCATTTGTTCCAGGCTCTTCCCACATCACTCCTCAACTATCAAGTCTTCTCTACGTAGTAGCAACCGCTATTTATGCCCATATATAAATTTACTTTGTTCTGTTTCGTGTGTATGTAATACTTCCTTATAAATATTGATATTTTGATCTCAAACATCAATAAGTGTTCTTCAGTTGTGTTCCGTTGAGTGACGTCAAATAGAAAAATACAAAATATTTCTAACAAACATTGTCTTTAGTTTTCTTTACAACTAAATGATAACAAGGGATGTGTAAGATGCGTTCAGTTCCAGTAGTTAACTGTTAACTCCCACTGGTTCACTCACTTCTGGAATGCGTTCTTTGGGACACGTTCACCAGTTTAACCGGGTCCCTCTAATTATCTCACTCTAAAAGTCACGAAATCGAGGTTTAGTATTTGATTCAATAAAATAGTTATACCTACACATACTTAGCTCAATATACATGTTCATTTTGTAGGTAATAACTGTTTTAGTAACACAATCACGTCATATTTTGCAGAGCCTGTTCTGAGACTAGAACGAAAATACAGAGAATTTTGAAATACCTACCTATCTAGATAAGATTAGAAAAGCTATAGCGACTAGGCTGGTAGGTAGGTATACAATGAAAAATCATTGCATTTGAAAATTCCTTCCTACCTACATAATGTTATACAAGTATTGGAGTTTTTAATGTTAATTTCAACCCCACAATATTGGTATTTTTCCAAAGGTAAACTATGTAGCACAAAGTATGTACTGTGAGCTAAAAGAGGAAACCTGCGAGCGGGGGAGGGATGAACGATGAGAACGGTAAGAGGGGAAGAGAACAACGATACGAATGTAGAGTGGCGAAGGGAGGGGTTGATGGACTGGTGGGAGTGAGTTGTGAAAATGGAGGGAGGTTAGGAACGCCCGTTCAGTGAGAACGTCAACTCTTTGGTCATCCGTTCCATTCGGATGCGTTCAATTGAAAGATCCGTTCAGTGCTGAACGCCACATCCCTAATGAACATGCCATGTACAGAGCTCCTGCACTCTGATAGCATTCAAGTAGTTATCAATTTCTGAAGTAGTTATCATCTATTAATATTTCATCCAGTACAGTTTCAAGAGAAAAAAAAAAGTGCTTGGTTTCTAAAGGGCTAGTGAGTACTATGAAATCTGTGTCAATGAACTTCAAACAATCGTAATATTCACATTCTCATTTCTGTGCTTTTTTCCATACATCAAATGAGTTCTCTAGCATATAAAATGTCTACGTGAGAGTTAAAATTCTGTACCTTATTGCCAGAAAAATTTACCCCGAATATGTCCCTTTTGGGAACTTCATTTACACTTCTGCTGGACGTCTGGCAACACTAGCTTGAACAGTACTGTAAGCTAAAGGTAGACTTGAGGAACATTTGCACGTACGACACTTCATCTTCAAAGTTCCAAGACTGACTGAAGAATGTTGCGAAGGTAATACAAGATGAACTTAATTATTTTAAAGAAAATCTTTACTTGAGATCGCAATATTTACGCAGTCGAAACCCTAAAATATACTTGTACAGCAGTATCGTGATATTGCAGTAATGATCACAATAATAATTATTCACATTATACATAAGCAGCGAGTACGCAACATAATCCAATGCAAAAGGATGTCACAAAGTATCAACTTACGTTGTTAACACTGTACAGTTACAATTGATGGAACCCTGAATAAATTAAGTCTGCAACACAGAATTATTTTTGAACGCAACTACAGGTACAGCCAGAGGTTATAAATTTTCTGGGTGTCCATTGAATTATGTCCCATCGATGTGAAGTTGGCAAGCGTGTAAACCAGGTGTTGCCTCCACGTCATTCACCTAAGTCAACCAGATGCTGACTTGACGGACGTCCATCACGACTCGCCAACCTCATCTTCCAACAAGGCTTTCAGCTCCCCTTGAATCACCTCCAATGATTCGCCTGTGATTTTAGATACTGCTGTAGTTCAAATTAAAGGTGCTTATGGCCAATTTCAAGATGTCCAAATGGTTCTCGAAAGAGGCAGCAAAATCAACATAGCAGCAAATCACATAGCATTGTTCAAAAAATGGGGAATTTTTTCTTTTTTTTTCTTTGTAAATATTCAGAACTCTTGGAAAATGTTAGTTTGAAGCACATTTTCAAAAGTAAGCTGTACATATTTATTCTTCATTATGTACTAAATATGTTATTGAATAAAGAATTGACTTCATTTGACTTGATATTAAAGAAGGGTGATTATAAGTAAAAATGCGGGGAAAAATTATGTATCAGGTCTGCCGTGGATTCCTCCCAGAACCACAACACCTGTAAAATAGCAAACTTAAGTTCCCGCAAATAAACCGTACGAGTGGGGGACAAGCCGCAGGAGCCGGAGCACAACCTGGGTCCCCACCATCCCCTACCAAATAAGGGATGGGGGGAGACGACTTCCAGAAACATAAATACTCGCCTCCTTCGCCTTTTTTCTCATTCTACATTCTCCTCTAATCGCTGACTACTCTCTCTCCTCCTCACCTCACATCTCTCTCCTCATCCTAAATGATCGGTGGAGGTACGCCCTTAACCGCACATCCAAAAAGAACCAGATCATGGTGGAGGTCCGCCCTTAACCAGCCTGGTACACTCTCCTAAAAGATCGGTGGAGGTCCGCCCTTAACCGCACACAATATCCAAAAAGATCCGGCTTACGGTGGAGGTCCGCCCTTAACCAGATGCCGGCAAATTCCCCCCTCGCCCACTCACGGTGAATTTAGCACCAATTTAAATTCATCACAAGGTCCATTGGTATCACTATGATGAGGTTTTTCTTGACCACTGGAATAAATACAGTTTTGAGGTTCTTGAGGTTCAATCAGTGAAAAACCACTTTCTTTACGCCAAAGTTTCGTTGGATTTATTCAACATCTTCAGGGCTAATGACAAACAACATGTCATTTTCACTTATGTTGTTGTTTGAGCCCTGAAGATGTTGAATAAATTCAACAAAACTTTGGCGTAAAGAAAACTGTTTTTATTGACCGAACCTCAAGAACCTCCAAACTGTATCTAGGTATTGATATCTGACTGGCTGTTGGCCCAAGGAGTCAGAGCTAAGTTTTGAAGGCGCAGGTTCTCAATACTGCCAACAACATCAGAAATGGCAAACCTTCACGTCAACCTTTGCTGTGACCTTTCCCTCAGTTTGATTTTGAGGATTTTTTTAAAACTTGTTTATAAATTTGTGGTTCTGGACATCGTTTCAAGTGCTGCACTAGTGCTGCGAGCGGGATTTGAGTTGAATTACTCGGTGATTTACCTGATTCCTAGCAAGAATTCAAAAAATTCACATTACCGCTCGTTTTCTGCCGAGACTTTCCAACATGAACTCCACAATCAGTGTTATTTTCCGTTATTGAACCTAATATCGCAAAAAAAGGACAAATAGTAACCCACGAAATTGCCCATTGGGTTTAGATGAACAGAAATTAACGTAGTTGCTACTTCAAGTCCAAAGTAGCAGCTAAGAATAAGCTGCAACATGGAATATAGGTTGTATCAACAACGCAGAAAATACCTTCACCATAGTAACTGCAAGTGTTTTATTTTTGATTTATTTTTAACCTTTAAAACGCTTTGCAGTATCGTTATTTTGTCACTGTTACTTTTTTTGGGGGAAATGACCGTTATTAGCGTTTTTGAAAAGTAACCATTTCTAGTTTTAGTTATCTCCAAATTTGCTCAACGTATTTCGGGGATTGGTTAGGGTTATCAATTTGTCATATCCTGGATTCGCCCCAGGCATCCTGAATGCGGTTGAGGTCGAGTCTCTTACTACTCCGAATACTGAGAAATAGGAGACAGGTCATGATTTTGTCTCCCACTACTTGTTTCATTTCAGTTCAACTAACAGATAAGCTAAGTAAAATCCAATACAAAAATGAGCACAGAAGAATATCATAGTGGAAACATTTTCATCGCCTGATTATCGTCTCAAAAGCGTTTTAAAAACGCTAATTCGAGTTTTCAAGTGGTCAAAAATAGATGTCTCCAATTTTGAAAATTCGCTCATATGGTCATGCTACATGACTGCAAACGTATTCTGCTACTGGTATCTCGACTGTGATTTTATTAATTACAATACTGTAAAAATATACAAGTAGTTGTTACTTCTCTGTTTTTCCGTACCTACTTCTCAAAGCACACTTTATTTTGGCGCCTATTTAGTTTGCCCGAATAATGGGGTCTATCATTCGTTTGAATACACGAAACACCATTGAAGCATTAATACTGAATAGTGACTGAATATTCGGAGTGTCACTCATCTAAACACCTAGGTTGTCGTGAGGCATAAACGGCGCGCCTATGCCAAAATGACTAATTTGGAACCTGCACAAGAAAGATCGACAAGGTTAATATTTGAA
Organism: Leptopterna dolabrata; assembly: GCA_954871275.1. Lineage (NCBI taxonomy): Eukaryota > Metazoa > Arthropoda > Insecta > Hemiptera > Miridae > Leptopterna > Leptopterna dolabrata. The sequence goes on from OX940988.1 coordinate 26,847,164, forward strand.
ACTTCTGTCTAAACCCCTCGATAACGATTTAAATGGAACATGACTGAGTGGACAGCCGGTATTCAAGATTGTTTTAACTCGAGCAAATCGCAGAATTCTGAGAGTACGGTTGTGGTTTTTGGGAGAAACTGTACCTCTGAAGCGTCCCGCGAAGTATACGAATCACCTGCACTGCACAGTAACTGCCATCCGGTCGGGTTCAAGGCGAATTCAGCATTTTAACACTTGTCAGGCGGACGCGCCGAGTGTGGAGATGATCTGCTCGAGAAGGAGTTCCGAACCGTCCGAGGAGACGACGACGCCGTGGACCGTCCTTTTGTGAGTGCTGAGGGACGACAGCTGTCGGTAGACTTTGGAGCAGAAGGTGCATGGGTAGGATTTGGCCGGAGAATGGACCAGGCGATGTTTGTACAACGAGGAGTATTCGGTGAATTTTCTGTTGCAGTCCTGCAAACGCAACACGGCAAGGTTAGGGTAACAACAGGTAGAGACAGGTCCGGCCATGACCAGAAGTACTTTTTTTATAGTAAAACCTCTATTAGCGAACACCTCTCGACAGTCGCCGGATAGGTTTTTCATGGTCCCAGCCAACCCCCCCCCCCCCCCCCCCCACAACCATGTCAAAAGTCCTTGAAGCAACTGCAATATTATTCAATCCGCTATTGCTTTGCCCAAATTAATCTCCCCATGGCTACATCATTTCATATTGAATATAATTATATTGAGTTCTATAGGTCGTGCACGAGAATAATGCCCCACCCTCGAATAATGACCCTGCACTCTATAGGAGGATGGGAGAAGCTGAGGGCTCGGCAGCCTGAGTGGGATGCAATGTTGGGACTTTTACTCTGTTATGTTGGCAGCCGTGCTGCCATTCCAAGCCAGCTCAACGTCCGATTTTACAAAAGTCGGGAAAATGCTACGTTCATTCACTATGGCTTTTATGACAGTATCATTTTTTATAACGAAAAAAGTTAATTTTTATGACGGTTCACACTCAGCTAGAAAAAGGATTACAGGGGGAAAGTGCTGCCACTGGACAGGGGAAAAACAAAAAAAACGGGGAATTCCGTGTTAAAAATGATTTCCACGTTCTCCGTCAGATGGCAGGGTCGGAGGGCATTATTCTAGTGCACGGACTATAGTTGAATATTATATTCAGGGGGCCTATTCACTAAGCAAAAGAATAGCTCTTTTGCGTAGTGAGAGAGTTGGACCTCTCTTGGTAAAACAGATTTTTATAGTATCTATGGCAGGGTTATACAGTAACTTGTAAAAGCGATAGTTGGTGGCCATCTTGGCATTTTCTATCTCTTTCGAAAGAGATACCAAATTAGGTGTCTTTTCTTGAAAGAGATAGTTTCCCATTTCTCGTTTGTTCGATAACGACATCGTGTATCATCCTTCGTTCATCCACTACCACATCGGTCATTTTGACCTATCAAAATGTTCATGTTTTTCATCTCATAAAGTTAACTCAATTGTTCATTAAAACTATATACATATTATCGATTCATGAGTAAACACGACTAAGTAAAACAGATGAACTCAGGAGAACCCGTAGAAACTGCCCCGGGGGGAGACTATCTCTCCTTGGAGATTTTCAGAATAGATCATTTCTTTTCACTATCTCTTTTAGTGAATAGTTTTATGCCCTCGAAGAGTTTGGTTGTACGATAATTCCAACTTAAAAGTATACACCAATGGTAAGGTAGTGTTGGGAAGCAATCTTGTTGCTAGTTGTTGGCTGGTAAAACCGTATGTGAACTTAACCATGCTGGAAGGCTTCACAGCCTGCTAAGGCCTGCACAGAGCGACTGCGCCGAATTAGTTCATGAACTCAAGTGTGCTGGAACAAACCTTTCTTAGAACCGAACTCATACAGAGAACCCCCAAAATTACATCGCAGAGTATTTTCTGGTATCTTCTTTCTTGGCATCACCAACCACTAGCAACAAGCTTGCTTCCCAACTGTGGTTACACTCCGTAGGATGCCCACTTCAGCTCACTCAATAAAGGTTCTCACACACTATTCGGGAAAAGGACAGGAAACGACGTGGATAGGACGCGGGACGCCGGCCGGCTACCGCTGTCCCGTCCTGCGCCTGTACCCACACCGGGCAGGACCTTCCTCAACTCTCTTTCTCCCGCCGCTCGCCATACTCCCCTCGTTCTCAAACAACATTTTTGTCCACGAGGTACTACCTGGTTCCCATTTGCTTCTCAGAGTGAGAGCGGTTTCATTTTATTGTGTTTGTCTGTCATAAAAGTTTAATTCATGAGTGATTCATCAACATCGTAATACAAACCTGTCAGGCATTCTCTTTGATCTTCGTATCACAATACAAACGGTGTGATAGATCATACAGCGCTCTGTATTTTTCTACCTCTACAATGAGTGTTTCTTCAGTAAATTCCATTCTCAACCAAACAACCTAATCTGAGAGAACAAAGATGTCGGGCGAGGGCATCAGAAAGAAAGGCACTGGTGTGAGGGTGAACGTGGGGAAGGCGAGCGTGAACGTGGAGAAAAATTGGACAGTGGAAGGAGAACGTCCCGTGCCAGGAAACGCAGTTTTTCACTTTGCGAGCGATCGCAGCGGAACCCGTCCTGTTCCTACCGCATGCCGTGACCGCCGTGTCCCACCTAGTATGCGTATCTCCATTCAAATACGCAAAAGCGAAAAAATACGACCCATGTCCCGCGTCTGTTTCCCGTCTTGTTCCTGTCCTGTTCCTGCCCAGTGTGTGAGAACCTTAAGGCAGGAGATTTGGGCTTAGAAGGAATAAGGCAAGTCCTACCACGCATTTCATCGAACTGCAGACACCGAAGAGGGCAACCAAAGGAAACGTCACTCTACCATAATATTTAAATTTCTAAAACTACGGGAACTACACAGTAAAGGACAATATGACACAGCTTTTCTGCCAATTTTTTTAAACTAGGCTCTGAATTATTAAACAGTTATAAGTAAATGTATAATAAGTTACTAAATTGAAAGTAATGCCTTCCATCATTACTAAATAAAACTATTTAAAAATAAGGTATATATTTGGTGTAGTCTTCTCATTTTATGGGCCATCACAAATCTTATAAGGGCACCAAAATAAACATGGTACTTACTACCACTGTATATTTATTTTGCGTCAAACAGCCGCTCTGTAAATAAAACAATTCCCCTCGTCCAGATATTCCAGATGTTATTATGAACAACTGGAAACCACCAGGGGATGTCAAAATAATAAGGCAAGACAGATAATGGAGAAAATGCAAGGAAAAACGTGAAATTTTCTATTAAAAAAAATGGTGATTTTGTCTGAGTTGTATGAGCATGAACAATGAATCAATCAGCGAATCATGGTGCGTTTTTGAAAACTTTCTTTTCATCATGTATCCACTGGTACGTAATAAAGTATGTTTATTAGTACTTCAAGTGGCTTAATCATGAACTGAGTAGACTTCTACCATTTCTAGTACTGGGCGTGTAAACCTTCCGTTTTCTCAAGGGGGTGTGTGAAGCCCTCTTAAACTTGGCTACTGCACCTCCTACAAAATATAAAAAAAATATAATAACAGACTGAAACTCACTTTAACAGTACAGGTGTATGGTTTCTCGCCAGTGTGAATCCTCACATGGTTTTTGAAGTTAGTGGGGCAGGAGAAACCGCGTTCGCAGCCCTCCGCCGGACACACGTACGGCTTTTCCCCTGTGAAACGTACAAGTAAGTGGATTATTAAATGGCTGTAACTGCTAATTTTGTGAGGTAAACAGCACTGATCCTTCACGGATATTCGTTCAATCGAGCTCTTCACACGGCAGGTGTCCCGGATCCAGGTGCGAAGCCTACTCGACTTTTCTAGTTAGAAAACGGGTTTGATGAATTTAACGGAAATGGCGTTTTTCCGAGATAGCCAATGTGTGAATGGATGTGGGAATCAAACAAGAAGCAGATAAAAGAAAAAATTATATTTTAAGTCGACCATATTATCAATTTTTGTGGCCTAAATATAGACGATGTACACCAATTTAAGTTCCTTAAATGATACGATTAGAATTGAATTTTTACAGTTATTAAAAAGTAACAAACGAGGAATTTGCATCGATTTTTTTTTCTATTTTGAAAGGTAAGGGCTTTGAGGGCTTTCCTAAGCCTAGGTAAAGTTGCATATTCTTTTAGAACCGCTTTCTCAGCAACCATATGACCTAGGATCCCAATTTTGTTTTTGTTTTTTAGATTAGGATCTATCGTGTTTACTGAGTTTTTTCCCCAAAACAAATAATTTGTAATTTGCATGCTCATTTTCCGGAACCCCTGTTTCTTGTTCCAGTTTTCCCGACATTTAGGCCACTAATACTCTTTTTAGGTTGATGAAAAAACTAGGTGAATAGTGAAACTATTCCCCAACAAAACAAAACAAAAATGAGCTCGGTCGGGTCAAAAGTTTTGGAGAGAAACGGTGATTGATGCGTATAAAAACGTAGTTTCGCGTAAATGTCAGAAGTTCCGCCACTCTAGTGCCTCTACGCCCCCTGGAAGGCTTCAATTTTTCAATAGAAAATGCCTATTCCTACCTCTCTATTCTTTGAAAATGATCGTGGAACTGCCATGGATACTGTACTGCACCTTTCTTTTTGATAATGGCAACAACACCAAGAAGAAGGTTCACAAAAATTATGTTTATCTCACCAAAAATTTGGCTGGGTTCACATTGACGCGTAATCGATGTAAAGCGTGTAAAACACAAATGCCTTAAAGGTTTCGCATAAAGCATGTAAAAAGTCAAACTGTTCTCATGGCCAACACTATTTATGGACGTAAAGCGCGTAAATATCTAGATTTTTTTTTATCTTGGACACTCTGGTTCCAAAGTCGCGCGTAAAGAGCGTAAATCTGATGAGCCAATCAAATTCAGTTACGCGTTTACGTGCTTCAATTCGAGTTCCCTGCAGGGAGTGGCCTAGAATTTCCCTGACGTATCCTCTGCGTGTCGTAAAAGGCGACTAAAAGGGGGCCCACCCCTCCGTGTTTCGGAGGGACCTTCCTGTATCCTGAAAGGGGCACCACGATGGGCCTGTCTCAGGTATGTAAGGGCCGCGACACCATCCCCGGCCCTGAAGCAGGAAGGGAGCTCTGCCTGCAGCTTGAAGGGGACTCGTCCCCAGCAGACCTGGTCCTCCAGGTTGGGGGTTAAGCGTAGGGCCGGTAACCCGACCTTGTAAAACAACAATCACTACGAATCCTGAAAAGAAAAAAGCCGGACTGATCTCACGGAAAAGACATAACGCCCGCCTAATTGATTTTCGACTTGGACAATGGAATGTATTGTCGCTATATAGACCAGGAGCACTTCATTTGCTCCTTCGACAATTGGACAACTTCGGGGTAGACATTGCTGCGATCCAGGAAATCCGATGGACTGGAAATGGAATGATGAAGAAAGCAAGCCACACAGTCTATTACAGCTGCCACGAGAAGTTCCATAACTTTGGGACGGGTTTTGTAGTTGGAAAAAGGGCAGCACAGCTAATAATCGGATTTAAGCCAGTCGATCATCGAATATGCTATATCCGAATGAAGGGAAAGTTCTACAACTACAGCTTGTGGAGCGTTCATGCCCCGACAGAACCCTCAGAAGAGGAGGACAAGGATGCTTTCTACGGTGCCCTGGAGCAAAGTCTGGATCAAGCCCCACGGGCTGACATTAAAATAGTCATTGGGGACTTCAATGCACAGGTGGGGAAGGAGCAAGTCTATGCTCCAACCATTGGTGCCAACAGTCTACACAATGAAACTAATGACAATGGTAGACGGATGATTGGATTGGCTGCCTCTCGAGGTTTGGTTGTTGGCAGTACCCTGTTTCGACATAAAAGAATTCACCTGGCTACTTGGAAGTCGAACGATGGGATCACAACAAACCAAATCGACCACATCCTTATGAGTTCCAGGCACATCTCCGGTCTGCAAGATGTCAGAACCTATCGAGGGGCCAACATTGATTCAGACCACTATCTGGTTTTGGCAAAAGTAAAGGCCAGAATCTCCACCGTCCGTAACCTCAGGGGAAGAGCACAGCCGAAGCCAAATGTGGAGAAGCTCAAGGATCCTGAAATTAGGACTCAGTTCGCTGATACCATGGATCAGAAGCTCCGTAGCACTCCAGTAGAGGTAAAAATAGACGAGCAATGGGAAGCGTGTAAGGAGGTCATGAAGACGGTAGCTAGCGAAGTGCTAGGAAACCAGCCACCTCCCTCAAGAACTTCCTGGTTTGACGAAGAATGTGATGCTATAACAACCAGGAAAAATGCGGCATACAAGCGCAAGTTACAGCGGCGCGGAACCAGAAGCTCGGAGGAACTCTACAAAGCATTGAGGCGACGGGAGAAGAAGACTCACCGCAGAAAGCAAAGAAAGTGGGAGTCAGAACAGATGGAGAGTATTGAGCAACTTCGTGTTCAGAACAAAATAAGAGAGCTGTACCTGCAGGTGAATAGGAAAAGAAGGCCCTTCAAGCCCTTCACGACTGCTTGTAAGGATCTGGATGGGACCCTGCTGAACGACTAAAACGGGATCCTTCAAAGATGGAAGAACCATTTCAATGGTCTCCTAAATGGTGGACAGCTGGGAACTAGTCAACAAGATATTGACATCCAAGATGGAGACATGGAACCACCGTACTTTGAGGAGGTTCGGGAGGCCATCGAGAGCCTGAAAAATAATAAGGCTCCAGGCATTGATGGCTTGCCTGCGGAGCTCTTTAGGTACGGTGCTTGTTAAAGTCCTCCATAATATAATCATGGATATATGGGAAGGGGAGACGCTTCCAGAGGAGTGGTACGACACCATAATATGTCCTATCCACAAGAAGGGAGACGTACTGGACTGTGGTAACTATCGTGGAATTTCCCTCTTATCTTGCGCCTACAAAATCCTGTCAAGAATCCTGTTTCTGAGGCTCCTCCCTTTTGCCGAAAAGGAAATAGGCCTTTTGCCGGAAAGGGGACCACGGATCAAATCTTCTCCCTCAGAATAATGCTCCAAAAAGCACATGAGTACAATATCCTGACTCACCATCTTTTTGTTGATTTCCGGGCAGCGTACGACAGCATACTGAAGGAAGAATTATACCAGGGAATGCTGACCATGGGAGTCCCAAGAAAGCTTGTCCGCCTCATTCAAGTCACAATGAGGTCTGTCCGTTGTTTTGTCCGTGTGGACGGAGATCTATCTCCTTCCTTTACAACCCGCAGGGGACTTCGTCAGGGGGATGGCCTGGCATGTCTATTATTCAACTTTGCCCTAGAGGCCGCCATGAGAACTACAGACATACAGGTTGGAGGGACCATCTTTAATTGCTCGGCGCAGCTTCTGGGCTATGCTGACGATATTGATATTGTGGGCCGAACGTTCGACTCAATGTGTGAAGCATTCACCAAGTTTCGGATGGCAGCATCACACTTTGGCCTCGAAGTAAATGAGCCAAAGACCAAGTACATGGCCGCGAACCCCTCCAGACCCGTCCCTGACACAGTCCAGGTGAATGACTGCACCTTTGAATCTGTTGCTGAATTTGTATATCTCGGCTCACTAGTGAATGCCGAGAATGATATGAGAGCCGAAGTAAATAGAAGAATCCAGTCAGCTAACCGATGCTATTTCGGACTCCTGCAACAGCTGAAAAGCAGGGTAATTTCACGGGCCACAAAACTTCGCCTCTATAAGACCCTTATAAGACCAGTCTTGACCTACGGCTCTGAAACCTGGACGCTAACAAGAGCAACTGAGGAAGAACTGCGCCGGTTTGAGAGAAAGGTTCTCCGTGGGATTCTGGGGGCCGTGTTTGACCCGGAGGAGCTCGCCTGGAGACGACCAACCAACGCCGAAGTCATGAGCCTGTACGGTGATTCGGATGTCGTCAGGTTCGTAAAGGTCGGAAGACTCCGTTGGGCCGGACACGTAGCCAGAATGGGTCCAGAAGAGATCCCTCGTAAGCTTCTGGACGAAACGATCCACAAAAGAAGAAGATTGGGTCGACCGAAATTGCGCTGGGTGGATGGTGTGGCGGGAGATGCGCGTTCCATCCTGGGAATTCGGAACTGGAGAGCAGCAGCAATTAACAGAGATGACTGGCGGACATCACTCCAGGAGGCCCTGATCCCTCGCGGATTGTAGTGCCATGAAATAATAATAATAACAACACCAAGAAGAAGGTTCACAAAAATTATGTTTATCTCACCAAAAATTTGGCTGGGTTCACATTGACGCGTAATCGATGTAAAGCGTGTAAAACACAAATGCCTTAAAGGTTCGCATAAAGCATGTAAAAAGTCAAACTGTTCTCATGGCCAACACTATTTATGGACGTAAAGCGCGTAAATATCTAGATTTTTTTTTATCTTGGACACTCTGGTTCCAAAGTCGCGCGTAAAGAGCGTAAATCTGATGAGCCAATCAAATTCAGTTACAAATTCGATTTCGTGTCAATGTGAACCCAGCTTTACCGATCTGCGCATGAGGTTCTGCACAGGCTATATCTCGACAATTAAGCGCTCTATGTCCGTAACTAGTGTTGCCCATGTGAACAGTTGGACAATTTTACGCGCTTGATGCGAACGTTTACGGCCTTTGCGTTTTACATCGATTACGCCTCAATGAACTGTGTTCATGTTTCGTTTTGTTCCCAAATTCCCGGTGTACCTAATACCAAAACGGATTTTCAAAAATCGGAAAGGGACAGTTGGCAGGAAGAAAAAGGAACAACGAGGTGACGAAACAAGTGAACAGTATCAGAAAGGGTCAGAAGCTCTGTCTCCAACTCCTCACACTCCGAGTTATGATCTCCCTGAAGAAAAAATACTCCCACAAGTGATTACAGTTATTATAAATATATGTCGGGTTTACAATTGTTTATCATTAACACCAAATAACAGTTCTTGTACAGATATTCAAAGAATTCACCAGGGTGTTCGAAAATATAAAGCTTTTAAACGTAAGATAAGGGAGTGGAGTTCCCAACCTTGACCGCTACTTACACTACTTACGCAGCTCCAAATCCTCAACACATTGGTATCAAACGATTCAGCATTTAATACAGAATATTTAGAGCAAATAAAATAATATTTCGACTAAGGGAGGCCCTTGAAAGAAACAATAATGAAGTTGTAAAGCAAAAAAGTGTACCTAGCTATAATTTTAGGAACGCACTTATTGAAACACTGAGATCTGTCCTATGACGGTAAAGTGAAAGCAAAAGGGAGTCATCTCTCATTGGCCAACCCATACAGTGAGGCCAACCAAACAACACGCAAAACGAAGCCCCTTGCACTTTCGGGCTTCGTGTTGCGTGTTGTTATCGCCTTTTTAGGTTTTGTTACTCATTTGAATTTCCGTATCCGTCGACCATTCTCCATCCTCAGCAAACACGACGCGTTTTAGTTCACACTTCAACACTTCATATTTTTTTCAAGTTCATCACAATCACAGCGCACTCTTGTGGTTCAGTTTTTTTCTTGTGACGTCAAAAAGCGTTTCTCAGAACCTTCGGAAAGCCACCTTTTATTCAAAAGGCCGAGATTTTAATCCTTGTCTTCTCCATTCCAGAACAATGTAATATTTTCTCCTTTCTTTTAACCATGTTATTTTAAACCAAATAACTATAAGAGACAGAAAAATTTGAATTTTCTCATAAACGATAATATTGCTCACTTCATTTGCAAAAACCCACCTACCCAACCTAACTCGCCCCCTACCTACCTATTCCTAACCTACTACTCCTAAAACCTACTTATTCTTGCACTGCCTACCTCGTCTTCAGTTGAAATGAAAATATGTTCAATAAAGGAATTAACAACCCAAAAAAACCTATATTTCCCGCGTTTTTTCCACGCTAAACACAAGTTTTTTTCAGAACAGAATCACTGTTATTCATCATCAAAGCTTCCAAATGATCTCAATATTTTTTCCGTGTCAACACACATACAAATCAAGCGTCTTTTCCCAATATTTTGTGCAAACAGAGCTGTTTTAAGGTTTTATGGAGGAAATTAACTTGGAATTCATTATTTAAGGAAGATGTCCGGAATTTTTTCAATAATTTTTTTGTGATCAGCACCCCCAAAAACATCAAAAATTTGCATTCAGAATTTTGGCCAGGTTTTGCAATACGTGGACTGACTCGATCAATTTGAAATGAAAAATCAATTTTACTAGGATGGATACTTCTACCTGTGGCTGTCTGACCTGATCCGAATATGACGTCAATCCCAGAACAAGCAAACAGCCCAACTTGACCCAAAGCGATAGTACCAGCCCCAGACTACATCACTGTTAAACTGACAAAAAAGTGTAATGATTATTACATAAACATGAAAAAATACTCAAATTATAAGTGTACATACCAGTATGCACCCGCACGTGAACTTTGCAAGCGTTGGAGGTCACAAAAGTCTTCTCACAGCCTTCCAAAGGGCACATAAAAGGCCGCTCTCCTGAAATTGAAATGACAAATATAACACGTCAGATGAACTGCTGACACAACTACACTGGGTAATACGATGCTCAAAATACATTCGAAATATCTCTACATTTGGAATTGAGCACAGATCTTCTTATTGCAACATCACGTTACGACAGTTGTACAAGAAGGTTAAAATCGAACGCCTATCAAGAGGAGCAAGTTCATTTGAGGGACTCAAGCTCAGTTAGTTCACTTCTTGAAAGGAGTAGTTCTTTTGAGTTAGTTCAGTAGTTCATTCCAGTTCCTTTTCGTTTCCAATCACACGACATAAACATTGAACTAGAACGAAGAACGATATCAACAGCTGAACTATCAGACTGGCTTCTGGCACGGATACAGGAACGACGGGACGAAGGGACAGCTGAACGACTCCAGCTCCTCTCTATCGTCTGGCAAATACAACGGTGAACATTTTATACAAGGCCTAAGTACCTGTGTGGGTTCTGATATGTTTCGAGAGGTCACCGGAAGTCTTGAAGCCTTTGCTGCATCCGTGCGTACAAACGTACGGCTTCTCGCCAGTGTGAGTCCGCACGTGCGCTTTCTGACTGTAGGCCGTGTTGAACTCTCTCGCACATCCTTGGACAGTGCACTTGTACGGACGCTCGTTGGTGTGACCTCTTTCATGGACCTGCAATATGCGGTATAATGGAGTCAATTTTTTCCAGGCATATATCAGCTGTTGGCTGTAGACAAAGGCAAATTGGAATGAGGCATTGCATAGCGGAGCCCATGGGCTGGCATAGTCTCTACCTGGTAACTGCAATGAGCTAAACCGTATAGAAGCATCAATAGAACATGCTAGATTTACTGACAACAAGAACCAGTTCACTTCACTCTTCACACGGATACCTACTAAGTCTAGAAAAATGTGAGCGTGCAAACTGCGTTTTTTTTTGCCGCCATCTTGTAAAAAAACTAAAAACGTGTGCGGTATCAAACTGCGGAAAATTTCATTCTGAAAAATAATATATTGGATTTAAAAAAATTAAAATAAATAACAAAATAGTCACCGAAAAACTGAAAGCTTATGCAGTGCTGAAAATTATATTTTTGTTGATCCAAATGCGTTTTATAATACAAATGCATACGTTTCTCATCAATCTGACATCTTAAATTTAAGGCAATGATGATGTAAAAATAATAGTTTCGGTCTGAGGGTAACCCCGAACAACTCATGTGTGGCACAACACAGTGTTGTTGTCATTGTTTTTAGTACAAAATACAGTACTCGATCCATTATAATTAAACACCTCACCTTCAGGTGGTGGGATGAAGCGAATGCCCGTCCGCATCCTTCATACCTGCAGACGTTGGATTTTGGTTTTTTCACAGCAGTTTTGGTGGTTGTCGTTACCTCTTCCACTTCGTCGTCTAATAACATGAGTTGTTAATGAGACAGAGGACAGTAATATTATCATTACGAGTTTTGTAACATCATTCATTTTTACGAAAATTGCTATTGAAATTTCGACAAAATTACCAGTGGAGGTGAATCAGGATGCCCCAATGAAGCCAAATATGTGAAGAAAATCGATTTTTTGTGGATAAGACTACTGTTGCGTAACGACATCCATGTTGTTGAAACTAAAGAATATCATAATAAATAATTTATTGTACCCGTCTGCTCTTGAAGCTCCTTTTCTGCACGATGCGACAATGAGAATCAGAATGCAATAATATTTTCTTCTACAGCAATGAATCTGGGACAGAACCTGTTCTAAACCGGACCCCAACTACCCATCAAATTTGAACCAAAGGTATAATATTTATGGACCGAACGGAAATTGTTTGAATGGTCGCTAAATGGATGTCAGAGCGTGAGGAATAGACGGGCTTTTTTTTAAATTATTATTTTTAATTGTAGGTCTAACGGAGAGCTTTCCAAAAAGGTGCTGTATGATGGGTCGGAAAGGAAGTGGGTGAAAGAGAGGAAGGAAAAAAGCCTCATTTGGTATGCACTGACCTCTCGCAGTCCCACGTGGGAACCGAGTGAGAGAGACCGATTTTGGAGTTGAAAATTGGGATAAAGGGGTTTTCGAGGGCACTGAATCCGATTCTGAGGTCAAAAGCAGCAAATTTAGACCCACGTTCATTCATTCTTAAAATTACGCGACTCTAAGAACTGACTAGGATTTGTAAACCGAACTCAGATTTGTTAACGACTAGTGGTATTTGCCAGCTGGATAGCATTCGCCAAATGACTGTATTTTTTTGGACTTGAAGGAACCTACTACCCCCCCCCCCCCCCCCCCCCGTGAAACACCTTAACTCTCTAGGAAAATAGAGAAAAACAAAACAAGAAATCGTCAACTAACCATCAACAGTAAAGACATCGATAGCAGGCGCGGATCCAAGGGGGGGGTCACAGGGGTCATGACCCCCCCCCCCCCCCCGAATCAGCCTGCATTTCAAAAAGCAGAGCTGAACGAATTGTTCACAAACCCGAAAACAAAAAAAACCAAACGAAGACGAACCCAGTTTTTGTGAAATCAAAAAAGAACTATAAAAAATCTAAAAAGATTCGATCAAAAATGTCAAAATTAGTCGAATACAATCGTACACTTGGTCCTACCAATGTTACTTTATAATTACAATTATATCTGTGGGACACTTGAGAACGTTTACATGTAGTAGTTCCTTGAACTACCCTTCGACAGCCCGTTCTAAGAGAAATTCGAATAAAAAAAAAAATTCGAATCTCCCGCCAACGGCGAAAAAACAGGGTTGCCCTCCCGCGGGGCGCCCCGTCACCGGCCGCACCGCGGCGCCGGCAACACTGGCGATGCCCCGATGAAACTTCACTTTTCTTTTGGCTGCCTTCTAGACAGTTCGTTCGTGCCGAGTTTTTTCGAGAGTTTTTTGTGATTGTGCTCGAAATTGGCAAGTAGAAAAACCCGTTTTTTCGTTCGCTGCGTCAAGGTAAGCTGTTGTTTTCAGTTTCCCTTATATTTCAGCGTTCAGGAGATTCGTGAAACATCGTTTTACGATGTTTACCCCGCGGTCCCCCCGGCGTCCTCGTGGTCCGGTTCTCGACGTTCTGGATCCGATTTATGTTGCGCGGAGATCTCGGGAGGATTTCGAATCCGATGAGGATGAACCTCGATATCTCCGAACGCGAGTGGATCGGGACGCCGATTATATTTCTACGCGGGGATACCGTGCGCGATCTCGCTCACCCCGGAGACGTGAGGTTAACCTCGTCGAGGGACCGCGCGTTTCTCGTAGAGATACCCGAGGGGCATACCGTTTTGATGATTATGGGGAGTTATCAATCGGAGATAGTCGTCACATTCGGAATGTTTACCCAACTCGCGAATTTGGGGAGCATTTCCGTGATGTCAATCGCGAATTGGCACGCGGTTTTCCCGATCGTCTTTCCCCGAGGCTTCACCCAGATCGTGAATCTGGGGGGTCTCTCGTCCGTGATACCGATCGAGAATCGGTACACCGACCTTCCGGCGACGATTCGGATCCCGACGACGCGTGGGGCGAAGGAGGGCCCGCTATTCCGCCCGCTATTCCGCCCCCGATAGCCCCGGTAACGGGGGACCCGACTAAAGATCGTGCGGGGGCATCAGGCTCGTCGGATTTTGCGGGTTTTACCCCACCGACGGTAGATTCGGCCCCAGATCCCGGCCCTGACGCCGATTTAGATCCCCAGGTGCTTCTGGCCCTGGGAGATAACCCCGCTATTCCGCCGCCCCCAGCTCCGCGAATTCACCCTAGTATCGCGGGTCGATGGGAACACCATTTGCGAAATGGTGTCCCACTAGAGGTATTTAATGCCCTTCGGACTAAATACCCGACCCCCGCGAACTTACCGGCGCTTGCGCCCCCAAAGATGAATCCGGAGATAGCGGCGTCAGTGGGAGGGGGCCATAAATCTGTGGACGCGTACTATGCCGGGATTCAACGGCAGTGCGCCACAGCCATTTCGGCCCTTGGTATGGGCCTCTCGTCGGTCATTGAGAGAGGGGGTGCGGCCGCCTCCGTCATGGGGGACAGCTATGTTAATATGTGCGATGCGGGGCGGGCCATGACGGCCCTATTTTATGATATAAATCGCACCAGACGTCGTCTTTTGTTGGCGGTGTGCTCCCCGGCCCTCGAGCAAATTTCTAAAAATGTCCCGCCATCAGAATGGCTTTTTGGGGATAATTTGGGAGCACGTTATAAAGAATTTCTTGGGATGACCTCCAGTGCTCGGGGCTTAGTGTCCCTTAAAAAACCGCCCCCCGCACCCCCTCGCCCTCAGCAGCCCTCAGGGCCAGTAAGTCTGCAACAGGGAAACGACAGAGGCCGAGCTGCTCGTCGGGGTGGGCAAGCTCACCAACAGGCCAACAGATCCCGAGGGAACCAGTCTTCCAGGTCACAACGCCGGCCATTCAGAGGGTCACACAGCCGGAATTAAAATCGGCGCCCTTACAGGTAATTAATCCTCCCTTAGGGGGTCGATTATTTAGATTTATAGAGAATTGGCGTACTATCACGGAAAATCCCGTAATTTTTTCATGGTTGAACGGGTTTGAGATACCTTTCCACACGAGACCGACCCCCAACCCTTATTTGCGCCCACATTCGTCAGATGAGGCGTTCATCAAACAATTTTCCATTATGCTAGACAGGATGGTGCGGGAGGGGGTCGTGAGGACATGTACCTCCCACCCAGGCCAGGTGGTTTCCCCCTTTTTCCTAGTGGACAAGGCATCAGGGGGAAAACGATTTATATTGAATTTGCGCTATTTAAATTTATTTATAGACGCCCCCCACTTTAAATTGGAGGATCACCGCACTATGCGGGACCTCATTGAGCCTGGGAGTTTTGGGGCGACAATAGATCTCATGGATGCATACTATATGGTGCCTATTGCAGAACAATCTCGAATTTTTCTCAGATTCTGTTTCCAAGATCAATTGTACGAATTTACGTGTTTGCCCATGGGCATGTCGGTTTCACCGTATGTCTTTCATAAGCTCATGCGCCCTATTGTTCAATATCTTCGATTACAGGGTATAAAGTGTGTGAACTACTTAGATGATTTTGGTATCATAGGGTCGTCTCAGGTGGAATGTGCCAGGAATGTCATCATTTTGTCGGACCTTTTACAACATGTAGGTTTTGTCATTAATGACGCCAAGAGTAAATTTTCCCCTTCACAACAATTTGTTTTCTTGGGGTTTTTGTTTGATACGGCGACCCTGACAATTTCGCTTCCGCAGGAGAAGCGTTTACGGATTAAGGAGTCTCTGGATAAATTCCGCAACCCACAAATCTGCTCAATTCGACATTTAGCGGGCCTCATAGGTACACTAGTGGCCGCGATACCAGCAACCCCCTATGGGAAACTATACACTATGCATTTGGAGAGAGTCAAGGTTGAGGCCCTAAGGGAAAATGACCAGAATTTTGACGCAAAAATTCAGTTACCACTATCCATACGGTCAGATATTGAGTGGTGGAGTAGCAACATTATGACGTTGTCTAATAGACTGCACAATGACGATTTTTCTCTCACTATTTCCACGGATGCGTCATTATCAGGTTGGGGGGCGACCTCCGGGGAGGCCACAATCAGCGGTTGGTGGTCAGTAGATGAGGCCAACTGGCATATTAACGCACTAGAATTAAGAGCGATTGAATTAGCCTTACATCATTTTTGTGACGTCGAGAGCGACCGCCGTATCCTCATCAGGGCGGATAATACCACGGCCATCAGCTGTGTTAATAGGCAGGGGTCCATGTTGTCCCACCGCCTGTTCGAACTATCTGAACGGATCTGGCGATGGTGTGAGCAGAGGCGTATTGTCATTTTTGCATCCTATGTCGCCTCCAAAGAAAATATAGTGGCCGATGAATGTTCTCGCCGTCTCCCTGGGATAACGGAATGGTCCTTAGGTGAGGAATTTTTTCGGGAGATCGTAAACGTGTGGGGGTGTCCCGACATCGATATATTTGCCTCTGCAGCAAATGCAAAGTGCGATAGGTTCCTCTCTTGGCACCCGGACCCTAGGGCATGGGGTGTCGACGCCTTCACCTTCTCCTGGGAAGGGTGGAGCTTTTATGCTTTTCCGCCGTTTGCGCTGATTCTCAAGGTGTTGCGCAAGATTATTACAGAGGAATCAACAGGGATAGTGGTTGTACCGGAGTGGCCAGCTCAGCCGTGGTACCCCACCTTTTTTGAATTATTGATCTCCGCGCCCCTGTATTTTGGTCCTAACGATCGCTTATTACATTTGCCTTTCAGGGACCAGACCCACCCGCGAGCGGACACACTACGCTTAATAGCAGGGAGGTTGTCCGGCAGGCGTTCGAGAGGCGAGGGATTAGCGCCCCGGCGGTGAACACTATTTTAGCCGCGCTATCACCCGCGACATATGCCCAGTACCAGGGTTGTTATCGGCGCTGGTGGGATTTTTGTGAAACAAAGGGATTGAGTCCATGGGACCCCAAGCCTCCGGTAGTGGTGCATTTTTTGCAGACTATCCTTCAGCACACATCGGTATCGTATGCTACCTTTAATACTTATAGGTCGGCCTTGTCCCTTATTGCGGTGGAGCCCTCCTTTGGTTCTGACCCCCTTATTTCCCGTTTTCTGAAAGGGGTGTCCCATATTCGTCCTCCGGCTGCGCGATATGACACGACGTGGGACCCACAGAGGGTGTTACAGTGGTTGGAAAGACCCGGTCAAGATTTCCCTTGGATCTCACGTAAATTAGTCACATTGTTATTGTTAGCAACAGGACAGAGGCTCCAAACTATCGCCTCAATAAAGGTGTCGGAAGTGCAGATCCGTCCAGATCAAGGATTGGAGATCCGTGTCGCTGGCCGTTTGAAAACCTCGGCGCCTTATAGGCGGCAACCATGCCTCACGGTGCCGTTTTTTCCGCAACGGCCGCTCCTCTGTGTGGCGTCCCTTATGGCGGAATACCTCCAGGCGTCAGCATCTTTGAGGTCCTCAACCACGGAGGCATTATTTGTTATTACCCGGCACCCATACACGGCGGCGTCCCGCCAGACGATCTCGGGTTGGGTGACGGGGGTGTTGAGAGAAGCAGGAGTGGCGGACTGGTTCACGTCACATTCAACGAGGCACGCTTCGGTGTCAGCTGCAAACAGGGCAGGAGCCTCCTTGGACACAATTTTTAAAGCAGCAGGATGGACGAGGAGTTCGGCGGTGTTCGCCAACTTTTATAATAGGCCCCTAGTGGCCGACGACTCTTTTATTTCCCATGTGTTCCACCCCACACCGGAGTCATAACGGCCCCACCATTGCTCCAGGTGAGGCGGGTATTTTTTGTTTATATTTAATTGAGTCCTGTGCCCTTCCCCCTTTTCTGAATGAGAGTGTTAGATCATCAATCAGATTAGCCTTGGTTTGTGCCTTCTTCCCTTCCTGAAGGAGAGTGTTAGATCACAAATAATTGGGTGATATGTGAATCGGGGCTTTCCAGCCCCGACATTGGCAGGCACAAAAAGAAGGGGGGGGGGGGGGTGACGTTAAACCGTGAGAAGACTAACTGAGGCCAAAGAGGGAGCCCAAGGAGGGGTAATTTAGGGGCTCCGGGCCTGGATTACACAGGTCTCACAGACCGTTTTTTCAATTTTTAGTGCCTGGTCTTCTCTCCGGGTGTTGTCTTCCCTAGAGCAACTGCCTATCTTGGTTTGATTCTTTAAACAAACTACATGTAAACGTTCTCAAGTGTCCCACAGATATAATTGATGAATAAACGAACTTGTGAAGTTCATTTATAATTATGTCTAGTGGGACACTTGAGAACGTTTAGGACCCTCCACACCCAGCCCTTTTGTCTTGGATTTGGCTGGCAGTTGCTAATTGTCGTTCTTCAAAGAGTGAAGTTTCATCGGGGCATCGCCAGTGTTGCCGGCGCCGCGGTGCGGCCGGTGACGGGGCGCCCCGCGGGAGGGCAACCCTGTTTTTTCGCCGTTGGCGGGAGATTCGAATTTTTTTTTTTATTCGAATTTCTCTTAGAACGGGCTGTCGAAGGGTAGTTCAAGGAACTACTACATGTAAACGTTCTCAAGTGTCCCACTAGACATAATTATAAATGAACTTCACAAGTTCGTTTATTCATCAATTAGGTATGTCAATAAACTTACCTTGGTGTTTATTTCTTCTTATTTTTATTAATTATTATCTTGTTTTTGTTTCGTTCTCGTTTTCTTTCCTGCCAAATTCAGTAAAAACGATACTGAACTCACTGAGATCAACAATAGATTGTTGTGGTTTCAATGTTTTGATTTGCAAACTCTGAAGTTAGCTACGCTGCCATAAAATGCGCCAATTTGTTTGAAAACACATTAGGACACTTTTTTAGAAGAAAATTGAAAATTAATACATTTATCAGTTAAATAATTAATAGATATTGAAAAATATTTTTTACATAATATAATTATAAACAATGAATTTTATAAATAAATACAATTAATTTTGTAAGTAGACAAATTGGACGAGTTTAGGCATAAGGTTGAAAATTCGGTTTGTATTGTTCGTTTGGTTATTTTTTATTTTTTGTTATTTTTTATATTGTTCCACCCTGTGACCTCCTCCGGAAAAAAATTCTGGATCCGCCCCTGATCGATAGTTCTCGATTAATGACAAGCGATGCTCACCCTTAGGGTGTAGGAGGAATCCAGGATTGAGATCAGTTACTACAGAGACTTGCCATGTGGAGGTGGGTAGGTGGCCGGCTTACCTGGCTGGAGCAGCAGAACTTGATCGATGCACTGGACTGTGCCGTCTTCGAACAGCAAGAAAGGGGTTTCCTGGTCAAGCGCATCCCCTTCTGCCTCCTCTTCATCATCCTGAACGAGGACGTACTGCGTCGTGTATTCTTCCGCAGCAAGAGACTCATTTTCAACGAGGGGCTCCTCAACTATCGGGTCGTCGTCAGTTTCGAATTTCTCTAGATTCACTGCGGTTCCTGGGAAAGTGATACCGATAAGAGAACAGGGGGGGAAACGAGGTACCTCCATTTTTCCCCGAATGTTAAGGAGAGCAAAGTTTTCCTCGGAATCTGTTAATACCTTTTGATACCTAAGTAAAAAATAAAAATAAAAAATAAAACCTATAGATTCTCTGATTCACTACACAGAGAACACTTTTCCAAGACATACCGCCAACGCATCTGAGCAACCATATCTCCCAAGAACCCTCTATTTTCATTTGGACTGATATTGCAGCTGGCGTACTCAACTGATTTTGACAGCAATGACCTTAACAGCTGGTAGCAGTTTCTTTTGAGTCTGTGTTTAGCTCTTTTGTCTTCTGAGGTGGAAGGGGGTAGAATTTGCGGTACTTCAAGATAAAGCTAGGAACTGACGTCACTTTAAAATATAATCTATCATGCTCAGCTGTCTCTAGTAACCAATGGCAACGCGGTAGCATCCATGTTGCTTGCCCTAACAGCCGTATTTCCCAGAGGCCTTATTGATATGACCATATATCCTAGGAACTCTCTAACATCTTCTATCTTAATATACTCAAAGATTTCCCGCCTTGCGCCTGATTCATTTCGCTTCTCATCTGACAGTTTAGCACCTAACAGCATCTATCATAAATGAATAAAATAATACCGAAAGAAGCAAGTTGTATGTTTGTCCATTCGACTTTTTCAACGGTCGTGATGACTGTTTGCGTCTCGGTAAGTGCTTCCACCTCATCGCAATTCTCCAAGTTTACGATCTCTACATCACTCGGTAAAATAACTGCGTCAACTTCCTCATCTGCAAAAGTAAATACAGCATTAACTGCAAACGTGTAAGTAAGTAGGTACAAGGATAAAGTACTCCCCAAGTAGGTGCCTACCGAATTTTGGCGGATCCGATGAGGAGATAGGACCTAGCTACTCTCGAAACAACAAGTTCTCCAGTATGATTTCAAGTTTCACATGCAAATAGCTTATTACACCACTTTCCATAGCATTTCTCATTCTTGTTTTGTTGGACGAAAGAAGGAAGATCCTCCACGACTTTGCAAAAGTAAGTCCCACGCTGAAATGCCCATTCATGTACTATCTAGGTACCTAAAACATTTTGGATCCGTTGCAATAGGTAGCTTACTCATTCGGCTACAACGAAGGAGAGGAGGGGGGGGGGGTCAAAATGTTCAAATTTGTAGGTATTTTAAGAGTGGAAATTTGTCACGAAAGCTATGCACAAAATAACTTTTTTCCCACTAAATCGATGGTGAGCCATCGATTTAGTGCTCACCTTGTGCATAGCGCCAGAAGGACGAATCTGATGATCCCCATCAGTGCCAGAAGGACGAAACTGCATTTTTCGAATTTTACAGGTGAGACAAAAAACTGGCTTACAGATTTTACTCAATTCAACGAATTTCTTTTTGCACCTTATGTGGAATGTGCAAGCCATCTTGTCATGTGGAATAAACAAAAAATGAACCTTTCGCTTACCACCAATTTATTCAGTACAAAGCTTTTCACTCAACTTCTGAGCATCATCAGGTAGGTACTCACCTATGTGAGTGCCCAGCTCGCCTGCTGAGTTCGCGACTGCACTGCATGAGTCAGTAGATGGTAGAGAGCTCCGGCAGTGCTCCAAGGTCCCTTCCTCATCCCAGTGGGTGGACTGGGCTTCGGAGGGCATAGGAGCCCGTGACTACAGAAACTTTCAGGCCGTCCATGTGGCCTCACTAGCCACAGCGGTAAGGTGTTCCAGAGGTAGTCATGGGACTGTTAACACCCTTTGCCGTGCCTGTCGGAGTGCAAATGAGAACCTCAATTATGTGGTGCAAGTCTGTCCACGAACTCATGGTGGCCGCATCCACCGTCACGATGCGGTTGCCAGGCAGGTGGCAGGTGCGTTGTCATCTAGCGGCTGGGATGACGATGCGGTTGCCAGGCAGGTGGCAGGTGCGTTGTCATCTAGCGGCTGGGATGTTGAGAGGGAGAGGCTGTACCATGTGCCAGGTAGCAGCGGGTTGAAGCCGGACATGGTTGCCATTAAGCCTGACGTATCTGCAATTATCCTGGATGTCCAGGTTGTCAATGGCAGCGTGGACATGGAGCAGACCTGGAGGGCTAAGAAAAGCAAGTACAACAGAAATGATTTGCGGCAATCAGTGTCCCGGCACAAGGGAGTGGTGGCTGATAACATCAGGGTACTGGCAGCGACCTTGTCATGGCGCGGGGTGTGGTGCCGGAAAAGTGCCACGGAGTTACGCGAGCTGGGCATCTCTGCGGGAGTACTCCATGGTATCACCAACCGTGTCTTGCGCGGTTCGTATCACTGGTGGTCATTTTATAGGAGCACTTCCTTTCATCCCACTTCCTCTTCCCAACTTCCTTCATCTTCCTTACCCCCACGGGCCGGCGTCCGGTAATGCTGGCCCATTATTTGATTAATTTATTTATTTGTGTTTTATGGTGTGCCCCCTCCGCCTTTAAGGGTATTTTTGTAAAAAAAAAGAAAAAAAAAGAAGAGTACCTACCTGATGATGCTCAGAAGTTGAGTGAAAAGCTTTGTATTGAATAAATTGGTGGTAAGCGAAAGGTTTATTTTTTGTTATAGATTTTATTGTCTAGAAACCTAATTTTTTCCCCCGGTGGCTGCAATATTTTCCAACTCCACTGATAATGACGCTATTTCTTTCGTGCTCCCTCCTGTATTCAATTGAAAAATAAAACTGTGACAAAAAACAAACAGTTTCGTTCTATTGTCTCAGGCGGTTTTTTTTCTGTCACAGCAGCCTTGCATTGCAGTTTTGCTCATAACTTTGAATTTTCGCCACCTTCCTGGATAGTCAACATCGGTTTCAATAAAAAATTTACTTGATTTTTCACGTTTTCTTCGATTTTATTTGTATTAAAGTTTACTTATTTGAACAATAACGTTGTTTTCTACGTTTTTATTAATAAGTATTTATATTTCAACAAAAATAATATAAACTTAACCCGACGATTAGGTTTAAAAAAAACCTTTTAAGTAATTATAAAAACATTAAAACCTGCTAAAAATTGATTATGAAAAGAATAAAAACCTGCTACTGTCCATCATTAAGATAGAGATGGAAGAACGATTAATTAGGAACTTCAGCCTCGTCGGTTTGTGGTAGGTACCTATTTCGTCGCATACCTACAGCTGAGCAAGATTGGAACCCCTGATATTCATCATGGTAACGTTCCTTCGTTGATGCATCCTTTGCCGGCTTCAGACAGAGGAAGAGGGCGTGAATCGTGAATACACGCGCTTGGGGCCATCTTCCTATATTTCCTGATCTGATATTCGTAGTGAATTTGATATTAATTTCTGAGGAATTTTCTGTAAATAAATCCTTGGAGAGAATGCGCAGGGCACCATCTTTGTTCCCGAACTGAGCCTTACGAATAGGTATTCAAAATATTGATCATTTCGTTCCGCTCCTTCGTTGGCCAAGTGACGAACAAGCAGTCCTGGTTGTCGGCGAACGACAGGTGGATGAGGTGGTACAGCCTGGGCTTGACTCTGGAATTTGCTGTTTGAACGTCCCAAATTCCTCCTTCTGGCACTCCAATTTTCAAATGTCAGCCAGTTTCCTAATAGGTACTTTTCCTACCACTTTCGCTCTTATGGCACTCACAGTTTCACATTTACCGAACAGATTCGTAACGGTTTTCTTGAATCAAATTTTGTTTGAGTAATTTCCCCATTTGTCAGTAGATCCCGAAAGTCATAACAAAACCTGAACCAACAAAAAAAGTGAAAATGGTGAAAATTGCAGTTTCGTCCTTCTGGGGCCGAGGGGGAGTACCAGATTCGTCCTTATGGCGCTGAACCACCGAAACCCACTCGCTGGCTGCTGAAACAGCCTGGAATTTGGGGACGTTTGAGACTGCTGGGTTAAGATTTAGGTAGGCAATGTTTAGGTAGGACACAACATAGCTGGAACTAATCAATTATCACACCTGCAAGATGCACAATTAAGAGTAACATTTTACTCTGACCTACCTAACTACTTCAGAAATAACATTTACCTACTTACCAATAGAATTCATCATAACAGAAGAAATGGGCTGCAGTACTACTATAAAAAATCAGTCCAGAAAGAAAATATATCGTCCACACAGCACAAAATACTATCCCACCTTGAGTACAACATAATTAACCACGATTAAACTACGTAAAACCAATTTTTAAAAACGCTTTTGTCATTGCAAAATCAAAATAATTCTGCATCTGCACTTCTGCACTCGCAAAAAATGACTTAGTATTGTATGGATGCTACAGTGACGTATCCATCTAACGCAGTGGAGTTCCTGTTCTTAGCTTTTTCTAGCCCGGAAGAGTTGATAGCGTAGACATAAGTGTTATATTTTAAGAACTGGAGGAGGAAGGCATAGTTGGGAAATGTGAGGGGGTCTTGATAGATAATAAATTTATTATTATACTGTTTGATGATATATAACGCAGGCACACATTATTCGCCTATTGAATAAATTATTAATAAATGCTTCAACATTCTTATTTCAATTTAATATGAACAATCTTAATTAAGTTAATCTTCGAATTTCCTCATGGCTCATGGGAAAATTTAACTGAATGTTTCAGTCAAACTTGTATTTATTTCCAATTTAATATAACTTTTCAATCATTATGTCTTTGCAGTTTTTAATAAAAACAGTTAGGTAAAACAAAGATTTTTTTCCGCCTCGTAACAGTAGAAACTGCCCAGCCAAGAAAAGTCATGAGGCAAACCACGCCCTTTCGAACAAAAAATAAAACCTTTGGTAAAACCTCAATTTCCGCGTCTTTGGTCAAAATCGACTTCATATTCGGTCTTCTCGTTCCCAAAAACATGGAAAAGATGCCTCAAAAGCTCATGTTACCAACATGTTGCTAAAACGCAAGAAGTACCTATTTTTACACACATTTTCACTCATAACACCCCTGGGTATACCGTATACCCCGATCGGGCTGAAAAGTTTCGGGACACAACTAGGGCCCAAATGGAGCATGTGTGGGAAAGAACGAATTTTTTAGACCGAAAATGAAGCCGGTACGCGTGATACGGCGTACGGCGGACGGCGTACGGTGGACGGCGGACGGACATTGCATTTTTAGAATCTACACACCTTGAAACGGAAAAGAAAAAATTTTGAGGGGGTGTTATAAAAATTTTTTGCTGAGCGAAAAATAAAAAATAAATTTAAAAAACACGACTCTTCATCTCACATAATTTGTCTTGGAAAAAAAAATCAGAATGCTTGGAAAAATGGTAAGCAGTTTGAAGCCCGTTTTCAAAAATGAGCAGAATTTTTTTATATGAGAGTGACAAAGTGAAAATGGGGTCAAGAAATGATGTATCAGGTCTACTGACTAATCTGATAGGCTGTTGGCCCAAGGATCTGTCGAAGGCCAAAAATAATTACTTTGCGACTAGGCAGGAACTGCTATGTTGTGAAAAGTGTCCAACATTTCCACCAGTACTTGTGTGGGTCCAGGTTCTTAGTTAGGACAGATCATGCTGCATTGACATGGATCATATCTCTCCGCCAGCCAGAAGGACAGCTCGCCAGAGACCCTTCAGACTTCCAACTTCGTAATATTGTACACCGAGCAGGAAGACAACATGCTAACACTGATGGATTGTCCCGCTGACCATGTAACGGGCCTTGCAACTACTGCAAACCGCATGAAGAACTGAGAGATCCCAGCAATGAACTCATTTCAATTGAGTTGCAGGTACCAGATGGTATTGTGCTCCGGGCAAAGGACGCTAATGTTCAATGGGTAATCCAGAGATTAAAAAGGGCCCAGAAACCAGAACCAGCCGAAATCACAACCCTTGACCCAGTCATTCGTCAACTGATCGGCCGACGGGAATCCCTGGAAATAATAGGAGACCAACTATACCACAAATTGGAACTACCAAAAGGTAGATATACCAAGCAGTGGGTTGTACCAACTGCTGCAATTCAAAATACGCTAATCCACTGTCATGGCAGCCCTGTTGGGGGACACTTTGGATACATGAAGACACTAGGGGGACACTACGGCAAGCTTACTTTTGGCCTGGGATGACCCATGACGTAAAGACGTGGTGCAAGACCTGCCAAGAATACAATAAGGTCCTGGAAAACGTCACCCAACCCCATTGCAACAGATGATGGTAGGGGGACCATTTGAGAGAATGGGAGTAGACATTTTAGGCCCCTTTCCCCAGACAAAGTGAGGAAACTGTTATGTACCAGTCCCGGCCAACTACTTCAAATGGCCTGAAGCAATTGATATCCCCATCCAAGAAGCCCAAAAGTGGGCAGCACTCTTTTTGACCAGGAGTTCAGTCGAAACGGAGTAGGCACACTGGGAACCACACCGATCAGGGCCACAACTTTGAAGCAAGGCTGATGGAATAAGTTGCCAAATTGATGGGAGAGCAGAAGACCCAAACCACACCGCTGCAGCCACAGTCTGGAGGCCACTGTTCCTATTGGCATTCCGGTCGGCTCTCCATGGCACAACAGGGTTCTCCCCAGCACAGCTGCTCTTTGGACGAGACCTGCATCTGACTCGTTAGTTCGACCAGCAGCTGGAAGCAACCCGCAGATAACAATCTATGCGCTCCAACTCCGGGCGAGTCTGGAAAAAGTGCGAGAGTTTGCACGCCAAAAGATGGGCATAAACATGAGGGCCCAAAAAGAGTACTACTACGGCAAGGCGAAATGGCCAGCCTTCGAGATGGGAGACTGGGTATGGCTGCACGACCCAAAACGGGTCAGAGGCCGCTGTCCAAAACTCCAGCCACAATGGACTCGGCCGTGGGTCGTAACGACCAAGAAGAGCAATGTCTTGTTCCAGGGTTCCAGGTGAAGATGGGCAGAAAAACTAGTCTTCTGCATGCGAATAGACTGGCTAGAGCGAAAGTCCGGTCCGAGGGTGGGATTCAAATCAGAGGGGGTGTAGTGTGGTAAACCCATATTTACTCATATTATGTTTTGTTAGTTACCGTTGCTGATTGTCTGAAAATCATGTTGGTGTGTTTTGGATTGAGAAAGGTGTAAATAGGTAGGTTATGTGCCGTTATTGTTGTGCTTTCTGGCAGCTAGATTTTCGTGCTCAGATTTTCCATAATATCCGGTTTCTCACTACCATATTTTTACACAATAGCATGAATCTCTTCGAAAATTCGCTCTTATAGCCATGCTGCATGAATGTTTCCTCAAAAATATGTTAGATTTTCGCACTCAGATTTTTCCATAATAGGTATCGTCTTTTTACACAATACCGCGAATATCTTTGAAAATTTGCTCTTATAGCCATGCTGCACGGCTGGTTCGTATAACATATTTTTGACGGGGGTCAAATTGAGTTTTTAGGGGTAAAAAAAAAACAAGTGTGTTGTGAGGGGGGGGTCTACGTGTGTGGGTGCTCCCCACAGTCGCAAGGTTGATGTGTTTGTGTGTGCTGGGGGGGGGGGCTTTTTTTGCCTGTGGGGATAGTGGGGGTAAAAAGGGACCCCCCATGATCCCCCGCATTCCTTCCTGCACCTCCCCTCCACCTGACAGGCCCCTCCTTCGCCACCCGTCCCTCGCCCAGCGCCGCCACTTCCCCACCACGCTACCATCTACCACCCCTCCGTCCCACCAATCCCCTCCACCAATCCGCTCGCTCCCCGCCATTTCCCCACCTCCTAACCTCGTTGTCGTCAGTTTTCGCCTCGTTCCCTCGAATTCAACTCGCGCTCGTTACAAACTTTCGCCGCCGTGTTTGTTTCTTCTTCACAAAATCAAACTTTTTCCCCTCCAAAAAAACCCAGTCGTCGGCCCGTTAGAATTTTCTCAAAATAATCGTCGTTTTCTCGTTGCATCTTCTCAAAATCCCAATTGAATGACCGGGGTTTTCTAAAAAAAAAAGTGACCTGCTCGTAAAAGTGGTAGCGATCTGTGCCGTCGGCCATCCCACCTTGGATCTCTTCTTCTTGTCTGTTCCGGGAGAGCAAAGGTATTGAAATAGACTTCATTAATTTAATAGGTAGCTTCACATATTTACTACATTTCACACTCATCAGCTTTCTAATATAATTATAACTAATTTGTCCTGCAAGTACATAACAACAGTACGTACAAAATCGTACCTACTGACGACCTTCTATAACTCGCCGACAACAAAGAATACCTACCATTATTTGTTTTACAATGTGCATTATTATTATTAGTAATGATGATAATTAGGCTTGGCTAATGACTATATATTATAATATAAATCGTGAATAAAATTAATTCATGACTATGGCTAATTGCTGCCACTTGAATTATTTTAAAAAAAATTAGCTATGGTAATTTTGATGGATTTAGAACCTCTATGATTCTACTAAACTGACGACCTTCTATAACTCGCGACAACAAAGAATACCTACCATTATTTGTTTTACAATGTGCATTATTATTATTATTAGTAATGATGATAATTAGGCATGGCTAATGAGTATAATTATATTGTAATAGGTATAAATCGTGAATAAAATTAATTCATGACTATGGCTAAGTAATTGCTAATGCCTAGTTGAATTATTTAAGAAAAATTAGCTATGGTCATTTTGATGGATTAAGAATCCCTGTGATTATAGGTACTAATGATTATAATAAACCGAAAAGCTTTCAAAAATCATTAGCAAAGTTTCGGCGAAAATACGCTACCTACCTATTGCATATAAATTATTGGACATTTTTAGTTCATGTTATGTTTCAGAGCGTTTTTTAAAACTCACCCTTTGCTTTTAAAGATCTTTCATAAATTAAGGAAGTACCAATTGTACACCATTATTATTGTAGGTACCATTTATATATCATTCTGGCCTTTAGTTACTACAAGATGCAAATTCGAAAAAGTGCCAAGATAGTAGGTAATGGCTAACGAAAGGATTAATTCGAAACCAGACTGGGTTAAAAATCTGTAGAAATACCTAAATATAAATCACCAAAAATTGATAAATAGGTATATATATTCAGCATAATATTGCAGGTACTTATAGAACGGGGGCTCAAGATGGAAATGACCGGTTCAATAATCTAAGGTAGGAGGTTCCTGAGGTTCGGCCAGTGAAAACTATCATCTTTACGCCTACGTTTCGTCGAATTTATTCAACATGTTCAGGGCAGTAGATGCAGAAAGGTGGTGGATTCGCTGAAAGAGTGGTTTATGTTGTTGAGGTGATGAAGTTGGAGGGGACATTTTCTCAATGTTGATTAAACTATGATGAGGTTCTTGACCGCTGGAATATCTACTAATATCTCTTTCTGGATCTACTGCCCTGAAAAATTCGACGAAACGTTGGCGTAATGATGATAGTTTTCACTGGCCGAACCTCAGGAACCTCCTACCTTACTTATTCCAGCGGTCAAGAACCTCGTCATAGTTTCACTATAACCGGGGTTAGATTGTATGGAAATCTAAAATCGATATCGTCAGTTTTTTGTTTATTATTCTGTGGATGGCCATGGCCGGCTTTGATAATACACATTCGCTCAGCAAAACATTTTTTGAACACCCCCTCAAAATTTTTGCTTTTCCGTTTCAAGGCGCGTTGATTCCAAAAGTGCAATGTCCGTACCTACGCCGTATCATCCATGTTTACTTTTATTTTCGGTCTTGAAAATTCGTTCTTTCGCACACAGGCTCCATTTGGGCCCTGTGTCCTGAACTTTGCAGCCCGATCGGATTATACTAAAAATTGGCGCAAAATTAGGTATTTTTGAGGGTTTAGTGAACTCGGGCCTGTGGGGCATTTAAAAAAGATAACCCCCCCTCCCCCACCCAAATTTGATGGTTTCCGTTTCAAGTCTCCGGAAACGGAATAAAAAAAATTTCTGCCTGTAGCCCATACTCCGCACTTTCTTTAGTTACCATGAACCAAAATAAATGACATTTTTGGTTTTTAGGTCCCACTTGGGGGTCTAGTTGTTTCACGAAGCTCGGCGTTACTGTCAAGTCATCTATAAGGGGTTGAAAAAAGGGGCCGACATTTTCAAAACGCCGTAGCTCGAGATATTTCATTAGAAGACTACGGTTTTTTACGTTTTTAAATTGATCTCAAACTAAAGAATTTTTTGAGACCACCCGGAGCATTGTACGACCAGCCGTTCGTTAGCACCGAAAAGCTTCGTCAACATGATCGTGAATCAAACGGTATAAATCCCGCCCAGATATCATTGCTAGGAACACCTGATTATAATCATGCGCAGCTGCATGAAATAAAGTTGGTTGTTCCGTGATATTATTTAATATGAAGCGATGGTTATTTTGGATTTTGTTGGAATCCGCAAAGGCAATGCCTGCCCGCTGACAAAACATTCAAATTATCTATATTCTTGCCTGAAAGTG
This sequence comes from Leptopterna dolabrata, assembly GCA_954871275.1. Taxonomy (NCBI): domain Eukaryota; kingdom Metazoa; phylum Arthropoda; class Insecta; order Hemiptera; family Miridae; genus Leptopterna; species Leptopterna dolabrata. The sequence goes on from OX940988.1 coordinate 26,877,025, forward strand.
ATATGGTGATAGGAACAATTAAAAAAAAGATACAATACAAAAATAAAATAAAATAAGAATAGGATATTTTTGTAAAGCAACTAGAATACATCCTTGAGTTCTAGAAGTGAAAATCATAACTATTTTGAATACGTTGCAGACTTCAAATAATTTTGGGAAAGTTGAATAGGTTCGTCAAAAGCATCATGCGATTCACATCATTATTTTGCATTTGAAGAACCAATTGTTAACCGGCTTCAGAAAAAATATTTTTTTAAATTTTTGTTATTTTGGTGGTCCTTTTTTCAAATAAAAGAGGACCATCCTTCCGGGGGTCCCATACTAGTGTTTTAAGTACCTAAAAAAGTAGTACTGGGCCTGTACTAGGCCAGTTATACTCTTCGATTTCTAGGGCATTTGACAGGCATTGTCGTCAAATCGTGACGACAGAAAACGCACTAAAAAGTATAAAATAATTCATAAACACCTTTTCGAAACTACATTTTTTCACTAAATCTATTTGTCGTACTAATGAGCGAAAAATAAAAATAAAATTTCAACCAAAAGAAAAAATCGCGTTGATAGGGTTTTACAGATAGTAATATACTTAGACATAATTTTGTGGTGTATTTTTATGAAATTTCACTCTATGTTTCATCTTATGTTTCATCTATGTTTTCTTCATTTCATGTTTTTTCCAGTCATAGACTTGATTGATTGCTAATATTGTTTCATCACGTGGAGTTGATACTGTTATGCTGGGCCGATGAATTACCTAATTCCTGGATTAATTAATGGTTTATAGGTGTTTGATTGTAGCCCAGTTAAATAAGACCATTTTGGGGCCGGCGGCGGAAAAAAATTGTAGGAAATCTGGAAGTTGTTTTAATTGCTTTATTTGACATCTTCAAGTATCCTAGGTTTGCACCATCCTCTGCTGCCAGCTTCAAAGAGAGGCCCAAAAACACGAAATTTTCGGACTTCTTTCAGATTTGTGCTGATTACTCCTAAAACATACATCCTTCAGAAACATTTACTTCTACATTAATAAGAGTATTAAATTCTGCGTCGATTGAGTACCCACAACTTGTAATTCGACCCGGCAGTATAGCCGAAATCGATGGTCAAACAATGCCAGTTTTTACCAACATCGCTGGTAAAGTTGATATAGTGTCGAAACGGTTGTTCTAAATGGAAAAAACATAGGATGGGATGAAAGTTACAGAGCATCAAATTCCGAGTTCAGCAAGCACCTTGCACGTCAAATTCGCGGATAACAGAAAATAGAACATTTGAATTCTCCATTTGTCGACTTGACCGAATTTGACATGTAAGATGTTTGCGGAAAGCAGAATTTGGTTGCTGCACAACTTTCATTCCATACGTTTTTTCATTTAGAACAGACGTTCGACGGTACGGGAAGTCACTAAATATTACCAACTTTTTCAGCAATGTTGGTAAAATAGATCATTTTTGACCATTGATTTCGGTCATACTGCCGGGTCGAATTACAAGTCTTGGGTAGTCAATCGACGCAGAATTCAAAGCTCTTTAATTTGTTTGAGAAAAATGTTCTGTAGGCTGCATATCTTGTGAGTAATAAGCAAAAATCTGAAGGAAAAAAAACCTTAGAATTTCGTGGTTTTTTGAACCCCACTTTTGAAGCTCGGAGCGGAGGATGGTACTGAACGAGGATACTTCAATTAGATATCTAATAAAGCGATTAAAACGATTTCCAGCTTTCCCATAATTTCTTCCACTAAGTCTTATTTAACTGACCCAAAAGTGGAGCACTCGAGAGTTCTAATCGAACTACATCTGATTGAATAAGCAGCCAAAAAACAAACACATTGGACACCTGAGGGTTGGTGGAATATTGAATCTCATCGTGGGAGACGACCTGTCAACATGAAAGCAAATTTTGGTAGCTGTATTTAATAATAGCTGAAAATGATTTAGCCATCACCTGTTTCTTCGTAATATTAGTTATTATGTACATCTAAAAATACTTCAGACTACAAATTTAGCTACTTCGTTAACCCACTTGGTGTTAACTTTTCGAACATTGACCCATGATTAATTGTGCTTGTAGGTAAGTAAACTTCGGATCTCTTATGGGTGTCTGGGTAGGTATTTACCTACTGTATAAGTTTATGAAATACCTATTTACCACATTTTATGCTTAGAAGAAGAAGAATTTATTTATTTATCATATTAAACGTATAGGCCTAAAGGGATCTCAGCGTGCAAAGCACTAAAATTACAAATGTAATTGCCTGGGATAACAATTTTTAGTAAAGAAAAAGAATGAGTGAAATTTGAAAAAGAATAATTGAAAAAGAAATTGTAAAGTGGTGCTATTCATTATAAAAGTAAACTAATGGTGGGCAATTTTCGTGGGTTACAAGTTGTCCTTTTTTGGCCAGATTCTGTTCAATGGCGGAAATTAATACTTCTTGACACATAATGAGGTGTTTATGTAGGAAAATCTAGGCAGAAAACGATTTTGAAATTTGAATTTCCGAGTTCCCGCTAGAAATGACATCAGGTAAGTATATTGCCGAGCAGTTCATCTTAAATCCCGCTTAGAGTGCCATTATGGATGGATGGAACCACAAATTTATAAATAAATTTAAAAAATACCTCAAAATCAAACCGAGAAAAAGGTCATGGCAGAGGTTCTTGAAGTTTGCCAGGAAGGTTTGCCGTTTCTAATGTCGGGCTGTTGGCAGCATTGAGAACCTTCGCCTCAGAAGCTTTGCTACGCCTCCTTGGGTCTCCCATCAGATGTCACTAGACCTAATACGCCATATTTTGCCGCATTTTTATTTTTAATCGTCCTAATTTAAACAAAAATAACACCCGTTTTTGAAAACGGGCTTCAAACTACCATTTTTCCAAGTAGTCTGAATAATTGATTTTTTAAAATTTGAAAATTCCCCATTAAGTTGCTTAATTAATTATGTTTGTTTAAAATTAAACTATAGAGTGGCGCGTAAATTTTGCCCGTCAAGGATCCGAAAAGTGGGGAGGTCGTTACATGATCTCATTGTGGGATGGAGGGAGTTCAAATTTTCGCCCCAGCCAGCCTGGGAGAGTTTCTCAGGGTGTACGTGTAGGTGGATATTATAAATCGGGCAGGGGGGTCCCAAACACGCTTGGCTATCTTATATTGGGTTGGCAGGCCTAAAAAGGTTGAGAAACTGTTTTAGAGTACCTAATGGAACCTGATAGGCCAGTGTTCAAAAACTCCTCTCGTAGTTGTTGTCTAGGGGGAAAAAATAAGACATTTTCGAGGTCACTGCAAATATGTTTTTCACTTATAAACGAGTTCGGTGAGCTCAAAAACGGCGATGCAGCAAAAATGTTCGGAGACGCTCTCAGTCTGTCATTTGCAGTGGAAACCTTTTGATTTTCTCTTCCGTTAAGATTCTGCAACTCCCACACGCGCGCTAATGATGCTTATTCTGAATTAGCCCGACTGACGTCTAATGCAAACACGTGAACGAACAATGAGATCATTTAAAAATGTAAATTTTGTTATGAAGTTATGGACGATTTCGTGAATTTGCAACTCTGTAATTTATTATTAATGTGCGATTATAACGAAAGCCGACATGCGCAAACGCGAAATCGATATGACTTGCGTACGGGTTAAATCAAACGAATAATGCGAAATTTTCGTGGGTTACGAATTCTCTTTTTTTTTGCCAAATTCTGTTTAATAGCGGAAGTTAGCACTTATTAACCACATAATGTAGGAAACTAAACTACAGACGTAGAAAATATCGAGACATTTCTCGTTCGTTATTCTGAGCTTTAGACTCTCATAAACTACGAGTAACTGCTAGGCTCTGACTAGGGACAAGTTAAGTGAATTTTTTATGATCTGAAACGGCGCATAAGATTATGTTTCTGTGGGGTTTTTTTTTTAACGAGGAAACTGTGGGAAAATCTTGGAAAAGACCCGCTTTGGAGGGTTTCACCCACTAGAAACACACAGACCCTTATCCTTGACATGATCCACCCCAGATCACTTGTTCAATATTACTTCGGGATGGGGTCGATCACAGGGTGAAGTCACGCCTCCACCATTGTCTTTTTCCAGCCTCCGAGTGTTCATCACCTGAGGTCTGGGTCGTTCAGCTTTTTGACTTGAGGATTCGGACTATGTAGGACGCAATCCTATCCCAAGTTTCCTGGCTACAGATCATCTCCTCAATCACCTTGTTTGGTGTGATTTCACCGCCTCTTCTTCCAGCTCCTCCTTTTCTCTGATCCATCTGTGGCAGTGGAAAAACTTATGTTGAGCGTCGTCATTCGGTGAACTGCAGTACCAGCACTTGGCGGTGTCTGCAGTCTTCCTCTTGGGAAGGTAAGCCCGAAAATATCCGTGGCCTGACAGGAGCATTGTAAGTGAAAATGAAATCCACCTCTCCGTCCGTGCCTTCTGTCCAGCCATGGGTGCACCTCTGGGATGAGCACGTGGATCCCTTGCTATCAGAGTCCCACCCAAGCTGCCACAGCCTCAGTGCTACCTCTCTGTTCTTTCCTAATTTGGAGTGTCGGTTCCTCCGTGCAGCGTCCGAGGTAAATCCTCTTCCTCACCACCGCCAGTAGGTCAATTGGGATTATCGCGGCAATGACCCCCACAGCGGGAAGGGAGTCCCTACAGTAAGCAGTTGCTATCCGCAAGGCCTCCTCTGCGCGGATCGCAAGTGGTTTCGTATGGTATTTCTTGACTTGAAGGGCTTCAGCCCACATCTCTGCTCCGTATAACGTGACTACTTCTGCTGCTGCCATGATCATCCTCCTCTTCTTTGGAGAAGGAGCCACCAATCTTTGCAGTCAGTCTGCTCAGGTTTGAGGACACTTGCCACTGCCCTTTCTCCTGCTCTTTTCATATGTTCCCAAAAGGTCTACCTACAGTCTGGTTGACCCCCGCGTACTGCACCAAGTGGGAGGAATTGATGGTTTCATCCTCCACCCCGAACGGGATGACTCGGATGACTCAGTCGACATGCCTCTTGGCGAGTAGCAGTATCTCGGTTTTGTGCACTGCAAGCTGCTACCCGTGCTCTTCCATTCAAAGCAGACATCTCCACTCCAAAGCAGTGAGCTTCCACTGGAGTCCCTCAGTAGTGCGGTCTTTCATCACCGCTACATCGTCGGCATAGCCCACCAGGAACACATCCTCTGGCGTGTTCAAATGGAGGGCCATCATAGCTCGCATTCCACAGTTCAGGCCCCAGGATACACCCGAAATGCCCCGCTGGTGATCCTCCTCCTGCTCACTCCCCTCCCCTTCTTCTGATTAGTACACTAAGCTGCGGTTTTTCAGATAGTCGCATATGACAAGCAGGAGGTAAGTTGGTATCCTAAAAAGCCTCTGGAGAGTATTGATGTTGTCCTTCCATCTCACAGAATTGAAGGCATTATTCTCTTAAAATGCTTGAAAATCACAAAAAATTTGCTACGAGTATTTGAAACATACAAAAAATGGTATAGGTAAACAACTTTAACGTTTCACCGTTGTGTGGATGGTTAGTTCCAAAATTCGCTCATATGGTCATGATATACCAACAATGGGTTAAATTCAAGTTATTTAATGGTGGTGGGAGGGGGAGGGGGCTCTTTATGCTCAAAAAGCACCGAAAATTGCTAAAACGTTTCAGCGTTGTGTGGTTGGTTAGTTTCAAAATTCGCTCATATGGTCATGATATACCAACTATGGGTTAAATTCGAGTTATTTAATGGTTGTGGGAGAGGGGGGGGGGATGTGGCACTTTATGCTCAAAAATCACCGAAAATTGCTACTGAAACGTTTCACCATTCTGTGGTTGGGTAGTTCCAAAATTCGTTCATATGGTCCGGTATACCAACAGTGGGTTATATTTCAGTATTTTAATTGTTGAGGTGGGAGGGGGTCATGAAGCTCTTTATGCTCAAAAAGCACCGAAAATTGCTACTGAAACGTTTCACCGTTGCGTGGTTGGGTAGTTCCAAAATTCGCTCATATGGTTATGATATATCAACAATGGGTTAAATTCGAGTTATTTATTGGTGGGGGGGGGGGGGGGGGGATGGCTCTTTATGCTCAAAAAGCACCGAAAATTGCTACTGAAACGTTTCACCGTTGCGTGGGTGGTTAGTTCCAAAATTCGTTCATATGGTCCGGTATACCAACAATGGGTTAAATTCGAGTTATTGAGCGGTTGGGGGGGAGGGGTGGATGTGGCTCTTTGTGCTCAAAAAGCACCGAAAATTGCTACTGAAACGTTTCACCGTTGCGTGGGTGGTTAGTTCCAAAATTCGTTCATATGGTCCGGTATACCAACAGTGGGTTAAAATCGAGTTATTGAGCGGTTGGGGGGGATGTGGCTCTTTGTGCTCAAAAAGCACCGAAAATTGCTACTGAAACGTTTCACCGTTGCGTGGGTGGTTAGTTCCAAAATTCGTTCATATGGTCATGATATACCAACAATGGGTTAAATTCGAGTTATTTAATTGATTTGCTGGGAGGGTGTCATGAACCTCTTTATGCTCAAAAAGCACTGAAAATTGCTACTGAAACGTTTCACCGTTGTGTGGGTGGTTAGTTCCAAAATTCGCTCGCATGGTCATGATATACCAACAATACGTTGTTCAAAGCAGGGGATCCAAAATTGCTCACTAATTATAGACCTATATCGCTTCTCTCGAATATCTTCAAAATAATAGAAAAATTGCTGAAAATGTATTTGGTGAGGTATTTGGATGCTAAACAGATATTAAGCGAACATCAATATGGTTTTCAAACTGGCAAAAGTACCCAAGATGCTATTGTTCATTTGACTGGGGAGATCGTGAAGAGGCTAGATAATGGTCAGAAATCAATGGTTGTTTTCAAAGACCTATCAAAAGCCTTCGACACGATTTCTCATTCTAAATTTATAGGAGTTCTCCAACAATTAAATTTTCATCCAACCTTTATACATTGGGTTTGGGATTATCTCAGAAACAGAGTACAGCGGGTAAAAATACAAGGGCACATCAGTGATTCGCGCAAAATAGTCTGTGGGGTACCGCAGGGTACGGTGTTGGGACCTATTTTTTACCTAATTTATGTGAATGACATATTCAGTACAAAAATAGAGGGGGAAATAGTGGGATTTGCCGATGATACAGCTCTCTTGGTGTCGGGTAAAACTTGGGAGGAAGTTGTGGCCAAAACCGAGAGAAGTCTCACAATCCTGCAAAATTGGTTTAATAGTAAGAGTCTAAGACTTAATTTTCAAAAAACAAAATTCGTCACCTTTGCTGCAAGGTTGGCGTCCGTTCCTCGAATAGGAAAACTTACTTGTCATGTAGGGGCTGGCTGTGAAAATTGTGACTGTCCAGTTATCGAACAGGTCTCCCAGATAACGTATCTGGGACTTGTAATTGATCAGTGTTTGACATGGGAGCCACACATCAATGGTCTAATTAAAAAACTGCGATCGTTAATACCTCTCTGTGTTGAAGTGCGATGGTACATGTCGGCAAAACTTAAAATGCTCTTTTACACAGCCATGATACAGCCATTGCTTATCTACGGCATCGTTGCATGGGGTATGACCTTCGCTACAAAAACAAGACCATTGTTTATCATGCAAAAATTGCTGATGAAAATCTTATTAAAAAAGCCGAGAAGGTATCCGACTGATAGGGTGTTCATCGACCTTCCAGTCCTTAACCTCAATGAATTGGTCGAAAAGTGTACCTACTCTGGCTTATGTGTACCGGATGTTTCTAATGGGAAAAATACCTAAAGTTGAAAACTCCACGAGGTCAGGTGATAGAATCACTCTTCAAAAGCCCAAGGTGAACACTTCATTAGGTATGCGAGCATATTTTACCTGGGGGGTTGATATCTTCAACCAACTTCCAATGGACCTGGCAGACCAGAAAGTGTCTCTATGTAAATTTAAATTGAAAATCAAAAAGTATTTTAATGCAAGATGTAACAGCAGAAATAGTTTATAATGTAACTGTTGAATTAGAATTGAAATTATATAATAAGAATGATAAAATAGGAACATAATATAAACTAGGGGTTGCGTTTTTGGTGATAGCAACAATATTGTGTTAGGCTCCGACTCTTAGCACGAGTATACTTACTCACAAAGAGTCGTAGCTTTTTGTATTCTTTGTAACTTTTGTATTTTTGTAGCTTTTAACACAGAATGTGTTTTAAGCCATGGACTAACTAGCCAAAAAAGCTAACGAAATTTCGTAACGAAATCTGGGACGACAACATTTCTAATGATTTTCACGTACAACCGATTCGTTGCTACGGAACTTTAACTTCGCCAGTTATCATCGTACAAAAATCGTTCACCACTCGTTGGATAGCTCTCGATTTACCTAACCATATTACGTTAACCACTGCGGAGTGCGTGGCCGACAAGCTGCGGTATGAGCGTGATTGTTTAAATAATTGTTTACACACAGGTGATCATTCTCAATAATTTATATTGTGAACACGATTGCAAGCTTTATATAAGTAAAGACCAATTTTAAGACCAAACAACCGATAAACGAATTATCTCTTGGAGATGTAGGAGTCTTGGAGATGAAGCTCGGACTAGTTTATGTTTAACAAAATTTTTATGAAGTGCACTCGTGAGTGTGTATATAAGAAGCTGTGTATAAGGCACCACCAGTTACGACGAAACATTAGTGGGAGGAAGTTAACCAATCTTCAACCGAAGATTGAAGACGGGTTTATCTGAAACGCGTGAGCTAAAACACATTCTGTGTTTCTATAATTTCGTCCGAAGTATGTAAATAGAGGTAACCGGGGGTCCAGGGGGCTTGCCCCCTGGCGAGGCGCGGAGCGCCGAGTTTTGTATTCCTATAATGATAAAATGTAACATACGTATATTTTCGAATAAAAGCATTTAAAAAAAAAATGGGTTAAATTCGAGTTATTGATCGGTTGGGGGTGGGGGAATGTGGCTCTTTGTGCTCAAAATGCACTGAAAATTGCTACTGAAACGTTTCACCGTTGTGTGGGTGGTTAGTTCCAAAATTCGCTCATATGGTCATGATATACCAACAATGGGTTAAATTCGAGTTATTTAATGGTTGTGGGGTGGAGGGGGGAATGGGGCTCTTTATGCTCAAAAAGCACCGAAAATTGTTACTGAAACGTTCCACCGTTGCGTGGTTGGGTAGTTCCAAAATTCGTTTATATGGTCTTATACCGACAGTGGGTTATATTTCAGTATTTTAATTGTTGCGGTGGGAGGGGGTCATGAAGCTCTTTATGCTCAAAAAGCACCGAAAATTGCCACTGAAACGTTTAACCGTCGTTGTGTGGGTGGTTAGTTCCAAAATTCGCTCGCATGGTCATGCCGCACGGCTGGAACTTCGAGGCCCGTCCCCTTCGAGCCGCGTTCCTCCTCCCGAAAGCGCGCTCCCGTAGGAGGGAGGCAAGTTCAAGGCCGCAGGCCCGGGGATTCCCCCCTCCACGTGAGCCGTCTTCGCGGGGGCCAGCGCCTCCAGTGCCGCGAACCGCCGCAGCCCGCAAGCGTCGACCGTCCGTTTCCGCCGCCGCCGCCGCAGTTTGTTTCTTCTCTCACCCACCGGCTTTGTTTTTGTTGCCGCTCAGAGCCAACAAACTCTGCCGCAAAGCCGCCGCTGGCCACCGGGAGATGGTCTGATCGCTCGAGCCGCAGACGTTTTGGACGACCGCCTTCGACGATAAAACTTCAAATTTACAATGGTAAAAAAAAAGCTCACGTCGAATCGATACCTCAGACACGAACGAGCTCGTTCAACCCTCCCCTCCCCTCCTCGTCCTGTATTTATGTTGCTTTTCCAAATTGAATTCAACGTTACGCAAGGTGGTTAAAAAAATGATCCAAAGTAAGTTCGCACAGGTAGTTATAAAATTATTGTAATATTTATTCTGAAAACAACAGTTATTTATCCAAAATATGAAAGCTCACAAATGTCACAGTTTGAGTTATTGTAAGAACCAATCATGCAGCGTGGCTGTAAGAGCGAATTTTCAAATAAATATTCGTGCTTATGTGTAAAAAGTAATATTTATTCTGAAAATTGAAAACAACAGTTATTTTTCCAAAATATGAAAGCTCACAAATGTCACAGTTTGAGTTATTGTAAGAACCAATCATGCAGCGTGGCCGTAAGAGCGAATTTTCAAAGAAATATTCGTGCTATTTTGTAAAAAGTAATATTTATTCTGAAAACAACAATTATTTTTCCAAGGTGTAAAATTTATTCCAATCTGTGGACTAGTTATTTTTGTCCCAAATTGCGGAATAGTTGATTTTTATGGATTGTTTATCCCTAATTGTGGACTAGTTACGCCCCGCATTTGTCCCAAATTGTGAACTGCTATGCACCGATTTGTCCCAAATTGTGGAATAGTGTAATTTTTCCAAATTGTGAAATTTTGAACTTCCAAATCGTGAAATATTCGTGCTCTTCTGTAAAAAGATGACAGCGAGAAACCATACCACTTTTCGTAAAATTATATATATTTTTTGATTTTAGCCGTTTTAACCGACTTTCGACCCTTTTACAGTCAAATTTGACACACTTTTTTTGAGGAAAATATTTTTATCAAAGAACTAGTCCCTCTTGTCTGTCGTGAATCACCATCCTACACAACATCAGGTGAATTAATATTGATTTTGGTCGTTAATACAGATTTTTGACCCCCCAAAAATCCAAATTTGACCCCTATTCTGTATGAAAAACAGCTGAAACGGTATTCCACCCTTCCATACCACGTTCAGTGGTTTTATATCAACAGTTTGCGGATGTCAGCAGTTTTTACCGATTTCTGATTCCCCTAAAAGCTCGAATTAGACCTCCTTAGAATTTTTGAAAATTGCTGACCTTCGAATTCATTTCTTCTGTTGGCAATATGTTTGGCGAAATCTAGAATTTTTATCATATACCCAAGTATCGTCTGGAGTGACACATAAATATATACATACTTATACATTTTTGTTGAAATTCAGGGTGCTCTGAAACGGATTTCCCTATCAAAAATTGGTGTTTGAAAATTTTGGACTCATCGTAATAGCTTAGTTTTCTTTGAAAATTGGCTAAAATCAATGAAAATTGCTGTTAGAAGACTAAAACGATATGGGATTTTAGGTACTTCCAAAATTCTCTCATTTGGTTATGCTCACGACTGGCACTTCTTGTATGGTTAGTTGGTTGCGGCTGGGGGGGGGGGGGGATATCCTTGAGGTAGGTACTCGAACAATTTATATTAGATCACTAAAAAATGTCATAGTTCCATTCAGGCTGCATGGATTTAACTCCTTGAATACATACCATTACTAAAAAAAATGGGTGAAATAATTCGAGTTCTTGGGGTCAGGAATAATAACTTGTTAAATAGGTAAGTTATTATAAGAAAATCGTAACGCCATCAAAACACGCGAAAAAAAGCAAGAATTGTCCATTTTCAATTAGGGGCAGAGGTACAGTTGTCTTTTCTTCGCATGGAAGTTACGGGAACAACCATTCAGTAGAGATGATTAAACACAGTCCGTAAAACTTTTCAACAAAAACAAAACTGACTTCAAAAAAGCTGTTTAAAACTATAAAGCAAGGAATAATTTTTATGCTGAACAAACGAACACAGTTTATTCAAAGCCCGTACAACAACATTTTTGAAGTAGGCATCAAATTTTAGCTAAAATGTAACCACGGGATAAATTATGGCTGTGTTTGTGGGGTTTCTAGTTAAAATTTGGCTCCATATTCAAACATTTTGTTGTATTGGCTTCCAGTAAATTATGTTCGTTTTGTTGAGCATAAAAATTATTCTTTACTTTTGTTTATACAGCTTTTTTGAAGTAAGTTCTGTTTTTTTTTGTTTTTTTAGCGCGATGTTTTTATTAATATACCTCATGCTATCAGTTACTGATACCACGGATAGTAGACTACGGATACTGATACCACGGATACTGCAGTTTAGTATCCGTAACTGATACCGTCTTACTGGGGCATCCGCAGTATTTGGCAGACTATTTTCTGTCGTCGCGTGGTGCAATGTCTGTCAAGGCCCTAGAAACTGATGAGTATAACTGGCCTAGTACAGGCCCAGTACTACTTTCTTAAACTGAAAACAACTAGTACGGGACATCCCGGGGGAAGGATCCTCTTTCATTTGAAAAAATATTCATCTAAATCGGTCCATAGTTCCGGAATAATCTCTGGATAGACATTTAAAAAAAAGAACGTAGAAACCGGTCGAATTGAGAACCTTTTGGAAAATTTGGAATTTGGAAAATGTTGGATTCAATTTGGAAAATTTTGGATTCAGTTTGGAAAATCTATACTGGGTAAGACGAAGAATTTGACGAGGATCAAGACGGATTTTTACTTTGCTTCTTATAATCCTAAAAATACTCCCGCCCCCCACTTCATATTTAGATGCGCACAACGCTGAAGAAACCTGCTTACCTCAAAACTTCGATTGATTTGAATTTTTGAAGAAAGTAGGGCATTGCATTTGGTCCATAATTTTTGGTACACCAGTTTTTAAGAGCATTCCGAAAGGGGTTTCTTGCAGATCAGTGTTTCCGATCTGAGCAGCAGTGACCTCATTTAGCTTTTTGGAATCCTCAAGATGTCCTCAATTACTTGCTTCCGTGAGTGTTTACAAATTTAAGAAGTTGAGTAAGAATGGGGTATTTTTGTCGAAATTTGTTTAATTTGTCTGAACTCTTGGGAAAATGGTACAGCCCATTTTAAAACATGAGCGTTATTTTTTTTAAATGAGGGTGATTAAAAGTAAACATGCGGCAAAAAATGAAGTATTAGGTCCATTGACGTATTAGGCCTGTTGGCCCAAGGAGGCCCAAGGTTCTTAATGCTGCCAACAACCCATCATCAGAAATTGCACACCTTCTTGGCAACGTTATAGAACTTCTGCCGTGGTTTGATTTTGAGGTGTTTTTTAAAATTCAGGTTCCATCCATCCATTGCGGTTCTGTATATTGTTTGAAGTGATGCACTAGCGCTGTAAGCGGGATTTGAGTTTAACTAAGAGGCAATTTACCTTATGTCACTTCTAGCGGGAATTCAGTAACTCAAATTTCACATTCGTTTTCTGCCTAGACTTTCCGACATAAACACTTTTCATTATGTGGTCAACAGTGTTAAAATCGCCCGTTCAAGCGTTTGCAGTTTCCGGTGCGTTCGCATTTGCAATAACCATCAACAAAGCACAAGGATAACCGCTACAGTTGTGTGGATAAATTCGGAAATTCCATTCTTCACATATTGGCATATTGGAATATATTGTGCATCTAAAAGCACTTGAGTATATAGAATTAAAACTCTAACGCTTTCTTTGGGTGGCACTGCAACGCATGCCGGGTATTATAGCTATCCATAGAGCCGGGTTTCAGTATAATTCTTAATTATCCTGAATAGCGTAGCTACCTAATTTCATCTTAATCGGTCCATCAAAACCGGAGTTCTGCTTGTGACATATTTCTGCACATGTGTAGACGAAAGTTTGTTGCTGTTGATGGAATTTGAATGGGGATTAGGTAAGGACTTGCACAAATCGTCTCAGATTCCGCTCATGTTGTATATTTTTGTCGTATATTTATGGGCGTTGGAAGGATTTCACGTTTGCTCGTACACAAACGAGAGATTTTGATGAAAGTGGATCATCGCACAGTACTTTGATTGTACGGGAATCGTGTAAAAAAGCCGTATTGGAAGGTTATCATAATCTTTTTGCCTCGTACGGCTGAAATTTGGAGTCATTGACCAATTTTGGGTGAGAGAAACATTAAAAGTACATTTTCAGACGAAAAATAATTTATTGTTTTCATTATAACAGTAAAAGTACGTCTGTGGCGTTATGTGCCTCGAGGAATTTCTGTTTGTATGTGCTATGGCCAGCACTTCCATCAAACCCCCATTTACAAGTAAGTTTAAGTTTCCTGTTAACCGAAATATTGGCATATTCGACAGTACTTTCAGCAGTTTTATTGAGCAGTTCTTGCAGATAACTTCTGCTGATATTTCGGCTGGTAGGAACTAAAAAACTGCACTTGGTATACCTAAACTCGGAAAAAATCTTTTTGATGCTCATTGATGAACGATCGTAATCTTTGGTACTTCGTTTCCGTTAGGTCAAAATCTAAATACATCACCAAAACATCAATCGGTACACGAGGAGACATCGGAGGAAGTTCAGATGAACAACGCAAGCGAACTCCCTCGGCAGCAAATATCAGCTCTTCTTCATTTCTTTGCTCGATCAGATCTTGAACCCGCTTTTTTTTTCGAACCACACTCCGCGAACGGCTTCATTGGTCTTCCCATCCTACTACTTGACCCTTCATTCCTCGAGCCAGATGAAAAGAAGGTTGCAAAGCACTGTTGCAGTGCACTGGGGAGATCGAGCCACTTGCTGTGACGTTTTTCAAAAAACGTTCTTCTTTCTACCGAACTCCCTCCATTTTTTGTATAAATTAATATTTAAAAAAATGAACTTTTGACTAAACTTCATCTTCACTGAGGTTTAGCTCGTCCAATAAATAATCCAGGATGTTCCCCTTTTTTGTATCGGTATCTGTCCCCAAACTCCATTTCTCGAACAAGGTCCGGTTTGTCGGAATTCGGACTGAAAAGATTCAAAAAATTATAAAAAATTAAATCGCGGCTAGTCGCGGCAAAATGTTGCAGGATTGGGATGGGGAATAGTAGCAGCAAACAGATTTGAAATTATCTAAAAGACCATTTCGAACCTTTTTGAGAAATCCACTCTGAAAGTGGACAAGCGAAGAAGAATTTCGAGAATTTATCGTGCTTAAGTTCTATTACAGAATCGTGGAAAATTTACTTTAAGAAAATGATCGGACATTATGAATTTCTCACTTACCTACCAGTGCCAGAACACGCCATGAAAAATTGGCGGATAACGTAGCGGGAAGACAAGTAAACTCGAACTGAACAGGTAATCATCATTCGCGAAAGAGGTAAAAGGAGTTGTTGACATAAGAAGACGATCTTTGTCCTGCGTTGATATTGACCCGAAAACAGCATGTTGAGTCTGGAAACCTTTCAAACCGTACTCAAGGGGTATGTAGTGATAGGTTAATGCTCTCATTTCATGAATATCGAGTGATAGGATTTTCAACTTTTTTCACATACTCAAAGTACTGTGCATCGGGCCTAATCCGCACCACTTTCCGAATTTCAGCTCGTTACGACCGTTCTGTCGTATATGTATGTGCGTTGCATGGATGTTCACATATGCGCATTCACAGACAATAGTTAGGTACAGCTTGGTGAACTTTACATGGAACCGTCTGGCCGTGTTGCAGTGGATTGGCGCAAAGCGAATGCTACAGATAATCCGATGAGTGTAGCCCAGCTTCTCCCCGAATCCCAGAACCTGTTAGGAACGAGGACTGCCGGCGTCCCGAACCTCGACATCCTCGTTACATTGTGGTAGTTAGGTCCGCGGGTTGAAGACCTCGGAGCCTTTCGAATTGGCCGAAAAAGAAAAAGGAGAACCGGCGACCCCTTGGGACGGTGGATGCTCGAGGAGTATCCATCCGTGTAAACAAAAGTAGTGGGGTCTTTGCTTCCTCTGCCGGCTCCGCTCGAAGGAACGAACGACCTTTCATGGGATCAGAAGGTTGTGTTGGAATTCTAAAGCGAGTTCCAAGTCAAACTCGAGGTTTTCTTAATGAAAACAATAGGTAGTGTTTTCATTACCTACGTACTCAAAGACCGCAAAAAAGAGACTCTAAATAGTAACCGCAGACGCTCGTAAAATTCGAAATTTCCGACCCATTTCAGTCTGAGCTCGTAGTTTTTTCGACAGCAGTCCAAATCGTCGGAAATGATTTTCCTCATAATTGTTGAACCCAGAGCAATGTAGGAGGGTTGCCTCGGAAATATTTCATGTTTTCCAAAACGCGTCTGTCGATGTGTTCGTCAAGGAAACGTCTTCTGCTGTTTCGGATTCAGCCCTTTTACAGATGGCAGTGGCCAATCTAGGGAAATGTTTGAAAATTCCTAACCAAATTTCATTATGCGTTTTTTTAAAAATGAGTGACATTAAAAGTAAAATGCGGCTAAAAATGACGTATCAGGTCTATTGGCATCTGATTGGCTGTTGGCCCAAGGAGGCGGAGCGAAGCCTCGGAGACGAAGGTTCTCAATGCCTCCAACAACACAACATTAGAAATGGCAAAGCTTTCTGGCAACCTTCAAGAACCTTTCTCTCTGTTTGGTTTTCAGGAGGTGTTCTATCAATTTAAATTTTAAATTTGCGATTCCATCCATTCATCCTCGCGGTTTTTTACATCGTTTAAATTGATGCGCTAGCGCTGTAAGCGGGATTTGAATTACTCGGCAGTTTACCTGTTATGCCATTTCTAGCGGGAAATCAGAAATACAAATTGTACACTCCTTTTCTGCCTGGACTTCCCGACATAAACACCTCATTATGTGATCAAAAGTGTTAATTCCCATTATTGGACAGAATTTGGCAAAAAAAGGAGAATTTGTAACCCACGAAAATTGCCCGTTAGTTGAAGACCAAAATGAAAAAGTTCGTGCCACACCTACCGGTTTTGTGCCCTATGTGTATTGAGTTTTCCCCCTATCTCAATCAACGCACTTTTCTCATAATTTGCCCATTGACGAATTTCCTTTTCCATTTCGCCCTGTGTGCGGTTCGACGAGCTAGCGAGTTGAATTGAATGGAATAGAAAGGCGGCTTGCAATTTATTCATGTGACGAAGGGTTGCGTAACTTTTATCGATCTCCGAAGCCCCGTCCCGCTTCTATCAACCAGGATTTGACGTTTTACTTTCGATGTATCGTTTTTACGGGACGCTCAGCGCGACGACGGCGTAGACACGATTATGTATTCGGTTCGATAGTTCCAATCCCAGGTTGATCTAATCTTGTGAGTCATATCGTTCTGATTTATCGGTTCAAGTGACTGCGTTCGAATGATGTCAGTTTAGATATGATATGGTGTGCTTATCAGCATTGCAGGCTTATTACTGATACACCAATACTGCTCCGCTTAAATTCTACAACACTGAAGAGCTAAAATCCAACATAACCTGCTGTTAAATAGTTTAGAATATCACACCTATCCACTTTCAGTGTACCAGTTTCCCAAACAATTTCAAAACCTGGGAGAGTAGTTGACCTACGTAAAAACAGAGAGAGCGTCCGTCGATCAAAAACTTCAAAGTTACCTGTCGGAAACATCACGGAATGCCACAGATTTTCTTTGTTGAAGTGTTCACTGATTATAAATTTTGACTTGAAAAATAATTATAACCCATTTGCCTAAAATGTAGATTCATACATGACTCGATGATTCAAATCCCTGGATAATAAGTTAGCCCAGGCAAATTGTACTTCAATCTAAAATTTCAAGATTTTGTTTA
Organism: Leptopterna dolabrata; assembly: GCA_954871275.1. Taxonomy (NCBI): domain Eukaryota; kingdom Metazoa; phylum Arthropoda; class Insecta; order Hemiptera; family Miridae; genus Leptopterna; species Leptopterna dolabrata. The sequence continues at coordinate 26,894,460 of OX940988.1, forward strand.
CTTATAATTTAAAATTGAATATTTTGATAGAAATGGTTGTGCTCTGAACGCAGAATTTGATGCTCTACAACTTGAATAATTATGACATTTTCCATTTGGAATAACCTTTTTTTTGTTGCAAGCGTGAGAAACTCGCATAACACTTTTTTAGTCAAAAGGAAAATTGGCCTATATTTGACTACCGATTACGACCAAACCGCTGAACTAAATCTGTTGTTTAAGGAGGTCATTCGACGCAGAATGCTCTTTTAGCGAATTTTCAAAGAAAATGAAGCTATTGCAATGGCTTCGAAATTTAAATAATATAAATTTTTGGAAATTTTCTTCATAGAAATCCGTTTCAGACCATTCTAAAACGATTCCTGAAATTTAACACTTTTTTATATGTATATATATATATATTTATTTATATATGTGTCACTCCAGACGATAACTCTCGATAGAATTGAGATAAACAGCTCAAATTTGCACAAAAAATCTATCTTGGCAATCGAAAGGCTAAGTTCGAAGATGGGCGAAATTGGCCTACTCTAAGGAGGGTTTTGGCGCATTTAAAGTGCGCAAAAATTACCCAAAAATCCCCAAAATGTTATTTTCCAACAAGTGACCCCTCATTTTAAAGGTTTTTGCACGCTGAACACGATGGTGGAATCGGATTTTAGATATCTTGATCCGTTCTCAAATTAGAGCATTTAAAGTGCGCAAAAATTACCTAAAAATCCCCAAAATGTTATTTTCTAACAAGTGACCCCTCATTTTAAAGGTTTTTGCACGCTGAACACGATGGTGGAATCGGATTTTAGATATCTTGATCCGTTCTCAAATTAGAGCATTTAAAGTGCGCAAAAATTACCCAAAAATCCCCAAAATGTTATTTTCTAACAAGTGACCCCTCATTTTAAAGGTTTTTGCACGCTGAACACGATAGTGAAATCGGATTTTAGATATCTAAATCCGTTCTTAAATTAGAGCATTTAAAGTGCGCAAAAATTACCCAAAACTAGGATAATCTTTAAACTCTTACCCCCACCCCCTTAGAGTGGTCAGATTGAAAAATGTGAGAAGTATTAATTGAAGACGAGAGTTCGAAGCAAAAAAGGGGGAGGCAAACGATTAGTACAACTCCTTGAATTTACCCACAGCGATCAAATAAATAAGCACTTAGTACAATTACGTAATAAACAAACGGTAGAATCAGGATGGACAAAACGTACAAATTAAAATAAATACGAAGAGAATATACATAGAAAACCAAATTTTAGACCGAAGTTTTCCTTTATTCAAAACCATAGCCATTAATTCGAATATTTCTTTGAAAATTCGCTCATTAAGTCATGCTGCATGACTGATTTTTTTAATTTTAGTAGGAGTGAAATTTTCTGTAAAATGAACCATTTTTTTAGCGTTTTTTTTTTTGGCTCCTGAAAGTTTAGCTGTTGCAAACTCATGTGACTATTAATTGGGAGGCCTGGAGTGGTTTAAACTCATTATTTCCAGCTTCACAAGATTTGTGTTGCATGCACGGCCTTCTTTTGGTATAATTTACCTGGGCTAAATTTGAATTCATCGCTTGGTCCCTTGGATTAAACCGATCGAATACATCCCATGTACAGTTGGAAACTTGAACTTTTATCGCCGACGGAATACTCGTAGTAGTTCGAACTGAATAGAGTTTGGAACAACAATTGAAACTTGAAATGCCGTATTAAATACATCATTTATATATTTACATACGGCAATGAATGGCGTAAAGCGTCAGCAGATGCTAATGTAATAAGTTAATGTTCATTTTAGCGAATTTTCAAAGAAAATGAAGGTATTTTAACGGGTCCAAAATTTTCAGAACATGAATTGTTATAGGCAGATCCGTTTCAGAGCATCCTGTATTCATCTCTAAATTTTTACGAAAATATATTATATGTGTGTATATATATGTATATACATATGTATAGCATGTATATACATAAGCATATATTTGTTCATGTGTCTGTCACCGCAGACGATATCTGCCCTTGAGTACCTACATGATGAAAATTCCCGATTTCGCCAAAACGTTCGTATTACTAAACAGAAGGATGAGTTCGAAGATAAAATATTTTCAAAAATCCTAAGGGGATCAAATTTGAGTTTTTAGGGGGTTAAAAATGGATTAAAACGGCAAAAATCGCACAGGGGGTGGTCAAAAATCGGTATTAAGGGCTAAAATCAATATAAATTCACCTGCCGTGGTGAATCACGCCGGAGGGACTAGTTAGATTTTTCTCAATTTCGATTTCAGTAATTTTTCTCAAAAAATACTGGGTCAAATTAGATCTTATAATGGTCAAAAATCTGTTAGAATGACCAAAATTGCGAAAAATGATGTTTTACGGAAATTTTCTCGCTATATCACCTTTTTACACTATAAGCGCGAATATTTCTTTGAAAATTCGCGCTTATAGCCATGTTTTAAGTTATTCCATTCCCTTTTTGTTGCCACACCAAGTTGTTCTGAACAGATTCCACGACTTCGTCTCTATACGCATAGAATGAATAAAGATTTATGGTAAGTGTTAATATAGCAAGGAATCTAAAAATGACCTCGGATAGGTGTATCGTGGATGGGCGCCAACTTGGCCAGTCGCGCTGAGGTCCCCAGCGGCGACGGCGGCGCCTGCCCATCTCACGTGATGTTCCATGTTCACTTCAGAGGATCGAGCAAATTTCAAAGCGAAGCCCAAATACCTACCGCGTCGTATTCTTGATGATAATTTAGATGAAAATTATCGGCTGTGGCAACGCATTCTTACTCAATATTGTTGCTCAGGCTGAGAAATCCCCAGAGCTCCCTTCCTCACAAAACCCACTCATTTCGAACTGCAAGATGCTGAAGTAGGCCACATCTTGACAAAATACTAACATTCCCTAACAATCCCTACCCACCTTGCATTGCAGGTGATCATTCAATGAATCTATTGTAAACTACAGGGCCGCTAGACGTAATTACATTTTACATTCAGTGGTTCAATTATTGCCTCCTCTCCAGTCAGTTATACATGAACCGTAATAATGCACATAGTTTATTATTGTAATAATGTAAAAGGATATAAATTGGGCCCGCCCGTTACCAAATAAATTAAGGATTTAGTAGGTTGAACCGAAATTCCGGCGCCACTGTGAATTGCGATCATTATTGAGGGTGATTGTTATTGTTGTGAACTATAAATAATCAGGTTATAACAGGGTGTTCGGCTATGGGGGGGTCGCTGCTGGATTTGAACCCGGGACCTGCACTGCGCTCGAACAGGCTTGTCCCAGCTGAAGTTGTCAAACCACATAATATACGTCTTTCGATTATTGATCTCAGAAATTCCGATGCCGGTCTGAATTACGATTATAACATTACAGATTTGGATTGTTATTGTTCTGAAGTAGGTATACACTAATCTATTAGTCAGAACACTATGTTTTACAGTAGTATAAAACATCGAGCATCTTCATTTCAATTTTCGTTACGGGGAAACTAAACTCGACAAGTAAAGCTCGGGAAAAAGGTAATTTTGGATATTTCTTCTCGATAGAAATCGATACAATGTTGGTAGCACAAAAACGCTGCAAAGTCCTTGTCACATGGGTTTATTATTCTCGACTAATTACGGCACGATTGGGACCTCTGTGAAGAGACCCGCAAAGCTTATATATGAAGGTTTTAAAGTCGAATATTAGGCAAATTATTTTCGGCCAGTGAAATTGTCACTGAGTGGGCAGTTTCACCTGTTTTCTTTTCTCAACTAGAAGATCTCAGCGAGTGCTTTCCGAAAAGGTGCTATATAAGGGGTATCCGATGACCTAAAGTGGGCGAAAAACCAGTGGAAAGAAAAGAAAGCCATCCACTTATGTCGTCATTTCATTTTCTTTCTATCCGATTGTTTCCAAAGCTACACGGAGTTTTGAAATTAAAATTGGCAATGGGGGGGGGGGGGGGGGGGTTTCAAGGGCGCTAAATCCGATTCTGAGATCAAAAATAAAACATTCCTACACACGGAAATTGCCCGTTGCCTTGATTCACCTGTTAAAAATACTTCGTCCTGCGTTATTATACAAATTTCTGGTGATTACAGCTATTTTCACAGGTTTTTGACACGTAAATATTGAATTTTGAGAGTTGAAACTTCGTTAGAACCTCAATTTGTTGGGGGTCAAAAATCTGTATTAAGGGCTAAAATCAATGTTAATTCACCTGATGCTGTGTGGGATGGGGACTATTTCGATGGTGAAAATTATTTTTCCAATAAGATAGTCAAATTCGACTTTATGGGGGTCAAAAATCTGTTAAAATGGCTAAAATCCTGAAAAATTTACGAAAAGTCGTATGGTTTCTCGGTATATCGGCTTTTTACACAACAGCAAAAATATTTTTTTAAATTCGCTCTTGTAGCCATGCTGCATGACTGGAACTTTTATAGTTCAAAAAATCCAAAAATGTGCGTAACCGAGTGTCCTAGTTTTCATTTCCTGTTAAACACACATTTACTTACCTCCTCCAGTTTGGGAAGATCAATAATGCCCTCCAACGTTTGTGTGGAGCTAAAAATGGCTATTTGTGTCAACATACAAAAATAAAGGCCGTAGGGTGGTCAGCGTTCAGTTTTCCTAATCAGGGGAACAGCGGTCGGTGCACAGTTCTAATCTCGTGTGAAGATTACGAGTTATTGTAACTGTGGTATTTGGAAACTATCGTATTGTAAAATTCACTTCAACACTCGGTAGCATCTATCGTTGTGTTTGTCGTACGTATCTCCTCATCTACTAATCCCCCTTCCAGGAACCCTGTGAATCACCCGCGAATCTGCGCGTTGCCAAAGGCGTGACTAGTGCACGTTTCAAATCATCCGTTCTAGCCACTGGCGACTAATTAGATCGATTCCTTCCGGGATCGAACGACCTGACGATGCTCAGTCTCAGCGTCTCTTCAGCGTGGCCAGACGTAGGGATTTTCGAATCATGATCTGACGCATTTTTTGTAAAGGGTTTTTTCTGGGGATTTTTATAATAACCGTCAGTATAGTAAAGCTATGTACTGTACACAGATAAACTACTATAACGGACAATACCGGAATGGGGAATTTTCGTCAAAAATTTCTTTTTCACAAAAAAATATTCAGAACTCGTGGAAAAATTGTACATTGAAGCCCGTTTTCAAAAATGAGCGTTATTTTTAAGTGAGGGTGGTTAAATGTAAAAATGCGGCAAAAAATGACGTATTTGGTCTGTTGGCATCTGATTGGCTGTTGGCCTAAGGAGGCGGAGCGAAGCCTGGGAGGCGAAGGTTCTCAATGCTGCCAACAACACAACATTTGAAATGGCAATCCTTCCAGGCTGCCTTCAAGAACCTTTGCCATGACCTTTCCCTCGGCTTGATTTTGAGGAAGTTTTTTAAATCTATTTATAAATTTGCGGTTCCATCCATCCATCCATCCTTTGCGGAATTATACTTTTTGATAGGAATCTACTTTTTAATGGAATTTCAAGAACCATCGAATGGTACATGGAATATCAAGAAGCATCGAATGGTACAGGCTTGTATAATACCGGCCGATTCATCAATAAAAAAAGGGAGAAAACACAACATCAAAACAAAACTGTTTTTCTAGATTTCTATAATAAATTATACGGTACCTATTGAGAAACTGCATTACAAATTGCTCCTCGCTATTTTCAGCGGTGTTGTCAATTGTTGACGGTACACTACAGAAGTTGGCTATTTATATGTAAAAATAAAAGATAGGTTGTATATTGTATAAGTAACAATACGACAACATTAACAGTCAGAATTGTTTTTATCGATTTCTAGAATAGTACGGTTTTGAAAAACAGCGTCGCTAGTTTCACCGGTATTTTTAATAATAACAATTAGGTACACCCTAGAGGTTGGCTGGGACTAGCACCGCAAAAATTGTGTATCCATTGCAGTAGTTTCTTCGTGCTAAAAATAAAACCATTACCTGCAACTCATGCAGTGGAATTTCGACAGAAATTATTTGATAGAGCTTGTATTGTGGCTTCCCTACGAGACAAAAATTACCTCGGTCGTTATACGTTTACGTGTACTTTTCCTATGCTTAGTTAGGTGATAAATATAATAACCTCAACTAATACTTCCACCTTGTACTTGATTTATATCTAAGTTGTTGTTCAGTCTACGAAAAAAGGTATACCTATCCACGTTTTCCCCTCATTTACCTACGTTTTTCCCGTATTTTTGGCTGTGTATAAGTGATTATCATTAATTTGATCGATTTCGCTCTTTCGATTTCCAATTTTTTTTACCCTCATTCTGAAACATTCGGTTAGGAAATTACAGTTCTGAATGGTAAGGTAGATTACCTTTTTAGGGTCTGTACTCAGTGAATTATGAATTTAACCGAGCCAGTGTTTACCGCAATGATACTTGTTATGTATGGATGTTCCCTTTCGTAACTGTGGGACCCCTCGAGCGAGCGCCCTTATGCCCTTGAAGTCGGAAATGGTGGGAGACGGTGAAAGTTTCCACGGGTTGGAAGGTCCCCAGAACCCTACGAGGTTGGGCGGGAGGGTGGATGCTAAAACTGTAGTATCTTATAATATCCACGAAGGCGGTGAACGCACTGCACCTTTTGGATCGATTGCGTCGGAACCGTCGCCGGTCTTTTCAGTACACAAGGAAGCTGTTTACTTCTTCCACTCACTCATATTCCACGCGGTACGACCACTACTTGCGAATCTCTTCTCTGTGTTGAGTACCTACAAGTTGAAATTCTCAGGAATGTACCAATGTGTTATTCATGCCATTCAGCGGGCGGAATGCATATTCATGCAAACCATAATAAAAATAGTAGGATGCCTACTCTATGTAAATTGTTCAACATTTAGTAAAAACTTCTGACAGCGTGAAATAAAATTGCGCAACCGGCGTAATCGCTTTTGATACATTTCCGTCTAAATAATTATGTGTAGGCACACTTACTTTACAAAATGGTCTGATTATGCATGTGCACCGTTATAATAACTATATATTTTAAATAAATAAATTTTAACCTATTTTCCAAATCACATTTCCCGAACAACCCGGATTAACGTTTCTTCATATATGTAACTACTCAGCCAAATGACAGGAAGGCACTTTGGTAATTAAAAATGAGGTTTTTTTTCTGACATTGTTCCTGACCATAATAAATAATAATATTGTTATGATTGTAATAAAGTGTACTTCAACTTTGAAACGTCAGTGACGTAAAAATAAAAAACCAAAAGGGTAGTCAATCGAGTTTATTTCAAAAACCTCGGATTATGTTTGTGACTGCTGTTAACTACAGACAGGAGTAATTCGCTGATTTTTACTGCAGTTTTCCCGTCACATTTCTCTATAAATGTGTTCGGATACTTGTTTCGGTGATCACAGTAGATGATTTTTGAAGGAGGAATTCAATTTTTGACCTTGAATAGAATCTACTCTGCCCACCGACTAAATTCGTTAACTGCATGAATGATTGAAACTTGATTCTATTTCTTCATTTTACATTATTCAGTTACCACATGCGCGAGCTGGAAATAGATTAGGGTTTGTTTTGTTCATCCTTGCTGTGTTATATATCTGTTTTATTTTCATTATTTAGGTGTTTAGCATTTGTTACCACTGCATGTAATTTAAAGTCTGTTATTTAAGATATAAGTACTATTGAATGTTAGAATGTATGAGCATGAATGGGTAATTTTGTCATTTAATTTTTATTGAAATTTGGCATTTGCCCGTGTAATTTACAATAAACAAATAAACATGTATTTTACATGGTTTTCGGGGCATTTCGTCACGCTGAATCGCGTGGTGCAGTCTATTTTTCAATAAAGGTGAGACATTCAAGTGGAACCTAGGACAAACCTACCTGGGTTTTTAGGGTTTAGCACACAATTGGCGCCTGTTCTGGCCAACTCAAAAATTCGAGTGACGGGTAATATTGTTTCATGAAATTTCACGTAGGATTCCAATCTGAAATAAAAGGGTGGGGGGGGGGGGGTGGGGGCATTTGAAAAAACAAAGCGCACGTTTAGCGCATGCGCCCGAGCACGATAATGTCATTTAGATAGATTTCATCGCACAACAATAAGGGAGATTCATGTTTAACTCTTCCTTCCATCTCCAACAATGGAGGATGTAATGGGGGTGGGCGTGTTGAGTGGGTCACCCTGTATAGCGAAAAAGTGCATTTATAGCATTGTAGAGCTGCTGCTTTCAGGACTTAATTCAGAAACTTGGCAGAACATAATTTGATACAAATGATCAACATTTGACGGATTTTCACACCACGAAAATTTTATGAAAAAAGTACACTTTCTATGAGAATGATCCTTATACTTATTTGATTGAATAAATGGTTTTCTTTCCTTTATTTATTCTTCACAGGTAGCCTCATAATAGTTCGTTACCGAAATAATTATAATAGCTTAGGATCGAATCAATTGTGACTTGAAAGTACCAAGAAGATAGCAATGTGAGTTCACGACCTCCGCAGCAGGAAACAGGATGAGATGCCGCGGATTGCGTTGTTCGTCGCCCATTTCCTGATGAGCCCCCTCGGTGAACTGAATCGTGCAAAACGGGTTGAAATTTTCATCTTCTCCTTTCCTGGCGATTCTGCACCAATTTTAAATTTCGATCGGCGGACTGGTAGTTGTTCTCGTTTCTTAATTATCTTCCTTGGGAAGCGCGTATTATTATCTAGTTGGAAACTTCGAAGTGGATTAAAATTGAAAAGGCACGTTAATATTTTAGCGATGTTCGATAAAAGACAGTTCGATTAGGTAGGTACAGTTTTGGTTCCTCCTAGTGTTGGCCTTTCCCCACTTTCGATCCCTTTTTTTTCAACTGCAAGTGCGCTAAGTGTATGCAGTTTTAATTTTTTAGGGAAATGAAAATAGTACTACTATAATTAGGCGTAATAAATTCAATGTAAAAAAACCTCGTAAAACTCGAAAAATCTCCTGTAACAACACCGCATTCACATAAAACTGTTTTCAATAACAAAAAATTGCTCGGGGCAACGTTTCCACCGATTTTTACCGGTACTTGATACTCCCCAGTTATGTATCATCCAGCCTGAATCTATGCGAACCGTATGAGTATAATTTTTTTTTCTAAGTAGCTATTATTTACTTCCATATAAACATTTACAGTTAAATGAAAGATAAAAAAAACTTGAGATTTATAAACAATAGATATTACTTGTTTAACTTGGAACCAACTTCGGAAATTACTCCCCGGTAGTATAAGGGCTTAGCCCGTCGTAGAGGAAGAGTTCAAGTTCTACTTGGTAGTTAAAACGGCGCACGGCGGACGGGCAGACATTTTTTTATTGCATTTTCGGATTCTACATACCTTGAAACGGAAACCATCAAATTTTGAGGGGGTTAAACAAATTGTTTTTCGTGCTCAGTTCCAAAGGTTCATTATTGAAAATTATAAACCAAAAGTACGAACAGATTGCTGATGAACTGTACCTCCTATCAACATAATTTAAAAAAAAGTATACGTAGGACATCTGTATATAGAGCGACGAACAGCTTGAACAAGTGAAAGCACATTTCAAGCTCAAAAAGTAGTCATTCAATGTCTGAGCTTTGACAGCTGATTCGTTGGGATTCGTTTCCTTCAGGATCTTTTCGAAAACCTCTTGTTAGACCATTTAAATCATTAACTATTGCTTTGTATGTAGTAATTGCGCCCTGTTGTGCTGATATAACGAGGAAGACTGGGGAATCCTTCATATGAGAACCTCGTGCTGTGTTGTGGGTGCTTTGTGGTTTCCTGTTTTAACCAATGATTTAATCAACGAAGCTCTGATCAATTTATTCAAAGGGAGGAATTTCAGTCAAGTGAACAAGGGTCTTGTAATTGCTATGTGCAGAGATGTGAGAATTCCTCTGGATCACTTCTACTAATGAGAATGGCGTAATTCGACCAAGTATGTATATATGGCGTAATTCGACCAAGTATTTATATTTGTTGAATTTTTCCCCCTAAAGCTAAGTTAGTGAGAAAACCTGGGTGAACGAGAAAAATATTTTGTCCGCCAAGGATCCTCAGCTTGCAAACCATATCAGTTTACTGCTTGCCATTCTACCTCAGATGACATTCTGTTGTTCCCCTTCTGACTTTCCGAAATCGGCGTAGGGATCTCTGAACACGTGGTGGGATTTGTTTGTTACCGAGAACGCTTAGTCAAGTCGCCGGCTCGCTGCGCAATTTTTTCTTATTGCAAGGCCAAAGCTGTTGCAGGAAGCGGTGCAACGGAGTGGGGAGGAGGTAGCGTCTAATATTCAATTACCATTTCACTTGGGTATTCTTGTTCTATTGGAAACTACTGGACTACTGCAAAACTAGTGGATCGCCTGACCAAGTGCCTCTTGAAATTTGGATAATTAGCTCAAATTCAGCTCATGCACCACGCTCTGTAATAATTTTTCGTATCGTGTTACGGCTAAATATTTGTCTATCGCTACAAGGATGATTGATAGAGCTTTAAAAGTTAATTCATTCGATTCAGCGTGCTGGAAAACATGAAACTATACATACCAGACGCACATTTTTCTGACAGATGGCTCCACGGCTGCCAGGGTGGCACCATTCCCTGGCACCATGGTGGCACCATTCCCTGGCACCATGGTGGCACAAAAACTATACAGCAAATCCCGAAGGTCCAACGAGTCTTCCCTCAAAATTTCAGAATAAAGTCAAATTTGACCCATTCTTTTTTGAGAAAGACGTTTTTATCATAGAAATATGTAATACCTCTTTCTATCGTGAATCACCATCCCACAAGACGTCAGGTGAACTAATATTGATTTTAGCACTTAATATCAATTTTTACCCCAAAAAAATCAAAATTTGACCCCTATTCTGTAATGAAAAACAGCTGAACTGGTTGTTTTTTCGTCTTTACTCGTATTTCCATACCACTTTCAGTGAATTTAAACTGTTTGAGTTTTTAGCCGTTTTTAGCGATTTTTGACCCCTAAAAACTATGATTTGTGACCCCCTTAGAATTTTCGAAAATTATTGATCATCTTCGAACTCATCCTTATGTTTGGCAGTACGAAAATTTTGGCGAAATCCGGGATTTTTCTCAGTACTCAAGGTCAAATATCGTGTGGAGTGACACACAAAAAACGCTGCAAATCCCTGCACAACGGTTTATTATTTTGTATAGAATACCCTTCTGTTACAGATCACAGCTCTATGTATAGATAACCCGTCTATATACCTAATATGATATGTACTATTCTATTATATGCATATTATGTAGATCGCAGACCCTCCGTAGGTTAGTACCTAACCCCGTACTCGTTACTAGGTACCTACCTAAATCACGAGTTAAATGTTGCTAAAATAATTCTGCCGATGACAAACAGTACCTAACAAAAAGAAACACACATAATGAAGTTCTGAAAAGAAATTGTTGATGAGGAGTGAAAACAGTTGCAAAAGTACCTACCAACAAACTCCAGCCCCTTCTACGTAGATGGTATAATGAACCGTTGTGTAATAATTTACCGTTGAGTAATGATTTACCGTAGTAATAATTTACCCATCAATAATACTTCAACGTTTGTTCAAGTTTCACTACCTACCAACAAACTCCAATAGAGCCATCATTTTTCAAATTAAATAATATCACAGAACAACCAACTCGACTTCATACTCCGCCAATATAATCAGGTGATCCCTACCAATGATTGGCCGTATTCACAAATTCCTATTGTGGGCGCGTCTCTGGTTACGAGATTTGGTTTGGATTGTATACAATTTCATTCACACTGGAGTCGAAAATGCCTGTCGGTGCAAACTTCGGGGCCTTACTGTGAACGAACGGCTGGACGTACGATGCTCCGGATGGTCTTAAAAAACTCGCAAGTTCAAGAACTATTTAAAACCGTAAAAATATTTACGTAAAAAAATGGTATAGGCGTTTTGAAAATTTCAACCCCTATTTTGAACCCCTTAGAGATGACTCACAGTAACGTCGAGCTTCGAGGACCAACTAGACGCCGAACGGAACCTATAACCCGAATTTCATCAATTTTTTTTCATGGTAACTAAGAAAAGTGGCCCGTACGGCGTACGGCGGACAGACAGAAATATTTTTATTGCAGTTTTGGATTCTACATACCTTGAAACGTAAACAATCAAATTTTGAGGGGGGGGGGTAAGAATTTTTTTTTTTCATGCTCGATTCCAATGGTTCATTATTGAAAATAATAAACCAAAAAAGATATTATGTAAAGGTACACATAATATAAATAAATATACATATATATATATTTATGTACATATAAATTTTTGTAAAATCGGGATGAATTGATGGATGCTCTCAAACGGATTTGCCTATACAAAATTTCAAAAACTCATGTTCTGAAAATGTTGGACCCAATAGGATACTATTGCTATAAATTGCAATATATGTGGTAACCCTAATTCATAGCTCCTTCATAGGTACGTTGTTCTGAGTGACGGGCCAAAATCATAGGCAGAAACGTAATCTGCTACCCTCATTTCACCCATCTGCGCACTACCAGTCATCTCGAATACTTCATTATTTCATTTTGTCATCGATGTGTGCATGTGTAATTTACGTGTTGTTGGTTTGTTCCCAGGAGGTGGTTGGGACAGAGTGATGCTAGGGAGCCCCACCAGGGCCCCGAGGATCTGGCTGGATCCACCTCCAGCGCACTCAAACGGTAAGCTATCAATTTCCATTACCTGATACTCGCCAATTTCCGATACCTCGTTTTATATCTCTCTGTTAATATTAACTGCGTGATTTAGTTCGCTTTCACGAACTAGTGGAATTAAACCGGTTTATGTTCATGTATAGGTACATCCAAACTGCCATGGTACGTAGAGTAGGGATTGTAACGAGTATATTACATTATAGGGTAAATAATTTTACTACCCCGTTTTTATTAACTCGCTTTCTTGTCCGGTACAGATCTTGTAAACGATACAAACCAAATTTCATTAATTTTGGTTCATGGTAACTAAGGAAAGTACGACGGACGGACAGAATTTTTGGTTTATTATTTACAATAATGAACCTTTGGAATCGAGCTTGGAAAAATAATTTTAACCCCTCCTCAAAATTTGGTGGTTTCCGTTTCAAGGTGCTTGGAATTCGAAATGGAATTTTAAAAAATTTCTGTCCGTCCGCCGTACTTCGCACTTTCCTTAGTGACCATGAACCGAAATTAATGAAACTTGGTTTGTAGGTCCCATTTGGGGTCTAGTTGGTCCGCGAATCTCGGCGTTACTGTCAGTCATTTCGGAGGGGTGAAAAATAGGGGTTAAATTTTCAGAACGCCGCCGTAGCTCGAAAACTTTCAGTTGAAGGGTATGGTTTTTTTTACGTTTTGGTTTATTATTCTGTGAATAATACACCTATGTAATCGCTCAGCAAAAAAATTTTATAACACCCCCTCAAACTTTTTTCTTTTCCGTTTCAAGGTGTGTAGATTCAAAAAATGCAATGTCCGTCCGCCGTCCGCCGTATCACGTGTACAGGCTTCATTTTCGATCTAAAAAAGTCGTTCTTTCGCACACATGCTCCATTTGGGCCCTAGTTGTGTCCCGAAACTTTTCAGCCCGATCGGAATATACCCAGGGGTGTTATGAGTGAAAATGTGTGTGAAAATAGGTACTTTTTGCGTTTTAGCAACATTTTGGTAACATGAGCTTTTGAGGTAAAGTTTTCCATGTTTTTGGGGACGAGAAGATCGAATATGAAGTCGATTTTGGCCAAGGAGTGGAAAATTGAGGTTGTACCAGATGTTCAGCTCCCAAAATTGATTTTTTATGAGTCAAATACCTGCGAAATCACCATCAATTTGTAGAATAACACTAGAAAAAGTGTCAACACGTGGATCAAGACGATTAAATGATGGCACTACCAATGATCAAAGATAATTTGAAAAAAAAAAAAAAAAAGATCGTACCTACCTAATTTGTGTTTTGGGGGCCAAAATTGGTGGAAACCATCAGAAATAGCTATTTCAATTATTTCACATGAAACAAACAATAAATGTACAGCCAACATTTCTGTAGAATAATAAACCCCATGTGACAAGGACTTTGCAGCGTTTTTAAATTGATCTTGAACTAAATAATTTTTTGTGGCCATTCCATTGTACGCCCAGCTGTTCATTTGCACCGGAAAGCTCGTCAACATGATAGTGAATGAAATGGTGTGAATCCGTCCCAGATATCATTGCTAGGAAACACCTGATTATAGTCACGGATGGCTGTATGAAGTCGAGTTGGTTGTTCTGTGATATTTTTTCATTTGAAGAATGATGGCTTTGTTGGATTTTTTGATAGTTACATTGTAACTTCAACAAACGTTATGCTTCATGATTAACAGCAAATAATTTATTAATGATAGAATTCTTGAATCCAACATATTATATTCATGAAACAGTAATATTGCCCTGCTGGCTCCCGTACTCGATTTACGACTTTCCTGGGAGGAGCAAGAGAGTAGGTATTGCCCACAGAAAACTGCGATCCACGCAGAAAAGGCATATTTATGTAGGTAAATAATAAACCGTTGTGTAATAATTTGCAGCGGTTTTTTTCTTCAGTTTCTGGCCACAGAACCCCTAAAAAAGTGCATCATATGGAAAATTTCACTCCTTATAAGCATAAGTGCATCGAATCACCTCCATTTGGTTCAGCGGTTTTGCAGAAACGGCAGTCAAGAAAGGCAAATTTTTCCAGTTCGACTTGAATATGGTAAAATTTAAAATGTTCAATTAAGGGACGGTTTGAACTAAGTATTTTAATAAAAATACGTGTCCTCTGAACGCAGAATTTGATGCCCTCCATCTTCAGTTACCATGACATTTTTCATTTGGAATAACAGTTTTTTAGTTACAGGAGTGTGAAACTGAGGAATAACACACTTTTCAATCTAAGTGGAAAAATTTGCCTCTTTTTGACTGCCGATTCTGACAAAATCGCTGTACTAAATTTAATATTTAAGGAGGTTATTCGATGATCGACGTAGAATTTAGTGCACTTTAATTTTGGTATGAGCGAAATTTTCTGTACGATGCACTTTCCAGGTGTTTTTTGACCAAAAACTGAAGAAGTGCCAAAATGTCGTGACTTTTTTTGCGCCCAAAAGTTTGGTTCGGTTCAACTCGCGAACTGTCGCGAAGATGAATTACTCTTATTTAGGGGTGTGGCAGAGGAAATTAAAATAATTTCCAGCTTTATCTCAATTTGCTGACATCAAAAGACCAAGTCTAGTTGTGATTCTAATTGGGCTAGTTGTGATTGTAAAAAAATCGCATAACAAGGAATGGCCAGGCCCAAAGGACATTCTGGACGTCTCGAACTTAGATCATACCGCCGAGATGCCGAGAGGATGTTGGTATTGATCCTCATCTCCATTGTTCGAGGAAGTTCCCAAGAATGAACAGTTATCAGTGAATGTTATTAAATGTCACGGTAATGATCGTGTCTTACAAATTACTTGAAAATGCGCGTATAAAAATATTGTGGAGAGGAGAGACGAAGCTTGTTGATTGGTACAATCTGCCTTCTCAACCCCATTTCCTCATTAAAATCGAATTGGGTTGTTTGTATGATAAAGTGAAGCTATTTCAAATCTCAGTACCGAAACGTAGACGGTACAGCTACGTTATTAAAAGTGGATTACTAATAATTGTCTTCACAATGTTATGGAGCCCCCCTAACTGGGTTTTAGAGTTTATAAATAACTTTAGGTCGAACGCTTATGATCCGCGCGTGACGCAGGTGATGTGCCCTTCCACGACCTGGCCCGGCCCACCTGTATCAACCCTGCCTTATGTCGTAGCTAATGATACGGATTATTACAAAAAACGTCTGTTCGCCACCCGTTGCACTTTTATTCGAATGGTGCATCGCAATTTATAGAATAATTTCGATATTGACAAGGGATTGTTGGGAAAACTTCGAATCCTGTTTCTGTATTGCTAATAAATCATCTTATGGAAAAGTAACAATATATAGACAATTACTATATTGGTATTATATTGACAGTTTTATGTCATTAATGGTCGTGTAGGGTTTTGCACATCATTACTCAGTATCGAGTGAGTTGAGGATTCACACCTTGTGTTCTCGTTCTAACCTGCTCTGAGTATTTGTTTTTATTTTGTTTTCAATGTTTAACAATTTATTTCCTTAAAATTTTCATTTATTTCTTTAAATGAGCGAAGAACTAATGAATGAAGCGGTAGTTGAATGTGAGCGTGAGGTCGACAGCACGAAACAGTTGATGTTGGAGTTGCTTTTCACAGTCCTCCCTCCGTCTTGTAGCATTATGTAGCACAATATGTAAGGTTTGATCGCAGCGACCATCTAACGGTAATCTGACCGTCAGAAAGGCGTTGGGCCATTCGCAGTGATTCGCGGACTCTTCGGACTGTATAATATCCATGCCGAGATGCACTGTTTTCCTGACTGTCCAACGCCAGTATTCTGATCTTCATTTCAGTACACAGAAAAAAGGGCAGTCGAGAAACTGACCATGCACTGTGTCGTGGTACCCCCAGTCCACTCCAATGTAAATATTTTAAGATTCATCCAATAAATAGCAAGGAGAAAGAAGTGCTGAGCGAAGCCTCGGTGGAAGCCAGGAAGGGTTCCCCTCCATCAACTCCCAACGTTTCCCAACGGTCGTTGGTAGACAGGGGACGAGGTGGAGGCACCTTTATAAGGCGTCTAGCTCTCCCATCTCTTCATTCTACCGATCCGACTCTCGCTGGGGCGAAAACCACTCCCCAAAAAGATCTGGTGAAAACTGCCCCCCAAAAACATCTGGTACTCACTGTGGTGAAAACCGCGGGGTACTGTCACGTCCTCTGTGGCTCACTGTGGTGAAAACCGTGGTGTGGTAGCTCTCCTCTAACACTCTTGTGGTGAAAACCGCGGGGTGGTAGCCATCCTAAAAGACTCCTAATGGGCACATCCTCCTGCGACCAAACCAAACCCTACCTTGCACTCACCACAGGAGATGACGACGCACTGCCTTCTCGATTATCAAACCCTCGCCAAAAGCTTATCAAAGTAGTATTGGATCATTGGTGGTTTCTTGTAATAGATTTGTTCGCATTGACCACCTAATGGTTGTCTGATCGTCAGAAAGGCGTTGGGCCGTTCGCATTGATTCTCAGACTCTTTTCGGACTGTATAGTATCCATTACCGGCTGTTCGCATTGTTTTCCTGACTGTCCAACACCAGTTTTCTGATCTTTATTCCATTCCAGTAGACAGAAAATAGGGCGGAGGAGAAACTGACCATGCACTGCCTTCTCGATTCCCGATCATTATCATATTCAAACCTTTCTCGAAAACGCTTATCGAGATAGTATACGGTCGTGGATGGTTTCTTACTTTTTTCTAGTAGTCAGCTAACAGTCAGAGAAAGCCAGTGCAAAAACGAACCTGATGTATTGAGACAAATAGGTGGACCACACTTTGGATGAACAGAAATTTAAAAAAAAATAGGTAAAATGAAGGTATTTCAATGATGACGGCCGGTTAGGAGAACAAGAGAGAGGTATTTGACATGGATAATATATTGTGTACAAAAAACAGTCCTTCGAAAAATCAAAAGTCCAATAACAGAAATATGGGTATTATACATAAATGGATAATTCGTTTCATGGATGATATATAACATGTTTTATGGGAGCCAGCTAACTGTCCAAAAAAATCCAGTGCGATCGAACCTAGAATTATTGCACAGCACTTCCCGGATATTCACTTATGGTGGCAGTCAACTGCCGGGACCATACTGAAGAAATGATTGACGGTTTGAAATGTTTGAAATGGCTATGTGAGGTTGATAGATACTGATGAAGAATTTAAAAAAAACTGACAGCATTATTGACCATGTAAGGCGCTCACGAGGGTTGGGCCTGCCTTTGTAATTATCATGATGTTTGGGGTACAGTTTCTCGTCAACCAATGAAATTTGGATTTTTTCTTCTTCCAACTTCGGCTTCTTGGACGCTCCTCATTCTTTTTCGAATCACAACATTTTTGATAGCCGTTTCCGTTATTTTCAAGCTCATTTCGGTTATTCAGACTTTTTTAGACAAAATTATTTCGTTCGGCTGCAAAAAGTTTACTTTGAAAAACAAATTAAATAAAAAGATTTTTTTCTCTATGAGAAGAGTTGTGAGTATTCGAGTCAACTTGCAGGAGCGAGCGCTCGGCAGCAGCGACAAAAGTATGAGGAATTCCCTTCCAAAATATCACGATGCGATGTCAAGTATTCTTCATTATTGACTTATGCAACTTTGAGTGCTTGAGTAGTTTTTAATTGGTGTTTTTGAGTCAGTGGTACAATGATTGAAATATGTTTCTTCCAAATAAATATGATAATTTTCGGGTCCAGAGCGGTGTGACTTCCTCAACTTTGAAGCTGTGTAAAACCCATTTGGAGAATCAGAAATATAGAAAATTATAGGTATATCAATCGATTCCGAATTGCTGCGATGCAGATTTCAAAAGTGCTAAAATGTTCTTTTTTTTTTTTAAATCAAAATTTTTGATTTTTGGCTGGATTACATCTTCTACAAAGATGCTCTGGCGCACCTTCACTACGGTGTCTAAACAGGGAAGAAGTTCTAGTTTTAGTATTCGTCACAACGGTGTACCTATGATGATTAAGGTATGCCTTCAGTAGTGCGTTTCTAATAATGCCATTTCTCAAGGGGGACTTGCACGTAGGGGCTAATAAAAATTACCAGTAATGTGGTAGAACCAGTTCCAGTTGTATTGCTGCCCCATAGAAGGTAGTTGGGTTGAAAATAATACTAACGCTATTTAGACTGTAAATGATGGCAGTAACATAAATATGTTGTGACGTACCTGTATTATTGTTTTATTGTTATACTTATGTGTTTCGTGCAGGGCTGAGTAGATACCAGCTGTACTCGCCTGAAGCTGAGCCGAGGTTGGCCCACCTACCCCCGCCGTACTACCAGCCACAAAAATGTAAGCACAATCCATCCCTAACCAACAGTTTCCTACTCGTATTAATAGTAATTAATTACGCAGTTAAAACATTCGGGTCAAATGGTCCGTTAATTTCACGTTAAAACCGTGAATTTTTTCAATCCCAATTAAACCTTGGTCTCTGTCTACCACCTATAAAACGAGAAATGAAAAACGTTCTCTCTTCCATGAGGTTGGTGTTTTTCTTCTGCTGCTTTTGATTTCCACTTAATCTTTTCGGAAGTTCGGTGATGTTTGAGTTGTGATACGTAGGTGATGGGTCCAGAATTGATGTGCAGGACATAGAATGTTAGTGTGTTTGTGTGAGAAGGATTTGGTGAATGAGGCGTACCCATGACTTCAAAAATATTATTTGAATGAAAGTACGAGTAGTTCCATTGTAAGATTTTCGAGACCAACCGCACTCTGCTATGATGAATAGTTCTTTTTCTGTGATATTTCAGAATTTTGGCAACAAGTGACGTCACACTGGGCAAGGGGGGCCGCCCAGGCGGGAGGGGTGCAGTGACGTCACTTGTTACTGAAACTTTGAAAGCTCGTATAAAAAGAACTATTCGTCGTGGGAGAGTGCGGTTGGTCTCAAAATTCTTATAATGGAACCTACTGTCATTTAAAAATGGGAAAGTAGTATAAACTGAACTCATGGGTACCTGCTCCTCATTGGTTTGAGAGAATTGAAAAATGTAGAACGAATACATCAAAAGGAGGGAGCGAAGAAATACTGCTAGTACATTCTCTCCTCAAGCTAGGACTACCGAACATCGCAGCAGCTGCAGTTGTAGTGTTGGGTTGTGGAACAAAGCTGATCTAGCAACAAAGGATGCAGCCGCAATAGTCCAGTCATTAAAGCTCACATTTTGCGTACCTATATTTTTCATCGCTCCAAGTGATTTTTCTCCACGAATTATGATGTTTGGATGTTAGTGACTTCAAATGCAAATTTAAAATGCATTTTTTGTGTGTAAATTTCGGGCATTTGTGCATTTAAAGGAATGTTTTCGGTGTAAACGCATATATAATTGCATATTTATAGGCTTTTCGCAAACATGCTCTAGTTCTACTCTAGTCTGAAAACGTATTCTAGTTTTTGAAAGAAATTTCCACACTGCCAAGTCAAGTTTTTTTCGAGGTATCCAAAGCCTTTTGAGGATATCATTCACAGGCTAAAAGCATATTAGGTACTAGCCTGACCGCTCGCTTCGCTCGCTATTCGAGATTCGCTGTACGCAGTATCGTGGAACCAACAAACGACGGAAAAATCCGTGCCCAATTTTATCAAAATCCGTCAAGCCATTCAGGAGTTGACCATGGTCGACCATATTTCCGCTATGGTCAGGGAATTAAAAATGCGCCTACGTTCAACTTGGGAGGCTACCGGATATTGGTGCCAAATTTGGTCGATATCCGTTGAGCGATTCGGGATTCGACCATGGAGGGGCCCATGGATGCGCTATGGTCGACCGCGGGGGTAGTCCGAAGGGTCGATCGTAGATAGAATTTCACGTAGATTACGAATACGCGATAAAAAATAGGGGTTACCATTTCAATTAACGAAGTTGACCATGGTCGACCATAGTTCCGCTATGGTCAGGGAATTAAAAATGCGACGTTGCACAACTTGGGAGCCTACCGGATATTCCTGCCAAATTTGGTCGATATCCGTTGAGCAATTCGGGATTCGACCATGGAGGGGCCCATGGATGCGCTATGGTCGACCGCGGGGGTAGTCCGAAGGGTCGATCGTAGATAGAATTTCACGTAGATTACGAATACGCGATAAAAAATAGGGGTTACCATTTCAATTAACGAAGTTGATCATGGTCGACCATAGTTCCGCTATGGTCAGGGAATTAAAAATGCGACGTTGCACAACTTGGGAGCCTACTGGATATTCGTGCCAAATTTGGTCGATATCCGTCGAGCCGTTAGGCCGTGGGAAGACAGACAGACAGACAGACACACTCAGAGATTCGTTTTTATAATATACGTATAGATAGAGATTGGCTGACACCCTACGCAGAGTTGTTTTTCGACCTGAACCACTGCGGATTTCAAGACTGGCAACGACTCTACATCTGCCCTCATTATCGGATTATACGGGAGTACACTATCTAGGATGATTCCGTGACTGGAATGAATGCACAACACCTTTCACCAGAGTATTACGATTTTAGCCAGTTTGCTTTTCGTCAGTATTCTTTAAATAATACCGAGTATTATTTAACCGAATTTCCGGTCTTCGGATATTCCAAACGTGAATCTTTCTTGTGTTGTCATCGGTCGTGATACCACCTGTGCACTCTTCACTTACCTCATATTGCCAAAACCAGCAACAGTTTTCGTAGTTCATCTTTCAAATTTTCATTTTTAAGTTTATATCTGGTTATTACGTTTTTGGTGGTTATTCTTGTTTATTCTCCTGTCTTCCTGTGATATATTCAAATGACCCCCAAATCTGTCACTTTCGCCCTACTGTGCCAAATGAATAACTACTGACCTTGTTATCAAGCCCGTTGTTTTTACTTGTGAGCCCGTGAATTATACGCGCAATTTAAATTACCTACATAAATCCCTTGATCCCTTGACAAATAACCTCAGTTTTTGGCTACTTTAAACGCTCGTATTGTAATTTATGGCAATATTCAAGTATTGTATTAAAGTCAAGTGCATATTCCATTTTATTTATTCGGGCAAAGCGCATATTGTAAGTGCATATTTCGAAAGTTTTAAATGCATAATTCGGTGTTTTTAAGTGCATACAGATCCGAGCTCTACTCATCATCAAAAAATGCGTGGGTATGCATCCTCTGCAATGTGTAATGAGAGATGAACAGCAAAGTTCTAGGTTCCGTTTATTATCGAAACAAAGAGTTTGTGTTTCAAAATTATGAAATTCGCCGAGGTTAATTAGGATATAATGAACCGTTTTTCGACGAAATCGCCTGTTCCCTCAATATATTTTGAGTACTCACCTGGTGACGAGTTTCAAAATTTCCATTTTTATGAAACCGACCCACCTTCTGAAAATTTCATAATTTTCAAGTAGAAACTTCGACTTTTGATAAATTAACGATTTTCATTTTTGGACTCCCCTCATAAAATACGATCACCCACCCGTAGAGCTACTTCGGGTGGCGATGGCAATGGATGATTTGGCAGATACACGTCACGAACATCATTTTTACACTACTTAGAGTACGGCGAATGTAAAAATTTAGGACTGTTCGCCTCGACGCCAGTGAAGAATCGGTGATTCAGTACAAGTCGTAGAGCGTCGTGGGCCAAGCCGATTCGCGATCCTCCCATTCAGCTCTTGAACGCAAAGCGTTGCACAACGGCTGGGCGAGTGTAACAGGTCATCAGGCAGGTTGGGAGGATCGAGCTGCCACAACTCCCGCTGCAACGCCCGGGGAACGCCTGGGTGGGAGAAGCGGTCATGTGGTCGTTGTTCTTGTCGATTGTTGGTTTCGAGTGTGAGGAGCGCTGGTATCTGACACTTTTTTACCGCCTCGGCGAAACCGGATTCCGAGTTGGTTTCGGGTACCGGAGAAGCAGTCGCGGCCGAGCGAGCCGCAAGTGAGCAACAGAGGGTGAACGCTCCATCTTTCGATTCGTAACTAAACAGTGTTTTATACGAGCACGTTGAATAAGCGTATATCGGCGACAGTTTCACACACAGACCTCCAGGTACTCTTGACTAGGATTGTCACCATGTAAAAAAAATTAAGGCTAGAAAAGTATTTCCTAAGTATTTACACATTGAAGTAAGTATTTTGGAGTATATACCCAGACTACTTAGCCAATGAATTCCAGCCCTTTTGTCTACAAGTTTGAATACTGTTGGGACGAAAAAACAAAAACAATTCAGAGCAGTTTGTAAGTATGCTGTGGTACCGCCAAGGACTTTGCCTAGAAATGCCTTCACACATGCAGGATTCGCCGAACACCGATCGAAAGTTCGCAAGTGTGAAAACCCCAAATTAATGTTCGATGTTCGGCTGCTCCGGCCAGAGTCTGTAAGTAGCCCGCTTCAAAGGAGACGAATGTTCGCCAAACATCAGCCCCATCCGTTCAAAGCTCTCCGAATCGATAAGCATTTCTCTGTGAATCACATAATACTTCCTCCCTGTGATTCACATATATACGAATATGAATACAGTATCAACATTTTGTTCAGCTATTGTGTAGTGACACCGTCCACCGTCTTCTCCTTTTTCTCTTCAGTATCAACATACTTTGTTCTGATATTCTGCTATTGTTTAGTCACACCATCCACCATCTTCTTGTTTTCTTCTTATTTTCCTTCTTCTTCAGCTGGAGATACCTAGCACTCAGAACTGCAAATGCTGCTGCAGCGATCGTGAGTTCATTCACGTCTGTTCTGTTGCCAACTTATTTCCGCCGATCATTCTTCGTTTCCTAGGCGAACATACGCTCGGCGAACCCCGCATGGGTGGCCATCTGGCAAATACCAAGCAGAGTAGCTTGGAATGCGCCAAACATTCGGTATTTGGCAAATCCCGATTTGGAACCGGCCTACCTTGAGATGATACGAATTGAGTCACTTTATAACTGAAACTGTTATACTGCTCTTGTTGAATTGATGGAATTTAAGATGTTCTGCTGGTAAAGTAAAGGGATATTTTATGGAGTATAGATATTAGGCATTTTCAGTAAAATTTAATCATATTAGTAATTAAAAAAAAAATATACAAATAAAACCGTCTAAATCAAATTATAATGTCACAAGTTTTGGTTTTGGAGCACTTATTATTGAAACCAAGAAGAATAGATAATTCTATTTGAAAACGCAAAAATTCACGTGAGTGGTTAATGATGTCCGATCCCCGTCGTTATACTCTGGGAGGCTCCGGATTCCCAAAAATTTCCTTTATAACAGCGATTTTCGTGGATTTTTGTTTTGGTAGGGAGAAACGTGAATTCAACAAGTTTGCTAAAATTCGTACGAGTGGGGACAACCAACTCACTAACTGTATACGAGTATTCGTATTCCCGAGACGAGCACAATGCTAGGCAAACCCCGCATGCGTCTATGGATGGCGAATACAGGCAAATACCAAGTCGAGCAGCTCGGGGTTCGCCAAACATTCGGCGCTCGGCGAATACCGCATGTGTAGTAGAGCTTACTGGGGGTGCTGTGCTTTAGATTTACTGGGGTGAAGTTGGTTTGGCACACATGTCAATGCTGGGTTTCCTGAATATTTACAACATCGGTTTGCTGCATTGGTTGCTGCGTGATTATTCAAAACTAAGGGCCGGTTTCTTCAAAGTTCTTTATCAGCATTTACTTATTAAACCACCTCGTTCAACCTACTTTATTCACCAACCTCGTTTACTTTACTCGTTTACATTTACTTATTCACCAACCTCGTTTAAGATAAATCAATGATCAAAAGAGACAAATCGACGATCAAAACTGACCTGCCGTTTTAGATGGTCAGCGTCCTAAATCAATGATTTACCACTTCGCCATCTTGCCAATTTAATTTTGCTATTTTTAGCGAATTTTCGAAGAAAAGGAAGCTATTGTTCTCGGTCCAAAATTTTTAAAACTCGAATTTCCGAAAGATTTTTATACCAAAATCCGTTTCAGACCATCCTGAATTCACTGCCGAAAGACACCAAAAATTATATGTATATATATATATATATATATATATATATATATATATATATATATATATATATATATATATATATATATATGTATGTGTCATTCCAGACGATAACTCTCGAAAGAATTGAGATAAAAAGTTCAAATTTGCACGAAAAATCTGTCTTGGCAATCGACAGGCTAAGTTCGAAGATGGGCAGAATCGGGTCACTCTAAGGGGGAGTTTTGGGGAGTTTTAGGGGGGGGGGGGGGAAATTATCCATAAATTCCCAAAATGAAAAAGTCTGACAAGTGACACCTCATTTTAAAGGTTTTTGTACGCTGAACACGATGGTGAAATCAGAATTGCGATATCTCATTCCATTCTCAAACTGGAGCACTTTGAAGATGAAGGAACGTGGTTATTTCTTGAGATGTTCTTCCTGGTTCGTCTGCTCTAATCTGATAACGGAATGGGATATCGCAATTCTGACTTCACCATCGTGTTCAGCGTTGGAAAATCTACAAACCGAGGTGTTACTCGGCAAAAAATGGAACAAAAAATTTGTTACGTATCCAATACCTACTCTTCTGGTATTCAAAACATTTTTGATTTCCCCCTCCCCCTCCTTCCACCCCAAATTTTACTTTGCGTAAAACTACTCCTGTTTTAATTTTGTATGGTATCAAGTCGGGAAAACATTGGCCGAAAATAAATTTTCAGAAAATTTTAGGCGGAGGAGGAAGATGCCGAAAACTTCGAAAATTTGCTCTTATAGCCATGCTGCATGACTGTGGTTTTTTAAAAATATTTTTTGGGCAATTTTTAGTGATCCGAGAGATTGGGATTCAATGAAATCATAGATGGCCGGGAAGGCGAAAGTACTCGGACAATAATGTAAAGGAATAAATATATGAATAGCAAGCCGATGTACAATGCCCTCTCCTAAAAGCAACATTCATTACATATGTAGGTACCTGTACCTATATAAAATATGCCAAAATTAAATTGCACGCATTTGCATGTAAAGATAATAAATAACATTATCGGATTATTAAGTAGTTGTTTGGTGTATAGCTCTCGAAAATACTCTGACGTCATTCTTGAACGATCGGTACCACCATAAATTGTTCAGCGGTAGTACAGTATAACCTCGTTTATTGGTACTAACTGGGACCAGTGGCATTCCGGACAATCGAAAATCCGGGTAATAGCAAAACATGATCCTTAAATAATCAGACTTGCTGATTATTAGTTGAAACAACTTTTTTCTTTAAATACAATATCACCATACAAAATATTTTCTGTACAACCTGGGCAAGAACAAACTGTACATTGAATCAGATTAAAAAGCGAATATTTGGCGTAGGTTCTTATAGTTCCTTTCTTGCTAAAACAGTTAAAAAATATGATCTAAATTGAACATACGAGTATAAAAGAAAGTTCAACGAGGGCCTGATAAACGAGGTTTTCTGTTCCTTTATATGAAACCTTAGTCCGTAAATTAGCGGCATTCTACAAATGCCATCAATGAATGAGAGGCGACCCTTCAAATGACCTTGGTGAAAGGCAGCCTGTAAAAGAATTCTGAGATGATATTGATTGGTAAACTTCGGATTGAAATGTCACTAGTAATTGTAATAACGCATACACGCATACCTGACCTTGTAATACCATTTATTCGTGAGTACAATTGTTGCAATTTGTTAGAAAAATTAGTAATGGATTAATTTTGGTTGGTTGCAGACGAAGAGCAAGTGCTGCGCAGGAGCGTGTCCCAGCTGTCTTGCCACCAAGTTTTCTCCGAAGAGAAGAAAATTTCCCAAAAGGAGGTCTGCCCTTGTAAACCGCTGACAGGTAAAAAGCCCGCTTTTCCGTAGTGCCGTTATAATGTCACTGTAAGTTCTCTGTCATACAACGAACCCCGAGACAGTTTATATTTATGATTTTGATCCAAAAAATGGTTTCGATTGTTCTGCGCAGTATGGTCCGAAAGGGGCCCAAAAGATGGTGGATGCTCGAGGACAACTCCGCGCGCCATAGTCAAATCCGAGTCCGCCCGAGTCCCCACGCCATGTCAAGTCCCTGAGGTGACGACAAGCTCTAAAACGGATATACAAGGTGAATTGCCTAGATATAATTATAATCACGCGTATAATAATAATTATGTTTTTTATTCAATTTATAAATCATTGGACTATATCAGGGTGGCCAACCGCCAGATCAACCTTTCTATATTCCCTGACTTTTCCAGAGCCAAAACCATGATCGTGTTTTAATGTGAAATATACAAAACATTCAAGTAACGCTGCGCTTGACACCAACAAAATTTTATATAGGTACCTAAATTTGATTCCTCATCAAATTGAATTGATTCCTCATCAGTACATTGTCTGAATATTCATTTCTTCCCCTCCAAGTCTCCGTTGTTTGGAATATTTATTTAAAAAAAACCGAATATTGATTTTAACCAGTCTTTATTGTCAACAATGCAATAAAAAACTATTAGTGACAATAAAAAAAAATCAGATGTATAATTCAATAATTTAAAACACTCTTTATTTGTCAATGGGCAGTTATCATGAACTCTGTTTGCATTTTTTCTCAATAGCTTATGATGTGAGACGATCATAGGACTCAATCGGGTAAATATGCCTCCTTCATATTTAGAGACTTTCGAACTTTGAGATTTGAAAAAAGAGGCGGTGAAAGGGGCCCTGCTGTTGTCTGTGACGTGGTACGGGTACGGGCAGCAGATGGGAGAAATCGCCTTTTTCTTTTACGTGTTTTTCTTCACCCATAAAGCAACTTTTCCGTCAAATTCCCAACTTTTTGAATTGCGTAAAGGTTATAAGTGATGAAAAATCAATATCAAAAGTGTTCTTTGTGGATACATGATAATTGCCCGTTATATATCAGTGTCAATGCCTGGTAAAAACGCAAAATTTAAAAAAAATGCAATTTTTTGGTAGTGTTATCAACTATTTTCTAATTTTTTCCCCAGAATTTTCATTTCTTTATCTATTGTTGTAGCTTCTTTGAGTTTACGGAAAATCCGTGTTCTATTTTGCGCTTCCATAAGGCATTGAGGGAAAATAAATAAGTAACCGTCTTAATATTTGGATTGCTGTTCTGGTCAAGCAGCTTTTCCCCCGAAAATGATTGAAGGGGTGGTGGTAAATAATCAGTTTCATGTTCTTTATATGTATTATTGTAAAATATTTTTCTGCTATTCAAGTATTAACATCAGAATGTTAATAATTTAATATTAGAATAATAAATCAAATAATACTATTTAATTCCCTGACTTACCGATTTTCACGGCACCCTGTGAGGTTTTCACCGAGTTGTTCTTGAATTTTCCAAGTTTTCCCTGACTGACGGCCACCCTGATATAAGTAAACTTTTTATGTTTGGAAAACCAAAAAATGTACCTATACCTTTAAATTTTCGAATTAACTTCTTGTCGATTTAATTAATCATTTTCAATGTATTGCCAGGAAATGGGCTAAAGCTAGGGATGGGATATATCGAACTATTGATAGTTTGACACCGATATCCGATATTTTAATATCGATATTCAGTTTCTGATAATGTCGGAATATCGATACTTTCCGCCGATATCGATATTTAATTAAAAAAAACACGGATTTCTCGATTTTGGGAGAGAGAAAAAAATCGATGAAACAGCCTGCATTCTTTTTTACGTAAAAATGTGCCTAGATTTTGGAAAAAATTTCCCTGTTACATTTATTTGTTAGTTACTGGCCGTTGCTATGGCAATTGCTTGGTGCGTTACATTTTTCGATGTCATCACGCAAATTTCAGAATTGCCTCTAACTCGAAAACATACCCATGTTGTTTAATGTAGACAGCTTGGAAGCAATCGTAGAAAAGCAGTGCAGCTTATTCAGTAGGTATATAAATAATCTTAGTAAGTACAAGAAAGCCAGTAATTTTGCATCAGACAACATATTATTTTCGAATTTTCTTAATTTTTGAACGAAAACTTATCTCTCTAATAGACTGGAAGAAGAGAAGTTTATTAAAGATTTCTCTCTTCCGACGGTTCCTGGAGGTGTTCCCTCTTTGGAAAAAAATTCTTCCAGTTGATACTGAAATTTAGGTACCTGGCAGGTGTTGTTTAGCTACTTCCGTTAGCTGTGGGTACACCAATGCAGCTGTCCAGAAGAAGAGAGGATTTTGTAGAGGGTATTTTCGGTGGAACTATCGGAATATCGATATTTTTGCGATGTTATGGTATTGATATTTTTCACCGATATCAGTCTCGATATATTATTTTGCTTCCGATATCCCGTCCCTAGCGAAAGCCCGTAAGTACCTAACAAGTTTTGCTTGGCAATCAGCATTACATGGCATCGACTCTGTCTAATTTTTCAAGCTGAATCGAATGTTAACATAGCAATAATCAGACGACCGACTGGCGGATCCTTCTGACAAAACGCTATTGGAGCCGATCGTGTTATGATTCCAACGACCCGGCAAAAAGTTATCTCGCATCCTGCGTCCATACTTTTTTACCGGGCCGTTGGAAACGACGAGCGGTCGGTTTCGATGGCGTTTTGTCTAGCGAATCCGATTTTTCGTTATCGCTATAATAATTTTCTATCTTAAGTGGTGTTCTGGGGTTCCCATCCGTTAGGAAACACAACTATCTTTCTAACGACCTGAACAATTATAATACGTAGGAAATAATGGCCACACAACAATAATTATAAACCAAGGAAATAATGGCCAGTTTAGTGACTTGAGGACGAAAACACGAAAAAATATTTACCAAAACATGGAAAATTAAGACATTTTTATAAGATTGCTGGGAGGGAATAAATTGATCTTGTTTGGGTTTAGCTGTTATTTTAGCTTTTATTTTCAATGCACTTGAGTGAGTGTGCTTTCTAATAAAGTGAAGGTACATTATCGAACTGTATTATGCGTTGTTGTTTCAGGAAGCACTAGCGGTGGCATCCCCGTGGGGATCGCCATAGCTAGGCAGAGGGTCCAGCAGACCAATCCATCCTCCCCTCTGAGTGAGTCATCTTTTTTCCTTTCAGCGTTTCGCACTAAAGACCCAACTAATCGTGGATAGGTCCTCGAAATCGATGGCATATCACGTCGGAACACCCGTGTAACTCTACCGTGACGGTTTCCTATAAGCGGCGACGGTTAACAATCTCTAGAACGCTTGAAAAGCCCGAGTCGTTCACCTGTTCCTAAATTAAGTTCATTCCGTATGATCGAATCCAAAATCAAAGTTGAATTTTTCGGTAGAGATCGCTGCGTCTCAAAGAAATACATTTTTTTAAATAGTTAAATCGGGAGTAGAAGGTCGTAGACACTCCAATCAAATCGACTTGAAAAATGCATACAGTCAGCCAGGATAATATTAATTTATTATTATTATACCTATTATGGGTTTTTAGTACGTTAATATCTTTTAAACCTACATTTCCGTTCATTATTCTGTGAATAATACACCTACGTATTCGCTCAGCAAAAATGTTTTGGAACACCACCTCATTTTTTTTTTTGGTTTTTTTACATTTCAAGGTGCGTAGATACCAAAAATGCTGTCCGTCCGCCGCGCGCCATATCTGCCTTTATTTTCGGTTCAAAAAATTCGTTCTTTCGCACACAGGCTCCATTTGAGCCCGAGTTGGTCTGAAAAATTGCAGCCCGATCGGAATATACCCCAGGGAGTTATGGGTGAAAAATGGGTGCAAAATTAGGTATTTTTGAGGTTTCAGTGAACTTGGGCTTGTGAGTGTATCGTTTCCCATGTTTTTTTTGGGGCGAGGATGTAAAATATGAAGTTGATTTTGACCACTGAGTGAAGGATTGAGGTTCTGACGAAGTTTCAGCTCCCAAAATTCATTTTTAATAAGCCAAAAACCCGAGAAATTGTCTGAAATCACCATAAATTATATAATAACACTGGAAGTAGTATTAACTGGTGCATCAAGGCAGTTAAATTGCACTGTCAAAGACCAAAGATAATTTGTCGAAAATAGGAGCTTAATTCGAGTTTTTGAGGGCCAAAATTGGTGAAAACCATCAAAAATAGTATTTCAGTTATTGCACAAGAAAGAAACCATAAATTATGAACAGCCAAACGTTTCTGTGGGTATGTCCAGTAGAATAATAAACCGATCCGATGTGACAAGGACTTTGCGGCGTTCTTTTTTATTTTTATTTTTTTATTTTTTATAAATATTTATGAAAGAACCAAGCTCTTCAAGACCTAATAACTGAGAATTTATGTTAATATAGGTTTTGGCGTACTAGACTGCCCACTCAATCGGTAGTTTTGGCAACGTGAAAAGTACCTGATTTTAATAAGTACACTACACTCGTTCTGCTGTTTCTTTGTCATCTTCCACTACATCCTTCTCCATCTATTGGATTGGTTCTCAACCTTATTCGGGGAACAACGCTGATCAACATTTGATCAAAATTGAAACCGAAATGTACCTGCCTATTCATCCCAAGATGAATTTAATTGGATTTTGCAAGAATATTATGAAGAAATTCATCAAGGCTTGAGGTTTCCCCAGTTTTTTGTGCGTGAAAACACTCATAACTTAGGATATGAATGAAAATCCTTGCTTATTTATTTATTTTTCAAAAGGTTAAAACCTGCAAAACCTTAATTTAAGGCATCGTCTGGTATATGACTGATAATTTACAAAACCGGCTTGTAGGTTATGCGTTGTGCGTACCTGTGTGACCTACGAAGGTTTGCATTATAAAATGTGATACTGAGGAAAACTAAAAGCATTTCGCTCATATGCAGAGTTGAGAAGAAATTTCGAATTTGATTGCCGTTGGAGGGCGTCTTCTCCGATTACATTTAACCCCACGAAGATAAATAATTGGGGGAAATCGATTAGGATGAGGAATGGACGTGCGTTTTTTTATTATTCAAAATTGTAGGTCCAAAGAAGAGCTTTCCGAAAAGGTGCTGTATGATGGGACGGAAATGCCTGGAAGCGAGTGAAAAAAGGGGGAAGAACAAGAACTGAAGGGTGCGACGTCATCTGGTACCTACGTATTGCCCTCTCATTCCCGCGCGTGGGAATCGAATGAGAGGGAGATACCTACCAGATGACGTCTCGCATTTTTTCCTTAGCTTATTCCCGACAAGCTGCTCTGATTGCGTAGCTGAAAATTGGGATTCAGGGGTTTTCGAGGGTGCTGAATATGAGTCTGCGGTCAAAAGCAGGAAATTTCGACTTAGCGTTCATTCCTCATTGGGATAAATTTATTAGAATTCATATTGGGATCGTCAATCTAGACAACATCCTCTAAAGCATGGATAGGTTTAAAAAAAAATATCCCCCCCCCCCTCCTCCCTTCCACCAGGCAGCCTTTTGGTGGAAAGGCACCAGGTTGCGTACCACAGATCCACTTGGTGTCATCAAGTAAGAGCATGTTCCGGAATTTTCCACCTGCATCGTAGTAAAAACGTTTCTTATGTCTGTCCTTTGTAATGCCCCAAGCCGTGCGCCCCTGCGTAGGCAGTTCTTCTCTTGACATGAATGGCATCTGCTCGGCGATGCGTGCGTCTGTGGAATCCGACACCTGGGCTGGGGGTCGCGGATCGTGTAGCGTTGCTTTCGAAGGCGCCATTCGCCTCCAGAACACTACAAGGTTTTGTTCCTGCGAGAATACTCCTGAGATAACTCGATACCGACGGGGGGAAGGTTGCCATGTGGATTCTCCTGGATAAGTTGAAAAGTTTGAGTAGAAATATCAGAACTAGCATCGCTTAGTCAGAAATGTCACAGCTAGAATATACAGCACACATCGTCCAGATGCCAGGTCCTGGAATGCACCCATAGTCATTCTACGTGAAGACACCTGCACGTTTCTATGAGACTAGCATGACCGCTCGCTTCGCTCGCTATCCGAGATTCGCTGTACGCAGTATCGTACTTAATTCCGACGTTGCACAACTTGGGAGCCTACTGGATATTGGTGCCAAATTTGGTCGATATCCGTCGAGCCATTCAGGAGTTGACCATGGTCGACCATATTTCCGCTATGGTGAAGGGGACCGAAAAATTCCGACGTTGCCCAACTTGGGAGCCTACTGGATATTCGTGCCAAATTTGGTCGATATCCGTCGAGCCATTCAGGAGTTGACCATGGTCGACCATATTTCCGCTATGATCAGGGAATTGAAAATGCGACGTTGTACAACTTGGGAGCCTACTGGATATTCGTGCCAAATTTGGTCGATATCCGTCCAGCCATTCAGGAGTTGACCATGGTCGACCATATTTCCGCTATGGTGAAGGGGACCGAAAAATTCCGACGTTGCCCAACTTGGGAGCCTACTGGATATTCGTGCCGAATTTGGTCGATATCCGTTGAGCAATTCGGGATTCGACCATGGAGGGGCCCATGGATGCGCTATGGTCGACCGCGGGGGTAGTCCGAAGGGTCGATCGTAGATAGAATTTCACGTAGATTACGAATACGCGATAAAAAATAGGGGTTACCATTTCAATTAACGAAGTTGACCATGGTCGACCATAGTTCCGCTATGGTCAGGGAATTAAAAATGCGACGTTGCACAACTTGGGAGCCTACTGGATATTCGTGCCAAATTTGGTCGATATCCGTCAAGCCATTCAGGAGTTGATCATGGTCGACCATAGTTCCGCTATGGTCAGGGAATTAAAAATGCGACGTTGCACAACTTGGGAGCCTACTGGATATTCGTGCCAAATTTGGTCGATATCCGTCAAGCCATTCAGGAGTTGACCATGGTCGACCATAGTTCCGCTATGGTCAGGGAATTAAAAATGCGACGTTGCACAACTTGGGAGCCTACTGGATATTCGTGCCAAATTTGGTCGATATCCGTCAAGCCATTCAGGAGTTGACCATGGTCGACCATAGTTCTGCTATGGTCAGGGAATTAAAAATGCGACGTTGCACAACTTGGGAGCCTACCGGATATTCGTGCCAAATTTGGTCGATATCCGTCGAGCCGTTTGGCCGTGCATAGAAAGACAGACACACAGACTCACAGACAGACAGAGATCCGTTTTTATAATATAGTAGGGATGGTTCAAACGCAATTCTGGGCGCACATCGTTTCGACAGAGGGGTTGTCGAAATGAAACCAATTTTAGAATTCGTTTCGACACAGCATTCGGCGGCTGTACGATTCGGCAGTTCGACGAATTCGAACATTTTGTCGAAACGATGTGCGCCCGATATTTTATCAGCAGATGAATCGGAGATCCCGAGGAGACTCTACCCGAGGTTTCTTGTTTACTGCGAGCGAGAGTTCCAAGATCAGTCAACAAACCGAAGGTGACTATCGCAAATCAGTCTCGAGTATCGTTGAGGACGGTTGCTCTTTTCCACCTTGCATTTGAGCTTTCCTCCCAACCGAAAAGAACATATGAAAACCAATTGGCGCTGGATCGTACCACGCTGATACAGCAAGCAGTTTTACTCGCCCCATCCTAACGTATTCCCAAGTTGTCAGTGTCCTAACTGAAATCCAACAAGAAAGCGATTTAAAAATAAGGAGCGTCAAACGAGAAGCTATCAAAATCCCCTTCGACGAGAGACAAACGAACTACTTGACCATTTGGGTTCATGCTGGGGCAATTTCTCACAAACCAACGAAGATGTCTTGCAGTACCTCACCCAAGTGGCCAACAGGTACAACCCAGTCACCGATCAAAATTAACCCAATCTCCAAATCGACGCAGACAAACTTCAAGGCCAAGGAGGTGAATGCATTTGTCGAAACCTACCCTTTTCCCCTAATTTTGTTGACGAAATGTATTGCGCGCGGTGTGTCGAAACCAGTTGCTTTCATTTGTCCAAACGAATTGCATTTGCTTCCCCCCCATTTGTCGGAAATTACGCCCAATGAGACATCACGATATACATTTTTGCATCGCTTACTTGTATTGGTCGACTAGGGTTTAATAATGTCGAGTGACAGTTTCCATGTTTGGGTGGAAAAGTCGTTACAGGGTCTTTGTAGGGTCAAACTGTTGTTCATAATGTTGTCAAAGTAATAACCAATAATACAAAATCGTTGAATGTTTTATTACAGTTTGAAATAAACGACGTTTTGGTTGACTTTGTAAGAACCAATTCAGTCCGACAAAAATGTTCAGTTCTCTGCGATATATTTCGGCATGTTACACTCTCAGGGAAACACCATAACAAAGCCAACAGAGAAGGCAAAAAAAAACAAAAAAAAAAAACAAAACAACGGGGAATGACAGAGAAGACCAGGCAGTAGGAACTATAATATCCCTGTTTGATGAATAGTATGACAAAAGTCCAGGTAACTTACAGTTATGAAGGGGTAAGATTATATTATGTAGGTATTTGAACAAATCAGGCTTTAACAGTACAAGTAATTGGTGGATGTAAAACCTTTCAAACAAAAGCTTTAGTTCTACGAACAGTTTCAGTTCTCACATTACCTGTACCTCCTCCTCAGGTCTGAAACCCCATAACAGATGCTAAAAAAAAACTTCCGTTTTCTCCCTTAACCGTCCCTTCGGACCCGTGTCAGGCATAAATCGTTCTTTAGTTTGGGTTCTCAGATTTTGAAAATGTGTTCTATAGATCGCTGAATTTGCCTAAAATGTCAAAAAAAAAGTTCACTTGTTTTCTCCTCTAAACATGCCTCGATTTTCAGTTTATCGTATTTCGACTGTAGATCCAGCAACTACGACAAGATGGCCCAGTTTCAAAAAGGAGGACGGGAGGACAGGGCATAAAAAGTAGGAAGTGTCCTCCAAAAATAGTGAACCATGTTTTCACAGTTTTTTATAGCGAATTTTCTAAGAAAACTATTTCAGTGAGACCAGAATTGTCAGAACATGAATTTTTGAAATTCATCCCTGGATTTAACAAAAATGTATATGTACTCGTATATACACATATATAAATGTGTATGTACAAAAATATGTATATATACATAAATATATTTGTTTGTGTCACTCGAGGCGACATCTGACGTTGAGTACATGATAACAATTCCTTATTTCGCCAAACAATTCTAAGGGGTCAAATTTGAGTTTGTAGAGGTCAAAAATAGGTGAAAACGGCTAAAATCGCGAACTGTTGGTATAAAACCACTGAAAGTGGTATGGAAGGGTAAGTAAAGGACCATTTCACTTGTTTTTCCATAGGGGCCAGATTCGAATTTTTGGGGGTCAAAAATTGGTATTAAGGGCTACAATCAGTATTAGTTCACCTGGAGCTATTTCGATGATAAAAACATTTTTCTAAATAAAGGGAGGGGCAAAATTGACTTTATAAGGATCCAGCCTGTTACCTGCTGAAATGCAAAGCAAACATCGAATTATAACTGTTTATCCATTGACGCTTACCAAACAGTTTCGCGTGGAACGTGGAAGAAAATATGAACACAGTCAAACTCTTCATCGACGAAAAAAAATTATATAATTGTATGGAAAGTGGTATGGTTTCTCGTTAAACTACGAGTATATACATCATCTTTTTACATAATAGCACGAACATTCTTTGAAAATTCGCTCTTATAGCCATGCTGCATTGATTGGTTTTGGCGATTTTTGTAGAAAAACTGGTCGCGATCGATGTAGAGTTTGACTGTGTTCATATTTTCTTCCACGTTCCGCGCGAAACTGGTAAGCGTCCAGTTTTTCTACAAAAATCGCCAAAACCATTCCATGCAGCATGGCTATAAGAGCGAATTTTCAAAGCATGTTCGTGCTGTTGTGTAAAAAGATGACCGAGTTTAACGAGAAACCATACATACCACTTTTCATAAAATTGTATAATTTCTCCCCCGTAATTTTAGCCCTTTTTACCTGTTTCTGTGGAGAAGAAAAAAATGGCTAAAATTACGAAAAAATTGTATAATTTTATGAAAAGTATGGTTTCTCGTTGAGCTATATCAAAATAGCACGAATATTCTGCGAAAATTCGCTGTTATATGCTACATGATCGGTTTTGGCGTTTTTTTTTTAAAGAAAAACTGGCCGCGATCGATGTAGTGTTTTTCATATTTTCTTCCACGTGAAACTGTTTGGTAGGCGTCAATGGACAAGAAGTTGATATTCTATGATTGCTTCGCATTTCAGCAGGTAACAGGCTGTTATCGGTAGGTGTAGGAATAATATGGGGTACCTATTTTACAATCTGCTCAACAACATAACCTATAAGCAGTGCTATATAGTAAGTATATTTATTCCATTTCCACCAACGCTGCGTAGGTCGAAAGCTGGGTGCACCCGTCAACGTTCCTACGGTTTCTGCCGCAGCCCTCACTCGGCGCCGGGCCTCCTGCAGTTCGGAGGACGCCCGCTGTGAGCGCCACTTTCTGAAGTTTCGTTCCCCCCCTCCCACCATCAGATCCACGACCATTGCGGTAGGACGTTCCCCTTTTTTGCTCGATTCATTTGGAAGAGAATGGTAACAGGAAACCGTTCGCTGGATCACGACAGGGATCTTCTGGATGGCCTAGATCCTGACCAACTACCTCCCCACAAAGCCACATTGCAGATCGACATACAGTAGAAATCGCGTACAGCAGGGGTTCCCAACTTTTTGCACCTGCGTACCACTTGATTTTTGAGAAATTTTGGCGTACCACCAGACCTAAATAATATTTTATTTTATTTTATAGAACGGCTTACGCCAATTACAGAGAAAGAGCAAAATGTTGCTAGTAATAGTTCGTTTACAAGTAAAAAGAACAAGTAACAAGTAGGTTACAGTATAAATGTGGAAGTGAGAACAGAAAAAAAATATATATAGACATGAGTGCGATAAATGCTACACCAATTAGAGTCAAACACCTCGAAGGTACTCAGACAACTGGCGCTTGAGCCCATGGAGAGAACCAGTAAAGAAGTCAAAGTTCGATGAGTCCAGGAATGCGTTGACAAGGCGAGGGATGCGGTACATTGGGCGATGCATTTGGTAATTGAATGCAGCGAAGGGCACTTTAAATAAAGGAATCCATCGGGCGGCGTAACTAGGCACATTAAGGCCGACCTCGGCCAACAGCTTTGGACACTGCAAAC
The DNA here is from genome assembly GCA_954871275.1 of Leptopterna dolabrata. Lineage (NCBI taxonomy): Eukaryota > Metazoa > Arthropoda > Insecta > Hemiptera > Miridae > Leptopterna > Leptopterna dolabrata. The sequence goes on from OX940988.1 coordinate 26,932,235, forward strand.
CACCAGTGACTAGTTTGTGGTAAAAAATCACATCAGTAACCAAGCGACGGTGCACCAACCTTGGTAAGTTGAATCTACCAGCCAGGGCTTCAAGATCCACCTGATCAGCCGGAATCCGTATTCTGTACGCAAGGTAACGGAGAAACCTACGCTGAACTTTTTCCAGACGGTCTATATACTCCCTATAGAATGGTGACCACACAGGGCTAGCATATTCCATTACTGGGCGCACCAACGACTTATACAGCGTGACGATGGCTTCTGGAGATGTAAAATCTCGTGTGCACCTCTTAACAAAGCCCAGCACTTTCAGAGCCTTTGACGTTACCGCATCAACATGATCATTGAATGTAAGCATGGGATCAAAAAGAACACCAAGATCACGGGTTACTTCCAGACGCTTCAGGGGAGACCCTTCAAGGGAGTATGAAAACACCGTTACTTCATGGGATCTTGAGTACGTTGACACAGTGCATTTGGCTGGATTCAAAGAAAGACTGTTGATGGAGCACCAATCGAGAATGGAGTCAAGACACTGCTGAAGAAGATGGCAATTATTGGAGGAAGAAACACGGGTAAAAACTTTGATGTCATCCGCAAATATAAGGATCCTGGTATTCGATGGCAATGTTAGGGTACTGACGCCATTGATAAGGAGCAGGAACAGAAGTGGGCCAATGTGGGACCCCTGCGGAATACCCGAGGATGCATGGTACGGTGAAGAAAGCGTACTCTTCAATCTGACTCTCAGGCTCCTGTCAGTCAGATAACTTCCAATCCAGGCCAGCAGCGCGCCATGAACGCCCAAGGAGTACAGGAGAGAGAGGATGTGACGATGGGAGACCCGATCAAATGCCTTGGCAAAATCGACTGATATTACATCAACTTGTGTATTGGACTGAAACGAAGAGAACACAAAATCCGTGAATTCCAGCAAGTTGGTGACTGTTGATCTACCCTTCGTAAAGCCAATATTTTAATAAACGTGTAATATCTACTCTTCTAAAAGTGTTCAAAGGCTTTTTGAATTAAATTCCTGAAAAAACTTCATATTTAATGGTTAGATATTTGTTTATTTATAATAACATGCTTATAATAAAGGAGAAATAAAAAGATTAAAATGGTAAATATCCTATTTGTGTCTAACAACATACAAATATAAAATTAGTACAAACTCAGCAAAACATTAATCATCATACAACTTTTAAAGTCTTTAGTGCGAAACTCGTTGTTGTTTGCCTGTGATTAAAATATCAACATTAGGAGTAATGGAACTTATCTTCACTCTTAAGTCATCTTCAACACTTATTCTGCTTCTATGTTTATTTTTTATGTACAAGAGTTCAGAAAATCCACATCACCCACGCGTACCACCTGAAACGTTCCCGCGTACCACCAGTGGTACGCGTACCACCGGTTGGGAACCCCTGGCGTACAGTATACACTCGAGGGACCGGGCTTCCATGTCGAGTGTAACGAACGATTCCTGTGCATTATCCCTATAACGCTTGAAGGGATCGACGGTTTTGTCAACTATAGACGATTGTCTATGCGGTGTCTGCTATCCGCGATTTCCACTGTATTTCCAATGGTTGTAGGTTGGTACCACCCAGTTGCCTGCAAGCGTGAGTGCCCGAGATGAATAGTTCCTCACCGGTTATGGATTAAAATACTCAAATGTACTCGTTGGTATTGATAAACTCGAATTAATAGTAATAATTAGGTCTCGTCCGCTGGGAGCGGAAAGCTGCGAAATGACGAATTCTGATCGAACGCTATTCGTACGGAAACGTGCAAATGCCCCATCGTCCATTGCCGCTGTATTTGTCCGAAATTCGTCAGTAGAGTTCGCACTCTGATGCGATTTGTTTTATTCTGATGGAGAATTTTTAGCATTGGACTTTATCACCTTTGATACTTCGACGTAGTAGCGGTGGGGTCTGAAAACGGTGGGGCACCAAACCAGAAACAAGGCAACAACACTTCTCTTATTGATTTGTCGTATTTGAACCCTTGATTTGTCGCATTGGGGCCCCCCAAATCCAAGATGTGGCGAATTTCACGTTAATAACGTAGGTAAGTAATTTCAACCAGATGGAAAACCTAAATGTCTTGATTCATCATGGGTTCAACATTGTGTTGTTGCGCCTGCGTCCTTGTAAGCTCAGAATTTACAAGACATGTAGATAGGTACCAACTTCTGGATCATCATGAAGTTTTTGTTCATTTACACTTGGAATCGTGACTGTGACTTCTGCGGTGTGAAATCTGTAAGCTTTTTTAAATATTTGAATATGAGCTCAACAACAAGTAAGTGCTTGGATTTCGCATATCGATTGGATATTATGAAACTAATCCCCAGCTACCTGCAGGGTTAAACATTTGGGAAAACTGTAGTACCAGTTTGAGAATCCATTTGAGGAGGTTTTGTAGTTGACTGGTTATGCGTCACTAATTGGTGAACGTGTAGTGGTAAATGTGGGTTATAGAGTCGAGTTGCTTACATGTGATAACACATTCGCTTTGAAATTTAGTGTGCCTGTTTTTAAAAGTTACAGTGGTATTTTCTCTGGAAAGTTCACCAGTCGGTGCGGTTTTGATACGGTAGAGTTACAAATGAAACCTTTTCACATTTGCCTTTTGGTTTGAAGGGTATAACTGTCGAAGCCCACTGTGGCCAACCTCTAATGCGCTCTAGCTGTATATTGAAATGCAGCGAAGTGGCCTTACGGTATTGATATTTTGAACAAGTGACGTTTGGTTGGGCCTTTATAAGCGTTATACGTATATAAATCACTGAACTATTTCATTATATCATAATACAAAGATAAATACTAATCAGTTTGATCGATTTCTCAGCTGTACAATTGACAGCATGTCAAGATCGGGGGCCGCAACCGTCCCCATGGCCTGCCAGTCTCATGCCCAGCCATCACTACCAGATCCGCGGTAAGTAATCATCATAAGATGGTAGTTTAAAATATAATTGTATCTATTTAAGTAAAAAAAAAAAAGTTCGTCATGCAGCATGTCTATATGAGCGAATTTTCGAAGAAATATTGGTGCTATTGTGTAAAAAGATTATACAGCGAGAAACCATACCACTTTTCGTAAAATTATATATTTTTTCTCTCGTAATTTTAGCCGTTTCTACGATTTTTGACCCTTGTAAAGTCAAATTTGACCCACTGTTTTTTGAGAAAAATAATGTCATCGAAATAGTCCCTCCGTCGTGAATCACCGTCCCACACAACGTCAGGTGAATTATTGATTTTAGCCCTGAGTACCAATTTTTGACCCCCAAAAATCCGAATTTGATCCCTATTCTGTATGACAAACAATTGAAACAGATTTTGTCTACCTTAATTCGGCCTTCCATACCAAATTCAGTGATTTTATGTAAGCTGTTTGCGATTTTAGCCGTTTTTACAGATTTTTGACCCCTAAACATTCAGATTTGGCCCCCTTGGAATTTTTGGAAGTTGCTCATCTTTGAACGTGTCCTTTTTTTGGCAGTACCAACATTTTGGCGAAATTTGAAAATTTTGTCATGTACCCAATGTCAGATATCGTCTGGAGTGACGCATTTTTCTTAAAATCTAGTGAAGAATTCAAGATGCTCTGAAAAGGATTTGCCTATAAATAATTTTCAAAAATTTATCTTCTGACAATTCTGGATCCATTGCAATAGATTCTCTTTGAAAATGAGCTTCGCACTTAGTACGGAAACACGGAACGTGCTTTTGTGTGTTCCTGATAATCTGGTTTCTGATAATCAGCACTCCCGTTTTCGACTCAGCAGATCAGGGTTGCTTTCGACCTTATCATTTTCACCTTGCAGTCCCAATGAGGAGGGAATGAACGTGATTTATTTACTAGCTATACTCGTCATGCGTTGCAATGCCACCCAAAGAAGGAAAGTGTTCGTGTTTCAATTTTGTTCATTGAAGTCCTTTTGGATACGCACCAGAAAAGGACTTCAATGAACAAAATTGAAACACGAACACTTTCCTTCTTTGGGTGGCATTGCAACGCATGACGAGTATAGCTAGTAAATCTTTCTGGTGCGTTCACGAAATCAGGTTTTCCGACGCGTGAACCACATACATGATTTCTGTCACACGTACATGTGTAAGTTACTCGCGCGCCCAGATAGTAAAATGTTTCTACTAATTCAGAAACCTTCGTGGGCGTGCGCACAACTCACCAAAGTTTCATCTCAGTCGGATGAATGATATAGGAACGCAAACGGGGCAAACAAAGAAACATTCATTTTCATATATATTATAAATCATCAACGGCTTTCCAGCAACTGGATGAATACTTGCTTCACCCAAAAAAGGGTGAGCTGGTAGTACCTGCTATGAAGACCACTAGTGAAATTCTAGCCATCCACAGATTAGATATTAGCACTGATTTTAGCACCCCCATACAGTGCTACAGGATGCCGCTTGAATGTGCGAGATAACTGCTCTATTAGGTACCTCGTACCTCACCAGTCCCAATCACCTACGTTTTTGACGATTTTCACGATTTCTAAAAGGGCAATTGGATTTTCACAACCAACACCACTTGTTATGTCACACACGAACTGCCACTTAACTATGATGAAATACACATTTGTTTAAAAAAAATACTCATGCGCTAGATATTGTTTTAAAGTTCTACTAATTATTTATATAAAAGAAAAACTCGTTTTTGGTTTATTATTTTTAATAATGAACTTCTAGAATCGAATATGAAAAAAAAAGTCTTTGTAAAGCTCATAACTACCGTAGAAATAGTCGAAAAAAGCTGAAAGTTGGAAGGTAGATGTAGGATGGTACCTTGATGTTTCCATATCGATTTCATCAAATTCGGACAGAAACTTTCTTCTGCGCATGTGCAAACGTGAAATCCTAGTACAGCGAACTACTCTAGAAATTGTACCATTCTACCACCATTCTGTATCTACCCTCCAACTTTCAGCATTTCGACGATTTTTAGGGTAGTTAGTTATGAGCTTTACAAGGATTTCACGTTTGCGCATGCGCAGACGAAAGTTGAAGTACTTTTTAATGAACTGATGTGTGACCATCTGAGGGCAAACCCGCACCTAACCTCTGAATTTCAGTTCATTACGGCCATTGTTTCGTATAGTTTTGCCCGGGACAAGGAATTGACCGCAGACAGACACGGAACCACACATGTTCCTTGATCTCTGAAACATAGAAGTCGAGTGGAAATTTTCATTTTGGAGGACATACTTACATTTTTACGAATCTTGAACGAATACAAAGCTTCCCTGTCTTCGGTAGTGAGGAAGCAAAATGTGCGAATTTTTATATAAACTAGTGGGTATGTGCAGTTTTCATTATTATTTAAATAAAATTGACAGTTCTTATTGATGGTAAGAACAAGGTCATTATTTAAATAAGTAAAGTGTTCTTATTAGAAATTAGCGTTTCATTTGCTATTTTTGTGTATGTTCCATTGTTGCATACTTACTGTTATAATCAAAACTTGTAACTGAGAACTTTACAATTAAAGTTTTTTTGTGTAATTTTAGGTCCGGATCAGGGCATGACGTCTGCCATCCAATCGCCGTTTCAGTTAGTAAGGGATCCAATGACTGGGCAGTTCATGCTGCTGCCATCAGCCTCCCCTGCTTTAGGTGAGTTTTCCTGCTGTCGTTTTGCGGGGTTAATTTGTTCACTGGGTACCTGCCGTAAGGTTGAGGTTCTCTAGGGTTGGTCCAATTATACTGAGTTCTCTAGGCCGACGTTTCGACTTATTTATTCATATTTTTCAAGGCTATATGTACAGAAGAAGGTACAATATGGATTTAAATATAACATAATAGTATGCGTATAAAAGTAGTAGCAACCAGGACTTGGTCCAAAAATCGCCACACAGCAAGCTTGACAGGAAACTAGGCACACATACAGCAATCAATACAAAACAGTATTTTGTCACATGAAATTAGGTACAAAAACGTTTACTGTCTGGCGTTCTTACATCTAATTTCAGAGCGCGTAAGAAAATATTCTTTTGTATTAATTGAGCTGTGTGTGCCTAGTTACCTGTCAAGCTTGCTGTCAGGCGATTTTTAGACTAAGTCCTCGTTGCTACTTCTTTTTTTTACAAGCATACCTATACAGGGTGATTCCTGATAAGTCCGAAAAAAAATTGAGTGAAACTTCACATCAGACGGAGAAGAATGCCGAAACACGGAGTTCCAAACATTTTAAATTGGTTGAGAAATAGATTGTCGACGTTTTTCGTAAGAAAACCGTTCTTTCACACAAACACTTGATTGATTTTCTCCTCTATTTACTCACGTTTTTCTGTTTTTTACCACGTTTTTGAAAACGACCTTAAATTTCACCTTATATTCGACTATCAGCGTTTCCTAGAGCTCATGAAAAATAGAGCTTTATATAAATAGGGGGTTATTGATTTTTAGACCCTGCGTTTTTTCAATATTTAAACTGGAACACGGGATAAAATTTCAATTTTTACTCAGTGAGGAGGCTTGGGGGTGTCACCATTCGATTCAGCGGAGAAAATTATGTGGGTGTCATCTAACTCCTCAAGTTTTGAGGGAGTCGTTTTGTATGCAAAACCCCTTGTTTGGCGAAAATTCCATGTTTTTTGAAATTCACACTCCACTTTCTCCCCTAGACGTCACTGTAGAAATCAAATATAGTACACTGTTGGAAAGCTGAGGTTTGGGAGAAGTTTTGAGGCGATTTGCAAAGTGCTAGAGGTATTTTCAGTAGGTAAACCTACTTTTTCAAAGTTTTCGCAGACTTTTTATTTTCTGGTGTAAGTTTGAGCCCTTTAGGACCATCTTTCGTGGGCTCTAGGACATGGTGACAGTAAATTATAACGTGAAATTTAACTTATTTTCAAAAATGGGGTCAAAAACAGAAAAAACATGAGTAAATAGAGGAGAAAATCAAGTGTTTGTGTCGAAAAAACTTCAGTCGATTTCTCCACAAATTTACGATGTTTGGAACCCCGTGTTTCGGTATTCTTCTCCATTTGATGTGAAGGTCCACTCAGTTTTTTCGGGTATTATTTTAAATATAAATTTTACTTACCTTCTGTTCATATGGCCTTGAAAAAGATGAATAAATTGGTCGAAACGTCGACTTAGAGAGCAGTGGGTGTGTGTGTAGTGTGGGTTGGTGTACTAAGACTAGACCAACCCTAGAGAACCTCAACCTGTTTTTCGAAAACTCGAATCTGAGTAACTACCAAAGTCAAATGTTTTTTCTTGAGACAACATGCGTGAAATCATATTATATTATTATTAGATGACGGGTTATCGGTGATTGATGCGTAACATGATCGTCAAATTCCTCCCAATCTCAAGTTTATAATGAGTTTATTAGTAAGCTGTTCTCGTCAGCAGTTCTGTTGCCGTCGATGGTCAAATTAGGATCACGAAACGTATCCAACAGTGAACTGATTTATGAGACAACTGCCATGCAGTGATGCCAACCGATTGAGATTTGTATGAATCAGCATATTGAGTGCCTTAAATCCCGTTCGCCATTTTATTGATAAAAAAATGAAGTTATTATTGGTGTCCACATGTGTAAGTGTAAAAATTTAGAACTAGGTTCATGTTTCTCTCTTTAGTTTACAGGTCTTTGCCGTTATGCATCATTCAATTTTCATTTTTACTCCGATGTTTCTATATAATTTTTATCATTTACTTTGTTCAAATTTTAGTTGATTTTATTATTTGTTATTTAATTTTGTTTATTCTCATTAATTTTGGTTTTATGTTTCTGTTCATTTTTGTTTATTTTTTATTCTTCTCCATCTTTGGGAACAACAACGGCACTGTTTTATATCGTACGCTACTCCTCGCACGACATGAAACAGCTTGCTTGTCTCTAGAAGGGGCAGTGCAACGGGCAGTGTGGGCAGGCCCCCCTCCCCTCCAAGTGATGGCTCCCCATCATCATGCGCATGCGCAACCCCAGCCGCTCCTGGTCGACCGCCTTGTGACGCTAGCGCCCTCCTCACAAACTGACAAACGTAGTGAGCCTTTTATTTGCAAATTGTCCATTTATAAAGTGGAACCTCGAGTAGCCGGATCCTTCCTGATCCTGACGTGCTCAGTCTGGACTCAGTAACATTTTGAGGTGAATTTTGCTCCAACTGGTGCTTCAATCCACCAAAAATCGAATCAGTCAACAACTCATTGTCATCTACGTAACTACCTCCACACCTAACAGGCCAATTTCGTGTGACTTTGGCCATCCGGACTTTCTCTGGCCATCCGGACGATGTCTTATCCCAGTTGTCCGGGTAATTGAGGTTCTACTTTATTATTTTGTAGCATATTTATAGGAGGCAAGTTTCTCATCCTAACTTGAGGTAGGGTTCCCAGATCCAAACACCAGGAAAGAGTATCAGGTTTCTAGACAACCTAAACAATTGTCAGAGAAAGCTAGAAAACTGAGCCAGAAGTTGTTGGTGTCTCAAATTCACTCGGGACTCGTTCCGTGCTGTGCTTCTTGGCCATGAATTAGCACAACCAACAGAGAATTGCTCATTATGTCTTGCTCCATCAAACGATGATCGGTTATTCAAAACGAATTGAGATTCCCTACAATTTTCATTTCTGGTAACTTAGTATCTACTTCTTTCAAATAAGCGTTGGTCTGTACTGTATGTCAAAAAGCATAGCAGGTATCAATGAAGCTGTGTTAATCCCATCAAATCTGATCGTCTGGTAACCCTACCTCGTTATCAGGAATACATCGTTATCTATAAAGGAAAAAAGTGTACCTAGTTGTTGACAAAACAATTAAATAAGAACGTGCAATGGACTAGTTTTGTACATGTATCATCTGTTGACAGTGCTTATGATACGAGATCTTATGTTTTGAAATAATGGAACTGTTTCTTTCATAAGCCGTTGAAATTATAATCCTGTTGTCTTCTGCAGGCGTTGTCCAAGTGCCCTGTGACTTCAGCAAGAGCTCCCCGACTGGGCAGCAGAGTCTGCTGATACACCCAGCGATGTCGCCTCATCAGGCCTTTAGCACACTCCTGGTTCACAACATGCCGTTTGCAGCCCCTGCGGCCAACCACCAGAATTCGTTCCTTTTGAGCACACAACTCACTGAACAAGCTTTAATCAATCAAGGTTAGATCTCTCATTTATTTATTAGATAAATACTACAGGCGTTGCACATTTTGATATGATACTTCTGGTTCGGTGTTTTGTGGCAGCATTGCTGTTGTCTGTTCCCCCTCCTTTTACATTGCAGCATCTTAAATTGTTATAGGTGGTGTGGTCATCTCGAATCACCTCGAGAACACAGTCATCAACCCCCAGATCATAGGAGGATGTCCAGAGAGCAGTTTCAGTCCCCAAACGCCGGCTCACGTCCCAAGCAGTTTCCTCCACCACATGTCACCCAGCGTCGTCATAAGCAGCCATACAGAGACCAACTCTTTCGTCCGGGATCTCACTCCATCCGTCATCACGGCTCTGGATAACCAAGTTATCGTTAAATCGGAAATGAAGTCCGAGTCTTTGTGCACAATGGATCAGGTAAGCACTTCGGTTAGCAACTTTTTGATACTCCTGGGGCCTGTTTTGTAAATTAACAAGTGACAAGGTACAAGTCAATTGTTGTACAAGTTGAGGGAAACGTGATGAATTGTTTTCCACAAAGCTCCAAGAGTGTAGACTGGTAAGTGACAGTGAATTCTTAAAATTGTACAGGCAGATTTTGGCAGTTACAGGTGTTCCTCCATAATTTTCTACAATAGATCGTTTGCCTGTAAACTTTTAGAATTCGTAAAATAGTTGTTTGGATTCACATTTGTCACAGTCGTGCTTCCCTGTCAGTTTTATGATTACTGCCTACCTACCTACCTACTTGATGTGTAAATCCATGTAAACCTAACTTGATATGAGTTTGTTCAATCTCGGAAGGCGAATAGGTCTTTTTGATCAAGGATTAACTGCAAATTCCAAAGTGTGTATGAATTCAATGAAAGTGTTTGTCTGCTGAGGCGCAGAAGCAGTTTTGATAGGTCGGCGGGATGTCCTATACCTACAGATAGGAATCAGTCTCTTTCTCCGAAATTGAGATTGTGCATTGCCCTTTACTGGCAAAGGACGTCTCATTTTATGTACTTACAGAGAGGTAGAAGTATTACTTTTTTTGTTACGATCCATACCTACTCGACAACAGCAGCGGTGCATGGGCTCTGAAAACGTTGGGGCACCAAACCAGAACACAAAACCAATAGATTTGTCTACAAAATATACCAAGGGTACCGTTATTTAACTTGCATCCAGCTGTGGAGGAGATCTGACCGGAGTGGCTATCAGTCACTTGTCAGCTTTGCAGAAACGCTGCACTGTTCGGAACACATTGCTGATTGATGCTGAAGCATCAGCTAGATGGTTGCTCTTTTAATTTGCATACAACAACATTTCCTAACAATTCGCATCCATGTAAGGAGAAATGGACTTAATTCAACCTATGCATTGAGCTTGAAGCCTGATTTATCACAAATATAACAACTATAGGTACACTGGTATAGTCAGGCTCTCATTTTTCGCTTCCCGCATCCCTAATTGACTTTCTTGTAATGCGTATTCGTACAGGCCACGTCACCTCCTTCCATTGAAGTGAAGCCTGAAGTGGTGACTGAAGAGTATACCGAAGAAGAGGACGAGAGACCGACAATTGTCGCGGATGCACAGAACCAAACTGAAACCCCCTCCAACTCTGAGGAAGAAGACACGCAGAGCAGTGTCAAGTTACAAACCGAGGTAGTTAACTAACAATATGAGTAACACTCATCTCGAAGCAGTCACTGAGTTCGTTACATTCTTACTGATCCGTATTTGTTGATATTTCTGAATATTTCGTTAGAGTAGCATGTTTTGTTTTTGATCCACCATAAATCATATTCAGGAATCCAGATGACATAGGTACCTAACCGAAACTGCATTTATACAGGGCAGACCCGAACAAAACAGAGGTATTTGGAGGTCTTATAGGAAATTTCATGCTGATTGCGACTATACCACGTATTAGGGGTCCCTGAATGGACCTTGAGTGGTTTTTTGTGAGGGGGGGGGGGTCTTTTTTCAACGTTTTCGTGTATTTTTGGTCAAAAAACACGAAAACTAATAGCCAAATCGAAAAACACTTCGAAACGAACGTTGTAGGAAACTAAATTCTGCGTAAAAGGATACTAACTCCGGCTCAAGTAATGTAGCCACGGTTTTTGACCAAATTCTAATTTTGATTTGTTGATAAATCGCTTGGACGGAGGAGGGGGGAGGGTGGTAGGTTGTTCTTGGATTTAATTGAAAAAACTGTGTTTTAATATCGTTTATTATTACTTATCTCAAAGAGGCCGCAGGGGACCAATCCAACGATCCTGGTAGTTCTAAGTGAGCCAGTAATGATCAGCGTGCACACTGGCAGCCGCCTTAAGCGCTCATGTTGACCATTCCGTAAAAACTGTATGTCCGCATACTCCTCATTTGAGTAGTCCGGGCATTTTCGCGGCAGAGTTAAAACTGATGACGTTCCCATAGTTAACTTCTTCAGCTACAATCCGTCATGGATGATCTTGTTTCATTTCATTGCGGGTTACAAAATTGGTCTCCGAATGATTGGGATCAACAGTCATACCCACCCACCCCCCTTCCTCCTTTCCAGCATTTTATCAAGAAATCAAAACTGGAAAAATTCACCAAAAATCGTGGTTATATTACTTCGAGCTGGTGTTAGTCTCATTTTACGTAGAAATTAATTTCCTACAACGTTCATTTGAAGTGTTTTTTGGTTTGTCTGTTAGCTTTCATGTTTTTTGCCAAAAAAATACACAAAAAGTTGATAGTTTTGGTCGTTTGCGAGAAAAAAAGTGGTTAAGGTCCATTCAGAGACCCCGGATTGTAGAAGGTATATTCGTGATCAGCATGAAATTTCCTCTAACACCTCAAGTGTCTCTGATTCGTTCGGGCCCCACCCTGTATAATTATAATGTTGGTCCACCGTAATTCTCGCACCAAAGACTTTGGTGCAGGAATTTCTATGTGTATTGCCCATAAATGCCTCATGAATCCGTTAAAAACCATCAAACCCTGCTGAATTAGGAGCAGTTGTAGTTGCATAACATGGTTCTCAACTAGCTCATGTTCTATTCAACAGTTACCATGTTATTTGCACTGGTTATGTTGGTTGGTGCCTACATTGTCTCCCATAAGTTCTATTGAGATAGGAGCGAATAGATATAGAAACGAAGATAACATACATTTAATCCTTGCCTTCCTTAATTAGTTTTCAGATACAACCCGCATATAGGCACTTGTCTAATAATTATCACGATTGTGTACACTGTTACACAGATTCATTCTCTTTTCCAGCTTGCCATCCCCAAACAAGAGCCGGAGGAGGAAATCGAGGAACAAGAAACGTCAGTCGTGCAACAAGAGACGACTCAAATCGTCACAACCCAAATCACCAGGACGACCTGGACGACGGAGCAAACTCACCACGGGACCCTCCAGATCGAGCAAGAAGAAATCAAAGAAGAAGTGGAAGAGGTTGGCATTTGTTTCAGTTTCTGCCACGAGGGACAGAGAATATACAATGTTCGTGTTTCCGTTACAGTTCGTACAGTAGAAATCTGCTACAATGTTATTCTTTCTGTGACGGGCTCGAACACGACTCGAAAGTCTCAAGTCTATGTAATATTCAAAATCATTACCTACTTGATAAATACTGCTCACAAGAAATAAAGAAGCACCAAGTTTCAATGAGTCAGAAATTGACTGAGTTGCCCCCAAAATTTTCACGCTGTCAACTGATGAGGAAATTCCAATTAGTCAGTTGAAATAACGTATATTTTTTTTTACTTTACTTTACTTGGTTTCCAAAATTACCCTACTGGCGTGCAGTGACGTCACCGTTGAGGTCTTCCTCCATGCCACCGTTTGGATGTTGCCCAAAACTTGACGCAGTTTCTATTGGCTTTTACTTTTAATTTTCAGTTGATATCTATCTTGTTATAAACTCGAACCAGTATCGAGGATACATGGATTACTCCTGCCTCAACCGAGTCATGGATAATATCTACCGAGTAGGTATGTGCCAGTGATCCTCAAATCTTTACGAATTTTCAGTAAAATAAACTTCGAATGCCTGGTGCAAAACCCATCAAATCTTTACGAATTTTCAGTAAAATAAACTTCGAATGCCTGGTACAAACCCAAAGTAGGTACTAACTCATCTCAATATGTTCTTGGAAAGAAGAAAAAAAATTTTAAGTACCTAGATAACGTCAGTATTCCTCGTTCACCAGCCACGCTCTTCCAACAACAAGCCGTTAATGATCATGTAATGATTGGTAATTCTAAATAATCGTCAGGTAATGGTTGTATTTAACAACTTGGGGTGATTAGTTACATTCAAATTCATCAACGTTTAGTAGAAATGAATTTTTTAAACTTAGAGATTTTCATTCGATTTGGGAACTATTGTCACGTGGAAGTTGCAATGTAGCGATTTCTACTGTATGTCTCTGAAACATCTCTTCCCCCTTCTAAAAGGCTGTTGCTTCTTGAAAACCTCAGATTTTCGAGGAAAAATCGAGCTCTAACTATTATTTTTCCATTATTTCGTTGGTGACATGTTAATTATCAGCGCCAGTACAGATAACTTTACCGCTCATTAATCAATTTATGATATTCCGGCATCATTCACTTTCGAAAATGTGCAGTGCATAAATACTTTACAAACAAACCATAAAATCCGTGGTTTTCGAGCGGTTTCTCCTTTTAGAAATGGTGCGGTTTGGGAGGCTGTGGACAGCATTCAAATGTTTAAAAAATGTTCAAATTTGTTTCTATCGTAAACCATTGCCTCTCTCCTCAGGGTAAGTTTGATACGATTCGAACAAACAAAGTAGATTCCTTTCGAATATGACTCTGCAGACCTGCTGGACAGGTTGTCACTTGATATTCAGCGACTTACGGCTTTAAATGGGAACAGACGTTCTTTCAATTTTTTACGTTTTTCTTTAAAATTGGAATTGGAAAACAATAAAATTCTCTTTTATTGTGTGCCTTTTTGGCTTGAAAATTTCATCCGAAATGCCTTTAAACTTGATAATCGTGAGAAGTCATCCATTGATCCAAGTGGCAGTTCCTGCCCAGGTTTGTTTCTCAACGATCCACGACATTGCGCCCTTCTGGAGTTCACGTCTTTAGATTCGAGTCTTTAGTTCTAACTTTTTGGAAAAACAAGATAAACAAAATATGATTCGGCGTCTGTTCGCCAATTTCCCACGTGTTTGAAGCTGACTAGTGATGGGGTAAACTATCGGTAGCACTAACAGTGATTTTGGACTATTGGGAGATCGGGACTATCGACAGTTTTTGACGAACTATCGAAACAAAACGAAAAATCATTTTAAAAAATCGGAAGAAAACAAGAACTCTGTCAAAATTTTCCAAATCAACTTCCGATTTTCCTAAGCCAGTTGGAAAAATAAATTACGTTGAAAAAATAAAAATGCTAGGTAAAATATTTTTCTTGAAAACCCTCATACATATTTAGGTAAGGGTCGTGTAAATAGAAAAATAAGATCACTTGAATACCTGTGGTAGGTATCTACATCCTTAAAAAAGGACAAGCTACCACAGATTTTACAGATAAAATTATAGAAATCATTTCAAGAACTTCGAGCTTGCTACGGTGAAACTGGTAGCTCAATAAAATAATACTAGAATAATTTTTCTCAAAGAAATGGTAAGAATAGGTAAAATATTAGGAATTGAAGAATGAGACTAATTGCACAAAACGAAATTTTCAATTGAACAAACCAAAATGAAGAGCTGTCAGTGACGTCATAAAACAAAGATTGAGGTGAATTCACACTGCGTTTTCTCTGTAATTGTAGGTTGGTAGGTACATACTAGGAAATAGCGTGGCAGAAAACTATATCGATAGTATCGATACTTGAGTACAATAAGGAATGAGTCCAAACTATCGATAGTTCCCCATCACTAAACCTCGTGTGGCGCAGTCTTCTGACTGTTCCTTGAATCGCAGTGAGATACACTCATAGTTGTTATCTCCACGTCGCATCGAGAACAGCGTTTAAACTCATTTGACCCGTCAGATATTTCCAAATTCACTGCGTGAATCCGACGTTAAACTGCAATATGCACAAAGAGCGACGATTTTATTTATTACTTCGACATTGTTTCGTTGGAGATTCTAATTGAGAAAGCTCTACCTTCGGTTTTATTACTGTAATAATTTGCCGTAATAATTTCGAGAGCGTGGCAAAAGTAAGTACGTCGTTAATGCACGTCACTGGTGTACATCGAGGCGATCGATGGACGGGTGGCTGGGCATGCTTTTCCCACTGCATGTACACCACCTTTCCGTCGACTTTTTTTCTGCCTTAGTACACACTCAGCGTCGTGAAAATAGTGTACTTTGAGTAAAGTACTCGTACATACTCAAAGCATAATCTACGATTACCTACATACCTGCTACAACTATACGACGAGCTCCTCGATGAGTACTTTCAGGTGTAAATATTTAAAATAAGTATTAAGTAAAATGATAGCGCGTTGTCATGTTGAGAATCGGCCTTTTCACATTTGCAGTTTATTTTCAAATAATTGTCGTCACTTCAGTTACATAACTGGTGGGGGGGGGGGGGGGGGGTACAATTTTTGTCGCTGATTTATATAAATAACGACTATACATATCTCTTTGTTAGTTCGACTCATTATTTAATTAACAGTGTGTGAAAATTTGTTTCTGAACAAACCCTGCACGGTTTTGGTTATTCTCCTATTAAAGGAAGGGTATGAACGACAAATGAACGACGAGGTATGTGCCAAAATTTAATTTTACCAACTGCATACTGTTTGCCTGTTTATTCAGAAGTACGAATTCCCGATGAAATAATCTGTTATCTAATGGGCGGCTAAGTAAACGTATGATAGCCCAATCTTGAGTATGTTAAGAATTTTAGTTATATATTATGATTTTGACTATTGTCTCACACTTGATGGCTTGAAAACTAAGTTGAGATATTCGTTATTATCATAACTCCAATGGAGAGTGTTTTATACGGGGTTGTTTATTGGTGTATAACCGTCTATGTTTCTACACGCCCAAAGAGACGGTGTTCTTTCATAATGTTTCAATCTCTTCGTACCGATTAGCTTAATATTTTTCAGAAAATAAATTCTGGAATTCTAAGTAGTTCACATTTGGAAAAGAATCAGCTTGCTGTCAACTGTCAGCAGAGCTGATATACTTTTGTTATAGAAGGTTTTGGCTATCTGGTTCTCTTGTTAAAATGAAAACTATACACCAGATCCATTTGTTAACTCCATGAACACTACTTACTAGATAAATAACTGGAAACACGCCCAGCTTTAGTCGACGAACTCAATTTGTCACATTTAAATTTCACCATTAATCAAGCCTTGACCAACCTGTAGAATCCCAGGCCAATAGTATTCAGCAATAATGTATGACAATGTGCAACGATTTTCTTTCCGAACAATATTATTAAATATTAGTAAATGAAATGATACAATTAAATGAAACGCATGTTCAATGTAAGAATTTAACTTGACTAGTGTTGTGAACTTTAATTAATTGTTTTTAATCCAACAAAGTTCATCCCCTACCTACCTCATACTCGTAGCAAGTTGCCTCATTGTTTAGTGCACTTTTATTTTGTGTGATTTGTGAATACATTTTAACTGGAAATTAGTTATGGAAAAGGAGGAAAACGAATAAATCATCAAAATGCCTAAGCTACACCTTGACTAAAGTTACAAGATCCTGAGTTTTTTGTTCATCCATCTTTCACTGAATTAGATTTTCGCTACATTGTATTTTTCAACAAACGAAAAGAAAATGTAAAACAAAAATTGTTTATAAATTAGTGATTTAAACAATTTTTTATTATAATATTATTGATTGACATCACCAGCCATTTCTCTCTAGCTATTCCAGTGTCAGGTCGTTATTTCTGTTCAGTCTTTCCCACAATAAAAGTAGTAATAGTCACCTTCTAGTATATAATTTTATTTGCACCCCCTCCTGCGGCTCTTAGTGCGATGCTAGTTTCTTCCACCCTCCAACTTTTGAACCTTCTATCACCCACGTTGAAATCTAGTTCATATTTCTCAAAAGAAAAAGTCATTGTATGGTAAATAATGATGGTTTGGTAAAGTCAAAATATTTTTGTAGTTGAACTGTGTACGAATTAAGTTCGTTTTTTTAAAGGATTTTCGATGGTTTCAATATTGTTGTAGTAGATTTTTGGCCCGTTGAAAGGAGGTTTATTAGTTGTTTATCTTCTCTACAAGCTTGAAGCTTCTGGATGATCTCTCTGCTTGTCGGAATGCTGAAGCTTTTCTGAATTTCATCAAAACGGTGTCCTCAAATCAATAGTCCCCTTATTCTCCTTTAGGTGGTCGAGAGGGAGCAGGAGTCTCAAAGCAGCGCGGTGGACTTATCAGGCCTCGAATTGCTCTCAAACACCACAATCGCGCAGCACGAGAACTATCACAACAGCAGCCCCGAGCCCGAGGACGATGATAGCGCCCCTGGGGGCGGAGGCGACATGGGAGGACTTGCTGTGCTCTGCCAAGCTGCCGATTTTGCTATGAGTCAGCCTCATTTCATTCCAGTGGCGACCTCGTCGACATCCAGCATTGTCATACAGGAGTCCACAACCACCACCAGCTCCACTTTGTCCACTGCCACAGGTAGATATTGTAGTAGCCACTCTGGAACCTTTTCCAGGCAGAAACAAAAGCAATGTTCCTGCTTCAGTTCGCCTGTTTATGCACCGAAGTACTCTGCAAGCAATCAAAGGTTCACTTTTTACTGTAACTTTGCTTGAGAGGGATGGTATTCTGATTGTAGGCTGTGCAGATTGATATTTCACTGTCATTAACTTCGACAAGATCATACTGCGCTCATCTTATGGCTTGTGCTGACATTCTATAACCCCAAGACCTCACTTAGTGTTGCTGTGCCCATTAAACAACCCTTCCCTCTTACTTTTCCATGGATATTATTGCAATGTGTCTCACTAAGATTTCCCATTGTTTCAATCAGTGTCTTCAATCGGGGTAGCCGGATCGACTGAGGATCACTCTCGAAAGCTATCGCCTCCCAGGTTACTTCCGATTCAGGCTGTGGAAAAAGTGCGGGAGGTGCCCCTAAAGGAAGCGTTCAAAGTTCTCCGAGCAAAGAAAGTCAAAGAGAAGAAATGCGCTCCATTCAGAACTATTTCTGGTAATTCGAGTACCGGTTGCTATGTAGTTGTTTATTGTAAATTTTGACAAATGTGAGCTGCAGGTACAGTGAGATGATTTTGAATTCTTGCAACCCTGGCTGCTTTGCCTATGATTTTCCTGACTTTGCCAAGTAAAACGGATTGATTTGGTCTTGCTTTGAAGTTTCGTTCACTAGGGTGTTGTGTCTGTCAAGGAATGGAAGAGGAATTACTGATCGTCGAGCCTCCTGTGTTGGAACCCTGGTCAGCAACTCCTCAGCGGGTTACGCCGCCTCTCGGACCTCCAACTCTCACCCCGAACAAGAAGAGGTCTTGCGACAGCCCTGAGCATTCCGAAGACATGGTGAGTGATGAGTGATGTCTTGGTGAAGCCACCATGGAAACCACGTGGTGGTTGATAGCAGTGATTCCCAGTTGAAGATAGAAATGTCGCGCATCTTGGTAACATCATATTTCTGTTGGTGTCTTCCACAGGATTTCACGTCGCTGCAGGAATCTTACGGGTCTGCACCGCCTCCTTTAAAGAAAAGGAAATTGTGTAGGCCGATAAAGAAATTCGAAAGCTCTGAAGACCCCAGGGTCTCCAGCATAGAACCAGAACCTGTTCCAGTACAACCTGTCCAGCCTTCGGATTCGACCAAAATCGACGACGATCAACCCAAGAACAAAATCAGGCCTAAACTCAAAGCAGAGGCGAAGGTTTGTGGTATTGGTTTCATCGTACAAGTTCTCTAGTGCAACTGATGCTCTACATTTCTCATTCAGTTGACGTGATGCCATTTGCTGGTTGAGAAAACTGCATTTAACATTGACTGTTTCAATCCTCCAGGTGAAGGAACCTGAAGACGAGAACGAGGAAGAAATCCTGGAACCATCCATGGTACTCGTGCCGGCCCAACTTTCCCCCTCCTGGAGGTTTAAACAAAGCAAGGTAAATGGATAAAATTTTAAAAAAGTTCGTCAAAAACGTAGGCACTCGTACTTAGAACGAAAGAGGCGTAGGACATGACTGATTTTAGCTCTTCTAAGTTGCGTCTGGCTGGACATGTGCAAAACCATGCGAACTTTATAATACTAAAACTTCTGCTGGGCTGGCCAACTCTTGATATTTGTTCCCTCATAAATCAATACTTCTTTGTGACAAACGACTGAACGCCAATGATTTGCGCCATTTTAGCGTTTTTGCTATTTCTCATGTAGGGTTCGGATCGATACGGTATTAAAAACCTGAAAAAGTTACGGAACAACCTCGGAAAAGGACTGAAAATTATGGTCTAAAACCTCCAAATATGACGTAAAATATGATTGGGAAACCCCCAAATATCCTGTGGAAGCCCCGAAAAAACCAAAAATATCTGGTGTCTCTAAAAACCCCAGAATGTCTAGTGTACGCCCCGAAAAAACACGGAAAATTTTGTTTAAGCCTGTTAAATCTCATAAGTGTGGCATAATCAGCCAAATTTCATTCATGCTGAGTATTAATTGAATCTGTAACAGCATGGATGCTGTTTTGCTGAGTATGCCATACTTCTCAGGTTTAACAGGCTTAAACAAAAATTGCAGCGCCTGTTTCACTGTTGTCAGTCAGCACCTGTTTCAGTGTTGTCAGTCAGCACCTGTTTGTGTTGAGAAAGACCCCTAACATCGAAGATCAAAAGACATTACTGGTAGTTACTTGAATGAAGATATAATTTTCCGATGGTGAAGCAAGAAAAGGGAGTATTCGAATTTTCCCGTCGGGCAACCAACATCCTATATATTTCTCTCAAGTACAAAAATTGAACGTTTTCTGACGAAATTTCGAAAATAGGACGCCAAATATGACCAAACCCTCCAAATATGACGGTATTCTGGAAAACTCCAGAATGTGATATATATTAATTTAAAATTGGAGAGGCCTACGGACGTGAAGCTTGTCTTAATCTGTTCATATCAGGGAGAAAATAAGCAAATATGACAGAATCAGAACTTATATGTGTGTACCGCGGGATGCTCCACCCCCTAACACTTGCTGTGGTGATAACGGCGGGATGTTAGTATCCTTCTTCCTTAGCGTCTGCTGTGGTGGATCTGAAAAGACTCCTAAGGGGCTCATCCTCCTCTCACCTGCCACCTACCCAAACCTTCCCTACCTTTGCGCTCACGACACTGGTGACCCCTCGACTACAGCCACCACACCTTCCAAGGTGTCATACCTATCAATTTGTGACCGTTACGACGGTCCTCGCATGTCAGTTCTCACAATTACCCTTTGTTTCTTTCTCTTTAATCCCACTTTATTTCACCATTTAGCAGCCTTCCACTGAAAAGGCCAAACTCACGATCAAGAAAGTCAAGAGTCAGCCTAAGGCCAAGCCTTCCTCGCCTAGGCACTCGACGTCACCGAAATCCCAGGACGTTGCACCCGAAACCAAGACCTACGTGCAGCCCAAATCTTCGCAAAGTAAGTTTTTCCCTGTATTTCAACAAATACGAATGCCCTTCGCTTTAGCATGACTCGTTGTTTTCTTAATCAACATTAACTGAACTTGTAACTGAATTTGTTTGGAACGTGATCCACACCGCTTTGGAAAAATTTATCCGAATTCACTGGTATTTTTGGCTGTACGATTTTGGTTAACCTGATTCAGTCTTCATCATAATGACAAAATGATTCATTCATAGCCATACTGAAGTTTGATTGAAGTACGGAACCCCGATACCTACGTGGGTTTAAGTTCCATCATCCTCCAAGAATATCCTTGATATTTTGATCATCTAATTGCTTCTCTCATTGATACCTACTAATCTATTCATAGTATTCATTCGTTGTCTTATCAGCTTTCCTATTCTGTAATTTGTGTTTACTTAGCCTAAACTTTGCATTTCTTTAGCTATTTGCTTTTTGACACCAACCGCTTGATTGGCTGCTCTTTCTGCACTTTTGCTTCCCTTTGACTATCGCAGCAGGTATTTATTTTGCATCTATTTATTTAATTTCATCAATATTTTGACTAACTTTTGTGCCACTCTATTGTTATCACCTCTAGTCATTTTCTAGATTGCCTTGAACCATGTTTCGAACGTTCCTTTAGAATTTTACCGTTTAGTTTGCATTGTTAATTTAGCCCGGTTTAACGTCTGTAGCAGTTAACGTGGTGTATCTATGTATTTTCCTCTGAGTTCCATCTTTCTTCCATTTGTCAACGAATTAAAACTCTTAATTTTCTCAGATTTTTGCTGCTGTCGTTGTTTATTGATGAAGTTGTTGCCAGATATAATTTATTGGGTAACTAGTTAATCGGATCCGCCGCGGATTTGGTCAAAAATACCAGGAGACGGTTTGAGGACCTGTTATCAGATTTTCGATCAACTTGATACATTTTTCAACAGGCGATATAATCGACAATTTTGGTTGATAAATGGAGGATTTATAGCCTTATCAGTGATAGAGTTAAAGGATATTTTAAAAAAAATCCATTCATTCTGCATGACCATAGCACACTTTCAAAGTTGTTACTTATAGCGATTTTTGTTCCTTTTAGATACCATTCTTTCGAAAATTGCATTTGATTATTTCAACATACTTTTCTTTCCCGACCAGCCATCCTATAAAACTCAATTCTTTCTTTAAAACTCTAATGATGGTTTTAGCCCTTAAGTATTACTGATTTTTCACTCTCAAAAATAACCAAACCTTTGTTAATTTTTTGTGTTTGTGGAATCCCTTGTTTGTGCACCATCAGTTTTCTCGTTATTCAGGCTGTATTGTCATCAATGAAAAAAAAAAAAAAAAAATCTTTGATCGCGCAAAAATGAGACCGAATTACAAATAACTGCTACAATTTATTATTGCTCTCTAACATTCTTATGAACCGAAGCGAATCTTCCAGGCCTCCCTGTGACTCGGCTGACGGAGTCCGATCTGAAAGACGTCCCTCTTTCGATCATGATGTTCAGCGGCGGTCATTTCGTTCCCGCTCAAGTCACCGACATCAAAGCCCCCGGCATATACGAAGTCATCTACTTGAGGAACCCTAGGAACAGGCGGCCGCAGATACTGTGCTCTGAGGAACTGCTGAACAGCGCGGTAAGCAACTGAGATCAATATGAAGAGAGTCATGTTTTAGAAAAGGATTCAAAATTCAAATAATAGGAAACATGAAAAAACCTTCAAAATTGGTCTTTTTCCTATTTTATTTTTGGGATTTGTTCAGCTCGTTGAAATTTTCAGTTAGAGATGAGAACAAGCTTTCTAGGTACAGAAAAGAGGGAGTTATGACGGGTTTCTTAATTTTTCAATTTTCAATGATAACTGCCGTAAAGATGGACAAAAATTGGTGCAGTTGGTCCCAAAATTTCCGTTAGTATGTCGAGATCATGCCTGTTGATTTTGAGCTCGATCGCATTTGATTTGGCCAGTTGGGCACAAAAACATGTCAATGGGTCCAAAATTTCTAGATAGCTAAATTACGTTGGTTGGCGTGGTGTCAGACATATATTTCCATGCTCAGTATAGTATGTTCTCATATTTCTATGCTCAGTATAGTATGTTCTCATGATCAGCCAGCTGGGCGGCCCCTGACGCCAAACTTTTATCCGTACTATTACGAAGAACATTGAAAGTATTGTGTGGCAGTTTCCGCAACGGAACTTCATATTGATGGCGGATTTTTTTACCAAACACAAACTTGTGACAAGTTCTTCCATACCCCTGCATTATCGCCCATCCGAATTTCTTCAGAATTGATGATTTCAAGACGGAAGTTGGAGTTGGATTTTAATAGAATTCATACTGCGTGACCATATGGGGGGGCAAACCCCCACAATCCCTGTGAATTTCAAAGAATTTGGATGGACAGAACCCGAGGTACTTAATTACACGCTACAGGTTTGGGCACGGAGCCGAATTGTTGGGGTTTTGATGAAATTTTTAAAATTTATATTGGGCCGTTTTGGCCCCCAACCTATCATGACTACCGTTTTTCCGTATGATTCGCGTTGCTAATATTTGGCGATGTACAGACGCACAGGTAAACGTTAACTTGTAGAAAGGTTTGAAACGTCAATTTTGAACAGTTGTTTTATGTCAAAAAACTGCTTCCACTGCCTTGGTAGACCTGGTAGCAATAACTGATGTAATATTTGACAATAGCTTCAATGCATATTAAGCACATATGAGAAATGTACTGGATGTTGCTTTGCATGATTTCGTTCATGCAGCCGAAATGGGATATGGAAAGGATACTAAATGGGAAGTACTATTGCTAAATTATTTGATGTCAGTTCGTGACGTATATTCAAGTAGTTTCATAAAGAGCTAACCCTCGACATAATATGTACTGCACTTCACTGAACGCCTGTTACATGGACCGCAGAGTAAAAGAATCGAGGACCCAGTGACTAGAGATGGTTGTAGGAAGGGGGAACTAAAGAACTATCGTTCTGTGGGTTACGAACTAAGAAGTAAAGAACTAATAACTCACAAGGCGACTGAGTTAGTTGTAGTTCATAGGAGCGGTGGATGCTACATAAGGAGTTGATAGTATCCACCTAACCACCTTTACTGCAGTCATGAGGAGTTGGTAGTATCCACTGTAGGATAGTTCCTTTAGTTCATTAGAAGTTGTTCTTGTGTGATTGAAAACGAAAAGGAACTTGAATGAACTGCTGAGCTAACTACTCCTTTCAAGGAGTTAAATAACTGAACTTGATTCCCTCAAATGAACTACTGTTACCCGCCACGATATAGGTACAGGGCACCTATATCGCCTTACAGCCCATATACGGCCCCGAGTCCGCCAATCAGCGCGATCGTAAGCTCTGGACCTCCATCTCCCAGCTCCCCTCAGGTCATCCTCGACGTCGTCCAGCCACCTTTTTCTGGGTTTGCCTCTTAGTCGGCGCCCTCCTGGCTTTTTAAATTTTTTTTTTCAATAAATATTTAATTACTTCAAAGAAATGAGTAGGTATACCTATTACAATAAATTATTTTAAGTAGCAAGTAGGTGAAAAATATCGAAAAGTAAGGTAAAATTATAGGTACACATCAGAGAATAAGCAAGTTAACTTCTACATAAAATTTGAACGATAAATTCACTGAAATTAATCTTTTTCGTTAACGTGGAGGAAGATGAGTTTCCCTGGAACACTTTCTTCGGGGCTCGGTACACGTCCATTCTTTCCGTGTGGTCAATCCGTCTAATCCGGCTTGCTTTGATTTCGCCTACAATGTCTGGTTTTCCATACAAATTACAGAGCTCATAATTTGTGTGGATCCTCCAGCAGCCATTTACGCATCTAGCGCCAAATGTCTTACGAAGACTTTTTCTTTCAAACCTTCTTAGAGATTCTACGTTGGCACAGGTCGTGGTCCACGTTTCCGAGCCGTAGAGTACCACCGGTAGACTGTAAGCTTCAGGTTTCGGCTGATGACTCGGGGTCAGAACACTCTTCCAAAGGCTTAATGGCATTGAATGCCAGGCAACCCGAGCCCTAATTTCCTCCCTTATGCTATAATCTTCGCTGAGCAGAGTTCCCAAATGTTTTGTTTTAACCTATTGTAATGTCCGATTCACGCTGTATGTCCAGGATAGCAGGAAATAGATACACATAAGCAGCGTAAATCAATAGAGAACCAAATAGAAGCCGACAAATGGATCGGAATCTTCGTCTCTGAATGACAGTAGTGGGTTAGCAGGTGCAGATTTCCAATTAATAGAAAATGAGGCAAACTTGGAGAATTCTTAAAAGTTATTTAGAGCGACTGCAACGACGGAATCGACCCTAAGGAGCTCCTCCTAGAAAAATACAATCGGAGAGAAAATATTGCAAAATAAAATAGTATCTTGGTACTTAGGAGGTACCACGGTTTGTAGACTAGTCTACTAACCGTGGGAGGTACTACTCAAACAAGAAAAACAAGAGAAACGTTCTGCCCGGAAAATTCGTAGAGCGATCGGTGAGGGGCTGGGGTGGCGACGAACCACATGCCGAGTGTGGAGGCTGGACGTTCGGGATTCCACTTTTTATGCCACCAAATTCGCAAGGCCCCAGAGCACCCAGCAACCCGATATCGCCGTTGATTCCTTTGGTTGGAGTCGACGGTGGCTGATGGTCGGGCGGCAGTAGAGAGGGAAATATAGGTATTTGTGGTATTTGAAAAAGCTTCTTCGGGGGACCCTGGATCTGCAAAAAGGGGGGTTATTAGCTGAGAATTTTATATTCTCCGACCAACAGTCCGGGGAGGCTGAAGATATATTACGGTGACAACTTACGTATTGGTGATGTAGGTATAATATGGAATACGATGTAGGGATTTTGTAGACTGCAACGCATGCAATGTGGTTGTGCGTCTAAGTAAGTTTTTGCTAATTACGTGTGGAACGTCGAAGCCTTTCGTCGATAACTGCCGAGCTCGTGAGCCTTCGATCTGTATCATGTCCCCTCCCCTCTGCACTCCCGAGTCCGAACTTCACGAAACAATGGGCCGTTCATGTCGACATATCGACTTGGTTTAGGTAAAACTAAATGCAACACCTATATCGCCTAGACCTCGGGAAATCCTCCACGAACCCCTGGGGGGTGTCTTCACTTTAAGAACTGCTGCTCTGGTCTAATAAGTCTGTACCAATGTCCTACGCAGTAGCCGAATAATAGCGAGCTAGCATCGCCCGCTCGCTTACAGCACATGACTCGTTAAATTGACCTAATCGTGTTGGTGTACCTAATAGCTTATATGCTGTCTAGCATTATAACTTTATAACCACTGTGATTTCTCTCTTACTATCGCCAGATTCGGGAAGTCAAATTGGAAAACCTCGCCGTTCCTGCTGGAACTCGCGTCTGCTCGTATTGGTCACAGGAGTACAACTTCATGTACTCGGGAGTCGTCTCCGCACCATCGGGACCTGACGACAAATTCGTTTTTGTCGAATTTGACGACGGGGACGACAGTAAAATC
Source organism: Leptopterna dolabrata (assembly GCA_954871275.1). Lineage (NCBI taxonomy): Eukaryota > Metazoa > Arthropoda > Insecta > Hemiptera > Miridae > Leptopterna > Leptopterna dolabrata. The sequence continues at coordinate 26,958,504 of OX940988.1, forward strand.
AACAGAAATGACATCAGGCTGCTTCCAGAGGAGCTCAATTTGACTGGTGAGTGACTGATTAATCGCACCTACACCCCTAGTACAATTTCAGAGTAGTAGAACCGTATCCATATCGGTACTCTCAAGCACTGTCTATTAGTTGTTTGAAAAAAGGCGATTAATCCGATTTGCTTCTATAAACCCACCGGAGTTTCAGACAGAATCTCCATGATTGTAGGTATCGAACACCAGCCTGTTCCTGTGTTTCTATTTTGAGTTCGAATAAACTGTTGCAAGACATACGAGAACCTTTCAAATGCCCTATTATCCGTCGAACTGAAGGAACGTATACAGGGTTTGTCGGAAATAGGTCTGCATGAAGCCAGGAATCGATTTTTCAGGTCATCTCTGATCGAAAATGTCACTTAGCTTCGTGTTTCTCGGCATTTTTCAGCTTTTTTTCTTTCTTTTGTAATGCTTTTCCAAATGATACTCGTCATAACATCCATTTGCAAAATTACAAAAAACAATTGGTGACTACTGTTGAAAAGCTTGTTAAATTTCCTTTCAGAATGTAGTAATTTGAATAATTTTTGGTTGTTGTGAACCCCTGAAATTCTCGCTTGAAAATCGGATTTTGGCGACTCCCAGAAAATGCAAAAAACTTCAAAGCACTCAAATTCCAGTTGCGCTCGACGAGAAAAACTTCCTCAGGGTCTCAGCTTTCTAACGGTACCTATGGTTATTTTTTATTTTACTGTACTATGTAATTAAGAGAGAAAATTGCGGTTGAATTTTAAAAAACGCGTTTTTTAAATTTGATTTTTTATTTATTTAAAAAAAAAAGAAAATCGAGTGTTAGCGTGCTAAACGACTCTACTCGACCAAACCATGACAAGAGAAGTCAGGTCATGTAATTTTCGACGCTGAGTCGCACACTTCTGATTTATTCTGACTGATGAAAAATTGATTTTCCGAGACAAATTGTGTATTTTTTGACATATCAACACCTCCGACCATTCAGAATAGATCAGGAGTGTCTCCATTCGACTCAGCGTCAAAAATTATGTGAAAAAGGATATCTAAGTTCTCTAGTCATGGATTGGTCGTATGGTACGCTAAAACACTCTCGATTTCCTAAAAGGAAAAAAAAACCTTTTTATTCAAACTCAATTTTCTCTCTCAATTAATACAGTAAAATAAAAAATAACCATACCGCTGGAATGCTGAGATTCTGAGGAAGCTTTTCGTATTTTCTGAGATTCGCCAAAATCCGATTTTCAAGCGAGAATTTCAAGGGGTACAGACTACTCAAAAATTATTCAAGTTAGATTATTCTGAAAGGAAAGTTAACGAGCTTTCGATCGGTAGTCAACCATTGTTTTTTTGTAATTTTACAAATGGACGTTAATACGTGATTTAGTGGAAAAGCGTGATATCCGAAAAAACTTCAAGTGCCAAAAAACACGAAAACCGAAGAAAATAAAATAAAGAAAGAAAAAAAGAAAATTGCTAACAGTCATTTTCGATCGGAAATGACCTGAAGAACCCGTATATCTAAATTTCCGAGACAACCCGTATATTTAAATCCCATCGGAACTAACATTAAAAGTCATCAACTCACAATCGCACATAACAGTAGGTACCATGATCTTAATGACTATGGCCTGGTCAAATAAGTACCAAGAAGAAGGCGACGACGACGACGGTTACTGACCAGCAGGTTACCGAACTACTTTATTTTGATTTTTCCTAATTCCTAGTTTTTAAGTACAAAAACCATAATATTCCAATATAATATAAGTATTACTAGGGTTGTTATGGTTTTGGCAGTTGGAAGGTTTCTTGGTGGATTTCTTGTGATTATTGGAACTTTTCTTGCCTGTAATTCGGTATTACAAATGTGCGATTCTTAGATCTGTCGTTGTTTGTTCTGGACTCTCAGATTATGACCCAGAGCCCTCATCTCCGTTGATGAGTCGGAGGAGAAGAACTTCGGATTCTAAGGTAGGTGTACCTGAACCTGACGCCCTTCTGGAAATTTGATCTAATTTTATTTATCATTTTGTAATGATTAGTGATACAGTGCCTATTAAACATAAGTCCTTCTTGAAGAAAATTACTAAGCCATTGATGGTAGAAAGAACGATCTGAACTTTAATCTGACTCGGGGCTAAAATTTAGTAACTTGGGGAGACATTTTCGCGAAAAATAATCAGGGTTATCTGGAATACTACAAATTTCTTTCATTGCTGTTCCTGATAGGCTCATTTGACGTAGGTGTCCACTAAACGATAGATAGACGGGCATTCAAGCTCGCCTAAAGCCTAGTTCACATTTGTTACATTCACCGGTATCCGTATCATCATTGTCACGGACGTTTTTCAATCAGTAACTTATATTATACCTACTTATTATACAGCTTAACGCCCAAACTGAAAATTGAGTGCCCATGCAGCATTCCTGGTGAATACGACAAAAACCAGAAAATAACCCCCATTGGTTAGCCTACGTTAACTCGTTTTAATGTCTCCGTTGTCTTTGTTGGTGGCTAATAATCGTGTGGAGCTAATTTAGAAGTCATATCAGTGTAAGTTATGATTTAGTGAATTGTTTATGGTTTTGCTGCTCTAGTTCTCTTGAGGTTGATAAGTACACAAACGGGGAGGGTATTTCGCTGTGAGTACACAAACAATGCGAGGAGGGCATTTCGCTATATATTGGGGAGGGTATTTCGCTATATTTTAACGGATGTCCAGTTTTGACAGAATTCTTCTTCTTCTGTCCAAAAGTCTGAGGCACAGACAACGCAATGTGCTTTCGTCTTTCTTGACCTGCTAGAGGGCTCTGCAGTGATTGCTCTAGATCTAGATATATGGATACTTATTGGTTTATTATTTTCAATAATGAACCATTGGAATCGAGCATGAAAAAAAAAAATTCTTACCCCCCCTCAAAATTTGATGGTTTACGTTTCAAGGTATGTAGAATCCAAAACTGCAATAAAAATATTTCTGTCTGTCCGCCGTACGCCGTACGCCGTACGGGCCACTTTTCTTAGTTACCATGAAAGAAAATTGATGAAATTCGGGTTATAGGTTCCGTTCGCTGTCTAGTTGGTCCTCGAAGCTCGACGTTACTGTGAGTCATCTCTAAGGGGTTCAAAATAGGGGTTGAAATTTTCAAAACGCCTATACAATTTTTTTACGTAAATATTTTTACGGTTTTAAATAGTTCTTGAACTTGCGAGTTTTTTAAGACCATCCGGAGCGTCGTACGTCCAGCCGTTCGTTCACAGTAAGGCCCCGAAGTTTGCACCGACAGGCATTTTCGACTCCAGTGTGAATGAAATTGTATACAATTCAAACCAAATCTCGTAACCAGAGACGCGCCCACAATAGGAATTTGTGAATACGGCCAATCATTGGTAGGGATCACCTGATTATATTGGCGGAGTATGAAGTCGAGTTGGTTGTTCTGTGATATTATTTCATTTGAAAAATGATGGCTCTGTTGGAGTTTGTTGGTAGGTAGTGAAACTTGAACAAACGTTGAAGTATTATTGATGGGTAAATTATTACTACGGTAAATCATTACTCAACGGTAAATTATTACACAACGGTTCACCATCTACGTAGAAGGGGCTGGAGTTTGTTGGTAGGCACTTTTGCAACTTTTTTCACTCCTCATCAACAATTTCTTTTCAGAACTTCATTATGTGTGTTTCTTTTTGTAAGGTACTGTTTGTCATCGGCAGAATTATTTTAGCAACATTTAACTCGTGATTTAGGTAGGTGCCTAGTAACGTGTACGGGGTTAGGTACTAACCTACGGAGGGTCTGCGATCTACATTATATGTATAGAGTAGTACATATCATAAATTATATAGACGGATTATCTATACATAGAGCTGTGATCTGTAACGGAAGGGTATTCTATACAAAATAATAAACCGTTGTGCAGGGATTTGCAGCGTTTTTTTTCTTTCCATTCAGTCGGTTAACAGAATGGATTTTTTTAGTGTTTTTAATGGTTTTCAAGTCCCCCCCCCCCCCTTTTTTTTTGCATCTCTTTCAAATAATAATAACCGACCAAGACGTTCGAGGCACCTGTTCCATGTGTTTTTCCATGTAGACTACGATAAAAATATTTTCAATTCGCTCTTCCTTATCTATGTCCTAGGAACGACCTTTTTTTGGTAGTAATTAACCCTTTTCAAAGTAATCTGTACAAAAACAGCATGCCGTAATCATATGTACGAGGGTAATCCCAAACGTAAGGTCTCCTTTTTTTTAAATACAAAAATCCGTTTATTTCCTATAATATTTACATCGTTTTAAAGATTAAACACATATATTTTTCTAGATAATCGCCTCTTTAGTCGATGCATTTTTGTAGACGCTGTGGCAGTATGCCGATGTCATAGCAACTTCCCACCATATCGTGGTGCCATCTTGTTACCCGTCTTGTGCACAATCGAGCTCTGCGTTTTGGTTCCTGAGGTTTCCCGAAGCACCATTCACAGGATTTTAACGGAAAACTTCAAGTAACGAAAGTGTGTGCATGATGGGCACCTTGATATGGTGGGGAGCTGGTATGGCATGTGCATACAAAAACTGCCACAATGTCTGCAAAAATGCATCGTAAGTTTTGATTATGTGGAGAAATACATAAGTTTTACCTTTAAAATGATGTTATAGGAAATGAACGGATTTTTGTATTTATAAATAAAAAAATAGGAGACCTTATTTTTGGGATTTCGAGATGCTGAATTCAAATCTTTTAATTTTTTCACTTGAAAGAGGGTGGTTTTTACAAAAAAAAATGTCGTTTTTAGGACTTAAGAATAAAATCCATTCTGACCCAAGACCCATTGGACGGTGCAGTTGATCAAAAATACCCCCGTCCAATCCGGAGCACTCACTGTTGGGACAGTTAGTATCCACCACAGGGAAGCCGACCAAGTAGCATTGTATTGTTGTTGATGCCGGTTATGGATGTTTTCTTTGCAGTCTTCGCCTGATCAACCTAAAACGCCATTGATCAAGGTCAAGCCCCTTCGGCCGCCTCCGGACGAGACTGAAGAGATGGAGACGGACGAGGTGGTGAAGATTTCCCCAGCCAAATCGGAAGAGACGGACGAGAGCGTCAGCCATTCGGTCGGAAGCGAAGAAATCAGCGAGACCGGCAGCGACACACCTCCTGCCATTTACATCAAGAATATTGTGGAGGTAAATTTGAATCCTTTGTCATGGAAATGAATCAACACTGGTTATATTTCATCATTTGTTAACATTTTAGTCGAGTGTGAACAATGGATTAGTTGGTTCGGTCTGAAATTAGGCTACATACCAATATTACAAGACCATCCCTAAACCAAATACCAAATAAAGCCGGCAATTCACAGTCCAGTCTGTGGGTGTTACGCTGATCCGATGTTTGACGGTGAGTGGTGATGTAGGACTACACTTGGCTTATAGTCCGACCTGGTTGAACCTCTCCTACTTCCTACTGGGTAGGATCTTGGGAGCATCTTTCGCTGTCTCCTACAGGTGGTTAGGACTGAACAGAATTGAAATATTTGGTTATTTTCTGAGAACATTTTTGTACAGAATAATGATTAGCTCACAAGATTACAGAAATAATGACAAAAATTAACGAAAATTAATGTCGGTAGTCGAGGAATATCGTGTGTCACGTCAAAGTTCGTTGAGTGTTTGTATTTTCAATTAGTCGTTTTAATTAGTTTTTAATATTATTTCAGTTTAGTCCTCACTATCTACTTGGGTCAAAAACTTCGCGTCACATTAGTTTACTCGATCACGTTCCTGTGATAAAGCACTGCTGAGAAGCAAATGGCCGCTGTATTTCGTTTTCTTTGAATTATTGCATTGCTTCGCGATCACGATGAAGACGATTTATTGTCATTACGAATAGGGAACCACTGGTTGAGCTGGAACCCTTATAGGAGATTTTGTAGGAGAGTGATTCGGCGAGCGCTATCATCTGAATGCCTACAGTGATGTCCTACAGGTCGAACTGTGATGGCCGGCTAAGGAGAGGAGTTAAAAACTGAACTTTATAAAATTCATTTCCTCAAGCCCGCACATCCCCTCGAAATTTTAGCTCATTTCGATCATCCTTCGTGTAATTATGGACGTTTCAAGGGTTTTGCGTCTATTCACACTCAGCTATTTTAAGGAGCTTGAGGAGCTTGAATTTCGGATTTGTATCGTCTGATTCGGGCTCGGGATGTTGAAAAATAAAGGAAAACTTGTTTTAATTGATCGAATTATTAAGGCTTTTGGGCGTGGGTCGAAATTGTATGTTGTAGACTTCTGTTCCCATTCAATTCACAACCTCCGTTCCCCAGGACTTCCTTCAAACTGAAAAGGAAAAGAAAGAGAAGCGGAGACTGAAAAAAGAGAAGAAGCGGAGGTTGATGGAGAAGTGCTGCAAGCACAAGCATAGCCACAAGCACAGTCATAAGGATGGCTGTCGCTCCCACCACAAACGTAAGCATAAGCACCACCACCAGCACAGACACAAACATTCCCTTGGTAAATTTCAATTACCTACTATCAAGATTTGAATTTTTTATCATTCCTTTTTTTTAATCAAAATCTATTATAATGCCTGCGATTTTTCTGCATGTTTCATGGTAAAATCCGAAGTTGAACTAAACCAACCATTGAGATGAGAATCTGAGAGAATTCAGTCAACTACCCTTGAGGATTGGCTAGCATAGCGGGTCGACTAAAATTATGCTTTTCTAAATTCTAGAATTCTGTAGAAGTTGAGTTTTAAGAAACATAGAAATCTTTGGACTTTTTTCGGTTTTCCGGCTATAATTTCTGAACTGGGCTTCCTACCGAGAAATGGTCTATTAAAAAAGAAAAATAGCATTAAATTTTGCGTTGAATGGCCTTCTTAAACTTGAAATTCGAGTGAGTTGTATCACCATAATCGCCAGTCAAAAACCGACCATTTGTTTTCAGTTTTGGATGAAATTCCCGCTTCGTAACTTTTCAAGCGTCCATGACTCCACAACGGTTACTCCAAATCAAGAAACCATTAATTGAAAGTCAACTTGTAGAGCATTGAATTCTGCGTCGAACCGACGCAGCACCGAACATTTCAAATTCGGTCGAATTTAATATAAAATTATGTTGTAAAAGCACTGGGAAAATGTTAAATTAATATTCGCCCTTTCGTATTGTTAGTAAAGGAAACAATGGTAAGTAGCATTTATAATATAAATTATAAGTTTTGTCAGATGCTTTTAAAGGAAACCAGTCTTTAAATTCCAGAGGTTGAAGAAGTGAGTTTTTGAGGTTTTTTGCGTTTTTCGCGGTTAATAAGAGGGGGTAACCACAGAATCAGCGCCATATTTCTTATTACTATATGTACAAAAAGCATAATTTTAGTAAGATATAACAACCCCTTGTCGTCCCACTTTATCTCATTGCCTTCAGCTCTTTATGAAAACCATCTCAGACATGAAACTCCGAACTCAGGGTGACGATTACAGTACTGGTTTTTGGTGTTGCCCGTTTTTATTATAGGGGTATTCATGGTCGGGCCGTTGTCGACGTGTTAACGAGTTAAATGTGTTAAACTGGTTAAACGTGGAGAAAATCGGTCGCAAAGATGTTATCAAAGTGCGTTATCACTTGTGTTAAGTTAACTGAGTCCGAGGTGTGGTAAACGTCGACAGCAACCATGTTATCTGTGTTATCAGTTTTGTGACGAAGATTCAAAATGGTGGGTTAGGTACTGTGCCGTGTTTTATACTTCTTTCCTGATAAGTAAAAGGTTTTAACAAGTTTAGGGTTTAGGTCGAAATCAACACCTTACCTGGACATGAAAACAACTTCAAGTTCTTGGAGACTTTCCTCCCAGATTTCCTCCTCCTCATCAGTGAATTCGGAGTTGATGAGATTAACTATTGTTTTTGTAACAATTTCGTCAACTTGGTTTTGTTTTTGGCTCTTCTTCGGCATTTTTGTAAATAAAAACTCACAAATGTAAACAAACGTCAAATATTATAACCTAGGCGGGAAGGTAGCAAAATACCGAGGACGTTGTTGTTGTTTTTTTACATTTCACCCGGAGATTCACCAACGAAGTGCTCCATGGCTAACTGCTAGCAATAGAATCATACCACCACCACCTCCCGGAGATTCATGATAACACGTTACCGAGGGCCAGGGTGCCTCATGATTTTTCTGAGGACGAAGTTTTCTACTTAGCACGTTTAACTCGGCAAGCTCAACCATGAATACCCCTTATATTCGTGATTCCTTCAGTAATGAGTTATTTTTGTCTCAGAATTTGTCTGTGCACGAAAACATTTGATAATACTCATATAAAAATTACATCATTTTTGCCACACACAAAAATCTATAATGCTTAAACTATACTTTCAGACAGTATTCGATCCCCCAATTGGTCCCCATCTACTTATTCTTACCTCAATGGTTCTAACCGTAGATCGAAGATCTTTCATAAATTTTGATCCCTAACAACTAACATCGTGGTGAATGCGTTTGTTTGCTGCTGAGTTCTATAATTTATTGTATTGTGCTACATAATTTGGCATTGTAGTTTTAACTTTCCTTTCTATATCAGCTTTACCTTATTTTAGGAATGCTTTTGATGGAACATAGAAAGAGGGAGGAGCTTCATTTAGAGAATTGTAGATACTATCGTAATTCGCTTCAGTTTCGTACAGCCAACACTGAAACAGTGTGCAAATGAGGAATGGGCGCGGGTCGGAATGCGCTGCTTTTGACCTCGGAATCGGATTCAGCACCCCATCACCCTTTAATCCAATTTGTAGCTCCGAAATCCGAGTAGTATGGTGGGAATAAGCTAAAGGAAAACAAGTGACGTCATCCGGTGTTCTCCCTCACGCTCTGTTCCCACGTACGGAAGCGAGAGTGCTGTACATAACAGATGAAGTCACACGCTTTTTCACGCATTTCCGTTCATTCCGACCCGTCAGTACAGCACCTTTTTGGAAAGCTCTCCGTTAGACTTACAGTTTGAAATAATAAAACAAAGAAACGCACGCCCTTTCCTCATTGTCAATCTGTGAAGTTCAATTCACTATCTATCCACTTTTTACCTCTTATCCACTATTACTTTTTATCAGTAATATTTCTCTTATTACTGTTTATTCATTGACTATTATTGTTTTCATAAACGCTAGTAAATGCAGTTAAAGCCTCCTTTTGCTTACACCTTTCATCTGTAGTAGGTATTCCTAGACTTCTGATATAATTATTATTTCCTTATTTCATAAGTTATAATAATTAAGTCCAGGTCATATTTCACTCAACTTATTCTCAGATTTTTCCAAAACTCTAAAAATACCTTCTTAATATAACTCTTAGCATTTGAAATCCTTCCCTCTCTTCGATATGTTTCATTAAATTTTGTTCTTCTGTAGTTGGCTCTCCATACCCTAGTTTTTTTAAATAATAATATTTCATAACTATTATCATTAAGAAGCGTGACGTTTATAATCATGTTGCTCAGTTGAACTCGAACAAGGCTTGTAATGTTTCATAATTATTCATGTTCTAACTTGTTTCTATGTGCAGAAAATTCCGAACTGAGGATAAAAAATAGCACAGTTTCTAAAACTGGCACTGAAAGTGGTAACCACAAAGGCCCTCTAGTCACCACTATTGCTAAGCCCTCAGTGGTACGTATTAATTTCCGATCTAAGGGTTTTACGACTTAAGTTGTGTATTAATGGTTGTTGTTTTGTTGAGTTGTTGTTCAGCTGTTGATAAAAGGCTTAGAAATATAATTTGTTTCGGGAAGAGCATTAGGATTATCGCTTGTGCCCAAATTATAGATATTTTCAAGTTAGATATAACCTAAAATATGCGGCTAGTTAGCACAAATTAACCTTAATTTTACACCACTAAGGCCGCATATTAGAAATACTCGGTGCACATACATCTTTTTCCATAGAACCTTGTCAGGGTTATGAAACAGTGGAAAACTAGTAGATAGGAACATCTCTAGTATGGATATTTATTTCTGTATAACTTGAGTAGGAACAAATTTCCTTCTCTCTAAATGTTTCCATGAACCTGAAATGTGAAGTATTTCTCGAGAGGCGAAAGACCAGAAAAGCAGTAGTGGGTACTGTGTTGGCGATCTGGTGGTCGGTTTAGTTAATCAAAAGCCTTAATATGAGTAGTTGACTGAGGTTTTTATCTTGATGAGTTGCTATGTCAGTCATTAATATAGTCGTCAAGATGTCATTTGATCTATATCATCACTGGTATAGTCCTCTATAGGGCACCGACTTGATTCTTGTGGTCGTCTGATGGAATTTTCCGTTCCAGACACCTGTTGTGGAGGAGGAGAGGAAAGACGAAGAGGAAGATGAAGATGAGGAGGAAGAGGAGCCATCGAGCAGCACCAATCAGGCGGTGGCTAAAGGGTCGAAATTCGCAGCTTTCCTCCCGGCGCGACACGAATTGTGGACGTGGCACGGCGATGGGTCTAAACGCGGGAGAGGAAGCGGCCAGAAAAGAGGTCGCAAGATATTCTACAAAGCCATTCAAAGAGGATCCGATATCATCAACGTGAGTTTTTGCTGTTGATAATCAGGAACTCCATTAACTGACAACGAATTGGTAGAAGGGTAACATTGATAATAGAAAATCAGAGCAACATCATATCAAATTAGAGTACATGGCAGAGTGAGAGTTTCGGTGTGGATTTGGGATCAGCTCCTTTTCTTTCTTACTAGGAAGAAGAAAAGAACATTTTGAAATAATATAGTTATCACATTTTTCACTCTCTAAATGAGATTTTTGAGTTGGATTATGGATTAGTACATTTTCTCGTCGAATTTGAAAAATCAATACGTATTTCCTTAACAGTAAAATTAACAATCGAGTGGCGGATTGTTAGCATCTTCCAGTTTATCAGTGTGTCTAGCTTTAACGCTGAGATCTCCAAGAACCCTAAGTTTCCCTTTCTACTCAACTTTGAGGAGTTTTTGGGGAAATAGGGGAAAAAATCAGAAAAACTCAACCTCAGGTGGGAATTGAACCCACGTCCTCTGGTTATCTCGACCAGCACCTTGACCTTTTCAATCGCTGAGGACCTTGAAGAAGAATGCATGGAACTGACTCAACACGCCTGAGGGCACGTTTTTCTAATTTTTATTCAACTTTTTATCAGCTTAAGTTAAATGGAGCGTTCAAGGACTCAACTGCTGCAAAAGGGCTTAATGAGCTTTAAGTAGGTATAACTGATTTCAAGGTCAAAAATTCAGACCCTGGCACATCTCCTATTGTACGTAAATCATGTACTTACAGTACGTACAACCAGTTACCTATTGAAACTTTACAGCTAACAACTGCATAACGTCATAGACCTCAAGTAATGGCGTTGAGGGTACAAATTGGGCCGTTCAAGGTAAATTTGAATGTAATATTAATTCAAGTTTCATTTAAAATTTATAATAGTTGTAGATAGGTACCTATTCAGCAGAATCTATCAAGTGTAAATTATTTAATGGGCGAACAAAGTACACAAATAAAAGATAAGGATAGCGGTAGCTAAAAGATAGACTTGGGAGTTTGAACAGGGGACATTATATTATGATCAGAATACCTTAGTTTAGGCATAAAAAGAGCGATGTGTAGGCAGAATGTGTAGGCAATTTTCGATGGTTTCAAATTCTCCTTTTTTTTAAACCAAATTCTGTTCAATAACGGAAATTGACACTTCTTATTGACCACATAATGAAGTGTTTATACCGAAATGGGTAGGCAGAAAACGAGTGTGAAATTTGAATTCCTGAGTTCACGCTTGAAGGTAAGTTAGGTGTCAGGTAAATTGCCGAGTGGTTCAAATCCCGCTTGGAGCGCGAGTGCATCTTTTTAAACAATGTGCAAAAAGCATCTTTTTAAGCAATGTGTTGAAAGTTCTCAAAATAAAACTGAGGGAAAGGTTCTTGAAGGTTGCCACAGAGGTTTGCCATTTCTAATCTTGGGTTGTTGGCAGCACTGAGAACCTTCGCCTCCGAACATTCGTTCCATCTCCTTGGGCCAACAGCCAATCAGGTGACAATAGACCTAATACGTCATTTTTTGCAGCATTTTCAATTTTAGTCACCCTCATTTAAAAAATAGCGCTTATTTTGCTTCCTCACTACCGAACGTAGGGAAGCTTTGTATTCTTGCAAGAGTCGTAAAAATTTATGTCCTCCAAAATAAATATTTCCACTCGCATTATACGTTTCAGACATCAAGGAACATATTTGGTTCCGTGTCTGTCTGTGGTCAGTTCCTTGTCCCAGGACAAACTATTAAGAAGTAATGGTCGTAATGAGTTAAAATTCGGAGGGTAGGTGCGGGTTTGGCCATATCAGATTCATAAAAAAGTACTGTAACTTCGTCCGCGCATGTGCAAACTTGAAATCCTTGTAAACCTCATAACTACCCCAGAAATCAAAAAGATCAGAAAGTCGGAGGGTAGATGTAGAATGGTACCCTGATGATTCCATATCGACTTCATGAAATTCGGGAACTGTAACATAAGGATGTGCTTGCGCAAATTGCCAGTTCCTTGTAACGCCCGAAACTACTACCCTAACAAATAGTCGTAGTGAGTTGAAATTTGGGGGTAGGCGCGGGTTGGAGCAGATGGTTGGTCCCACATCAAATTCACTGACGAAGTACTGTAACTTTCTGCGCATGCGCAAAAGTGAAATCCTAGTAGAGCCCATTAACTACCCTAGAAATTGTCGTAACGCGCTGAGATTTGGACGATAGGAGGGGGTTAGGTGTCGGATGTTGTTGTCACAGGCGAAACTCCAGAACTGCTAGACCAGTTTTAGTGAAATTTCCAGGGATTGTGCGTGTAGGCCCTTAGACGGTCTCCTATGAATTTCATTGTTGTAGCTCTACAGTAGGGATAATCAAAAATCGATATTTTACCAGTAGTTTACCTACTGGTTCTATACGTCCATGTTGCAATAAGTGAGGAAGCTACACTGCCCACCCAACTTGGCAAACGTTTTTAAAATGAGCTTCAAACTACCCTTTTTTCCAAACAAAATTTTTGAAGAAAATTCCCCATTAACTCATCAGTTTAAAGTGCAAAGAGAAGGTGTTACCTTGGAGGTTTACAGCATTACGGAATTTTTTCTAGAAGAAATAACGTCCGGATCATGTAATGCCCCCTGTTTAAAAGAAAATCTCTGTTTGTTTTACCATAGGTGTTGGAAATTCCATGCATCCATGTCATCGCAACGTGTTCTGCATCGTATTATTTTCTTATGGTTTGGTTGGCCTTCTGCTTTTTTGGTATCGATATGTTTTATTTTTCGATTTCCATGGCATTCAGTTTGTGCGTCGATCTGTGAATCTAAGTTTATTCAAGTCGATATTCTTGTCTTTTTATTCGAGTAAAGTTAGTTGGTCAGTTCTGTGAGTTTACATGTGAATACAACACTCTATTTCAGAAACTGTTCGACTTCTTTGTGATAATACCTACCCGGTTTTCTGTGTAGGTCCCGTCTTCCAGTCGATATTGTTCCCTTAACTCTTTTGAGTTCCTTTTAAGTGATTTATCGACAATAGGCATGACGGGCCAAAATCTTTGGCGGAAACGTCGCCCATTAAATAATTTAGACTGCATACTGGTACCCTCATTTCATCACAGTTATCTGCTTGTCAGTCGTTGGAATACATTCAGTTGAGTATATCTAGATAATTTTCTGAATTTAGAAAATTGATAGATATGTCTACAACAGGAAAATAATGTTGCTAACGTGCCTGGCTGCCCATTAATTGATGAGTGCCTAGGAGTCTTTGTTGTGACGGCAGAATCATGAGGGGTACCTGTCTGTTCCTTAGATAACTTTTCAAATAAGGTTACCCTTCTAAAGAGGTATTTCATGAAATGCCATTTCATCAAAGGTAGGCTTTCTTCTGAAGGCTCCCTTGTGAAAGGTTATCCTGAGGGGAACCCAAAGGATTGTTTATGAATTCGACCGATAATTTCGGTATTTACCTTGGTTTCGCGCGTTTATAGCTTCAGAGAGTTATAACCGCACCTTCTTGAAGCGTCGATATTCTTTGTCCCTATGTCTTGATTGCACCGGATTCTTTACTGTACTTGGTATTTTATGTGAAATGTGGTAGTGAAATCATTTGTTATCCAGTCATTATTTTATTAGGTAATTATATGTTTGTAGGTTGGTGATTGTGCGGTGTTCGTGTCCACGGGTAGACCGGATCGGCCGTTCATCGGTCAAGTCGAGTCCTTCTGGGGGACACAGAAGAACAGCATGGCCGTCAAAGTCTCGTGGTTTTACCACCCGGAAGAGACGGTCGGAGCTCCTGAGGTCTTCCCTTACCCCGTAAGTTGTCCTGATTTTCTAAAACGAAATACCTTAACTTATCCGTCCTAATGGTTGAACCAGCATTTCCCAACCAGATTTCCTCCTCAACAACGGAACGAGAAGTTCTGGAATATAAAGAAATTTTACACTTATCCACGAAGCATCACGAAGTTTCATGTTATCACTGACCATAAAGGGCTAACTTTTATTAAAAGCCCTACCAAATTTCGATTTATATGTCAGGTACTGCAAAGGAGCCCTACCAAATTTCGATTTATATGTCAAGTACTGCAAAGGAACAGAAAACGTTGTTGCTGAAGTCCTACCACAAAACGATACATCATGACTAGGAACGCACGTTCCATGTCCTTAGGCCCATGTTTTTTTAGGGTGAAGAGACCAAATATGAAGTTGATTTTGACCGCTGAGTGAAAGATTAAGGTTCTGACGAAGTAAGTCTCAAAATTCAATATTTATGGGTCAGCTCTTGTGAAAATGGGTGTAATCACCAGAAATTTGTATAATAAAACAGGAGGTAGTGTTTACAGGTGAATCAAGACAGTTCAACGACAGTTGCACTGATCGACAATAATATAATTTGTCAGAATAGCAACCTAATATTCGAGTTTAAAACCGTCAAATTAACTTTGTGGGTCTCTTCAGTGAGGTCCCAATCTTGTCGTAATTAAAAAGAAAAACGGAGTTATTGAAAAAATAGTCTATTTCCACTAATACACGAAAAAACGGGAAAAACCCTGTTATACCGGTTTTGGTGATCAAACAATCGTCAGTAACAAACAATAGTTATTGTGTTACTCAACTCCGTTTTTCTTTGAAATGGTTTTCCACGATTTCTTCGCGAGTGATTTAGTTCGTTGCCGTAATTAGTCGAGAATAATAAACCCATGTGACGAGGAGTTTGCAGCGTTTTTACTTTACTTCCAGGGAGCCCTCTTCAAATCCCCCCACGTGGACAGTAACGACGTCCAGACGATTTCCCACCGCTGCGAAGTCGTTTCCCTCCCGGACTTCAAATCTCGGGTCGATCGCAAAGAGGTTTCCACGGAAACTGTCTACGATAACCAGGAGGTCTACTACTTGGCCGGCTTCTACGACCCTCAAGACACCAGCATCAAATACGAGCCTGGGATTCTCATTGATCAGTAAGTTGTGTTCCATTAACTTGTATTTGACTAAGTAATGCGATAATAGAGAGTTTTTCCTTACTACGGTGTCGGGACACCGTGGTAAGGAATCTAGGGGAATGCATCATGGATGCTAACTTTTTCAGGATGTCACGTGGTCTTAGTACGGTGTCCTTGGATAAAACGCACGGTGTCTTATCATAACCTGACGCCCAATGTTTTGAAGCATCAACTGTTGCCACCGAATTTTTAGTGAAAATCACACTAAAAGGACATTTATATAGTAATAAGATTTTATATTTAATACGAAATTGCCAGT
Source organism: Leptopterna dolabrata (assembly GCA_954871275.1). Lineage (NCBI taxonomy): Eukaryota > Metazoa > Arthropoda > Insecta > Hemiptera > Miridae > Leptopterna > Leptopterna dolabrata. Next base: position 26,974,333 of record OX940988.1, read on the forward strand.
TAAGAGAGAACTGTATTCACTACAGACAACTTTTGAATAACCAGCTTACCTCATCGATCGAGGTGAATTCCTATCGCAGTGGCTTCTAGGTAGAATTCGAACGCAGAATTCAGGTCGTCGCTGTCAATCAAATCGTTGGAATATAGATCGATAAAATCGTTCAATTCGTCTTCCATCATAAACAAATAAAAACTAATGCTAAAAAGCTAGGTCGATTAAAAGAAATAGTTGTTATATGTTGTCTTGATGAAGAAATAGGATTGAGTCAGCTTTAACCAGCTGTTATCAGTGAAACCTTCCAGGGGTTACACGGAGAAAAGTAGGGGTTCGTACGGCCCGGGTGAAGCTCTGCTACCACGGTGAAGAAGGCCGATCACACGTCCCGTGTTAGCTAGTTCATGCGTTCTCCGCCTGGTTCGCGGTAATCGCACGGTGTTAGGACACCGTGCTAAGACTGACTGTGGTAAGGAAAAACGCTCTATTCAGTTAGCTGCAGATGGCGGTAAGATCAGCAAGACAGTAATATCGGCATATCATCTAATGAACTCTGCCATTAACATACAGAATCATTATTTTGTTCTTCATATTTTTTTACAGGCCTTAAACGCTGTTGACTCCAGAAACCAGAAATTTCCTCTTGTACATAGTCGAGTCATTCCAGAAATGTATAGATCGTTAAGTTTTCGTCTTTTAAGTTCTCTAGATCGATTAAGAATTCCGTTCTTGTTTCATCGTTTATCCTTTTTTCCGCTTTAATGATTAAAACTAAAAGGAAAGATCTCTCCAAACAAAAAAAGCTCCTTGTAAATACGTTAGCTTTAAAAGTGGCAAATTCTCATTATACAGTGAAAAACACTGGAACTATAGTGGTGTTTATGTCTGCACGATTCACTTTGTCATTTCTCAATGTTGTTTTCACGTTTTCTCTTACCTAAAGTTAATTACATGCAATTTAGGAAAACGGTTTCACATATTGCTTGTATGCAGTTGTTGCGTTTTTCTGTTTTCAAAACAAATGCTATTAACAGTTTTGATACGCCCTTACCACAATAGCGCTTTATTATAGTACAATGAGCAATTGTAGAAAACACCTCGTTGCGACAGCGTCATTGAAAGCCTAATCTATATTTACTCGTAGTACTATAAATGTCTTTGGTTTTCGAATAGATTTAAAGAAAACCGTACAATTTATTTTTATATGGTACAAGCAATATGGCTTTAAATGTTCTTTCAAGAATCGAAGAGACTCGAACCTGTTCTTATTGTGATAGCTTCACGGTTAGGTTTGTTTGCACTTGCAGCTAACTGTTTGTATTAATACTGGTTTGAAACAATTACGTTAGTTGAATACGTCCGATATGTATTGATGATCGAACTTCACTCCTGTGAGTGGATGGGTGTTATGATATCAAGCCTTCGTATATCAGTTATCATGATGACGATTATGGGGAAAAAACCACTTTGAAGTAATACCTACCTACATGATGTTACCTACTTGAACTCGAACAAGAAAAATCTATAGAAATAAAAATTCAGTAAGTTTTTCTGCGTGCACAAAGAGGTAGGTAATGAATGCACAGATAATGTAGTTATAGCATATTGTGAATCACTTGAACGTAACCAGTTTCCAGAACCAGTCTCAGGTGGTACTAATTCACTCGTGGTAAATTCACACAGTTAGTTTTATGTGCAAATAATTGTGGAATGCGCGATTTAAAAAAAAAATACATACTATGCGACATAAGCACCAAAACAATGTAGAAAACCCTTCTTTATTGGTTTCCTTAATGAGAAATCGATTTGTATATATTCCGATTGAGTCTTCCTTCTAATGTATTTTTAGCTGCAACATAATACGCTTGTTTATTCTACGTCTTATCACAAGAAAAATCATTGTAAATAAAATTAAATGTAGAACATACTGGGACAAATGTGTGCCATTCAAAATCATTATATTTTAAATACTTAATTATAACACCCATACAAACGATGTGGTAATGTGTATATTTTCAAAGATGGAAAATGAATAAAAGAAAAGAAAATCACTGAGCATATATATTTTATATTGAATCTAAAGAAGTAAAACAATTTGTAAGGGGGAAAAAAATCATTAAAGTTTGTACATACACTTGATAAGGTTCTTTTTGTATATTTGACAACAGGGTGATACATTTCGAGTGTGGTGATTCTGTTGATTGACAGATTTCTTCAGGGGCCTATCGCTAATTTGCAGTTTTCAGTCGTTTTGAGTTTTGTAAAATATCGTTTCCCGAAGTGCAATATCTTACGTATACCTACCTCCCTCCCTCCGGATGAAGTTGACATTGTTTTTTGCTCCTTGTAAAACATACATGTACAGTTGATCTTAAGGCCCCTTCTCATCCTTGAATTGTTTTGCGTTATTTCGTTTATTATGGGTACATTTTTATTACTATAATTGAGGGTTTCCTCCCAGTCTTCGCATTATTCATGTACGTTACCTCATTTATTTTTTGACTCAGTTCCGTCGTCGTTCTTACGCATTCTCGTTGATATGCAAATCTGTTACTTGCTCCGCATTGTTGGATTTTGACTTTGCGTTTGAATTGAATTTCCCAGTTGTTTATAGTTTTTAAGCTTTGATAGACGAAGTCAGAAGTCGAAAACGGTAAGTCGTCTACAAAATCATATCCCACACCATCATTCAGCAAAATATATCCTTCGTTGTGATCAAAATTTTCGTCTGTTTATTTGAAATGCCCAAATGTCATCGACATTATATCAACCGGGTTCTTTAAATTTTTTTTTTTTGAAATCTGAACTATTTAAAGACCTGTGTGCAATGTTGTGAATCTACATCGAAGTTAGGGCGTTGATTTTTGAGGAATGTCTGATCGTTTTGATTGGCCATTTTAATAGATGAAGCGTATGGTGAAACTTTGTAAAATACGTGTAGATGAACGATAAATCAACGCATATACATATACATTTGTAATGAAATAATCAAAATCACCAATACCTAAATCTATGGAATCAGCATCAAAATAACAACTGAGGAATTCCATTCATCTTCAACCAAGTTGAAAAATAACCTTAAATACCCATTAACTGAACACGTTATGGTAACAGAAAGGGAGAAGTGTATTATATTGACTTGATTCGAAAATGCACGCGCTCTATCGATGTGCAAAATCTACAAGAAGTACAAAATGCATCTTTATGGAACAACTTGAATATTTGAAAATGATGATTACAGGAATATTACCTAGGTACCTTTGATTACTGGGAACGCCATTGGGGATACAATAATATTACTATACGAATTTTCGTTGAGTTTCGGGAAATGAAAAATTGGTCATTTTGACGTATTAATTGTTATGTATGTCAAATGAGGGTTGAAATCGATTTGTGCGGCTCTGCAGTGCAGTTACACTTAATTGGAAAACTTCGTGATTACAGAACCTAATTGAAAACCACTCGGTATTATACTATATGTGTACCTACCTAATTACGGATTTTTTTTTTTCAAGTAACGAACTGATTTCCGCCCTCTACTAATACAAATAATCGAAGTACCTAATACAAGTTTTCAACCCCAATTTGACACCAAAATATCAAATTTTAAGTTTTTCTTATTGAGTATTTTTAAACAAAATCATGCACTGTTATCTCTCTTTACGTGTATAGTTGAAAAGTATAGGACTTGACGAGAAAAAGAAAAACGTTTTTTAGCACTTGTGTGTCTTTGTACGTGTGATTTATCATTAGAAGAAAATGCACAATTATATTTGAAATTATATTGTGATATACCTAATAATTAAATATCATTAAAACCCTTTAACGTCGTCTGTTGTGCCCTTTGCTTTTCTTGAACGTCATTTAACGTAGTAAATACCAATTGTTGAATTTTAAGGCAAAATTTAAGGAAATTCGGGTGGTTGAAGTTAAATATTAAATACATAACATCTTGAAATGAAACTATGGAATTTGGTCGTATTTTCGTGCGCAACTCTGTGTTTAAAATATTAATTGCACATGAAATATAAAGTTCCAGCTTGCATGCTGACCATGTGAGCGTTTCAAGTACCTTCCATCCTACTCGATTAATTTTTAGCCTAGCAATTTCTGGTGATTTATGAACATTTTTCAAACTGATTAATTAGAGATTTTTGACATTTACTTAGGTGATCAATTATTCTTTGCTCAAAATTGATTTTGGATACTGAAAGTCTTTTCGTCTCAAGCCACTATTTTATGCCACTTCTAGAGATTTACATCAATTTTGGGTAATTTCAGTCATTTTTTAAACCTATTTTTTGACCGTTTTACGCTACATAATGCCTGGGCACCACACATTTGCAGCCATACACATTTTTTCTGTTTTTCAGACTAAATTTTCTCCAATCCCTCGAATGAGTGATCATAATCTAATTTTATCGTTTGTTTCGTTTAGTTACGACCACCTGATTTCCTTTCTTTTTTTATTCGGAAGTTTTCGAAATCGTAACTGGGGTACATCCAAGATGAACGTAAAAGAGTTTTTTCAAGTCTCCTTTAGGAGTAAATATGTAATCCGTTCTTCGTAATGGCTTATAGTTTATATTGATTTAGTGTAAACAATCTTAACGAAATACAAAATGAGACCACTATACGGGATAATCTAGTGCCACCGAGGAATCATTAATAGACATTAATAAAAGCCTTATAAAGTAGGTACCAACCTACAAAACTGTGTGTTTGTAGTCGACCTTTATCGTTGTGGAGCCTTGGTTAATGCTTTTTATAGAGACATTCAAGAAACCCTTTTATTAGGATCCGCATTTGAGTTGGATAGGCTATTTTAACGGAATCTATAAGTGTGCAGCTATTTATGATTATTTTACTAAAAATGTTAACATGAATTTGTTCAGTGAATGCTGGTAGTTTTTGAATCAATCCAAACTGAATACAAAATGCACTGTGGTTTAATTCGTCAACGTAATAGGTAACCTGTTACAGTGTTGCCTATTTGTTTACATAGCCTTCAAATCAAAGAAGGTACTGCTAACTCCTGAAAGAGCCTTAACATAAAGAAGGTAGTGCGTAACTCCTGATACTGCAATGGTGTCCCATTTTTTCCAACTTCACTAGGGCCAGACTTGGAAATACAGATCCAGGGATGCCAATATCTCGAGAATGAGAAAAAATTGAGATGATTAGGTATGTTGTCAAAGTGATTATTTCTACCTAAATACCTACCTTGATATGAATAGCCTAGTTCTCAATGTCTGTGGATGTCAATTTGGATTAGCCACGTTGATTATTAATCAAAATAGGAATATAGTACGATTATAATGCGTCATGAAAGTAAGCAGGATTAGGAGCTTAGTCACTGGACAAGAGCAGTTTTCTTTGCCAACACCCTCTTTGACTATTCATTCTAGCATTTCTTTGTAAACATAGGCTGGTGAAATGGTTTGTTGGTTAACTCTGTTTTCTACTTATACCCAGTTGTTGAACACGTTTTTACCATTGGAAAAAGAGATTTTTTTCCCTGTGTGAACACTGGAAACCTGGCAGTTTTATATTACCTAGGAAGACCTAACAGTTGTTCAAAGATTTGTCCATGACGATGTCTGCCAGCTAATTTAATTTAATGAACAGGCTATTTTTAACTATGTCCCATGGAGTGCAATACCTAACAAAGGCATCAATATTCCCAAACTAGAAGGGAAAAAAATTAGCACCCTTTTCCAAATCGTGAATATACTGCTGTCCATCTACTGTAGGGTTGCCATCTCCAACAATCCCAGGACACTCACACTCTGAAGCATTTCAGGATGCATTTGGCCTGAAACGAGGTGCTCAAAGACGTGTAGAATCAACCTTTCAAATGAACATAAATTTATCTTTACACAATCTGAAAATACAAAGTCTACACAGTCCGAATTTTTACAGGAAATTGTAGAATTAGTAGTTATTAAAAACTTGAGGTACCCTACTCGTATGTTATATACTAACTTGCCTTCTGCACCGCTTGTGTGCCATCTACATGGATGATGGATGCTATCTACAATCGAGAAAATAATGTATTGTGGGTGGTGTGCAGTGGTATGGCTCCTTCCAGTCCACCTAACCACATCAGTAGCTGAGCCCAGTGCCACACTAATTCAACAGTGTCGCACAGTGAGTCCACTATGACACCTTTCATTGTGTCTTTGTAAATAGGTTTAAAAAAGTATTATTTTTCCGCAATACGGGATAGACCCTTCTTTGTACAACACAAATATTTAGTTTTGATCACTTTCTCGCACTATCCCATTTTCATAACTTCCCTCAGTTCCCCACCACAAACTTCATCTTTTTTTATATTAGTACATTTTTCGGCATTCCACCCAAGCATCGCTCCTTTATTTTTCAAAAATGTCCACAATATTTTGTCACTAAATAAGGTTGCAATAGTTATAGGTGGCTCACACTCAATTTAACACCACTCGTGACCTAAAGATGTCCCAAACTCACTAACTGAAGCCCTGTTCCATTGCTTAGTTGCCAACACAAGAGCCCCTATTCAACAACAAATAATGCACTTTGACCCAGGCGTCACCATGTTTATTCTTTCTCTAGAGGTCACCTTGGACACCCACCAGATCTTCAGGGAGGCCTTGTAGATAGTATACCTGGATATTGTAGATAGCATACAGGACATTAAGTAGATGCATTTGGTGGTAGCATACAGTTTACCGAACTTGATTCCAAAAGTAATTGTTCTGGGCTCAGTATTCTTCTAGCTTACTATTTTGCATTTACACAGCCTCGGGACATGGAGGGTGGTGACTGGGTGAAGCATGGATACTATTTAAAGTAATATGCTCTATGAAGCGTTGGGATTCTAATAATGGTTGGTAGGTAGAAGTGAACTTGATAATGACAAATCCTTCTTATAAGTAAATTAAAGTATTGGAGTAAACACTGACATCGAGGCAGGACACCCTCAAACCGAAACGTGTACCGGGAAACCTTAAAAGATGGCAGCCCTCAACTGGGCCCCTTACCCGAGCTAACCTATTTGAAACTTCGAAATAGATGTGGTTATTTTTTGCGCACTGTAGGTTTCGTTCCATTATTAGCCTATCCATCAATCATCCTCCAATTTATCTGCTCGAGCCTCCCCACCCCCTCCCCAATTACATTACCCAAAATTTCGGTAAACCGCACCCGCTGAAAACAAAAATCCCTTTATTTCCCGACCACTAGACAGTAGAGTAAAAATTTCTGCCTTAGGCCACCAAGGTACAAATAGCTGATAATCGTCGTTTTTGGTGTTGTCGAAAACAAAAATGTGAACTTCTCATCAAATATTTACTTAACCGCGCACGCAGCACATTTTCAATCCTCGTAAATAAATTAATTGAAAAAGCTTCGTAATCGCTGAATTGTCGAACCTAATTTAGTGTGTGTGCGTACTCAGGAAAACATCATACTTGCTGTCAAAGCCCTGAATTAAGTAGGTATATAAAAAACATGGAATTGTATGAGACTGCTAATTTTTAAAAATCCTCATTGGTCAACCTTTTTGCGAAGTTGTTTTTTCATACTAAAAAGAAAGATGTGGCCTGTCTCACGTATGTATCATGATGGACTATGTTAACGAATCTCCATGTTCAGTACATAAGGTAAATATTTTTACCTCTTAATTACCAGTGATAATAAAATAACTTAAGGTTGAGTGTTGAACAGCAAATCATGTTAAACATGTATTACTTTGAGAATCAAACATCAAGTAGGTATTGATAATACCAAATTGCTGTCTATTTTTCATTTATAGATATTTAAGTATCGCTGCTTTATATAACAGATCGATGTAGTCGAAAATTTAAATCATGGATATTACCATATTGTGATCTATTACATGAACGACGAATGTAGCTCTGGAATAAGTTATCAATTTGATCTTGGTACTGACGTCACGAAAATAATCGTCCATAATATATTCCAGCACTCACTGGCCTCAATTTGCGTAATAAAAAAAGGTTGACCTTTCCGTTTCGGCTACCTAACCCTTACCTACCTACGTTATGTATTTAGGAAGACACTGTATGCCGTTAGATCCTGCATATACCCACCTGAATTTTGTTGTATAGTTTACTTTTAATTTGAAAGCTGTGTGCAACATTATAATAATCTTGTTAGAGTTGCCATTAATTATTAAAGGTGCTATGAAACTGCATATTATTTTTTTTTTTCGTCCTTTTTTTCCCCCCTATGAAATACTTCTGAATTTTTGGTGAACGGTAGGTTGACTTATCTAGAGCCCCAGGAGCTCCAAGTGGGACTGAGTCGATGTTTTGGAGGAGGGAAATCGGAAGTACGTCTACCGCATAACAGATGCTTATAGCTGAGATATTTTTGGTTCAGTTGTGCACCTCTTTTGTCCTACTCATCATCATTGCTCTCCAAAGTCTTGCTGCTCAAGTAACTACGATACGTTCACAATACCAACTCAGTGACTCCAAAAGTCCACTCGAACGCCTCAGTACTCGTAATGTGAAAACTGGAGAAAATCCCGAGTATGATACAACTAATCTCTGCTTTGTAAACCCTCAGATACAATTGTAAACCCTCAAGTGCAAGGGCTTTGATGTGACCCTACAGTGGATAGCTGGCCACGAAGACATTACTGGTAGGGACCTAGATTTTGAAGCCCGTGCTTTTTCCAAATACCCTGGTAGATATTTCCATCGACCATTTCCCATACAGTGTTAACATTTTAGAGATGAGCTAATCAACATATTTAGAGATTTAATCATAAAATTAATTATGAAACCCTTTACTCTGAAAGTCGGACCAGACAGCTCATCGCCTACCCCACCTCAACACCATGGTAGATATCTACAGGGTATGTAAACGAGAACAATAGATTCACCACCAACATAGATCGAATATTACTGGAACATGGCAATTGCTTTTTATTTAAATTCAGAGTGAGAAATAAAACTGGATCCATACTGCCAATCCTGTACATACAGAAGAGAACCTTGATATATATATCATAAATATATGTATATATATATATATATATGAGTCTGCCGACGACGCTGAGTGCGAAACGTTCAGACGTAGTGTAAGTTTCTTTCTCTGTGTCCTCTTTTTGTGTCCGAAGTTATAAACAAATATATATATATATATATAATTATATACGACATTTGATGAACAATAATTGCTCATTATTTCAAAATCAAAGACGAGAGGAGTTTAATTTCAAAAAGGAACTTGTCAACTTTAATTCAAAAATTCCAGTCATAAAGCATGGCAAGGAGCGAATTTTCAAAGAAGCAGTTCGGGAAATCGAGTATAGGAGATTCTGGTTTTTGACCGTTGATATTCAGACTAGGTGAAGAATGGGGATCTTGAGGTTCGGTCGAGAAATAAAATCAGATGGGTTTAGGCCGACGTTTCGATGTATTTGTACATCATCTTCATGGCTACAAGAAAGAACCGAAAAAGGAATGTTACACTTAAGACTATAGCAAAACAGAAGTAGGTGAAATGCGATACAAATGTAGGGAAATTGCAGTAATTTGCAATACATAAGGCACCTACCTATGTTTGTATTGCAAATTATTGCAATTTCCCTACATTTGTATCGCATTTCACCTAGGTACTTCTGTTTTGCTATAGTCTTAAGTGTAACATTCCTTTTTCGTTCTTTCTTGTAGCCCTGAAGATGGTGTACAAATACATCGAAACGTCGGCCTAAACCCATCTGATTTTATTTCTCGACCAAACCTCAAGATCCTCATTCTTCACCTAGTCGAAATCGAGAATAGTAAATACTTTAAAGGGATTACCTATCTCTGAAATTTTGAACGACCCGAATAGCTACATTTTCTTTGAAAATTCCCGATAATGTATTATTTTTTTATTTTTGTTGTTGCGATTACCATTTTCTTTGAAGATCCACATCGAAAAGTACAGTCCGTTTCAGTAAAAAAGGCACCCAAGTATAACATTGAAATTAGCTGTTAAAAGTAGCTAATGTACCATAATATGGGTGGGTACCAAACTTTTCATTCAAAACGGCAGCAGTCACATGGGTTTATTATTCTATTGGGGTTTTTTGTACAAATTATCTTTGGTCATTGATAGTGCCATTTAACTGTCTTGATTCACCTGTTGGGACTATGTCTAGTGTTATTATACAAATTTATAGTGATTTCAGACGATTTCCCAGGTTTTTTTACTAATAAAAAATGAATTTTGAGAGCTGAACCTTCGTTACAACAATTCACTCCCTTTTCTTCATTCTTTGGTCAAAACCAACTTCATATTCGGTCTTCTCGCCCTAAAAAACGTGGACAAAGATACCTCACAAGCTCACGTAACTAAAACCTCAAAAAAACATCGAAACCTCCTATTTTAACCCCCCCCCCCCCTCCCCCGAATAACACCCCTGAGTGTATTACGGGGGCTGCCGAGCTTCTTCGGGGAGCACAACTAGGATCCAAATCCAAACGTGTTCCAAACTGCGTGCGGAAGAACGGCGATTAAATTTAACGTAAATTTAAGGCTGGAACTATCTTAGAACCTCAATTCTTCACTCTTTGGTCAAAACCGACTTCATATTCTGTCTCCGCGTCCTAAAAAACATGGAAAACGATACCATCAATTGCTCCTTTCCTTTAACGCCCCCGACATTCAAGAACTCATCAAATACCTACTTATATAGCTTCACCGTTGCAACCTTTAAGAAAAATGAATGAATTAATTCATCAATACAAATAACATTCAACAACAGAAAAATATTTCTCAGAATAAATCCAAAATAAAAGTAGTAGGGTAAACCATACAGTAATGGACCGGTTAAGGACTTTCATATTTTTCAAATGCATTACGTAAGTTGTTTTCAACTTTTTAAGGGTTCTGTATATTCCAAGATATTCCCCAGGATCTCCTCTTAACAATCAACTATGATTTTTTTCATTTCCAACATTTCACATACTTCATATCTACATATCACTGTGAAAAGTCGAAAAACATAGTAATGGGACACACCATTCTATAAGGAGACATTTGAATTCAGTTATGGGACACCTCGAAATAAGTCACATTTGTGTTGAAAATATTGTCTCAGCACCGCTTTGCCCTATCAATAAAAGAAAAATAACTAGGTATTAAAGAATAAATGTGGTCTCGGATAACGGTAAAAATATTTTATTTACAAATAAAACTGGAATAAAATTGCAATACAAAAAATTTTCACAAAATTTCAATCTAAAACATAAAACTTCAGCTTCCCCTATTGCACTCTAACTTTTCATTTTGGAAGAACAGGCATTCAAAATGTCTTCCATTGACATCATGTCACAACTTGTGTCACTATCAGACGAAATGTCCAAACTATAATTGTCTTCGTCACTCCCTGCTTCTTTATAGCAGTGGTTACACACGTAAAGATGGTAGTCCTCTGCGTCAGGAATGTGGTCCTTGTGGAACTGAGGGACGCACCTAACATGGAAATTCCGCTTGCAACTGCTGCACTGTAATTTGTTTTTACGTATACATGTTTTGCATGTATCGCAAAGATTTGAAACACGTTTTAAATTTTTTTCAGATAACTTCTCTTCACGTTTTTCTATTTTTCTCTTCTTCCGTTCTTCTTTCTCTTTTTCTCGGATTTCCTTTTCTTCTATCTTTCTTCTCAACGATTGTCGGTATTCATCGGACGTAATAGCATAGCTCAGTCTTTCGACGTTCCTTTTCCCTTTCCGACTTGGCCGAGGCATATTTGTCAAGAATGATCGAATATTTTGATGGGCACCCCTACTATCCTCATCAGGAGTAGAGTTAACGGCAGATTCTTGAACCGGTACTAGTTCGTCTATCTGTGTAGATTCAACCACAAGGATGGGGCTCGCAACTTTTGGAGGGATTTTTTCTCTTGTACAATCTTCTTCAGCTGAACTACGTTCAATGCTACCTCCTGGGGTGGGGTTACCATCCATTTCTTCTTGGACATCATCTACTAGTTCCTCTTCTTCACGTACGGATTCAATTACAGGGATGGGGTCTGAGGTAGTTACTTGAACTTTTGGAGGGACGTTCTCTTCCCTAGATTCTTGGTCTACTATATTTGTACCACCCAAGAAATTCTTTATTCTAAGTAAAGCTTTAAAAGGACTACTTTCGTTGTTGGCGGCCTCTTTGAACGCTTCCATTGCCTTCAACAAAGCCTCTTCAGAGTATTGGGGGGACTTCGGCATTTCTGTAAGGTAAAAAATATGAAAAATAAGGTGGAATAGGCAGAATTGGTATAATGGGACAGTACCTACCAAATACAGTAATGAGACACCTACGTCCATTACTGTGTAGACTCATTTTATACTCAAGTTTCTTATACACACAATCTTATAATCAATAGTACTCTCCAGTGACTCATTATAACCGGAAAATTGAATAAAACAGTAATGGGACGGGTGGGCCATTACTGTCTAGACATCTAAATTACCATACAGTAAAGAGACAGGGTCATAAGTGAAGCGTGACTTGAACAAAATGCACCAACAACTAGCTAAAACTATAGAGAAAACTGTAAGGAATGTTCTCTTACCTGAAATATCCGAAAATGTTGAAAATTGTGAGGTGTAGAAGCTTAACAGCAAACACAGATTTCTAAACAAAAAATTAATTTTCACTAGTGAATCCGTAGTCTGGGCGATGAATGGCGTGATGACGTCGATCACCTGGTATCTTGGCGTCCCGGCGATCGTAGACGTTCAGATGTTTAATGGAGGCACCACCTGTGCAAATCTGGTAGGTAACAAATGAATTGAAGCCTTATTTTCGCCATTTGAACTGGGACTGTCCCATTACTGTAGGAGTCTCATTACTGTACGGTTTACCCTACGTAGGTACTTACCTAGCAGTAGAAGATCCGGGGATGAAGGTGGTAGAAATCAAATCCAGAACTTGACACAATCACCGAGGCCAGAGCGATTACATAGGTGTATTATTCACAGAATAATAAACCAAAATGCAATGTCCGTACGCCGTCCGCCGTACGCCGTATCACGTGTACAGGCTTCATTTTCGGTCTAAAAAAGTCGTTCTTTCGCACACATGCTCCATTTGGGCCCTAGTTGTGTCCCGAAACTTTTCAGCCCGATCGGAATATACCCAGGGGAGTTATGAGTGAAAATGTGTATAAAAATAGGTACTTTTTGCGTTTTAGCAACATGTTGGTAACATGAGCTTTTAAGGTATCGTTTTTCATGTTTTTGGGTACGAGAAGACCGAATATGAAGTCGGTTTTGACTAAAGAGTAGAAAATTGAGGTTCTACTAGATGTTCAACTACCGAAATTGAATTTTTATGAGTCAAAAACCTGCGAAATCGTCTGAAATCACCATCAATTTGTAGAATAACACTGGAAAAAGTGTCAACAGGTGGATCAAGACGATTAAATGGTACTATCAATGATCAGAGATAATTTGTTTAAAAAAAAAGAAGGAGCGTACCTTATTCGTGTTTTGGGGGCCAAAATTGGTGGAAACCACCAGAAATAGCTATTTCAATTATTTTATATGAAAGAAACAATAAATAAACAGCCAACATCTCTGTAGGTATGTCCAATAGAATAATAAACCCATGTGACAAGGCCTTTGCAGCGTTTTTGGAATCAACGCACCTTGAAACGTAAAAGAAAAAAGTTTGAGGGGGTGTAATAAAAATTTTTTGCTGAGCGAATACATAGGTGTATTATTCACAGAATAATAAAACAAAACGCTGCGAAGTCCTTGTCACATGGGTTTATTATTCTGTTGGACATACCTACAGAAATGTTGGCTGTTCATTTATTGTTTCTTTCATGTTAAATAATTGAAATAGCTATTTCCGATGGTTTCCACCAATTTTGGCTCCCAAAACACGAATTGGGTACGCTCCTTTTTTTTCAATTTGTCTTTGAACATTGGTTGTGCCATTTTTAATCGTCTTGATCCACGTGTTGACACTTCTTCTAGTACAAATTGATGGTGATTTCAGACGATTTCCCAGGTTTTTTTTTACTCATAAAAAATCAATTTTGGGAGCTGAACCTTTGGTAAAACCTCAATTTCCGCGTCTTTGGTCAAAATCGACTTCATATTCGGTCTTCTCGTCCCAAAAACATGGAAAACAATACCTCAAAAGCTCATTTTACTAACATGTTACTAAAACACAAAATGTACCTATTTTTACACACATTTTCCCTCACAACACCCCTGGGTATATTCCGATCGGGTTGTAAAGTTTCGGGACACAACTAGGGCCCAAATGTAGCCTGTGTGCGAAAGAACGAACTTTTTAGACCAAAAATGAAGCCGGTGCACGTGATACGGCGGACGGCGTACGGCGGACGGCGGACGGACATTGGCTTTTGGTTTATTATTCCGTGAATAATACACCTATGTATTCGCTCAGCAAAAAATTTTTATAACCCCCTCAAAATTTTTTCTTTTCCGTTTCATGGTACGTAGATTCCAAAAATGCAATGTCCGTCCGCCGTACGCCGTACGCCGTCCGCCGTATCACGTGTACAGGCTTCATTTTTGGTCTAAAAAGTTCGTTCTTTCGCACACAGGCTACATTTGGGCCCTAGTTGTGTCCCGAAACTTTACAACCCGATCGGAATATACCCAGGGGTGTTATGAGGGAAAATGTGTGTAAAAATAGGTACTTTTTGCGTTTTAACAACATGTTAGTAACATGAGCTTTTGAGGTATCGTTTTTCATGTTTTTGGGGACGAGAAGACCGAATATGAAGTCGATTTTGACCAAAGAATAGAAAATTGAGGTTCTACCAGATGTTGAGGTCCCGAAATTGATTTTTTATAAGTCAAAAACCTGCGAAATCGTTTGAAATCACCATCAATTTGTATAATAACACTGGAAAAAGTGTCAACAGGTGGATCAAGACGATTAAAAAATGGTACTATCAATGATCAGAGATAATTTATTTAAAAAAGAAAAAAGGAGCGTACTTTATTCGAGTTTTGGGGGCCAAAATTGGTGGAAGCCACCAGAGATAGCTATTTCAATTATTTTATATGAAAGAAACAATAAATAAACAGCCAACATCTCTGTAGGTATGTCCAATAGAATAATAAACCCATGTGACAAGGACTTTGCAGCGTTTTTGGAATCAACGCTCCTTGAAACGTACTTAAAAGAAAACTTTTCTTGTATATATGCAAATGAGCAATGTCTTGACTCCCCTTAATGTTCATGACACCTGTCAGGCACCCGGAGTATGCCAAGTAGTCATCGATCTCGTACGTCTATCATCACACCCAACTCGCGAACGCTCCATCAACATGATTATCAAATTTTGGTTAGAAGATGGCTGAAACTAGTGAACTTATTTAACTTATTTTTATTATTAAAAAATTGGTTTTTTAGTCAAAAAGCTATAATAGTTTTAGAGGACGAGAAGACCCTATAGAACTTTACTTTTATTTTTTTTATTTTTTTTTTTGGATCGATTATACCCAGGGGTGTTATGGGTGAAAAATGGGTGTAAAAATAGGGTTTTTTGGTGTTTTAGTAACTTGAGGTTGTGAGGGTTGGGGATTTTCCATGTTTTTTAGGGCGAGGAGACCGAATATGAAGTCGATTTTGACGAGAGTGGAAAAATTGTGGTTATAACCAAGTTTCAGCTCCCAAAATTCATTTTGTATGAGTAAAAAACCGTAAACGTAACCGATGGATTGATCTCAGTTTAAATTTCTCCCTTGAGAGGGAAAAACATTAAATCATGTTTAATGTTTTTCCCTCGCAAGGGAGAAATTAGATATAGTTTTTTAATGTCAAGAAAAAATGAAAGCCACAATTTCACTGAACTCTACAAGTATAATGTTGCATTTACCGTACTTATTATAGAACTCGCCATCAACATATGGTTGCTACAACAGAAGGTAGTAACTGTGTAGTAACCAATGAAAAACGTTGCATATTTGCGTGTCGGAATTCACAGAATGACCCCCAGCCCTAAAACATTAAACATGTTAACCTTTTGCCACCTAATGGTTTCGATACTTAGGTGGCATCGAACATCCCTAGGCCTATTCCTATTCGATTTAAAGTCGACAAAAGTCGATATTAAGTTCGATTACACGTTGAAGGTTGTTGGAGGGAGAACCCTCTTTGAGCAGGCAGTTTAGCCAGCGTCGCAACGATTAGCTGTAAAACCATGGAAGAAAGTGCTTCCTTTCTTCCACGCTGTAAAATAAGATTTATTTTCGATTAAGACAAAAAATTAATGATTTGTTAATTTTAAAAGATTTTATTTATTTTAAATTTGCTTTGCAACTTAAAGACTGTTCGTTATCGTACTTTATTATGAAAGCCAGTACCTCAGTACCATCCGGAATCTATTAATGCATTTAATAGATCCCTGATCCTTTGGACTTTCATTATAAACTCCAAAATGACCAAATTTTGGTGCGTTCGCTAACTAATCTACGGAATTCCATTAGTGAACGTTGGCCAACCTGCAGCAATCTGTTGCTCGCTTCAGTTCACCTTCAGTTGCTGGCAGCTTGCTCAGTTTGTGTTATCGTTTCTTGTCAGTTTGTTGGGTTTTGGTTCGTTAATCCTTCGTGTTCGTCTCAGTCAATTTACCTAATTCTGTCAATTATTTCGCGGTAATATCTCACAGGTTCGCGATTGCTGGTGGTGAGACCACGGGGATCCTGTGGTTTCTTTCCTCCCCCAATGTTGAATCCGGGTAAACCAGTGGCGAGTGTATTGTGGTGAGGCCGGGCGTGGTGTGCTTTTTTTCTGTTCGGGAAAAACTCGGAATGGACCGCCTGCTGTCGTTCCATCGTTACATCACGACGCTCGAAATGTAAAAGGTATGTAAGTAGCTAAGTAGGCAGCCTAAAAAGTACTCACTGTTCGTAATTATTTGGCGTCCGTACCTAGTTTATTGGTTTATTATTCTGGGAATAATACACCTATGTATTCGCTCAGCAAAAATTTTTATAACACCCCCTCAAAATTTTTTATTTTCCGTTTCAAGGTGCGTACATTCCAAAAATGCAATGCCCATCCGCTGTACAACGCATACCGGCTTCATTTTCGGTCTAAAAAATTCGTTCTTTCGCACACAGGCTCCATTTGGGCCAGTTGTCCCGAAACTTTTCAGCTCGATCGTAATATACCCAGGGGTGTTGTGAGTGAAAAGTGTGTAAAAATAGGTATTTTTTGCGTTTTAGCAACATGTTAGTAACATGAGCTTTTGAGGTATCGTTTTCCATGTTTTTGGGACGAGAAGACCGAACATGAAGTCGATTTTGACCAAGGAGTGGAAAATTGAGGTTCTACCAAAAATGTTCTGTGGAAATCGTCTGAAATCACAATCAGTTTGTATAATAACACTAGAAAAAGTTTCAACATGTGGATCAAGACGATTAAATGGCACTACCAATGGTCGAAGATAATTGAAAAAAAAGAAAACCTAATTCGTGTTTTAGGGGCCAAAATTGGTGGAAACCATCAGAAATGGCTATTCGAATTATTTCACGTGAAAGAAACAATAAATGAACAGCCAACATTTCTGTAGGTTTGTCCAATAGAATAATAAACCCATGTGACAAGGACTTTTGCAGCGTTTTTTTGGTGTAATAATTATATACAAATACTTAAGTAGGTAGTTGTGCAGTTGGTTCTATGTATAAAACGTCAAGGTAGAGCCAGAGGCACCATGAGAGAGGTGCCTCTCTCTGAGCAGAATTAACATTCAAATTCAATACGCCATCTACGATCACAGCCCCAAAAAATGCTGGATTATTACACAACGGTTTATTATTTACCTTTATAGATGTCCCTTATGCGTTGATCACTGTTTTCTGTGGGGTCCACCCTCGAGCTCCCCCCAGGGAAGCCCTAATTCCAGTACTGGAGCCGGCCCGGATTACAGTTTCATAATAATTCGCAGGATTCAATAATTAAATCATTATTTGTTGTTATTCACGAAGCATAACGTTTGTTCAAGTAACTAAAGTCCTATAAACAAAATCCAAAAGAGCATTCTCCAGCCATCCGTGATTAAAATCGTTGGGGAGGTCTGATGCGATCCAGACGTATCACGTCGTCAGAAATGACAAAGAAATGATTCAGTAATTTTTAAAAATACCTCAGCTATGAAGGTATCAGGTGCTCCCTAGCAATGATATCTGGGCCGGATTTATACGGTTTGATTCCACGATCATGTTGACGAAGCTTTTCGGTACAAACAAATGGCTGGACGTACACCGCTCCGGATGGCCTCAAAAATTCGGGGTCAGTTTAAAATCGTTAAAAAAATCATATCCTTCTATTAAAAGTTCTCGAGTTACGGGGTTCTGCAAATTTCAACCCTTATTTTTCACCCCTGCTGATAACGTTGAGCTTCGTGGACCAACTGGACCCCAAATGGGACCTGCAAACCAAATTTCGTTAACTTTGGTTCATGGTAACTAAGAAAAGTGCGAATTACGGCGGACGGACAGATATTTTTTAATTCCACTTTCGGATTCTACGTATCTTGAAACGGAAATCATCAAATTTTGAGGGGGAGGGGGGTTAATTTTTTTTCCATGCTCGATTCCAAAGGTTCATTTTTGAAAATAATAAACCAAAAAATCAGTCATGCAGCATGACTTAATGAGCGAATTTTCAAAGAAATATTCGAATTAATGGCTATGGTTTTGAATAAAGGAAAACTTCGGTCTAAAATTTGGTTTTCTATGTATATTCTCTTCGTATTTATTTTAATTTGTACGTTTTGTCCATCCTGATTCTACCGTTTGTTTATTACGTAATTGTACTAAGTGCTTATTTATTTGATCGCTGTGGGTAAATTCAAGGAGTTGTACTAATCGTTTGCCTCCCCCTTTTTTGCTTCGAACTCTCGTCTTCAATTAATACTTCTCACATTTTTCAATCTGACCACTCTAAGGGGGTGGGGGTAAGAGTTTAAAGATTATCCTAGTTTTGGGTAATTTTTGCGCACTTTAAATGCTCTAATTTAAGAACGGATTTAGATATCTAAAATCCGATTTCACTATCGTGTTCAGCGTGCAAAAACCTTTAAAATGAGGGGTCACTTGTTAGAAAATAACATTTTGGGGATTTTTGGGTAATTTTTGCGCACTTTAAATGCTCTAATTTGAGAACGGATCAAGATATCTAAAATCCGATTCCACCATCGTGTTCAGCGTGCAAAAACCTTTAAAATGAGGGGTCACTTGTTGGAAAATAACATTTTGGGGATTTTTGTGTAATTTTTGCGCACTTTAAATGCTCTAATTTGAGAACGGATCAAGATATCTAAAATCCGATTCCACCATCGTGTTCAGCGTGCAAAAACCTTTAAAATGAGGGGTCACTTGTTAGAAAATAACATTTTGGGGATTTTTAGGTAATTTTTGCGCACTTTAAATGCTCTAATTTGAGAACGGATCAAGATATCTAAAATCCGATTCCACCATCGTGTTCAGCGTGCAAAAACCTTTAAAATGAGGGGTCACTTGTTGGAAAATAACATTTTGGGGATTTTTGGGTAATTTTTGCGCACTTTAAATGCGCCAAAACCCTCCTTAGAGTAGGCCAATTTCGCCCATCTTCGAACTTAGCCTTTCGATTGCCAAGATAGATTTTTTGTGCAAATTTGAGCTGTTTATCTCAATTCTATCGAGAGTTATCGTCTGGAGTGACACATATATAAATATATATATATATATATATATATATATATATACATATAAAAAAGTGTTAAATTTCAGGAATCGTTTTAGAATGGTCTGAAACGGATTTCTATGAAGAAAATTTCCAAAAATTTATATTATTTAAATTTCGAAGCCATTGCAATAGCTTCATTTTCTTTGAAAATTCGCTAAAAGAAATTCTCACTACTACCTCTTACCGATCTACAATACTTTGAGTGGTAGGTACAACCACTTGGTATTCTTTCTCACTTCAGTCTGGAAAACCGGGAAAAGATTCTCCAATAAATCATCTTGCTGTAGTGTTCACTATGAATTGAGAACGAAACCAGTGAGTATGACACAACAATGTATTAAATTGTATGGTGGAATAACAAACATCCAAGGAGGCAGTTACTGTTTCTGAACAAAGAAAACTCCAGTTAATCTTCTTCCAAAAAGATACATATTTCGTTTTGTATCATTTCTCATTCATCGGTTAGCCGATATTTAGTATCGTGGGTTGCATTGTGTCGTGCATCTTCATCGAAGGTTCATCCGTTGTGTATGAAGTCGTAACCGGTGTTGATGACGTCCATCGAAAAAGCCTCCTCGACCTCGTAGGGAGCGTCCGGGATGACGAAGGGCCGCCGGTACCGCGGCCCGGACGTTAGGACCGCCTGTGGAACGACCGGGTAATCCGCTTCGTCGTCGGCCGAAGGAGTTTTCACGTCGCGTCGACGCCTCATCGTGCGCCCGGCGCGCAGCCTTGACGGCGTCTTGTACGGGCTGGTGGCTCCCACCTGTCAGAGGCGGAAAATTGTTTTAATTCAGGTTCGAAACTTGCAGGCCTGGGCCAGTCAGTGGAGGCTCGAAACAGGTACCTATGTTGCGAAAGGTAGAATCGTTTTTGGTTTATTATTCCGTGAATAATACACCTATGTATTCGCTCAGCAAAAAATTTTTATAACACCCCCACAAAATTTTTTCTTTTCCGTTTCAAGGTGCGTAGATTCCAAAAACGCTGCAAAGTCCTTGTCACATGGGTTTATTATTCTATTGGAGTTCTAGAGATTTTTGTTGGCTGTTAAATGTATTGTTTCTTTCATGTGGAATGATTGAAATAGCTATTTCTGATGATTTCCTCCAATTTTGGCCCCCAAAACATGAAATAGGTAGGTACGCTTTTTTTTTGTAAGATCATCTTTGATCATTGGTAGTGGCATTTAATGGTCTTGATTCACCTGTTTACACTTTTTCCAATGTTATTGTACACATTTATGGTTATTTCAGACAGTTTTCCAGGTTTTTGACTCATAAAAAACCAATTTTGGGAGCTGAACCTTTGGTAAAACCTCAATTTCCGCGTCTTTGGTCAAAATCGACTTCATATTCGGTCTTCTCGTCCTCAAAAACATGGAAAAAGATACCTCAAAAGCTCATGTTACTAACATGTTGTTAAAACGCAAAAAGTACCTATTTTTATACACATTTTCACTCATAACTCCCCTGAATATATTCCGATCGGGCTGAAAAGTTTCGGGACACAACTAGGGCCCAAATGGAGCATGTGTACGAAAGAACGACTTTATTAGACCGAAAATGAAGCCTGTACACGTGATACGGCGTACGGCGGACGGCGGACGGACATTGCATTTTTGGAATCTAGGCACCTTGAAACGGAAAAGAAAAATTTTTGAGGGGGTGTTATAAAAATTTTTTGCTGAGCGAATACATAGGTGTATTATTCACAGAATAATAAACCAAAATGCAATGTCCGCCCGCCGTACGCCGTATCACGTGTACAGGCTTCATTTTCGGTCTAAAAAAGTCGTTCTTTCGCACACAGGCTCCATTTGGGCCCTAGTTGTGTCCCGAAACTTTTCAGCCCGATCGGAATAAATCCAGGGGAGTTATGAGTGAAAATGTGTATAAAAATAGGTACTTTTTGTGTTTTAGTAACATAGTAGTAAAATGAGCTTTTGAGGTATCGTTTTCCATGTTTTTGGGGACGAGAAGACCGAATATGAAGTTGATGTTGACCAAGGAGTGGAAAATTGAGGTTGTACCAGATGTTCAGCTCCCAAAATTGATTTTTTATGAGTCAAAAACCTGCGAAATCGTCTGAAATCACCATCAGTTTGTATAATAACACTAGAAAAAGTGTCAACACGTGGATCAAGACGATTAAATGGTACAATCAATGATCAAAGGTAATTTGAAAAAAAAGGAGCGTAGTACCTAATTCTATTTTTGGGGGCCAAAATTTGTGGAAACCACCAGAAATAGCTATTTCAATTATTTTACATGAAAGAAACAATAAATAAACAGCCAGCATTTCTGTAGACCAATAAAATAATAGAATAATAAACCCATGTGACAAGGACTTTGCAGCGTTTTTGTTCAACTTGTCTATATGAGTGCAAAAATGTGAAAAAGAAAAATGCTAACAGGTTACTAGATATACAAATTTTGGCAGCTAAAAACCTCGAAATCATAGCATTTTTTCAGTTTTTGGCTTATAAAATCTGAAGGATGCATCTCACAGAAACTTTTACTCCTAACAAAATTAATTCGAATGACCTTAAAAATTAAATTTTGTTTCGCCGTTTGGTCGAACTTGGCATTCAAAATTAGGCAGATTTTTCCATTTTGACTAGAAGTGTTTTTGCTCAGTTTCACACGCCTGTAACTAAAAAACGCTGCAAAGTCCTTTTCACATGGGTTTATTATTCTGTTGGACATACCTACAGAAATTTTGGCTGTTCATTTATTGTTTCTTTCATGTGAAATAATTGAAATAGCTATTTCTGATGGTTTCCACCAATTTTGGCCCCCAAAACACAAATTAGGTAGGTACGCTCCTTTTGGTTTATTATTCTGTGAATAATACACCTATGTAATCGCTCAGCAAAAAATTTTTATAACCCCCTCAAAATTTTTTCTTTTCCGTTTCAAGGTGCGTAGATTCCAAAAATGCCCGTCCGCCGTATCACGTGTACCGTCCTCATTTTCGGTCTAAAAAATTCGTTCTTTCGCACACATGCTCCATTTGGGCTCTAGTTGTGTCCCGAAACTTTGCAGCCCGATCGGAATATATCCAGGGGTTTTATGAGTGAAAATGCGTATAGAAATAGGTACTTTTTGTGTTTTAGTAACATGTTAGTAACATGAGCGTTTGAGGTACCGCTTTCCATGTTTTTGGGACGAGAAGACCGAATATGAAGTAGATTTTGACCAAAGAGTGGTAAATTGAGGTTCTAAGGAAGTTCCAGCCTTAAATTTACGTTAAATTTTGGTCTAAAATCGTCGTTTTTCCGCACACAGTTCGGGCCGTCATTTGGGAACAGATTTGGCTCCTAGTTGTCCTCCGAAAAGCGGCAGCCCGATCGGCATACACCCAGGGGTGATATGGGAGAAAAATGAGTGTAAAAATAGGGGTTTTCGAGGGATTTTTGAGGTTTTAGTGAACATGAGCTTGTGAGGTATCGTTTTCCATGTTTTTTACGGCGAGAAGACCGAATATGTGGTTGATTTTGACCGGAGTGAAGAATTGGGGTTTTAACAAGGGTTAAATTCCCGAAATACATTTTTTATGAGTCAAAAACATGGGAAATTGTCTGAAATCACCATACATTTGTATAATAACTCTAGAAGTTTTACAGGTGAATCAAGACAATTAAATGGTACTATCAATGATCAAAAATAATCTGCTGAAAGAAAAAGCCGAGCCTAAATCGTGTTTTTGGGGGCCGGGCCAAAACTGGTGGAACCATAAAAAATCGGTAAATATGGCTAAAATCTCGAGGAAAAAAGAATGATTTAATTTTACGAGAAGTGGCATGGTTCTCGCTATATTAGCTTTTTACTCAACAGTACGAATATTTCTTCAAAAATTCGCTCTTATAGCCATATTGCATTACTGGTTTCATTTGGAATAAACTTTTTTAGTTACAGGCGTGTGAAACTGAGAAAAAACACTTCTAGTCAAAATGGAAAAATCTGCCTAATTTTGACTGCCGAGTTCAACCAAACGGCGAAACAAAATTTAATGTTTAAGGTCATTCGAATTAATTTTGTTAGGAGTAAAATTTTCTGTGCGATGCATCCTTTAGATTTTATAAGCCAAAAACTGAAAAAATCCTATGATTTCGAGATTTTTAAGCTGCCAAAATTTGTCTCGAGGTAGTAGTAACCTGTTAGCATTTTTGTTTTTTACATTTTTGCACCCATGTAGACAAGCTGAAGAAAAATAACGCTGCAAAGTCCTTGTCACATGAGTTTATTATTCTACTGGACATACCTACAGAAATGCTGGCTGTTCATCTATTGTTTCTTTCGTGTGCAATTATTGAAATGGCTATTTTTTATGGTTCCACCAGTTTTGGCCCGGCCCCCAAAAACACGATTTAGGCTCGGCTTTTTCTTTCAGCAGATTATTTTTGACTAGGCAGATTATTTTTGAATTAGGCAGATTTTTCCATTTTGACTAGAAGTGTTTTTTCTCAGTTTCACACGCCTGTAACTAAAAAAGTGTATTCCAAATGAAACCAGTAATGCAATATGGCTATAAGAGCGAATTTTTGAAGAAATATTCGTACTGTTGAGTAAAAAGCTAATATAGCGAGAACCATACCACTTCTCGTAAAATTAAATCATTCTTTTTTCCTCGAGATTTTAGCCATATTTACCGATTTTTGACAGTTATAAAGTCGAATTTGACCCAATCTTTTTTTGAGAAAAATATTTTTATAATTGAAATAGTCCCTCCGTCGTGAATTACCATCCCGCGCAACGCAACGTTAGGTGAATTAATATGGTATTAATATTAATAGGTGAATTAATATTAAGGTGAATCAATAGCCTAAAATACCAATTTTTGGCCCCCAAAAATCTGAATTTGACCCCTATTCTACACGAAAAACAACTGAAATGGTATTTTTCTGGTTTTAATCACCCTTCCATACCACTTTCGGTGATTTTAAATCGATTGTTCCCGATTTTTACCGATTTTTGACCCTAAAAATTTAAATTTGACCCCGTTAGAATTTTTGAAAAGTGCTCATCTTCGAACTCATCCTTCTGTTTGGCAGTACGAACGTTTTGGCGAAATTTGGAATTTTTATCATGTACCTACCCAAGGAGAGACACGTGAACAAATATAGGTACCTATATGTAAATACATACATATGTACGTATAAATTGTACATATGTACGTATAAGATGAATTCAGGATGCTTTGAAACGGATATACCCGTTAGACCCATTGTAACAGCTTCATTTTCTTTGAAAATTAGCTAAAATGTCATATAGTAACTAATGTTGTAGAGCATAAATTTCTGCGTTCAGAACACTCCTATTTATATTCAAATATCAATTAATTAAATAAATTTAAATCTAAATTAAATATTATAATGAAAATTCGCAGAATTTGATGCTCTACCATCTTAGTTACCTATATGACATTCTCCAATTGCAATAACCGTTTTTTAGTTATAAGTAGTATGAAACTGAGCATAACACACTTCAGTCAAAATGGAAAACTTGGCCTATTTTTGACGGCCGATTCTGACAAAACCGCCTATAACTAGATGTAATGTGCTAAATTTAATGTGGGCTAGATTTAGACCTAGTTTGTTTTTGTTTTGGCACATTTCGGTCTATATTTCTAATGTTCTTGTGTTGTATTCCAAAGTTTTATAATACAATCACCTTGTTCGCGTCATATTCCATGGAAGGGACCCTAGAGAGCGGCTCTAACTCACATTCCGCCCCTCCCTTGTCCTGCTTTTTCCACATCTTCCTGAGCGCCACCCACAGTGAGTCTCCCGGCTTGGGGATCATCGGAGGGCCCAAGGCGTCTGGATTGGAGGTCCAGGCTCCCCTTGCATACCCCGTCGCTCTTGATCCCATGGCAGATCCTTCAGCATCCAACTTGGAGGTCCAGGCTTCCGCCATCGCCATCCCCATCATATCTGCTCTGGAACATCGCTTCGCGTCGTTTTCCGTCCTACTCCAAGTTCTTTTCAACATGTCCCTTTTCCTACAGAATCATAGACCATCCAAAACAAAAATTTTCAACCAATGTAGACAGAAGTTAGTGTTTTGGTTTATTGTTCTGTGAATAATACCTGTGTATTCGCTCAGCAACAAATTTTTTCAGCACCCCCTTCAAATTTTTCTTTTCCGTTTCAGGGTGCGTAGAGTCCAAAAATGTCCGTCCGCCGTACGTTTCGGTCTAAAAAATTCGTTCTTTCGCACACAGGCTCCATTTGGGCCCTAGTTGTTTCCCGAAACTTTGCTGGCCGATCGGAATAATATGATATAGGTGAAAAATGGGCGTAAAAGTAGGCTTTTTTTGGTGTTTTAGTAACATGGGCTTTTGAGGTATCGATTTCCATGTTGTTTTAGAGCGGGGAGACCGAATATGAAGTCGATTTTGACCAGCGAGCGAAGAACTGAGATTATAACGAAGGTTCAGCTCCCAAAATTCATTTTTTATGAGTCAAAAACCTGGGGTCCATACATTTGTATAACGCTAGAAGTAGTATTAACAGTGAATCAAGATAATTAAATGACACTATCAATGATCAAAGATAATTTGTCAAAAATAGAAGCCTAATTCGAGTTTTTGGGCGCCAAAATTGGTGAAAACCATCAAAAATAGCTATTTCAGTTATTGCACGTGAAAGAAACTATAAATGAACAGCCATCATTTCTGTATGTATGTGACAAGCACTCCGCAGCGTTTTTCAGGGCGAGGATACCAAATAATAATATGAAGTTGATGTTGACCAAAGAGTGGAAATTGAGGTTCTAACGGAGTTTCAGCTAAAGAAAAGACGGAGTTATTGAAAAATAGTCTATTTCCACTAATACGCGAAAAAACGCGAAAAATACAGTGTAATACCGGTTACGGTGATCAAACTATCGTCGGTGATCACTTATTGTTTGTTATTGTTATTAAGTTATTGTTTATTGCTGACGATGATTAGATCACCGAAACCGGTGTAACACTGTTTTTTCGCGTTTTTCGTGTATTAGTGGAAATAGACTATTTTTTAATAACTCCGTTTTTCTTTGAAATGGGTTTCCACGATTTCTTCGCGAGTGATTTAGTTCGTGAAGTTTCGGCTCCCAAAATTCATTTTTTGTTAGTCAAGAACTTGGGAAATTGTCTGGAATCACCATAAATTTGGATAGTAACACTAGAAGTAGTATTAAAAGTTTGAATCAAGACAGTCGAATGGCGCTGTCAATAATCGAGACTTGTCAAAAATGGGAGCCTGAGTTTTTGGGGGCCAAAATTGGTGGACACCATCAAAAACAGCCAAATCTATTATTGCACATGAAAGAAACAATAAATGAACAGCCAAAATTTCTGTAGGTATGTCCAATAGAAGAATAATTTACCCATGTGACACGGACTTCGCAGCGTTTATTGATGCTATTTTCGCCCTACTGTACGATGAGCGTTACCCTCGCGTTCAATTTTTTAAATTTTTTTTATGAAAGTAGATTCCATACTGAGAATGTTGACACCAGCCGCACTTTCTTACGTTAAGTAGTTTTTATTACTCCATTGACGTCATTGCACTTATCCCACTGGGCGGGACACCCTTGCCGTTGTATGTCGCTAGTGCAGGAAACTTCTAAAAATGCTGGAATCAACTATGTACTTATCGTAGGAGACTGCGGTTAGTGCCAGAGTTCTCAAATAAAAGTACACTTTCAGACCCACGGATAACCCTCATTGAATCACTGGAAGTCAAGTGCCACTAGTGAATGAATTCCGATATTAATTTTGTCCCTATTCGAACTTTCTCCCACTCCCGGATCCTTGTTAGATGTACCTTTTAATCCCAGTCCTCGGCTGGCTCGAAGGCTGTACGCCAGGTACTTTCCAGCTCCGATTCCAACCGTTATTTTCGACATCGAAGAGTCCAACGTTGTTGTTTGCAATCCCGTTGAAAATATTCTGGTGTTGCGTGGCCGTTGCTCCTCCTGGCTGTCTTTTGTGCTGAAAGCTGTCTTTCCAGAAGCTGGTGGTAGACCCAGTAGTTGTCCTTTGGAAAACATCACGATCATTGCCGGCATCCTGTCCTCTCAGTCCCTCGTTTTCTTTGTCATCCCCACCCGTGTTAAGAGAGCTTTTATTTTTGCTAGCCCCTGAAAGCATAGGGAAATCACCATAAATACACTCAAACCCTTACCATTCCATCAATTGCGGATAGAGCCCCGACTGATGTAAATAAACTTAAATAATTGGAATAGTTAGATAATTTCCGGTGGTTCGGATTATTATTGTTTGCTGGTGAATTTGCCCACAATGAAATGCTGATGTCTGCTTTAAGGCTATGAGCACATGGAATGGATAACGGTTTTAGGCGGTTATGCCCATCATCATGCCAATCTTCTTTTTGTAGGACTAATGATGGGGGTAACAGCCTGAAACCGGTATCCAAAATCCATCCTGGACTATTCACATTTTGGTCAAATTCAGCAGTCATCAATCATCGTTATCCTGATCTCCAGTTGGAATAGCTATCGTTGTTCTCTAGGGTTTGGTACATGTAGGTGTACTCCTATCATGAATTTCTTCCTACATCATTAAAAGAACATCTTCAATTGTAGAATCATTTATCATAATATTACTTACCACGTTTGGTACCAGTAATAATATATGTCATAATTATTATGTTTATAGATTCTGCGAAAATATAACTTCTGGATTTTGACAAAATTGAAACAAAGAAATTTCACATGATTAAAGCTAGGTACCTAATATGTTGTCCATTACACCTAATATCTTATCAGTCATGTTGACTAGAAATCATCGCTATGAATTTTAAGAAATATTTTTAGGGCAAAGTAAAGTTAAAATATTCGTATATTATTTGTTTACTGGCAAACGTGAGCCTAATCAAATAAGAGAAACTTTCCGCACTTTGCCGTCTAGTAAAATGGGAAAAGAGGGAAATTTCAGGCTGATAACTACAGATAAGTAGTGTCGAACCCCCCAGAAGAAAGCGCTCCACACCTGCATTATCCCAGTGGGCCAGCTATAGATGAACCGGGTATATTCCAAACATCTCAAAATTAAATAAACAACGATCCATTAAGTATTTATTTTGGGGGGGATTTATTTATTTATAATGGGGAATACTGATATCATCATGACACTGACACCAACCGCACTTTCCTAAGTAGTTTTGTTTCTAAGGTTTTCAAAGTTTTGTGCACTAGTGACTTCGTTGTACCCTTCTCACCCCTTGCCCTATGTGATGTCACAAGTGCACAAAACTTCTAAAAATCCTAGAATAAAAGCTAATTTTATCGTCGGGGAGTGCGGTTGATGCTAAAATTTCCAGGATGGAATCTAATTATTTCATTAAAAATAAAAAATAAACAAAAAATAAATAAATAAACGTACATTTTTCAGACCCATGAGTAACCCTCATTCATCATAGCACGTAGGCACAACTGAACTTTTGGCGTTCTTGGTCAACCAAAATCGTTATAAGCGGTATTTTTCGTTGCATTATTATCATAATCGACAGTTTTATGAGTTAAAAATGAACTACTGACCAGTATCTTGTGAGTTCCCCGGAATGTAGTTTGGGGGGAATCGAATCTCCTGCATGTTTTCCAGCATGCGGCCAGAAGGATTGCTTGGTTCACCTGTTGGTTCGGATGATAATCGTAATAATCAAGTCCTACCCCATACTTTATGATTGATAAGTGTGTCAATGTGATCAATGTGTTGAATTGTCTGTTGCATGGTTAAAAAACTGCCAAGGGAAGTGGCGAATGATTAATTTGAAAGACTTCCGAATTTTCACCTCACCCAAGACTTTGCCCTAATTTACGGTTCTCGTAATAATGGGGAATGAAACAAGAACGCAAACTTACTATATGGGACCTTTGATATCCCGATTCTTCAGTCAAACTATTTACAGACTATTTACGTGATGGATATTCGAGAACCAGAACTTGATGAGGATTTGAGTGTTTCTTAGGCACTTTTCGTTTCTCTGTTAGCATCAGGTATCACTTGAGACACGACTTTTGTCGCTACTCTCACTTCGGACTCACTCACAGAGGTAACCATAAGGCTGGATAATTGTGCAGATTGATTAGGATTTGAGTGTTTCATATAGGCACTTCGCGTTTCTTTATCGGCAACAGATATCATTCGAGAGACGCTTTTGTCACAACTCACACTTTGGACTCACTCACAGTAACCATAAGAAAGCTGAATAATTGTGCAGTTTGATTAGGATTCGAGTGTTCCTTACAGGCACTTCGTGTTTCTTTGTCGGCAACAGATATCATTCGAGACACGCTTTTGTCACAACTCATACTTTGGACTCACTCACAGTAACTATAAGAAAGCCGAATAATTGTGCAGTTTGATCAGGATTCGAGTGTTCCTTACAGGCACTTCGTGTTTCTTTGTCGGCAACAGATATCATTCGAGACACGCTTTTGTCACAACTCATACTTTGGACTCACTCACAGTAACCATAAGAAAGCCGAATAATTGTGCAGTTTGATTAGGATTCGAGTGTTCCTTACAGGCACTTCGTGTTTCTTTGTCGGCAACAGATATCATTCGAGACACGCTTTTGTCACAACTCATACTTTGGACTCACTCACAGTAACCATAAGAAAGCTGAATAATTGTGCCGTTTGATTAGGATTCGAGTGTTCCTTACAGGCACTTCGTGTTTCTTGGTCGGCAACAGATATCATTCGAGACACGCTTTTGTCACAACTCACACTTCGGACACACTCATGGTAACCATAAGAAGTTTGAATAATTGTGCAGTTTTGTGTGGCATTTTACTTATCATCATGCTGATTTCAGTAAAGATTGTGCCTAAATGCTATTTTGAACCTCGTTTACTGTTGTCTTGCCGTGCCTCGCCATCTGAGCCACTTGGTTTTGCCATTCGTTTTCCCTGATCTCTCCCTAAGCTGCTACTTCCTGAATCCCGCCAATTCCGTTTCCGAGTTTTGATGGCTCCTGTTGCGTCGTTCTCCCTCTTGGATTCCTGCTGCGTCGCTGTTCCAGGCACCTGCACCGATGAGGGCTGCCCTGGTCGTGTTGCTCCAGACTCAGTTGACACTGTTGGTCTGGATGGTTCCTGCTGCACGGGTTCAGCAGCTGCTGGACCATGCGCCAAAACCTGTTTTTTGCACAAATTGAATTCTTTGTGTACAAATCGAAGAATGACTATTAGATTCTGATTGCTGTGGATCGATCGATTCTGTTTTTCTCCTCGACGCGACGTTTTGAGCCAGGCCCGGTGGTGAATGTATCGCATCAGCCATGATAGCCATCAATCAATTCAGTTCTACGATTTCTACTACTACTACTGAATACTGTCAAATCATATCGAAATCCCAAATCATACCAAACTACTTCACACACACACTTGTAAATCCCATTTCTACTCCTAAAATAATTGTGAGGAGCTCCATATTCAAGCCATTTGGGCGGAAAACTGTTGCAACACACAGATTCAAATATCTTACCAAATTAGGTGGATTATTGATGTAAGTATCTCCTGCAGATTTGTCGTTGGCTTTCAAAAAGTTGAGAAGTTGTTCGCCTGGAAAGAGTGACAGTGGTTTCTTCACGTAAATAAAAAGTCCTTCGCGGGTTATTGTTGGAGTTGAATATTACCTATGCTGTAGTTTAGTTTGTGAAGTTTTCCGAAGCGTGAATTCTGTTGTTTATTGTTTTGTGTTCGTCTCGTAGGCGATGCAGGGGTCATTGAACGTCGTTTATCCAGAGTATGTTCATATTGAGGGATTTAATGGTTTAATTTAATAGGTACCTTTCTACGTAAAATAATATGAACGTGTTTCTTCAGTAATCATTTCCGAGCCTTTCATATCACATAAACGTGAATTATTTGATCCATAGTGCGATTATGTTGTTACATCATATTATCTACGAGTTGAGTACCTAGTTCATCAAACCTACCTACTATACCTACCTAAATACCTTTTCTCTAGTGACTAATCCTAAATCTTGAATGAAATTCAAGAAGAATTTGTTTATTATAATAGTTACTTACCTACCACTGTGATGCGTTAAAAAAATTATCTTTCATATTGACTTGTTCTGTAGTTTATATTCAACATTTAACAAATTTTGCATTGTGAAATTTATACCTAATGTATTAAAATCTAAATCCTAAAATCTTTCTTTTCTCTGCAGCCAGTAAACTCTTTCTTTCTTATTAAGCAGTAAATACTCGTATTTATCAACTCACTCTGTCTAGTTACCCTTTCGTACCACTGGACTTTCTGCTTCCTGTTTCTGGACATTAACAAATATTCTTTTCGTTCAGTGATCAGCTGTCGTAAACTTTCGAGACTCGAAGCCCCATCTGCAAGCGTTTCTATTTCAAAAGCGGACGACGGCATTGGGACGTCTGAAGTACGCGAAAGCTGGAAATGCATAATACCAGCCTCAAGTTTAACTGATAACTAGAGCCTGGAATTTTGCAAATTTGCATTTTTATCAGGTACCTCTTCCTATATCTATGTACTCGTATCTAGACGTTCTGAAGAGTTTTCAACCAATTTGAGCTGAAATTTCAAATTTAAATTTGCATGTATTTTCGTTTCCGGTGATTGTTGCATATTTTGGCGAGAATAGGCAAATATTTTCCCCAGAAAAACTGTCGAAAAAGAAAAAAGTAAGAACAGAAAGGCACACAAGAAAGGAACTTGACAAAATTACAAAACGCGGCTGTCTTACAGACACCTATGGATTATGCATAATGATTAATGTAAAATCAAACCACACGTGAATATCAGCAAAAAAAAAAAAAAAATACTAATAAAATGCTACTAGGTCCTAGTTATTATTTCCCGTTAGAATATTTAGATAGGCTCTGGAAACGAGGAGACGGTTACGGCTCTCAGCGTAAATCGGCTTGATTTGGTAGTACATGCATATATCAACCTAATCTTATTTACCTAATTAAAAATAATAATAGTCATAATAATAATGTTACTTTCGTAAATTTATTTTATGCTGTTATTTTTAGTTTATTATTTTCAATAACGAACCTTTAGAATCTTATCATGAAAAAATATAAAAAATTTTAACCCCTTTCCCTCAAAATTTGATGGTTTCCATTTCAAGGTATGTAGAACCCGAAAATGCAATAAAAAAAATTTCCGAACGTCCGCCGTACGCCGTATTTTGACATGGATTGGATGGAGTTTGGTTTGAAATAAATTCTGTGCGGCACGAGGAGTGCTACAGGTTTTGACATATTTATCTGTTTATATGGCGGTTTTGTCAGCTTAACAATATTTTGTCAGCGTTTTATATAAATGGAGACCTTTCCAACGAGTGGAGAACGGTTTCCGTGCGGCAAAAACTGACTGAGTTACATTTCCCTAGCTACGGTTACATTTCTAATTATTTTTTCAATTACAACCGTTACGTAGATAGTTATTTACTGCAATCAAATAATATCTGCCCTCCTCTTACTCTGGATACTTACCTTCGACCATGCAAACCTGGTTAACGAGTATCCACTGTACAAGAGGATACGTCGGAATGTGAACATGATTAAATTCTACCTTTACTCGGCCATATGACATATCCATGTTCCTGTGATGTATCCACTTGTAGAGTGGATACTCGTTATAAATATTAATTATACTAAATTTAGAGTGCCCTTAAATTCGCCTCTCAGCATTTGTTTGCTGACGATTTTCAATTTTCGATTCAGTGTTCTCCAAAATTTATAGATCAAACCTTTTCTATAATCAACAGTGAGCTTATCTCAGTTTATCAATGGGCCAACCTCAATAAAATTAAAATGAATCCTAAAAAATACCAGGCAATGCTTGTTTACAAATCTTGCATATACCAACTCAATCATTGCCACCCATTGTATTGAATGATTGAGCCATTCCTTATTCCTGCTGCGTGAAAGACCTTGGGGTCATGATTATCTTATACACTGTCTCGGAGTCATACCTAGTTCATTTTAGTATTTTTCGCTTCTTTATCGTACGTACCTCATCACCTTGTCGTTTCAAATTCAAATACTCCGATCGCTGCTCCCTTCTTCTAGCTTCCATTCTGACCTTGGATTTTATTTTATTCCCTTGGTTGGCTGTCCCTTTGATACCCCCTGTTTGCAAAGTATTCCTGTACTTCACAGTTACGTCCGCCACGTACTGATCCACGGACCTCCTGATGTTGGGGCTCTGAAGGAATTCGAAATAATACAATTTGAGCTTTGCGTTCCACTTCAACATGCGTCATCAGAGTGCGTACCGTGAGGTTACTATTATCATTAACAAAACATTAAGTGATAATTAGGAATAATGTTTGATAAAGTGAAATCAATGAAATCAATGCGCCGACGTTTCGCAGAGACTTTTATTTAATGATCATGGATGTTTCTCGGTGATGAAATCACACGTCACCTTGGTTGAATCTAAAAAATACCAGGCAATGCTTGTTTACAAATCTTGCATATACCAACTCAATCATTGCCACCCATTGTATTGAATGATTGAGCCATTCCTTATTCCTGCTGCGTGAAAGACCTTGGGGTCATGATTATCTTATACACTGTCTCGGAGTCATACCTAGTTCATTTTAGTATTTTTCGCTTCTTTATCGTACGTACCTCATCACCTTGTCGTTTCAAATTCAAATACTCCGATCGCTGCTCCCTTCTTCTAGCTTCCATTCTGACCTTGGATTTTATTTTATTCCCTTGGTTGGCTGTCCCTTTGATACCCCCTGTTTGCAAAGTATTCCTGTACTTCACAGTTACGTCCGCCACGTACTGATCCACGGACCTCCTGATGTTGGGGCTCTGAAGGAATTCGAAATAATACAATTTGAGCTTTGCGTTCCACTTCAACATGCGTCATCAGAGTGCGTACCGTGAGGTTACTATTATCATTAACAAAACATTAAGTGATAATTAGGAATAATGTTTGATAAAGTGAAATCAATGAAATCAATGCGCCGACGTTTCGCAGAGACTTTTATTTAATGATCATGGATGTTTCTCGGTGATGAAATCACACGTCACCTTGGTTGAATCTGTTTCATTTGGGTTGTTTCTCCCTTCAACGGCTCTATCATGGTGTTCAAACATAAAAATACTGGATAGCGGAATTGAACGAAAGCTGATAATCTCTCACCCAAAATGGGATAATGCACATACATACCTATTGTACGCTGTTTTATTTTAAAACTGTTTTGTATCATATTTAGGTATTTATATTTATTTTATAATAACATTTTTCACGGGGAAGTGCCCATTTAGGTATAGGTACCTAATGGCTTAATATGGATAATAACGTAATAAAACCTGATAAAACTGCATTGGACAATTTATTGACACTGTGTGATATTTGTAAGTAAAGCTCCTAAAAACATTGACCGAAAGCTGCTCGAGTCATACATTTATCATCCCCCAGAACTCCAAGAATCAAAAATATTGTGCAAATTTCTAGGTTATTTTTGTTTTCTCTGTAGCCCCAGTAAATGTTTTCAACTCTGCTTATGAATGTACCTTCACTTAGAACTTACTTACCTGCTACTCACTGTGTACTTACTATAGAATCTGGCAGTTGAAATCTTAAATTCCCTTTTCGACGAGTATTTGCGTTAACATCTGGCGGTGTTCTCAACGTTAGACTTGATCTCGGCTTCATTTTTTTTCTTACGCCGATTCCTCCATGCAGGTTTGTCGATGTTTGGTTTCTGTAATTACTGTTGAAACATTTTCTGCCCAGTACATACAAACCTACGGATTCCTGCGTCTTGTTGTGTGTGAATTTCCTTTAGTGTTGAGTGGGAGTGGTTTTATTTGGTCAGTGTTTACGTTTCTGTGTTCTGTCTGGTTGTTCGTAATAATATTATTTCTTCGAATGTGGACGTGTTGTTGACATCGAAACCACGTTGGAGTTTGAGATAGACAGTAATATGGCTTTGAAGTTTCACCGTTGTTGGCTCCCAAGTAAAATTTGAAGCCGTAAACTTCTTTACCTTTCAGTTATTGGATTTTGGTTTATTGTTTTTAGGAATGATCCTTTGGAATCAAGACCAAAAATTTTTACCCCCCAACATTTTTGATGGTTTCCGTTTCAAGGTATATGTATGGAATCCGAAAATGGAATACAAAAATTTCTGTCCGTCCCCCGTACGTCTTACTCCGTCCTTTTCTTAGTTACCATGAACCAAAATTAATAAAATTTGGTTTGCAGGTCCCATTTGGGTGGGGTCTAGTTGGTCCGCGGCGTTGCTGTCAGTCAGTCGTCTTTAGGGTTTGAAATTTTCAGAACGCCGTAGCTCGAAAAATTTCAAAAGAAGGGTACGTTTTTTACGTTCTTAAATTGATCTCTGACTAAAGAATTTTTTGAGACCACGCGGAGCATTGTACGACCAGCCGTTCGTTTGAATGAAACGGTATAAATCCGGCCCAGATATCATTGTTAGAGAACACCTGATTATAGTCACGGATGGCTGAAGAAGTCGAGTTGATTGTTCTGTGATATTATTTCATTTGAAAAATGATGGCTGTTTTGGATTTTGTTGATACGTATTTTTGCAACTTGAACAAACGTTATGCTTGATGAATAACAACAAATAATTATTAATGACTGAATTATTGAATCCCGCGCATTTTTATGAAATTTAATTCTAGGGCTGGCTCCAGTTCTCGCTATAAGGCTTTCCTGGGGGGGGGGGGGGGGGGGGGGCTCGAGGGTAGGTATTGATCACATAAAACAAGAAGTGATCTACACATAAGGGGCATCTGTACAGGTAAATATTTTGGTTCATTATTCTTAATATTACACCTATTCGCTCAGCAAAACATTTTTTGAAGTTCCCCTCAAAAAATTTTTTTACGTTTGTAGGTGCGTAGATTCCAACAGTACACTGTCCGTACGCCGTAGCATCCATATCTACATACCTTCATTTTCGGCCTAAAAAATTTGTTCTTTCGCCCACATGCTCCTTTAGGGCCCTAGATGTGTCCCGAAACTTCCGAATATGATGTCGATTTTGACCAACGAGCGAAGAATTGAAGTAATAACAGTGTTTCTGACTTCAATTATCCATAAATTTTGGTGTAAAATCGTCGTTCTTTCGCGTCCATTTGGGCCATAGTTGTGCTCTGAAGCTCAGCAGCCCGATCGGAATACACCCGGGGTGTTATGGGTGAAAATGGGTGTGAAAATAGGTTTTTTAAAGGTTTTAGTAAACATGAGCTTGTGAGGTATCGTTTTCCACGTTTTATGGAACTTCAATTCTCGGGCCGGCTCCAGTACTCGATTTAGGGCTTTCCTGGGGGGGGGGGGGGGGCACGACCACAGAAAACAGTGATCTATGCAGAAGGTACAGGTACGTGGAAAGTAATATACAGCTAAACCGTTATGTAATAATTTGCAGAGTTTTTGTATCATTTTTCTTTACGAAATTTGGCTTTTCTACACCATTCCTATGGTTTTATTATTTTGAATCAAGTGAGAAATTAGAGTATCATGTGGAAATGACATGAATAGGTAGAGGAAGGTACCTATCTACAATAAGGATGAAACAGCACCTTCAGATGCTTGATTCATAGATGTCATAAATCAACGAAAACGTATTTTCAAGTATAATATTCCATGGTTCTGGAATATACTATTTTTCCTTCCATATTTGCTTTTTGTGTTGTTTGTTGATGAGAAAAATCGAATCGGTTCGCCGGAATGGCATGCGCGTATAATAGGTATATTTTTTTGGTTTCCAATATTACGTGAAAAACGGCAAAGACGTCATTGGATGTGCTCACTTCAACGTCGTGGATTATAAAACAAGCTGTATCCATGAAAGGCGACCGTAAGGTCATCAAAACTTCCAAATTTAATTAAAAATTAACTACCTACTTATGAGACATAAGTAATGGACCTATGGCCTACTTATGAGACATAAGTATTTGGACGAGACGTACAAATGAGAAATATGTACCATCTCATCTCAGTGTGTGGTTCAATTTTTTTTTTTAAATTCGAGAGTATCCCCCATTGTAGTTGTCGGGGTGCCCTCCTCGTTGTTACACTGTTCCATTATTCTGTTAACACAATTTTTATAATTATTCGTACACCCCATTCCAACTTTGGTATTTTTCAACGTTGCGCCCCTACACAGAAGAGCTACGCTTCTGATTGGACTGATAGGAATTCTTACTTCTTGACCTCCAACGTGAGCAAGTTTCGCTCGAAAGCTTATCGAAATGCCGCAATAGCGTTTCGGGAGGCTTTCACATTACACAGGGCCCCAACAGTTTTTTGACCTATCATTTTCATGCAGTTGAAAGTTGATGGCGGCAAAAGCGCACACTGTATGAAAATTTACGTCTACCTACTGGACGTAACTGAGTACTCGATTTTCAAGTAAACCATAGAAACTAGTACATATTTTCGGTCTTAAATTTTCGACCGTGTCCTAAACACATACATAAATTCGCACGTCCAAAATAACTGGCCCCCTTATTTGTACATTCCAGACTAAGTAATAATTATTGACAGTGTTATTTCAAAACCCGGAGGTTTTATCTCGTTTCAGGAGCACTTATTGTGTGGCACTATGCCACTCGTACCTACCTTCACAATTGGGTGAACGAACCGGATTCGTATGACGATAATTTCGATAAGCTCCTTTCCAAAACAAGGCTGGAACCTACAAGACAATATTATAAATAGTCATTCTTCCTTGTTATTGTACGCAAATGTAATTTCACTTCAATTATTATAATATTATATGTAATATTATTATATCTTCCTGGGGGGAGATCGAGGGTAGGTACTGACCACAGAAAACTGTGATCTACGCAGAAGGGGCACCTATACAGGTAAATAATAATTAACCGTTGTGTAATAATTTGCAGCGTTTTTCCCCTCCTGCAATGAATTACTCATTAGACGTCGCGCTACCCAATAGCGTACAATTTAGTTACCCTTGGGGCCCAGATTTGGACGAAAAGAGGGGAATATATTCAGGGTGAATACGGACCTGGAAAACCTGGAAAAATAAGGGAATCTAGCAAATTTTGATAATTCAGAAATTTTAGCATAAACATGCGTCAGTGCACGTACCTTGGTTGTTTTGGGAGAATAAATAGGTAGTGTATCTACGGCCCGGGTAGGAAAATGTCATTGTTAGCGCCGCTATTTTTGCAAATTTTCTTTCATTTTTGTTCTTCCAAAACTACAACTTTTTATAAATGTTAGGTCCGGTGTACCAGTGTGAAGAAACCCTATGAGGGAATTATATTCATTATTTGATTTATTAAATTATATTATAACTCTGAAAGAAATCTGGAGCGTGGGAAAATCAGGGAATTTCATTTGGATTTCCCAGTAAATAACCTGATATTGTTTCAGGAAAAGGTTTAATTTCACCTGGACGCAATATAGCCAACCAGTGAACTACCAATCCTGTTCATTATTCTTGTTTCGTTCTATGTTCCTTCTCCAGGTTCCTGTCAATAATCCTTTTAAATGTTCGAATGCTAGTGCATACAATAATGGATTTTTTTGTCTATTTGACAACCACAAATTAGCTAACCTGTTTTCTCTTTTCTTTTGTGGCATACCTACTTATTTCGCCGTGATTATTTAATCACGGCGAAATAAGTAGGTATGTAACACTAGTAACAATGGTTGTATTGGACCCTGACTCCACTAATCAAACAAAAATGCAAGATCTTGTATCATTATCTTGCATCTTGTTACGGTACTACTAGATGGCCAGGAGTGGCGAGTTCACGCAGACCAGATGAGGAAGGCGCCACTTCCGGGTGGAGGTGGAGGAATGTTGGACCCTGACTCCACAAATCTGGTGGCAAGTCACCTGCTTGACAACCCAGAAATGTTGTATAGTTGGATCTTGTATTTTGTGTGATATAATATATTAGCTTTCCCGAGTCATATCACGAATCAAGTTATTTCAAGTTGCATGGAGGTGTAGAGTAGTCTGATGATCAGGATGAACTGGCTGCATCCGCGTCATCCTTGTTCATTATGTTACTGTACTTGATAGCCCATTTTAGCAGCCCGAAAGTTGGCTTGGATTGGCGTGCAATCAGGGGCGTTGCGTCCATATAAGGCCACTTGGGCCACTGCCCTGCCACCAAAAAACACTGTATAGGTATAATAGGTAAGTTAAAAAACCTCCATAGTTCAGTTGGAATTTGAATTTCCCTCTGTACAATGTACCTAGCATTTTTCACAAAGTTCAACAGCGACTCACCAGACTTATCTGGAATGGAAATTCTATGGATATTTAGCGAATTTTCGAAGAAAAGGAAGCTATTGTTCTCGGTCCAAAATTTTTAAAACTCGAATTTCCGAAAGATTTTTATACCAAAATCCGTTTCAGACCATCCTGAATTCCCTGCCGAATGACACCAAAAATTATATGTATATATATATATATATATATATATATATATATATATATATATATATATATATATATATTTATATATGTATGTGTCATTCCAGACGATAACTCTCGAAAGAATTGAGATAAAAAGTTCAAATTTGCACGAAAAATCTGTCTTGGCAATCGAAAGGCTAAGTTCGAAGATGGGCAGAATCGGGTCACTCTAAGGGGGAGTTTTGGGGAGTTTTAGGGGGGGGGGGAAATTACCCATAAATTCCCAAAATGAAACAGTCTGACAAGTGACACCTCATTTTAAAGGTTTTTGTAGGCTGAACACGATGGTGAAATCAGAATTGCGATATCTCATTCCGTTCTCAAACTGGAGCACTTTGAAGATGAAGGAACGTGGTTATGTCTTGAGATGTTCTTCCTGGTTCGTCTGCTCTAATCTGATAACGGAATGGGATATCGCAATTCTGACTTCACCATCGTGTTCAGCGTTGGAAAATCTACAAACCGAGGTGTTACTCGGCAAAAAATGGAACAAAAAATTTGTTACGTACCCAATACCTACTCTTCTGGTATTCAAAACATTTTTGATTTCCCCCTCCCCCTCCTTCCACCCCAAATTTTACTTTACGTAAAACTACTCCTGTTTTAATTTTGTATGGTATCAAGTTGGGAAAACATTGGCCGAAAATTAATTTTCAGAAAATTTTAGGCGGAGGAGGAAGATGCCGAAAACTTCGAAAATTCGCTCTTATAGCCATGCTGCATGACTGTGGTTTTTCAATATTATAGTAGAGAATCCATGGTGTGCTCCATAGCCAAAGCATCTTATCCGAATAAAGCGACTGTAATCGATGTCCTGCAATCGAAATCGAAACCTAGGCTCTTGAAACTGGCAGGCAGGTCCTGGGACCTGGTGTTGCCATGACAACTGAGAAAAGTGGCCCGTCCACGCATGCTCAGTAGAGTAAAAATGTTGTTTGCCACGCCCACTTTCGGCCCAGTCCCCAAAATCTGATTTCTACTCCAAAATCGTTCGTTTTCACAATCGATTCGATTCAATTTGTTGTTGTTGTTTTTCTTGAGGGTGCCGCGAAGAAACACTTTTCATGCCGACAGTGGTGGTTAGAGGTTGCGTTTTTTCTTCTTGTGCATTCGATTCAATTTGTCATCTCAATACGAGATGCTTCTTCGTCTTCTGATTTGTTTTTGTTGTGAATTATGTTCTACTGCGTGCAATACTATTCTGAGCAACAAGCGTGTCATCCACGTGGTTGCTGCGAGTCTTCCGTCGAATGGTTTTTATTTAACGAGGCGAACTTACTCCCTTCGCTAGTTTCGGCTAGGTTTTGCCTTTGCAGCGGAGCGAAGCAGTCACCTGTTGGCCAATATTAGCTCGCTGTCCCACTTCGCGGCATTTGACGACAAGCGACATTTTTCGTTTTCAGCCCCGCGGACTCGTATTTCGAGACGAGAAGAAGCAAAGAGAATTGAAAACGAACGGCGAAAGGGAAGTGGGGGAATGTGGCGTGACCTCATTTTCCAAACCCGCGTCGGCTCCTTCCACAAAGGCCCCCGAGGCCGCCTAATAATTTGAAGATTAAATCTGCTCACAAACGAGCCCTCACCCGGGTCCGCCTCCCTGTAATTGTGCAGTCTTTGGCGGCGCTAACTCGCGACCACGTTTCCGTCTGGTCCCTCATCGCGTATTTACATATTTGACGATGGAAAGGGTTTTTACAAATCCATTTGATGTCATTCCATGTCCTGTTCGAATATATTCACCTACACGTTTCTGAACCTCTGAGCCACCCATAACAAAATCTAGGCCTCAGAA
Source organism: Leptopterna dolabrata (assembly GCA_954871275.1). Classification (NCBI taxonomy): domain Eukaryota; kingdom Metazoa; phylum Arthropoda; class Insecta; order Hemiptera; family Miridae; genus Leptopterna; species Leptopterna dolabrata. The sequence continues at coordinate 27,016,301 of OX940988.1, forward strand.
CACCTGCCATACTTGATCTGATGTTCCGCGTCTTGGGTGTTCGATTTGGTCATATGAAATCAGCTTCACAAATATGAATTTTTAAGCAGCATTTCTTTATTTAAGATTCAACATTTCCACGACCACCACAGGGGTCCGCATGAGTTTCCAAAATCTGAAATCCCAAGATTAGGGAAACGACGTTTTCCTTTAGCCGATTTTTGGAAAAGCCAGATTATAGCGCTATAATACTTTATATTCCCGATAATGTGACATTTACATATAAATTACCTAATTATCTGGCTATAAAACCCCGAAAAGCACAGGGCCCGATTTACACAGATGGGTAATGTACAGTGTGAGGTGCAGTATGGCACGGGTTTCCTCAGTTTAGAGCCACATTTGATGTCATTTCAAGTCTTAGGTGTTCGGTCTAGTGATACCCAAGTTTTCAATCCATGAAGTCAACTAACAAAAATGTTTTCCTTAATTTCAGAAACATTATCTACAAACACTGATTCTTGTCTAATGCTTTTAGATTGACTTATAAGCTTACATACTTGCAACAGTGTAGTGGTTAAAATAGGAAAATATCCTATAGAAAGTTGTGCAACTTGTACTTGTACCACGCACATTATGCCGCCTGTTGGCCTCCTTGTGCCAACAGCCAATCAGATGTCAGTATTATACCTGATACGTCATTTTTTTGCCGCATTTTTTTCTTTTAATCACCCTAATTTAAAAAATAATGCCCGTTTTCGAAAAGCGGGCTTCAAACTACAATTTTTCCGAGGGTTTTGAATAATTTTTTTTCAAAAAGCATTTGACGATAATTCCCCATTCCAAGGTCAATCGGAATGCAAGTGAGTAAGCTATTCTATTGAGGCCATTATGTAGAATTTTAATGAATCCTCACCAAATCCACCTCCTGTATTAATCAGAGGAAATGTATTTCGAAGCGTCACCCAAACGATTTGACACTTGATGGTAATGTCGGGCTGTTGTTGAAACTGATTAAGGTCGAAGTGGGCTGCCTTCTTTTGTAGTAACCCATAAATTCTGTGTGAGTGTGTGTGTGTGTACACTGTTTGTTATTTAGATTCTATTCTTCAATTCAGGGTCTATTTTTTCTTCATCCTGAAGTCGGAGAACAATTTCATTTACTTTGGTTTGAAGTGAAGATGTGAGATTCCTACGTCTATGTGCCACTAACCTATAAGTAGACCTATCTGAGAGTGTCATACACAGTCTTTTCCATTATCACAATACTATTACTTTTGTCTGATTTTAAAACAAGCAGGTTTGTGTGGGCTCTGAGGAAGGTTTTGCTTTCTTAAGACGTTCATTTAGACGTTACCTGTGGTTTTGAATTGTTTGTATGTTTATGGGCACAGTTTGTAATTATATTAGTAATTTGACCTCAGAGCCTATCTTCATCATAATGGTGGGGACTTCACCTGTAGTTGACCTGAAGACTCGCCCTTGTCTTCCTCTGCCTACCGTGTTTATAATATCCATGCCCCTGCTTGCCCTCCCGGGCTCGCCTACCCACTTCTAATCGAACCGTCCCATTATTCTTCCTCTCGTTATGCACACAACCGGAATCCCTTGGAGTGGGGGAGGAGCAAAAAAGTAAAAGAAGACCCCTCATCTCCAGGCTACCTTCTGGGACGCCGTGGAATTAAACTCAATAATTTCAAACACATGCGGCCTCTATTTGTCTTGTTATCACATACCTACAACAAAACTCACAACATGGAAGTAGGTTACCCACCTACAAGTTAACATTTTGTAGGCTACACGGCAATTTATCCCATTTGTCACAAGATGTGGAGGACTTCTGGGAGCGGAACGAGCTATCGTATGGAAAATCAAAATTGTCCTGAAAAATGTTAACTGGTACCTACCTAAGGAGAGCAGGAGGATAATTTTTACTGGGGAAAAAAGTGGGCCCCGTCGTTCCAAAGAGCAAAAACTTTTGTGCGTCGAGAAAACTTTCTTATTGATGTACTTTTTATTAAGATACGTTTCTTTTTCAGTTTAGAGGTATTTCGATGCAGGTGTTAACATTGTGCTTACTTTGGATACTGACTTGTGAATTCCCATATTATGTACGTAGAAGGAACTCCTTATCCCTTCCCTGTAGTGCTTTTCTCTGTGAAGGAGTAAAAATCAATATGCTTGATGTTGTGCCAGAAACTCGGGATGAAACAACAACCTGTTATTGGGTATTGGGGCCGGGGGAATTGGTACATAAATATGGGTTTCAATGTTTTTGTTAGGCAGTAGAAAATACCTTTTTTTTTGGAAACGACATGTTATTACCTAGTGACGTTGGTAACGGAATATTAAACCGGTTCGCTATTCGGTGATAGGACTAATCCATAAGGGGGAAAAAAATCTTCAGAGTCCGTTCAGTAGTTAGCGAGAAAAAATGTACCAATAGCCTTGAAAACATCGTTTTTCTAAAAGCGGAGAAAAACGCGAAATACGCATCTCGTTGCTACTCCATAAGCTCTCACTCCAGTATTATAAAGTACTCCATACCTTACAACTTTTTGTTTATTATTCTGTGAATAATACACACCTATGTAATTGCTCAGAAATTTTTTTTTATAACACCCCCTAAAAATATTTTCCGCTACGTTTCAAGGTGCGTAGATCACAAAAATGCAATGTCCGCCCGCCTTATCATGCGTATCTACTCTAATTTTGGTCTAAAAAATTCGTTCTTTTGCACACAGGTTCCATTGGGCCCTAGTTGTGTCCCGAAACTTTGCAGCCCGATCGGAATATACCCAAGGGTGTTATGGGTGAAAAATGGGTGTAAAAATAGTTTTTTGTGTGTTAGAGTAACATGAGCTTTTGAGGTATCGTTTTCCATGTTGTTTAGGGCGAGAAGACCAAATATGAAGTCGATTTTGACCAAAGAGTGGAAAATTGAGGTTCTAACGAAGTTTCAGCCTTAAATTTTGGTCTAAAATTGTCGGTCTTCCGCACACAGTTTGGGTCCCCATTTGGAACACATTTGGTCCTAGCTTGCTTCCAAAGCACAGCAGCCCGATCGGAATACACCCAGGGGTGTTATGGGAGAAAAATGGGTGTAAAAATAGGGGTTTTCGAGGTTTTAGTGAACAAGAGCTTGTGATGTATCGTTCTCCATGTTTTTTAGGGCGAGAAGACCGAATATGAAGTTGATGTTTACCAAAGAGTAAAGAATTGAGGTTTTAACGAAGGTTAAGCTCCCGAAATTCATTTTTTATGAGTCAAAAAACTTGGGAAATTGTCTGAAATCACCATACATTTGTATAATAACACTAGAAGTAGTATTAGCAAGTGAATCAAGACTGTTAAATGGCACTATCAATGTTCAAAGATAATCTGGGGAGAAAAAAAGCAGAGGTCTTGTTGTTGGGGGGCCAAAATTGGTGGAAACCATCTAAAATAACTGTTTCAATTATTGCGCATGAAAGAAACAATAAATGAATAGCAACATCTGTAGGTATGTCCTATAGAATAATAATCCCAAGTGACAAGGACTGTGCAGCGTTTTTTCCATTCACTACGAAACGATACAACTGTGAGAAGGAAGAAGATTATATTTTTTTTTATTTGTAGAAACCCATGTTAACAATTTCCCCTACTTCTAGCTTCGTTCTTTCTTCTGTCTTTTCCACTGCAGTTTGTGGGAACTTTTCATTAGGTTTTTACCATAATTTGTTAATTTTTATTGTAATAATGGTTCATATCGGACGAGTTTTCAAGAAAAGAAGGAATTTCTGGAAAAGGCCAGGTTTTGTTCCGGTGCCGATAAATCAAGCCCCATCCAGTTCCAGTTCTCATCCTGATTCATCCACCCCACCTCATCATATTCCTGATAATGGTATAATAATAATATGATTCTAGTAGAGTAACAGAACCTACTTACCTGGTAAATTAGGTACCTGAACCTTAACAACTAGTAGCTTCATCGGAAGAAGACAACTCAAGGAGTTGAGAGAGGCGGAGCGCGCAGTAGTAAACTTCGCTTGAAATTGTTGCCGGTTTCTGTCATCCTAATAATCGACTATTATATATATACCAAAATGTTCAGTGTTCAGAATTGAATGGAGAATGTATTGGGAGTAATAAAAACAAAATCAGATTTTTTTTCATGTTTTTTGTCGTACTGATTCCCTAAATTATCCACATGCTCCATATAAATAATATACTACATGTATTACCATTAAAGTCTCGTCTAAAATAATTTAAATTACGAAACAATTCATAGTCATTAAACTAAAACTAATTCGCTTCGAAGTGCAAAATTAAATATTATAAACTTTCCAAGTTCCCATTTTGAGCAAAATTCGCTCTTCCATTGGCCATGATCCACCTTTCACTATCACTTCACGAATCAGTGCCGCTCTATATAACGGTCGAGCTCACCGCATTCGTACTGCGAGTGACGGAACGGCTGCGGCTGCCCACAAGAGGAGAAACGTACGGAAATCATATCATTATAATAAACCGGTGAAGATACTGTTGGCACAGCCCAGTCGAAAGCTGTTAGCATACACCTACTGATTGAATTATATGAGTACACTTACCCTAATGAGTTATATACCTTCATCTATTTTTATCTTTGGAAAAGTCTATCTATTTTTATCATTCTGTGGTCGATGCTATGAACCTCTCGGAGTTCTTCGATTATGTTGCTGGGACATGGTGTTTAAAAGGATGGAAACACGAGGTCAAATCCCCTCACCCGCTAATGCAAAATGTAGTAAAAAGTTAAAGTCATGCTATAAGAGCGAATTTTCAAAGAAATAAGATTTACAGAGAAAGCTATTGTGTAAAAAGATTATATAGTGAGAGATTCGTAAAATTATATAATTTTTTCGTGGTTCTAGCAATTTTTACGGGTTCTTGACCCACTGTTTTTTGAGAAAAAATTTTCATAATCAAAATGGTCCCTCTTTTTGTCGTGAAAACAGCGTCAGATGAATTAGTACTGATTTTAACTGTAAATACCAGTTTTTGACCGCTACTCTATATTGAAAACAGCTGAAATGGTATTTTTGTGTTTTACCCACCCTTCCATACCACCTTCAGTGGTCTTATACAAATATTTCGCGATTTTAACCGTTTTCTGACCCCTAAAAATTCAGATTAGAGCTCCTTTAGAATTTTTGAGAATTTCGAACTCCTTTTTTTTGGAAATATGAACATTTCGGCGAAATTTGGAGTTTTTATCATGTACCCAAGGTCCAGATATCGTCTGGAGTGACACAACTAAATAAATAAATAAATATATGTAAGAAGTGTATGAGATATATGTATGTTGGATCCCCAACCCGAAACTGGGCCCGGGCCGACAGAAACGCTCCCAGCGCAACTGTTGGCGATGATCCCATCGCGACGGGATCATTGCAAAACGGGCCGGGCCCCCATTTTCGTGCTGGGGTTCCAACATAATACACATATATATCATATAGATATATTATAAATATAAATTTTTGTAAAATCTAGGGATGGATTCAGGATGCTCTGAAACGGATTTGCCGATAAATAATTTTCAAAAATTCATATTCTAAAAATTGTGGACCCATTGCTTCAATTAACTTGAAAATTCGCTAAAATGTAGGAACGTGAATGTTGCTCTCTTACACCCAACAGAGTTATTCATAGAAAATATTTTCTTTGTTACAGAGTGCAGATAGTTTGGTTCGCCATGTTACATTATGAGCAGACATGGACCGTATCCCTCAGCACGTCATTCGAGGTGCTTTTTTATTCATCTATAACAATTATTATATAACCCAGGTTCCTATAACATCATGTTCGATGGATATTTCAGTGATGGGATTTCCTATAACATCACCGTTAGCTTGTGACTATCTATAGTTACAATTTGGAGGCTGTATAGAGTCAGTTCTCCCCAGCCTTAGTTTTATCACGCATTAAAAGCATTAAAATCCTATAATAATTGCTAAAAACAGGTGGACTTCGTTTCGTGCAATTTCGCCTGGTCACATTCTTCATTGTCGTAGTACCTAGTTTTACCATTTCTTTGGAAAGGATTGTTTCAGTATAAATTTTATTGTGTTATCAGATTGGTCTTTGTAAGCTGAAAGTTCTTGAAATTATTTCTACGATGTAAGCTGTAAATCTTGTCCTTTTTAAAGGATGTAGGTACCTACCTCAGGAATTATCTGGATATTTTTTTTCAAATATAACTCATTTGTGTTCAAGTTATCTCATTTTTTTTATTTGCACTACCCTTACATAATGTCGGTTTTGAAGAAAATTATAGGAGTAACTAGCATTTTTTTCATCTTAATTTACGTACCTACTATATTTAATTTTTAGGTACCTACTCAGTTATTTTAACTTTTTTAAAAATTGGTTTGGAAAATGTTTGGGAACTTTTAAATTACTTTATTTCACATTAATGTCACATTATGCAGCTACGTGGTATTTCAATTTTATACATGATGTAATATTTGTTTCAAATTTCCACACCGAGTTTCACGTGATTGATTTTATCGGCTTTTTAGAAACCCGTGGAGCGGCGGTCATTCGGAATCTCTTTCCAGCTCTGCGAGCAGCCAGACTTACCACGTCATACCTCCCAACCACTACGTTCAGGTCAGTAAGCACTTCCAGACGGTCGAAAATGCATAAATACATCTGCGCAGATGCGAATTAGGGATGAGCATCGGTAGGTAATTTATCAGAACGCAAAAAAATATACCTACTGTAAACCACAGCAGTGAACATCGATGCCGGGGAGATAGGCCAGTCCTTGGAGGATCAAAACTTGGTTGCGAAAGGTGGTGTGTATAATACGCGTACAAACACGAAGAAAACAAAAATGCTGACGTTTGCTACTTCGCAACCCCTTTTGGCAGGTAAAATCCTCGACATTTTGGCAGTGTTCAGTTTTTTGCTTATACATCTAAATGGTGCATCATACGGAAAATTTCATTCAAACCAAAATTAAAGAGCATTAAATTCTGCGTCGTATGACTTCCTTAAACATTAAATTTGATTCAACGGTTTGATCGGAATCGGCTGTCAAAAATAGGCGAATTTTTCCGCTTTGATTGTAAATTGTGTTATGCTTAGTTCCACATGCCTGTAACTTTAAAAAACTGTTATTCTAAATTAAAAATGTCATTTATCAAGCTAAAGTTGTAGAGCATGAAATTCTGCGTTCAGAGCTCCCCTATTTTTAATACAATATGTAATTTAAAATTTGAAGTTTTCAACCGATTAAAATTGTTTATTGAATATTTTAGATAAAATAGGGGTGGTCTGAACGCAGAATTTCATGTTCTACAACTTTGGTTGTATGACATTTTTCATTTGGAATAACAGCCCCCCCCCCCCCCCCCCCTGCGTGTGAAACCGAGCATAACACACTTTTCAGTCAAAATGGAAAAATTTGTCCATTTTTTGCTGCCGATTCCGACCGAATCGTTGAATCAAATTTAATGTTTAACGAACTCATTCGACGCAGAATTTAATGCCCTTTAATTTTGATTTGCGTGAAATTTTCTGTATGATGCACCATTTAGATGTTATAAGCCAAAAACCGAACAGTACCACAATTTCGAGGTTTCTTTACTCCCAAAAGCTCACCTTAGAAACGTCGCTAACTTTTATTACTCTTCTTTAAACGACTTCTTCTGGCAAACGTCTGATTTGCTTGGGCTATAACTCGAAATGTGGTAAAAGAAGAAAAAAGCTTATTTTAAATGAAATGAAAATGAAAATCCGCTGTTTTCCATCGATGTAGAAAACAACGAGCATTGACATGAAAACATCGGCCATTGACGCTCAACCCTAATCCGTAAATGAGTCAAGATTTAATTGATTTCACTTACTTTCTCATGCTGTTCCATCTGTGTATAACATGCAAATTATTACAGGTGGACCCCTGTTGGGAGGCGGAAGGTCCATGTCACCTGACAGGGCGGGCGAACAGGGACCAAGTGCTTGCGGAGCCGCAGCATGCCGTTTTCGGGCCGCAGCATGCTGTTTTCGGGCCGCAGCACGTCGTTGTGGGGCCACAGCATACGATGATCGGATCACAGCATCCGCCCATGGGCCAGATCGGTTTGGCCACTGCGGTCGCCCCAACAGGCGTGTACCTGGTCCCCAAAACCTGCCCTCCCCGTCCCCATCACTTCACCCCCGTCACAGAAAGTGAGTGTATTTCACGAATATAATCAAAATTGAGTTATTGCAGGTTTGATCGCCCTGGATTTTTCTGATGGTTAGCCGACCCCTAGAAAACCGTAAGAAACCAACCGTGATCCAGTGCCATCTTGATAAGCATTTGGGAAGGGTTCGCTAATGGTTGGGAGTCGAGAAGGCAGTCCGTGGCCAGTTCTCGTCTGCCCGATTCTCTGTGGACTGGAACAGCAGTCGGTGAACTGGATTTGGATAGTCAGAAAATACTGCAAAAAGCGGGTCATGGATACTATACAGTCAGAAAAGAGTCCGAGAACCACTGCGAACGGCCGATCGACTTCTTACAGTCGGATAACTGTCAGATGATCACTGCAAACGAATCTTTTAGATGGTAATTGAACTTCAGGAATTGATTCTACGTTCATTTTCCAAGTTTCACAGGTCTGTTTCTAAAAAACGGTTATTCCAAATGAAAAATGTTAGATAACTAAAGTAGTAGCCACGTTTTGTCTTAACACAGAATTTAATGTTTCGACGCAGAATTGTAAACTTCTCTGTACGATGCTCCCTTCATATATAAGCCAAAAACTGAAAGATGTGCCAAAATTATGAGGTTTTTTTTTGCTCCCAAACGTTTAGCTCACCTCAGAAACCATCGCATACTTGCATGCCCAGAGTGGGTTTAAAATCATCTCCAGCTTTACTCAATTATTATTTATTTATTTTTTTGCAAAAGGCTAATCTGCCATCCCTGGCTCTTTGTGTGAGGTACATAAGGCGTTTGGATCAGGTGTGTGTGCCTACTTAGAACGTACGAACACCCACGTCCTCAACCATTGAATAACAACGATTGCTGTTTCTGTTTTTCAAGGCACGGGAAGGCGATCACGACCGATGTCGTCCGGAGCCGCCACCCCCGTCTCTGGTGGATACGGGACATCAGAAACGGCTGTTTTACCCTGCGGAGGCCATTGCGTCGCTTTAGAAACCTTCTGCCACCACCTTCTTCAAGTGAGCGTCACAATCACCATTCTCACTGCGTAATGTGTTGCTGTGTCCATTCCTTCAGGAACGTCTCGGGGGGCAACCTGTCTGCCAACCGTATTTCCCACTGGTTTTGTTCCTGGTTAACCTGGTTGTTACTTCCCCTGTTCCTGTAGGTATGTTCCAGCCGAAATAACTGGTTCGATTAAGTTCAGCTGAATAACTCAGTTGGTGGGAGTGAGTGTGTGAATATTTCATCTGTTGGGACATCTTAAACTAATCCACTAGACAGTGCATACGTCACATCATTTTTCAAAAGCTAAAATTGGCCAATTGAATGGATATTCGGTTTGGAATAAATTAAATCGAAAGTATGAAATACAATTACTAAGTATCTAAATAAATTTTAATGACAAAACGGAACAGTATCTCAATCCACAATATTTACGGCTTAACTAGCAAATGCTTAACCCTCTCCCGGGGAAAAATTTCGTTCTCAGCCGGGAGTCGACGGGCCACCTGAAAGGAGCGGCTTCAGGCACCAGTGCCTTAGACCACTGGGCCACCTGTGAGTGCCATTTTGAGGGGTTTTTCGTATCCAGAGCAAAAGTTAACAGGCACATGAAAATTCTAGGTTCAGACAAAATAAATTCTTGCTACTTGGACACTAAACTACCTGCTGCCACCCCTATTTCGCTTTGATTTAGGCCATCAGTTGATGTGTATCAAATGCTCAGCAATTGTGTGTGATTCATATGATATTATTTGAAATACGAATCTCCAGGTAGCGTTTGTTGCTGGTATCCTCACCGGGATTTGCCTGGTAGTCGCCGGCTCGTCGTTGAAGGGTCGTGGCCGACGCGGTCCGGACCTCAGCGTCCTCACATACATCGGCGCGATGGTCAGCCTCGTCTCCGGCCTCCTCCTCGCCATCCAGTGCTGCTCCAGGCCTCGCCCCCGACCCAAGAGACCTCGTACAGGGCATTCTTCAGGCCACACGATACCGGGAGGTCACGCTGTGGCGTCCGGCAGTCACGCACTGTCGTCGCTTCCACCGCGCGGCGAGGAGATTCCCCTCCAGCCGATGCAGCCGCTCCTTGGGAGCCTCCCGAGGCATCCTCAGGCTTACCTTCCTCACGACCACCTTGAAAACTTCAAGTAAGTTTCTACGAGTTGAGCTGCTAAACCAAATTATTTTACTCCTTCGATTCCATTTAAAATTCTTGGGGACGATGGCCACTCGTCGCTGTTTCCTCTTCAAAACTTGTAAGTATGGACGAATTTGTTATTTCAGTTCGCACATTGCTATTAATGCAAAAGGGCCCCCATTATATGTTGTCGAACCAAGCTGTTTACACCCTGAAATACGCATCTCCAGTAAAATACTGGAGTCCTAAAGGTACTGACTGGTATGTGCTCATGATCATTGCAGCGAATTTTTGGAGAACATAAGCTGTTGGTCCAAAATTTCTTTTACATGAATTTTCGAAAATGTTATCATTTCTTTTCCGTTTCAGAGCATCCTGAAACCATCCATAGAGCTCAAAGTTTTAAAAGCCATTTATACATGTAATATTTTTATAAGTATTTAATTCATGTGTTACCTAATTTGGCTGATATATCTGACCTTGATTACGAGATAAATTGGAAATTTCACCAAACTTTGATACAAAACGATGAAATCAAAAATCAGCAATTTTAATGAGCAAACTGAAGGGTCAAAATTTGAGTTTTTATACGACAAAACGGCTAAAAAATCTCCAAAAATGAATATAAATGCATCAAAAGTGGCATAGAATAGTAGCAATAAAATAATACTGTTCTGAAATTCTACAATTATTTTTTCTTCCGTAAGTGAACCAAAACAACTTTTTCGAATTGCCGTTTTACTATCCGGATATTAAGTTTATGAGTCCATACCCCAAAAATCCCTATTGTGCGAATTCACCCGCAAAAAAAGAACAGCCGCAAAAAGGATTGACATCTATTTTTCCCGCCAAAATAGCATATAGAAACCTGTTCCTGTCTTCTCTGTTGGGTATGTGAATAGAAAACTGTTCCTTCTCCGCAAACCTTGATATGTCTTTCAACGCTGTTTCGCAGGGGCGTTTCGCCTGGGGGGGGGCTGTTTTTTGGCGGGTAAAAATGGGGGGGGGGGGATTTTCTTGGCGCATAAGAAATGTCCTTGCAAAATTTCAGCTCGATCCGTTAAGTCTATGAGGGTGTTTAGCTCTGTCAAAGAAGAAGAAGAAGAACTAGACAAATTTGAAACTAGCGATTTTCACACTTCCATAACTCCGGCATCTGATGGTCCCGAGGGTTGAAATTCGGCTCATATCCTCGGGGGCCTCTCGAGAATGGGCGTACGAAAAATCAACACCGGAGACCCACAGGGGGCAGAGTTTCGGGGGGTAAAAATCCTACGTGTTCTGTCGTGTGAACAGTGTTCTTGGTCGCTGTGGAGGTTTTCGGTTTTCTTGGAGGGCGGGAAACTGCTCCCTCGTCCCTAGATCATGTGATCCTTCACACGATATCACCATAGTTGTAATATGTACGTACCAAAGTACCAAATTCTTTTATTGAAACATCTCAGATATAAACCCAGTGGCCTGAATGTAGAGTAATTCCCTTCTTCCTGCCGTAGATCTGTGGCCTCCTCTCGCGTATTTCATGTAACATTCCCCTGTTGTCGTACACATCGCTCGAAGTTGATTCTGATCAAGTGTTTCATTTACATTCATCCCGCGACTTCCCAGAGTTAAGAGGGGCCATCCGGTGAATGCCTCGGAATGGAAAGTGGACGAGAAGGCTTGTTTGAATGGAATGGTGGGACGAAGTGTGGTCGAGTGGTTTGATGGTGGCGAGGAAGGGGATTTTTAAAGGTAGGTCGATAAGGGGGTACCGGAGTATCCATCATCACCTCGTTAACGAAAACCGGTTCCTCTTGTAGAGTCCCAGACGTGCCCTCCCCTCTCCCCACACTCTATCCCTTCTTCGTGTTATAAATTGTGGCCTTGTAACTTCCATCCTCAGCAGCCCTCCCTCGTGCGGTACTTGTACCGTCATCGCTCGTTTCCCCAGTAGAGATAATCGATATCATGCAGGGTATCGATACCAGCATCGATCAATTTTTTAAATTTATAATTGAATATTTTGATCAAAGTCGTGGTGCTCTGAACGCAGAGTTTGCTGCTGTACAACATTAGTTGTCTGACATTTTTCATTTGGAATAACCGTTTTTTTAGATACAGGCGTGTTAAAAAACCCGTAAAATGTTGGGACTTTTACCAGTTTTTGGCGATAACATCTGAAAAGTGCATCGTACGTAAAGATACTGTTACTATAACGAAAGAGCATTAAATTCTGCGTCGAATGATTAACTTAAACGTTAAATTTGGTTTTGAGGTTTGGTCGGAATCTGCTGTCAAAAACAGACAAATTTTCCCATTTTGACTGAAAAAGTGTGCTATTGTCAGTTTGTAACGCCAGTAACTAAAAAACGGTTATTCCAAATGAAAAATGTCATACAACTCAACGTTTTAGAGCGTCAGATTCTGCATTCAGATCACCCACCCCTATTTTTATTGAAATATTCTATTTAAAATGTTATTTAATAAAAAACGTAGAATTTTATATTTTAATAAAAATAGGGGTGGGTGATCTGAAAGCAGAATCTGATGCTCTAAAACGTTGAGTTGTATGACATTTTTCATCTGGAGTAGCCGTTTTCAGCGAATTTTCAAAGAAAATGAAGCTATTGTAATGGGTCCAAAATTTTCAGAACATGAATTTTTGAAAATTATTTATAGGCAAATCCGTTTTAAAGCATCCTGAATTCATCTCTAGATTTTAACAAAAATTATATATATATAGGTATATATGTATCGTTTGTATTTATATAAATGTTTATGTGTCACTCCGGACGATATCTGTCCTTGGGTCCATGATAACAATTCCAAATTTCGTCAAAACGTTCGTATTGCCAAACAGAAGGATCAATTCGAAGATGAGAACTTTTCAAAAATTCCACGGGGGTCAAATTTGAATTTTTAGAGGTCATAAATGTGTAAAAACTGCTAAAATCGCGAACAGTTGATGTAAAAGTATGGAAGGGTGAGTAAATACAGAAAAACACCATTTCAGTTGTTTTTTTTAAAATACAGAATAGGGGTAAAATTTGGGGGTAAAAACCTGGTGTTAAGGGCTAAAAACAATATTAATTCACCTGACGTTGTATGGGAACGTGCTTCGCGATGAAGGGAATAAGTATTTCGAATATAAAAACTATTTTTCTCAAAAAGAGTAGGTTAAATTTGACTTTATAAAGGTCAAAAATCGGCAGAAATGGCTAAAATTACGAAAAAAATAATATAATTTCACGAAAAGAGGTATAGTTTCTCGCTGTAAGTCTTCCACACTATAGCACGATTATTTCTTTGAAATTTCGCTCTTCATGCTGCATGAATGGGACTTAGGTTACATGCGTGTTAAACTGAGCATATCACACTTGGTCAAAATGGAAAACATGTCTGTGTTTGACTGCCGATTCCGACGAAACGGCTGAACCACATTAATGTTTATTGAGGTAATTTGGTGCAGAGTTTATTGAGGTCATGCAGTTGAATTTTGGTAGGGTTGTAATTTTCGGTAAGATGCCCCGTTTAAATGTTATAAGCCAAAAACTGAAAAAAGTGCCAACATTTCGTTGTTTTTTGGCTCCTAAAATTTTAGCTCCCCTCAAAAACCGTCGCGAACTCCACATTACTCTCATTTATGCTTGGAAGCCTTGGATTCGTGATTGAGTAAACAAAAATGTGTGTCCTCCAAAATGAAAATTTCAACTACCATTTTGCATTTCAGACATCAAGGAACATTTTTGGTTCCTTGTCTGTATGTCTGCCTGTCCGTCCGCCCGTCCGTCTGTCTGTCTGTGGTAACGCCCATAACAACCCGAAATAATGGTCGAAGTGGGCTGAAATTTTGAGGGTAGGTGCGGGTTGGTTCACAGATGGTCCCATACAAAAATCATTGAAAGTTCTGTAACTTCCGTCTACTCATGCGCAAACCTGAAATACTTGAAACGCCCGTAACTACCTTAAATATCGTTGAAATGAGTTTGAACTTGAAGGGTCGATCAGGAATAATACTCTGATAGTTCCATACGAATTTCATTGGAATCGTTCAGCAACTTTCGTCTGCGCATGCGCGAATATGAAATGTTGACTGTTTTCTTGTAGCGGTAACTACGTAGAAAAATAGCCGTAGAGAACTGAAATTCTGAGGGTATACCCGGGTCGGTCGCAGATAGTCTCCCTCATCAAAATCATTAAATTCGTACCGTAACTTCCGTCTGCGCATGCGCAAACGTGGAATACTTGAGACGCTCATATCTACCTTAAATATCGTTTAAATGAGTTCAAACTGGGAGGTCTATCAGGAATAGTACTTTGATAGTTCCTTATGAATGTCATTGGAATCGTACCGTAACTTTCGTCTGCGCATGTGCGCAGACTCTGTTTATTGCTATTCAATCATTTTGACGCATCATTTTTTTTACCAACTGGTTCTACACGGCCATGTTGCAATAAGCGAGGAAGCTATACCGTCCATCCACTTGGCAGTCGTTTTTTGGGATGCCCTGAGTTGTTTAAAAGCATTTCCAGGTTTACACAGCTAATTGGGGCTCAGCCCGTGTTATAAACGGATGGTGACTTACTATGATGGTTTGGTTTCAGCAGCAGGAATGACGGTGGTATACCATGGTGGCGACGCGACAACGAATCCGCCGCCTGAAGCCCAAAGACTTGCCCTTGCGTTACGACCTGTACCTGCGGTCCGACACCCGTTTTGGCGGTTTTTTGCCGAATGAAAATACAGAAAACCGACGATCGACGGCTTCAGTTGAGTCGGAATGTAAAGGAAAAGCTCGGTTCGTATCAGATGATCAATGGGGTATTCCACTGAGTCTAAAAATATCTAAAATGATTTTCGGAACGTTTTGGTTAATGTAACTGTTAAAAGGACGTAGAGTGTGGGAGAAGGTGATAATTGTGTAATATAAGGAAGGAAATGCGAATTAAAGATGACGGATGTTGAAAAAGCGCGGGTCCTACGTCTACGTCACGAGCGAGCGTGCTATGTTACATGTTTGTGCGCGTGTAAAAGCCATAAGGCGTTATAGTATCCACATGAATCTGTGCACTCCACGCGTTCGCTCATTTTTCTAAAAGTATGTTCCGACAAGCAGTTCTGAATCGAACCACTTATTAATAGAACTGAAGGGGGGTGGGGGGTTCCAGAACTTTCAGTTCTAACTCTGTCCATCCTAATGCTTTTCGAACTAAATTGATAACCAGAATAACAACTCCGGACAGTTATAACCTTCTACCTACCCTGTGTAACCTACCCTTTCTAAAACTGTCATTTTTAGGAGAGAAAAATAATTGGAGGATGAGTAGGGCGAAGTATTGATTGGGTTTTCGAAACCGCAGGTACCCACATACCTGCTGTGAAATGGATGAAAAACGTCGATAATTTCCTCAACTGTGGCCACTACCAGTACTTTTACCTTAAGTATACAGGTGTTATCCTATCAATACCTAAGCACCTATCTAAAAAAAATTTAAATACCGTGGTTTTTCATTATTTGCTAATTAGGTATATAAGGGTCATATAGAGCCACCTGAACCTTATTTACCTTGATTTTGGGTCAAAATTTTGACTAGAAATGTCATAATTCTCCCTAAGCGATAAGTGAGTCAAATGCCGACATTCAAAGGCCAACTAGACCCCAAATGGGATCTTTTCCTCTTTACCTACCAAATTTCATTAATTTAGGTCTAATAGTTTTGGGGAAAAGCAAAGGACAGCGGACGGATGGATTTTTTTGAATTTGATTTTCGGATTCTACGTATCTAGAAACGATGGTAGGTGAAAACATCTACTGCGCATGCCTCGAACTACCTGTTATGAAGAAAATCCAGAACCTCTCGAACTGGTTCTGAATGGGTTAGTTGACAGTGCCAGTTCTGAACTGTTCAAGAACGCTGCAGTTCCGAATTTAAAGTTCTTGAGCTGAGGCCATGGAACTCCCACTGTGAACGGTGAACCAACAATGTGAAGGTCACCCGAGAAGTAAAAGCAGCATTTGAAGCAAAACGGTGGTAGTGGTATACTGGTATGCAAAATGAATGATGATGCCAAGCGAAGCGCTCGAAGGTTCAACGCGTTATTTTAGCGCTTTAGCGACACGTAAGTAACGCCAAGTACAGTGCGCATGTGTTGAAATCTGAAAAAATTTCCAAACGAAATCGAACGGTTCCGAACTGGTTGGGAACTGGGTTCTAGGTGTAGACTTACCAGGAAGTGAAGTTTCGGTCGTGTTGACGCACCTACATTTGTATTACACAGCAACACCTGTTGAATTCTCGATGCATGTGTTAGGAAGTTGTTTAGAAACACTTGACGTCTAAAAAGCACTCTGCGACAGTGTGAATGCAGAACTTGAACTGCGAATTGGGAACTGATACATTATGAATGGCAAAACTGGTCTGCGCATGTGCAGTACGGTTTAGGAACGGTTCCGAATTATAATGCGAGCAAAGCTTACTTTATCTGAACTTCTAGTAAGGGTTCTTTCTGAACTAGTTCTGATGCTGTCCGAACAGCTAAAAATGGGCGTGGTCAGTTTACGAACGGTTCGGAACTGCTTGTCTGACCATACTTAAACGTTACTGTCAAGTTACGTTAGAGGAAACTTCAGCTGTTATTTTATTTCCATCTCGAGCTTGTTATTCCCCAATACTCTGTGCGTTTTTTGAAGCTTGAGGAGGGAGACTGGAATACCCCATTTTGGAGATGTCGGTTTGTGCGAACCTGCTCGACAAATAGGCAGTTATGTTCGAAATAGTTGAACTATCACTAACTTTACTGGTGGATTTAGTTACAAAATAGGTGCCTAGTGATATTCAAACCAGTAAATCCCTCTTTCAGTCCATATTTCAGTATAAATACATATAATCCAGTGAGGTATCCATGCCATACATTATTTTTCTGTGTCGCCTAATCACGAAAAATAGGTATTGTATGAACAAAATACGTTCCTTGAAAAGGGAGAAAAAAAGATGGAGCTTTAATAATTCCTCGTATTATTTAAATGCCACTAAACTAAATTTGTTTAACGTGCAAAACTCTCAATTATCTTCGCTAATCAGCGAATTATTATAGAAAGATATATATATATTGGGAAAAAACATTTAAAAAAAAAAAAAAATGTTTGTATTGGGCTCCGAATTCTTAGTCACAATTGGGTCTTGAAACGGGACAAATGCATAAATTCCGCGGGCTTTAATAATTTTAAATTTAATTAGGTACTATTGAAGAATTTTGTTCATTTTTTGAATCTGGGAAATGGAGCTTATTAAGTAATGGGAATGTTAATTTTTCTCGGATTGATTAAAGCTCTAATAGTCATCAACTAGTGTCTTTGTATATTTTAATTATGCCAGTGCCTCGACCCCCCTCCCTCTCCCCCAAAAAATGGGCTCCAAACTGATGTGTAAACTAAAAATGTGCATCATTGGACATTTTCCAAACCAAATTGGACATTTTCCGAATCAAGTTGGAAATCCTCCAAACCCATTTCGACATTTTCCAAATCGAATGCGACATTTTCCAAACCAAATTCGACATTTTCCAACCCAAATTCGACATTTTCCAAATCAAATTCGATTCTAAAAAAATTCGTAATTTTTTCTAATTAATTAAATGTTTTATTTCACCAATCTTGGAATAATTGCATTGTCAGAACAATTTGAACAGATGGTATCACACAAAATACTGGCAATTTACAGAAAACGTGTTACCGGACATATTTATACCTATTCAGACAAATTGAATGAACTGCAAAACAAGGAAGGAAACGCTTCGGAGTCCTTGTCACATGGGTTTATTATTCTGCTGGAAATACCTACAGAAATGTTGGCCGTTCAATTATTGCTTCTTTCATGTGAAATAATTTAAATAGATATTTCTGATGGTTTCCACCAATTTTGGCCCCCAAAACACAAATTAAGTACCTAGGCTCCTTTTTTTTCAAATTATCTTTGATCATTGGTAGTGCCATTTAATCGTCTTGATCCACGTGTTGAAACTTTTTCTAGTAGTCAAACTGTGATTTCAGACGATTTCCCAGGTTTTTGACTCACGAAAAATCAATTTTGGGAGCTGAACATTTGGTAGAACTCAATTTTCCACTCTTTGGTCAAAATCGAATTCATATTCGGTCTTCTCGTCCCCCAAAAACATGGAAAACGATACCTCAAAAGCTCATGTTACTAACATGTTATTAAAACACAAAAAGTACCTATTTTTATACACATTTTCACTCACAACACCCCTGGGTATATTCCGATCGGGCTGCAAAGTTTCGGGACACAACAAGGGCCCAAATGGAGCATGTGTGCGAAAGAACGAATTTTTTTGACGGAAAATGAAGCCGGTACACGTGATACGACGTGCGTACGGCAGACGGATATCGCATTTTTGGAATCTACGCACCTTGAAACGGAAAAGAAAAAATTTTGAGGGGGTGTTATAAATTTTTTTTTGCTGAGCGAATACATAGGTGTATTATTCACAGAATAATAAACCAAAAGTAAGCAAGACGGGAATTCTAGTGTAAAGGTTCGCCAGCTGCCGCCTATGGTAAAAGAAGGGAAGTGTTCATACCATAGCTTGCGCATTCGCTTTGATTATAGACAACTCCGCGTTTCGTGGTCCCGTGGTTCACTAAGAAAATTCCTCACTACGGAATTGATTTTTGAGAATGTACCCCCTGCAGGATTCAGCGTCGGGGAATAAGGTGGAAGAAACATTTGGCTGGGGACACCCATAGCTTTTATTTTCCGCGCGGACGGACTTCCAAGAACAACGGGCGCAGAGAAAAATCCGTCGCACGCAGGCGACTAGGTGACACACAACAGCGTTTTTATCCTGCCGTCGCTCGTAGCTGGAAAGTGGAGAGGATGAAGGTGGGCTATTGACCTTTCAAACTTTAGCGTGAAATTCCGCCGCGTTTTTTTCCGTCTTCCGACGGGAATCCGGCGCGGAGTGGGCTCGTGAAAAACCTGCGAAGGGGTGAAAAATCCGCTCTGCTCCGCTACACGCCGATGTGTGTTCCGTTCCATTTGACTGCACAGCTGTCAGGTTCCGCGCGTGAGGCGGGCTGAGTTCTTGGAAGTACGCCCGCGTCGGAATCGTGATGAGTGTCCCTAGGTTGTGCAGTCAAATGGAACGGAACACACATCGGCGTGTAGCGGAGCAGAGCGGATTTTTCACCCCTTGGCAGGTTTTTCACGAGCCCGCTCCGCGCCGGATTCCCGTCGGACGACGGAAAAAAACGCGGCGGAATTTCAAGCTGAAGTTTGAAAGGTCAATAGCCCACCTTCATCCCCTCCACTTCCCAGCTACGAGCGACGGCAGGATAAAAACGCTGTTGTGTGTCACCTAGTCGCCTGCGTGCGACGGATTTTTCTCTGCGCGCGTTGTTCTTGGAAGTCCGTCCGCGTGGAAAATAAAAGCTATGTGTGTCCCCAGCCTTAGATTTATTCCGTGGAATGCACTTGAACACAATATCCAACTGCGTTCCTCTACATGTATCCATTGAGGAGACATTATAAGATACTTTGGGCCACATTAAGAAGGAACAGTAGGTATAACTTCTTTGTGATGCATTCATTCAAATAATTCCAGTGTACTTTCTGCACTGTCGTTTTGCATTATTGAAATGCCCGGAATCGAGCATAATTTTTTAGTGTTGAACTTGGTATTGATAATGTCGAATTTGGTTTGGAAATGCTATAACATGCCTGTATTAGTATCTCCCTGTGATCGGACCCCGAGTACCAAAATCTCATTGCACTGAATGTGCCCATTTGTAAATTTCAACCGATCCTTATTTATTAGTACAAAATTTGGGTACTCTAAGAGGCTTCTAAGGGTACGTGGGTTTGTGGTGAAATTGGTTGTTTGGTGTAGATACAAGTTTGTTTTTCACGAACTTGTATCTACACCAAACTTGACCAATTTCACCACAAACCAACGTACCCTTAGAAGCCTCTTAGAGTACCAAAATTTTGTACAAATAAATAAGGATAGGTTGAAATTTACAAATGGGTATATCAAACAGGACTGGTCAATTTCGGAACAGATCTAATTATTCCCACGTTTTCAGTATGCGAAAAGGCTGGCAAATCAACATTGCATATTTGGTAATATACAGTAATATGAGCCAATTCCTGATCTGTTTTAAAAATGGTGCTGATTGCTAATCTATTAAATCGAAAATGTCAATTATTCAGTTAGCGTTTATTCATACAGTGATTAACTAATTGCTCTAACTTATTTGTGGGTTGTGCAAAATGTCGTTAACCCGTGATCCTCTACACGATACGCACCGCACAGTATGGCATGAACACCAGAGGAATGCCTAATTTAGCTCAGTCAATATCAACTCTTCTTTACTGTGATTTGAAGCAGGAAGTAGTCAACCAGGGTTCAGTATGGACATTATACGTCAATAAGTAGCCAACATTAACCATTTAAACGACAACATGAAGAGTGAAGGGGCTCACGAAAAGGTTGAAAACCACTTAGGTACCTTAATTATAGTCAATGGCACAACAATCCATTTTCATTTGATTTCCTCTGCAATTATCGCTATTTCTAACAAAAATAATTAATGGACGACTTTTTTACGGCCAAAATAATGTTAGGATTTTAATAGATTATTCGAGTTCTGTCATTGTTGAAAATAACGTTGATTCGTAACTTTTACGTAATATATCCACGCACAGTATGAATCTACCTTACACTGCAAATGCATAACGCTTTTGTTTTAGTGTTAAGAAATTCGAAAATTCTTTCATCGTCAGCGGATTTTGTTAGGTACATAAGAAAAACCCACCTCCCGTAATATAGATGAGATAGACATGTAATGGGGCAATACCAGTATACTTGGGTATTTTTTTTAGTATCAACGGTGCCTTGCATACCTGTGCTAACAATGATTTATGCCGATTGTAAATATGTTTAACCGCGTAATACGACTGCCGAATGCAATGAGAATTGTGAATAAGTGCCTGTATTTACAGTGGGGTATGCATTCGTAAAAGAAACCTACGTTTATGTTTTAATAAATTGTTACATTGCTGACATTTTTGTATTTATTTAGTTATTTTTGCCCAACCTGCGGCTACCTATTGATTATTAGCCGTAGGATCTTCTACTTATAAATTAAATTCTGCTTATAATATAAGCAGAAGTGATCTCACCCTACTAATGGGACTTCTGCAGTATCAGGCCACATAGTAAGCGACTCAGTTCGACAAGTTATATTTCCGGCTCATTAACGGAAAAAAGATAATTGGATTCCTTTAACTGCTAGATTTCGATTTCAGTAGACGTCCTCGAACTGGGAGCTCCAGGAGTGTGTCACCTTCCGTTGCTGGATGACGATCACTTTCAAGTCCGGAGAGCTTTTTTGCGGATTTCTCTCGTTATGAGGCACCTTCAGTTGGGATGTGAAATGTAGAGTTAAATGTTGTGAAAGCGGTGTCGCTAGTTTGAAAATGAACTAGACTGTGCAGAATTAAACAGTCACTCAAATTTGATTGTTGGGAGTTTCAGTCTCACTGCACAAGCGCTGATAGGCCTGTGTGGATGTTGATCGAAGACACTGTCTGGGGAGCAGCTTATGACACAGGGAGAGAGATTTTTTTAAATTTACAATAGTTCAACATACGAGTATTTACATTTTACAGTTACATTCTTTGTAATTTAACCTAGCAATAGGCATTGACCGTGGTGCTGGGTTACAGCAGGCCAGGGGGGGGGCTCATCAGAAAGTGGTTAGTCGAAAAATCCTCTGACCGATCTGGCGACTTGAAAATCATACCAAGTGGTCAGAAGAACACTGTGAAAGGAACGGTGCCGATCTAATATGCGCCCTACCGGCTCATTTGTTGTCTAGTATGCGCCCCTGTTCATAAAAATGTCGAAATAACATGCTCGCGAGGTGCCAATATATGGTTTTCGAACGAATACTGAGTTACTGACCCCATGACGTTGTTAGTCAGGGAACGTGAAGTGTTATCTGCTTGACCTTTGACACCAAGAAGCTTCTCTGATGTCTATAATCAAAGATTCAGATCATGAGGCCCATGCAAGGTAAGGCACGGTGAGGGGCTAAGTGAGGCGCTCGGAGCCGGTAGGGCGCATATTAGATCGGCACCAAAGGAACGACATGGATACTGTACAGTCAGAGAAGAGTCGGGAAATAAGCAGCGAACACCCAAGTGACTTTCCTGTGGCTTTTTCGCCAAAGCGCTTAAACTTGGCTTCCCAATTGTGGAATGGAAAACACGCCTGTGCACGCGGCTAAGAAAACAGAGAAATTTAGTTCACCGAAGTTCGTCGTTGGAGTTTCAGTGTCAATGCGCAAGCGCTGATAGACCTGTATGAATGTTAATGGATGACACCTTCTGTGGAGCAGCCTATGTTTGTCAGACATTAGCTTCCTGAATTGTGGCAGCGGAAGCTGTGGGGGATATGGAAAGTGCTCATGGTCAAACCTTGTTATTAGCATTTCAGTGCCAATGAAACCTGTATGAATGTTGATGGAAGACACCATCTGGGGAGCACACAGTGTCAATAGACGTTAGCTTCCTGAATTTTAGGAATGAAAGCAGTCTGCCCATGCGCCTAGGAAAGCAGAGAAAGAGTGTAAAAATTCGCCTGGTGGTCAAACTTGGTTGTTGGAGTTTCAATGTCAATGCACAAGCGCTGATGGGCCTTTGTGGATGTTGATGGAGAGCACCGTCTGTGGAGCAGGCCGCGATCGTCAGACGTTGGCTTCCTGATACTGGCAGGGAAGGTCTGGTGTGTTTGAGATCACCAGTGGATTAATAATCTACTCAGACATTTGCATGATTTTATCCACAAAATGATACTCACCTCTTCGTACTCCTTATGGGGGATCTGATCAACCACTCGTTCATATTTAGCCGCAACGGACGAGCCTCTGTGCAACTCGTCCGACAATCTTTGCTCGTGTATTTCAGCTTGATCAATCTTTTCTTTCAGCCTCTGAAAGGTTACCCAGCTCGATTAAATAATTTATATTAAGTATAGTAAGTAAGTATAGTTTAAGGAAGTCATTCGACGCAGAATTTAATGTAGGTACTTTAATTTTAGTTGGTATGAGTAAACTTCTGTGTGCACCCTTCAGATGTTAAAACACCAAAAATTGAAAAAAAGTACCAAAATTTCACGTTTTTTGGCTTCCACAAGTTCAGCTTGCCTAAGAAACCGTCGCAGGCTTATAAGTGCTCTCATTTGGGAAGCCCAAATAGGATTAAAATCATTTCCAGCTGTCTCGACACCAAAAGTCTAATTTGACTTGGCGTAGGTGCCTACGTTGTATGAGCCGATGCATCACTGATATCGAATCTTCCTAGACAACAAGCACTAGACCTGAATTCGATAGCGAAATACGTTACGTTGAGTGACTGTGTAAGCTCTAAGGAACTCTCTGGGTCTACAATTCCGTCCTCGTAAGTCGATGTGATGGCGTGAAATCTTTCGTCTTCCTTCATACTCCTGCAACAAAGTGATGTTAGATAGGATCTTAGCTGAATTACCCGTGTGTTGCAGAGGATTGTGTTAGCTGCTGTGGTAACGTGAGAAACATATTCTTTATGTACGTCTGTACCTATGGTGACTGCCGCACTGCTGGATTAATCTTTGAGCTCAGTGTAATAAAGTATTGGCTAGTGATGGGTAACTATTGGTAGTTTAAAACTATCGGTGTCACCATCACTAGTATTTGCCTGTATTGTAAATATTGCACGTTCAGTAATACGTTGACTATTCATGTTAGCTCATGACGCATACTTGGAGAATTACGCACAAATAATCATGAGCTACTCGACTAATATTTATCGTCAACCTGGAGCTGTGCATACTGTGGAAGCATAGCAAGGTGTTAACCGAAGTTATAGAAATACCACTTCCTATATCAGTTATGAACAAAAAATTGTCAGTTTAAATCGCAAAGGATCATGCGTTGTGGATGTAGCAGTCTTTTGCTGCCTTCACAGCAGTCGTCGGGTTTGCATAATGGAAATCGATGGTTGATGATGCGATGATGCTTATCGAAGATGATAAGTTACGGCTATCCTCATGTTTTCGACAAAACCCTCAGGAAGGTAATGGAGCTTGTGGAGAGGAAACCACAATCGCATTTCGCCACTCTGGGGGGCTTGTAGGTCACACAAGCAATGTTAGCAGTATTAGAGGAAACAAATTGATATTTGGTATACAGGTACTTGAACTGCTTTCAGTGGCAAGCTGGAGCGATTTGGTGTAGTCTGGAAAAATTTCCGAATTCTCAAAACCTCGAGCCACTTGGGCCAAACCTGAAGAACGGCTCTTGGCAATGCAAGGTTATTGTAATGCTGTAGTAAATAATATGCATATAGTGGTAGAAATAGAAACTCCGGTATTAAATCTAAAGGTCTATTCCCAGTAGTATCAGAAGTAAAACCACCTTACCTTCCGGAGGAATCCGTCATTACCAACGCTTTCAGTCCTCTTCACAGCCTGGTGATGATGTCCAGTACTCGACCAGCCAGTAATGACGGATTCCTCCGGAAGTATGGTAAATTGAAGCTCTGCCTCAGTACTCTTGCTCAGCTAACCTGATCAAGTTGAGCTCCTGCTCGCACAGCTGCAAGCGTGAAGCGAGCATTTCTTTCTCCAACTCGAGCTGCTCGGCACGGTTGTACTGGAGTCCCAGCTTGCAATGGACGTCTGTGCTGTAACGGAGCTCCTGGTCCAAAATGTTGGCGATTTCTCTGGCTTTCATCTGCTCGTGCTTCACTTTCTTCTCGTAGAATTTCACTGCAGCGATGAAGAAACCGTAATTTATTACTGACAGGATTTGTGTAACGACTAGGAACCGATTTGTCACTGATGTTTTCGATACCTATGTATTTAACATGAACTGTCGAATCAAAATTCAAGTTGTGGGCCTCACGTTTTTTGGCAGAGTCCGTTTGATGGGTTTGCAGCCTGTTTTCAAGATCGTTGATCCGCGTCATCAGCAGAACCCGTTCAGGCGCCTTGGAGAAATCCATCGTGGCCACCGGCAACACGCTGAGGATTGTCTTACTGGATTCTTCCTAAACGTGAAATTGTAATAGAACACAGGCTTGGGAACGTGATGGAAATCAAATGCTGCTTTGTATTTTTCATTGCATAACGGTACCCATGTTGACGTTCCACAATGGCACAAGTACACCAGGCTCTGCCAGTAAATGTCAGTCCCGTATTTCAAGTTTTATTGCTTAACTTTTAGCGATTTCTAAATTTAAACACTGCTGACTACCTACTAATTTTTCCTACAGTAACTGCATCAACTACTTAATTGATAAATAAGGAAAATTCACATTTTTTACGCATACATTTTTTTCCGCTGTTTCCAAAAAAAAATTTTATAAATCAGGTACCTACCTACACTCTAACAACAACAAGAATATTATTTATGTATTGTCTTCACCAAAAATATCTTCTTACTTTGATTTCGCAGGACACACTTTCCTGGCAGTTGACTTCCGAGAATGTTTGGTAGATGGAACACAAGTCTGTGTTAGTGCAGGATTCTCTCGTTGTGATATCTGCGGAAAATACGTAGCACCAATGATTGATCATCCCAAAACCCCAGTAGGTTGACAGTTGGATCTACGCAGTTTATATCTTTGAGTGCACTTCATGCCATGAAAGAAGTGCATTGATTTATACGTAGCTGAACGTTGCGCAATTCATTCTGTATGCAGGTACCTTCGTTCATTTAAGCAGACAGAGCCGAACTAAATCACTCGCAATGAAATTGTGGAAACCAATTTAAAAAAAAAGGATTTATTTGATTATTGAAAGGTTGTTAATTTCTACTACTTTTTGCTCCTCCCTTTCACTCCCCCAGCAAATCAGAATCGTCCCCCTTTTCACGTTGCTCCCTTCCACTTTCCCAACCAATCCCAGTCGACCACCTTTCACTTTTGGGACTATATAAGCTTATCTCTCCAATGCGCCTCAAGTTATTGTCACTGAGCATCACTGAAACCACAGTATTATAACAGTATTTTTTGTGCATTATGGAAAGATATGACCTTTCATTAACTCCGTTTTTTATTTAGATAGAGGTAGGTATGCAAAGTAAATTATTTGGCAAGTACTCTTGGAATTTCGGAGGTATAGTAGAAGTCGCTTACAGTGATCGAATTGGGACTGACTGGAAACAATCACTGAACGTGACCACTGTATATACTTTGTGGTGATTTTAGCCATTTTTACCGATATTGGCGAATCGTGACCCCTAAAATTTACCTACTTTTGTTTTTTGGAACCAATAAAGTCATTTTCTGTTTCGGGATTCAATACCACTTTTGGTGTTTTCGGAGATTTCAGCCATTTTTACCTATTTTGCGACTTTTGACCCCCTCAAGAACTGTTCACTATAACAGACTGGTTCCCTGTGTGTTCACATAAAGCCGATCGGGACCTGACTGTTTCTATCCTTATATCCTACTGATTCCTTCAGCGGTCTCTCTAATAAGTGACTGCTACTGTACCTACCTAGTAATGATAGTCTTGTATCCGTTGTATGCATAGAACAATGTGTGGGTACCTACGTTTAATCCTTATGGTATGGTTCCTACGTTTAATCCTTATGGTATGGTTCCTACGTTTAATCCTTATGTCCTACGTTTAATCCTTATCTCATGTCTTTGATCAAGTTTGGGTAAGAGTATAATAGTTTTTTGCGAAGCGCTGCTACAACTTAAACTCTTATTCAACACCATTATCTAATGAAGTAATTTTCAACATGTAGGCAAGTCATAGATTATTCCTAACAAAACATGGATGTTAGGAAATAATACTTTTTTGTTGTTGTTGTATTTTTCAAAGTCCGGCCACGGTACTGCATTATTCGACAAGTAAAGGACAAGGTACGAGTACCTGATTCTGGGTCTGTTCCCTTCTCTTCGAGCTCCGTTGATTCACATTGGGTCTCCTGCTCGTTCATCCTCTGCCTCCGTTCCCGCATCCGTTTCTCGATTTCACGATCCACGCTCTTCTCAAAACGCCTCTTCAAAAGCTCCACCTCAATTCTGTTTGCAACATTCGTACAAGTTATGGTACTGAAATTTGTTTGGAAGGAATCTGCTGGATTGTGGGGATGCCTCCTGGCTTCCCCGGCTGTTCCCCCTGAACAGCTTTACTCCTGCTGAAATGAGCGAGGTGAGAAGGCAGTTGGGTACCTACCTATCTGCGCTTATTGATACATCGACAGGGGACCTACAAGTAGGACACTGGTGTAATGCTGGAGAGAGGTGGGTACCCTGGATGTCAAGGACACGATCACAATGAAGGCCTTCCTCCTAAAGAAATATTCAAAAACTCACTTGGGTTAATGTTAAGTTGAACTCAGTTTAATTTATTTAAATATTTATTTTTTAATCCTTGTTTTTGAAGAAAAAAATGTGGCAGTTTTTCTTTTTATCGAGGTAAGAGCAATGGGTAGGTACCAAATTTATTTTTTTTATTTTTTTAACCCAAAGAGGTATTGATAATCTTTTTCATTTTGTACAGAATGCCCTGTTGACAGGGAAGACATTTTCTAATGAGGCAGTGGGGAATGTGCGTTAAAGCGGAGCTTGGAAAAATGTTAGTTTGAAACCATTTTCAAAAATAAGTGGCAGTTTTTAAATGAGGGGGAGTAAAAATAAAAAAGGGGTAAAAAATGAGGTATCAGGTCTACTGACATTTGATTGGCCGGTGGCCCAAGGAGGTTGAGCAAAGCTTCTGGGGTGAGGGTTCTCAATGCTGCCAACAACCCAACATTAGAAATGGCAAATCTGCCTGGCAACCTTCAATAACCTTTGCTGTGACCTTCCCCTAGATTTGATTTTGAGGACTCTAAAAAAAATTCTTTTATGAATTTGTGGTTCCATCCATCCATTGTGGTTCTGTTCATGTTTAAAGTGATGCAATAGCGCTCTAAGCGGAGTTTGAGTTGAACTACTCAGCGATTTATGTCCTTTCTAGCGGGAACTTGTAAATTCAAATTTCACCCATTTTCTGCCTAGACTTTCCGTCATATACACCTCATTATGTGATCGATATGTATTAATTTCCTTTATAGAACAGAATTCGGCAAAAAAAGGAGAATTGGTAACCTACAAGAATTGCCCATTCAAGTATGTTGTGATTGTAATTTAATTTGTTTTAAATAAATGAATGCAAATGTATTGTTTGTTACGTTATTCACCTGTGCAACTCCTCCAGCTTGCTGACCTGTTGCTCAAAATTGGTTTTCATCTTTTCAATTTCATTAGCAGAGTTTTCTACTTGCTTCAACAAGTTGTCTTTCACGGCTACCGTCTCTCGAACAATCTTCGTTTTCTCGTTTTCAAAATGAGCTTGTTTCTCTTTCAAACGGCCCTCGTAGTGAGACCTGAGGTCAGCAGCCTCTTTGACGAAGATCTCCTCGATTTTGGATTTCTCCAAATCGAGCTCCGCCTGCTTTTGCTTCTGGTAGAGGAACTCGAGTTCTTCCAGTTGCATTGTTTTCATTTTTTCCAGATTCTCCGAGTGTGCCTTCCTCATACCCACTATGTCCCTTTCATAAGTGTCTTTCAGCATTTTTAGGTTGTTCATGTACTGTCTGGAATTTGGAAATGATGAAGATTACTAGATTTTGATCAATTTTTCAAGGGGGGCACAAAGATCACTTCGAGCAGCAAAACCACTTCACCAATCGTGTTTAAATTTTGAACACGGTCTTATATTTTTATATTAAATACACAATAAAAAATTATTTACTTTAAATGCTTCGGAAAAAAGACCTGTAGCCTCATATTTTTCTCATTTTTAGTCTCGGCCCCTCAGAATGCTTGCGTCGAACCCACATAACTTACAATCAATGGTCCAAATTAGCTAAAATTATGATGGTAGTTCGGCGTTAGGTCCTCGTTGGTGCCATTATGAATTTCGACGCATTCGTATCAACAGCAGACACTGCGCATGTGCATACGTGAAAACCGTTGAACCGCCATATATGGCCACAGTATCGATTCCGTCATGGTCACTGGCCAGGATTGTTAATTGAAAAATCCTCTCTTTCGAACCAGCGTAGAAAAATCCTACAAAACACTATTATGAACACGGACAACTAATTCCACGCACAGTAGGCACCAAGGCCTAGCCATGTAATCCATGGATTTAGGCGATATATTATGTTTGTAGATAGGTAATGACCCTTTTTCTCAAGTTGTAGTGAAGATATTACTATCAAAATTCGGGATGATTATAACCTATTATGGTGCATTATTTAGGATGAATTGAGAGATAATTATAATGTATGAATTGAGAGATAGAATTTTGAGAGTAATATCTTCACTACAACTTGAGAAAGAGGGTCATTACATTACCTACCTACAAGGATATATATTGTCTAGAGTAATCCATGGATTACATGACTCGACCGTGGTACTATCAGTGGAATTAGTTATCAGTGTTCTTAACAGGTAGTATTTTTTGTAGGATATTTTCTAGGAAACTTTTATTATCTTTTAGGGATATTTTATAGGAAACTTATAAAATGATGGGGAGGGGGTAATTTTCATTTTTTGCTTTTTACGAAAAAATACTACTACTCTTGGATATAAACTTTTTTTGGGCGGTTTACCTCTCAATTCCCATCGCCAGGTCATTGAAAATTGATGAAAGAAGGTCGTGTGTAAAGGTTCGGTGAGAATTTATCGAGCGGTTTTCGTAAAAACGGGTCAAATATTTAGAAAAAAGCAAAAAATGTTCAGGAAGCGCGTTTGAAGTTTGGCGGATGTCAGTCGATGCCTTTTTCTTCAATCCTCCCGATTCCCCACATCGACAGCAAATCGGATGGCTTTCCTTCAGAATGACCAATAAGAGCTCGATTTTTGTTACTTCAATGACAAATTAATCGAATAGTAATAATCGATACCTAGCGATCGATTTCATAACCAAGAAATAACCTTTCACTATCAGTTTGACATGCGTGTTTTGGTTTTGTGCCTGTGTAATGCGTGTTTGTTTAATTAATCGGTGCTATCTGATTCCAACAGTTTTGCGAATAGCGCACATCATGACAAAACCAAAAGGTGTAATAAAAAAACGCAGTGAAGTTTTCACGGGTAGGCGAAGATATGAAGTAGTTCCTGTTTTTGTGGACATTCCAGAACCGACAAGTCCAGTCAACGTGACATCTTCTGGTCCGGCTGCAATAATTATTATTGTTGGATTACACTGAAAAAGGTACCTTCGCTGTTTCATTATGTTAATATTTTATTGAGTAAAGTTAAGTACGGCAAAGGTACGTATTCATGTAGCTAGCTTGTGGGGAACGTTGCATAGGGGCGATTTGACTGTGGGAGCTCTCAAGTTTAGATTTCAACTTGGTGCACTTCCGGTCACCGAATTTTCGAATTTCTTATCATAATCGATTCAGGATAATTGGGAGCCTTGGTAATTCCGACCTGTACCCTCATTAAGACTTTGGAGCTCATACATACCAGTGTTGGGCATCAGCTAACAAATTTATTAGCTATCTAAACTAATCGCTAAATTAGCTTGTCGCTATTTTTTCAGCAGCAACTAGATTAGCTGTTGAAGGACAGCTAAATTAGCTTTTAGTTGAAATTTACAGCTAACAGCTTTATAAAAAATTAGCTGTTGGTAGCAGCTAATAGCTAATAGCTTTAGCTGTAGCTGTCGGCTAATAGCTAACAGCCAACTTTTTCTTAAAAAATGTATTCCTCCTCAAAAACAGCTAATAGCTAACGGTTGTAGTTTTAGCTAATAAGTAAATTAGCTTTAAAACGTTTTTTGGACGAATTTAATAGTTTTGACTATTTTACCATTTTGGACGATTTCTGACTTTTTTGACCAAGTCCAGCAATTTCCTCTGGTAAAAAGTGAATTTTACATATATGCAATACTGTTGGCCACCCCTGATTTCCTGGGGCTCACTGGACGTCTCTTGGTAGATTTTCGGATTACCGTATCTTTCATAACGAGAAAATATTTGAACAACACAAACCTTTAATTTGTTTTTATAATTTATTGGAAAACCTATGTTGTTTCACATTTTACCAACAATTTTATTTTTCCAAAAAGGTGCTATTATTGTCATTCATATGTTAATGAAAAATAATAACAAAAAATAACAGAAGTATTTCTCATAGGGATTACCCGAGAAAATTCACTGGACTTGGTAAAAAACCCAGAAATTATTCAAAATGGTGAAATCGTCAGAATGATTAAATTCGTTCAAAAAATGCTTTAAAGCTAATGTACTTATTAGCTAACACTAAAAATGTCAGCTACTAGCTGTTTGTGAGGACTAATACGATTTTTAAAGAAAAAGTTATCTGTTAGCTGACAGCTACAGCTAAAGTGATTAGCTATTAGCTGCTACCAACAGCTGATTTTTTATAGCTATTAAAGCTATTAGCTGTTCATTTCAACTACAGCTAATTTAGCTGTCCCTCAACAGCTAATAGCTGAAAATTTAGCTTTTAGTTAAGCTGAATTTTAGCTAATTTAGCTGTAGCTTTTAGCCGTTAGCTGTAGCTAATTTTTGCCCATCACTGGCTCACACGGGCTTAAGAAACCTTGGGATTCCGTCCTGCCTACCTGTGACCCAGCTATACTAAATGTCTATTATCTTATGCTAAATTACTGTTTTCCATGATGAAAACGAGTGCACCCTGCAAGGATTGGGCAATCAATAGGTTTGTTCCAGCTCCGTGAATAGAACATGATGTATTAGGTTCGTTCCAGCGCGCTTGAGTTCATGAACTAATTAGGCGCAGTCGCTGTGCATAGGCCTTAGCAGGCTTTGAAGCGTTCAAGCGAGGTTAAGTTCATTATACTGTTTAACCCACCCCGAGTTATTGGACTGGTACATGAACTTCTTGCTCCAAAGGGAGATCAGGGTTGTGTACTACAAACTCGCGAAAACTAGTACTTTTTTATTTAGTACGAGAACCTAAGTGGTGGGGATGAGTTCATGAAATTTTCGGTTTATGAATTGAACTGCTGGAACACCCGGGCTAGAAACCTTCCTAATAAAAAACTATAACAAGATGCAGCGATAATAATTATTATCGCTTGAGAAGACCACGTACATGAACATTTTGGGGAGGTTATACACGACAGCGAGGTTATCTTTGAGTTTTCAGTTCGTAACTCTGGCCCTCCGTTTGGAGCAAGAAGTTCATGTACCGGTTCTAGAACTCGGGGGCGGGTTAAACAGTACATGAACGTAACCTCGCTGGGACGCTTCACATCTTACTGAGGCCTGCGCAGAGTGATTGCGCCTAATTAGTTCATGAACTCAAGCACGCGGGAACGAACCTAATGTACCTGTGTGATTGGTCAGCTGCCGATTCGTGTTCTTTCTTCATGGCGGCAATTATGCCCTCGTAGTGCGAACTCAAGTCTCCGCCACTGCCCTGCTCTTTGGCTTCATCGTTGGATTGTTCTTCCAAAGACACCTAATGGTTATTATATTTTGAGTTTTCAAGGTCGAAGGGTGTGTTGAGGAAAATTAAGTTCTCACTCAACTTATGGCTTAGGTAAACGTAATTAGTTGTAGCTCGCCTACCTGCAGTTCGACAGAGCTGCTCTCTTTCTCCGGCAGCTCGAGGAGGGAAGAAAGTTTCTGCTTGAGGCTACAGATGGTAGTAGACAAACTCATATTTTCCGTCTCCATGAAAATAAGCGGGCAACCAGATTTTTATTTATTTTTTATTAAATGTTCCGAATATGACATGAAATAACTGTAATAAACTACGATGATATAATGCCGCAACTAAGGCATTCTGTAGACTATTTCCGATTAGTTTCTACTGCCTTCTCTATGATCTCATAAATATGGCCACCGATGCAGCTTTTGCTAACGTCACCCGATCTCCTTGTCAACGGCCCATTTTGCCACACTATAAACACCTACATTATATCTACATTGGGTGCCCCAGCATAAAGTACATTATCTCCAGAGATGATTCTACAACTAATTTGCAACAGAAAGTGTCATAACATTTTTCTCTAGTCTGCTTATTTTCTGAGTTTTTTACTTTTAAGATTTGTGTCACTAAAATAACCATAACTCCTTCAGTGTTCACGGTAAATTCAAAATTGGGGATACCGTTGGAAAGCTCGTTAAATTTCCTGTCTCATTGGCTAATCTATGGCTAATTTCACACTGGTTGAAAAAATCAGGTTAAACTACATATTTTTTGAATTATTAAAAACTTGACTTCTCATTGACCATTTTCCCACTTCAAATACCATATGCTCGTTTGTTTCCAAGAATGGCGAAAACGTCTGCATTTCGTCAGCTTTCCTACGGTACAATCAAATTTAATTTTGCTGTGCTAATTGAACGTGGAATGTTTGTTGGTATCGAGTATTTTTGGACCCCCTCCCCCTCCCCACCCCCAGAGCTGATGAGAGGGTTTCAGCTTATAGGTATTGTTTCACGCTGAATCCAATGGTCACACTGGCAGACCTTGATAGACAAACGTGGGATTTTCCAGTGCTTTTCATAGGTTGAAGGGTTAAAAGGGCGCTGCAGCCGTGGATTGGTTGATATATCTGTAAATTTGATTAAATACCTCTGGAAAGCTGATGAAATGTATATCATGTCTGCCGTTCTTGCAAAAGACTGAGCATATAATATGGTGTTCGAAGCCGGAAAACTGAGCAAGGGAAAGTAAAATTCTAAAAATGTTCGTTTGGCTGCATTTGAAAATACAGGACCTACCACAACCAACCTTTCCCTAGCACAAATTGCAGCCACTGAACACAGCGCATTCCAGGCCTCGGCTCAACCTGTGACCTGCCGAGAGCCACAGCACTGGAGACAATCCAAGGGCGATTGTCACCACACCAATGGCTCCACATTTATACTGAGGGATCAGCAGCTGGTGGCAACACAAATTCTGGCACTGGTATTTACTGTCGAGAACTCGAACATTGTGCACCAGTTGGTTAGGTGGCAACAAGCTTTGATGGCTAGTCGAGCTGATCCATTTGTTGTCATCCTTGTGGACTCCCCGGCAAGCTATACAAGCTGTAAACACCTCAACGTCCTCCTTCGAAGTTCTTGCTTGCCGCAAAATACATCGCATCGAGGGAAAGGAAAAAGCTGATGAACTCGCCAGACGCGGAGTAGAGATGGAGCAGCATACTCCTCCAGTATCCTATTGTGCGGCTAAACGCTTAATAAAAGCCATTCTTGCCACTAAATTCAGAGAGGAGCACGTGCAGCTGAGCATAGGCAAGCGGAGAGCATGCCTTAATGAAGCAAGTGGCAGAGTACCCGTGTCTCTTCACGGAAGAATTCTTTATCCTGCTTCAGACTAAAGACTGGTCGGGATTATTTGCAGAGCCCCCCCCATTGTATGGGAGTTGCCATGACCCCTGAATGGCCATTCTGCGATTCAAGCAAGGAGATGTAGGCCTCCCACCTTAGAGGGAATTAGACAGTAATTTACAGCAAGGGACGACAAGTGGACAAGAAAAATCCACTGACTTATGTACTGGGCTGCCAGAGAACGCATGGCCAGGCTGCCGGAAAACTGAGGGAGATATGGTCATTTTAGAGATAAAAGGTGGAAAACACAAAAAATCTTTCTGTTGAAGCGAAAAAACTCGGAAAATAAGAGGACGAAAAAAAAAAAAGCTTAAGGACCCTTCTTGTTGCAAATTAGTTGTAGACTCGATTCCTGAAGTTACTGTACTTCATCGTGGGACACCCTGTATATGAATACCTATGTAAGGCAAGTTTTCAGTTTTTACATCGCCAATTCCTTAACATTTTCTACGGACAGAGCTATTTATTCAACCGCCTATAATCAATGTTAACAAGTTCGTTGCCCCAAAAATCCCTACTACACGTTAAATCACTACACAGCAGAAATATTACCTTTAAAAGGTCGATTTCATGGTTCAACTTCTCACTTATCAAAGCTCTCTCGTAACTCCTACTCGCGTTCTCTTCCTGATCCCTTTTGACGCTCAAGGCAGTTTTATATTTGGTTATCTTTTTCATCAGTTTCAAAACTTGTTTTTCCATTTTCATTTTGAGCTCCTCGTGAAGCGTATAGCGCTCTTTGTGTTTCTCCGTGCACTTCTCCAGTTCGTTTAAGTTACACTTCAAAGTGTACATTTCTTGTAGAAGGACGCTGCGTTCCCTCTTCAACACACCGTTTTCCGCTGTTAGGCTGTCAACGGATTCCGACAAATCCAACCTGAATAGGGAAAGTTGATTGAATGTTGAAAGAATTAGAAAGATAACTCAGTAAACGGCTTTCTAGAATAGCTGCAGACGTTACCTGGATTTGTCGACTCGGGCGAACTCTGTTTTCAAAAGCCTCTCCCGCCTCCTGCTTTTCGTGAGGCAGCTCCTGACTTGGCGCAGCCTAACCGTCGTTTCTCTTTTCTGCACGCAACTCCTGGAGACGGCTCTTCTGAGATACTTTTTCGTCCGTTTCAACCCGGCAACTTCGTCTTCCAAAGCCTCACAGACCCGTCGTTGCTTCACGATGTCCGTCTTGAACTTGGCGACTTGCTTTCTATAGCTCGCTACCTGCGAACCCAGGCTGCTGACGTAATCGCTGCTACTCCCGTCTTTCGGATATTCCGATTCAGTCTCTTCAAGAGTCTCGTCGTCTTCAATGAGTTTTTCAATAGTTTTCTCAGCCCTAGCAAGTTTGATCTCCATTTCCTGCACAAGGCCGCATTTTTCTTTCAAAGACCCCAACAAACGATTCACCTCCATCTTCAACTTACCCGTTAAGTGCTCTTCGTTTGTCAGAAGGCTTTTCAAATTTTCGGCTTCTTTGGTCGCGCTTTCTGACAACTCTTGATGCACCAGCCGTTGCTGATTTGCAACGCTCTGCATTTCCACTATTTGCTTGTCTTTTTGCTGCAAATATGCTTCCAGAACTGAAACATAATTTGAATACTCTTCAACTGTAGAGTTCAGCGTCGTCTCCAATATGTCTTGGGAACTTTTATGTGACTGCGCCTGCTGCTGTATCTCTCTCATGGCGTTCATCAGCATTTCATCCGTGTTTTTCAATTCGCCGTTCAATGTTCTCAGAGTTTCTTGAAGCAAATCATTGTTCCTGGCCAGCCTCTCTAAGGTGATTTCTTTCTTGTGATTGTCCTCAATCACGTCGAACATAGAAGTCTCCAAAGTGTCGAGCTCATCTGCTTGATCGCTCAGTGTCTTCTCAAAAGAGACTATCTTCGAATTGAGCTTGGCGACTTCTTCCTCGCTATTCTTGAACCTACAGAAGAATTTGTTTTATTTGACGTTGGTTTCGTAATGAACGGAATAAGGATGTTGTAATAATTCCTATTCTTGAGCGTTAATCCATGTTAACTTTTTCAGCTATGGAATTATCAGCAAATGTGTTATTCACGGCAGAATTATATATTACCTACAACCAGAAATTATTATAATATTTTTGTTCCTATTTAAAAGCTTCTGTCAGTCAGGACCAACTATGGGGGGATATTGCCTCCCCAACTATTCTCGATAGATTTATTATTCTCCACTCAGAAGTTGAAAGTTTCAATCAGTCAGTTTGTGGGATACCAACTATGGAGATCCACTGAGAAGGTATTGAATATCAGTCAGTTTTAGTGATCTAGAATAGTTTTTTGGGTACCTAACTATCTGTGTGCTAAAAGTGTGTATTCATGTCAAGGACTCGAAAACTCTTTATAGTCTTCGCATAGATCTTACTTCAACGTGTACTCGTCGGGTAGACTTGTTTGAATCACAACCGAACACACGGTGGGGATACACTGAACATCTCTATCGGTCTGATCACATTCAGTTTGAATGGTGCTGTCTTGGATTTGTAGTTCGATCGGTGTGATATTGCCTCCCCACATCTCCTCTTTCAGTTTCACTATGATGTTCTTCACACTCTCGAGTAGGTCCGTTTGCTGATCTGTTATGGATATTGTTAAATTTGAATAGTCAGCTCATGTCGATTTACCTCGATAGACTCTTGACTAGAATGACTATGATAATCGTAGCGAAGGTGTAGTAGTTAACTTCCTATTATGGCTGATAGTATCTTAAAATGGTGGTATATTAAATTGGTCCCTTGGTCTAGGACTAAGATAGCTAAACGCAAATGTGGTATATATATCTAGACCTTTGTTTTGATAAACACCATTGCATTACGGATGCAAATACAATTCCTACCTAATTTAAAAAAAAAAATACTGCACTACAGCAGCGTGAGAAAATATGAGAAAAGACTGAAAATAAAGGAAATTTGAATTATCCAGTGAGCAGTTAGTCTGTGTGTTAGTGTGAACCTTCACATAACTACTTGTATGAAATGCTTTCCTTTTGTATGTATGTACCTCCACCGCTAGAATTCTATCAGCAATATCTGACGTATTACTGCCATGTAGCATCATCTTCGTTTTTGTAGAGTTAAGATGATGGTTATAAATACCTTTTGTTAACAGCTCAAGTCTCTCAACTGAAGTCACCAGTTTGTTGAGATGAGAAAAGTACAACATCGTATCAGGATTTTGGGGGAATAGCGTCAACTTTTCGATTTCTTTATCTTTGGCGGCGTTGTCTTCACATAGTTTACTGACGGTTTCAGTCAACGCTGCGGAGTTTTTCACAAGGCCGTCGATGTCTTTTTTGTAAGCCTTGATGCTTTCTGTCAGAACGATGTTGGTAGATCGGAATTGGTCTCTGAGTGTCTCCAGCTCCGCGACGAGGAGCTCGGTGTCGTGGAGTTTGTTCTCCAGCTGAGCGATGGAATTCGACTTGTCCTCCAAGGATTTCCTCAGATCTTCTACATCTTGGTTGAGCTGTTCCTGTGGAGGAGAGGGATCGAGTGCAGAAGCGAGATTTCGCGGAGAAGCGTCCTGAGTGGGGTCGCATAGTTAGAAAATTTCACATCCAACGTGCGACGGATCCGTGATTTTTGTCCTCGAAACAAAAATGGGACCTGCTCAATCATCTCACGAACGAATCCCCATGACTGAGCCTGTGTGTGGCTAGGCAACAGAAAATTTTGAAAGCACAAGAGACCTTTTTTCAACCAACAGAAAAAAAGAAGTTCCAGTCATGCAGCATGGCTATAAGAGCGAATGTTCAAGGAAATATTCGTACCTACTGTTTAAAAAGATGATGAAGCGAGAAACCATAAGACTTTTCGTGAAATTACATAATTTTTTTGTAATTCTAGCAACTTTTACCGCTTTTTGACCCTTATTAAGTCAAATAATTTGACCCATTCTTTTTGAGAACAATTATCACCGAAATAATAATAATAATAATAATAATAATCATTTATTGAGCTTTAGACATGAAAGTCCATAAGTTGCTCACTCGAATTACATTACATACTAGCTAGGTAAATACTGAGGCAGGCGAACGGCCAAAAAAAGAGAAAAAAAAATTATTGAAATCTACAAAATAGCTAAATGGAAAAAATATATTAAAAAAAAAATAATACTGCTTATTACAATTAATTGGGGGGGGGGGGGGGGGGAGTATGCACATACAGACGTTAAACCCAATCACCACTACCTAGGCGCTCAGTAGCGGCCGCCAAAAACCGACCCAGAGCAGGCAACGCTCGAATAGAAGTGGGGAGTAAATTCCAGGCTCTTGCCCCGGAAACCACAAATGACCTGGACATAACTCGAGAATGATGGCGGGGAATCATAATGGCATTGGACCGAGAAGAAGAGGCAGGGATAACTAGAGCATTTAGGTAAGAAGGTAACATACCATGCAGGATTAGAAACATTAATTTAAGGTGACGGAGAGAAAAATATTTGAAAAGCGGTAAAGGAAAGAGGCTGAGAGATCCTACTGAGTGCCTAGGCTTGACATTATGTACATAACGCAAGCAGCCGTTATAAGCAACAAGGAGTTTATGCTGCAAAGCAGAGGATAAGGAGTAGGAAAAGAGAGAAGCACAGTACAGGAAATGGGGGCTCACAAGAGCAAGGGCAAGTTTGCGTTTAAGGTTTTCAGGTGTAAAATTATTCAACCGTCGCAACGAGTGAAGTGAACCATAAACTCGTCTGCAGATATGGGAAACTTGTGGCTCCCAGGAAAGAGAACAGTCAAGATGAACTCCCAAGTTTTTCACTTGGCTACAGAATGGAACAACAGTTCCACCCATCAAGATCGGCGGGAGAGGATCAGTAGGAATAGCGCTACTAAATAAAACTATTGCCTGAGTCTTCATTGGGTTCAAGGCTATCCCATTCCTCGAAGCCCAGTCAGAAATCCTTACCAATTCAGAATTAATTATACTAATTGACGTAACCAAGTCAGATCCCAAGTTACTATGCATATAAATCTGAAAGTCGTCTGCAAAAAGATGGTGGGAATAGGACTGAAGGACTAAGGGCAGGTCGTTGATGAAAAGCGAGAAAATTGTTGGGCCCAAAACAGCCCCCTGGGGGACCCCTAAGGGGACAGGGAGAGGCGTAGAACGAGAGTCGCCAGAAACCACCACCTGAGTTCTTTCAGAGAGGTAAGACTTCACAAGGTAGCAAGCCGTAGAGGAGAAGTTGAAAAAGGAATTGAGTTTTTCAACAAGAAGATTGTGATTTACAGAGCCAAACGCATTTTTAAAATCAAGTAAAACCATGATAGTGCACTGTCCTCTCTCAATACCACCCCGCACATCTTCAACCACCCGCAGCAGGGCAGTTTCACAGCTGTGGGATTTTCTGAAACCGGACTGAAGGTGATCCAGTAAGTTGTTGTTCCTGATGTGTTCATAGATTTGGCAGTTCATCAAGGATTCTAAGATCTTACTGAGGAAAGGAAGCACACTAATTGGGCGAAAGTCGGACAACTGGGTAGGGTTAGTAACTTTGGCAAGTGGGAAGACGAGGGCAGACTTCCAGGCACGAGGAAACTGCGAGGTGGTGAATACATGGTTAAAAAGAAACGTTAAGTGTTCAAGTATGAAAGGAAATATAAGCAAAATGAACCTTCTAGGAATACCATCATCACCAGTAGCATTGGATACAACAGATTTGAAAGCAGAGGCAACCTCATCAGCGGTAACATTACGGAAGGCAAAATCAGGACCAGGTACAGAATGAGGACTAAGATTAGACTGAGGGAAAGGAAGACCAGTGGAATCAGCAAAATGACAATTCAACTCGTTTAAATCAAAATGAATTGAACTACTATTACCTTTGGAATTGTCAGATAAGCCTAAATTTTTAATATTATTCCAAAGCCGACGAGATGGGAGAGATGTATCAAGCTGTTGGGTGTAGTGAGACTTTTTCTGAATTCTTATCAATTTTTTAACCCAAGTGAACAGTCTCAAATACCGCTCCTCATCCGACACCAGGCCCGACCTCTGCCATTCGAAATAAGCACTATCTCTCATGCGCATAGCATTTCGGATACCGGAGGTAAACCATGGCTGGTTATCCTTCTTGATCCTAATCACATGTTCAGGAGCATGGGAGGCCAATAGATTCAAAATCTGGGTATTAAGGAACTCAGTCATTTCATTTGAGTCAGACATGCAATATAATGGAGACCAGTCACAGGAGACAGCGTCTTCAGCTAGGAGTTTATGATCAATGCGTTTGAAATTCCGACAAGTTACTGATTTCATAGCGAATTTATAAGGAGGTAAGTCGTATGAACAAACAAGAAACTTGTGATGACCTAAGGCAGGTACAAGGAGCTGATCATACTGGAGAACCTTTGTAGGTTTCTTCACAATACAATGGTCGATTAGAGTTTCAGAGGAGGTTATATGAGTTGGTGAGGATGGAAGAACAGTCAAGCCGAGGGAGGAGAGAAGTGATAAGTACTTACGAGATGTAGAGATATCCGCCAAAAGATTAATGTTTAGATCCCCCATCACTATAATATGGTCATATTTAGTAACGACAGCAGAAAGAACATTTTCAAGGGGGTCAAAATCATTAGGGGTTTTAGGCACATAGACAATACCAACCAGAATACTACGGCCAGAGCCCAAGCCCACCTCGACGAAAATATATTCGAAGAAGGAACCAGGGTCACTGGAAAGAACCACTCTAGATTTCAACGAGTCGATAGAGTACAACGCAACCCCACCCCCGCGCTTTCTAAAACGATCGTTTCGGTGAATCCTATAGCCATCAAGAGAGACTGAGGTATTAGTGAGAGAACTTTTTAACCATGACTCGGAGATGCCAAGGAAATGGGGCTTACTGTACTGTGTATGAATTCGAAGTTCGTCGATATGGGGGAGCAAGCTATTAACGTTAATATGGCACGCCACAAGACAATTTTTCTTTACAGAGAGACAGGCATTAAAAACTCGAGATAGGTTAGTAAGGTCGGAGCTTGGATTCGAATTATGAGACCCTGAAAGAGTACATAATGAGTCAGAAGTCAAGTCAAGAAGGGCACCGGGGCAAGCCTGGAAGTCATTGGTAGGGTCCTGGGTCATAGACACAGGAGCAACTCCGGAGACGGAAAAGGCGACCACCCAAGCACCAGGAGTGTAACCAGAGAGACATCAAAATCAAATGTGCACAAATTAGGGGAGCAAGAAAGGGAGGTAATAAGCTAACTAATACGAATTTAGGAATCATAGACATTGTAAAAGACAAGGCGAGAATAAGAATCAAAATGAAGGCTTAAGATAGGGACAAGAATTAAGAAATTAATAGTCCTTCCGTCGTGAACCACCATCCCATGAAATAATATTGACTTTAGCCCTTAATACCAATTTTGGCACCCAAAAAGCCAAATTTGACCCGCACTCTACGAAAAACAACTGAAGCGGTAATTTTCTGTTTTCCTTACCCTTCCTGCTTACATTGATTTTATATCAGTTATTCGCGGCTAGCCGTTTTTACCGGTTTTTGACCCCTAAAAACTCAAATTTGACCCCCTTAGAATTTTTGAAAATTGCTTATCTTCGAACTCATCCTTTTTTTAGCAATAAGTACTAACATTTTGGCAAAATTTGGAATTTTTATCATGTACCTACCCTCGGTCACATATCGTCTGGAGTGACACATGAATAAATAAATAAATAAATAAATATATACAGACTAGGTGAAGGATGGGGATCTTGAGTTTGAGGTTCGGTCAAGATCCCCATCCTTCACCTAGTCTGAACATCAACGGTCAAAAACCCAAATCTCCTCTAAATATATATACATATATAAATTTATTTGAAAATCTTAGAATTGAGGGTGCTCTGCAGCGGATTGGCCTATAATACAAATTTCAAAAATTCATGTTCTGAAAACGTCGGACCCATTGCAATAGCTTCATTTTCTTTCAAAATTCTTTAAAATCAGGAATTTCTGCTATAATTATTATCAAAGACGCATGATACGTATAACAGCGAAATCCGGCATCAAGTGTAGACTACTGGTGCTTTTACCTTACAGTAAGTACGTACACACTGTCACAGAGTGAAATGTTTGCTCCCACCTCTTTGTTCTTGAAACATTCTGTTAGCGACGTGACTCGGGCCGTGAGCTCCTCCACCGTGACGGTCTTCTTCTCCAGGACGACTCCAAGCTCTCTGATTTTCTCGTCTTTGGCAGTGAGTCGCTCCCTCAGAACGACCCTCTCAGTCGCCGATTCTTCCGCCGCCTTCAGCTCAGCCTCGAGCCCAGCCACTGCCTTCTCTCGCGAGCTCAGCTTGTCCAGGACGATGGCTCTTTCGGCTTGGAGCTCCTCCACTCGTCTACTCAACTCGGTCTTCTCGACAGTCAGCTTGTCGTGAGCTCGCCGTATCTCTGCGTTCTGTGTTGAAATGAAGGGATGTAGGTTACCACCATTCGTGGAATCACACAAACCTGTTTGAACCTACGGATCATCCTAATAAGACTGTCGTGATATCCTCCCAGAACATCACTCCTTATTATTAAGATCTCTCAAATAAACCAGGGAATGAAGTGGCAGACGCAGGAGGCCCCAGAGAGCGGGAGGGGATCCCCACCATCATCCAATAGTATGGAGGATGGAGGGAGATAGTCCCAGGGAC
Source organism: Leptopterna dolabrata (assembly GCA_954871275.1). Lineage (NCBI taxonomy): Eukaryota > Metazoa > Arthropoda > Insecta > Hemiptera > Miridae > Leptopterna > Leptopterna dolabrata. The sequence continues at coordinate 27,059,647 of OX940988.1, forward strand.
TATAAAAACTCGGCTCCTTCGCCTTCCAACTCATTCTACGCTCTCCTCAAGTCGATGACTTATCCTCTCTCTCCTTACTCTAAAAGATCCCAGAGTGGTGTTATTCTTATAGGTGGTAACCACTGGGCACACTTCCATGCTATCCAAAAAGATCCCAGAGTGGTGTTAACCTTATAGGTGGTAACCACTGGGCACATTCCTCCTGACGCCTTAGTGGTGGACATCTTATAGGTGGTAACCAGGCGTGCTAGGTCCGCTACCTCTTCCTACGTCGCCCCTCACCTATGCATCCAATGCAAACGACAACCAAACAGACAAACAAACTTAATGCAATACAATAATACAATAATAATACAAACTTTGAACTGCATTGGATTTTATATATTCGGTAGGAACCTATGCTATACATCATCATGCCCTTATTTCATAGAATCAAATCAATATTCAGGCATGGTCGGAATTTCTTCAAATTTAGGAAAAATCTATATGAGTAACTACGCGAATATACCTTCAGGTATTCAAGTCCTGCTTGGAAAACGTATCACTTGAATTCGGTTAAAATTCCATGAATTGCTAATGTGATGACTCTGATTTTGGTTAAATTGGAAATGTGAAATTTGGCTTGGAGTAAAAGGTGACGCTAATTTGGATTTTGAATAGGAAGGAGTTTTGGAAGAGAGAGGAGCGCGAGGGATTGTATCCACGCGGTTTTCACCTCCTTGGCTACGCCTCTGTGATTTAGGTAAATATTCGCCTGGTTTTCACCACGTTGAATATTGGGACAGGAAAATATCCGTGCGGTTTGCACCTCCTTGGATATTTGGGTAAGAAGTAAGGAGGATATTTGTCCGGTTTTCACCACGTTGAATATCCAGGAAAATACTCGCCCGGTTTTCACCTCGTTGAGTATTGAAGGATGTTCTCACCCGGTTTTCACCTCGTTGAGAACGTAGAGGGAAGGAGAAGGCTTAGTTGGTGATGAGGAGGTAAGGTTTGAGAGAGAAGGCACTCGTAGGAGAGAAATTCGATGAATGTCCAAGCTAGGCAAGCTGGGCGCCTTATAAAGGCGCCTCTACCCTTCCCAAGTCGCACAGGAATGACCGTTGGGAGCTGTTGGAGGAAGAGCTGCCTGGGCCCTGTCCCTCGCACTGCGTAGCTTGGCTTCTTCGTTGTTTATTGGTAAAAATCTTAACGTATATACAGGAGTGGTATATTATAAGGGTACCACGACAGGTAACAAATTCAAATTTCGTAGTGTAAATTTGTGATATCCGGGTTTATCTCTCAAAATGATTGTGCTCGGGATGTTTATCCCATTGAGTGTGCTCGTGTTTAAAATAACGAAATTTGATAAGCCCTCATACTCAAGTGAGAAGTTCAAGTTTTTGAATAATTAGATGGAGGAGAAACTAGAAATGCAGCACATCTCCTACATATTCTATTACATTGCACCGTTTTGTATAATGGTTCGTTTCATAGATCAGCAGTGAGGATATTATAATGAAATCCCAATATGTTTAGTCTAGAAAGAAGTATTAGTGACTTCAAGAAAGAAAGGTGGAACTGTTGAATGAAATGCTATCATGAAAATTGAATTTTACTGTATGTAGGTATTAGGTTTGTTTGCAGTGACCATTTGATGGTTATCTGCCTGTCATAAAGGCGTTCAGCCGTTTGCACTAGGTTCGATCGGGCAGACAGTCCTGGACCGTTCCAGACTGTTCTATTCAAGCCACGCCCCTTTTTTGTGCGTTGGGACAGCGCCAGAACTGGTCCTGGATCGAGAGTTGGCTGTTTGGACACAGTCCAGGACCGTTCGGGTCCTAGCCGTCCTGAACTTTTTCGAGTACTGTTGATCCGTGCACTGCCTCCTCGATTCCCAACCATTATCAAACTCAAACCCTTCTCAAACGCTAATCAAGATGGTATTGGATTCTGGACGAATTCTTAGTTTCCTAGGAGTCTGCTAAACATCAGAAAAAGCCAGTGCGAACAAACCTATTGTTTTTTGATTTTACGGCAAATCCAGCCGAAGAGCCAAGTATTTATTTTGATTTATTATGTTATTTATTGTATTTCTTTCAAATTGGTAGAGAGGGAGGGCCTCATGGCCCAAATGTTGTCAGATTAATAATACATTATGCAGTCAAACAGTCAAAATGAGGTGAAAATGCAGGTAGATACTTAAATTGACTAATTTAATTCAAATATTAAACATACCCATTTGCGTATGTTGGAAAACATTTCCACTTTTCTCGACAGATGGTCAATCTCTAACTTGGCTCTTTCTAGTTCTTTCTTACTGTTGAGTTCCTCCTCAGAACTCGTTGGATGATCCGAGGCTTTCAGACTCTCTAAATACTCCATTTGTCCTCTCATATTTTTCACCAGTTCCCTCAAATTGTCCACTTCGGCGTTCGTCTTGGTTTTTTCATTCATCAGGTTTTTCTGGAAGGAAACAAGAAGGATTTTAATCAAACGTGGACGACTCTACGTTTATCATTAAATTGGGTTAAGTCCCCCAAGTATTTCCAGATCACTTTGGTTGCAACCAACATCACGACTTGATATTATTGGGTTACTGTTTGTGTGACCATACCAGTTCATAGATTTCTGTGTATAGAGCTGTGGGCGACACTTTGTAAGCAGCCGAGATCCCGTCGTCTACATTTTTTAGTAGGTACCTACCTACTTACACTTGGATGAGCGAACGATGCAGAAGAACATGCAGAAGAAATAGGAAAATGGTGAAATGTACCTACAACCTACTGGGTGTTGAAATGCGAGCGGGACATGGTGGAGGAATGAAAACCGCATGGTTTTCGGAATAATCGATACCATACTGTGTACATCGATACAGTAATGTGTACATGATGCATCATTGAAATTTTCAATTTTTAATTGAAATATTCTGAAAGGTTTATTACTAGGCTGATTTATCTATCGTGACAACGTCCTTATAGTGGGTATGGAAGCACGATAGTCTTGCTTGTTCTATCCATTTTCGACGATAGTCTATTTAGCAGAGCCTCTTCCTGCTTAGCCAGTTTTCCCCCTTGGAGTCCCTGACTGGGAGAAGCCTATCTCCAAGCTGAATTAAGCAGCCCATGCTATATTAATTTTTATTATTTCTTTTGCGACGAGGTTAGACAGTCTCGTTTCCGGTAGGGACAACACTATAAATTTACCACGTAAATTCACGTGCAAAGTTAGACGGAAAAGCTGGAATCGACCAGTTTCAAGGTGCAAAATGTAGATAGGATCATAAAAATATTAAACCATCAATTCCAACATTTATTTACAAAAAATAAATAAAAAATCTGAAATATTTTTGATTTGATAGGTAAGGTATTTTTTTTTAAAGCATCGATATCAAAAGTAGTGGTATCAAATGCGGTATGAATAGTATCGATATCGTATTCGTATCGATTATTTCTACGCGATTTACGAGTAGGTAGGTAGGTGATTTGAAATCCTTTGATGTTTATAAAAATGAGCAATAGTTTTATTCCAATGCGCAGACCATCATAGGCTGAAAAGAAAACACTGAAAAAACGTCTGTAACACCTTACGTTGGCATTTTGTAACTCTTCGATTTCTTCTTTTGCTTCGAATAGCTTGTTGTTCAATTTTATGAATTGGTGATCCGTTTCGTCCAGCTGAAACGGTGAAATTTGAATGAGTTCCCAGTTTAAATCGTAAGTCAAACCGTATTTTTTCATGTTTTTGTTGTGAGAGGAGTATTCTAATCATCGAAACGTTTTTGTAAGAATTTTTCAACATTTGATAACCAGGACCTTTCTCGTGTTGTCAAAAATTGCAGGTTCGTTTTTGCTGTCTCGTTCCAAAACCTTATGGGCTAAACCCTGAAATATAACATCGTACCTATTAGAAATAAACGCGCAGAGCAGAAGTCGTTATAAGGTGAAACCCGTCCTTTAGGAGCGATATGTTTAGGTAGGTGTATTAAACTTGCAACCAAGAACCTAAGCAAGAATGAGAAACAGTCGGCACAGATTATAGTACGAATAAGATAATAAAATAAATAAATATTGAACTCGTTGAGTTAACCTTACGGCTCATTTCACAATATTTACTGCTTAACTTGCAAATGCTTAACCCTCTCCCTGAGAAAATTTCGTTTCTCAGCCAGGAGTCGAACCCGGGTCACTGGGGACGAGCGGGTTCAGGCACCAACGCCTTAGCCCACTTGGCCACCTGTGACTGAGAATATAGAAATAATAGCAATTATTATTATCGTAACAATAGCAGGTATAATTTTTATAGGGTAAACCCTAAAATGTAGTATACCTATTTGAAATCAATGCGTAGAACAGAATTCGTTGTCTTATAAGGTGAAACCCTTCCTTCACGAGCAATATATATATTGTCAAGCTTGCAGACAAGAACCTTTAGACTGCGAGAAATTTTCGAAATAGATTATAGCAGAAATAAGAGAATATAGAAACAATAGCAATACCTTCATAAATACTATTGATCGCTATTGAGCAGTTTGACAGGTGAACTAATAAAAAATAGGAGGATAATGTGCATTCCTTACGATGTTGTCAGCGGAAAAGGAGCCTTTATTCATTAAAAATTGTCTGCGACTGGCCGACATCCTTTCAGAGGGTTTTCTGGGTTCTTCCTGGGTGTCTTTGACATTGTCTTCGCTCCCGCTTGAAGACTGAAGAGAATGGGTATTTAAGATAGCAAGAAGAATACTGAATAATGTACGAGGTATGAGAAAGTCTTGAAGTAGGTAGAGGTTATTTTCTCATTGCACGATGATTGGGTACGTAGTATTTGACGAACTTGAAATATGGGCCTAATAATACTGAAATATGAATTTATATTCAAGAAGGTGAACAGTATGTTGTGGCAGAGTGAGGAGAGTGACGGTGGACCTTTGAGAGTCCCCCGTCTAGACCAGCAAGATTATCACCAGCAAGATTATATCGATTAGGCTTCCACCTAAAACGACCCCATATTCACCGGAACAATAAACGACTCGAGAACAGCCACCGTCACAATGTCCAACTCAACATGTTGTTGTTTTCGATAGGCAATTTCGAGATATCCGTCAATGGAAACCATAATTCAGTACTTCCCTACGTTTTTGGCTTGAATGGACAATTTTTGTATATCACAAATTCTCCTTTTTTCGGCCAAATTCTGTTCAGTAACAGAAATTAACACATATTGCCCACACAGTGAGGTGTTTATATCAAAAAGTCTAGGCAGAAAACGGATGTGAAATTTTAATTTCTGAGTTCCTGGTAGAAATGAGGTATCAGGTAAATTGCCCGAGTAGTTCAGCTCAAATCCTACTTAGAGGGCTAGTGTGTCACATTTAAATGGTGTACAGAACCGCAATGGATGGATGCAAATTTATAAATAAAGTAAAAAACAAACACATCTTGAAAATCAGACTGAAGGAAAGGTCACGGCAAATGTTCACGGCCGATGATATGTGAAGGTTGCCAGGAAGGTTTAGGTTTGCCATTTCTAATGTTGGGTTGTTGGCAGCACTGAGAACCTTCGCCTCCCATGCTTTGCTCCGCCTTTGGGCCAAAAGCCAATCAGATGTCTTTGCTTCGTCTCTTTGGGCCAAAAGCTAGTCAGATGTCAATAGACCTCGTACGTCATTTTTTGCCCCCGACTAAAAATTATCGCTTGTTTTTGAAAACTGGCTTCATACTCCCATTTTCCAAGAGTTTTGATTTTTTTTTTTAAATTTCACAAAAATTGCCAACTTGTTCCTGGGTCAATGATGTACAACCATATCAGTCAACGAGGGAAGGGGTAGGGCTGCCAAATTAGAAATAGAGAGTTCTATCTGTGCTTCACAATAAACTCAACTTACTGCATATCGCCCAAATACAACAACTTGACAACTCTAAATCAGCAGTTTTGAGAAAAATTGAAGCAGTTTTGAGAAGAAGTTGAAGTTTTCCCCAAATTTTGGAGTCACACGTTCTTGGTTAACGTTCGGCAGGAACCCTGTTGTGATTTTAAATTCCCCTATATTCTAGCTGTTCTGGTAGGGGCTGATTTTATGGAAATCGTGTTCGGTGGGATCGAACTCAAGTTGTCCAATTGTTGCATGCCTGATTCTTTCAACTTCTCCTAAGGCTTAACGGTTGCTAGGTGAATTACTGGCGCAGTACAAGTGGATAATTCAAGTTGCAAAGTTGATTCCACAGACCTGTTCAAGGTGTCAAGATGATTCTACAAACCTGTTCAACTACTAATTATTCTACAAAACTCTACAAGTAGAGAGGTAAAAAATCAAGTTGTAGCATGAAAAGTTGGGGCGATATTCCAGTTATCCACTTTGAACTTTTCTAAATCATAGTTGTTACAGATTGAGTTGTCAAATTGTAGCACAGTCTAGAGCCATGCCTATAATAACACCTTTTGGACAGGAGAGTCTGAAGGATTGATGCGGCTGTGGCGCTTCCTAAGGAGTGCGCATGCGCTAAGACTTGGACAATTTTCCTCTCCACCTCTGGTTAGCTTTTATTATTATTACCCGTAGATCAGCAATAATCAGCGTGCCCCGAAACAGCTTATCATTTTGAATAAGATAAGTCACTGTCAAATCAAATGATAGAATTTCAGTTTTATGTTTATTTCCCCAAGTTCCAAACAGGGGCGGATCCAGAATTTTTTTCCGGAGGGGGTCACAGGGTAGAACAATATAAAAAATAACAAAAAATAACAAAATAACCAAACGAACAATACAAACCGAATTTTCAACCTTATGCCTAAACTCGTCCAATTTGTCTACTTACAAAATTAATTGTATTTATTTATAAAATTCATTGTTTATGTAAAAAATATTTTTCAATATCTATCAATTATTTAACTGATAAATGTATTTATTTTCAATTTTCTTCTAAAAAAAGTGTCCTAATGTGTTTTCAAACAAATTGGCGCATTTTATGGCAGCGTAGCTAACTTCAGAGTTTGCAAATCAAAACATTGAAACCACAACAATCTATTGTTGATCTCAGTGAATTCAGTATCGTTTTTACTGAATTTGGCAGGAAAGAAAACGAGAACGAAACAAAAACAAGATAATAATTAACAAAAATAAGAAGAAATAAACAAGGTGTAATTTGACGGATACACCAAAGTAAATTTATTGACATAATTGTATATAAAGTAACATTGGTAGGACCAAGTGTACGATTATATTCGACTAATTTTGACATTTTTGATCGTATCTTTTTAGATTTTTTATAGCTCTTTTTTTGTTTTCAGTTTTTTTAACACTGTCTACCGTTTGTGTAATTAGAAATTACAGTAATTAGTGGCGAGGACATTGAAATTTCAATTTGACGGATGTTTTATGGTAAATATTTCCACAGTTGTATATGAAGCAAAATTGAGAAGACCATGTGGCCAAATTTATCCATCCATTTGGAAACTACTTGATATTCTACATACGCTTCCTGTGACCGCAGCCACTGCAGAAAGGAGTTTTTCAACTCTCCGTCGCCTCAAAACTTGGCTGAGATCAACTTACTATAAAAGAAGACAGACTCACTGGGCTTGCATTGTTACACATTCATCGCGACATCGAATTGGACATCGATGCGATAATCAACAGATTTGCGAAACAATAGAAAATCAGATTTTGTGTTATAAATGATCGTCCCAGTTGGAACTTATACAAATGTAAACAAATCACAAGTGTTGCTACAAACCAAATACAGAAAAAAATCAGTATTCTATAAAAAGTTTAATCGTAATTATTGTTATATTTTGTTTCCAATGTTTTAAGTTAACAATATGGTAAGTTGACTTTGGTCGTTTGGTTTGCTTCTGGTTTTTGATTTTACAAAAACTGGGTTCGTTTTCGTTTGGTTTTTTTTGTTTTCGGATTTGTGAACATTGTTGTACAATTCGTTCAGCTCTGCTTTTTGAAATGCAGGCTGATTCTGGGGGGGGGGGGGGGGGGGTCATGACCCCTGTGACCCCCCCTTGGATCCGCGCCTGGTTCCAAATTAGGTATCTAGATAGGCCCGTTGTTTTCAATGCAAAGGCAAACGAACTCTGGAAAAAGTGCAAACATAACTTACACTCTGTACAAAGATGTCAGTCGGACGCACGTGTAGTTACCTACCACCTATGGATGGTCGTTGCACTGAAGAATGAATTCAACTCAAAAACTGTTTTTACATAATGAATATCTATTAAGAAGAACGGTGAATTTAATTATATGCATCGAAAAGTTCATAGATTGAGAAAATAAGTGCATATGCAGATCTGAACTTTCTGAACTTGAGTTCATGGTTGGTCACAGTGGTGTCCAAGCCATGTTTTGAAAGATACGCGGTGGAGGAGAGGGGGGGATGATCTACGTGGAGTATTATAGAAGCTAATCAGAAAAATCGTCGTCTTGGCGCATGCGCACTCGTTAAGCGCCATCGCGTCAATCCTCCTGACTCTCCACCTTTTGGAACACTTATAAAAAAAAACTAAATTTTTGTTGACAAGTTGTAGTATTGAGATGAAGATTATGCGAGATAAATTCAGGGGGATTCATGAAAAATTCAGTAGAATTGATGTTGGAGTTTTCGACCCTTCAAAAATTGTTAACTTTGTGTTAGGCAGGTGCCTACCGTAACTAAAATTAATTTGACGTTTGAATTTGGTATTTTTGGCCCCCTACTTAGGCCCACTTGGACTCTCCGTTTGGGAAGCGACAGTAGGGTACTTACGGTACTCCGAGTAGATCCTTCAATATTTACAGCCTATTCACTGTTCATATATTTGAGATCCCAGGTTCTTGTTGAATTTCCTATTTTTATTTGAGGCCTACAACTCGGGAAGTTCTTACTGCAAGTTCGGCCATGGCTTCAAATATGTACTCCGTCCTTTTCCGAGGATTCAAACTCCAAGCTCGAGGATCGGCGAACGAACTCGCGGATCTCATCCTCCCAGAAGTGATTTTCTTGACGCCCTTGTTCGTCTTGCATTTCAGTGTTCTGTCTCGATTGGTAATCAGTGACATTAGGTGTTACGCGCCTGATGGACTCGGAAACGAGAATTAGGAAAAGATCCCTAACAATTGTATATTTTCCGCTATAGTATTTTACTTAAATTAATAGATTCTAATTCAAAAGCCCTTATTACAAAAGCGATGTTGCTTGGAAATTTTTCGAGACGCGCAACTGTTTCTCATATGGTACGATGGACAGTTTGGAGTGGGTAATTACTTAGACTTACGTCTCTCTATTGTTCCGACATCACGGCCAAACGGCTGTACCGATTTTGATGGAGTTTTGGTGCAGTTCGGGAGCCTTGTGTCTGTAGTCGGCTGTGGGAGCCATTTTTACTTCCATGTCCCTGTTATGTAGGAGTGGAAGTATGGTAAGTAATATTGTCAGGAATAGTTGTTCGAGAAAAACCATGGAATCTCGTTCAGAAGTGCTCAAAACGAGTTTCTAAAAGGGTTTCCGCTTGATGTCGCTCCGTACGTATGCATTTTGGGATTTCGGATGGTTATAACTTATTCGAAATAACGGTATTTTTCAGGTTTCCTTTTTGGGTTTTGTTCAGCTCGTTAAACTGCCGTCAAAATGGACCAAAATTGGTGCGGTTTGTGCCATGATGTCCGTTAGGATGTCTAGATCATGCCTGCCCATTGGTTTGAGCTCGATCGCATTCGATTTGGCTAATTGACAGCAAAGAAAATATGTCAGTGGGTCCAAAATTTTCGAGGTTTACTATAAGCTAAATGACGTTGGTGTGGTGTCAGAAAGTGGTTGAAAGTGAGTTTTCTCTGGATATGGAAATTCACGGATTTTGACCGAAATGTGTCTTGTCTTCCACTACATCTTGTCTTCCTCCGAACTTGTATCCATATTACTGTGAAGAACATGGGAATAAGAACTAAATCACTCAAATAAAAATAAATTTAAAAAAAATTAAAAAACTAAAAACGGAGTTATTGATTTTCCACTAGGTAATACTCGAAAAATACACTGTTATACCGGTTTCAGTGATCAAACAATCGTCAGTGACAGACAACAATATAAGGTACTCTAACCTTTGTGACTTGTCTCCCCACATGTAACAACAGTTGCGGAGCCATGGCGCATGCTTTGTGTATGTCTTCCATCACAACGGCCAAATGGCTTAACCTCTCGGGTTTGACCAAATTATGGAACTTAACAACGTAGGTACCTACTTGAACATCTTTTCAGATCAGTTCGTCGCCTAGAATGGATGTGTACATAATGTTCAAAGGATTTTAATAAATAAATCATCAATAAATTGATCTCATTAAAAACAAATTTTTTCAATCTTATACAAAACTGTCAACTTCACAATAACAATTACCAGGGTCTTATCGAATTTTTTTAATTGAAGGGAGAAGCTGCCTCTATGAGGAGAACGGAGTTGGTTCCTATGGTGAACCGGAAGACTTTCCTGTAGAGGGTCTGCGGGCGCGATGATGGGGGGATGTAGATGCCGAAACAGAGGGCGTAGGACCTCAGGCGCTGATGGTCAGTACAGCTTTCCTCCTCATAGTACACGGCGAACACCTGCAATAGCGTTGAAGAGACGTACCTAAGTACTCGTGCATAATATTTCAAAGCTATAGACGGAATCTGTTTTGGATCTTAGCTCGTGTCTCACACTTTGAGTTCTGAGCTAAATTATTTTATTTTATTCAAATAGTGTGCTAGGTATTGCTGTTTTAGCCATATATACATATATATACCTGTAACTCAGGTTTTGGAGTCCAGAAACGTGGAATTTATTAGGGTTTCAAAAACTTTCTCAGGTTTTTGTTTACTCATCAATTTTGCTTCCTCACTACCGAAGGTTTGGATTCGTGATTGGGTAAAAAAAACTCATGTCCTCCAAAGTGAAAATTTGCACTACCATTTTGCGTTTCAAACATCAAGGATCTGTATGTCTGTCTGTGTGTCTGTCTGTCTGTGGTCATTTCCTTGTAACGCCCATAACTATCCGAAATAATGGTCGAAACGGGCTGAAATTTGGAGCTTAGGTGCGGGTTGGGCCACAGATCGTCCCATACCGAAGTAATTGAAAAATACTTCAACGTTCGTGTGCGCTTGCGCAAACGTGAAGTACTTCGGACGCCCATAACTGCGTTAAATATTGCTGAAATGAGTTCAAACTTGGAGGGTCGATCAGGAATAATACTTTGATAGTTCCACATGAATTTCATTGAAATCGTAGTTAACTTTCGTCTGCGCATGCGCAAACATGAAATGTCGAAAAAATTGTTTTTTCCACGTTTTGCAATTTTTCAAATTTTTTTTCCTAGCTCGTCCTAGCTACAAACATCTCAGGGTCTTCTATCATGTCAACAACCAACCTATTCGTACACCATAAGTAATGTCAAGGAACACTGATGTGTAGGAATACTGGTATAAATATCCTCATCACTTATCGTATAGTTTATTGTTATGTCGATCACCTGAATTTTTCCTTCTGTTTGTGTGGTGAAGAAAAAATGAAAAATTTTCAGATAGGATGAACAATTACCAACCTAATAACAAGCCTATCCAATCATTGCATTCTCTTTCAATCAGTGGCGGATTTGGAAAAGGGGAGGGCTAAATGTTCGAAAAAATCCTAATTCCAAATGGTTTTTTTAATGTTGTGTGTTTTAGTGCCTATTTTAAGTCGATATCAAAGTGCATTATTTTAAATAGAATTTTTACGCTGTTTTGTTTTCCTACGGCATAAAGGGGTTGTTCATGCACAGCCTAAAAGAAAAAGAGAAGGCAGTGTTGGTACCTACTTTCCGTAGTAGTGACTACTGTATTGAACTAGAGTGGCGGGTATAATTTTGTTTGTATATTGTTTTAGTTCAGGAAAGCGGTGACATGATTTGCTTAATTGATGCTTTCGGTGCTTAATTTTAGCTTGTTGATGGGTTCATTACCTTGTTCTTGAGTTCGGAGAGCATAACCTTCATGGCGATGTTGGCGTTGTCCTGGCAAAGGTGCAGATCCTCCTTGGTCAGTCGGATCGTGATGCTGGACTCTATGAGGGCCGCTACCATCTTGTAATACCTGTCTCCCGTCATGTCTTGAGGCCTGTCGATGTACGCGTTGATGTTCGTGTTCGTACTCCTAGGAGTCGTGAACATCCTGTACTCCTCGTCTTTAGGTCGCCCGAGGTACTCACGAGGTCGACGAAGGACCCGGGAGACGTCCGGGATGATGATATTGCCGTTCTTGTAGTCTTTCAGCACCACCGGGCACCCCATGTACGTCTTATTGGGGCAGACGACGTGCATTTTGTTGTGGAGGCTCTTGAGAAAAACTTCCATCCGTATCATACTTCCCATACCTGGAAAATCTTCGACTCTGTACGCAGTAGACCAGCTTCCTGAGACGTTTTTATAACCATACGGATTCCAAGCTGACACCGCTAAAACAGATTCGTCCTTTTCCATCACAGGTGCCATTTGAGCTAAATAAAACAAATAATCTGGCGCCAATACCAAACCTTCCTCTATTACTATAACATACTTCTTTTTTGGCAACATATCGTGTATGTATTTCAGACCGAAATCTATGTTATAGTTCGCTCCAGTGCTGTAACTTTCATTGAAAAGCACAGATCTGAATCCAAACACCCTCCCTAGAGTTGGTACGTCTATTTGGTCTTCTGTGTACAGTATGAACACTGCTGCGGAATGGATACCAGGCTGATACACGAGGGTTTCCAGGGTTATAGCCAGAGATGATATGGATTTCCCAGCGATGACGAGGATCGGCGTTGAAAACACGACGTTCCCGATGAGACTCCTGTTGGTCAGTAGGGACGGAACGATCGGCTCGTGCCGAGCGAGGGCGCCGCAGAAGTCCTGACAAGCGAGCTCTCGGTTGGTCGAACAGAGTCTCTCTCTGACGGGATTCTTTCTCGGGACGGGGTCCGGGGATATCATCAAATGGTTGATCTTCCTTGGGACGCACAACCTCTCGTCGATGAGCTCGCCCCAACGGTCGTTCCTAGCGTACGTCAGCGACTCCAGCGGCGTGAACCCCGAGTTTTCCGTCTTCTGGGATATCATGTACCATTGAGACCTGTACTGCAGATCTTGAATTTTCCCACTACCCAGATGATACAGCAGCTTTTTGGCTCGTTTACTGAGCTCTTTGGAAGCTTCGTCGAAAGTAAAAGCGATCACTATATCATCGACGTTGATGCCCTGGGTCAGCATCGTTTCCAGAGCCGTACTGTTGTGGCTGTACAGATCGTAGTTTTGCAGAATGACCAACTGTAGGCGTTTGGGTTCTATCACGGCGAAATTCAATCCTCGTCCTCCTCCAGCTAGGTATCTCCCTTGGATACACAACTTCGGCTGGTCATCCTTGTCCTGACCGGTGTATATATGAACGGGAAATGTTTCTTCTGGGCAAATATACCGAATCCCGCAGTTAGGGTATATCTCGGAAACCCTAACTTCCTCATCAATATCACTAAAGACAAACTCAGGGTTGCTCGAGTTCTCGAACATAGGCCCTCCTCTGAAGTCGCCAGACCACAAGTAAGTGTACGGGTTCGTCGTGGCGATAACGATACACAATATTATCCCGACGTATAGTATCAGTCTGAATTTAGTTAGGTATTTGAGGATAATCATGCTTGGACGACCTTGTTCTTGCGTTGTTTACCTTGATTCGTGGTGTTTGCTTTATTTTGTTGACTCGAAACAGCTGAAAACGGGCATAACCTTCTTTCTGAGTAGCCCGCGGATCTAATCGGCTCTGACAAGGGTGTGCGCAGGCCCACCCCCTGCCGACCCTCGAGGACCGATTCAAAATCAATACAAGCTGGGACACATTCAAAACCAACCCGCCGAAAACTTCAAAATTCTTCTCACCGCATCCAAAGTTCAACAGTTTTCATCGACATCATCTTCCTATATCACGCGGATGAATAACTGACAACACTCTAAGATTATCTAGTAATAATTAAAAGGCGTTCTAATTGAATGTGCCCGAACCTACCCCTACCCGGCAATGGCAGTGGCATAGCAACCGTTTGTTTGTCAAGCGAAGAATCTTTAGTTACCATCGAGCAAGAATACCAGCAACCACCATACAAAGGGTATGACTGAGTAATGTTAATTCATTATAATAAGCGACGCCTTTGCCTTAGTAAGATGTAATTTAAGAAAGCTCTAATATCGAGTAAAAACAAAAATCACAAAACTATTACAACTATGCAAAGATTGTCATTTTATTGCTAGGTATTGCTGGGGCAGTAATATCGATTTTGAAGGTCACTGATATTATAAATAAAAATATATATAGGAATTGTGTATCGTAGTTACGGGTGGTGGCCATAAGAGCCACTTTCTCAGTAATGCGTATTGAAAGAGCTACTTTTTTCTATCAGATGAGCCACTTAGTGATTACGAGAAGAGCCAAGAAGGAACAACGGTGGGGTCCAGTCATGCAGCATGGCCATGAGAGCGAATTTTTAAAGAAATATTCGTGCTATTGAGTAAAAATATGATATAGCGAGAAACTATTCCACTTTTCGTAAAGTTATATAATTTTTTCGTGATTTTAGCCATTTTTACCGATTTATGACCCTTATAAAGTCAAGTTTGACCTACTCTTTTTTGTGAAGAATATTTTTATCATCGAAATACTCCCTCCGCCGTGAATCAGCATCCCACACCACCTCAGGTGAATTAATATTGATTTTAGCCCTTAATAGCCCTTAAATCCAAATTTGACCCCTACTCTGAAAAACAAATAAACTTACCCTTCGCGATTTTTGGCGAAATTTGGAATTTTGGAAATTTGGAATTGTTTCCCCAAGGATATAATATCGTCTGGAGTGACACAGGAACAAATGTATGTTAATGACTTAGGTTTTGTTGAGGGTCGGTCAATAAATAGTAAATTTCCGGACGTTTCGGCCGTTCATGCAGCCATTCTCAAGGCTACAACGAAATATGGACATGCATGATAGTTTGCTAGTTGGTGGAATTATTGAGCTACTGTTACATTATTACTTCGGGAACTTGACTCTTTATTGTCCAATCCTCAACAAAACCTGAGTCACTACTCATTCAACGGTCGAAAATCACTACACCTGTATAAAAATACAACCATATATATAAATTTTTGTTAAAATCTAGGGTGAATTCAGGATGCTCTGAAACGGATTTGCCTCTAGTTTTCAAAAATTCATGTTCTGAAAATTTTGGAGCTTAATTTTCTTTGAAAATTCCCTAAAAACAAGTCAGACTACCAGTATTTATGCATATTTTTGTTGGCAAGTGTGAAATAGAAAAACAATGTGTTGCATTATTAAGAAATGCTTCGTCTTTAATTACCACTAGTCAGTTTTCGTAGATGTTTTTGACTGTGTCTGCACCTCTCTGGTACCACTGTCAGCGCTGCATTCTGTACTGCTCATTCTCTTTCTGAGCACAGTTCTCAACGCAGAATGATACACAACGACTGAACGAGTGGCTGTTTTAATACACACGGAGTGGCGCTTTTATTACCCCTAAAATCACATTTTTTTTAAAATCATGTGGCTCTTATGGATTCCACCGGTAGTTACCAATCCAAATACCAGTACGAGGAGGACGAAGTCCTTGTAAATCGTTGTGAGCAACAGGAATTCTTACCAGGAGCACAATCCTTAATGAAAATGAGAACAGTATTGATTTCCACACAACCGTGAAATTTGATCCT
The DNA here is from genome assembly GCA_954871275.1 of Leptopterna dolabrata. Classification (NCBI taxonomy): domain Eukaryota; kingdom Metazoa; phylum Arthropoda; class Insecta; order Hemiptera; family Miridae; genus Leptopterna; species Leptopterna dolabrata. The sequence continues at coordinate 27,075,372 of OX940988.1, forward strand.
CATAATTTATACTATTTGCTTGGTAGGTGCCGCGTTACAGAAATACAATATTCATTCAATATTACTGTTTGTGTCAAGTGTCCGATACAAAAAAGTCGGAGATGCCGGATTTGGTGGAGCAGATGTACTGCTCACAGCAGATCTTCATACCCCCGAATCTGCCCTCCATACTGAAGAAATACGCCAAGGCGGCCATCCGTACTCAGCCAGGTACGTTGGATCCTCAAGTTGGCTTTTGTGAATATTTGTTCCACCAATATTCCGCACATTGACATAGAGTTTTTTCCGTCAAATTGAACTCCTCCCTTGGGTGTTCTTTGTTACTGGCCCCCTCCGTCTTCAAAATTGAATTACTCCGCGGAAACTCCACGAAAAAATAAGTTTCAGGAGCGTTTTGGAATCTACAAAATACGTACTTTCCACTCATTGTAGCCCTGAGATTGCAGCAATTACTTAAAATTCAAGTTATTTAATAACGATAAACGCTATTCGAAAAAAACGGGGGCCAGTAACAAATAATTTCCCCATTCAAATTCCCCTCCATATAGTTAATTGATTCTCCTAAGAATCTTTACTTTCTCATCTCGGATGGTTTACCTGATTATCCTTTTTTTGAATTGCGATCAAAATGAGCCTCAAATAATCTGTGTTTTGCGGTTTTGATGGATTCAAGGTATGCTATCCCTATACAATTATTCTTCTAATATACGCAACGTGATTTTGGATGAACAACAGATGCTAGGTACTAGGTATATTTGAGATGCGAGCGAAGAGAACATCCAAGTTATCTACTGTGTACACAGATGACTCTAACCATCTTCATCCACGCAGTTCCAGGTGAAAAAGTTTTGCCTGGTCAGACTTTTTGGGGTCATATAACGCATTGAAGTATGATAAAAGTTCCAGTCATGCAGCATGGCTATAAGAGCTACTTTTCAAAGAAATGCTGTAAAAGAAAGTGTAAATTGTGTTCAAAGAAATTGTGTAAAAAGCTGCTGTTGTGTATAGCGAAAAACCTATACTTTTCGTAAAATTATATAATGTTGTTCGTGATTTTAGCAATTTTTACCATTTTAGACCCTTATAAAGTCAAATTTGACCCTCTCTTTTTTTGAGAAGAATATTTTCATCATCGAATTAGTCCCTCCGTCGTGAATCACCATTCCACGCTCAATCAATATTGATTTTAGCCCACCAATTTGACCCCCAAAAATCCAAATTTGACACCTATTCTATCTTGAAAACCACTGAACTTTTCTGTCTTTGCTCACCCTTCCATACCACTTCCAGTGATGTTATGTCAATTGTTCGCAATTTCAGCCATTTTTACCCATTTTTCATCCCTAAAAACTCAAATTTGACCCCCTTAGAATTTTTGAAAATGAAACCTCAAGGGAAACCTCAAGGGAATACCCTCCAGGAAAACCTCAAGGGAAACCTCAAGAGAAACTTCAAGGGGAACTTCGAGGGAATCCTCAAGGGAAACCTCAAGGGAATCCCCAAGGGAATCCTCAAGGGAAACCTCAAGGGAATCCTCGAACCACCTAAAGAAAAGGAAGATATTATGGTCCTTCAAGATGGCTACCTAGTAGTACAAAACCACTATTAAACATAGTTGTAATGAAAACTAAAACAAAAAGGAGCGAGTCGAAGCAGTTGAGAAAAAAAAGTAAATAAAAAATAATAATTATTATAATGATGAATACTTATGGCAATTTCCGTCCAGAAACTAATTATTCTATTCATTTTATTCTAACCAAAGAAGCGAAATGAAATATTTTTTCAATTTCCTCTTAAAAGGTTCTTACACACTTGTGTTAAATTGCCGTATCTTATCACCGTTGCAAATGGCAAATTATGACATCATGATATGGGGCGCCATAATTGACGCTTCATATAAAATATGAGGAAATGATACGCAGCGGACCTGATCGGTCAAAAGGCAGCGTTGCCGCACTTTACTCTCCCGTTGCGTCGTCCATTTGCACTACAGTTGATGTCTCATTTTGTTGTCAGCTTATGCAATTTTTGGCCCAACCTGCTGCAAAAGGAACTCGAAGTCTGTCGGATGCAACCCGGGTGAAATTTTTGTATATCCCACTTGCTGGGACCGCAAATCTGCCAGGAAAATGCTGCCACTGTACAATTCACGATTCGCACACATTTCGTAATCCACCAGCGTCGCGTTCATTTTTTCTTCGTTGAAATCGCGGAATTTATGAAAATGTTTGCAAAGTGAAAATGCTGATTTATTTGTTTATTTGGAAAAGTACGGGCGAGCCCAATTACAAGCAAGTTGTATATATAATAGAACAAGTCGATGATAATGAGTAGTAACAAGCAGTACACACTTCTTAATTGAATGAGACGGGAGATGAGTAGATTAAAGATTTTAGTATAAACAAAGAACGGGAGAAAAAATCATAGTCGGGGTATGTACAAAGTAGGAGGTTTGCAGAACGGAGAAGTCTAGCTAATCAGGTAGTTCATCAGGTAGTTTGTTGCACAAAAGGGGACTTTAAACAACAACGATGACCGGGCACAGGGGCGAGGCACCAGGAAACAGATCTCCTCCAGCAGAGCAGGGAAATTTAGCTGGCCGTTGATCAACTTGTGGAGCAGCACGAGGTCAGCAGTGCGACGTCGTGCACTCAAAGGCAGCAGGTTACAGGTGATGAGCAATGACCTGTAGTTCACATCGTGTTGAGGTATTCCCTGCTTGAAGGCTATGTATCGCAGATACCTGTTCTGCACCCTCTCGAGGCTGTAAATATGGGTTGCGTAGAAGGGAGACCAGACCGTGCAGGCATATTCAAGCCTCGGGAGTACCAGTGCTCTATAAAGCAGTGAGCAGCTGTAAGCAGCTGTGTAGCACTTTAAATGCTCGTACTCATATAACTTAAATCACTTGCGGCGGAGTAGTGGAAATCCATAGCAAAAAACTACAGGAGAAAAATAGAATAGTCTTGTCGTGATATCCTCCCAGAACATCACTCCTTATTATTAAGATCTCACAAATAAACCAGGGAATGAAGTGGCAGACGCAGGAGGCCCCAGAGACCTGGAGGGGATCCCCACCATCCTCCACCAGTATGGAGGATGGAGGGAGGATAGTCCCAGGACTATAAAAACTCGCCTCCTTGGCCTTCTCACTCATTCTGCGCTCTCCTCTAGTCGCTGACTACTCTCTTACCTCGCTCCTCCTCTTGCTCTCCTCCTCCTAAAAGATCCCGGGCATGGTGGTAGCCTCCCAGCTATAACCAAACCGGGTAAAACTTCCTAAAAGATCCTGGGCATGGTGGTAGACCTTGTGCTATAACCAAACCAGGCAACGCATCCAAAAAGATCCTGGGCATGGTGGTAGACTCTGTGCTATAACCAAACCGGGCATAACCTATCCTAACGCCTCCAGTGGTGAATGCTCATCACCTATGCATTCACTACAAGTCTATTTCCACGTAATTCTATTGTGTATTGATGATGGTTTAACAACTGAAACTGGTCTACAGTTTGTTAGTTTACGTGGACTGGTGGATAGACTATTGTATTTTTATCCTGTAGTTTTTGCTCGTACTCATTTCATGAAGAGACTCCTGCTTATCTGTCTAGGAGGCCGGAAGAGAGTTGAAACGTGATACCCCTCCAGAAAAACATTGATTTCAACGTTTAAGTAAATCCATAGTCTTATTTAAAATCATCTTTCAGGTGACCTGCTTGCCTGGTCTTCCGCGTATTTCCGAGCCCTGGCCGAAGGGATCCCGCCGCCCGCGAAGGACAGGATCGAGTACCCTCCCGTCGACACTCCCTCCGGACTGTCCCCGGGCTTCCTCAAAGTTCTTATCAACCAGGTAGACGTATCGTTCGGGAAGCAAAAGAAATCTGTGGAGAAATCTGTGTATGTATGGAGTTCAATGTTGATTTATGACCATATCTGATTCTTTGAGGCTCGATTCAGCATGGAAGTGTAGTAAATTCGCTAATTTACCAAGTGGCATATGGGAAAAATTACATGGAAATTCATTGATACGACAGAAAACACAAATGGAGATACTAATTACTAGGAATAGAACTGTTTGCTAGGTTTTATTTCTATGGCCCTTTTTCTGGACGAGATCGTCCCTTTCCTGGACCCCATGCCCCTACACGGACATAGGGTCCCTTTCTGTGACCAGAGATGGTCCAATTTTGGGGACCGTTTGGTCCAGCGGCCTCTAACCTCCCCTACAGCCGCCCCCAATCCTCTCATCAACCATAAAGTGGTTCTTTCACCATGTTTTCATGGTCTTCCAGTCATTCACTTTCCACCTTTCCAACACAAGCTATCAACCAGTAGACATTTATATTTGGTAGAATAACGTATTAATTAGTTACCACATACCTGGGTCCTTTTCCTTCTGCAGTCTTCACTATACTCCCCTGGCTTGGTTCCCTCCTCTTCCAGCTTTCCTCCGAGAGGAGAAAACGAGATTTACCCTTCCGCGCACCCCCCTCTATCGTTCTCCTACTAGAGGGCCCTTTACCTTTCGCACTGCCCCTCTCCTTGCCATTTGGCAATAGGAAGTGTGTGGGCCATGCAGGGCCTGTTTCATAAAGCAACAAGTACAGTATAAAAGTACAGGTACTTGTAATGCACAGTGTACATGTGTTTCACCATAAGAGAAGATACAAGTTCAAAAAACTTACAATATTATTGTAGGTATCTACGTTCCTTTATTCTGCACGAATTGAATCCATTTCACTTTCTAATACGAGAATGAGCTCTGATAAAGAGATAATAAAGCATTCAAAAAAATTTGTTCTTGTTCGATTGTGAAGCCTACTGAAAACTGACATTGCAATTTCATTTGTAATTTTGTAGATCGGGAAAAGAGAGACGATACACAAGGATGTTCTTACTGAAAGATGGAAAGGTGTGTATGACATTTTTAAACACGGTTTTCTCCACTAGTCGTAGAATTACAACTTAACGTTGGTAACTTCTGTAAACAGGGGCATTAGGACGTTGGGGGCCCCGGGCATAGTTTATCAGTCTTCGGGGGGGGGGGGGGGCTAATCCGTATAGTATTAGCTGCATTTCAGCCAGATTTGACCTGTTTCCAATGGGTACAGTGTGGCGGTGTGTAACTAAGCCCAGCGTGTGTAAAATGAGCAGTGTGGTGCACATTTTTTATAAATTTTAGAATATTTAATTTTTTCTTTTTTTTTCAAGTTTTAAAGACGTTTATTTACATAATAAGCATACAAAAAATAGAAGTAGGTCTGTGATACTTCATTTAAAAAAAAGAAATAAAATAAAACGCACATCGCATAAAGAAAAAAACTTGGCAATGTACTTGGTCTCCAACATTTAAGGAATTGTCTGTAAATCGAGTTGGTAATAATTAATCACTAAAAATGTACGTCGACGTGGCAGTACCTAATCATCAGAAAATGAACTAACTTGAAGAAATTTTATTTTTAGATCAGAAAGAAAGAACAACAATTAACATATATTTAAAAAAATACCACTATTAATTAAGTAAGCTCAAATAGTGAATGTAGTAGTACTTAATTAAAACGTTTTTTTTTTCATTTTTATACCGTTTTTAATTTTTTCTAACAAAATCAAACCTATGCAAAAGAACGTTCTGGAATAAAGCCCAAGAAAGGGCATCAAATGTTCGCGCCTTTTAACACTTGTAAAATGTTTAATGGCTGACACTTGCTTCCCAGTCACGTTTTTATGAGTGATATTTTGTATATTTTGCCTGGTAATTTAGGCGTATGCCTCAACCCGGCAGCTCTCCAAGATCTTCTGGACGTTGGCATGTTCGAAGATGACGTCAGTTGGTTGGAATTCCTCGCTATATGCGTCGGGACTTTGGAGCCGGTAAGCGAAATTATGAAATTACACAGCTCGCTGGAAGACAGCAAGTTGTGCAAGGTATTTCAAATTCCGACGATTTTTTTCCAGAGTTTAACGAGAACGATGATCGAACTTTGCGAGCTTCTAACGGAGGAACCGGAAGGTGGGAGAGCGGCGATACCTGTGACAATCTTTTTGAATCTGTACAAGTAAGTGTGTAGTTTTCCTGGAAACACCAAATTCTTCATCGGGAAGTGCTTATTGAGCCCACGCAGGGTTTCCCAACTTATTGGTAGCAGTGGCGTTTTAACCACAGAGAATAGAAGATAAATAATTTATTATTATCTTCGAGAATAGAAGATAAATTATTATTATCTTCGAGAATAGAAGATAAATAATCATTATGTTCGTGAATAGAAGATAAATTATTATTATGTTCGAGAATAGAAGATAAATAATTATTATCTTCGTGAATAGAAGATAAATTATTATTATCTTCGAGAATAGAAGATAAATAATTATCATCTTCGAGAATAGAAGATAAATTATTATTATCTTCTATTCTCAGTGGTTTCAACTGGATTGTGGGGGTCCTACAAGACGGTAGACAACTTTTTAATTGTCCAGTGAAAGATTCCTGCTATGTATTACCTATTATTTCTGACGTCACGTGCACCTTTTCACGAATTAAGAAATCCTCCACCTTCAACGCCGATAGATGAAACTTCTGTTGGTCAAAGAGGATGAGCGGCGTAAGTAACAATTTTGATATCTAATTTTCGGTCATCCCATCCCAGGTGGTCCAATTTTCGGTACCAAATCCATTTTAGTTCAAGCGAAAATATTCGTGAAAAGGTGCACGTGACGTCAGAAATAATAGGTAGTACAGTGAAACCCCTCTTATTGGGCACCTCTGTATAGTGGACACCCCTGCATAGTGGACCTGTATCGCTTGAACTAAAATGGATTTGGTCCGAAAATTGGACTCATCTGGGATGGGATGAGTGAAAATTAGGTGGTAAAATTGTTACTTACGCCGCTTATCCCCTTTGACCAACAGAAGTTTCATCTGTCGGCGTTGGTGGTGGAGGATTTCTTATCTTCTCTAGTTGTCGTTTTACATGAGGTTTCTGTTGGCTGGAGGACTGAAGACACCTCTCAGAACGTCTACGTTATTTAATTAGATTTTTCATGTTGGGAGGGATAGTTGATAAGGCAACCCCCTAAGTTCGTTCTCCATGGTTTTTAGATTTGATAATAAGTAAATTTGAAAAAAACTCGTAAAGGTAGGTTGTAGAAAATTGTAATAGAACTTGAAAAGCTTCTTCGGCCAGGGAGGTGGGTTTTACTGTTGGTAATCCCTGGTCTGACGTGACATGGACTGGAGACTGTTCAACGGTAAACTAAACTCGATTTGCTCTGTCCATTATCAAGGTATCTAGCGAAATTGGACTGTGGACCTGAGAACAGGCTGGAGGAATACGAAAGGGCACTGAAAGCCGACTCAGAGACGCAGTGCCAGGCCACTGACTTGAAACCTACGGAAGACGAGGAAATTAGTCAGCAAACCAATATCGACTGGGACAAGGCTCTTGGTAAGTACCTGCCTACTACATACTTTCATTACCAACAGCTATCCATCGTTTGCAAACTTCAAGCACCCGAGAATTCGATTTAATTTTTACAGATAGTTTCATAAGTAAAACATACGTTATACGTATCAATACAATTTAATGTTCCGTATTGGTCCAGATGTTACCAGAAATGTATCTTAGTGAATATGGTACCTTCAAAAGTGAGGGATAACGTTCTACATCGATATTTCATTTTCATGCTGCCTAGAAGGGGAAACCAAAGGTAAGTTCGACTGATAATAAGTTTGTTTCACTTCACCGTTTCAGCTTCTGAAAATATGTGCTGTCAAGATTTAGAACCCTTATCACCTTAGAAGCCAGCTAAGGTGATAAGCTTGATGAAGGAGGAGAACTGAGAGGTAAACTCGTGTTGGTATCACGCCAAAATTATTTATATATGTACTTAGAATTAATTTTCGTTGACGCAGATACCCGTTGAGCATCGAGTGCATTGTACACTTGCAACTCAATGGGTATGTTGTTTTTTTACACCTGTCCGTTGTTAATTCATGGTACTTATCTACTCACATTAATAAGGGGTCAACTCGTATTTAGCACTGCTTCTTTGCATCATTGCTATTTTTTAATTAATAATTATGTTTTCAGGAGGTGTGTCAGATGGTGGAGATGTAGCTGAAGAAATCGTAGTGGCTGCTGATACTGAAAATGAATCAGGGGATTTAGGTGATGGTAATGGTGTACAAGACACAATTACTGATCAGAAAAGTCCAGAAATGGCGGAATCTGAAGAGAATTCAGAAGTGAAAGAGGAGGAAGTGAAGACGGTTGAAGTTATGAATGATTCGCAGCCTAAAAATGCCTCTGAGGATGTGGAAACGGAGAAATCCGCGGTTTGTCCGGACACTGAGGGTGCTGAGATCGTGGAGACTGATGTAGAGGTGAACGAAGTGCAAAATGATGAGACATCTCCTCCAGCTGCTGCTGAAAATGAAATGGCTGAGGGTAATGAGAAGGAACAGCTGAAGGATGGAAGAGTTAACGAAGCAGATGATATGGAAAAAGGAGAAAGCTCAGTGGAGGAAGAAGAAGGAAAAACTGACGAAGTTGCTGGCGGAAACGGAGGAAAAGGTGATGAAGAAATTAAGGAAGAGACTGCTTTAGATTCTGAAGATACAGTTGATAAAGAACCTGATGCTGTAAAGGAAGCGGAAGTAGCGGCTAGTGCTGAAGCTGTAACTGCTGATGTGGTCCAAGAGAAGGAAACATCTGATGAGACAGTAGATGTTCAAGAAGGAGAACGTGAAGAGGATGAAAGCAAGTCAGATGATCAGGCTCCCGAAGAAACAGAAGCTGATGAGGATGAAAAAGCGGATGAAGCTGTTGTTGAAAATGGAGAAGAGTCAAATGAGCCAGATGCACTTGATGACACCCGGGATGAAAAGGTAGGATCTGAGGCCGTACCAATCGAATCAACAGATTCACCAGGCGAAGGAGGTAATGAAGATGTTGAGGAGAATGTTGGAACTGATGATGGTATTGAGGCGCAGCCTGTACTGGAGGACGAACAATCAGCTCCTGACCAACAGGAATCAGCTGAGGAAGTAAATAACGAAGCCAGTCCTTTAGCAGATGGTGGTGTTGAAGAAAACGATAAAATCAGCACACGAGCGGACAGTGCAAGTGTCACATCCCAAGATCAAGCTGAAGATATTGCTCAAAATGGAGAGGCTGATGATGCCTCGTCGAACCAAGATGAAACTGCAGAACTTGCTGCTCAAGGAGACCTAGCAGACGCTGCATCAGCAGATCAGGCGCCGCAAGATCCAGCTGAAGATGGGGCTCCAAAAGAAGAGGCTGATGATCCTTCATCAAATCAAGGTGAAACTGAAGAGCCTGCTACTCAAGGAGATGGTGCAAACGCCGCATCGGCGGGTGATGCATCCCAAGACCAAGCTGATGATTCAACTCAGAATGAGGCTGATGATCCCTCATTGAACGAAGCTGAAACTGTTGAGCTTGACGCTCAGGCAGATGATGCAAACGCCGCATCAGCCGATATTGCGCCCCCCGACCAAGTTGAAGATGTACCTCAGAATGAGGCTGATGATCCCTCATTGAACGAAGCTGAAACTGTTGAGCTTGACGCTCAGGGAGATGAGGCAAACGCCGCATCGGCCGATATTGCGTCCCCCGACCAAGTTGAAGATGTGCCTCAGAATGAGGCTGATGAACCTTCATCGATTCAAACCGATTCTGAACAGCCCGCTGATGAGGTTGAAGACCAGGCAGGATCGACTGGTGCTGTCGATGATCAAGACGCTGCCAGTCAGTCAAAAGACGAAACTGGTGAAGATGAAAATGTACTGGAAAATACTGATTCAGCAGTTAAGATTCCCAAAGAAATTGCAACAGCTGAAACTTCAGCAGCTGAAAACTTAGAGCAGAAAGCTGAAGATGAAAACGGCAATGAAAACCAACTACTTAGCGTAGAGGAAATCATTGATCCTAAATCAGCTTGTGAGTGTACCTTTGCCTTTATTACCTTCTTTCACTATTACCTACCGACTATTGCACTTTATACCTAGTACAAGTATTTCTTCTCTAGAAAGTCACCAGTTATCTTGTCGTCTTTCGTTATCTTGTTCTTTATCATTGACCATTTATTACACTTCTAAAAATTTTCAAATTATCTTTCACTCTTGTATATGCGTCTGCAATATTTGTTGTCCAACTACTAAACCATAATCTCTGTTTTCTTAGATATAGTCAATGACGATGGAACACTATCAGGTTGGCACCCCTACAATGCATGTATGATATTTCATTCCTTTCAAGATTAATTATGACATTTTACGAAAATAAATATTTTGAATTTTGATCGTTATTATTCTTTTAGAAATAAGACGTTAATGTTTTGGACTCGTTTTTATTTGATTCCACGCAGCACCGAGGCCTGAGAGCGTAGTCGATGAAGGTGAGGAGTATTGTCGGGCACATTATTATTTTGAAAATTTTTGTTGAATAAGCCTTAGGTTTGTTCCATCCGAGCGAGTTCAGTAGAACGTATTATGCGCAGATCGATCCGCTCATAAAACTGTGTTCCTACCGTGTCGGTTCCATGAACCCAAACTTCTACTTTCTACATCGACTGTACCGAACCGTGTTCCTTCCGCGTCAAGTGCAGAACAGTCCCGTACCGAGTGCGGCACTTTTCCGCACTCACGGCGATCGAGTTTTTGAAGTGAACCCAAGAGGTAACAGTCTGTAACCTCCCCAAAATTCATTTGTTCTGTTGGTGCCGTGTCGTGACCGCCGTTACCGTGACTTGTGCTCCAATTCAATTCTGAGAGCCAAAGAAGACTGAGAACCAAATTTGCGTTCCTACCGTCATATTTTCGAACTCGCACTCACTCGCACTCGTATCTGCACCTACCCCCACCCCATTCGGTTCCGTACTGGCGGGTGTCGCACTGATGAACTCGCACTGACGCGGATGGAACAAACCTATTATTGTATATGATGCGGATATCATAAAGTACTGCTGAAATTACGAAATGATCATGGAATTTAGAAGAGTTCAAATGATTCGATGTAAGAATTTGGTACAAATTAGGTAGGTACCTATGTGTACAGATGGGCAGTTTGATTTGATTAAGGAACTCGGGAATATGCCCGCAAAGAATGGACACGAGGCACGTTGATTTCCTCAAATTATATTGGTACCTACTCACTCTATGGGGCCTACCTAATTCATTTGTTGTTCAAAACGTGATTTAGAGTAAGAGCAACCAGCGAGAAGGGATGTTGGTGAAAGTGGATGCTTCTCTTGCTGCTGTCACTGTCTCAAACGTTCTGTTCAAAAATTTACATTATTATTTTGAAAATTATTACTCATCAATATTTTGAAAAATTGTGTGGCATCAGCATTATTGAAATCATCAAGTACTGCTGAAATGACGAAATGACCATGGAATTTAGAAGAGTTCAAATGATTCGATGATGAATTTGGTACAAATTAGGTAGGATGTATACAGATGGGCAGTTTGATTTGATTAAGGAACTCGGTAATATTCCCGCAAAGAATCCACACGAGGCCCGTTGATTTCCTCAAATTATATTGGTACCTATCTTCTCTATGCCTACCTAATTCATTTGATGTTCAAAACATGATTTAGAGTAAGAACAACCAGCGAGAAGGGATATGGGTGAAAGTGGATACCATACAGTTGTAAGAGGTGATTAGGAGTCTTACATTAAAGATAGATCAAAGAGAAAACGGAAGCTTCAAGTTGAACAAGCTAAACGTGTATTACTATATATCGACTGACAAAAGACAAAAAATTCTAATAGTCACATGGCTACTCAAAAAACCTGGGAATCTTATATTCACAATTTTCCACGTTCGGTGGTTGTCCGCAATAGGAAACGGCCATACGCGAAACGGGTTGTCACTGGTAACACTATGGAGGAATCAGGTCGCCACATCACCCCCTCCCTAGTGAAGTCGTGAATCTTGTTGGAAGGCGCACTGAACGACCACAACGAGTAACCCTGGTATCATCTGTACGTGGTGCCGTTGCACCTGGTACCACCACGGTATTTTGGGTTGAACGGATTGGAGTTGTTGCAGATTCCCGAGCGGAAGAGGTTGAGGCAGATGCCGAGTCCTGTGTGGACAGGATTGGCATCGATTCCGACTCCTGAACATGGAAGAAAAATGCCGGTTTGAGCCTGTCCACAGAAACTGTGTCCTGTTTCCCATTAAGATCCAGGGTGTAAAATTTTGGACGCCTCTTGAGTACTCTGTATGGTCCCTCGTATGGTTGTTGAAGAGGAGGTTTTACGCTATCCACCCGAACAAAGACGTGACTTGTCTTTCCCAGTTCAGGGTGTACAAAGACCTTGCGCGAGTCAGCTCTGGTCCGTTCCACTGGACGAAATTCCCTGCAAGTGTCGCGAAGGCGCTGTACAAAACCAGCGTAATCAGACGCGACTTGCGAGGCGGTTACAAGTTCGCCTGGAAGTCGAAGAGGTTGACCGTATAACAACTCTGAAGGGCTGTGTCCATTCTCTGGGACAACACTATGGAGGCCAAGGTGGACGATTGGGAGGCATTCCACCCAGTTACTGGATCCATGACACATGAGGGCCACCTTCATTGCCCGATGCCACCTCTCAATCTTACCGTTGGCCTGTGGGTGGTAAGCCGTTGTGCGGAAGTGGCGAGTCCCCAGAGCCTGGTTGAGGTGACCAAAAAGGTCAGAAGTGAACTGGCGTCCTCTATCAGTCGTCAGAAATGCTGGCACTCCAAAGCGTGGAATCCATGATGCTACGAAGGTTGCCGCTACCGTATCAGCAGTGATGTTAGGTATAGGCACAGCTTCTGCCCAAGAAGTGAACCGATCTATCATGGTCAGGATATACCGTTGTCCTTGGCACACTGGAAGTGGTCCGACTATGTCCAGGTTCACGTGTTGGAATCGCCCAGGATCGCTACCAGCAAAGGATGACAGGGGGGTACGTGTATGCCTGCTGATCTTTGAGCGTTGGCAGTGCACACAGGCTTTAGCCCACGAACACACATCCTTGTCGATTGACGTCCATACGAACCGGTCCTTAATCAGGCGAGTAGTCCTCTTAGGAGATGGATGTGACATGTTGTGGATTAGTCCAAAAACTTGGAGTCTCATATTTGCAGGAACAAAAGGTCGCTGCTTCTCGTCACAATAAAGCGAAATATTCAATCCTGGAATTGGAATTTTTAAAAGCTTAAGTGAGAACCTGTCGGGATGTGAAAGTATCTGCTGAAGGGAATCATCGGTTTCCTGATGCTTCGCCATATCTGCAAAATCCAAAAGTGAGACAGTCTCAAGCCTTGAAAAATAGTCTGCAACTACATTATCTGAACCAGAAATGTGACGGATATCCGTGGTAAATTGTGAGATATAATCTAAGTGTCGAAATTGACGTGGGGATGCCTTTTCTGGGTTCTGTGCAAAGGCGAACACCAATGGTCGATGATCTGTGTAAACCGTCAATTGCCGACCTTCCACTAAATATCGGAAATGCTTAATGGCCAGATACATTGCCAAAAGCTCCCGGTCATAGGTGCTGTACCGGCATTGGGTTGAGTCCAACTTTTTTGAAAAGAACGCAAGGGGAAGAGCAGATTTGTTGTGCATCTGTTGCAGGGCGGCACCAACAGCTGTATCTGACGCGTCGACGAGCAGTACAAGAGGAGAATCAGGCAGTGGGTGAGTTAATGTAGTCGACTGGGCAAGACTCTCGATGCATTGGTTGTATGCAGAAGACAACTCATCATTCCACTCAATCTCCAGATCCTCACCTTGACGGCCTTTTAGAAGGTCAAGCAATGGAGTTTGGATCGCAGCTGCACGGTGCATGAATCGACGATAGTAGTTGATGGTACCGAGAAAGCGTCTGAGCGCACGGATGGTTTTGGGTTTCTCTGCATTGGTCAGAGCAGTAACACGTTCGGGTAAAGGACTTGTGCCCTTAGCAGAAATCCTGTAGCCCAAGAAGTCGATTTCTGATCTTCCAAACAAACATTTAGCAGAGTTTAATGATATCCCATAGTGTTGGAACCGTTGAAGAACCGTGCGAACATGCTGCTCATGTTCCTCCTTAGATGCTGAGGCTATTAAGACATCATCAATATAGCAAAATACGTAATCCAGGTTACCTAGAATTTCATCCATGAACCGTTGGAACGTCTGAGCAGCGTTGACCAGGCCAAAAGTCATCATCGGAAACTCAAAGAGGCCAAAAGGAGTCGTTATCGCTGTCTTCTCAATATCCTCAGGATCCACGGGGATCTGATTGTATGCTCTAGTCAAATCCAGTTTGGTAAAAATGGTCTTACCAGTGAGGTTTGCCGAAAAATCGTGAATGTGACGAATAGGATAACGGTCAGGTTTCGTCACCGCGTTAAGGCGTCTATAATCCCCACAAGGGCGCCAACTTCCGTCAGGTTTCCTGACTAAGTGCAAGGGGCTGGCCCAATTTGACTTCGACGGACGACATATCCCAAGGTCCAACATAGTTTGGAATTCTTCTTTGGCAGCTTTCAATTTGTCAGGCGGAAGACGTCGGAACCTGCCGTAGACAGGAGGTCCCCTAGTTTGAATGGAATGTGTTGTTTTGTGCTGCAGAGTCTGACGTGGGAAAATAGGAGGTCTCGTCACATCAGGAAATTCCTTCAGTAAGGCAGCAAATGTGCTTGAGTGATCGATGAAATGTATAACTGGATCTGAAGCATGAGACAACATTGTAACAACAGACAACTGAGTCTGGCCATCAATGAGCGTACGCTGCCGTAAGTTGACAATCAGGTTATGATATCTGAGGAAATCGGCTCCAATAATCGGATGAGTCACATCAGTTAATATGAAAGACCACTTGTACGGACGACGGAGGCCAAGATTAAGATTGATCAGTCTTTCGCCATAGGTCGGTAATGGTTGACCACTAGCAGTGAAAAGTGAAAATTTAGCTGGACCAGTCCGTTTATCCGTTGCAGTAGCAGGTATGACGGATACATCCGCCCCTGTATCAATTAGGTATTGCGTTTTAGTTGTGACATCCGTAATGAATAGGCGGCTAGAAAGATTTCCCCGACCACACTCCGCCATTTGTGGGCAGGCCTTCAGTTTCCCTTCCACTTGCACGGGGTCCCTCCTTTTGCCAGCTTACATCTAGTAGCTTTGGCTCCAAATGTGCGATGAAACCAACAAAAATCTTCATCTGAACCTGAATGGACGTCGGAACTAGTCTCGGCAGAGTTAGGATTAAGCCTAGTGGCACTACGTCCCCTACCTCCCCTGGAACGGCTCTGAGAACGGGAGCGTGTTTCAAGTCGGTCTAGTTTTGAGATCACCGCTTCAAGTGCTGAGGCAAGTCGTGAAATTTCGCTGACAGCAGAAATAGGTGCATTACTAGAGCTAGAAACAGTACCGGGGGCACTAACATCCATAACCTTGTCCGCCAGAATGGATAAACCAGCAAGGTCACTGTCACTTACCGCCAGAACCGCCTGAACATTGGCTGGGAGGCGTTGTAACCAAAGAGATTTTAAAACTTCGTCCCCAACACGAGTTTGTGCCAAATCTCTCATTGACCGGAGAAGCTGAGACGGGCGCTGGTCCCCTAACTCTACTTCATTCAACAGCTTTTTTAGTTTCTGGTCTTCAGTGTCAGCAAAAGCCGTAATTAGTTTTTGTTTTAAAGCTTCATATTTTCCGTCAGCAGGTGGATTACTAATTATATCACTAACTTGTTCCATAGCATCCTGGTCAAGTTGACTAACAACATTGTTATATTTAGTCAAGTCTTGAGTAGTGCCACTAAGCTGAAAGTTTGCTTCAACCTGTTTGAACCACAGATCTGGGCGTCGACGCCAAAAAGGAGGCAATTTATTGCTTACCCGACTTATGCTGGGCTGGGCAGGCTCAGACATCGTGTTCGACAAAACAGTTGAGAAATTTCTCGAGAATAACGCTCTGAGACAACGTGACGTATTTAATTTCCTACCGAAAAAAAAAAGGTTACCACGATGTTGTTAGGTAGGCGCGATCAAAACACAGTCACTTGTGAAAAACGGGGGTCACCAGTATGTAAGAGGTGATTAGGAGTCTTACATTAAAGATAGATCAAAGAGAAAACGGAAGCTTCAAGTTGAACAAGCTAAACGTGTATTACTATATATCGACTGACAAAAGACAAAAAATTCTAATAGTCACATGGCTACTCAAAAAACCTGGGAATCTTATATTCACAATTTTCCACGTTCGGTGGTTGTCCGCAATAGGAAACGGCCATACGCGAAACGGGTTGTCACTGGTAACACTGTGGAGGAATCAGGTCGCCACACAGTCACTATCTCAAACATTTCTGTTCTAAAATTTGCACGACTCAGTTGAACAAAACAAAAAATGTTGATTTTAGATGCGTTGAAAGAAAGGGATTCGGATACTTCCGTTTACACGAAGGAGTCTGAGGGGATGATGGTCTGGCCAGACATCAAGCCTCAGGACAAGGAGGAGGCTGAACCTGAGCCCTTGTTGGACAAAGAAGTTACTTCCGAAGACGGCATAGAGGTAGGCATAAGCACAGGCGGAATAAATTAATGTAGATGTCAATATCTCATCAAGTGTACGATGATCAAAGAAAAAATCGATAGGTTTTTGTGGAAATCTACAATGGATCACGTCCTGTAAGAGGTCCGCGTAGAATACACGTATTTTAGTCTCACGTATCAACGTGTTTGGCCTTGGAAAGGTTTTTCGTTAGCCTAACTATATCATCTTGGTAGATGATCGTTATTGTGCTCTCTTACATGATTTTAGCAAATTGTTGAGGAAAATACGCTCTTGCACCGGCTTTGAAGTTTTAGTTTCATGACTTTTTGACAAAATTGTATAGCCAAATCCGTTGTAGAACCTTTTGAATCCAACCCTTGCGGTTACATTTTTAATAAGTATGTATTTAGGTACCTATGTATATTTGACCTTCCGGACGGTATTGGTCCTTAGCTACATGATATAAAATTGTAAATTTCGCTAAAATTTTCGTATTGGCCAATAAAAGGTTGAGTTCGAAGATGAGCGGTTTCTAAAAATTCTGCGAGGATAAAAAATCACGAAAAATGGCAGTATCCTACCAAAAATGGTGAGAATGGTGATGCCAGACAAAAATTAAAAATATTTTATCCTTAAAAGAGGAAGTTAGATTTGGGGGTTTTAGAGGTCAAATATCGCTAAAAACCGGTAAAAATGGCTAAAATTGGTAAATTTGACATAAATATTGTTAGTGGTGGCTCAAGAGAAAAAATACTATTTTAATAGTATCAGAATATTTTTCACCAAAAAGGGTGATGAGGAGGGGGGGTCAAATACCATTCTCCAGCCCGTGGACTGATCATAATTATTGTTATTCCACGCTTAGCTACAGAAATACCATAACGCATAAAACTAATCTAAATTCTCTTTCACAACAGTCTATGGTGGTTAGGTATCTGTTGGAACAAGCCTACAAATATGACGAGACACCTACATAATTCATGTCAAAAAGATATAAATGACATACCTATTAACGCGAAAATTTCGAAAATACGCTCATGTTCATGCTACATGACTTGTTTTTCATTTATCGTGATTCCGATCATGTTGATTTCTAATCGTTTGGTTTGAAACAGATTGGCTAACAATTTCAATAATCCGCACAGTGTTTCCCGAGTTCTACGCTCATATATCACAATTCAACAGGTTTTCACTGACGTTGAAGTGCAAGCGCATCAAGAGGAGCTGAAATTGCTTCCAGTAAGCTATAACTAACTGTTCAATGTACGAGTTCTTAGGTGGCCGTAACTAATAATTTCCTACGTAATAAATTTAATTTAATTCATTAAATTTATTAAAAATAAATGAAATTCTCGAGTTGCAGAACACATAGGTTAAAATGAGTAGGTACCTGAGGATTGCGCCGTGGTGGTTATGAAACGATCCAAATTTGAAACCTCTTGTTTCACGCGTCATAAGGAATTGAAAATCTACATTATATGAATTATAGAAGAATTATTCTTACATGAATTATTATGGGTTAAAATCGTAGACATTTTAAATGTGGCTGTGTCTACTACTTAATATTTGACTTGTCCAAACTTACTTTTCAGGAACAGCAGGAAGAGGAACCCGATGAAGGTAATTAATCCCATGTGAAATACGCAGTCACGTATATTAAATAAGATTTTTATAGTAAGAGGAGGCGTTAGGCCATCTGGAATAGTTTTGGTACGTACCGATACATTTTAGCGGATTTTCAAAGAAAATGAAGCTATTGCAGTGAGTCCAACATTTTCAGAACATGAATTTTTGATTTTTTTTTATTAGCTAAAATTTTAACGAAAATTTTAAGATTTTATCTAAAATGTGTGTATATATATACTTATATAGGCACCTACCTACATATATTTATTTATTCGTCACTCCAGACCTGTCCTTGGGTGCATGATACGAATTCCCAGTTTCGCCAAAACGTTCGTATTGCCAAACAGAAGGATGGGTTGGAAAACGAGCAATTTTCAAAAATTCTAAGGGGGGGTCAAATTCAAGTTTTTAGGGGTCAGAAATCGGTAAAAATTGCGAATAATTGATATGAAATCACTGAATGTGGTATGGAAGGGTGAGTAAAGATAGAAAAATACAATTTCGTTGGTTTTTCTTACAGAATAGGGGTCAAATTTGGATTTTTGTGGGTCAGAAATTGGTATTAAGTGCTAAAATAAATACTTAGTAATTCGCCTGACGTTTTGTGGAATGAATCACGACGGAGGGACTATTTCGATGATGAAAATATTTTTCTCAAGAAAGAGTGGGTCAAATTTTACTTTACAAAGGTCAGAAATCGGTAAAAATGGCTAAAATCACGAAACAAAAGGATATAATTTTAGGAAAAGTGGTGTGGGTCGCTATATCATCTTTTTACTCAATAGCACGACTATTTCTTCGAAAATTCGCTCTTACAACCATGCTGATAACTTTTATCAAACATTTTAAAAATCATAACAACCTGTTTATTAAGACTTCAACTGAATGGCTCCAGAATCTACCGATATAATTGATTTAGAGGCTGGTTATTCATTGCGTGATTTACGAACTCGTTGGAACTGAGGATTTGCTAATGGGGCTTTGCATTTGAAAAGCTCTTGAACTTACTCTGATGAAGTCTTTTCATTCTGATCAAATCATTCCGCTAAAATCATTGCCTCCTCCCACACACAAGGATCACTAATAATTAGGTAGGCACTGGCCAGATTCCCGTTTTGGTTGGAGGGGGTCGCTCCTATAGGTTCAACGGCATTGATTTAGTGGTCGCATTGGTGAGGGTTAACTCTGTAAAACACACTTAACCTGTCAACTACTTTGATCAACTAGTCAGTTAGTCAGATTCGTATTAAATGTGGTACGGAGTTATTCAACGGACACCCTCAACCCGTAACATCTTGTTTTCACTTTAGCGGAACAGGAAGAAAATATTTTCGCTCCTCAAATCGACAGTTTCACTGAGCTCCTGGAAGCGGAAAGCTCTCATGTCGAAGAAGCCAATCCTGAGCAGTTGGCTGCCGCTCTTGAAAGTACGACCATACTGTGTAGTACCTGTCTGTTCAGAAATACAGGATCATGTGATTCTATGTTGATACGAGAAAAGGTTAATTCTAGGTGGTTCTATGTTAATTTTACGAGCCTTTCAAAGATGTGCCGTAGTGCTGTAAGTCTGAGTTACAAGCACTGTTTGCCACTTCATGATTTTCTAACAACATAAAATTTCAGTTCAGTGACAAACTATAGACATCCTAGAGGAGAGTCCGGAGGATTTAGCGGCTTTGCCGCTTCCTAACGAGTGTGCACGGGGCGTAGGGCAACTGCGCCGGTGGGAGGTGAAATTAAATATCTTTCCTGTTAGCTGCGCTTGTTCACTTTTTGCTCACTTTTTTTTTGTTCACTTTGTCCTGTAGCGACTGCGCCGACGACGGTAAAATGTTACTTTTTGATAAGGTCAGTAGTCGTTGATTCTCGATGCTACTCGAAACTATTAACTCGCAGCGTGGAAATCCCCTGGTAGTTGTGGATGGTCATAAATACAGCAGAAGTTGCTTAGTAGAAAGGCGGTTAAGGGAATAAGTTGGATATAAGGCTAGAAACAGTCAGGTCCCGATCGGCTGTATGTAAACACACCGGGAATCGGCCTGTTATAGTGATCAAAAGTTCGGTTATAGTGATCAGTATTTCAGTTTTTGGGGAGTCAAAAGTCGACAGAATGGCTGAAATCTCCGAAAATTCCGTATATATTCACCGAAAGTGGTATTGAATGATGACCCGAAATAGAAGATAACTGTATCGGTTTTAATGAAAATTTCTTCCAAAAAAATGTAGAAAAATTTCCTCCAAAAAAAATTAAATCAGTAAGTAGTTCGGTAAAAATGGCCAACATCATCACTAAGCAACTTCTGCTGTATAGTAAAAGTGATTTTGTCTGAACTGAAGCATATAAGTGGAGGTGCGTGATTGAAAGTTGTAATGCTAAAATTTTTATTCCGGGTAACATGACTGAAGTTATATAAAAAGAGGGCAGTCATAATCATAAACCAATCGAGGACCATGGACTATTGAAAGAACGAACGGGTGAATACAGGACTACGCAAGTGGACAACTTGACTGGAAATGTTTTCTTCAAACAGTGGCTGGACGTAGTGCAAAAAGTGACTTTTAAATGTGACAAAATTGTATTTCAGGAAGTTACCTTCCTGAAATACAAATTCCAGCGTTAGCTTTATATTTAGTTTTTGTTACATATCATTTTTGAACCATTGCAATAGGTGGCTTAAAAGATCGGCGCAGTTGTAGCAGGTTTGCCGGTCGGCGCACTAGTAACAAGCACAGTTACGACATTTCGGCGCAGTTGCACAAACCCCTTGTGCATGCACAAGGACTTGGACGATTTTCCTCTCCACTTCTGGTTAGCATCTAATAATACTACCCGTAGATCAGCTGTAATCAGCTTGCCCCATGATGCTGGCACTTATCATTATCAACTTCTTTTTCTTTCCTAAGTTCCAAATTAAATACACTTCTACACTATTTCCTTTTTCCGTTATTTTTAATGCAGAGGCAAACGAACGTTGGAAAAAGTACAAACATATTTATGTAACTTACAATCACCACTAGGCAGTGATGTCCGACACAAGTGTTGTAGTTATGGTGGAGGGTTATCTACGGATGGTCGTTGCAATGAAGAATAAAACTCATAAGTCAACTTGAAAACTGTTTTTACGCCATGGATATGTATTGAAGAATGGTACATTTAATTATGATTTATCAAATTCATCGAAGAGTGCGTAGATTGAGAAAAGAAGTTCGTAGGTTTGTAGATCTGAACTTAAGTTCGTGGTTGGCAACACTGGGGTCAAGTTTGAATACTAATAAAAGTGATAGCTTGAAAGCGCTGTGTCCAAGCCGTGGTCTGAAATGTGGAAGCTGTAGGTACGTTTGGAACAGGTTCGTCATTCCTCCATGTGATTTTGCGTAGAATCCGAATATGGGACAGAAAATGGTGGTGCTTATTTGAAAGAACAAAGTGATATATATTGATATAATTCTTGCGGCAACCGAATACGCAGTTTCACGTCGGTTAATGGTGTGTTCAGCAGTTTGGGCGTGATTTACTTAACCGACCTGACACACTCAGACTCATATAATAATAAAGATTGCTTTCCGTGTCTTATATTTTTGATTTACTTTATTAAAAGGCATGGAACTGGCGCTTGAAGAGCAGGGTGTGACGACCACAAGTGGGGTCATAGCCCTGGAATTACCGGAATCAGGTAAATTATATTGACAAAATCATCGTCCACTTTGAATGAGAAGTGAATTATAAAAGATAATTCTTGATTACGAATTCGACAAGTAGTGTAATCCAAGTCCAAGTAGTCCATTTCCGAGTCAAGTTGGACATATTCCAAACCAAACTGGAGATTTTCCAAACGATGGCAGGCTTTTGCAAAATTATATAATATAATGTACCTACCTATGTGTAACATTCTTCCTGTACTTAAATGTTCTGTGACTACCTAATGTCATGAATTGTTCTTATAACGCAGTTATTCTTATACTGGTTAAATAAAAAGTGTATTTAATTGAACAGAACAGCATTGTTTGGTGTCCAGTTTGCTTTATAAAATGTCCAGTTGGATTTGGAAAATGTTGAATTTGGTTTGAAAAATGTCCAGTTTGACCTGGAAATGCTCTATATCTGCCTTCACATAGAACGATTATACTACCTACCTAATTATTTTTAACAATATTATTACAATAGACGTCGCTTAGTAGAAAGGCCGTTAAAGGAATAAGTCGGATATAAGAATAGAAACAGTCAGTTACCGATCGGCTGTATGTAATGTAAACACACAGGGAATTGGCCTGTCACGGTGATCAGTTTTTCAGTTTTTGGGAGTTCAAACGTCGACAAAATGGGTAAAAATGGCTGAAATCTCCGAAAATTGGTATATATTCACCAGAAGTGGTATTAAATGATGACCCAAGAAGGTTAAATGAAGGTAACTTATTGGTTTTAATAAAAATTTCCTAAAAAAAAAAAATCAAAAGTAGGTAAATTTTGGGGGTTCACAATTCGCCAATGTTGGTAAAAATGGCTAAAATCACCTCAAAGTAGGTGCAGTAGAATTCGCTTATAGAGATTGGTCGCGTATAGTGATTGTTTCCAGTCAGCCCCATTTCGATCACCATAAGCGACTTTTGCTACATAATTGAATCAAACAAGAACAAAGCAGCTGTGGAGGGATGGCTGAGGTTGCTTTAGAATCAAGAGCTGATGGTAAAATCAACGTACCTTCCAGAGGAATCCGTCGTCGCTGGTCGAGTACTCGAACGAGCGATTTCCTCTGGGGGCCTGTTCACTAAAAGAGAGTGAAAATACATTATCTATTTTGAAAATCTCCTGGGCGAGATAGTCTCCCTTGGGAGACAGTCTCATCCAGTGTTTCCCAGGTTCGTCTGTTTTACTGAATAGCTCTCAACCCGTACTTACTTGGACGTTTTTACTCATGACTCGATAATATGTATATATTTTTAATGAACAATAGGCTTACCTTTAAGAGATGAAAAAAGTATACATCAAAATGACCGATATGGTAGCCCTTGAACGAAGGATGATACACGATATCATTCAAACGAGAAATAAGAAAGGGTCTCTTTCGAGAAAAGACACCTACTTAGGTGTCTCTCTCAAAGAGATCGAAAATGCCAAGATGGCTACCAACTCTCTCTTTTAGAAATTACGGAGTAACTGTCATGGATACTATAAAAATCTCTTCTGCCAACAGAGAGGTTCGGACTGAAAAGAGATGTCTCTTCGGCTTAGTGAATAGGCCTTCGAGAGATCTCCCCCTCCCCACAGGCCTGAAGGGATTATCCCTTTAGATTTAATACAAGAGCTGATGTTGGTGAGTGCTGAGAGTTCATGATGTGCTTACTTCCAACAGATGAACAGGTTTCACAAGGGCAAGCAGAGACGGCGACTGTGTTACTGGCCGAATCAAAAGTTGAGGAGGGGGATCAGGCGAAAGACAAGAAAGTAAGTTGGTACACGGCTAGCGTTATGTGCGAAATAGCTTAGATAGGACTGATATTATGGACACTTGATAAAACTAGGGTTCTCGGATGGGTTACATGGACTGATACGATACGATGTAGGTAGAAAATGAAAAGTCTCCGTCCACTTCGCCAGTTAACTGGGACAGCTCCATTCCAAACACCAACGTTATCGCATTTCTTGTATTATTTTTGGTTCAGTTTTGATCGCCTTTTTTAAAGCGATTTTTCAAAGAGAATGAAGCAATTGCAATGGGTCCTACATTTTCAGACCACCAATTTTTGGAATTTCTTTATATGCAAATCCTTTTCAAAGCACCCTGAATTCATCCCTAAATATTTTTAAAAAGTTTGTGTTTTAGAGCAAATCGTTTCAAGCATCCTGAATTCATCCCTAGATTTTAACAAAAATGTATATGTCTATATTTATTTAGTTATTTATGTGTCTCTCCAGACGATATGTGACCTTGGGTACATGATAAAAATTCAAAATTTCCAAATTGCCAAACAAATGACTTCGAAGGTGAGCAATTTTCAAAAATTATAAGGGGTAAAGTTAAGTTTTTAGGTGTCAGAAATCGGTAAAAACGGCTGAAATCGCGAACTATTTATATAAAATTACTGAAAGTGGAGTGGAAGGATGAGTAAAGTCAGAAAAATGCCATTTCAATTGTTTTTTGTACAGAATAGGGGTAAAATTTGGATTTTTGGGGGTCAAAAATTGGTATTAAGGGCTGAAATAAAGTCCATATTAACTCACCTGACATGCTTTGGGAATGTACACTGGTACGTCTACTGGTCAAATCGCCACATTTCTGATAATCAGGCATTTGGAATCAAAACGTATTTTTTGGAAAATCGAAGTTTTGGCGGTCTCTCATAGGCAATGTCGTGGGGAATCCAATTGTGCAATCACGACGCATCATATCATACTGAAAACACGCTTAGGAGTGCAGAAAAAAAACAAGGGTTGGAACCAAAATGAGTCCTGTCAACCGGAGAGGTGCCACTTTGATTCCAAGTTAGCTGCTAATCAGATTGCTGCTTGCCCATAAAAGTGACCACTCATGAACCCTATAGAGACATTGATGAAGAAATCTATACAAATGATAGGAATCCATTGTGGGTTGTCAATCAGCAGAAGATGCTGATTTTCTAGGTTACCAACAGCTTATTACAGTTCGAATAAATCCATTTTTCTGGAAATGCTTCTCTAATGCAGTCCTCCCATCGTTGGCAGCCACAGGTTTCTAGAAGAATTTTAGGGAATTTCAGAATCTAGGGTATTCTAAGTTGGTATCCAGAATCTAGCTGTCTGCCCCAGTACTCGTAGGCCCACCTGCTGAGCTATTAATTGAAGTACGAGTGGTTGGACAGCTGCGCAGGCAGAGAAAAGACGTGGAAATCGAGTCTTTGGTGAAGAAAGACAGCGACATGATGTTGCTCCCGACGCCCATCACTTCGGACGTCATGTTGTACGTGGATGGCCCGTGTGACAAGGCGGGTGTGAAAAGTCAGACGCAGCAGCTCAGCCACAAGATGTCCATGATCGACGTCCAAGTGTCCGTACCCGTCGATGAAACAGTAAGGTGTTGTGAGCTGAGTGGAGAGACTGTGAGGGACACCACATAATCTGCATTACATCCACATTACATTTGTAGACTTCTCCTTACATGACAGTCGATGATAGACCATAGCTGACCACAGCCGATAATTTCGTTTCATTTTCCTATTCTTCTTGCTTCTGATTCTACCACAGTAGCTTTTGGGAGAATAACAATTGTTGGTTTTAAAAATAAACATTTTCACTCGCGTTTAGCTGCCAAATCCTTGCAATCACTCTACTGTACAAAATTGCAGTAGTGGGGGGTTAGGCTCTGTTGTTCCCATATGAATTTCATCAAAATTGACCTGTTAACTTCCGTCTGTGGATGTGCAAACGTGAAATCCTTGCAACTCCCTAAACTATACCTACGAAAGTATGGTCGTAATTCTCTAAAATTTGGAGGGCAGTTGGGGGTTTGGCCATAGTTGGTCCCATATGAATTTAATTAAAATTGACCTGTTAACTTCTGTCTGTGCATGTCCAGACGTGAAATCCTTGCAACGCCCTAAATATACCTACAAAAGTATTGTCGTAATTTGTGGAATTTTGGAGGTAGGTCGTCATCATTTACGAACTAGCTAGCTGGTTGAAAGGAGCTTCAGGCACCAGTTGAAAAAGCCCCCCCCTCCCACCATCCCCTCTACCCCCCCCCCCCCCCCCCATTCGACCACTCCCACTCCAGTGATAGCCCTTTTAGCGAAGGGGTTCCAGATAACCAGCTTTGCAGATCGGTAATGACGCCTCAAATGTTGCCAGTAGCGCCAAATCGACCTCACCAATCGATCAGGCGTGAAAATTGGGGAATCTGGGTGGGTTGAAACCTCAAAATGGCAGTCAGCTGGTGTTGCAGTTTAAACGATGATGGGACGTTTCGTTAACTGCATGTCCCTGCTGAGTGCCTCACGAGGCTCTGTTTGTAACAACTCGATCAAAACCACTTTCAAGACTTTTCACTTGACAGGTCGTTGAAGTCGTAGAGCAGCACCGCTACCCCAAGTGGATGCACATTCCCGGCATAGGGCCGACGGTGCCGGACCACATCGTCGAAGAGGCGGAAAAGTACTTCCTGAAGATCGCCGAGCTCCAGGAGGGGATGGTGATGCCCAGGAACATCAAGCATTTCCACTGCCCGCTGCTCGAGCTCCTTCCCGACTGCCCCGAGGGGATCGCGGAAGGCGTTTGAGAAACTTTTTGAACCATCACCGCTATACCTGTGAATCTCCTATACAAATCTACATCACGTCTTAGGATATTATATCGCTTAATGATGCATTTCGCACCAAGATTCTCTTGATCCTAAAATACTAAATTTAAGAAAAGAGTACGATGTTCAAGGAGCCCGAATGGCACCAGTTACTGCTCATAAATACCCCAGTGGTATCTAATATGCTGTTCATTTAAATAACCAATATTACTGTTAATAAATAACCTAATGGTATCAATTACTCTTCATTAATACCCTAACTGTGGCTATTACTGTGGGGTAACTGTCGCTCTTCTTAAACATAAACTAACGATTTATTTTTGTAGAAAATATAGTAATGGGACTCATTAGACGGTAACAGCATATAACAGCTGGATTGGCTGCCTAAAGTAGCGTGAAACATCTGAAATAGCGAGGTTAAATAGTCGTTCATTTTCGAACTATTAATGCGTAAAAATAAGTTGCTGCTGTTTGAAGGTTCAATTTATTGCGTTGCACAGACATTAAAACAGGCGTTTTAAGGAATTGGTGCAGGACCATGGGGTGGGCTTCGTTTTAATACCTATGCTGAAGAGCATAGGGCGAGTCCTAAATGGTGCGTACCGTATTGATAGCAAAGTGATGACTACGCATGTGCATTGCGCAATCGAGCCATGAAATGACAACGATTCCAAACAATTGAAATGTGACGAGTGATCAACGTTCTATGAGATTTTATTCGTGTATATTGGGTGCTATTAGTGATAACAAAAGAATTATAACAATATTTCGTGATACATTTTTAATTCCGGTGCTAGATATAGCTAGCTGTCTTTCGTTCATTGTTGTGATCCGTTCGCATACTCGCTTTCTTTGTCAGCCATCGATTGTAATATTGTGATGTAGGAGTAGCTTGATTTTAGTATCTGAAACATGATTGTAAATAATCTATTACCTGCACCTGTAGGTACCTACTCTCTATTTTATCAGTTTTCGATTTAAGGCGTGGACTTGAGATGCAGCGGGCACTTGACCGAGTTTTTCTCAAACTCCAAAATACGCAGGTACCATATACGCGTTCTTCCTACATCCGTAACACAACACGTTGGCCTGAGAGGCCATGAGGGAAGTTTGAATGTTTTGGTGCCCCTAGGTCACTGGACCCTCTACTGCTGTCCCCAACGTGGACTCACTGAAGACCTTCCAAGGCCAAGGAGTGCAAAGGGCGTCTCTGTATTATTTTTAATAGTTTTATTCGGAATATCGGTAAAAATTGCATGTTAGTTGTGCCTGACGGCAGGCAACGAACGATTGCTATGATAAGCTTGCAACGCCTCCACAGACTTTGTGGGGCCGTAACCGGACTTAGGGATTGCTAAATGCTCCGTCAGAACTGCCTTGATGGAATGGGGGAGGAAAGAACACAGGAGGTATTGGGAAAAAATCCCTGAACAAAGATTCGTGAGGGGTGACAATGCAGGAGAAGAGGCTAACAGCATTGGAACTACCAGAGGGAATTGCGACTCCAGGTGGGGATGCTGGCTGGGCATGAATGCTTCCATAAGCTTCTGAGCAGAACTAGAACCTACACAGGTGACCCTGCGTGCAGAATTTGGAGAAGAGGACGAAACAGCGTCCCATCTTCGAGTGCCCAGCACTGGAAGCAGATGATTCAGAATCTTTGGGTCCTTCGCACCAGAGGAAATTGTGTCGGCAAACCACCTAGTAGAAAGGATATTAGTCTATTAGAGGGTGTAGGCTGGTCCCAGTGCCTTTAGGCTGGCTCGCAGGGCAGTGTTCTGCACAATAAGCCTAGGTTTTCCTAGGTCCTCTCCTTAGTCCCTGTAATTAATCTAATCAGGGTGTGCCTGATTTCATATGCCTGAGAGGCACTTTTTTGTGTGCAGTGGCCTAACAATTTTCAACAGCGTAATGTCAGTTACTAATTAGTAACCATTTAGGTACATGTATTATTTTATAATTTATTTACAGTATTAGAGAGCAATCAAGTGTTCTCCAACCGCTCCCAACTGTCGTTCCGATGGAACTCGAGGAGGGTAGAGGCGCCTATAAAAATCGCCCAACTTGCCTAGCTCAGACATTTATCTAACTTCTCTCGAACCAGAGCCTTCTCTCTCAAAACGTACCTCCTCATCACCATCTGAGCCTTCTCCTTCCCTCTACGTTCTCAACGAGGTGAAAAACGGGTGAGAACATCCTTCAATACTCAACGAAGTGAAAACCGGGCGAGTATTCTCCTAGATATTCAACGAGGTGCAAACCGTGCGGATATCTTCCTATCCCAATATTGAACGTGGTGAAAACCGGGCGAATATTTACCTATCCCAGAGGCATATCCAAGGAGATGAAAAACTGCAGATACAATCCCTCGCCCTCCTCTCTCTTCCCAAACTCCTACCTGCCTCAGAACCCAAGTCATCGCACCTACAATTATAGGTTCGTCATCCTTATCAACAATCAAATGGAGACAAACTGAAGAAAACGCCAACCCCGATTGCCAATGGGGATTGAGGTAGAACAATGTTGGCTCTCCAAACGGATGCCGCCGGAAAAGGGCCGCCCTGTAAAAAGTTTTTAAAAGACCCAGGACAGCCCAAAAGGGTCGTGTCTGGTTGAGAGTCAACGCAAATCTCGGGTTAGTGGCCCAGGGCTTCGAAGAATCCTCGACTCAGACCTTCCGTGGCAAGAGAGAATCTCCAGGCCTTGCCGGCTAATCACACGCTGCGAGGAAGCTGCTGGAGAACAGACCTGAAATCATCCCCCGTCGTGAGGACCTGACACTCTAGGCTGGTCACAGGTTAGTTTTACTGACACGTACTGCTCTATTCCCGAAAAAGGGGAAACATTGTTATATTTTATATTTTATTATATTACTTTATTTCCAATAAGTAGCCACACAAAATCAATAAATTGATATCTTATATAGGTAAGTGGAAATTACCTTACCACTGTAAAGCCTAGGGCTTTGCGTTGTGGGAGGGGAGTCAACTTCTGAAATACATACTATAAACAAAATGCACACCTACAATTTAAAAAAAAGTATAGCACTTTAACGATTTTTGAACAAATTGTATAGTTTTAGGTTTAGGTAGGTATGTGAACAGGCTACAACGCACAACAAAGTGTACATTGCTCGGGCAGACCGAGTGTGAAACTTGATGGGCTCGCTTCCGCGCATCAAACATTTAAACAATAGTATAAGTACAATCATGCTCCTCCCCTATATATCCTGTTGTCACAGCTTAGTTCCACATAATATGTAACCCCCCCCCCCCCCCCCCCAATATTAATACTTTTTACACTCACAATAATTATTGTATACTCTTTCTATTAAAAATTGATTGCCAATCTGGGAAACTGAAATGGTGTTTGTTCCATGTCAAAATAAAATACCCTGTCATGCAGAATGCCCATGTAATAGAATTTTCAAGTAAGTCAGTAATTAGCTAAGGAAAATGAAGCTGCAATGGCTCCAAAATTTTTAGAAAATGAATTTTTGACATTTTCTTATAGGCAAATTCAATCCGTTTCAGAGCATTCTGAATTCATCCCTAAATTTTAACATAAATTTATATGTAACTATATAATTATATAATCTTTTGTTAAAATCTAGGGATGAATTCAGAATGCTCTGAAACGGAGTTGCCATAAAAAATTCAAAAATTCATGTTCTGAAAAATTTGGATCCATTGCAGTGGCTTCATTTTCTTTGAAAATTCGCTAAAAGTGATCTCGGCAATGCACCTTGATTTCACTGAGAAATGAAACGGTGACTTATTCAAGGAGGAGCGTTTTTGGCGACAAGTAACATGCAGTTTCATAGGACCTCATTGCATTTGATAGACTATGAACTACAAAACCTTAATTTTATAAAT
Organism: Leptopterna dolabrata; assembly: GCA_954871275.1. Classification (NCBI taxonomy): domain Eukaryota; kingdom Metazoa; phylum Arthropoda; class Insecta; order Hemiptera; family Miridae; genus Leptopterna; species Leptopterna dolabrata. Next base: position 27,105,681 of record OX940988.1, read on the forward strand.
TTTTAATTAATAAAACAATAAATAAAAATTAATTGAATTAACCTGAGCATTGTATTGCAATGGCGCAGTGGAAAACAGCAGGATCATATCTAGGTAAAGAGCTCGGAGTCCTGGTTTTTGCTGCGAAAGCCATTACAGAGCTACGATAGGTACCTATTTTTTAATAAGCGTTAATAGTTTTTGACCGCTCAAACAATACTACGGTGTCCAGTAACCTTTTGGTATGTATGTACCATTTTACTATTTTACCACACTGGTCATACCGAGAGTTTTACAACGTCACCAAATTCCCTTACCATACCATGCGTGCAGGTTTTTATCATTATGATTTAATAATTCAGTAGATTGTTATTCAGAGTTGTTTAATGGTAGTTAGGTACTTATGATCGATTTTTCTACCTGATATTTTCTAATACTACCAATCTAATCATGTAGTACCAGTCACGGGGAGCGCTTTGCCCGGAGTTTCGGTGTCTATTATTCATTTCCAAGTCCTCAAGAGTTCTCAGTGCAGGAGAATATAATTGGAATGAAATTAGCAATTCTTGGGATAATTACGAGTCGAATACTTCTATCACGACAGCCTTTATTCGTTCAAGCGCTTTCTATTAATTATTTAATACTGAAACTTCTGTGATCAACTTTGTAGCTCCAGTTAAGTCGAATCCCGTCCTGAAAATGCTGCATTGTAGGTACCTACCTACCCATTCGGCTCCGGGGAATGATACAGTAGACTCATCGCGGTTGGAAACCTCGCAGGACCTACCATTTTGGTTTATTATATTCAGTCGGAATGAACCTTTGGTGTCGAGCATGAAGGGAAAAAATTGCCTCCCCCCCCCCCCCCCTCGAAATTTGATTTTTCCGTTTCAAGGTAAGTAGAAACCGAAAATGGAATTGGAGCATAAATACATTTAGATAAATATAGAATTCTTCTTGAATCGAGCTTATTTCTGAAATTGTAAGTGCCTGGCCGGTTCAAGTACTTGATTTAGGGCACGTAGGTATTGACCAAAGAAAACAGTTAGGTATCTACGCAGAAGGAAGGGGCATCTATACAGGTAAATAATAAACCGTTGTGTAATAATTTCTAGGTTTTTGATTCTGGAAGGAGAAATAACGTAAAAATCCGTTGTACCAACCACCAAACCTTTTCGCAATGTAGGTCATGTGAGGCCGATCCCCAAACAGATAGAGAGATTTATTCGGATTTCTTTTAAAATAAAGCACAAATTACCTATAGGTAATAATTATATAATTATGTACCTAGTGGTATTATCGGTGTTCATTGCTGAAATTTAGATGATGTTCTACGAGTTATCGGATCGCTTCGAGGGACCAACTCTAGAAGCAAGTAGGTTGTACCTACCTAATTGTGTATATTATGTAATTATTTTGAGTATATTGCTATTATGAACAATCTACGTATTAACTACTAATAATTCGTTTGCCATAAAACCTTTTGTTTCCAGGCGGCATAGAATACAATCTCATCTGTTTAGTTAGGGTTGCCAGATGAGAGAAAAGAAAAAAGAGGACATCAAGATATATAATGTATAATATACAAAATGCACATACTATATTATATTATAGAAAATGATCTAATTCTAATAGGAATACTTCAAGTTTTTAGTTTCAACATTCAACATAGTATAATACCCGATTAGGTAGGTAACAAACCATCTTCCATCTGTTTGATGAAAACTAGAGTTAAAATTTTAAAGCTCAGAAGGAAAAAACAGCAGATTAATTATTGCCATAACATGAGGGATTTAACTTTTCAGTATAAGCGTAAAAACTCTAGGTAGGTATCTTATCTACAAAAGGAACTAGGAATATCTGAGAAAAAACTCATCACAGTTTAATTTAAGCACTACATAGTTTACGCAAGGGGAAAAAATAAACAACTTAGATGGCTTTAAATTGGAGGGGTTACATGCTTACAAGTTACAAAAAAATTGCTTGCATGGCAGATTAAATTTTAAGTGAAGTTTTAGAGAATTTCCTTGAAACTTCACTAAAAGGTGTCCATGGTATATTTAAGTGGTATGGTTTAACAAGAACAAGATTTTATCTAAGCAGGCTAATGTTCCAGATAGGTAGGTAGCCCAAACGATTTTACCTTTCAGTTAATGAGAAATTTAAAAAAAAGAGGACATTTGCCCGAAAAATGAAAAAAGAGGACGCCCGGACAGGGTGTGAAAAAGAGGGCATGTCCGGAAAAAAGAGGACGTCTGGCAGCCCTATGTTTAGTAAGCATTCAACACACGTATGGTACCTACTAAAATGCAACACTTCAGGCGAGGCAGAAGAGAAAGAACACAAGAGTGATGTCATTCCTTTCAAACTTGCTCGTATAATGGAGGAAATGTGCAACAGGAGGTTCTGGGGAGGTGGTGACCACTCAGAATAGAAGGTAAAAGATAAAAGATTATGATTATCTTCTATCCTCAGTAGCGGCGACCCCCACCACCTTGCTACCTACCTTACAAATCAGTTGGTCAATTTTGACAGCTGCTCTGTTACCGATGGAAACACAAGTGGACTGAAACAATTTATAATTTATTTTAATGTTGAGTCGGGTATTTCGTGAAGCTGAGGGAACATCATTGGTACTGGGAAAATATCTCATTTCAAGAGGCATCGGTATAAACAAATCCTTTCGTATTCGGTAGAACCGTTACGGTAGGTACCTACGCTGTCTACCACCCGTCGCTGTTGCAGCATGCTATCTACACCTCAAACCTGATGTCTATGCCCGATGTATGCGGTGTTACAAATTCGGAAAAACAAAACAGCTTACCTTGAAAAAAAAAAAAAAATTAGTTCGAAATTCGCTTGCTTAGCATCTAGTGATCTGGTCACTGCATAAGAGAAGTGGCCTTCATGTCGTCAAAAGGATCTTCAGGTTGCACACTGCCACCACTCCTCCTTCAATTTTCTGTACAAGAGGTTGCCTGTCTCATTCTGCTTGATGTCGTACTGAACTTTAACAATCCTCTGAGTTTGGGCTCCACTCCGAGGCGTCGACAAAATTCACCGACAAAAGGTTCACCATTTTTCATTTTGTTCCTTAATTATAAATAACAAATAAGGCTGGATTTATCGTCTGCAAACTGTTGTACACGAAGTGTGAGGGGTTTCGAGGTTCAGCCAGGGAATGGTGCAACTTTCTTCGAGGCCAACGTTTCGGTTTATTTTTAAACCATCATCAGGGCTACAAAGAACACCCTGATGGTATTAGACAGTAGGTATAGGTAGTAGCATGGACGTAATTATATTGAAATTTATGGATAAATATTGTTTTACATGATTGTGACAGACAAGAAAGATATGTGGAAAAACCATGGAAACGTCTGTGACATCTGTTCTGGGGAACATGGAAAATTTGTTAGGTAAGTATGTGGAAAGGGCATACCTGAGAAAAGCTTACCTGAGCTCTTTCCACCCACCTGTACCTCCTATACATCCTCCTTTCCTTGGTAGATAGCATACTATAACGTCTGGTCACTACGGTAGATCCCGACTAAGCTGGTACCAGACTGGGTAGATTGCATACCATAACGGTACCTTGTATTCTGTGGTTTATGTTATTCTTCTAAATGTTTATTGGTAAAAGCCAGAGACATTACAAGATCGGCATTTATACGCAAGTATGTATACTTCACCAAACGCTAAAATGATCACTTACCTATGTAGAAATCAGTGCGCAGCGTGCATTATTAGCTATGATTAGCCTACGATAGCCTATGATTAGCCTACGATAGGAGCGCCATTACAGACGTTTGTATAAATAGACGCAGATCATCAGGTTGATGTCATGGATTGAAGCAGAGTGAAAAACGAATAAGCAGACCTTAGAATCTGAAAACATGAAGAGTTTTGTCATGCTATAATTTCTGTAATAATTATTCCTGAAATTAAGCTCTTTTCATTAAACTATTCACCACCAAATTTAGTACCTACCTAACAAGTTATTCGTCAATCGCTAGCAGCTGATCAAATTAAAACTTAGTGTAAGGTGCTCTACATTTTATCGACTTGATTACCTATATTTTTTGCTGTATGTTGCGTTCGTAACTAAGTAATGTAGGTAAGTGTCGAGTAGTTGGTAGGTAGTAGATAGTATTTAATTATTAGTTTTAGTCGATAAGTGCAGTATTTTTTAGAAACGGGGCGTTGTTTCTGGAAAAAAAGAGAAATAATGGTAGGTACCGTTTTTTAAATTACCTGCATGAAATTGTCCAAATTCATCTTTGAATGTCCATGATAATCTATGATGAGTGGGTTGCGAGCCTGTCTTATCATCATATTCAAACTCTTCCTAACATCTGGGCTTGCCCGGTACCAGGGTAAGTTGCATATTGTGTCGAAAACCTCAGAGCTCTGAAATCGTTACCAACACCATTGTAGAGTTGAGTAGATACCTTCCTACCCATATAATATTATAGTTGGTAAATTTGGTCAAATAATTTTTCTGCAGATATATTGCATTTCACTTGGCCTCACAGTGTGCTCAAATTGATAATAGGTAGGTATATGTCTTCATCTACTAGGTAGGTAATCAATTTTAATCAATCATTTAGGGCAAATGACATTCAAGTTGGCAAAATCAATTTAAAAATGACAGTTTTTCAGGAACTACATAGGTAGTGGAGCTCGCAGGTACTCGTACATAAGTACCTGCGCTGTGGTTGTATCTGAGGAGTTGCAGTATATTATGTATAACTAGAAACCTGATACGATTACTCGATTACTAAGGTACATTGAGTCCCAATTTAACATATCCCTCTTCATAAGTACCTACGTACCTGATTTTCGAGAAGTTGCCCTAAAGAACAATATAGAAGACCGGCAGCGAAGTAAAAGAAGCAGCCTGTGCCATAGGCTATTATCACGGGGATGTTTGTGGTCTGAAATCAAATTCCATCGTCAAAGATGAATTTAAATACCTAGTTATGAATTACGTTATCATACCCGAAGAACTATAGCCCAGACGCGATATCGTGGTCGAAAGGACACTCTAGCTTTTTCGTTACAAGATTCACACGACTCGCATGTGGAGCTGAAAATCAATCAAGATTCGAAATCCGTAGACGAAAAACTCGGCACTTGGATTGAAATGACTTAACAGGTGATGCCATTAGCCCAGGCATATTGAACCAAAAAACGCTGCAAATTATTACACAACAGTTTATTATTTACCTTTATAGATGACGCCCCTTCTGCGTAGATCACTATTTTCTGTGGTCAACATCTACCCTCGTACTCCCTCCCAGGAAAGCCCTAAATCAAGTACTGGAGCCGGCCCGGGAATTACCTACAGTTTCATACAAATGCGCGGGATTCAATCATTCGATCATTAGGTTGAGGTTCAATCATTTGTTGTTATTCATGAAGCATAAATTTTTTCACGCTAAAAAAGTGCCTATATCAACAAAATCCAAAAGAGCCATCATTCTTCAAACGAAATAATATCACAGAACAACCAACTCGACTTCATTCAACCATACGTGATTATAATCGGGTGTTCCCTATAGCAGTAATATCTAGGCCGGATTTGTACATTTTCATTCACGATCATGTTGACCAAGCTTTTCGGTGCAAACGAACGGCTGGCGTACAATGCTCTGGGTGGTCTCAAAAAATTCTTCGAGATCAAATTAAAAACGTTAAAAAATACCGTACCCTTCTATTGAAAGTTTTCGAGCAACGGCGTTCTGAAAATGTCAACCCTATTTTTCAACCCTTAAGGCCTGGGCACACCAAAAGCAGTTGCAGTGCGGTAGCAGTGCGTCTACGTTAGTAAATAATGTAGTTATATGAGGGATGACACACTGAACAAACGCGGGCCCGCTGAACCTACCTGCTCCGCAACTGCGCCGCGCACGCACTGCTCTTTCACAAAACACTTGGGCGGGAGCAGCGCGGGCAAGCGCGGGGCCGCCGCAGTGGGCACACGTTGTATTATACGTCCGCCGGTTTGTCTAGTCACACCAGAGCAGTTGAGCAGGACAGACGCGCAGCAGTTCCCAAACAGCTGTAATTTTTTACAAACAACATGGAACCAAATGAAAAATTGATAGAGTTGGTGAGGAAATATAAATGTCTATATGATCTGAAGGACAAATATTATAGAAATACGGTTTACAAGATGCGACTATGGGTGAAGATAGCTGAAGAAATGAACATTACAAGTAAGTTGAAACTTTATTATTATATTATTACTTTTATATTTATTTTGTAATTTATTTATTGATTGTTGATGAAGTATGATACAAACTTTTCTCTCACATTCCAAGCTAAATTTGACGATCTTTGATTAGTACGTCGTAAGGGTGCCAACGCTTCCAGTTGTGATGTTGTTTCTGGCTGTGTTGTAGCCGCCGTTGTTGCCGTAGTGTCTTGTCTGTGGCCATCTTTTATTCGAACATAATTGTGTAAACAACACGTTGCTTGGACGATATATATAGCTGTTTCAACTTTACATTCAATAGGCCTGTGATAAACACGCCATTTCTCTGTCAAAATACCGAAGGCGTTTTCAACGACGCGACGTGCCCTACAAAGTCTGTAATTGAATCCTCTTTTTCTCTCATCGTTCACAACTGAGTTTTTAGGAAAAGGTCTCATTAGGTAAGGCTTCAAAGCGAATCCTTCGTCTCCAATCAAGACATGTGGAACAGGATCAGTGGACCCTGGTAGCGGTTTAGCTGGCAAAATTTCTCTTCTTGCTATGTAATTATTATAAAAAACAGAGTTTTCAAATATGCCACTGTCACTATGCCTGCCATAATTGCCTATGTCGACGATCAAAAATTTGTAATATGGGTCTACTATTGCTAATAAAACTATAGAAAAATATGATTTATAGCAAAAATAATTAGAACCACTATTTGGTGGACATTCAATTTTCACGTGCTTGCCACCAATACTACCGACACAGTTTGGGAATCCCCATAGTTCTCTATATCCTGACTCAGACTCCTTCCATTTTTCATCAGTTACCGAAGGCATGAATATTGGTTGCAATTCTTCCCAAATAGCTTTACACACTTCTTCAACAATCTTCGAAACTGTACTTCGTCCTACTCGAAATGAGAATGCTATAGTTTGATAAGAATCTCCTGTTGATAAGTATCTGAAACAAAAAATAGTAGGTATTGTAAGAAGTAAATATTATGTAGCTGTTGCTTTAATTTAGGTAGGCATTGCACTTGTGTGAAATACTGTAGAATTGTTTTAATACTCGTAGTAATAACCATTTTGTGCTTCTTTTTTGCAGATGATGCGGCGAAACATAAGTGGAAGATTATTACCAGTACAATATTCATGATGCACCACAAATTAATAGAGACCCACCAATTCCTGAAGACGTGACATTTGAAAATAGTTTCACACCTTTGTAACTATACACTATTAGGTCAGGTCATTTGTTTGTACAAAAATAAGAGAAATGAGTGTTATCTACCAATAAACCGTTTTTTAAATGTTGATTTTTTACTAAATTTTACTTACCGCAAACAAATTGCCAGCCGCTCTCTTGAAGAGATGGCAACTCTGTAGTTTGTATCAGTTTTTATAATTTTCAATCGTATCAACTTATGCACTTCTTCAAAAGAACTCTTCGACATCCGAAAATAAGTATAGAACCGATCTTCAAAAGATTCTAATTCTCGACATAGACGATGATACTCCCCATATTCTTTTCTTCTCTTATTTATATCGTGAACCCATATTCTTTTTTTTTTAGCTAAAGCTAGAAGCAACAATAGCTCCTCTTCGTCAGAGTCCGAACCATTCAACATCTTGCAGTGTACTGAGTGAGTGTGGCGATCGATACGACACACATAGCGCGGTTATAAAGCAGGGACCGCCTTTAAACTGCTTTCTGACTGCTCATGTTTCTGGTGTGACGTCAACCGCGGCACAACTGACCTGCCCCGCTACTGCGCCGCGCCTGCCCCGCCCTTGGTGTGCCCAGGCCTTTAGAGATGACTGACAGTACGCCGAGGTTCGCGGACCAACTAGAACCCAGATGGGACCTACAAACCAAATTTCATGGTCTAAGGAATGTGGAAGTACTGCGGACGGACAGACATTTTTTTATTCCATTTTCGGATTCTACGTACTTTGAAACGGAAACCATCAAATTTTGAGGGGGTTAAATTAGGTTTTCCATGCTCGATTCCAAAGGTTCATTATTGAAAATAATAAACCAAAAGGCCGTGCCTGCAAAAAAATCGCGTATATCTGGAAATGATTTTAAACCACTTTGGGCATCCCTAATAAGAGTAATATGAGTTTGCGACGGTTTCTGAGGTGAGATAAACTTTTGGGAGCAAAAAAAAACGCGAAATTTTGGCACTTCCTTCGGTTTTTGGCGCAACATCTGAGGGGTGCATCGCAAAGAAAAGTTCACCCCTGCCAAAATTGAAAAGCATTGAATGACCTTCAACATTAAATTCGGTTCAGCGGATTTAAAACTGAATAATTTAATAAAAATAGGGCTGCTCAAAACGCAGAACTTTAAGATTTACAATGTGAGTATGACATTTTTAAGTTCATCAAGTGAAACTTGGCATAACACAGTTTGCAGTCAAAACTGGAATTTTTGAATGCCTATCCCGACAGAACCGCTGAATCAAATTTAATGTACTGACCAAGTCCCTTACTCCCCCCCCCCCCCCGTCCCTGTTCGATTTGGTATGGTTCTTCAACACCCTACCACACGATGTCAGGAAGCTTCCTCCAACAATTTTCAGTCGCAATATATTGATCAGTGAGGAGTAATATAGTATCGACGACTATTTTGCCATCTTTGGGTCACAATAATCTATTCTAGAAGTATTTACCTAGGTTCCTAGTGTTACTGAATGTTGTATTATATTTATTTTTTAAACTGTACTTTTAAATTTATTTTTTTAAATTGTCTGTAGTAAATTGTATTCTTACTTTGTGTCATGACGTTTTAATACCTTGTTAAGGTTGTTAAATAAAAACAATAATAATAATGTTTAAGGCAAACCATTCGACGCAGAAATCAGTTCTCTTTAATTTTGGCATCAGTGATATTTTCTGTAAGATGTAGGTACCGTTTATAAACTGAAAAAGGTACTAAAAATTCGCTTTTTTTCCTTTCAAAGTTAAGCTGACCTCAGAAACCGTGGCAAACTCGTATTACTCTTATTTGGGAAGCCGAAGTGGTTTAAAATTATTTCTACCTTTATGTCGTGAGTCCCTCCCGGGAACACTCCACTAGCAACCTTAAAGCTCTCACCAATATTCGTATGTAAAACTTACCTTCCGCTAATAAACATCTGAGTGGGGAGACAGGCAACAGAATCCAGGGGACACAACCTGGAGCCCCACTACCAGCTCCCAACAGGGAGCTGGAGGGAGAGGCCTCCAAATCCTATATAACCCTGGATCCTGGAGCTTTAGCTTCATTCGACACTTCCTCTAACCAGCTCTCTCTTCTCTCTCTCCTACCTTCCTCCTCCCAGATGCCTGGTGGTATCCGCCGCTCTGGGAATTTACCTCCTACCTTTTCCCCTTGTCTACATCGGTGGATATCCGCCGCCTAGACAAGCACCTTCCTTCACCTACATCGGTGGATTACCGCCGCCTAGGTGAATTTCCTTCCTCTCGCCTACATCGGTGGATTACCGCCGCCTAGACGAGATTCCTTCCACTCACCTACATCGGTGGATCACCGCCGCCTAGGTGAACTTCCTTCCTCTCACCTACATCGGTGGATTACCGCCGCCTAGGTGAAATTCCCTCGCTCTCCTCTACTTACTCCTTCACGCCACCGTGATGATAAATTTAAATTCATCACAGTGGTGAACCCGACGTTCATCCAACCTTCTACCCTTCCTCCCTTCTTACCACCTCATGTGTCGCCCCCGTCTAGTTCGGTGTCCCGCATTTTAAATTCACATGCACCTTAATCAGTCAGTATAAATTCGCAATTTTTGGCCCACCCGCAACCGCTCACACAGCTCTCAACTCTCCGCCACAAACACATCCGCTGCCGCAAATTGTGAATTTTAAAATTCAAGATCTCACCCAAATTGAATTTTGATTACAGCCACCTCAACCATGGACCCGAACTCACCGACGCCAGCGCTCGTCCGACCGCCGCACCATCTCCCCCACTCAGCAACGAAGAGGGAGGTCCCCCACCACGGCGACCACCTCCTCCTCCGCGCGCCCCGCCAGGACCTACCTCCCAGCGGACCCCCCCCACCGATGTTTCTATCATGTTAACTTCGGTGGGGAGGCCCGCAAATGCCAGCCCCCCTGCTCCTACTCCTCCAAGCAGGGAAACGCGGACGCCCGCCGGTAAATCCGGCGGGCCCCCCTCCTCGCCAACACGGGGGGGACCACCACCAACCCCTCCCCGCCCGCATTCACACCACCACCACAAAGCCTCGCTACCCCTCCTACGCCGCCGCCACGGCTGCCAACCTCCCGCCCGCATCTGCCGGCACCGCAAAACACGCCACCTCTCCATCAACTGACCCCCCACCCCGGGTCAGCCCCTCCAAGCCCGCCTCCAGGGCAGCCACCCTTACGGCCACCACTCACGCCGCCTCTTCCGAACCCCCTCCCCGGAACGGCCCCTCCAAGCCCGCCTCCAGGGCAGCCACCCTTCCGGCCGCCACTAGCGCCGCCGCTACCGTTCCCCCACCCCGGAACGGCCCCTCCAAGCCCGCCTCCAGGGCAGCCACCCTTCCGGCCGCTACTAACGCCGCCGCTACCGTTCCCCCACCCCGGAACGGACCCTCCAACCCCGCCCCCAAGGCAGCCCCCCCTCCGGCCGCCACTCGCGCCGCCGCTACCGTTCCCCCTACCCGGAACGGCAAAAAATCACCCCGTGTCTCCTTCGCGGGGGACCAACCACCAACATCGCACCCGCCCACCACCTCGGACGAAACAAGCCCTTCCCATCCAACAGACCCCAACACCTCCGCTATTTTACCGCACTCCGCCCCAGCTCACCAACGCCTGTTCCTAAAATGTGCGAAAACGAATGTCCCGTTCCTCGTCGACACAGGGGCGGCGCTCTCCATCTTCCCAAATAACATTCTCCGGCGACAGGCGCGTTGTTACCGGCAACTCCTCTACGCCGCCAACGGTACCACTATCCCCTCGTACGGGACGTACCGCTCATCGATCCATATGAGCGGGCTCGCGTACGAGTGGGAATTTACCGTGGCGGACGTAGAGAAAGCTATCCTGGGGGCCGACTTCCTCGCATATTTCGGCCTCCAGGTTGACGTCCGTAACGCGCGCCTGCTCGACCCCTCCACCCAGAAACCCATCCCCGGGTTTATCCATGCTGTAGATCGCCCCCCATCCCAATTTGAACAACTTCTCCTACAGTACAAACCCCAGCGCCGCCCCTCGGCACACATCTCACAAACCCAGCACTATATTGAAACCTCTGGCCCTCCAATACCCGCCAAAGCACGCCGCCTCCACCCCCTCCAGCTGTCCCAAGCACGAAAACACTTCGACAACCTCATAAAAGAAGGCATTATCCGCCCCTCCAAATCCCCGTGGGCTTCACCGCTACATATTGTGCAGAAGCCTAACGGGGATATCCGCCCCTGCGGCGACTACCGCCGCCTCAATGCAAAAACAACCCCAGATCTCTACAACGTCCCGCATCTCCGAGACTTCTCTTCCCACCTCCACAACACAACCATTTTTTCAACACTCGACATCTCTAGAGCCTTCCACCACATTCACATCTACCCTCCTGACGTACCCAAAACAGCCATCATCACCCCTTTCGGCCTGTTCGAATATATTAAGATGGGTTTCGGCCTCCGGAACGCTGCCCAGACGTGGCAGCGTTACATGGACAACATTCTGCGGGGACTACCCTTCGTATTCTGTTTCCTGGACGACGTACTGATCGCTTCCCGGGACCCGAAGGAACATCTAGCACACCTGAAACAGGTACTCGACATCTTCGCCACCGAGGGCCTCACCATCAACTCTCCGAAATGTGTTCTCGCCCAACCCTCCGTCCGCTGCCTCGGCCACCAAGTTTCGTCCGACGGGATCAAACCCCTACCGGACAAAGTGCACACCCTCACCGACTTCCCACAACCCCGCACTGTCTCAGAACTCCGCCGTTTCCTGGGTATGTTGAACTTTTATCGTAGACACATCAAACACGCAGCACAACATCAACAACCACTCATACACGCTATCCCACAACCGGCCAAGAAAAACGATAACCGCCCCATTTCCTGGTCCCCCACCCTCACAGCCGCCTTTCAAAAATGCAAACAGGACCTAGTAGACGCCGCTCTATTGGCCCACCCCGATCCCCATGCCCCCCTCTCCATCACCACGGATGCGTCCGACTGGGCCATCGGGGCAGTGCTCCACCAACACACCGGCGCCACCCCCCAACCCCTCGGCTTCTTCTCTAAAACTCTGTCCCCAACACAAAAAAATTACTCCACCTTTGACAGAGAACTCCTCGCCATCCACGAAGCCATCAAACACTTCCGTGACTTCGTGGAGGGCAGGCAGTTCTCTGTCGTCACCGATCATAAACCCCTCACACACGCCCTCCTCCAAAACCGTAAATCAGCCTCCCCCCGTCGCCTCCGGCAACTCGAATTTATCGGACAGTTTACGTCCGATATTCGTTATTTGCCGGGGGCCGACAACTGCGTCGCCGACGCCCTCTCCCGCCCCACCCCTGCGCCGGTGGCGGAGTTACTGCCCTTTCCTTCCCCACAAACCCTCAAACACCACCAAAATCCTACTTCCGACCCCGCACTTTCCAACCTCATCTCCGCCTCCAAATTGGAACAACTGCCTCCCCTCGACCTCTGGTGCGACGTATCGGCCGATTCACCGCGCCCGTACGTCCCACCGGAGCTGAGGAGGCAGTTGTTCCTCCATTACCACTCCCTCCATCATCCCGGCATTCGGGCGAGCCGGGATCTCATCAAAACGCGGTACTTCTGGCCCCATATGAACACGGATATCCGTACCTGGGTTCTAGGGTGCCAGAAGTGCCAGCAATTTAAGGTCTCGGCTCACCCCCATGTACCTCCTCAACCCATCCCCGACTCCCTCCCGTGGGAACATGTCCACTTGGATCTGGTCGGCCCCCTTCCCCCCTCCGAGGGGAAGAGGTACTGCCTCACCATGATCGACCGTGCGACCAATTGGGTTGAGTGTATCCCACTCGCCCACATTACCGCGGACGCCGTCGCCGCGGCCTTCCTCACTCAATGGATCAGCCGCTACGGCCGTCCGCGGACACTCACGGTCGATCAGGGGAGGCAGTTTGAATCAGCCCACTTTGCCGACCTGCTCCGTTCCCTCGGGATTCAGAAAATCCGCACCACTCCTTATCACCCTCAATCCAACGGGAAAATAGAGCGGTGGCACTCGGTCCTCAAGCAAGCCATCTCCACATCAGCCACATCTCCCTCATGGACCAAAACCCTCCCCTACGTCTTACTTAGCCTCCGCACTTCCGCCCGTCCTTCAGACAACACAAGTCCCGCACAACACGCTTTCCGAGACCCCATTCGTTTACCGGCCGACATTTTCCCTCCACACAACACCCCGTCCATTAACAGGGAACCGTTACACACCTCAACACCGACAAACGACACCACTTACCCCAAACGCTTTTACACTTCCACGCACATGTACTTGAAAGAGCCCGGCATGCATAAAACCTTTCAGCCCCTTTATGCCGGGCCCTTTCAAGTCATCCGCACAACGCCAACCACCGCGACCCTGCTAATGGACGGGAAACCCCACACCGTCCCTTTCGCCCGCTGCAAACCCGCCCCTGTTCTCCCTCAAACAACATCAGCTATCAGTCTCCCGCCGTCTGTTAGCCATGCAACATCGCTCTCCACCTCAACAGTCTCCCCGTCGCCGTTTCCGGATTTCGATTCGGATCCGGAAATGGCGGCCATACTCCGGGACGTTTACGTCCCGGACCCGCTCTCCCCCCTACCCCCTTCGCCCGGACCAACTCCATCGCTTCCATTTCTACCGCGAAGGATTTCCGGTTTACCTCCCCGGCCCCGGCGGTGGAAGTACCCCCAGTGGCGCATACTGCGCGAATTTCGCGCAGCGCAAGCCACCGGGGTACACCCTCCTTACATCCCGATCGACCCCCTCATGGCCCCCCTCCTCCACGAATTTCGCCTCACCCTCCTCATGCCACCCCCACCCACCCTTCAAAATGTCAATTCCCCCGTCTTAAACGATCCCCCGCCCCCCAAATTTCAAACCCCTCTTGCTGCCCCACCATTTTCCATCTTCGACCCCCCAATTTTAAATTGCCAACCACCCACACCCCCACCCATCACTACCACAACACCCCCTCTTCCCCCTCCTCCGCCGGGGATATCCGTAATAGCTCCCGCCGGGACGACACGGTCCGGGCGGCGCAACAGACGACGGGAGCGTCCCTCTCCCCGCGTCCCGGCGGCCAAGTCCCCCGCCCCGCTCTGAGCAATCACGGCGGGGCCTTGAGATTTCGGGACAGTGCATGTGTTTCATTATCCCACACGCACTGTACCGAACCTCACAGCCCCGCCGTGGCCACCTCGTCGCAGCGGGCACCATCCACACTTTACCACACACTCCAATCTAACACTTCACTCCACCCACACACTCACTACACTTCACCACACACAACCCACACCCAGGGAACGGCGGATTTCACAACCCCGCTCCAATCTGTCTCCCCTACAACTGTGAATACAAATTGTAAATACCAATGTAAATACCAATGTAAATACCATGTAAATACCAATGTAACTAGCTTATAACTTTTTGTACATATCATCATCATCAGCCTCATCACCATTGTACATATTCCTCCAATAATTGTCCCTTCATCAATTTTGTCATTACTCATCACCATCGTTATCCTCATCACCATTGTACATATTCCTCCACTGCTTGTCCCATCATCCATTTTGTCATACTGTCATCCTACTTGCTACTTCTTATGTCTTACTACTTACTTACTACTTCCTTACTATGTACTCTATGTCACGCTATCTTTATATAAACCCTAGGATTAAGGCACCACCGGTCACACTTCTGCCTTCAGCAATTCAATTGTTTGCTTCAGCCTTCAGCTTCTGTCAACTTGCGCCTTCAGCTATCTCAAACATTGGTTCGATCTGGGGGGACCTCTGTCGTGAGTCCCTCCCGGGAACACTCCACTAGCAACCTTAAAGCTCTCACCAATATTCGTATGTAAAACTTACCTTCCGCTAATAAACATCTGAGTGGGGAGACAGGCAACAGAATCCAGGGGACACAACCTGGAGCCCCACTACCAGCTCCCAACAGGGAGCTGGAGGGAGAGGCCTCCAAATCCTATATAACCCTGGATCCTGGAGCTTTAGCTTCATTCGACACTTCCTCTAACCAGCTCTCTCTTCTCTCTCTCCTACCTTCCTCCTCCCAGATGCCTGGTGGTATCCGCCGCTCTGGGAATTTACCTCCTACCTTTTCCCCTTGTCTACATCGGTGGATATCCGCCGCCTAGACAAGCACCTTCCTTCACCTACATCGGTGGATTACCGCCGCCTAGGTGAATTTCCTTCCTCTCGCCTACATCGGTGGATTACCGCCGCCTAGACGAGATTCCTTCCACTCACCTACATCGGTGGATCACCGCCGCCTAGGTGAACTTCCTTCCTCTCACCTACATCGGTGGATTACCGCCGCCTAGGTGAAATTCCCTCGCTCTCCTCTACTTACTCCTTCACGCCACCGTGATGATAAATTTAAATTCATCACACTTTACTTTATTATTTTTCAGGCCTAAGTCTAATTTTCCTGGGCTACACAGGCAGCAAGTGGGAGAACGAACTATGCAAACAAGCAAAGGGCAAAAGGTACCAACTCAAGTAGGTACCTAAGTAAAGTAGGTAACTAAGTATGCTGCTATGAGCTTTGTGCGTGGGATTGCGTCCCTGGACCATAGATACACATATACATAGATAGGTATACATAGATATGGGAGGTACATAGACCTACTTTATGCTTTTATATATATATATATATATATATATATATATATATATTAATTGCAACGCAATTCTTAGCCCGACCCCCAACTAGTTTTTGGTTTATTATTTTCAATAATGAACCATTGGAATCGAGCATGAAAAAAAAAAATCTTACCCCCCCCTCAAAATTTGATGGTTTACGTTTCAAGGTATGTAGAATCCAAAACTGCAATAAAAATATTTCTGTCTGTCCGCCGTACGCCGTACACCGTACGCCGTACGCCGTACGGGCCACTTTTCTTAGTTACCATGAAAAAAAATTGATGAAATTCGGGTTATAGGTTCCGTTCGGCGTCTAGTTGGTCCTCGAAGCTCGACGTTACTGTGAGTCATCTCTAAGGGGTTCAAAATAGGGGTTGAAATTTTCAAAACGCCTATACCATTTTTTACGTAAATATTTTTACGGTTTTAAATAGTTCTTGAACTTGCGAGTTTTTTAAGACCATCCGGAGCATCGTACGTCCAGCCGTTCGTTCACAGTAAGGCCCCGAAGTTTGCACCGACAGGCATTTTCGACTCCAGTGTGAATGAAATTGTATACAATTCAAACCAAATCTCGTAACCAGAGACGCGCCCACAATAGGAAATTTGGCGGAGATAAAATCATTGGTAGGGATCACCTGATTATATTGGCGGAGTATGAAGTCGAGTTGGTTGTTCTGTGATAGGTATTATTTAATTTGAAAAATGATGGCTCTTTTGGAGTTTGTTGGTAGGTAGTGAAACTTGAACAAACGTTGAGGTATTATTGATGGGTAAATTATTACTACGGTAAATCATTACTCAACGGTAAATTATTACACAACGGTTCATTATACCATCTACGTAGAAGGGGCTGGAGTTTGTTGGTAGGTACTTTTGCAACTTTTTTCACTCCTCATCAACAATTTCTTTTCAGAACTTCATTATATGTGTTTCTTTTTGTTAGGTACTGTTTGTCATCGGCAGAACTATTTTAGCAACATTTAACTCGTGATTTAGGTAGGTACCTAGTAACGAGTACGGGGTTAGGTACTAACCTACGGAGGGTCTGCGATCTACATAATATGTATAGAATAGTACATATCATATTATATAGACGGGTTATCTATACATAGAGCTGTGATGTGTAACACAAGGGTATTCTATACAAAATAATAAACCGTTGTGCAGGGATTTGCAGCGTTTTTGTCACATGTCACACTTTTTTGTCCCGCGATACCGTTGCTAGGGAAGCTAATTTCTATGCTATTCATTACATTACATTCGTTACATTAAAGTCCTAAGGAGGTATTTAGCCTCCTTAGGACTTTAACTTGACATTGCCCAGGCCCCGAATCAGCTGAGTGGCCCCTGAAGCTAATTTCTATGCTATTCACGCTATGAAGCTGTAATTTGGTATTTCGGACTCGAATTGCGTTGCAAATTCCTCGTTCTATACAAAGTATAGAAGATAAGAGATTGGGGGTCCAGGGGGCTTGCCCCCTGGCGAGGCGCGGAGCGCCGAGTATATATATATATATAAAAATTTACCCTTGACTTCATCCGTTCCATTTCTCAAGTAACTACTCAAGACATCGCGCCTGCGCTGTAGGTACCCATGGAAGAAACGAAATTCTGCAGTACTTGGGCACATAATCGAAACAAGTGGTTACGCACTCACATTTGAAAATCATGCCTTTCGAGGGTTGAGAGCCAAAACATGAAACGGATATCCGGGGACTGAATTCACAGATACCCCGTAGATGTAGATTACTCGAAAGATCTGACTAAAATTATAAATGATCATTTCCTGGGCAGGTACGTACCACTGTTGTTGTAAAAACTGTCAAGGTAAGGACGAGTGAAGTGAAAACTGATTGAAAAGCAGAAGTAGGCCCAAGGAAAGCCTTGAGCTCGGTGTTCAACCTTGACAAAGAGAAACGGTCAAAATTTAATTATTTTTAAATCAAACAGGAATACTCTTGGAATACCTACTTACTTACATGTTGAGCAGGGAAGTGTAAGATGTTACGCATTAGGAAGTTTATGAGAGTATAACGTGTTGCTGCTAAGTATCTCTCCTTATTATCTCTCTCATTATTATAATCCTTAATTAATTATGTTGTATCTGGTAGATATCTAGTGATAGGTATCACATTTTTTAAGTTACAGTTTGAAAATAAACAATAGGTATTTTAGTTGACTTGGGTGGATAACAGTCAAAGAACTGGATCTTACAGAAAGTTTTAGTTCTCTACGATCAATTTAGGCTAATTACACCCTCCTCACGTCAGAAACACCACAACAAAGCCGAAAAAAACTCGATCTACGACAGCGAAGTCTAGGCAATAGAAACTAGAATATTCTAATTTGATAAATAAATATTATGAAAGTCAGGTAGGTAACTTACAGTTTGTTAGTTACTGGTTATTGAGTTTGGGTTCTCAGACAGTCTTCGAAAATGTATTCTCTAGATTGTTGAATTTGACTAAAACCCCCGATTCCCATTTTATTTATTGTATATTGATTGTAGATCAAAAAATTAGGACAAAATGATCCAATGTCAAAAACGAGGGAGGACGGCGTAAAAAAAGCAGTAAGTACACGTCCTCCAAAAGAAGGAAGGATGATAACCCTTCTCTCGAGGTCCCTCACAGTCTTCACCGAAATCGGCAATACGTCAGAAACCATAATAAATGAGAGGGAGCTGATAAAAAGGCCGTGACAAATAGGAACTCCAGTCATGCAGCACGGCTTAAGCAGCGAAGTTTCAGCTAAGCGTTTCAAAGTAATAGTTTGGGAAATTGAGAATTTAAATTAATGGTAAACTGCCTGAGCACTCATTACGGCTTGGCTGGGCACTTTTTGAGAATCGTGGCACGTCGTGCAGAAAAATTATGTCAAAAAATCGTTTTTGTGTGTTTTGAACTAAGAAAACTGTGATTTTTATCACTCGATGCAGAAATCTCGCAAACGATTCAGCGAAGAAAAAAAAAGTGCCTATTCACATGCCTGCATAAAAAATAAACAATTTTCTTGGATTTCGGACTACAGCTTCGTAAATTTGGTACGCTGGGTGCGTCTAATCGGACTGGACTAGTTGCAATCGATTCAGCGCCCCAAAAAACATGATTGTCCCCCCACATGCGTGTTCCTAAAATCCTTCTCGTTTTGATTTTTTGGACCATGAATTCGTAAATTTGGGCCGATGCGCACAGTGCGATCGGGCTTTTTCCGCGCAAGAACGAATCTTTTAACATGGAAATTAAGGGACTTATCGTGCGGAATGATATATACATATATATACAATTTAAAATTCATCATTTAGATCTCCGATGCATGAAACCGACCATTTTTGAAGGGTTTCCGGTTCACTGGGTGCGTCTCTGAAATTTTCGAAGGACCCAAGTTTTTTGACGTTTGACATTTTCTTTGAAAATTCGCTAAAAGTATTGTCACTTTACCTGTGGACTATTAAACGACCTATCTACAAGGGAAGAGGTAGATATTATAGTTCAGCATGTTTTGCCCTAAAGACTCAACTATGAACAAGCTCACCGGATTATATCGTTATGCCATCTGACTATCATCCCGAACTGCTTTTGGTTTTCTTCCTTCGTCCCCTCGAATTCCAACGACTTTATTTTCTCTTTGAAAATCACGAGCTCAGTTAGTGAAAACACTGTCATCACCGTGTAGCAAACGATAAAACCCTGAAGATTTGCTATGATCTCGAAACCAGCCCATGCGTCGAGTAATACGATCGTGTAGTAGCGCCCGTCCCACGTCACGTTTGCCGGTAAAAACACTGAAAACGTCAACGGAAAAAAGAATGGCGTTTTCAAATAATCGAAACCATAATGTAAAATTGTGTCTGCGATAAACGGGACAACTACGTAGAATGCAGCGCAAAAGCTTTGGTACATAATCACGATTTTTAAAAACTTCCACGTGGTCACAGCATATTTTGTTTTGATTTCGACCATCCACGGCTCGTTATTGTTCAAAAACCTCTCATTCAATAGCATTGTTAATTTGCGGTGTTGATGTCGGTTGAAGTAAATTGCACTGGTGGTGACGACTGCCGCTATGGAAAGAGGGACAAACAGAAGGTTTCCGTCGAGAACACCCATTCCTTCCGTGTTGTAGATCCCATATCCGTTCACGATGAAACTTATAAAAAACAAGGTGGGTCTGATGTGGTAGTAGCATCTCCTGATTAGGTCGACGGCAGGGGGGGATGTCGAATCTTCAGGGAAGTACCAGTAGCGGGTGGACTTCATGAGGTCTATGTATTTCGTGATGTCCGGGTGTAACTCGGACATTTCCTTTGTGACACCTGCAATCCACACGACGTACAAGGTGGTGAACGGACTTTCGTCGCGCACTGCGAAGTAATGGCTGCCATTCTAGTAAGGCCCTGAACAACTTCGAAAAACGGTAGTTTCCAACTATTCCATTGCCCATTTTGAATATGGAACTTCGGAATTGGATGTTGATTGACCCCTTCAAATTGTACCAAACGTGAGCACAGTAGAACACCCAGTGAAACTATCAGCAGTGTTGACAAGTCGAATACACTAAATAAGAACTACGAATTGTTGCGAACAGCCTTCAACGAAATTACTAGAAAACGACTTGAAATTGCTTGAGCGACTTGAAATTACTAGCATCTGCCTATACTCTTTCCATGAGTACCTACACCATTCTGTGCTATTTCCAATCGCAAATTATCAGAACTACGTCGCCAGTGGCGCAATGTAAATTGCAGTACTTACCATTGTGAAGTTATGTGAGGAATACTCACGTGATAATAAAAATGTATAATAAATATTTCTAGCTCTACTGGACTTTCAAAATCGTAAACAGCTGTTTTTTTTACAGGTAGAGTACCTGCCTATTGGGGAAAATTGCAAAAAAATTATATGTATATATATATAATATATATATGCAAACTTGGAAACGGGAAAACACTCGTGGTGATATAATATATAAAATTTGGTAACAGAGGGTTGAAATTTAAAGATCAACAGACAAAAAACTTACAATTTCAGAGGGAATATTTCGCCTGCTGGCGTCTTGGGCCGAAGACGCCGGCAGGCGAAATATTCCCTCTGTAATTATTGTAAGTGTTTTGTCTGTTGATCTTTAAATTTCTACCCTGTTACAAAATTTTATACATATTTATATAGAGAGAGAGTGACATACCAATCTACTTCTACCAATTCTATCAATTCTGCCAGAAGGGAAATCGGTTCAGCCGTTTGGGCACAAAATCTATAATAAATTTGCCCCTCGATAGTGCTGCCACCTCTTGCAACAATTTCGTACAAAATCTACCGAATATTTCTACCGAAATCTTTACCAGTTGATACAGGTACCTAATAGGTAAATCTGGTAGCACTGTGATAAGAAGCAATGATTTTTTCTGGAGAATTTATAAGCAGTGGTCTGAAATGAAGGGCTGAATTGTGTTATTATATACTTCTCATGTGCACACATTAGCAGTAGTTATAATTATTATAATGTTACTACTGATGAAGACGAGTGAAATTCAACCATCATTGGCAGTCAACGTTTGAAGAATGGTAAAGTAAGAGTAGGACGAGCTCACGATCTGAAAATAAAACAGGGAACTTGAGGCAGATAAGAGGTATTATAGAGTAGGTCCTTATAGAAATTGATGGGGCGCATTGTTGCACTTGAAATAATGCATGAATATTGCGGTGCATTATGTGTGTAGGCTAAGGACACTGTGGTGGTATCCACGCGGAACTTGAACAGTAGGGTGGTCACAAAAAGTCAACTTTCGAAATTCAATCGTGGCAACCCCCTAAAAGGTGCCATTTGACTAGAAAATGAGATTCCCAAAGTTTTAGGTCGATCGGATAACATTAACCCGTGCCGCATCGAGGTTGAAGTTTAGAAAAACTCACTTTTTTCATTTAAAAATATTATTTCTTTCCTCATAACATAGTAACCATTTGTCCTAGAGACTTGAAATTGGTCTTATTTTATTTGAAATGTTATCTTCTTCAACTTTTACTCGAATAATTTTTTCGCTAGATCCTATAGATTTTATGTTATTCAGCTTTTCCCATCTCAAAACGTGGTCCGTTTCAGCAAATGTGCCTTTTTACGCATACCCCTAAAAACCACACTCCAGTCAATGAAATCGACCTCTAGGCAATTTGATACTTCTTTATCACTCTGGTATATTGAAAATTGATACATTTGAATCTAATATATAATATATGGAGGGGGTAGGGGGGAGATGGGTGGGTGGTGGGTGCTATGAAATGCACAAAAAACAATAAAAATTATGTAAAAAGTGTTTTAATAATACAAATTGAAAGTTTTTTGTATTGAAAATAATAGCCTGGAACTTATTTTACAACACAATATATCTATTCCAACACCACTGAATTTAGAACTACATTAATGGCTTAGATAGTGAGGCTTTATCGACATCAGGGTAAATTTTCCTACATTCTGACACAACTTGTAATAAAAATTGGCGCTGTTCTTCGTCTTTTGTCAAGCAAGAGTTGAAGTCTTGTATCAATTTCACTCCTCTTTCAGCAGTGTCGTTGACTACCCTTAAACCGTTCACTATGTTTTTAGCATGCAAATAATGAGGATTTTTGTTCCATAAGCGTGTATCGGTGTTTAAAAAATCTGTCTCTATGGAACGCTTGAAAAAATTCAAGGTTTGAGAGGTGACGAAAAAATCAAGTTGCTTATCCAAAATTTTCTCTACATGTGCAAAATCTAAAATCGCTTTTCTATCCCTACCATCAATTTCACTATCGGGTTCACCTAGGGAAAATAATTTCATGGCCATACCTTTTTTAATGTTGTCGTCTCAAGTGTGGTCGAAAAACGAGAACGCTATTTTCTCTGAGCTGAGGTACCACAGATGGCTTACAAATTTTGACAAAGCCTTATCTGCTATTTCTGTGTCAATTTTCCTATACTCTACTAATGCTTTCAACATTTCCAGATCTTGTTTAGGGGCCAAAGCAGGTTTGGGGGCATTGAACCATGCCTTGGCGTAAATATTTATTATAAAAACACAAATTTCTTCTATTCCTTTCATTTCTTTTTGAGTTAATAACAATTGATCTCTAAAAAGATAAATTTTGAGGCAGTAAATTGCTTTGGCCATCCACCTGGCGTGATGAATTGCACCAGGTGCTTTAAAAGAAAAGTTTTGGGGAGGAAGCCCTATAAACACTAAACAAAGTTGAAGAAACTCTTTGTAATCCTCTCTGGGCTGCAGGGTTTCCAAATGTTCCATTAAAAAAAGTGAAACTTGATTAATGTTACTAATTTTGCATCTAATAATCGTATTATCATCATGTAGACTAGTTTTGTATTTAGTTTGGTCGAACTTAGGCCACCCAACTTGAAATTTTTTGAAAACGCTAGGTTCAGGACCAGTGATCGAGAATCGATGATTCACAGTAATAGAGATAACAGATAACAGCGAATACAAAGCTAAAGGTCACACTTCCTTACCTTTCACCGGTCTAAATGCCCTTCATTACCTAGATCCCCCCCCCCCCCCTTATTACAGCCTCAACCTTTACATTTATACCTGTAACATACTAATTTTCAATAAACCAGAGTGATAAAGAAGTGTCAAAACGCCTGGAGGTCGATTTCATTGACTGGAGTGTGGTTTTTAGGGGTATGCGTAAAAAGTCACATTAGCTGAAACGGACCACGTTTTGAGATGGGAAAAGCTGAATAACATTAAATCTACAGGATGTAGCGAAAAAATTATGGAAGTAAAAGTTGAAGAAGATAACATTTTAAATAAAATGAGACCAATTTCAAGTCTCTAGGACAAATGGTTACTATGTTATGACGAAAAAAAGAGTATTTTTATGAAACAAAGTGAGTTTTTCTGATCTTCAACCTCAATGTGGCACGGGTTAACGTTATCCGATCGACCTAAAACTTTGCGAATCTCATTTTCTAGGCAAATGGCACCTTTTAGGGGGTTGCCAGAAGTGATTTTCTCAAAAAAAATTTTGCCTATTGCCTTGTGACCACCCTATTGAACAGTAACAGAGACATAAATTGTTATTAATTATCTGTTACAGGTACCGTGGAATCCCGTGGTGGATCCAGAGAGGGATCTCTCCACACCATCCCATTGACGATATATAAACTGCATTGGATAAAATGAGCTTTTATCCGACTGAATAAACTCATTAAACTCAAAACGGTGTTTTTATCTACCTCTTTTGGTTTATTATTCTGTGAATAATACACCTATGTATTCGCTCAGCAAAAAATTTTTATAACACCCCCTCTAAATTTTTTCTTTTCCGTTTCAAGGTGCGTAGATTCCAAATATGCAATGTCCGTCCGCCGTCCGCCGTACGCCGTATCACGTGTACAGGCTTCATTTTCGGTCTAAAAAATTCGTTCTTTCGCACACATGCTCCATTTGGGCCCTAGCTGTGTCCCGAAACTTTTCAGCCCGATCGGAATATATCCAGGGGTGTTATGAGTGAAAATGTGTGTAAAAATAGGTACTTTTTGCGTTTTAGCAACATGTTAGTAACATGAGCTTTTGAGGTATCTTGTTCCATGTTTTTGGGGACGAGAAGACCGAATATGAAGTCGATTTTGACCAAAGACGCGGAAATTGAGGTTTTACCAAAGGTTCAGCTCCCAAAATTGTTTTTTTTATGAGTCAAAAACCTGGAAAACTGTCTGAAATCACCATCAATGTGTATAATAACATTAGAAAAATTGTAAGCAGGTGAATCAAGACCATTAAATGGCACTACCAATGATCAAAGATGATCTGGAAAAAAAAAGCGTTATTTCATGTTTTGGGGGCCAAAATTGGTGGAAATCATCAGAAATAGCTATTTCAATCATTTCACATGAAAGAAACAATAAATTTAACAGCCAACAAGAATCTCTAGAACTCCAATAGAATAATAAACCTATGTGACAAGGACTTTGCAGCGTTTTTTGGTATTTTAAATCGATATCAAAGTGCACTATTTTAAATAGGTAAAATCTTTATACTTTCTCTTTAATTAAGTAAATAATGTTTTATGAAATAACAGTAGGTATACTAGAACACCGTTATAATAATTAGTGTCACTGGCACAATGCAAAATAATATACCTACAATACCTACTTTACCTACTTAAAAATGAATGTAGCTACGAATGACAAAAATAACGGTTATTAATTGGCATAATGCAAAATAATAGGTACATATACCTACAAAACTTTATTTTTAGCTACGAATAGCAAACCCCCCTTACGGGTCAAGATATATTTAATATCTTGGGGAAGATTTTACCTGCATGAAGTTCTCCAAATTGAACTTGAAATTCCCGTGAAAGTCTATTACAAACGTCTTGCGGGCCTGCCTCATCATCAAATTGAGATCCCTTTGCACCGGCGGGCTGAACGTGTACCAGTTCAAGTTGTGCAAAACCGTGGACAACTCTTCACTCTGAAAACCGTGGGTTTTTTATAACCAGACGAATGAATCAATCCTCTGCAAATTGCACTGCCGCAACGCCGATTCTATTCAGGAAATATTGTGTCGGTTTATTAAGTGGTTTTCAGAGCTTTACTACTGCTATCGCTTTACTTCTGCCCAAATATATTTATACAAACCTTGTTTTCGAGGAGCTGACCCAACGAACAATACAGGAGGCCTGCAGAGAAATGCAGAATCATCCCGGAACAGTAGGCCGACACAACGAGAACATCTGTGCTCTGTTGACGTGAAATAAACCCGAAATAATCATTTCTGAGTTTCCGAAAAACAAAATTTGTTTTTCGAATATTATTTAATAACATTATTCAAATATTATTTAATAACATTTGAATTGCGATTAGCATTACTTTCCATTCACATCAATGATAGCTTTGAGAATTATATTTTTGAAGCGCTTGATTTAAAACACGGCGTACGGCGGACAGACAGAAATATTTTTATTGCAGTTTTGGATTCTACATACCTTGAAACGTAAACCATCAAATTTTGAAATTTTGAGGGGGGGGGGGGGGGTAAGAATTTTTTTTTCTTGCTCGATTCCAATGGATCATTATTGAAAATAATAAACCAAAAGTTTGTTTGGAGTAGATAACATGTTTCGACCCACCACGGGGTCTAATATTCTTCAGTCTAATACTGCGGGTTGTTGTCCATTATCACTATCATCAAAACATTCACCTTCATAATGAAGACAAGTCAAAGCTACTTATTAAAAAATATATGCAATAGTACTTGAGCAAAGTATTTGCTGTGGACAGTGCTTTGACTTGTCCAGTATGAAGACGATTGTTTTGATGACAGTGATAACGGGCAACAACCCACAATATTAGACTGAAGAAGACCCCGTTGCGGCTCGAAACATGTATCTACTACAAATGAAAATTTTAAAATAAAGCTCTTCAAAAATATAATTCTCAAAGAGGATGGTCACTCCATACCCAACCATGAATAACAATGATATCGAATCTTAGGTTCATTGATAGCTGTACATTGAACTACTTACGGTTACCGTCGTAAAAGCAGTTAGTGTAAGCGTGATCGATACGAAAAGGGTTTCCAATGCGCATGGTAGACCTAGAAATGCTTTTAAATCCATGTTCAACCTGAAGCATTAAGATTTATTTAAAACCCAATGTGGATTTCTGTAAAATTCGAAACATCCACAGCTCAAATTGTATCTCGTATAATTAGTTTTGATTTGAAATACTCTATCACAGAGATGTTAGCATACCGAAGACATTCCCAAAGGAGCAAGTAAGAAGTAATAAAAGATTGAGTAGTTGGTAAAGGGGTACACAAAAGAGCATACTGTCAAATTTTCTTTCAGACTTGTCAAGTTTGTCAAATGGGATATTATGCGCATGGTTCAAATAAGCTTTTTATATTATTATTTTTAAATAAAACTTGATTCCATTCTGACAACTTTGACCTCCAACCGCACTGTCCTACGATATGAAGTTAGTTCTTTTTCTATGATTTTTCAAAGTTTCAAGCAATTCTGAGGTCACAGTGGGGCCCTGCCTAGGCGAGAGGGGTGCAATGACTCAGAACTGGTGGAAACTTTGAAAAATCCTAGAAGAAGAACTACTTGTCGTAGGGCGGTGCTGTTGGTGTCAAAATTCTCAGGATAGAATCTACTTTCATTTAAAAACTAAAATAAATAATATGTGCGTATACCTCACGGTTTTATCGTTTACGGGCCCCAGAGAGTAGCAAAATACTAAAATTATTTCACCTGCGACAAAAATATCACATTTCATCTGTCAGTAAAATACTCTTTTCTGCTGTGATGATTTTAAGTCACTCTTTCCTCGTTGCGAAAGACTTATAAACTCTCATTCAGGGTAGTCCACCCTACTGGAAAACCAGGAAGTCTACTTGATATAAACAGCGTCCACAGGGTTTTGGAATGTTGTATTAAAACGTACCTATTTAGATGTAGAGATTTCAATGACACCTGTGGAATGTGCCTAGGGATGAATTTGAGACCACCAGAATCGCGCAATTCAAATGACCGATAACTATTCCGTGCAACGCAAGGGTTATTCAGCTAGTTCGTTGATATATTTTAGTCTGGATTTGAACTTGGAACATAGAAACTAAGGTACTACTTAACTAAGTTAGGGTTGCCATCTCCTTTTCCTAAAAACCTTGACACCACACTGTGACAACCTGGACTTCCCTGGTCCCTAACCCTAAAAATACGGACAAAAACCTGGACGCTCAAATGAACGTAAACATAATAATCACATCACAAAAATTGATTATTTAACAGCAAAAATAATTTGTTAAGAAACACAGGTTCAATGCAATTTATTGCGTAAGGAACGATAATGTTAAAAATATATTTATTGTTAATCTTTGGAGACATGAATATAATAGAAGTTGTGACAAATGTAACAGTTCCGTTTCAATGGATTAACCAGAGAACTTTTACTGGGAAAGTTCAGATGAAGAGGGCATACCCAGGCCAGACTGTAATCAAATTATATTTCACGTAATATCAATAGGTGAAAATGCCATATCAAAACGTACTTGGCAAATAGGTACCTAATATGTAATTTCTTTAATTTATTGACGATGTTTAAAAATTGTAAATTTGGTTTAAAAAATGAAGCACTCAAAATGGTGCGTGAAAATCAAATTTGAACTTTGACTTCATTCTTGTTGTAGGTAAGTACCTAAGTACTTCTCTTGGCTCCCTATTTGTTTTACAACGACTTCTCGTTTTCATACTTCAGTATGTTCAACTTGAAATTTGAAAAATACGGACATTTCCCTGGACGTTTCAAAAATGCAGTACGGACACCCAGGGTGCATAAGAAATAAGGACATGTCTAGGGAACTACGGATGGATGGCAACCCTGAACTAGGTAGTAGCTGGTGAGATCGTATGGCTTTCCTCGACAAATTCCGGTCAGGATTAAGCAGGGTTCACATCCATCCGGAGCCGTCCGGAAATACGGATAGGGGAAGCTAGTGAAAAGCAGTGGAAGGGATGGAGGGGAATCGCGGAAGTTGGGAAGGCGTTCATAACCATCCGGAATTTTGGCTGACAACTCGTTTCCCGCGCTTCCTCCCACAGCTGTTTCGGTTGCCGACGCCATTCTGTATGCGCAGTAGTGAACTGCGCAGATGCGGAGCGGAAAATATCTGAAAAATCAGATGCGTACAGTTCGCTTCAAAAGTGCTTCTCCGGAAAGAATATTCCCCCCTCCCCAGCTGATGTCCAACCAATCAGCTGCTCGTACGCACGTTCCGGATAGCTTTCCGGATGGATGTGAACCCTGCTTTACCCCTGGACGACTGAATATCTCTGAACGCCTGTTCCGATAACCCGTGCAAGGCGAGGGTTATTCAGCTGACTCTTTGCTAGGCTAGTTTGGATTTGAACTTAGAACATAGAAACTAAGGTACTAACTTAACTAGTAGCTGGTGAGATTGTATGGCTTTCCTCAACAGATTCCGGTCAGGATCACCCCTGGACGGCTGGATATCCCTGAACGCCTGTTCCGTTAACAGCAGAACGGGATAACAGTACGCTATGATGACCAAGTACAGCACCACCCATCCCAACTGTATGCATAGACATTCTACGGTGCAGTAGCTGCCGAACACGGCCACAGCGTAATACAGACCGTCCCACGTCCTGTTCTCAGGGAGGTACCCCATGTGGGCGTAGGTTATGAGAAAAGGCTGCGATAACGAGTCAAAAACATAGTGGGCAACCGTATCGATAGTTACAGGCATCACAACGTAAAATATAAGATTGGCAATGATGCACGCGTGCATGTAAAATATAACTTTCCACATCTTATCGTGGTATCTGCGAAAAACTCTCTGGTCTTTGTCATCTTTGAAGAACTCCCAACAGTCCTCGAAGTCGTTCAAA
This sequence comes from Leptopterna dolabrata, assembly GCA_954871275.1. NCBI lineage: Eukaryota > Metazoa > Arthropoda > Insecta > Hemiptera > Miridae > Leptopterna > Leptopterna dolabrata. The sequence continues at coordinate 27,135,172 of OX940988.1, forward strand.
AGGTTTTCGAATTGCGTCCGATTTTTAAATAGAATGACCGGGAGGATGAGTATGTAGACCATGGTCGGCAGATACATGATGGTTCCATCGATGATGCAATCAATCCCTTCTTGCGCCAGTTTCTTCATCATTAGAGCGGTGCATATGCCAAACACCACTCCCCGCGCCGCCATACCGATTTCCTTCAACCTATCGTATTTCCATCCAAGAAAGACTATCCAGTAACCGTAGTAATGCAAAACCCTCACGAAACGGACGTTCTTTTCGGTGAACATTGTTGATCAACAACTGACGGGTGAATAAAAATGTCGACTTCGTAATGATACACCAACATTTAAGTATAATTAACCAGTAAGCCAGGTGAGTAGACTTATTTTCTGCTATTAACAGCTTTTGAAATGACACAGTTGCCTTGAGGTCTCAAATACAATGGTACCTTCTACTCAAGTATTATTTAGGTTAGTAATTCGGAATTTCTGAACCATCCACTTATCTTGAACTGACATGCCATCTTGGCTCATATACATGACCCCAATTTAGGTGCCTACCTCAATAATAATGTATTCATTCAAAACACCGTCGAAAGCGTATACCTCCCCTAAGATGAATAATTTTCCACTCACATCGGTTTAGTATCTGTTAACAGAATTCTAAAGAAAAAATTATAAACAATTAGGCATCTTGAAAAATATATTCAAGTCAAAACCTTAGTAGAAACTAAGTATACCAACATGCATGGGCGTTATAGATTTTCACGTTATACGTACGGTGACCATTTTTCCAACATGAAAAGAAGGACCACTGGAACCTTCGTGGATGCGAACGTTGTAAATACCACCATTCAAGGTGTTTCTTATTCTACATGTTTTGTGGACACTGGATGTCAGGTAGGTATACATATCAAGAAAAAGATAAGTCATTACACAAAACCACATACACGTACCTTTTCGAAGATTAAAAGAGATTTCATAATCCAGGACCTCGATTTGAGGAGTAATATAAAGGAACGCTAAATACAATCTTTAAACACGACAATTTTAAAAAACTGACAAAACTTTTACCTAGACATTATCACCGGCTCAACATAATTTTCGAGCGTATCTACCCACTTACTTCGGGAAGCCTTTCTATTTCCCAAAAGGGCGAAATGCCCATGAAATTTTATATTTAAAAAAAGCATGTTTTACTGACCTATTCATTTTAGTGTATTATTTTCAATAATAAACCCTTTGGGATCGATATGAAAAAAAAATTTGAAAACCCCCTCAAAATAATATTTTGATCATATTATGATGGTTTCAAGATTTTCAAGTAAACAGACCTTTTCACTGCCTCTTCGATTCGAACACAGAAATAATTATGAATAACAATGCCCGGAGGCACATGGGCCGACTGGAAGAAGTCTTTATTGCCTGGACAGAAACAAATAGGTAGGTACTGATTTTCATTGATGGACTTCCCGTGTTATGAATGAAAAAGTCACGTCACATTATAATATATGGATATTATGGAAAAGTTACGTATTGGCCTTGTAACAGCTTCCACAATGTTTTCTTCACGGTGTACCTATACTGAGGTATCCTTCTCCGCAGATAACCTTGTTTAATTAGCAGATAGGGGAAACTTCTTTGTGAAATTGGAAAACCTTGTTTCCAATTTTACTAACCTCCAAGGGTATAATAGATATATAAATAAATAGATACCTATATAATATCGAGAGTTGAGAGTTCAGCGAGGGAAAGGCTTAATGATTAATTTATTAAATGTAGTAGGTACCTATGTATCTCTTCTGTATGTGTTTCTCTAGGGGTCTAGGCAGGAATTTCAGTTGTAAATGGAAAGACTTAAGGGAGGGGAGCGCAAGCATAACTTCTCCACTGACATTCCCATCAAATTAAAACTATTGTTGTTTTAATTCGAAGGGTATTCTTTCTTTGATGCTAAAGTATCACGACTTTGACTAGTGGTGATAGCCTCCAATAAAAGTACGAGACGTTTGCGGATCAGTAAGGTATGTAGTTCTGAAGTCACATGGATTATTCAACACTTTTTTTGGGTCGATGGAAGAATTACTTTTAGTACGATCTTTTCGTTTCGATTGCCTAATAACGGCAATTTCGTGTACGGTAGTTAATTGAAGAGATAATTATTAAAGCCAACTTTGGGGTTGAGTTTCATACTATATGATCAAGTAGTGAAGAGTCGTGGAATTCCACTTATTCTGAATGAGATAGGTAGGTAAGCCCTGTAATGAAGGCTCAGTGTGGATTATTAAAGATCTTGCGATCGACGGAAAATCACTTGTGAAACTGACCACTTGTTCGAATGGAAGATGGTTTCGTTATCAGATAGGTAGTTAATTAAAGAGAGGGTTGTCGCCAACATTGGATTGAGGTTGAAATAATATTACACCAACTACCAACTCATTATCAACCCTCGATAATAATCCTTCATAACCTATTGATCGTAGTTCTATCACTGTCACAATGAACTTTGGCCACTATGCGTGTACTTGAGTACCTATATGTCTGGCAAGCATATGCAATAAGCGTGAAACGACTATGCGAATCAAACTAGGACTAAATTATTAGGAAAACAAGAATAAGGAAAGGAAAAATTACCCTCAGGGAATCGAACTCATGCCTCTGGTTCCAGACCAGCGCCTTAGCCTTTGCTAAAAATATGGTGATCCAAGGACGTGGGTTCAGTTCACCTATTTCTACCTATGAGTACACAGGTAGTACTTGAAAGTAGGCACCTATACGAATAAATCGTCATATCCTGAAATACTGAGTATAAGCAGCATATTTATGTTGGAATGGTAAACCTACTTTTTGTCGGCGCAATCACTGATTTCACTTCTGTTATCCTTACGATAATTTCCACTCACCAAGTTAGGTACCTACCGACTTGATGAGGCCTGTAGTTCACTTAACCTTCACATCCCAACTATAACTTATGGCTCGGTAAACATTACCTACCGCATTACTCATTATATAGCATAACATTACAGAGGAAGGATAGGAATCTGTAAATTAGAACTGAAGTTTCGTCAAAATTCGGTATTACCGAAGTATATTTTTGTGAAAGTTCCACCGCACCTACAGAAAGAACACGAATGATGAATGATGAAAAGATGAAATGAATTATAGAACACCTAGTACGTTGCGACCTACAGAAAGAACATTCCAGACATGCAGCATGACTTAATGGATGAGTTTTTGGAGTGACGTTGAAAACTAGGTACCCTTGATGAACTCGCCCAAATTAAAATCCAAATTGATTGAGGTTCAGTATCCTAATAATAATAATAATAATAATAATAATAATAATAATAATAATAATAATAAATAATAATAATAAACGGCTTTATTTGTGTTGGAGGCCACAAGGGGTCATGGTACACAATCTTATTCACAAATCTCACTCAATATTATTCATTTATAAAAACACTCAAATATTAGTCACAAATAACAATGAACTAACAATGTTGCTTTTATCGAAAATTCGATGTGTTTACTAGGTATCTTTGCTCTCTACGTAGGTTTTAGTCAGTTGTCACAGATCGGAGTAACGTAAAATATGAGTACGATTGCTTCAAAATCTGGAAAAAAGAGGAGAAACTTTAGATTCATAACCTATATCTCGTGAATTTTAGAAATCACATCAAACTAAACAACCACACCGAGAATCCTATTTAAAAAAAAATCTATAAGTAGGCTAGTCAGTAAAGGTAATATTTTATTATGTAAAAGGTGGTGCAGACATTTGTACCGTCTAAAAACAAAAATGGTAACATGGGGCAACTTTTGGCAGCCCAAAAACCTCGCAATTTTGACCCTTTCCTGTTGTTGGATTATATCTTCTAAACGGTGCATCTTACAGAAAGTTACACGATTACTAAAATTAAAAATTAATCAATTCTGCGTCGAACAGCCTCCCTGAAAATTAAATTTGGTTTAACAATTTGGAAGGAATCGGCTGTCAAAGTTAGGCAAAATATTCTTATGCTCAGTTTCACATGCCTGTAACTGAAAAACGGTTATTCAACATTAAAAATGTCATACTAAAGTTGTAGAACATAAAATTTTGCGTTCAGAGCACCCCTATTTTTCAATTAAAATATTCGATTTCAAATTTTCATTCATTAACATTTTAAATTGAATATTTTAATAAAAATAGTGGTGGTTTGGACGCAGAATTTGATGCTCTACTACTTTAGTTGTATGGCATTTTTCACTTGGAATACCCGTTTTTCTGTTACAGGTATGTAAAACAGCATAACACACTACAGTCAAAATCGAAAAATTTGCCTAACTTTGACTGCCGTTTCTGACCAAACCGTTGAACCAAATTTAATGTTCAAGGAGGTTATTCGACGCAGAATTTAATGCTTTTTAATTTGGCAATGGCGTAATTTTCTGTAAGCTGCAACGTTATGTTATAAGCCAAAAACTGAAACAAGTCCTAAAATTTCGAGGTTTTTTGTTACTAAAAGTTGTCCCGAGGTCGCCTGTGTTACCATTTTTGTTTTTTGCATGTTAGCACCCATATAAATATACAAGTTGAAAAAATAAACGCTTCCTAACCTACTGACGTATTCTACCTACTCACTGGCCTACTTCCTAAGTTTCAGCATAACCAAATGCCCAGAAGATAACCAAATGCCCTCTTTGTACGATTTTTACAATGACTCTACAAAGAATAAGGATATAGAGAAGAGGAGAAATAACCTGCATGAAATTTGCTAAGTTCATCTTGGACCGGCCGTGGTAATCTATAACCAGAGCTTTGTGAGACTGTCTCATGATCATATTCAAACTCTTTCTGACGTGCGGGGTACATTTGTACCAAGGCAAGTTGTACAACGCGTAGAAAATTTCGGTACTCTAGAAAACAAAACAAATAATAAGCGAAGCGTTGAGAAGTATACTGTATAAAGAGTATAGTAATAATTTCAGCCAAACTTCGGAGTCTCAGGAAATTCGACGCCGATCACGAATATACCGTATTTCATGGGTCCCCAACAGGACCATATACTCGTAGGTACCCATTTTTTAAGTCAACAAGAAGGATCCCCGATAGGACCGACACGACCTTATAGGATCGATAGGACCTTATGGGTACCTATTTTTTAAACAAGTGGGTGTAAAACGAATGCAATGCATACCTACGACAAATTAGCTGTGTGGTGGATGCATAGGTGAAGGGCGAGGTAGGTGTGTGTGCCTGATGCCCCGATATCCAGAGGATATCCACCGCTGGTTAATGCCCGAAGGATATCCACCACTTAAGGTTAATATCCGAGGGGATCCACCACTGGAGGCGTCAGGAGGAGCTTTGCCCAGTTGGTTACAGCTTGGAGGCTACCACCACTCTGGGATCTTTTAGGATGAGGAGAGCGAGAGGAGGATCGAGGTTAGAGATAAGTCAGCGACTTGAAGGAAGCGTATAATGGTTCGGAAGGCGAAGGAGTCGAGTTTATATAGCCCCTGGGCCTATCTCCCTCCATCCTCCATACTGGTGGAGGATGGTGGGGATCCCCACCAGGTTCCCCGGTTCTCCTGCGTCTGCTGTCCCATTTCTATGTCTATTGTGAGATCTTAATTTATACAAGGAGTGGTTCTGGGAGGATACCACGACAAGCTGTTTTTGGATTTTTTGGCACCACTAACTGGCTTCGTCTTGGTAACAAAACCCGTTAAAGTGATACCTGACAGTATATATATTATCTTGAAAATGTGAGGCCTTAAGATCCTACTAATACCGGTGTTTTGACTCATGCGGCCCGACTCCTCGGCATCGTCGAGACACCAAAAACTATACAGGAAACTATATAGCCCAAGGAGTATACTTTCAACATTTCAGGTTTTTGCGACGTTCTAACGGTCGCTTCGCGATGCAGGCATACATACATCCACCCACCCGCAAATGTCGCTGAGTCTAAGTAAGAGCCTCACTGATGATCGGCCCAAAAACCACTTTTACCAAGGGTTTTTTCGAATGTTTTGGGGCAAAAAATAACACCATAAGAACATCCAAATAAAAAAGCACCCCAAAAAAAAATTTCAACACCCCCCCCCCCCCCTCCAATCAACATTTGACGGTTTACGTTTCAAGGTATGTAGAATCCGAAAAGCGGGCACCTCTAAGAAGTGGACGTCGTTGGGAACTGAATTCTGCATAGACAAATGTGAATTCAAATTCAGTTCCTAACAAAAGTGGCAATTTTGATTTTTAATAAACTTTTGCGGTTTTATATGTATTAATACATTTAAACTATTTGAATTCATAATCTGTTCCTTAAAAACGGGTAAGGTTTATTCAAGGACCCACAAAATGTTGTATATTCGTTATCAGCAAGTATGTATATTCGTTGTATATTCGTTATGGCAATTTTGATTTAAACTTAAATAAACTTTTGCGTTTTTTATATTTATTAATACATTTAGACGATTTGAATTCATAATCTGTTCCTTAAAAACGGGTAAGGTTTATTCAAGGACTCACAAAATGTTGTATATTCGTTATCAGCAAGAAGAAATTTCCTATAAGACTTCGAAGTTCGGAAGAAAAGAATGGTTACGTCCTTTAAATTATTCACTTGCCTCATTTTCCAATCGTTGCCCGAGGGCAGTGTAGAGGAGACCGGACGATAGATAAAACAAGAATCCCGTACCATACGCTACTTTCACAGGGATGACTGAGCTCTAAAAAAAAGGAGTCCATGTCATGCAAACTACTTTATGATAAATATCTAATAAGTAATTGATTAGAATTGATGAGCAGACAGTACCGATACTGACGTGAACACTGTTAGCGTAAGAGTCAACGATAGGATTTGAGCTTGAAAAGCGCACGGCAGACCGAGGACAGCCTTCAGGTCTTGGTTCAACCTTGAAAAAGTATTGATTTTATTTGTACAGTCATGATAGGCAGTTTTATAGGATTTGCCTTTTTAGCGATTTCAAAAAAATGAAGCTATTGCAATGGGTCCAAAATTTTCAGAACATGAATTTTTGAACATTTTTAGAGGCAAATCCGTTTCAGAGCATCCTGCATTCATCCCTAGATTTTAACAAAAAATTGTGTAATACATTTTTGTTAAAATCTGCAGATGAATGCAGGATGCTCTGAAACTGATTTGCCTACAAACAATTTTGTATAAAATCGACCTGCTGGTCGCAGACTTCTATTGCAGGGGTTTCCGCCTGGTAAATGACGGACCCAGGGGTTTAGCCAAACAAGTTCGGGCCCTTCGCCCTGAGCCCTGCCCTTTCCATCCATTACGGACCCATCTGTGAACCGCAAAAGTGAATCTGTCTCAGACTGTGGCATACCTCCTTTCCAGAACTCGCGACCTTAGATAACTTACTTCAAATTTGATATTCACTTTAAATGGTAGGTCATAATTCATAATTTCTGGCATATATCAATACTTTAAGAAACAAAATCATTTCATTAAAGGTACAGATCACCTACCTATTTCACTTACCTACCAGTGTAACACACCAAATCAAAAGATTCTTTTTTTGTGCTCAAATTCAGATATTTTATGACTTAAAACTGAGTCAGACCACTGACGATTTCATTAAAATCTCGCGGAAGAACCGGAGTTAGGCTTTCGTTATTATTGGTGAGATGCAGCCAAAGGTTTGTAGTACGTTAGATAGATTTCGTATTGCTGATCCACCAGTAGGGGGTTGGTAATCATATTATAATGACATATTACTTGCACATTCTGGTGATGAATCGGCATGAGATCTGTGGATTTCATGATAATGAGACGGAGAGGTTGGTACTTCCGGAGATATATTGACGATCAGGGTCTGGGGATATGTGAAAGACGTTCAAATTCGTTCAAAAGGGTCTGAGACGCGAAGTTTGATATACATACATTTAGATTTAAATAAAATGTCTCAATAATTACCTCCATGGCACCTACTTTGGTACTCACTGTAGATGACCTGTGTGGTGAAAGAAGAAAATCGGCCTCCAGCTCAACCTGCAATGGGGAATGCCGTAGTGGGAAAATTCTACAGTGTGTAATATGACCTACACTTACTGCATATTGTCATTATGCCGAGCCACAAGGGTCCTCAACGCAGCGTCGATCTCCTTTTTCGACCCATCCAATTTCGTCAATCTGATATTTTCTTTGAAAATGACCATTTGAATGAGGACATAAACCGCCAAAACGGAGTAGCACACCATGAAACCGAAAATTCCGTCCAAACATTCCAGAAAGCTCCACCAGCCGAGAGCTACCACAGCGTAATAAGGCGGGCTCCATGTGACATTACGTGGCATCCAAGGCGTTGTGAACGACGGCAAATAAAACGGCGTTTCGATCATGTCGAACGCATAATGAAGCACGCAGTCTGCGACAAAAGGCGTGATCATGTACATCACTATGCACATTCTCTTGTAAATAAATAAATAGTTCATATTCCTCCACAACGGGATGGTACGTTTATTCGATACCGTCAGCATCCAAGGCTCGTTGTTGTCAATGAAATGTCTGTTCAAAGCCGACGTCAAACGGTCGAGATCTTTTCTCGAGTTGAATGCCAGGCAGTTCACAACAGCTAGGAACAAACATATCGGTAAATATATAAATGATCCGTCAGTGAGGCCAAAACCGTCTAAAAAGTAGAGGCCGATCGCATTTCCCACCAGGAGAACAACGAACAGTACGAGTCGCAAGTGTAGGTAAATTCGTTTCACGCGGTTCCACAAGGACTTGGGCTCGTCGTCAGCATACCAGTAGGACGTAGACTTCATCGCTTTTATGTAAGACGCAATATTTGGATGAAGCACAGCCATTTTCAACGTAGAAATCTCGAACCTGTCGTTCAGTGCAAGACGAAACAATTCGCACGAGTTGTGCTGTACTGTGACTGGTAACTAACGAACATGACTAGATATTAGAGAGTTTTTGCAACACACTCACGACGAAACGAACGAAACGAAAGCAGTGCTGCGCATGCGCACTTAAGACACCGAAAAGTTTGACGAACCGTGACGACGAAAAATACCGGGATCTCGCGGTGTCAGCTTTCGTCGTGTTGATTATGACGAAACGTAATTTAACCTTACATCTGTATAACGCTACCTACCTTCTTCTGTTTTCCTTGGAAAATAAAAATGTTGAGCGTCGTATTCACAGCTGCTTCTTGGCGTCTTGGCAGACTTGACGCCATGTGTGGACATAGATTTGTATTAACCATGGAGTAAAATGGATGAAAGAGAGGTTGACATAACGTTAGCGTGACTCCACCAGCCGGTAGACGCCAAAGCTGAACGAAAACTGAACCGAAAAAGGTTAGCATCTGACTTCGGTCGCCCTATCCGCCATTTCCGTTTCGGTGTCGTTTTCCGTTTCGTTTCGTCACGAGTGTGTTGCAAAAACTCTCTATTCACTGATGTGATCGATGAATAATTATTTAGGGCAGTACCTTCTATGTGTAAGTTTTGGGTTCTTGACTTGCTGTTCGCCCAATCGACCTGCATGTATAAGTTCTACGATTTCTTCTAAATATAACCACACATAGGACCGCCATCGGAAAACCGCTGGACAAAATTTATCCATAATTTAATAATAGCCTAAACAAAAATGAGCAATGAATATGACGCGTAAAGATTTCCAAACAGGGAACAGATCGAATCGTAACCAAAGTGCAACACATTAGAGTGAAGTACATTAAAATCTATTTCAACTTTTGTCTGCGTCTGCGCATTTATACCAAAACGTTGAATACATCAGCTAAGTCAACTAATATACGATTTGCCTGTTTTGTCAGGTGAATAAAACCTTCTACCAAAAGAATTGAACCTTTTTCTAAATTAATTAAACCACTTACCATATCATTTAAACCTCATGCGAAAAAATGGATGTGGATTTCTACCAGTTTACGTCGTGCTTTTTCGTTCTACATCCACTTTTTCGCATAAGGTTTAATTGAAAAGGTAAAAAAGTTTCATTCAACTGGCAAAAGGTTCACTTCATTTGGTGAAAGGTTTTATTCATCTGGTAAAAGGTTTAATTAAAAAGGGGAACATTATGTGCATATCATGTTCAACTTTACCCAAAAGAGCCGGATAAAAATAAACAATTTTTTTTTTTAATACCTATATATTAACCCTCGGGCACCCGCGGGACGGCATTCCATGCCGCAACTCTGTAAACAGTACAGTAAATCACTAATGCATAACATTTCCGGTATATCGCACCTAGGTATGTGTCCTTCAACTGTCTGGCCATCAGTGCCCGTACGTGCCAATTTTTCTATTACTCTTATCACTTGTTTTCGGTCAGGCGAAGTGGAAAAGTCACCAAGCGGTATACTGTATACCGTCCGCGGGTTAGCTTTTCGTTTTCATGACAACTGTCATTTTTTGATTTTGAAGTTTATTGCTCATACCTCTTTCGAAGAATCTCAGAGATACCTATCTATTCATGATAATTTTTATTTACCCTCTAGTTATTTGAAATGTTCATTCCTAAAATTCTTGTCATTAGTTTCTAGTTTGAAGGATCTCGATGAAGGTAGTAAATTTTAGTGCTTTCAGCACAGTTCTACAAAGGTTTTATGATGAAAGAATCATTCTTAGGTACTTGTAACTACCTTCACGAAACGTTTATAACAAAGTTACTAGGTACTTTACTGAAGTTTTATTGAGAAGTTATGAATAAAAAGTACCTATTATTCAAAAATGTTTATTTCATATCCCTGATGTTTTTGTTTTTTCAGAAAAGAACCGGACCATTTTTCTGTGGTTTCAACATTCATTTCTAAGTATTAAACTATGCATTGAGACCCGCAAAAATCAATCTCACCAGAAATTCAAATTATTTGAAATCAGATTTTTGTTTTGTGATTTTTCGCGGCACTAATTTACGAATAACAATAAAGCCAAAGTTGCCATTTCTTAGATTTTTTAATGGTGAATAGCGTGGTATAATCTATTTGTCCTCAAAACACTGAATAGACTTAGTTATTATCAATTTAGGAGTAAATTCCGTGAGGTCGGCATGGAGTACCATCCGTGGGTTAATTGCTTCGTCCTAGAGGCACGGGTGCCCGAGGGTTAAAAAAGGGTCTGTCGTGGTATCCTCCCAGAACCACTCCATGTAAACAACTTTAAGATCTCGCAAGTAAAACAGGGAATGGAGCGGCAGACACAGGAGGCCCGAGAATCCTGGAGGGGATCCCCACCATCCTCCACTAGTATGGAGGATGGAGGGAGAGTCCCAGGACTATAAGAACTCGGCTCCTTCACCTTCCAACTCATTCTAGATTCTACGCTCTCCTTAATTCGCAGACTTATCTCTCTCTCCTCCCTCGCCCCTCCTCTCTCTCCTTATTCTAAAAGATCCCAGAGTGGTGTTAACCGGGTAGGTAAAACTACCAAGGGTGGTAATCACTGGGCACACATCCAAACACCTCGAAAAGATCCCAGAATGGTGCCTACCGCTTGGCACCTATCGTCTTAGTGGTGGACACCTTATAGGTGGTAACCAGAGGCATTAGGTTCGACACGTCACCACATCACACCTCGCCTCTCACCTATGCAAACCACCACAGGGTCCCACCTAGTTCTTCCCCCCTTCACTGGTCTTCTCCTGGGATGTTTAGCAAACTCGGGCCTATGTAATTATTTTCTAATTTTTGCAACATTTAAAACATGAAAATTTAAAAAAAACCAGTCATGCAGCATGACTTAATGAGCGAATTTTCAAAGAAATATTCGAATTAATGGCTATGGTTTTGAATAAAGGGGATTTTTGGGTAATTTTTGCGCACTTTAAATGCGCCAAAACCCTCCTTAGAGTAGGCCAATTTCGCCCATCTTCGAACTTAGCCTTTCGATTGCCAAGATAGATTTTTTGTGCAAATTTGAGCTGTTTATCTCAATTCTATCGAGAGTTATCGTCTGGAGTGACACACATATATATATATACATATAAAAAAGTGTTAAATTTCAGGAATCGTTTTAGAATGGTCTGAAACGGATTTCTATGAAGAAAATTTCCAAAAATTTATATTATTTAAATTTTGAAGCCATTGCAATAGCTTCATTTTCTTTGAAAATTCGCTAAAAGAGTTTTCCTGTTCACCTTTAGGCAGTTTTACGGTATGTACCTAACGGTATGGATCTATGTCTGATAACGCTCGACCGTCAACCTGCAAAAATGGGCAAAAACCGGACTGGTGCCCAGGAATAAGATGAACATTCGAATGCATCGACAACGCAAATAAGCTAAGTAAATACAAATGCATACATGTTTCCGATGAAACGCCCATACCTACCCGAAAAATTACATAAAAGAGAGGTACTGTACTTCCAAATGTTTCCTACAAACCTTAACCAGAGAGAATAACCGCTTCTGGGAGTCCGAGCTTAAAAATCGGACTGGCGCCCGCCCACAAAGAAGATATTCATTCGAATGCATCCATAATGCGAATGGCGAAGTAAATACAAAAATGCATACGTGTTTCTGATTAAAATGTTTATATTTATTTTGAAAACGCTGCATGGTCCTTGTAACATGGTTTATTATTCTGAACCGAATACGGCACGATTGGGACCTCAGTGAAGAGACCCACCAAGCTAATTTGACGGTTTTAAACTCGAATATTAGGTTGCGATTTCTGACAAATTATTTTCGATCAGTGAAACTGTCATTGAATTGTCTTGATTCACATGTTATACTACCTCCTGTGTTATACAAATTTCTGGTGATTACAGCTATTTTCACAGGTTTTTGACCCACAAATATTGAATTTTGAGAGTTAAAATTTCGTTCGGACCTCAACCCTCGACATTAGTGGTCAAAATCAACTTCTTATTAGGTCTTCTCCCCCTAAAAACCATGGAAAACGACGCCTCACAAGGCCAAGTTCACTAAAACCTCAACTTTGCTACCATTTTTAACTTTGCACCCATTTTTACCCTGGGTGTATTCCGATCGGGCTGCAAAGTTTCGGGACACAACTAGGGCCCAAATGGAGCCGATACGCAAAAGAAAGTTTTTTTTTTTAGACCGAAAATTAAGGTAGTTGGAACCGAATGGACATAGATTTTTGGAATCTACACACCTTGAAACGTAAAAGAAAAAATTTTGTCCCAAAAACATTTTCCGAACCGCATATTCAGAGAATAATAAACCAGAAATGACCGAAAAGAGACAACATTTGGACTGCAAACTGCAATGCCAACTGTATCCTAAAAACCTCAACCAAAGAACATAGGCTTGTTCGCAGTGACCATCTGATGGTTATCTGACCGTCAGAAAGGCGTTTGGTCGTTTGCAGTGATTCTCGGACTCTTTTCGGACTGTGTAGCATCAATGAGCGCCTGTTCGCAGTGTTTTCCCAACTATCCAACGCCAGTTCTCTGATCGTCATTTCAGTACACAGAAGAAGAAACTGACCATGCACTGCCTTCTCGATTCCCAACCACATCAAACTCAAACGCTAAACAAGAAGATTTTGGAACATGGATGGTTTCTAAAGCTTTTGTAGGAGTCTTCTAACCTTCAGAAAAGCCAGTGGGAACAAAGCTTATTTTAACAGCTTCTGGGAGTCCGAGCTCAACAACCGGACTGGCGCCCACAAGGAAGATATTCAAATGCATCGATAATGCAAATGAGCGAAGTAAAGACTAACGCTGTTTCGAATGGCCTTGCCCACTTGTATTACCAATGAGCTAGCTGGGGACAAATAAAAGCATCTGCTCATCAACCAAGTTTGAGTGGCAGAGTTGATAAATACGCCCGAGTGAGACCTGTTTTTTAATCGTTTTACCTCATGAGTAGTTTTTCCTTATCTTATATTCTGTTTAATCGTGACACGCCATCGGACCAGTACGGCTAATGGAGAGCTCCGGGTGAAATACGGCGCTATGTGTGCAAACGAAGGGCCCCTGATATTGTAGATGTCATACCTGCGTTTCACTTGGATTTATGCCGGCGACGGGATTCACATTTCAGCAGAACTGCTTTTGGTGGGATGGCTCCTTCAGAACGAAACTTGCAAAGGTGAGTGGTTGATCAGCTTTTCCATTGTTTCTACTCGATTATACGGTCTCATTGGTACACCGTTGTGAGAGAGTGTGACAGTTGTGGTGGACCCTCGAGAGTCCCCCTCCTAGACCAGCGAGATTATCATCGGTTAAGAAGGGATATCGATTAGGCTTCCCCAAGCGACCCCGTCTCCACCGGAAGAAAAAATAGCTCGACAACAGCCACACTGTCACACTCCTCCCCACATGACATACTTCAGGGTAGCAGAAGTATGAGAGGGAAAAGGGGGAATGGAAAGTAGTATGAAGTTCTGGTTCAGAAAAAGACATCTGATCAACTTTAAGGTGACTAACTCCATCGTAATGGTACAACCTCATTAATATTTTACTGGTGGAGAACAAAGCTCCTACATACGAGTAGGGTACTGGCGGATAATGTTGTCAGAGGTTGTTGTCCAGTGAATTGTGCTCATCTGGGCAACCTCTAAGTGATCAACATCCATCGTTAGGATGAAACAACTATTGGGACTTGTCAATTGGGACACGGCATCGATTGCCTTCAAATGAGCTCAGTATATTTTAATTATACTGACACTCTAAAGGGGAAGCCAATAGATGTATGAGTTATCAAAGGGACAGGTTGTTAGTAAAGGAATCCTTCTGGGAAACCTTTGGGCTTATCCTTCTGGTAAGCCCACAAAAAGTGGATGGAGTATGAAGTGCTCAGCGCATGCTACCGAACCACGCTCTGCTACCATGTGACAGTGGTGGTGGACCCTAGAGAGTCCCCATCCTAGACCAGCGAGATTATCACCGGTTAAGAAGGGATCTCGATTAGGCTTCTCCAAGCGACCCCGTCTCCACCGGAAGAAAAAATAGCTCAAGAACAGCCACACTGTCACAACGTCCAGCTACATCGGTTGTGAAATTAAACCAATATTTCAAACCATGCAAAAACCTACAACCTAAAAGAACCAATGAAGGTCAACCACAACGCTCTCTCTGCATGTACCTACATATCTACTTTTAAGCCATTACAAAACCTTAGTTTTTCTTTTTTTTTTAAACCTGTTTGATGTTACACAGCGGGTAAGTATTGCATTTTTGTAATACATTAAGGCTAAATGCAACGAGTTTAGTTGCAAAATCCACCGCCACGTGGCAGCACCAAAATGAATCGATTTTATTCCAACGCAAGTGCCTACCACTTTTAGAAAAATGTTCAAAATTTGAACAACTTTTTTTGGAATAGCGAGCAAAAAAATTGTGCACACTTTTTGTAACAATTACCTACCTGGAATTCTACATGAATATTTATGAGAAATATCACGCTCTGTTCTCAAATGAGAAGTAGACGAAACACACAGATTCTCACCAAAACGTCGTCACTTTTCCCCTTAAAATAGGGGTCCTACAAGGAGTTCAGTTTGTTACTGTACTATAGTACAAATAGATACTGTTTGTTACTCACGATGGTTTGATCACAGAAACCGGTATAACAGAGTATTTTTCATGCATTAGTGGAATCACAACCTTTCAATAACTCCGTTTTTATTCTTCAGAGAGTTCAGTTCTACTCTTTTGTTTCCGATAAACTATCTCGTTTTACCGTGAACAGGTAGCTATGTACCTACCTATTTCAAGTTGTAGACTAATTAAACAAAGTATCTGGATAAAACACTTCTTTTTTTTCCCTCACAAAAAAACCCTTCTACCTATAATTTTAAAGCACGCTATTTTACCGAAGGTAGCTAATATATAAACAATGCACCTAGGTACTTATAACTTGAGATTTGTGCACTTTATGTTTCAATAATAATAATAATAATAGCATTCATTTGTATTTGTACAAGTTAAGCCAAAAACCCAGATTTTGGCTTTTTTCAAGTTTTCCCCGACTCCGCCTCTACGCAGTCACTAGGTACGATGAAATGAATAGGACCTTTTTTTGAAGAGAATATACTCTGATTTAATCGAGTATAGGGTTAGTTTTTTTTTGTTTTTTTTTAACTGAGCTCAGTAGGTATTTCCCGAGATATTTAAGAAAAAGTGTAATAGAAAAAATCGTTGAATTACCCCCTCCCGCTCACCTTCGGGGAATTTTATTATGTTGTACAGGACAATCGAATGAGCAACTATGCCAAGTTTCGAAACTTCGGAATTTGTTTCCCCTGTATAGCAATTTTTCGACTATTTGACCGGACTACAGGGAAAAGTTATTTTTGCGTGTCTAACCGTAATTGATCAATTTAGTGACCGATGTACTGTACAGCGCCCCCCCCCCCCCCCCCCCCATTATCCTTAGGAAGCGAGTTAAGAATAAATTCAAACGGTAAATCCTCATAAGGTTTTAGATCTCGAACCAAAATCGAAATTTACGCAAATCAACCAAAGCAGATTGTTTTATGAGTGAGGGATGAGGGTGAAAGTCCCGAATAGTAGTATAACTAGGTGCATATTTGATTTGTAATTTTGGACTGGACAGGTCATTAAGACCTTAGGCTCAAAGAACCCAAAGAGTTGAAAGTGAGTTTTACAAATATAATATGTAATACTGCGTTTTATTTTGCAATGTACCATTTTTCTGAATAAATCATTTGAAGATGTGTTCCAGTTTGGATGAAACATGGGAAGTTCGGTTGAAGTTTGAAATCATTGAAAATGTAAACAATAAATGGGGCTGTGATGGGGGTTCATTTTTGTCCCAGTACATTTGGTTTATTGACGTTGACAAGATAATTATCCAAACTGAAACAATTCTGTGAAACACACTGGTAATCCAGCCAAGTGAGAAATGATGATGATTGTATTAATTTTCTTGAAACAGGCATCTCCGGAAGGACTCAGATAGTCACGGCACTCGTCAACATTTTGCGGCTCGCTTACGTCGCAGGTGGTAACGTCTACTTCAGGGAGTCCACCATCGAATATGCGGTGGCAATCAATATCATAGTTACAACTGTATCGTTGTCTACGGTTTACCTTATGCTCGTCAAGTACAAGAAAACTGTGGAGAAGGACTACGACACGTTTTGGTACAATAATACCCCAAAATAATGATTTTGGTGCATCATACACGATACCTACACCAAAATAATGATTGTGGTTCAGATCCGATAATACAATAGTAATGATTTTGGTATACGATAATACATCAAAACCCGATCCGATAATACACCAAAATTCAGTACCTAATACACTAAAATAATGATTCTGGTGTACAATAATACAACAATAATGATTTTGGTGTACAATAATAATGATTTTGGTGTAAGATAATACACCAATTCCGATCCGATAATACACAAAATAAATTATTTTGGCATACGATAATACACCAAAATCCGATCTGATAATACACTAAAATACACCAAATTCAATAGGTAATACACTAAAATAATGATTTTGGAGTAAAATTATACATTAATAATGATTTTGGTACATATACGATAATATACACCAAAACCCGATCCGATAATACACCAAAGTAATAATTTTGGCTCAGATCATAATGGCTTTGTAACATTGAATCCACTGCCAACCAGAAGTTTGCGTTTGTAAGTAGATAGTTATTATGATAATTCGTCTTCACCCTCTCAATGAAAATCAATCAAATTTCAATTCCGCTTTTTCAAACCTACCAAGTTAGGTAGGTACCCTCCCCTAGAAGGTCCGCCAGGTGCCTCACGCAGTTTTGAAAATATGCTCAAATTCTGCCTATGTACCAGTCTCAACAATACCTATTTTTCGTAACGTTTTATGGCTAAATATTTATGAATCGCTGTAAGGATGATCGAGAGCTCCTTTGACTACACCGAACACAAATAATTATTCCTACGGATGGACCAGTGGTGCCACCGTGGCGCCGCACAATGGTTCCAAACGGTGGAAAAACGATCAAAACTCGGCAAAGCTAGAAAAACCATGTAAGTCGGTGTTTTCAACATTGAATCCTCATATTTTTCCACGCTGAATCGATCTAGATACCAGACCATCCCTGATTCGATAGGAACAACTGCTAATCAGATAATAGCCGAAACAAAAAGACCTCAAAAACTTCAAGTTAGCCTTGTTTTTTTTCCTCATGCTGAATCGAACAAGACTTTTTCTAGAGAAGGTGAGAAGAATGCAGAATAAAATGTTACTTCCATCTTGATTATTGTTAAGTAGGACATGCACTAATTAACAATTTTTACCTTTATAAGGACCATTTTTTTTCACGTAACAATAAATAATTGAACCACCTTTGAGGTCCATTTTTCGTACAACAGTAATCGGTCAAGTAGCCCAATAATCATATTAGGATGACTAGAGAAAAAAAGACCTGACCCCTTCCTAACAACTAACCTTTCACGTTTGAGACGGTAAGAATCGTCAGTGACAGTGTGGATGACATTTTGTAAATAAAGGCTTCTGTATTCATAGGTCGCAGGCTAGTTTTGGGTGGAATACGTTCAGAACACTGTAACCAAAAAATTAAAAAACTAAGAATCGGGAAGAGGCGATACCTTCGTAGACCATTATATTATTGCAACGCATACTAACCATCAAAATTACCAGCTAATTTCGCTAACAAAAAGAAAAGTTATAAACTGATTAGAAAAATAAAAAAAAACTTTCCAGCTACCTACAACACCTTCCGAGCATTGAAAAATTAAAAAAAATATATTAATCAAAAAACCGTTTGTTAAAGAAATGCGGAATTTAGAAATTTCACATTACTTGAACTTTGTCGGGGGAGTACGGGACAGGAAATGGATTTACGTCCCTTTTGAATATCGGATCCATGTAACCAGATACACTATCCACCATAAGCCCCTAGAATAGTTTCAAATATGGGGTTTTCATAGTTTTTTTTTTTGCCGTTTGGAACCACTGTGCGCCGTTCCCTGGCACCCAAAACTACAGCAAATTCTGGAGGCCTAAACACATTTTTCTGACAGAGGCACCACTGGTGCCAGCTTAACGCCGTCCCCTGGCACACGGTGGCACCAAAAACTAGACAGAAAATTGTGGAGGCCTATAGAGTATACTGCCAACATGTCAAGTCAAAATACCCAAAATTGCGGCTTGTAGCGCGGTACATAGTCACAAATAATGTTGCTCGACGTTCGGCAACTAGTCCTGTTCTCGGCAAACAGGGAGAATTATGTGTCATAATGTATCTATTTCACATGTGCTTAACATTTCTTCTTCGTTTAGTGATTCTGGTTCCAATAATGTTTTCACGAACTTTCAGGATTGAGGTGCTTATCATACTGAGCATTTGTCTCGCCTTGGCGTACAACACCAATCGTGAGGACCCTTTGGATGTGAGTAGAAAAAAAATTGGTACCTGTCGTGTCGTGAGCGCGACGTAGGGTTTGGTTTGGTCGCCGGAGATAGGAGGATGTGCCCCTTGGGTGTCTTTTAGGATTGCTACCACTCCGCTGTTTACACCACAGCGAGTGTTAGAGGATAGGTACCACCCCAAGGTTTTCACTACAGCGAGCAACAGTGGACGTTCCAGCACCCCGCGGTTTTCACCACAGGGGGTACTAGATCTTTTCGGGAAACATACCCCACAGTTTTCACCACAGCGAGTAGGCGAGGGAAAGGTTCGAGAGAGGAGGCGCAAGGTGAGAGAGGAGTCGCAGGTAGGAGTCGGATCGGTAGAATGAAGAGATGGGTGAGCTAGGCGCCTTATGAAGGTGCCTCCAACTCGTCCCCCATCTACCCTTCCCCCGACTTACACCGAGGCTTCGCTCAGCTCTTCTTTCTCTTTGATATTTATTGGTTGAACCTCAACATATTTACATTGGAGTGGAATGGGGGTACCACCTATATATCTTGATGCAAAATATAATAGGTAAGTATATGAAACTGCCCTAGCCAGAGCCCCTTCTTGACAAATTTGGGAGACAGTTTTATAAGTGAATATATAAAGTAATGTATAATAAGTAACTGCGAAGGTACCTGTCCAGGTCCACTAGCTAGGTACTTGGTTACTAAATTATTACTGCTAGATTACTACTAGGTTATGTACGAGTACTACCACATGTTATGTACCTAATGTCATAAAGACACTGGCCTATCTAATAAGTTGAAAAGTGGGACTTGATAATTTGTAACCAGCTATTTTCAACCAATTCTGGGGTGAAGGAACCAAATTTGACGTATATTTGTGTACAAATCTATAAAGTGGAAAAATGAAATGGGCAAATATTACTTTTTTCGGATTCCCTCCAGTCTATTTTACCATTCCAAATTAACGTCTATTTGGCTGTCTTTATTCGGTATTAGGTAA
This sequence comes from Leptopterna dolabrata, assembly GCA_954871275.1. Classification (NCBI taxonomy): domain Eukaryota; kingdom Metazoa; phylum Arthropoda; class Insecta; order Hemiptera; family Miridae; genus Leptopterna; species Leptopterna dolabrata. The sequence continues at coordinate 27,155,486 of OX940988.1, forward strand.
GTTGAACTCACTAACTGTAATATCTACGTCATAACACCATTTCACCCAACGTATTAGTAAAAACACCTGTTTTTCTTTCAGGTTTTGTTTTACGTGAGCAGATACCTGGAATCTGCTGCCATCCTACCCCAGATTTACTTCGTTTTTCGAACCGGCTCAAAGAAATTGTCCGTGTCCTTGTACGTGTTCCTCTCCTTCCTCTACAGCTTGTTCTACACCTACTACGCTTTGGGAACTGACATGACTGAATGGGTAGACTACGGGATGGCGACGTTCGTCATCTGGCCGTCCTTTGTTAAGCTGGCGTTTGACATTTTGTACTTCGTACTATTAGTGATAGTCCCTAAATGTGAGTGGCGAGAATAAAGTAGTTCATGTGTTAATGGCAAAAATTTCGCTCAATATTTTGTACAATATTACTGAATGGTCCCGGACCCCTACTACATAAAAACATTGCACTATTTTGTCAGCCCCCCACACTGCACTCTCACACTACACAACACTGGCGGGTCCGCAAAAATTTTCTACACTTTCAGAAAACTTTTGAACGCCCCAGAAGATATACTGAAGACCCCCTTTTTTGCACAATATTTATCCTCACACTCAATATTTTTGCACAAAAACGACATCTTTGAAACTATGTGCAAAATTTATGCCAGTGTAGAGACCCTTTAAGGGGGCCTAAAACCGTGCACAAAAAAAGTTTTCTCCCATTTTTGAGCAAAAAAGCAGTCAAAGTGGAGCCCTCACACTGATCGTTGCGGAAAAGGCTACTTTCTAAATTTTTGTACAAAAATTCAGCTGCCTGGAGTTTTGTATTCTTCCTTGGTGGCCTGTGTTTCATCACCCGTCGGTGAGGTTGAGTTTGCCGTTCTAATGACAGCTGTGTGTGAAGCTTTGAAGGAGATGAAGAACAGACAGAACAGGAAAATCTGGATCCTGAATCCCGCCCATTTCGACCATTTTTGCACAAAAAACCTCAATTGCCCTCACAGTGCACTCAAACGTTCGTCGACCCGTCAAATTTTTGATGAGGTTCAAAAAATGTCGATAAAAATGGAACATTATGGACTGCTTTGTTGTACAAAAATTTTGCTCAAAAAAGTAGTTAACTGCTTGCCTTTACACAGGCGAACATGCAGCGAATTCTTGCATGGTTCACTAGTGGTTATAGATAACCTTTCGAGTACTTAGAAACAAGATGGATGGATAAGTAGTTCAACGGTAAATTGTGCCGCCACAGGCTGCTTTTGGTGATTTCTAACCCCCGTTGTAACGAAGAAAACCCTGCAAATTTGCCCGTGGACCTACGGATTCATCTGTAGTTTTTCGGATTTATTTTGTAATTATATCAGACTCCTCTAGTTCCATCCTAAATCTTATGATTTCTTCAAGTGCAATCTTTGACACACCCAGTTTGGGCCATCTTAGGACGGGAACGGGTTGAGATCACTAATGGCAATAGTAGTGGTTCACCTGTTCATACTTGACCAGAAACCCCTTCAGCTTACGGGTTAAGTCCTATGGCTTGGTCCTATGGATTTGAATAGTGAAACCAACTAACCTGCGTTTTGTTTCTTGCAGACAAAGTGGAAATACCGCTGACCGACATCGAGAGCTACACAGGGAGCTCAAGCTCGGAAACAATAGCTGATGGTGAGAGGATATCTCAACCAGTACCGACGATAATAGTTACCAGGCCGCAACTGGACAGGCAGCAATCCTTGCTGGAAACGCCTTTTCTCAAAAAAAGTCCCTCGTCGACGAATTCTCTCATAAATTACTGCCCAGACAGAGCGAGTCGCACGAAGAAACTCCGTAGTCCATTGCCTAAGAGAAAACGTGACAAGGCGGACACGATCAGTTTGAGGACGGTTGCGACACTGCCTGATATGTCCCAGACACGATCTTGCGACGATTTCTCAAAAACGAACAGGACGATCTTTTCAGTTGAGACTCTCAGCGGAGGATCCACACCTGAAGACGAAGGGATAACTTTTACTGTCAGAGAAACGGCTGGGCAGAGCCGGCAGAGGCGGGTGGCTTATATAAGGCAGTCATCTATGCCTGAGATGAGCAGCCCGTCACCTGAAGAGAGTCCAAAACAGAGCAGAAAGTCGAATCAAGAGGATTCTGATGCAATGTTGAATAATAACAACGCGTTCTTGTCTGGAGATGAACAAATCATGTTCCAGAGAAGGAAAACTAGTCATGAACCATTGCCGCAGAACGTGAATATTACAGAACAATCAACAGAGCCAACCACTGACAACAATGGACGAGGTACGAGGGAAGAGAATGGTAATAAACTAAGCACCGTTCAAGAGGTCAACATTGCAGGAATAATAGAAACAAAAACGTATGAACAAAGGCGATTTTTCAAGTCAAGAAATGAAGATTTCAATGACAGATCGTCAGATCCAGTCAGAAAGGTTTCAAATGAAAATAGGACGAGGAAAAAACGAATTTCAGCAAATCAATCTCCAATTCAGCCCAATTGGAAAATTATAGCATGCAACCTCATAGGAACGAGTCCACTGTATGGTAGGCGGGATTTTCATGGTGGTGAAAAAGACGGCGGGGATTCCAGAGAAGAGTTCTCATCGAGAGAGTCCACCCTGAAGAATCGGAGAGCATCCAGGAGTAAGAAGTCTGGCCACAGTAAGAAAGTGGCGAGTGAAAAGTTGAAAAGCAGAAGAGCGACGGTGCATCACGTGGCTGGAAACTCCCATCATAATAACTGGAAAACTGTGGCCAGCGTGTTTATGGGCACGGGCTCATCAGACAGGCGGCCTTCCGTTCCTGAAGTCTTCAACCGTTCGTTGTCTGATGCAGGCCAGGATGTGATGCACAAACGGAGGAAAACATTCTGGCACATTTAGCATGAATGGACAATTTTCGTGGGTTACGAATCTTCTTTTTTTGGCCAAATTCTGTTCAATAACCTAAATTAACACTTATTGACCAAATAATGACGTGTTTATGTTGGAAAGCCTAGGCAGAAAACGAGGGTGAAATTTGAATTTCTGAGTTCCCGCTAGAAATGATGTATTAGGTAAATCACAGAGTAGTTCAACTCAAATCCCGCTTAGAGCGCTAGTGCATCACTTTAAACGACATAGAGAACCCCAATGGATGGATGGATGGAACCACAAAATTATAAATGAGCCCTGAAAACAAACCTTCGCCGTGACCTTTCCCTCGGTTTGTGACAATCTCTATGGACTGGAGAATGGTGTACCGACACCAGGGGGGGGGGGGATAAGGAAAGAAAATGAGAATTAACTCGATAACCCACATCAGTGAGTCGCAACTCCAATACCTACCACATATGACCACAGATCCAGAAACAAGGAACGACAAAATAAAATAATGGCGAGTTTTTATCCAAGCTGGGTCCACCGATGGTTTTCCCTAACTGAGGTTGTAGAGATGTGTAACATGCGTTCAGTTCCAGGAGTTAACTCCACCAGTTCACTCAGTTCTGAGATGCGTTCTTTGGGACACGTTCACCAGTTCAACCGAGTCCCTAATCAAAATTCTAATTATCCCGACCTAAAAATCACGAAAAAGGGGTTTTGATAGGTTTGATTCAATAAAAAGTTGTACAAATTTAATAGTTTAATAATATATATTTTCATACAAAATCACAATGGTTTGGAAAATCCATCAAAATCAAAAAGGTCCCTCGAATCTAATAAGTAAGAAGCCTCACTGATGATCACCAACAAGTGGTGAAGGGAGGGGTCTATGAACGGTTGAAATGGTGGGAGTTGGGAGGGGAACGTGAGGAGTTAGGAACACGGGCGAGGCCGAAGAACGGCTTAACGGGTGAACTGAGGAGTTGTGAAAATGGAGGGAAAGTTGGAGGGGTGGATGAACGGGTGAACTGAGGAGTTGTGAAAATGGAGGAAAGGCGAGTGGGGAAGGGAAAAACAATGGGAATGGCAAGGGGGGAAGGGAAGAACGTACAAACAGAACTGGGGAAGAGAGGGGTTGATGAACGGATGAACTGGCGGTACTGACATGAGTTATGAACATGGAGTGAGGTTAGGAACACCCGTTCAGTGATAAAGTCAACTGCTTGGTCATCCGTTCAGTTGGGATACGTTCAGCTGAAAGAGCTATTCAGTTCGGATCCGTTCAGTGCTGAAAGCCACAACCCGTTTTCCCTGCCTGAGGATTGAATACAGACTCCTATTTCTACTCTTGAACTGTTCACAGACTTCTGATTTAATTTCAACTGATTTGTTCTCCAATTTATCTACTCACTTACCCTCTGCTTCATCAATCCACTCTTCCATTCTTCAACCGACTTTTCCCTGGACTCTCTTCATCAACATGACCACAGATGCATACGCAGCCACGTCATCTGCTTCTTCGGAGCCGGACGTCTTCTGGACAGTGAAGATCGTATCCTTTCCTCAGCGCTTCCAGCTGGTGCCCAAGTTGAGTGCACATATTGCACATATTATTTCACATCAGTATTGAGTTCGCGTTGGTGTTTTCCACTTTATATTCAGGAAAGATTAAACGAACATTATATCTGAAACAACTCTTTGTTCTCTTGAATTATCCACTTTTTACTAGCTCTATTTCCCTCTAGGTCAGGACGTCACAGTATAGAAACGACACATTTGGCATCCCTTGTGACCTTCAAGAACCGCCACAGGTTCTTGAAGGTTGCCACAAAGGTTTGCCATTTCTAACGTTGGGTTGTTGCCAGCATTGAGAACCTTAGCCCTCGAGGCTTCCCTCCTCCTCCTTAGGCCAACAGCGAATCAGATGTCAATAGACCTGATACGTCATTTTCTTGATACATTTTTACCTTTAATCACCCTCACTTACAAAACAATGCTAAGTCCTTGTCACATCGGTTTATTATTCTACTGGACATACCTACAGAAATTTTAGGTGTTCATTTATTGTTCATGTGCAATAACTGTTCATATTTTTGGTGGTTTCCACCAATTTTGGCTCCCAATAACAAAAATTAGGCTCCTATTTTAGACAAATTATCATTGATCATTGAGAGTGGAATTTAATTGTCTTGATTCATCTGTTAACACTACTTCTAGTGTTATACAAATTTATGGTGATTTCAGACAATTTCCCAGGTTTTCGACTCATAAAAAATTAATTTTGGGCGCTGAACCTTCGTTACAACCTCTATTCTTCACTCTGGTCAAAATCAACTTAATATTCGGTCTTCTCGGCCTAAAAAACATGGAAAACGACACCTCACAAGATCATGTTCACTAAAACCTCGAAAAACCCAATTTTTGTACCCACTTTTCGCCCATAACACCCCTGGGTGTATTCCGATCAGGCTGCCGAGCTTAGAAGCACAACGAGGACCCAAATGGAGCCTGTGTCCGGGAGAACGAAGATTTTAGACCAAAGTTTAACGTAAATTTAAGGCTGAAACTTTGTTAGATCGTTTCGATTTGTTAGAATCTTAAAGCTCGTTGGTCAAAACCGACTTCAAATTCCGTCTCCTCGCCCTAAAAAACATGGAAAACGATTCCTCACAAGCTCATGTTCACTAAAACATCAAGAAAAGCCCGCTATTTTTACACCCATTTTTCACCCGTAACACCCTTGGTTAGGTATATTCCGATCGGGCTGCAAAGTTTCAGGACACAACTAGGCTAAATTGGAATTTAAAAAATAAATTTTTGAGGAAAATTCCCCATTGGTAACGAAATTTATTGCATGATGATAGCACATGAACGGTCTGATTCTGCCGTGAACAGGACAGGACGGCAAAGAGAAACATGGAAAAGGCAGAACGCCATTGTCATGGAAGACTGAAGACCGCCATTACCGCCTCACATACACTTCCTACAGTTATTATGTATCCCACCAAACCTGATATCAATCAAACACATTTCTGGAAACTCCTAACATACTGTAAAAAATACATCGCGCATTTGCTCACATTCGAATTTGGTTCCCACCTAACAATCCAATGTACGAGAGCCACAGGACATAGAACATGTTCTGTGATGAGAGCAGAGGGGTGATAATTTAAATACGCTAAACCATGACATTACTAACTAAAAATCCCCAGTGAAACAGAAATAACGAACCAAACTTAGAAACGGCAAAAATTGTATTAAATTCCATAATTAAAGTTAGAACATCCTTTCATCGTAGGCTGTAATAATAATCATCCGTAATTTATCACTTCATGGGATGTTGGCGAGGTAATCCTTGACCGAAGCAGGATCCAAGACTCTGAAACCGTTTTCATCACAGATACCAACTTCGATGTTGTCTGCTGTCATTTGGCCTTCAAACCCTTCTTTCAAAGTCAATATGGCAGTGTGGACCGCATCCTCAATGTCCTGCGTTTCAATGTACCTAGAAGAATTTGAATAATTTAAAAACAAAATCGGTGTAAAAAGGCGACAGAAGACAGGATAAGGCTGTTATTCTGTAGCCAAATTTGTTATTAAAAAAAAAGGTGGTTAATCCGAGTTTTGGTGAATTGAAAATCGTCAAAAATTAATGAAATAACCAATACACAACATGAATAAATACATCATGAATGTTGCAAGATGATGAATCAAGACAGGAAAGTACTAAAATACAATTTAATCTCAAAAAAGTGGGTCCAGTTTGCATTTTTGTGAGCTAAAAACTGACTGATACTGTTGACATTATCAACAATTTTGAGGGTTAAATTAATTTAAATTCACCAAATTAACAAAAATTCACCAAAAATTGTGTAAATTATACTTCATACGCTGCGAAGCCCTTGTCACATGGGCTTATTATTCAACTGGACATACCTACAGAAATGCTGGCTGTTCATTTACTGTTTCTTTCATGTGCATTGAAATAGCTACTTTTGATTGTACTTGGTGTACAGAATTCATGATAATTGCCCACTGGTGTACAGAGGTTTTCGAGGGTGCTGAATCCGATTCTGAGGTCAAAACCAGCAAATTCCGACCCATTCTGATCCTCCTGAGAGGACAGCTGGTCATGCTCGCAACAACTACAGGGCAGCAGCCCCAGCTTGCAATGGCTGTTTACTTACTCTACCGGTATAATATCAAGTCTCTACATGACATTTTAATGTTACTCACCGCTTCTCTAAGAAGGTTTTCCCGTTGATGAAATTCTTGCCCATGGCAGTCGCCTTCCAGGCGAAGTAAGCTCCCGAGGGGTCACACTGGAACAGAGTGGGCGCCCCATCATCCCACCCGCAAATGAGCAGGGACACTCCGAATGGCCGTACACCCCTACAAATAAATCGACATCTCCATTATTTTCAACCAACAGGATCTCCTTCAGGATGTTACAGCCAGTTCATACATTTATTTAAGAATTAGATTACAAAATAAGCCAAGAATGAGTTTGAAAGAGAACGGATTACAGGTTGTACCAATAACACGGGGGCCCCCATGAGCGTTTCAATAACGACCTCTACCAAAAAAAAATCTCTCCTCAGACGTCACAGAAGCAGCAAGTCGATAGGCTTTAGTGGGGTTGTCCACTGGAAGCGTACTCGAGCGGTGCGGCGCTTTGCGCTAAACAAGCGGCAACCAGCGACACACACTACAGATCCAACTAGATCGAGTTATATGTGGTATCGTTCACTGGAAGAGTGTTCGAGCCGGTGGCTACAGGCGTACACGAGTGGCATCGCGCTACGAGTGCCGCTTGTGCAGCTCGTTAAATACCATTATTGTCAGTATCACCTTCCTACCAGTTTTACTACAGTTCCAACTACATTGAGTTATATGCGGTATCGTTCACTGGAAGAGTGTTCGAGCCGGTGGCTACGGGCGTACACGAGTGGCATCGCGCTACGAGTGCCGCTTGTGCAGCTCGTTAAATACCATTATTGTCGGTATCACCTTCCTACCAGTTTTACTACAGTTCCAACAACATTGAGTTATATGCGGTATCGTTCACTGGAAGAGTGTTCGAGCCGGTGGCTACGGGCGTACACGAGTGGCATCGTGCTACGAGTGCCGCTTGTGCCGCTCGTTAAATACCATTATTGTCAGTATCACCTTCCTACCGGTTTTGGTGGGAATTCCTAGCTACGTGGAATTCCACATAAATAAACGTTGGAATCGCCAACGGACGGTTCGTCGGAACACCTAACTACTCCGTACCATTTCACTCGTATCCCTGGTCATTTCGAGTCAGTTAACGTACAGGCCCCATTTTGGGAAGATGAAAATTACCCTCTATGCAGAAAATGGATCAAAACACCGACAAATTAAGTAGTGCCAGTCGGAGTGCCTTTTGAAGAGGATCGGGTTCACCCAACATGATCTTTGATTCAACATCCGTCTTCTCAAATGGTTGGTGCTTTCAAGGAAATAAAATTCCTCTGGGTCCATGACGAATAAAAAGGAACAGTCCCCACTTTCCTCGAATACATTTGAAAACAAACTGAAGCCGGGAAGGTGCTTGCAGTGTACGACCCCTGCCGCTCGTAGCCACTTGTTAGGTTGCCGCTTCTATCGCGTATAGCACCGCGCCCCTTAAATACACTTCCACTGGACGACCAACCTTAATCGTGCTCAATACTTCTCACTCTTTGGACTGGTAGTTTGAAGGAAACCTGACAGATTCCCTCCATCTTAGCCAAAGAAGCCTGCTCCAGTCAAGTCGCCTCGACCAGCCATCAGGCAATCACCGAAAGCGGATACCACCAAACAAGGTCAGTCATTCGACTACCGCTATTCGTCCGCTAACACCTGAGATTCGCAAAAGCCGCACACTTATCGTGGAGTGCGTTCAGAATATTCATAATTCCGAGGGCCTAAGTAGGACTTGTATAACTCTATTCGATCACCAACTTTTGTACTAAATATTTCATTAAACAGCGCTTCTGTTTTAGGAGGATTCAAGTTACTAATCAAGCTCAACTTTATTTACAACCTTCCGATTCCAGGAGGATATCAGACGGGGTTATTCCATGACTCTCTAAGGAAGTAATCCCTAGGGAGTAAGATCTTCCTGCCAAAGCGTAAACGGGACAGCCTAGGGTAGATCATACAAGTACATATTCATCATACGTACATCTCGGGGCTAGGGCAAAATGCCTCCAGTAGGGGACTAGTGAAAACCCCCAGAACCAAACTTAACAATTGGCTTAACCCCTGACCAGACAAGAGATTTTCCTTACTAAAGGAAGGCCAGAAGGTGAAAAAGATTAACAACAACGGATTTTTTACAGTCGTATTTAGGGAATATAGTTTTGAATTCCCTCAGAAAAACGCCATTTTTTGCACGAAAAAGTACCTTGTTTTTTTCTCCACTAAACATTAACAACTGGGATGAAACGAGGATCCATGTCATTTACTAGGTGACGTTTCCACCAAAGATTTTCGCCCAAGTCACGCCAGTTAACATAGCAGAGAGCGAAGTTAATACTCTGCTAACTGGCATGACAGGAGCCAAAATCTTTGGAGCAAACGTCGCCTATTAAATACATGGATCGAATACTGGCACCCTCGTTCCATCCCAGTTGTTCACTTATTATTATCAGTCGTCGGAATAAATCAATACCTCGGTACTAAACATGCACAGAGTGCACATTATGTACGCTAGGAGGGAACGCTTAGTTTCTATGCACATGAATAATAAAAAAGTTCCTGTCATGGCCATAAGAGCGAATTTTCAAAGAAACGTTCGTGCTATTGTGTAAAAAGATGATTTAGCGAGAAACCATACCACTTTTCGTAAAATGATACATTTTTTCGTGATTTTAGCAATTTTGACCGATTGTTGACCGTTATTAAGTCAAATTTGTCCCCAGCCAGTTTGATTTGATTTTTTTTCCCCCTCTATTTTTAGAGAAAATATTTTCATCATCGAAATAGCCCCACTGTCGTGAATAACCATCCCACACAACATAAGGTGAATTAATATTTATTTTAACCCTTAATATCAATTTTGTACTCCCAAAAATCCAAATTTGGCCCTATTCTGTATGAAAAACAACTGAAATATTATCTTTCTGTCTTTACTTACCCTTCCAAACCACTTTCAGTGATCATATATAAATTGTTCGGGTTTTAGCCGTTTTTCCTCTAAAAACTCAAATTTGACCCCCGTAGAATTTTTGAAAATTGCTCATCTTCAAACTCATGTTTCTGTTAAAATCTCCGATGAATTCAGGATGCTCTGAAACGGATTTGCCGAACAAAAAATTTCAAACATTCATGTTCTGAAAATTTTGGACCCACTGCAATATCGTTTTCTTTGAACATTTGCTAAAATAAATAAATATCAACATTCCTGACTCTAGTTTTGAAATCTACGTAAACTCTCACAATATTAGCTTACAATACTGCTGCTTTACGAGACCCTAACATCGAACAAGAAGATTGATCTGCAAGTGATCGAGTACAGTTTGTGTATATTTGACTTTTTTCGCATTAAAATAACATTTATGAATAGATATTTGGTAGGTTGCAGGGATACGGTTAGTTAACCCAAATGATATGCACAATTTTCTACAGAATTCTTTTTTCATGTTCAATGTTTTTGAGCTCCATAAAACTTTCTGCTAAGGATGGTGGTCTTACCTAAAGGTTACCTAACGTAAAATCAAGATCATGAATTTGAATCGGGGACGAATCCTAGAGAAAGGCCGACGAAGATCAAGATCCATAAATTAAGAGGATGGACGCAAACTAAGAGCAAATCCTGTCAATCCATTTGAACAAATTCCTATGGAATTTTATAAAACTCCGACTTTCAGGATTCCCTGGTGGCCACTTCCAGTTTCATGGTAGACAGATCTCCCGTTGGCATTCCAATTTTCCGGAAAAGTTTCTATACGCGAGATCATCTTGAAAATATCTTACTACTGCAGCATACTGATCAAAATGAATAGGAGAAACAGCATATAACATTACCCAGACTGTGTGTACTCCTGCATCACCATGGCGACCTTCTGTACAAGCTGGGGCGTGGGTATCCTCTGCCCATACACCAATTTGTACTGCTGAGCTAACTTGCGAGCTCTCTTGACGAGTAACCTATAATCAGGCCCCATACCTGGACAGATGACAATTACGTCAAGTAAAAGGTAAAAAAAAATAAACACTGCGTTGAAATACCAAAAATTTGTAACTGAATTTTGAATGGTCTTTGAAGAGCTTCAGAATAAAATGAAGCTCGCAAATGGTTTGGAAATCCAATACTGTAATCCTGTACTGTTTTTGTTTGGAAAAAGATACACAGAACTCTTGGAGAAATGGTAGTTTGCAGCCTGTTTTCAAAAATAAGCGGTATTTTTTAAATGAGTCTGACTGAAAGTAAAAATGAGGCAAAAAAATGATGCATCAGGTCTATTGACAGCTGACTGGCTGTTGGCCCAAGGAGGCAGAGGTTCTCAGTGCTGCCAACAACCCAACATTAGAAATGGCAAACCTTCCTAGCGTCCTTCAAGAACCTTTGTTGTGACATTTCGTGAAAAGCCCCCCCCCCCCCCCTCTTGAAGCGGGATTTGAGTTGAGCTACTCTGTGATTTACCTAATACGTAATTTCTGGGGGAACTCAGAAATTCAAATTTCACATTCGATTTCTGCCTAGACTTCCGACATAAACACCTCATTAAGTGGTCAATAAGTGTTGATTTCCGTTATTTAACAGAATTTGGCAAAAAAAATGGGAACGCACCAAAACTGTCCATTCTGCAACACTGGTTAACACGAACATGGAACCTCTCACATCACAGCATCGATACCACCTACACCAAAATCTACAGATATCTGATCTACAGATATCTGCCACATGCTGCACTGCATTGAAATCATCCCACCACGTGGGGAATTATACAGTCCTCATTGATTTTGACATTTTTCGTTCATCTTATGACCATGTGATATGGTCATAACCATATTTTTATGGTTGGAAATATGGTTGTAACCAGACTCCACTCTGGTTCCAACCATATTTTCAGAAAACAGGAGGAACAACACCTAAGCAGACATATTTAGCGTCAAAAGAACGTTTAATTTCCCCAACCTGACCATCTGGAGGCCTGCATTCAATAATCTCACAAAATAGGTAAAACGTAGAAATTGAAATTTTGTCCACGTACCACTATAGACCATTCCAATATGTTCTTCGACCATTTCGATCTTCTTTATAGAATGTTCTTCGTAAAGGATGGATTTGAATTTGTTTTCAGTCGCCAAAACAACACCATTTTGCGCTGTAAAGAACAGATCGGTAATGAACAAATCAAAGCAACATCGTGCAAGTAGATACAGAATACCGAAATACTTAATAATTGGTACTTGTAATACTCTTAAGCTAGGTTCACATGGAGATGCAATTCCGGACGGCAATCCGGTATGGCAAGTTGTTCTGCAATGCTATTGGCAAACACAAAATTGATTATTGCAACACAATGTCATGAATACTGTATATCAAAATCTCCAGATATTTTGCGGTCGGATCTGTTGCCGTATCTGTGAAGAGGTTACTGCGCACACCTCTCCTGTTTCAGCCATATTGGAATTCGACATTCCTGGATGACTTTGCAGGTTAGATTTCGGCTATAATTCTGCTGCCATGTGAACGCCTCTGTTATGGCGAATGAGTTGCCGCACCGGATTGCTGACTGAAATCGCATCTCCAAGTGAACCTAGCTTAAGCATAAATAGTAGTTCAGGATGCAAATCGACCCACCTTTTATTCCTATGGCAGGAGCACCGGCAGACACAGCTGCTAAAGCGTATTCAATCTGCACCAATTTACCTGAAGGGCTGAAAAACCAGGTATAAATTAAATAGGTAACAAACGTCCATGAAATGGATCAAGAGTTCCAAAAATAAATGATTAGACTAAAATACAGTATACACGTACAGTTATGCACAAATTCAACTATTCATTCCAAAGTTGTGTTTGCTACTAATATAACTAGCAATTAAGGGGGAAAACGACTATGAAAACCAAAGGCTTTTTTTTCTTTACCTAACTGTTTGATTTTGATTTTATGTGTGTTGCTATACTAAGTAGTGATGCTTAACATCGTCTCTGATTGCAGTTTTCTGTTCATCTGGCTCTTTGCCTAATAAATTTATGGGCGCTTTGTTCAGCTCTTCAAATAACTAAAATTATGATTATTTTGAACTTCGCCCAAGAGCATCTGAATTTATTCTTTGGTGGAAAATGTCTGTAAGTATATCTGCTAATTCTGGTTCATTATTTTCAATAAAGAACCTTTGGAATCGAGCATGAAAAAAAAGAAAAGTTTACCCCCCCCCCCCCCCCCCAACATCAAAAGGTTTCCATTTGAAGGTACGTAGAATCCAAAAATGGAATAAAAACTCCAAGATGCAAGTAAAAACGAGTGTCCGCTCTATAAGCCGATACACAGGAACATGGATGTCTTATGGCCGAGAAAGGTACAATTTACTCATATGATCACATTCCTACGTATCAAATTGTAATACAGGTTTGCCTAGTGCAAGATAAGTATCCAGAGTAAGAGGAAATGAGAGCAGATATTTTAAATAATGTGATCGACAGTCCAAATATGTTCACAGTGTGTACCCCGCTTTGGTACGTAGATGTGGCGTTCAGAACTGAACGGATCTTTCAGCTGAACGTATTCGAACCGATCAGATGACCAAAGAGTTGACGTTCTCACTGAACTGGCTCCTCAGTTCATCCGTTCCGAAGTTTACTTTCTATCCAGAACTGTAGTGTACAATGAACCCTCTTCCAAGCGCGTTGGGTTCTTATAGGTGCCGCACTGAGTTCATGAACTTACTGCACCCACGGGGGAGCAGGGTCGGCGGTCTGAGTTCAACTGCAGAAGTAAACCTATTTGAAACCTTCTTGTTTTTCTCATCTGCCACGTTTGTGTTTCAAGCCCAAAACTTTTCTGAACCGGTGCTGCACCTTTATGAACCGACTTCCACATGAACTGTTTCTTGAACCCAAGTTACTGAACTCAGCTTCTTGGAACGAAGCTGTTATGTTTCATGAATAATGATAAATAATTAATTACAGAATTCTTGAATCTACCGCATATTAGTTATGAAACTGTAATTCCCCGGCCGGCTCCACTACTCGAGTTGGGCTTTCCTGAGGGAGGGGGGGGAGGGGCTCGAGAGCAGGTATTGACCACAGAAAACATTGATCTACAGAGAAGGGGCATTTATAGGTAAATAACGAACCGTTGTGTAATAATTTGCAGCAGTTTTTCCCCTCAGCATTATATTATTTTGTATCTAGTCTTCTTTATTATGGAGGTTATTTGTTGCCAATAAATTATTATGACACACTCTCGCTTCTATCTACCCATAATTAACTGAATTAGTTATCTTGGTGGACAAAGACAATCATTGGAAGACAAAACTTGGACAACCTAAACTCAAAGAGCTACCATGCAAATTACCACCGTTTATCTACAGCACTAGGTACATCTATCAAGTTGACTATACGGTACATAATTTGCATTTTACTGCTTCCGTACTAACCCCTGTTGATACAAGATCTGCAACATGCTCACAAGACGAAAGGGTTGTTCCCCTCAACCTCTACGGAAAGGTAGGTACTTCTATTTTACATACCCTTTACTTTTAATTTTGATTCTAATCTACTTTAAATTCGCGTAGCAAAACTGAGTTGAGGGTGAAATTACGGCTTAGGGATTTTAAAACAGAACTATGCTAAGACAACTACTGATGCTGAGCGTCTGAGGGCTGGAAAAATAAAATATATGTAACCAGGTCTTACCTGAATGTTGTCAGAGAAAAACTGTATCTCTCAGACCCCATTATAATCCACTACGATATACTGTTAAAGGATATCAAGAAAATTAATGAAAAATAGCGGAACGGGAACAAGCTGAAGATGCAGGATGACTTCGGGAAACAAAAACCGCAGAGTAACGTGATAACCTGCTTCATTGAAACCTCAGAGATGAAAACGATACATCGAACTTCTTCCATGCCTCAGCGTTCGAATCGATACACGATAGCTTTTAATCGATAACTTTTTTGTCCCGTAGGTACCAATAATTCTAGTATGTATAATGGTTTTTCACTATTTTTGGGACTTGAATGATGCAATATTTGGGGCTTTTGTTTCAAATTTTGGTATGGAGTTCTAAACAGTGCCATATATGTTCGGCAGTGAGGTGAGTAGAAAGAGCGCATGCGCAGAAGCTACGGTAGCGTTTGTCAAGGGAGACGCGCATAATTTTAAAGTATGAGTCAACCGGATTTATTGATTTTTCGTTCACAGGGGGGGTGGCATTTGGCCCTTCGCCCTGGAATAGTCCTTCAGTTCAAATCATGCGCCGTCAAAAATCATGTACCCCGATCTAGGGCTGGCGGAAAAAAAAAATCGTTCGGCGTCAGTTTTTGGAGTCTGAACGATTTTTTTTATTCGCCCCCACCTGCCTCGGGTGGCTACTCCCTTAGGTGGGAAGACCTCAAAATAGAATTTCCTAGAGGATGGGAGACTGGATCAAAAGCGATCTGCCCAACGGTTGCGGGACTATGCCCAAACACCCCAATATCGAACGGAGGTAAGACGAATTTTCCATCAATTCACACCAAATTATACCTCAATTCCACAACAATACATCACACCTGCATGCCAAGCAACATATGTAGGTACTTAGGTACCTACTTCATCAAGTCTGTAAGTACTTCAGATCTATGAAGTGTTTCTTCAACTACCTGCCTAAACAGCTTGGATGGTCCATCTTATAACTACAACCACCAAATGTAAGAGTTTTGTTTTCTAATCTCGAACCTTTGATACCTACATACCTACATTATTTGTAGTTATCTACCCACACCATTATCTGTTTAAAGTTAAAAACAGGTTACTGATATTGGTAGGTGCGTACCTTCCACTAATTCGATCTCAAAATATTATGTCGAAATCCTAACCGCATCCTCTTTTTGGATGATGTCCAAGATTTATTGAAATGTTTACAGCTTCCTTTTTTCCCCCTTAATTTTACGTTCCTCGCATCACTTTACTTTTACTGCACTTCCAACACTTACTAATCGATGTTTTCTCTGGCACGTCCCTTTACAATTGCACATAGGTACTAATATTATTATTTTGCTCCTAATTATTACTAGTACTCATTACGCCTCTGTAGTGACAAATGTTACTACCAACTAGATTAGATATGTGCCCTTAAAAGTAATTTGTTACTTTTTAAACCTATATTTAAAAATTCTCACCGTCAGTTCCAGGTCCTTCGTACTGTATTTTAAAATAAATGAATGTATTATAATGTAAAATTGAGTTAAATTTTTGTAGTTGATTTCTTAAGCCCTGAAAGTAGGTACCACCTGAGAAGGAGAGAAACTAACAGGTATTGAGTTACCTACAAACCATTCCTAGGGCCTACCTACCTACTGTAATGAAATGCAACTGCCTACATAAATTTATATATACCTAGTCACCTATTAAAGCAGGTACTCTTGATTTAAAAAAATCGCGGAGAATCATTATCATGGTATATACTCGTACCTATTCAATAAAAAGTATGTAATGATTAGGGACCGGATTCGTAGGTTTTCACCTACTTTTGGCTTTTTATTCTGTGAATAATACACCTACGTATTCGCTCAGCAAAAATTTTTTATGGGCACCCCCTCAAAATTTTTTCTTTTATGTTTCAAGATGCGTAGATTCCAAAAACACTGCAAAGTCCTTGTCACAAGGGTTTATTACTATTGGACAAACCTACAGAAATGCTGGCTGTTCATTTATTGTATCTTTCATGTGTAATAACTGAAATAGCTATTTTTGGTGGTTTCCATCAATTTTGGATTCCAAAAACACGAATTAGGCTCCTTTTTTCGAATTATCTTTGACGATTGATAGTGCCATTTAACTGTCTTGATTCACCTGTTGACACTTTTTCTAGTGTTACTACACAAATTGATGGGGATTTCAGATAATTTCCCAGGTTTCTGACTCATAAAAAATTAATTTTGGGAGCTGAACCTCCGTTACAACCTCCGTACCTCACTCTCTGGTCAAAATCTACTTCATATTCGGTCTTCTCGCCCTAAAAAACGTCGAAAAAGGTATCGGAATATACCCAGGGGTGTTATGAGTGAAAATGGGTATAAAATAGGTATGTCTTGTTTTGGTAACATGAGCTTGTGAGGCATCGTTTTCCATGTTTTTTAGGACGAGAAGACCTAATATGAAGTATATTTTGAGCAGAGTGGAAAATTGAGGTTCTAACGAAGTTTCAGCCTTAAATTTACGTTACATTTTGGTCTAAAATCGTCGTTCTTCCGCACAGTTTGGGTCCCCATTTGGGAACGCATTTGGGTCATAGTTGTGCTCCACAACTTTGCAGCCCGATCTGAATATAGCCAGGGGTGTTATGGGTGAAAAATGGGTATAAAAACAAAATTTTTTTGGTGTTTTAGTAAAATGAGCTTTTGAGGTATATCTTTTTCCATGTTTTCTGGGCGAGAAGACCGAATATGAAGTCGACTTTGTCCAAGGAGTGATAAACTGAGGTTATATCGAAGATTCAGCTCCAAAATCCGTTTTTTATGAGTCAAAAACCTGGGAAATTGTCTCAAATGAATATAAATTTGTATAATAACACTAGAAGTAGTATTAGCAGGTGAATCAAGACAATTAAATGGCACTATCAGTGATCAAAGATAATTTGTCAAAAGTAGGAGCCTAATTCGTGTTTTTGGGAGCCAAAATTGGTGGAAACCATCAAAAGTAGCTATTTCAATTTTAGCACATGAAAGGAACAATAAATGAACAGTCAACATTTCTATAGGTATGTCCAATAGAATAATAAACCCACGTGACAAGGACTCCGCAGCGTTTTTTGAATCTACGCACCTTGAAACATAAAAGATAAAATTTTGAAGGGGCGTTCAAAAAAAATTTTTGCAGAGCGAACACACAGTGTATTATTCACAGAATACTAAACCAAAAGTGCTCGCCAGGAATGCACGGTTTGAGAAAATGAAGGAAGTCTGCTCTGTCCTTCTAGGAGGGGAATATCCCAACGATGAATAACAGCAATTTGAAAAATGTCATCTGCTGTAACCAAAAACAATATTGTTGGTAGGATTCTTGACCAACCCTCCAATCCTCAAGAATCCTACCAACAATATTAATACTGAGTGGTCAAGAACGTTAATCATACAAAAACAATAACAAAAATATTAGGTAGGTATGTTTCTTTTAGCTACTTTCATAATAACTATTATATTTTTTGCATTTTAATACTCCACTGATCTTCTTTTTTCACCTGAAATCGACCTAACTGTGTCTATAAGAACCTAAAACCGTAAAAAAAACCTGATATAGTTGTATTCTTCAGAACGATTTTTTAAACCTAAAAGTTCGGTCCCTAGGAACGATTCCCGTATAATATATGTACCTGCATGAAAAATTGCACCATTTGGAAGAGTAGATACTTACATAACTAAAATTCATGTAATTGGACATTTTAAATTTTCATTGGAATATAAAATAGATAAGAAATTTCTTCCATAGATACATAGTAAATCAGGCATTTCAAGTTCGTGTTTCGTTCAATTCATCCTGTAAGCACTAATCGAATGTCTCATCATCATACTTGGAAGTAGGTAGTTTGAGGAATAAAAATTAAAATCCTGATCAACGTAAGGACAAAGCTGTAAATACAAGGATAAAGTATGTTTTTGTAAGGACCAAAGTACGCAAGGAAATATAAGGACTTTTTTTTTCATAAAAACCCTGCGTACGTATTAATATTAAAATACCTAGTTACCAACCCCGTAGAGTGAACCATACCCTGTACAGTTACTATCTATATTTACCGATAGCGATGCGAAATCGTAAGGTGGCAATGAAATTATGAAGTTCAACGTAAGACATACACCTATTACCTACCTAATGAATTTTCAGGGATGAATTCGAAGGAGCAGTCGATGGCACGAAGACCTACGCTTTCTGGACTCTGGTTGGGCTCCTGTGCCTCCTCGCCTGGGCCAACATGATCCTGACTGTAGTCATCTTCAGCGTCCTGCGCCTCGGCCAAGGGATGGAGAGTCTGGAGCTCGTTCCCAGAGAGAACGTCGTCAAATTTTTCGGTGAAGCTGATCTAGGTTAGAATAATTTCTTATAAGATTGGTAGGGTTTTCTTCGGAAAATACTGTGCATGAGTTGATATCTGTAGTCTACTACCGTCAATACACCCTACTGGGCGAAACTCCGAAACTGTGATTGAGACTCAGTGTTTTGGGCTTAGCTAGCAAGCCTGTAGAGAATTTCGTGCATCAGTATTGACCTATTGGTAGCACTGCTGATTCTTAGTTTTATTTTACTGAAGGTAAAATTCCGACAGTTTACCAAATGGGAGGAGGAAAAAGGGAAACGTGACGCTTTCCAGATGACTGTCTGATCATGCATCTGTCGACCGGTTACTCACAAATGTTCTGGGTGGGGCCAGGAGGGTGTTTTTCCTCAGGAAAGGTGTTTCCAGGTGCCCCACTACGTTGCCCCTCCTCGTCCTACCATCCCACTCTTCCCCATCTTTTTGAGGCGTGTGGAGGAAGTTGCTGTTACAACAGGTTCGTTCAGACACAGTCCTGAACTGCTCTATCCAAGCCACGCCCCTTTTTGTGCTTTTGGACATTGCCTGAACTGGTCCTGGATAGAGACTGGCTGTTGGACAAGTTGGCTGTTTGGACAGACAGTTCAGGACTGTTTGGGACTAGTTCTATCAGTCCTGGATTTTTCCAAGGACTGTTGATCCTGCATATGCACACTTGATGCTTCTACCTTCAGCTTATTTGGAAGGTTAAAATGCTTCAGGTTATCCATTCGGAATCATCAGCGCCTATTCGGACAGAGAGTTCTGGAATCAATCCTGGACAGTTCTATCCCTTCATTTTCAGAGCACAGTTCCATCCTGGACTGGTCCAAGACTGTGTGTCCGAACAAACCAAATGTGTCACACGCATCCCCCCCCCCCCCCGTGTTTGTAGGGAATGCTTCCCTACTCCATCCTGGCCCTGCCCAGAACATTCACGAGTAACCAGTGGACCTGTAGTTCGGCCTCCTCCATATGGATGCTCTCCAGGTGGACAGTATTGTAGCTGGTGGCCTACACCAACCTACATGGAAGAGAGAGCAGTGTTTTATATTTACGTACAAAGTCCCAACCCAGAGTGATGAGGTCTTGAGCGAAATGATTTGTACAAACTTTAATCCTCCTAATCGTAAAAGCCCAACCTGGAACGGTTTTATGTACTTTACTGCCCCCTTCCCTTAGCAAGATCATTCCATCCCAGAGACTTTCCCATTCCCTGTAGCCTCCTAGACAAGTTCAACTTCCTTGTCCTCCCCACTTTAAGAAAGTACTTGAAGCATTTTAGTTCTCTGCTCAACAGGTAACATTTTCAAACCTAATGGGAAAATCGAAGGAGTCCGCGGGTTCTCCACACAAGTCAGAGGAGTCAAAGGGCCTGTCCACCTGGAAGTAGAAGACTCGAAGAGACGCGTGCGAAACTCTCTGGTCCTCGAGCAGAACGGAACGCACGTCAAAGGAATGAGAAGTTTCACAGTTGGGGATTTCTTTGCAGCTGAAAAACCAGACTTCCGCCTTCTCAATGGCGCGAAAAACTTACAAGCAAAGAACGTCGAGACTGGGAGAGTGTCTGGGCCAATAAACGAGAAGCTTGTCATGAGATCCGACGCCTTCACCAAACTGAAAGGTGAAAAATGGTTTCTGTCCCTATTGAACCTATATGTCCCCTATCGTAGCAAGTAAGTATCTCATGTAAATCCTATCTGCCTACAGGAAGTGAAGGTACACGAATAGAAGGGAAGGAGATCCTATGGACTGCCGACCAGGAAGTCAGATTGAAAAGCGTCAATGGCAGCATTGTCCTGAACGGGGGCAAAGGCGGGATTTCCTTGGACGTCAAAAGCATCCCCATTGTCAGCAAGGGACTCGGAGGTCACCAATCGTCTCAGTACAAAGTCTGCGTCTGCATGCCACAAGGAAAGCTCTTTCGAGTGCCCGTCAGCAAGGATTACAACTCCCAGATGGGGTGCTACAACATCGACCTATCCCCAGAGCTCAACCCTTGCATGTAAACGTCAACGTTTCCAGGTTTTGGCAAAGGCAATTTTTTCAAAATTTTACTCTGCATTTATTAATTTATTATCGTTTCAATTTTTGTTTTGAAAAACAGTAAGGCGATATTTACATTGCATGCGAAGCTGTGCGATGCGGGGACGAAGCGATGATTTGCAATGACGCGCGAAAAACTCAAAAGTCCGGCACACGGGTGTTTACACTCCCAGCGGAGACGAGCGACTGAGAGAGGTTCCGCACAGGTTGTCTGATGCAATCGCAAGGCACGTTGCGATCTGATGCGAGTTCTCGCGAGTTCCGTGTGCCTATTCCACTGTTTTTATTGTTTACAATATTATTCACTATGGGCATCAAAAAGCTGATTAATGGCGTGCATCAACGTCCAAAGGGTTACCAGATTCCCCCTTCCAAAAAAGAGTAGGTACTATACAGGTTTAAAAAAGAGAGAGATATATACACATATAAATAGGCAATGTTAGGTCACTTTATGAATTGGTGCATGAAATCATGAAACAGAATTTATTGTGATAATAAAAATAAGATTTTATTACGTAAGCTAACTGTTTTCAATCTCGGTTTTGTTGTTGACATTATGGAATTTTATATACCTAACTGCATTTCAACTGAATCATCAGTGGAACAAGAGATTTATTAATTCAAATGGAGTTGAGTAGGATCAGTCGCTCGAAAGTATCACAGAAATAAAGAACACTATAGGTAGGCATGCTGTTCAAGGCAACAAGAAGAAAAAAATCTTTTTCGAATTCCGTTTGTTGAACACAATTCACGAGTAACACCTAAGTTTTGCATAAAGGTACCTAGGTACTTATCTGTGAAACAACCGTTTCAAAAATACCAGAGTAAAATGGTACTACTACAAATCAGTCTCTCAGAAATATCACCAAAAAAACTAGATATAACTCAATCACAAAAACCTGCCAACTTGCCTGTAATCACTGGCAATATAAACACATCATCGCATCGCATCGCATTTGAAATTCGCAACTCTTTCTGCTTCGCATCGCATCGCTTCGCGTGAAGTGTAAACATAGCCTAAGAATTATGATGTTCATAGTAGTGATGGTCGTAGTGTTATGGTGTTCAATTCCTGTCAATCCTCCCGAAAAATGTAGAGCCATCGTTAAAAGGAGCAAAGCAAATTCAAACCAGCGCCCCTAGCGTCCACTTGGGACACTACAGCTGGTCTTCTCAAGAGTTTCCACTCGTGCTAGTGCCTCAAACCGCCGCCAGGAGCGCTCATTCGAATTTGTCCCTTGACCTATCCATTTATTACAAACCCACCCCGGTTGTCGGACAGTTGCCTACGCAATCAACTCACTTACAATATCACGACATGAACAAGTTTTAATATGACGGGAATCATCTGTGGGCTTTCGGCCAGCAGAACTTCAGTCTTATGAAATCTACTTTACAACAAAGGAATCATTCTAACACAGTGATTACCCATAAAAGTAGCTTGTAAACCAATCTAAATGTTTGTGTAAGACCACGATTTAAATTTTTCCATTATGAATCCCCTCTCAAGTATTAAGCCTTAGTTTGGCCCCATATTCGGGCAACATTTTATGTGCAATAGATGCTCCGAACGTCACAGAAAGGTGTAGTTCACTAACGTGTTCTTTGTTTGTGTTGTTGTTTTTTCTAGTCTTAAAGATGTAGCTACGTACATTTTTTTAATGTTTCGTTTTATCTGTGAAACCTGCCATTGAACAAGAGTAAACGATGAAATGAACGTCGATAGACTTAGAGGATTTTTTAAGGTCTATCATTAACAACGTAATTACTACTTAAAAATCTTGAATAAACAATGCTTATAATTTGTAAAATGGTATAGGTATCTAACTATTATGCTGGAGTGAACAAAAGTTGAACAGACTATTCGTTGGATGTTTCTGGTAGGTACAGCGGAGTATCAACTTTGAGGTGGGTTCGAATTTTGATTGTTGTGAATGCATTGATCAGTAGGAGTTCAGAATTGATTCGAGCACCAAGCTAGAATTTAAGAGATTTAGGGTTAAGGGTGTAGATGGGTAGTTAGTTTTAAGACATAACATTAAGCTAAATTGCAAGGTGAAAACAATTATTTAAAAACCGTGAAGTTGATTTTCCAAGATTTGGGTTTCCACATTGCCAAAATCTGTCAGGATAAGTGCAAATACCTACACCTATACAGTACAGTAACACCGTTATAGAACTGGTTTCAAGCATAAACAGATGAAGCCGACTGAGTCTGTCAGGGGTTTTGAGTTCGATTCCGTGACTCCAAACGAAAATTGAATAATTTTTAGAATAGAATAGAATAGAATATGGTTTATTGGCACAGTGGATGCTCGGTATCACAAGTAACAGGGGCCGATCTCGCTGGAAAACCAATTTTATGAACGAAGAAGCTTCATTATCTGTACCTAATTAATAAATCAATAATGATTGTTTCAATTCAATTCAATTTTTTTTTAATGATAAATTATTATTTCAACATTATTACCGGGTGAACTTTGGCGCTCAAACGAGCTGTCAAACCCCCAAGATGCCAACGAATCTGTACGGAACTATAGAAACAACTACTGTATAGAACTTACGATTAAGTTCTGTATACAAACTGTATAGAACTTACGATTAAGTTCTGTATACAAACTATTTAGAAACTTACGATTAAGACTGCAGACCGTAGCTTAAGATACGAGCAGATTAATAACCTACCAGCAGTTAGTAACCTACCAAAACAATTAAACCTCCAAAATTACTAGCAGTGATGCTCGGTATCACAAGCAACAAGGGCGAGTTTGCTGGAAAACAAATTTTATGAAGGAAGAAGCTTCATTATCTGTATTTAATTAATAGATCAATAATGACTGTTTCATTTCTTTTTTTATTTAATGATAAATTATTATTTCAACATTATTACCGGGTGAACTTTGGCGCTCAAACGAGCTGTCAAACCCCCAAAATGTGGCGGAACCGACTACTGATATTAGGATTAAGATTTTAGACCGTAGCTTAAGGTATGAGTAAATTAAGTAATCTACCATAACAATTAAATGTTATAAACCTTCAAAATCATTAGCAGTGATGCTCGGTATCACAAGTAACAGGGGCGATCTTGCTGGAAAACCAATTTTATGAACGAAGAAGCTTCATTATATGTACCTAATTAATAAATCAATAATGATTGTTTCAATTCATTTTTTTTTTAAATGATAAATTATTATTTCAACATTATTACCGGGTGAACTTTGGCGCTCAAACGAGCTGTCAAACCCCCAAAATATGGCGGAACCGACTACTGATATTAGGATTAAGATTTTAGACCGTAGCTTAAGATACGAGTAGATTAAGTAATCTATCAAAACAATTAAATGTTATAAACCTTCAAAATTACTAGCAGTGATGCTCGGTATCACAACAGGGGCGATCTTGCTGGAAAACCAATTGTATGAACGAAGAAGCTTCATTATCTGTACCTAATTAATAAATAAATAATTATTAGGTTTCATTTGAAACTTTCTTTTAATGATAAATTATTATTTCAACATTATTACCGGGTGAACTTTGGCGCTCAAACGAGCTGTCAAAACCCCAAGACGCGATCGTACCGACTAGTGTATAGAAACTTACGATTAAGATTGTAGACCGTAGATTGTAGATTAAAAATGTAGATACGAGTAGATTAAGTAATCTATCAAAACAATTAAATGTTATAAACCTTCAAAATTACTAGCAGTGATGCTCGGTATCACAAGCAACAGGGGCGACCATGCTGTAAAACAAATTTTATGAAGAAGCTTCATTATCTGTACCTAATTAATTGATAAATAATTTTAAGTTTCATTTCTTTTTTATTTAATGATAAATTATTATTTCAACATTATTACTGGGTGAACTTTGGCGCTCAAACGAGCTGTCAAAGCCCCAAAATGTGGCGGAACCGACTACTGATACTTAGGATTAAGATTTGAGACCGTAGCTTAAGGTATGAGTATATTAAGTAATCTACCATAACAATTAAATGTTATAAACCTTCAAAATAACTAGCAGTGATGCTCGGTATCACAAGTAACAGGGCCGATCTTGCTGGAAAACCAATTTTATGAACGAAGAAGCTTCATTATCTGTACCTAATTAATTAATTAATAGTTATTAAGTTTCATTTCTTTTTTATTTAATGATAAATTATTATTTCAACATTATTACTGGGTGAACTTTGGCGCTCAAACGAGCTGTCAAAGCCCCAAAATGTGGCGGAACCGACTACTGACCTTAGGATTAAGATTTTAGACCGTAGCTTAAGGTATGAGTAAATTAAGTAATCTACCATAACAATTAAATGTTATAAACCTTCAAAATCACTAGCAGTGATGCTCGGTATCACAAGCAACAGGGGCGATCTTGCTGGAAAACCAATTTTATGAACGAAGAAAGCTTCATTATCTGTACCTAATTAATTAATAAATAATTATTAAGTTTCATTTCTTTTTTTATTTAATGATAAATTATTATTTCAACATTATTACCGGGTGAACTTTGGCGCTCAAACGAGCTGTCAAACCCCCAAGATGCGATCGTACAGACTAATGTATAGAAACTTACGACTAAGATTGTAGACCGTAGCTTAAGATACGAGTAGATTAAGTAATCTACCAAAACAATTAAATGTTTTAAGCCTCCAAAACTGTCATGTTGGACTTAGGCACTCACACAACGACGTTCCTAATGCTGATGGATGAAATACGGACACGGTTCCAGTAAATCTATCAGTATTTTTTAAACTAAAGTGTATTTTCTAGAGTTGTGTGGTTTGTCGTGTTTTTTTGTTCAAATTTCTACGGAAAACGACTTCATGTTTACGTTGCTATAACATTTAATGTGCTTTTTCGAGTTAAATGTGCATTTGGTGTTTGTAGAATAGAGTACTATGATAATGTAGGTGTAAATGTGTCGTGAGTTACCGAAGTATTATTTACATTATTAAGTAAATACTTAAAAAATGAAAAATGAACGATTACTATAACTGTAAATAATTATAAATTGCCAGATATGCCATGACATTAAATTACATACAATAGGATAATATTTCACGATTCAACATAATATATGTTGTAACTAAATTAGTCTTGAAGAAATATAAATGTCGTAAGTTGGAGTGGTTGAATGGTTCAAATAGATGTAAGTGAATTAATTAAGGTACTTCGCGCAAATTTTACAAACACAATAAAAATATGTGCGCAAATTTTACATAATTTTCCCATCGCATCAGCTACTGGATAAATGATTTGGTAGGTAGTTTTAAGGGTTTTTCAAGACTTCGAGTTCTCTTTACTCCCTGTGGTTGAGGATTTTTTTTTTCAAGTATTATCACCAATTCCTTACTGCTGGTGCTCACTGAACTTGTAAATAAGCTGATAATGTCGTTTCAACAATCAAAATGTCGAATTTAAATAACTTCAAAATAGATTTTCACTCCAATGACAACTGTGCATGTGACTGTATACCTTCTCTATGGAATGTTAAAAAAAATAATAATAAACAGGAAGTTTTGTGAGATAACTAATTTATGTAATAATGTATAACCATTTATCCTGGTTCTTGTTCAATAAGCAGGTGTAAATTTTTTTGTAATTTAATATTGTCTAGTCAATGGTTTTTGCTTCTGAGTCCATCCGAGTGGAGGGCGCCTTTTTTTACGTTTTGTTGTGAGTTTTATTTAATAAATGCAGTGAAAGAGTAAGGCGAGTGCCTGTTCATTATTAAGATATAAAAACCTTAAATATCTGGCTCCTCGTAGAAACCCACCTATCCCAGAGGCAGAAAGGGAAAGGTTCTCACACACTATGCGGGAACAGGACAGGAAACGCCGTGGGTAAGACGCGGGATGTCGGCCGGCCGTCGCTGACCCGTCCTGCGCCTATACCCACATTAGGTAGGACTTTCCTCAACTCTCTTTCCCCCACCGCTCGCCATGCTCCCATCGTCACAAACAAGGGTGTGAGGGTGAACGTGGGGAAGGTAAATATTGGACGGTAGAGGGAGAACGTCCCGTGCCAGGAAGCGCCGTTTTTCGCTTTGAGAGCGATTGCGGCGGAACCCGTCCTGTTCCTGCCCCATGCCGTGACCGCGGCGTCCCACCTAGTGTGCTTATCTCCATTCAGATACACAGAAGCGAAAAAAATACGACCCGTGTCCCACGGCTGTTCCCCGTCCTGTTCCCGCCTAGTGTGTGAGGACCTTAAAGGGCGAAAATGCAACAATAATTGTGAGTACTTGCAAATAATAGAAGACATTTATTTACTCACCTCTTTTTGTACAGACAGGGTTGTAACGTAAGTACAGGTAGTTTCCGTTTTCGTGCCACACCGATATCCGCAACTTTTTCGAAATCCATGAAATAAAACAAATTGTGGGTCAAGTCTTTTTTGAGAAGTTTAAAATTGAATTTGCACACGTCCTGAACGAATTTGTCAACGTCCTCGAAACGACTTTCGACTTCGGCGATCTTGAGGAGACCGCCGATCCTGAGAACGCGGTTCGCTTCTTTGATGTATCCGGAAATGTTGGAGCTCATGAGGGACAAACAGTGGACAGCAATGTCCACCGAGCCGGAATACAAATTCGTATTTGCGTTATCGCAAACGGTCACGCGGTCGTTCATTGCGACGAGATCGAAGGAGTAAACCCTGTTCGACGACAGCTCCGAAGCGAGTTGGGCTTCTCCACAGCCGAAATCCGCTATGACCTTCACCTCGAAACCCTGAAGCTTCCTGATCGACCTGATAATCACGTCGATCGGATTGATGGGCCACAGTTTGGTTTGCTGTCTGAAACCCAAGTGGTAGGCTTTGAATGATTTTGGATCGGAGGCGAAAACTTTTGGCGATTCTTGTCCATCCCACGTGTACAATTCTTCGTTGATGAATCGGAATCGAGCAGCACTCAGGCGCGACAGCATTTTCTCTCTGAGACTAGAGTTTTTGGAATTTTTAAATTTCTCCCTCTTCTTCTTCCCAACGGGAATCGATTTTCGATCTTCGAGAACTCCGTTTTCTCGTTTGACAACAACTGGGGTGAGTCCAGGGTTTGACGATTCTCTCACTTGTTCTTCTCGCTTCTTCTTGCCTTTTTTAAAGTTATTTCCACAATCTTCCGAAGCAAACACTTTCGTTGTCTCTTTGGTCGCTTCTGGAATCGCTGCGCTCCGCGGAACATGAACCCTCTTACGTTTCTTCTTGGATCGTTTCTTTTTAGGCTTCTCTGAGGATTCGCCATCTTCGACAGATGCTGTAGTTGTCTTGAAGCTGCCACCATTCACCAAACCGTTTCCAGGAGCACTTGCACCAGATTTCCGGTCTTTATTCTTCTTTTTCTTCATAAAAGGGCTCTTACGCGACGGTTTGGCATCACCATCAGCAGCACCACCACGCACCGCTACATCGGAAGATGTCTGATGTCCACTGACGTCACCTGCAGAAGCTTTTACCCCTGATTTCCCACGGTTACGTTTCTTCTTTGGGGCAGCTACTCCACTAAATGATGGATTCCCATTTACACAATCGATATTTGAAGAATTACAAGGCTTCGTTTCATTTTTCTGGGACTTCGAAAAATTACGGTTAGTCTCTAATATTTTCTTCACGCCTACGTTCAATGTCTTCGAACTTTTGCTCTTCTTTGGTTTCTGAAAAGAATGAGAAACACACAAGAGGATTAGCTTTCTCAAGGAAAACTGTGGAACCAACCTGCTCATTTCAAGTAAAACCTTGGGTTGCTAGCATAAAATAACCCGAGTTGGAAGTCAACAAGTTCAGTTGGGAATCAATGATAAGAATTTTTTAGGTTATCTAAAAATAAATTAACTAGTTCTAATTCAAATTGTACTTCAATAAGAAAACAGTAAAGGAACGTCGCTCAAGCACAACAGAATTCCGGAATATTGGCTCCCTCACCCCCCAAAAGCATCACAAGTTAGCACATTTCATTGTAGTAAACAACAAACTACTATCTATGGATCCGCAGCTAGGAAAATGTAACTGTCAGTTTTTGTCGCACAGAAATCGTTCTCCACTTGTTGGAAAGCTCTCCATTTATTTATACAAAAATTTTAAGCTGACTAAACCGCCATAAAAACAAAGAAACTGTGTTAAAACCAGCAACACTGTGTCGTTACGCACAGAGTTTGAAACCGAACTCCACAGAGTCACAGAGAACTAGGAGATATGGATGCATAGGTACCAGTAGGCATTGCTGGTGTTTCTAAAAAGCTCACATAAAATACGTTTTTAGAGTGATTTAAACAAGAAGTAATTTTGATCAATAAGCACGTTACATGTACCTTGGTTTTATGCAATTTCAATGGTGACGATCCAAAGCTCTTGGGTGTTTGTTTAGATTTCATTGTCGATGAGTTGCTTCAGTTTTTCTATCAATAATACGTACAGGAGTTCGAAGAACGTAAAAGCTGTTAACCACATCGATTGAGAGCTACATACCAGTGTTTTCGAAACCTCATCACTAACAGATAAAATAAACCATTAACTTTTCAAATAAATTTCAACTCTGCTTCAACCTTCAATGCAACGTGCGCTGATAAAAATGATATTATTGATAAGAATGATAAGTGAGTGGGTTTGTTTGTACAGGTTTGTTTGCTGCTCTGTGGAGGCAGCTTCGCTCCTTGTGGTTCGTGAAGTACAACATTTATGATGTAAGTACCGATCTGTCTAGACATTTTTACTGCCGAGGTGAAATTTTACTGCTATAATTCGGAAACATTTTTCTTTTTTTCGTATAATTATGTATTAAAGGTAGGTACATAAAATGGAAACGAGTTTGGAATTTATTAGTGGCGGGAAACCTTCCTCGGGTGTTTTCGGCCATGTTCGGCACTAATCGCCACATTCCCCAGGGATGAGTTTCCCCGAGCTGACGCACGAAGGCGCTGACGTCTGACGCAATTTCTTTCTGGATAATAAAAAGGTATTTTCGGGTGGGTGTGCTTTCGTTCTGATATTTTTGAAGTGTTTCCAGTTCGGATAAAGTGTGGTGAAATTGAAAAAGGCATTGTCTGTTGAAGGTTATGTGTGTGTTGTTAGTGCGCAGTTGAAATACAGTTCGTATCGTCGTGGAAATTGCCGATAACCATAGGATGACTCTGGACGGGGACGAACCTATATCGGACCAGGAGAAGGTGAGGATCGTGTCCAATTTTATACTCCATTCGCCTCCCGGAGAATTCAACGAGGTATTTAACGATGCGCGCTCACTTCTGAATAACGACACGTTGCTGAAAGAAGGGGCTTTGGGTGTTTTCGGTCAGTACTGCAAAGAGCAGTTGACCCCGGTCAAGATAAAGAACAGCGAGGTCCCCGTACTGATTACCGAGCATAACGACTTGGGCTCGAATCGGTTTTACGATGCTAGAACCAAACAGTCGTTCAAATACGATCCTCTGAGACGGGAAACGTCCAACTACGACTCATGGGAACCGGAAGGTGGGACGGAAAGGTGGAGACAAGCTTTAGAACAGGAGTTGGACACTTACGTGGCCAACCACTACGCCAAAGGAGCCTGCAGCGTTTTCTCTAAGAAGGAAGAAAGCAAGGTACTTCAGTCAGGAATAACAATATTTTATAGGCAATGATCATTAAAGTGGTAAAATCTCAGGTCGTAGATATGTTCACGCCTACTCAAGCTCGTATATACCTACCTACTTACGTCGGTACCTGTAATACTAGAGTTACCAGATTCTCGTGGTCCATAAAATAGTATATTATGGCCAATACCGACTGAAATTATACTACAATCATATTCCCTTTAAAATTATAGTATCCATATATAATATTCGTAACTTCATGTAAAGTTATCCCTCTTCAATGTTTTTAGCTAATTAAATTTTTAGTTATTTACCTAAATAGATCAAGTCCAACAATTTACAGTTTTTTTTTTAAAGGAAAATCAATTTTCTATCGGTCAGAATAAATCAGGAGTGTCGCCATTCGACTCATCGTCAAAAATTATGAGGAAAAAGGTATTCTAACTTCTCCATGATTTGATCGAGTAGGAGAAGTATGGCACGCTTAAACACTCAGTTTGTTTGGAAATCACGTTTTTTGGATTAAAACGCAATTTTCTCTCTCAGTTACTACGTAAACTAAAACGTCTGCCAATTCGAGTGGGCAGTATAGCTCAGGGTTGCCAACAATCCGAAAGTCCAAACCAGGACACTGGGACTTGGGACACCTGTATTATTATACAGGGGAATCCCATTTCCTTCTGGAGAAACTTGGGGAATCGATTCTAGTATTCATTCGGAACAAAACATGCTCAGTAGAAATTTTCGAAAAGTTCTTCGTCTTATAAAGATATCCGACAATATTTGTGTTTTTCCAACTTTTCATTACCGTACCTCATAAAAACGCTCAAAAATTCGAAAATATTGAGACTGCAACAAATCCAACTACACCATTTGAAAGAACGGTAAATTTCCTGTAAGATTCTTTTGTTTCAATGGTCAGAGTTACTTAAAATGTTGGCCAATATCAGTTGGAACATTTGAAAATTCCAAAATTTAAAATTGTGAAAAAGATTGTACGTTCTACTGAGGTTTCAAAAAATACTAACAACTTTTAAAATATCGCAAAAACTTTCAACTGAGCATTTTTTGTTCCAAATGAAGAGTAGAATCGATTCCCTGAGTTTCTCCAGAAGGAACTGGGACACCCTGTATATTATACCGCATAGATATCACATTGATGCGTTCCACCATTGCTTTATTGAGGTGATAGCTTTTATAATAAAAACTGTATCACTTTGGGTGTCTACCTCAAGAAATAGATTTTTTTTAAATCACACTTAAGTACGTAGACCTACGTTAATGCCCTATCAGGAACTTTTTGACGTCACCACCATACTTCCACTTCTATTTATAGTACTAAAATAGAAGTAAAAATGATGTGAAAATTAAAGTTATTTTTCAATAATTTAATTTGTATTTCATTTTTGCCAGATTAACTTGGTCGCTTGCATCGAAGCGCACTTGTTTCAACCGCAAAACTGCTGGAACGGGTGCTGGAGGTCGCAGTGGTTCGCAACGATAGACTCGGACACCGCAGAAGTGAAAGGTAAACGTTTGAAAATTAGAACCTGATCCCAAGATATTCGTATTCAGCAGATGTTTTGACAGGGCATAGATGTCCATCGATTTTCGAACGTCTAACCTCCATATTCTGACAAATTAGTGTGAAAGTGCAAACTAGTTGAAACTAATAAAATGGGAATCTTCGTTGGTTAATTAACAAATTCCTGGACCATTATCCGGAAATCGAACGACTTAGCGCCCAGTGGAAACTGTAGATTGACTTAGAGAACAGGTAGCAAAAGGAGTCACAGGAATCTGTCAATAATGGGCTTCGCAGTTTGTCGTCAAAAAAATGCATTGGTTCGCATAGGTGGCAGCCCCAGGGAGTCGCCCTCTTAAAAGAGGTTGAAATGAAATGGTTGGCTGCATAAGGTTGTTGATGTACGATTCGTAGGTATTGTCGGGGATCTGCCACATGGGAAGGAAGCTAGAAAAACCTCACATTTCCTTCATAATTTATTATATTGATACAACGTTTCGGGCCAAACTTGACCCGTCCTCAGGTGAAACCTGTGAGCAACCCGTGGAAAAAAGTTTGTGAATAAAACCAAATCGTGTGACTACAGTAAAAACCCTCTTTACTTACCCGAAGTGGTAAATCGTTGATTTAGGACGATCGGCTGGTTATTTTTGATCGTCGATTTGTCTCTTTTGATCATTGGTTTATCTTAAACGAGGTTGGTGAAACCCGACGTCGGTGTTCAACACCTGAGATCTTCGATTTAAGTAAAGTAAACGTTGATCAAAAACTTTGTTAAAACCGGTCCTTAACCGACAATTCAATTCGACCAAAACTGCTCTCCAGACTGTGTTGACCTACGTTTTTCGCGAAAATGCCTCCGGACATTCCGCCCTCCTCGTCCAACTCTGAATGGCCATTTTTCGGCAAAACTTTGAAATCTTTATAGGAAATTTAACGTTGATCACGAATATACCATGTGTTCCTGTATCTATTTTAGCTGCTTATCGCATTTTTCGCAAAAAAAACGTTAAAAAACACGTTTTTAAACTTATTTTGCTCTATGTTGTATCCCATTAGGAACGTTCACGAATTTTTTCTATCACACAGAAAAGTTGTATACAGTTAAATTCTGCATCGAATGAGACCAGCTCCAGCGCTCACGCTCTATCTATATATTTGTTCTAATGACCTGAATTGTGCCTCAAAACTTGTGTAATCTAGAAGTACCAGTGTATCGATACATGTCACCCATTATTTATCACCAAAATTGGCTGAAATTGATTTTTGAAGTTAATAACATAAATAAAATCTTATTCCAATAATGCCTGAGCTTCAGATCTAGCATGCACGTGTTCGAACAAGCCCGTAGTGGGACTGACGTATGCTGCCCTCAGGTTACAGCATACAAAAACAAGCGTGGAAGCCAGATTCGAGGCTGAAATGCGCAGAGTAGGTAGAAAAATTACAGTGCCCCGTTGGAGCTCAATGGAGCTTTTCTTGAAAGTCACAAAACACAAAAATTGTTTTTTCCTTCAAAAAACCTCAAATTTTAATATTTTTGTTCAATGAATTATTGTCAATTTTGGTGTATTTTGATTGCATACAAGGCAAAACCAAATTTAAAAAAAATGAATTGGTACGAACAGAACTTGTGGAAGGTACCCAATATTTTACTAATTTTCAATAAATTTGAACTTGAAAGAAAAACTGCTGGTTCAGTGAAATTTTAATCATTGAACTATTACCGTATATTATTTTACAGGAAATATACTGAGAAGCATGCATTAAATTATTAAAATTCCCGCTTTAGAAAAACGGACTTTTTCCGCGCTTGGGCCGCAGTGTGGCAGTCTTTCAGGGCAGCATTAGCTTTGTTCATCCAGTCCCTCAGAGCTTGTTCAGAGCAACCCGGGCATGCGCAGTAAGGGCGGGGCAATGATTCGCCGTTCGTGCAGACCCAGGGCGAGCTCCGAGCCAAGTGGTCTGGTGTTCGTGCAGTCCCGGGGCAGATGATTCGGTGTTCGCGCTGGCCACCAGGCTTGCTCCGAGCTGCCCCGAGCAAGCCCTCGCGTGCCCCACCTGAAGTCCAGGGGCAGCTGAGCCCTGCTCCGAACAAGCTCCAGGCTCACCCTGCTCCGTGCAAGCGTGTTCAGAGCTCACCCCTACACCGAGCCAGTTCCGTTCAAGAAAAAGCTGTCCCCTTGGGGCTAGCTCCCAGCAAGTTCAGTTTTCGCTTGAACCGACCTGTCTTGGTGTAGGGTGAGCTCTGAACACGCTCGCTCGGAGCAGGGTGAGCCTGGACCTTGTTCGGAGCACGGGCAGCTCAAACGGGTCAAGGGTGCATGCGTGGAAGATCATTGCTCAGCTGCCCCTGGTCTTCTCGTGGGGCACGGAAGGGCTTGCTCAGAGCAACTCGGAGGAAGCTCAGTGGCCAGCCCGAACACCAAATCATCTGCCCCGGGACTGCACGAAGCTCGCACTGGGTCTGCATGAACAGCGAATCTTTGCCTCACCCTTACTGCGCATGCTCGGGTTGCTCTGAACAAGCTCTGAGGGACTGCACAAACAAAGCTGTAATCTTCCATGAGGAAGTTATATTTCTTATCATTTCTATTTGTACCACAGCTGTTCTTCCCATTTCGTTACTGCACTCAATTTGTTTGATGTCGACGTTATTTTATCCTTTGCTTTGTTTTTCCAAAGGGCTCTTAAAAATCCAAGTCCACTACTACGAGGACGGGAATGTGCAGTTGGTCAGTTCCAAAGACGTCTCCCACACGGTGAACGTGTCCGACGAAGAACAGCTCGCGAAAGGTATAATCTTGTTATCATTATGTTTTAAATTTTGGTCCCTTTAAACTGATACTTACGAGTCGGTGAGTATCAAATTATAATTACTTGACTGATTTATACAAAATCGCTTAATTTTTTCATTTTTGTAATTTTTTGGAAGTATAATTTTGAATAAATTGGGTCAGTAAATAAAAGAAACTGTGACTAGCACCAGATTTGATCTGGATGGTTCAATCCAAGATTTTATTCAGGAGAGACCTAAAAACGTTCAAATGGTTTGTATTTGGACACTAATGACGTGATCGTTACATTTTGGTTCGAATTAGATGTAGATTTGTGTACCACGAGCCAATTTTCAGAGCTTCTTCATTTATGAAGTTAGCAAAACTCAGAACATAGTTTTTGCTCTTCATCTTTCAAGAATCATGTTGGCTACAATACCCAGTGGTTAAAAGTGTACTTTTTATATTTACCTGCTCTGGAGAGGAGAATTTCGAGGACTTACCAAAACTGCTCGAAGTACAAGCGTGTCATGTACATAGAGCCAGGTTGGATTGTACTTTGACGCCATCTTTCAATCCTCAAAACGTCTTATACTTGAGAACATGTTAGTGCTTGTCTATTCTGTGTTATTCAGCCCAATTTGGGCGTTCAGAGAGTGCGCTTGCGTGGGTGGAGTGCAGTTGCTGCTCATAAAGAAGCTCTTCCTTTGCCAGTGCACACGCCCGACTATTTCGCGTACTTCGAGACAATATTGGTCCCTCTCTTAGTGTTCACACTGAGGTTGCAATTGAACTATCTTGTGAAAGTTGGAAGAATGCCTTAGTCACAGCTGCCAATGATTGTGGCGTCAGAATGGGGTGTTCCAGTGAGTCAAAAAAAAATTCCAGTCATGCAGCATGGCTTAAGGAGCAAATTTTCAAAGAAATAGTTCGGGAAATCGAGAATTTAAATTAATGGGATTTGAATTAATTGACTTTTTGAAACCAGAGTCGCACGTCGTGCAGAAAACATGTCAAAAAATCATGTTTGGGTGTTTTGAACCAAACAAAATTGTGATTTTGATCACTTGATGTTGTCTGAACGTGCTGAAACTACTCGCAATCGATTCACCGACAAAAAAAACCTGGTTAATGACACCTCACAGGCCTACATGAAAAATATGCAACTTTTTGTATTTCGGACTACAGTTTTGTAATGGTTCGCTGGGTGCGGCATAATCGGGCTGGGACTAGTTTCAATCGGTTCAGCGCCCCAAAAAACATTATTGACAACACCCCGCGTTTGTTTTGATTTTTTGGACCAAAAATTTGTACATTTGGACCACTTCGCACAGTGCAATCAGGCTGGGTAACCAACTAATTCATCATTACTTTTGGCGAGGCGGATTTTTCTGCGCAAGAAAGAATTTTTACCACGGAAATTGAAGGACTTATCGTGCGGATTGACACACACACAGATAAAAATATATACGAAAAAGTGAAAAAATAGAGAGTTTTTGCAACACACTCACGACGAAACGAACGAAACGAAAGCAGTGCTGCGCATGTGCACTTAAGACACCGAAAAGTTTGACGAACCGTGACGACGAAAAATACCGGGATCTCGCGGTGTCAGCTTTCGTCGTGTTGATATGACGAAACGTAATTTAACCTTACATCTGTATAACGCTACCTACCTTCTTCTGTTTTCCTTGGAAAATAAAAATGTTGAGCGTCGTATTCACAGCTGCTTCTTGGCGTCTTGGCAGACTTGACGACATGTGTGGGCATAGATTTGTATTAACCATGGAGTAAAATGGATGAAAGAGAGATTGACATAACGTTAGCGTGACTCCACCAGCCGGTAGACGCCAAAGCTGAACGAAAACTGAACCGAAAAAGGTTAGCATCTGACTTCGGTCGCCCTATCCGCCATTTCCGTTTCGGTGTCGTTTTCCGTTTCGTTTCGTCACGAGTGTGTTGCAAAAACTCTCTAATATCATTTTAGAGGGGTTTCCGTGTCACGGGGAGCACATCTTGACATTTGAACGACCCGAATAGTCGCTAGTAAGACGATTTTTGGAATATTTTAGTTCAAGTAACTGTGAAAAGGACGTAAGAGTGTGGGAGAATGAGATAACTGTTTAATATAAGGAAGGAAATGCGGAATAAAGATAGCGGATGCCTATGTAACGGCTGGGCTGGGCTGTGTGTGTGTGTGAGCGCGCGCGGTAAAATTAATACCTGAAGTATTATAGTATCCATAGCGATCTCAGCAATTAAGGTCTCCGCTCATTCTGTCTCGTTACTTAATCGTACAAGAATGGTCAAGTTACGTGGAGAAAACTTCAGCTATTATATTATTTCCATCTGTATATACTTTGGGGGGAAAAAGCTGCAAAGTCCTTATCACATGGGTTTATCATTCTGTTGGACATACCTACAGAAATGGTGGCTGTTATTTACAGTCGCTTTGTTCCGATAGCATGCTTGGTCTATGGAGCACACCATGGATGCTCTACACCATAGAATTTCCATTCCATAGCCAGAGAAATCTGGCGAGTCGCTGTTGAACTTTGTGAAAAATTCTAGGCACAGTGTAGGGAGGGAAATTCAAATGCCAACTGAGCAATGGAGTTTTTTTTAACTTACCTGTATACATATACAGTGTTTTTGAGTGCCGTGGCAGTGGCCTTATGGACGCAACGCCCCTGCAGATTGGTTCTCTAACAACGTGCCAAAAAATCGGAACAACCGGACCTTTCGCACAAGTGAAATTATAAATCAATTGGCCCACATACCTTGATTTAAATTCTGAATAACATAAATGTACTTTCATAATGACCTTCATTAGACACTAAGTATACTAGATATAAGTTTGTTAAAATTGAGAGATTTAAGAAGTTGATATGATGTGTAAGAATTATAAACTATCAATGTATTACCGAACGAACGCATACACAAGCCGAGCTGGGAGAGACAAGCCTGGACAAAAAGTCTCAAAAAATACGAAAAACATTGCATTCATGATTTTTCCTGTCACTCTCTCTAATACTATGCAAAATTTGTAAGTAATACCTACTTGTACCAGTCAGCAGCGGTCACTGCTCGAACTTACAGTTTTCTTCTTATAAAAAAACTACAGTATAAAAAGAGAATAGTCTATTTCTACGTAACTAACAGGCTGTAGACCGGTTTCGGTTGTTACACCATCATCAGTACATAATAGGATGATGGTTTACAAATTGGAATGATGACTGATGATGGTATAACAACCGAAACCGTTCTACAGTTTGTTAGTTTACGTGGAAATAGACTATTCTATTTTTATACTGCAGTTTTTTGCTATGGATTTCCACTACTCCGCCGCAAGTGATTTAAGTTATGTTTCTTCTTCTCGTCTCCAGAGCTCGTCAGGATCTTCGAGGAGTCCGAGTCCGACTACCAGAACGCCATCTCGGACAACTACCTGACAATGTCCGACACCACTTTCAAAGCGCTGAGGCGTCAACTCCCCGTCACCCGCTCCAAAATCGACTGGTCCAAAATGGTTTCATACAGCATCGGCAAGGAGCTCAAACAGTGACCGTCTCATTCAACTGGCAACTTCAATATATACATATTATTAAATAATTTATTGTCGACGCATATTTCTTCATTGTTATTTTCTTATAGGCTATTAATTGCTTTGTATTAAAAAAAATGATCAATTGTATTAAAGCTAGGGAAATTTCAAGATATTTTTTTTAAATAGATATATCAATGTTACAATGTTAATTGGTTAGCGCAACTCTGTGTATTTGGTGAAGGTTTTTAATTTTATAATTTTCGTCAATTTATTCCAAAACTTTATTTTACTCGTATCACATTTTGTTTTTGTTTCCGATGTAGGAATTTTATATAATCATTTAAAAACGCTGCGTTCTGCTAAAGTCATGGTTTGATGGCTTTGTTAACAACTTGCCGAAATTCTTAATTGTAAAGAAAAAAAATCGTTTACTGTTATTGTAATTAATTGAAATTCTCAATAAATTTGTTTGAAAAACTGCCGTATTGGTTCATCTATATATAATACCTTAGTACCTGGACTTGTATGTTTATTTTCATCACACTGTATTTTTTGAATACTAGTTGCATGATCCAGTATAGGGACAGTTGCGATTCAATAACCATACTGATCTGTATACACAGGAAAGCACCCAAAACAATCCAGGCTTTATTATAAGAAATAGGAAAACATTTAATTAAAATTGTATTCGCTTCTTTGGTTCGTCCACAGTTGGAATGCAATAGTACCTATAGTTTGGGCACCATAACATAATAACAAAACACTGCAAAAATGGAAAACACCAAGAATTTTTTTCGGCTTTTACAGTCTCTACGATGCCAATAAGAAATTTAAATTAATAAAAATAAAAACTAGGTACATTAAATTCAGTCTCCTCAATAGACTTATGACGGAAGCCAATCTGAAATTCGACACAACAACTCATAAAATTAAATCCACACTGTTTCATTAAACCACCTTTCCGTATCTCAAATTGTATTAATTAAACTTGACATTTTCCTTGTCCGTATAAATTGTGATACGGGACATTAATTCTATAGTAATATTTACATGACAGATTCATCAAGTGAACAGAAGTGATTTGGTGAAGTGAAGGTTAATTTGGACCTCTGGTAGGTAGGTACCTGATAAACTCTCAGATACCTAACGTGTGAATAGGACCGGTTTTGGTAGGTATATATTTGTGAAGAAATTGACAATAATTTTGAAAATTAATAGATTAGGTAGGCACCTGCTTGAAACGGGTAACTGAATAACACGTGTTGTACTTTCAAGGTAGTTATCTAATGAAAGTTATCAACTTAGGTACTATGGAATTTCTATGATTAGAAGATCATCGAAAATGCAGTGAACACGGTGCCTATGCTTCAAAAAGTGGTGTGGGTATTTGAGGTAGTTAGGCACAACTATTGGGAAGGTAAAACGAGAGATCAATGCAATCTTGTAGTAGAAATACATTACCTGCTTGAACACTTTATAGACCATGGGTGTGTACTGTAAAAACAGTAGGTATATATATAGTAAGTACACTGATGGTAGGTACCTCCCTACCTAAGTTTTCTATGAAGACAAAAGTCATGCATGAGCAACTCTCTCAAGAACTATATATTATTATGTGTGAGTAGTCGAGTGACTTCTATTTCTTAAACCAGGTAGGTATTCAATTTCAAGTAAGTAGGTACCTACCTAGGTATTTGAGTATGCGCCAACATCAGTAGGTACAGCAGAGATGTCTGCCTAGTGATGTGCCAAAATTAGCCCAAGGCATCGTGAAACACTAGGTACATGGGTACCCACTTATTTGTACGCTAATTGTTTAACTTGAAAAACGACTCCCCTTTTTTGTTATTCCCAAAAAGTATTTAAGATCTCACGAGAAAGATTTTTTTTCTCTTGATTAATGATTGTAAATTAAACGAGTGAAGACTTTGAATTCTGCTACAATTAAAAAAATAAAGTCGCGTTAAACTTTTAACTCAAATTTCTTCCGAAATCCGTAAAAAGGTCAAAGAGTGGTGTTCTATGAAAAAATGTCGTGCATTTTAGCCAACTTTGAAGTGTCGGGTCGCCCTTAATGTACGATGGTTTTTGTTTAGAAGGACGATTTTTGTCGTGAAATTCTCTAGTATAGGGGGGGGGGGGATAGTTATGAAATAATGGTACCTAATGGTTTTTAACAATGAGAAAAAACGCTGCAAATTATTACACAAAGGTTTATTATTTATTTACCTGTATAGATGCCCCTTCTGCGTAAATCACTGTTATCTGTGGTCAATATCCTCGAGCTCCGTCCAGGAAAGCCCTAAATGGAGTAGGTACTAGAGCCGGCCCCGGAATTAAAGTTTTATACAAATGCGAGGGATTCAATAATTAATTATTTGTAGTTATTCATGAAGCATAAGGCAAATAATAAACCGTTATGTAATAATTTACCTGTATAGGTACCCCTTCTACGTAGATAGTATAATAAACCGTTGTGTAATAATTTACCGTTGTGTAATAATTTACCCAATAATACTTCAAAGTTTGTTCAAGTTTCACAAGTACCTACCAACAAAATCCTATAGTCCATCACTTATCAAATGAAATAATATCGCACAACAACCAACTCGACTTCATAGAGCCATCTGTGATTATAATCAGGTGCTCCCTAGCGATGATATCTGGGCCGGATTTATACAGTTTGATTCACGATCATGTTGACGAAGCTTTTCGGTGCAAACGAACGGCTGGTCGTACAGTGCTCCGGGTGGTCTCAAAAAATTCTTTAGTTCAAGATCAATTTAAAACGCAAAAAACCCAATACCCTTCTATGGTGATTCTAAATGATGGTTGGGTGGGTGGGGGGGGGGGGGGGGTTGAGGTTGAGAGGATGGAGTGAAAGATGGATATGGTTGGAAGGAGGTTGGCTAACTCCCCGCGGTTTTCACCAACAGCAGGCGTGAGGAAGGGAGAGAGAGAAGTCGAGGGTAAGAGCGATATGGGTCGAACGAAGAGCTGGGCCGGGAGTGCTGTTTATATAGGGACCTTTCCACCCATCCCCCGTCCACAATTGGCCTTTAAGGCGGTTGTTTGTCCGGAAGGGTCCCTTCGCCTACTTTCCCTCTGTGTCGCGCAGCTCAGCATTGGCTTTGTTTATTTGGTTAAGTCTACAACTGTGTACAATATTCCCGGAGTGATTTGAATGAGGGGATCAAGACACCTCCTACTGAAAGTCTGCCTGAAAGGCCGTGGCCGAGTCTCCATGCATGCTATTCCATCAGTTCCGTCCGGGCCGTCTTGCCAAAATTTGTGCTTCGAAAATGAACTTTTCCGAAGAAGATTTAGCAGCAATTGCAATTGCACTTGATGAAGAGGAAAGGGATAAAGTTGCTGGACTTCAGAATTCTTCAAGAAGATGGGGCGTGCATCCAACTTGGCGAAAGCGGAAGTTGGAGGGAGAATTTGGCACGCTATAGAAGGAACTTTTGGACGATGAAAGTAAATTCTTTGGTTATTTTCGAATGTATCAGCTCTAGCAACATCTATCAGCTCTTCGTCATCCATCTTTGACTACAGATGCAACAAAACTGAGGGACAGAGCCAGTCCGGGTCCGGGAAAAGAATGTCCAGCCCCCTTTCTCACGGGGCACGGCCGGGACATGGTTCAAACACGGACTCCGCAGGACTCGGCACGTGTTCCACTCGGTGTAGCGTGAACGAGTTCATTGAAAATGCTCCCGTGATTCTTTCACCGTGTCCCGGCCGTGGCTCGCCTTGTCCCGCCACGGTCTACCGTGAATCAGCCTTAACACATTCAGTGTGGCTGTCCCGAATCCGGGACGCCAGCGTATTCGCCAGCCATGCGGCCGTCCCGGATCCGACCCACCTTCTATTGTGAAGTATTCGGGCTGTGCAAGGTTCCCGCACTGCTCCTATCATCTGGTTTTTCATGTGAAGGGGGACTGGAAGGTCTCTGAAGGGTAAACATAACCTCAGTTTCAATGTTTACTATATAAAAGTTTCGAGATATTCGGGTTCAAAGTTCACCCTCACGTTTTCTGTCGTCCTGTGCCATGTTGTGTACGTTTTTAGTTTGTTCCTGAATCTTCACAAGTGCAGGTGGTTCTTCATGTCTTCCTCCAGTGAATGCGAGACTCCAAAAAAGGAGTTTACTCACAGAAAATTCCACCGCGATAGAGGTTGGTGGATCAGGGAGCTCCATTTGAACAACACTTGAACTCTCCAGCCGTGCGACCGTCCCAGATCCGGGACGGAGGTAAATTGCGTTCTAATTACGAAACTATGATATTTTGACATCTAAGAACGCATTTTCCTACGTCTACAATCCCAGATGATGTGATTAACCGCAAGAACTCAAATCAGGTTGGTTGGACGATTTCTCATCATTGTTCCGCACTGAATGTGTTAAACCATCAAATTTTAAGGAAGGGTTAAACATTTTTTTTCATGCTCAATTCCAAAGGTTCATTATTGAAAATAATAAACCAAGATTTGGAGAATAGTGTAAGAGTATGAGCTATTTTGGCCGTGGATATTCGTAGTTCGCTTGGGAGGCCAAAACGTCTGCGACCAATTTGTCCTATATCCTTACACCCGATTAAGTTCGGCCAACGCCGCTAGATCTCGCTGCTCACCAATCATCAAGGGAGTTGAACTTGTAACTGCGATTTAGAATTTAGTTCTCCATTGCGGTGTGTCGGGGTTTTTGTTCCGTCAGCTGTTATCGAACCTTTGACTGTACAGTTAGATTTTTGTCGCTTGTTA
The DNA here is from genome assembly GCA_954871275.1 of Leptopterna dolabrata. NCBI lineage: Eukaryota > Metazoa > Arthropoda > Insecta > Hemiptera > Miridae > Leptopterna > Leptopterna dolabrata. Next base: position 27,198,809 of record OX940988.1, read on the forward strand.
TGGAGGCGAGGTAGTACTTTTTCGTATCCGCGGTTCGAGATTGTTTTTTTTCCCCGGGCGAGAAAACAAAATCGAAAATTCGTTCCGTGAAATGGGTGGCGATCTTTTGTGATGGATAGAGTGACGGGGAAGTCCAAGTACCCAGTGGAGCGTTTGGTTCGGGTGGGCTACTATGAATTGGAGCAGACCATCGGCAAAGGCAACTTTGCAGTTGTTAAACTCGCAACACATGTTGTCACCAATAGTAAGGTAAAAATAATATTTCATTAAATTTTGAAAAACCGCCGAACTCGTGCCGAGTGTTCTGCGCGAATGAAAAACGCAATGTGGGCGGGTATCTTCATTGACAAGGATACACAAGAATGAGGATCATTTCGAGCAACCTTGTTACCAAGGATACCTCACTTATCAATGCAGCTGTACCATTCACACCCCATCAATTTCCTCATGTTATTCCTTATGCCCCGCTGTTCGCCGTTGAATGATCCGAAAACAGTTGAACAGGTGTACGTAATCAGAACTGCTGATTACGTTGTTTTGCAGTCTCTTCTCCGACACACTAATTTTTCAACGTTCAAACAAAGAATGACAAAAACCTCATTTCAATATTCCGCAGAGAAATTCTGTTTTATTGTTCTACTGTAAATTTTAAGAAATAGGCACCTGCGTACTTACCTTGAGGTTTAAATTTGTCATTGCGATAAATAATATATTATTTGAAAATTCATAAACACAAAATCAGTTTTGTGTACGTGAATATAATTCGACTTTACTTAATGACGTTGATAGTTCCTCAATATGCTTTAACCACCATGAGGAAGGGCATTTATCTCTGTTCCCATTGGTTTGATAACGATGGTTAATGATGATTGATGAAGGGGATTCTTAGCTACGTACCACTTGGAGACTCGAGAAGTACATAATCATTCGAATTCAAATACATTCATTTTCAGTTTAGCGAGGTATCACAAGTTGATCCTCCTTGTGGGTTAATTACAGCTAACGAGCAGATCTAATGAAAAAATCCAAGTAAAAAATAAAAACAAGCGTTAGAATTAACGTGTGCTTTCCTACTCGTAACATGATCGCACTATGTAGTGCCACAAATTAAAATCTCTCGCGTATTTAAAATATTTAAGAGAAAATTACCGACCAACGATTACCTGTTAACTCTGATAATAATCATGTGAAGGCTGCAGGGACTAACGATTGAAATAACAAGTAGTGTCACATTATGCATATCGTTCGAGTAAAAAGCCCCCTCCCTCCCGCGGATTAAAAAAAAATATTTAGAAAATGCAGCATGACTGTAAGAGCGGATTTTCTAAGAAATATTCGTACTGTTGTCAAAAAGATGGTATAGCGAGAAACCATACCATTTTTCGACAAATCATAAAACATTTTTTCATCATTTTAGCCGTTTTTACCGATTTTTGACCCCTTACAAAGCCTTATTTGACCCACTCTTTTTTGAGAAAAATATTTTTATCATGATTCACCATCCCACACAACGTCAGGTGAATTAATATTGATTTTAGCCTTAGATACCAATTTTTGACTCCAAATTTGACCTCTGTTCTGTATGAAAAACAATTCAAAGGGTATTTTACTGTCTTTACTCTTCCTTCCGTACCACTTACAGTGATTTGATGTCAATTGCTAGTGATTTTAGCAGTTTTTACCGATTTTTGACTTACTTGAACCACTCTTTTTCGAGAATAATGTTTTTATCATTGAAATAGTCCCTCCGTCGTGGTTCACCATCCCACGCAATGTTATGTGAATTAATATTGATTTGAGCCCTTAATATCAATTTTTGAACCCCAAAAATCCATATTTAACCCTTATTCCGTAATAAAAACAACCGAAATGGTAATTTGCTGTCTTTACTCACCCTTCCGTACCACTTTCAGTGATTTTATATAAGTCAAGTTGATCAGCGTTTTCCCTTCTCCCTTCACAACGTGTGTAATTGTCACATATTCATATCATTCTAGTACCTGAAACCTGCTGTAAAATTTTGTAGCCATGCTACTTGACAACTGGTTTCAAAAATTGTTGATTATGATTGTGAAACTCCAATCGAGCACACCGCACGAATTCACAAGAGAAAACAACCGCGTTTTATTCAGCACTTGAAGCGAGAACAACACGTTTAAATGTTTTTTTATTCTTCTTTAAATAATAAGGCTAGGGAGAAATGGCTTTGTTGAACGAAAACAATTTGATCTCCCCGTTGCATCAATTTTAAACGATGTCTGCCTAATGTAATCGTGAGTTATATTGCTTGAAAGAGAGTGACTTTAATCGTTAACATGATCGTGAAGTTCTATTCAATTATCTCCTGTGGAATTTTACAGTCATGTTATCTACTTGAAAATGAAGATTAAAAATAATCCTTAATCGTAAGGTTTGTTGGCTATCCGTCAGTTATATGACCGTCAGACAGACGACAGGCCGCTCCGCAGTGATTCTCGGACTCTTCTGACTTTATGGTATCCAAGACCGGCTATTCACAGTGTTTTCCTGAATATTCAAAGCCAGTTTTCTGAAAGTCATTCCAGTACACAGAAAAAGGCGGACGAGGAGACCATGCGCTGCCTTCTCGATTCCCAATTCAAACTCAAACCCTTCTCACACGGATCGTGGATCGTTTCTTACGGTTTTCTAGGAGTGAGCTAACCGCCAGAAAAAGCCACTGCGAACCAACTTAACAGTTTCCTTATTTTAGTACCTCGTGACTAGAGTTCGGATTCGGTCATATTTGCATATATATTTTCCCCGATATGCATATTATGCTTCAAATAACAGATTAAGACCAGCTTTACGGCGTTAGGCCTCCACAAGTTTAAATTTGTAAGTTTAGTTTTATCGTATTTCGGGATTTTTCTGAATACCGTCATACTTGGATGGTTTGGTCATCTTTGGCGTCATATTTTCAACATATCGGCAGAATCGCTGATCGCAACCCTGGAGACTGAAGGAACGGAGTTGACCCTAAGTGGAAAAAATTGTCATCCTGAGGAAGACGGTAAAGACCTGGCCAAATACCACGAGATCGCAGTTCAGAGCCAAACTTGAAGCAGTTTTGAGCCGAAATTCCGGCTTGGGTACGGCCCTTCAAATCTCAAATGTGCTCGAAGATGAAGCCTCCAACTAGAGGGGTACATAATGCCGAACGACTCAACTCAAAAATTGTCGAAAATGAGATTTTCACTTAACCTCCCCTAATTTCAACCCCACCTTTTTGATGGTCAAATCGAAATTCCAAAATTCGACCCAGAAGGGGTTGAAATTGTTAGGGATGAAATCTGGAAATTGCTTAATTTTGAGGAAAAACGTCTCAACTCGGTGTTTTTTTTTGTAAAAACATCTCAACGCCTCGATTGAAACACCCTAACTTGCGAGTTTTGTTATTTAATTGTTGAGGAAAAACGACTCAACTAGCTGAAAACGCCGTTGAGTCGTTTTTCCTCCATACCGTTGGCTTCAGAATCGGGGTCCAAACCGTTGGACTCAGAGGGGATTTGAGTTGTTTTTACTCCACAAACATTTCAAAAATCAACCATGAATAATCGATATTCGACTCAAGTGCAATAAATCGATTGAAAAAACGTGTGTTTGGAGTATTTTTTGACAGCTATCGATCAAGTTGAACATGATTGGACATTTGGATGGAGATGGTGCCATGCGATTTCGTGCCTTTTTGTAGGAATTTAGTTCCCTACTTGTCGTATGTCTGTAGTTAAAGCGCGTAACTCCTAAATTACTAATTAATATTGATGAAATGTACAATAGTGGGGTTAGTCGTGGTATGGTCCCTTATGAATTGGTATTATGATGTATTTGAAATAGTCTCCAGGTAATCAAAATCTCATTGAAATTCCGCAAACCTGAAATGGTTGTCATGAGCATCATCCGTCACCCCTGTTTTACATTTGTCCGAAATATGAACTTCCAGAGCCCATTCACATTTATACATATACCTCTGTTATTTATGTATCATACCTAAGCGATTTACGGTAATTTATGTACCTACAATAACCTTTACGCGCTAAAAATGGAGTTTTTTTTTAACTTGAAAATTTCTCAATATGTGTATATACGCCGTACGGTCAACAAAAAAAAGAGGAAGTTGGTAGTTGTGGAGTTTCATTTTTGGATCAAAAAGCCTTTTAGAGATTCAAAAAGAGTTGAATATTGATTTTTTTTTAAATGGTGAAAAGCGGTGGACAATGTTTGATTTGATTTGTGCAGAATTTTTTTGCAAAGTTGTTGGTTTCGTGTGTTTTTTTTGCGAGGGTAGATGAGTTATTTACGTTAAGTACTTGAAAAATTCTCTCATAGTACACAGGACCTGTAACTTCTGCGAGTGTTTTTCACCGAAAAACACTGGAAAGAATACTCAAGTTGAAAAATACTTCGAAATTGAATTATGCTTCGAGTAAAATCAAATTCATCTTCTACTAGATAGGTATTCATAGCTTCGATTTTTCATCGTTTATTAGAAACTTCAAATGTAGTGTTAGGCAGGAAAAAAAATTATCTGAAGTATCCTCGATAATAATAATTATCTGAATTAGATTTATAATTCATTATGAATAATAATAGGAATTATGAATAATAATTATGAATAATGAGTAATAATTATGAACCATAATAATATGAATTATGAACAATTTATGACTATAATAATTGAGAATTATGAACAGTAATGCGAATATAATAATTACGAATAATTATAATTATAATTCAGATAATAATAATTATCTGAAGTAGTTTCTATTTTTCAACGTTTATTAGAAACTTGAAATGTATTCTGTTATCATTCCCTGAAATCAGTTCTTGAGAAAATTGTATATGTGTAGAATCCTGAAGTTTGGCAGCAAAGATTTGTATCCAATCGTAAACCTGCATCAAATTAGCATAGAAGTTGGGAAAGTCCTGCCAATAGTTAAAACCGATTTAGCAACCAAATTGAATGGATTACCTTTGGCCAAATGTTTTAATTTATCGAATAGATCGTGATCGAGGTTTTCCCTAAACCGGCGTAGGTTTTAGGGAACATGCTGCTAGCAAAACCCGAGCGGATCTTGGGAGGCAAGAAAGGGATCCAACGTTATTAGATTTGGGTTCTACCGGATACACGTGCTCCAATCAAGGGGATTTGCTTGGTGACTCGACGTGACAATCTGGCGCCTCAGCGGTGCTTAGGGCAGTGCCTTCAAGCTTGGATAATTTCACGTTTCATTTGCATGGCTGATTCAATTTCATTTAAATTCAATTCCATTAGTTTATTTCTAAGCATACTGCCGTTGTTTGCCAAAATGAGCCATGGCCGACTCCCCCCCCCCGCCACGTGAGTAAAAACGAGCCGCAGAATTCAAGGCGGTTTCAGCGCTCCTTGCGACATTCTCCTGTAATCCTGGTACATCACAGTATTAGCTTCCATTTGCTGCCTCTAGCTCAACGATCCTGTCGTTCCGATTGCCTCGAATGTTTTTGAGGGTTCACTGTTTTTTAGTAGGGGAAAAGTGGCCTAGTAGGAAGTTATGATGATTTCGGCTGTTTACTAGTTGAAGGCCTGAACTTAATCGTGAGTGTTCAAATAAATTCTCCATTGTTAAAATCGGCTACCTGACATCTGTCGTCACGGATTGTGCCATTTGAATTTTACCTAATTCTTCATGTTGCAACCGTAATTTACTAACTAATAATGTATAATAACCGCAATAACTTTCATAATTAAATGTGTGTTCGCAACCATTTCCTCACATACATATCTCATAGTATGTAAGTCTCTGAGATCGACTGCCAGCAAGTCAGCGACGAGCAAAGGAGCGACGAATCACAGATGCTAACCATGGGTCACAACGTTGAAGTGACGTTAGCGTTCACTTGTGATAGGGAAAAGGGTTAGCGATAACTTAGTGAGTCTCCGAAGACAGTCTCTTCCAGTTGTTTGCCGGCTTCGTCTATAATACTGAATAGCTCCCACGCATATATTTATATAAAATATTTTTAATGAACAGCCAACTTAGCTGTATGAGCTGAAAAAAGATACGCGACAAAATGAATGATGAATGATCATAATGGCCGATGTGGTAGTGGATGAACAAGGATGATACACGACATCTTTATCAAACAAACGAGAAATGAGAAAGAATGGCCGCCGACTCTTTTAGAAGTTACTGAGTAACCCTGTCATGGATACTATAAAATCTCTTTTGTCAAATAGATAGTTGAATGGAAAAGAGATTATATCTTTCGCTTAGTGAATAGGCCCCCCTCATTGTATTCTAACAATTTTGGTGAAATTTGCTGTAGCTGTTTGCCCACTTGGATCCTCCTTATGGATATGATCGAATACCTCAGCTAAAAGTTACCTACCTGAATAACTAACCGCTACACTTTGTTATAGATGATATATTTTCTTATAGATGAAAATTCAGCAATGAATTGCGTTTTCTTTTCAACTAAGTTTTTACTCCGGCTGTGATACTTGGCGACTTAATTCCTGGTTGGTCAAACGGAATTTTTCCCCGGCTCGACCTTTCTTTTTGTTATCAGAGAATGAGGAGCAAGAGGTTATCTCGAACCCCGAATTCTGAGATAAGCCACCTACGAGAACTGAGGACAATGTAGACAATATTCTGCTCCGAAGGACGTTCGCACCTAATCCAAAAAACCTTGAGTCATCAAGTCCCGTCCGTTCCCATGTTTTTTCAAGCCTCCTTCAAGTTTTGAATATAATTTTGATCATTATTAGGTACTTATTTTTTTATGTTCCCGGAAATTGTTGAAATGAAGAATGGACGTGGGTCGGAATCTGCTGCTTTTGACTTCAAAATCGGATTCAGCACCCTCGAAAACCCTAGTATCCCAATTTTCGGCTCCGAAATCCGAATAGTTTGGCGGGAAAAAGCTAAAGAAACAAAACACATGACTTCATCTGGATTGTGTCGCCCTCTCGCTCGAATCCCACCTGCGGGGGCGAGAGGGCAATGCATACCAAATGACGTCGTCGCACGCTTTTTCCTTACCCCTTTCCACCCACTTCCTCTCATTTCCGACCCATCATACAGCACCTTTTTGGAAAGCTCTCTGTTAGACCTACAATTCAAAAATGCTCCGCCATTCCCCATTCGCCGCACTGGGCTTTGGCAAAAATGCCAAGGTGGTCGTATGGCAGAACTGCCAGTGGCCTTCGAAAATGGCTTCGAAAAAAAAAATTGAAAATTCCTCATTCCAGTTGCCATTTAGAGGTTGGTGTTCTCCCGAACGAAGTGTAGACTTTTTCTTTTGGCAACAAAATCGCATTAACAAATCGCATCCGCCTGATATTGCTGCAGTCTTTGCTGCCCTATATACACCTTCCATTATAATTAACCCATTATGTGCCATAACCCTTACAAACTGCCCCTAGAGTGATGCGCGCTACCACGTGGTTTTTAAATTTATTCAATAATTGCGGGTTAGAAATGGCTTTAAGTACACCCCTGTACGAGCCCGTACAAATTGCTACAATAGACTGCAGCGAAATTAAGATACTCCAGACAGAATGAGATTGCTAGAGCTTCAACAGTGGAAATACTTGCTTTCTCGGGTATTTAGAATTTCCTCTCCATATATACAAATGCGCAACCCAATCCTTCGCTTTGGTCCATCTGTAAAGATGGTTCTACAATTTTTCCATTTTCTGAGCATGTAGTCATTGAATTGTTCCGTCACTCAAATCTAAACATACTCCTCGTCTTGGCCATCTACTAGATATAATTTTCTCGAGTTTTCTATTTCTGCTATGCAGACTGGCATGAATAGGCGTATTCTCTGAGGGTGAATATCCCTGCAAAAAACGAGGCTGTCACCGACCATCCGTCGGCAGAAAAAACTCACGCAACATCCTGTCCAATCATAAGCTCCTGCTGCTGATTGCATTTTACATAATACCGTCACTTGCTCATCAATTCTAGGCATTAAATTTTATTATAGAATTTTAACTTGGAGGGGTGAAAAGTCGCGTTTTAGTTCATGTAGATCAGTGGTTCTCAGATTGGGGAGTGGGGGGGCCTCAAAAGTTCAGAAAACCCTACTTTAGCTATCATAGATTCCGATGCGTCATTGAGCAGCTGATCAAACGAAATCACCCTCGACGGATTCTCGGTAAAGTACTTCGCCATATATCCGCATGTTTCGAGATCCTTTACTGATCCCATTTGCTAAGATGTATTTCTGTAAATCTGGGTTTTCTGCTCTGGCGGTTATCAAACCAAATTTCAAAAACCGTTTGGATGTCGCGTCTGACTTGCGATGCTACTCCCATCATTGCCTCAAATGAGCCGCTACCAGCCTTCTCACTAGAATTTTGTATTGCTCATGGATCAAATGTATTGTTTAATTAATTACATACTGGTTGTTATTACATTCATATATTGTTATTATTTGTATTTTGAAGGTCTTTCACTTTTTCCAGATTCTCGTAATATTTTAATAAGTACCTACATAACATATGAAATTGATCAAAAGCTATGTCAGTTGCTAGTCAACAATATTTTATCTTTTTTTATTAACGAAATTTCCTTAGTTTTGGTGATTTTGATGGAGGTTTGGTGGAAGAGGGGCGAGAAGATGCCACGATACTCCCCAGAGGAACGCGACCCAAAACAGTTTGAGAATCACAGATATAGATGATTCAAGTTTGTAAAGTTGTGAAAAGTTTAATTCAATTTGCGAAAGGTTTAATTCAGTACAGCTATGTGCAAAAGGTTTACTTAATCCAGTTTGTCAAAAGGTTAGTCCAGAGTTTGCGAACGGTTCAATTCTGTTAGCTAATTTCGCTTTATAATTATGTTTGTCACTGTTCCGCCGACCCACTAGTTCAATATTATTTTACGCTAACATTTGACTTCAACAATCTAACTGGAAATCGCAAACCCAAATGCCAGAGTTTAGCGAGAGAAGTTGGTTTAAATTACTACTGTCTCTCGAGTCTTGCGTTTTCAAACCTCGATTTGCATCTACGAGAAGACGTAAACTCGGTCGAACTTCCCCTTTGGAGTGGATGGAACACGCCAAGTCGGCCTCATAAGGTCGCACATACGTAAAAAGACCTTCAAAGACTACACTAACTAAACTGTCATCTCCGAACCAGATTTATATTCGGTTTGCCGCATTATCTTCGACTTGGAACCCCTTACTCAAGACAGTAATTTCGGTCCTAACCTGCGATGTTTCTAGGTTGAGAGCTTATTATAAAATTTTCAACACACACACACACGGTGTTTTGAATGAATTATTTCGCTGTCATAAACCGTTGCTGTTTTCAACTTCATTGATATTCATGCGGTTTTGAAGATTCAGAATGGGAAACACTGAGCTGTAGGTTTGTTCCCGCATACTATTCAAGAAATGAACTAGTGACTATTTTCAAAAATTCAGGTGATTTGAGCCCTGTGGCGTCAGCAGCTCGGTAATAATTATTCCCTCAACCAATTACCAGTGGTAACAAGTACCATTTTGGGACGTCCCCACATGAACGGATTTATGAGCCATGTTGGCAGCAGGAGATTTAACGAAAGTATCCTTCTGTCAATAGTACCTTTCAAGATATAGAGGCGTATTCCCAACTATCGGAAAGTACTGAAGTACAAAACAATACCTATAAAATTAGGAACTTACAAATCTGGTGGTTACACTAAAAGCCCTAGGCCTTATCTCGTCGAGTCGACCTGGATAGCTGAAATTCGGATATGGCCTTCATTTTGGGCCCGAGGTGCTCTGTGAATAGTTGAATGCTGATCTTTATCTGCTTTACAAAGATCACCTGTGTCCTATTCGAATGATGTGGTTTCTTGATGTTCATGCTTATTTGAAATAACACAAAAATGTGGATGAGATAAAAAAAATTTTAACACGAGTGTATGCGCCAGTCCGATTAAAAACGGTTTCTGGCTACCAGAAGTTTACATCAGTCGGATTAGCACTGCTACGGAAATATCCATAGAAAACACGGATCGTTTACCAGATAAAAGTCATGTAGCCCTTCTACCTTTAATAACCCGATAGAACTGCATTTGCAGATATTAGGCAATTATCATGTAGGTATGAGAAAATCCAATTTTTCCTATCTCCGTTTATTGTTATTTTGAACAAAATAACGCGGTTAAAACGAAGAAAAAATATTACAGCTTTATGGAGTGAAGAACACTAGTACTAAAATCTCAGCAGTTTGAATAAAAGGCGGCATTTCGGAATGGTCTAGAAAAATATTATTTTCGACATCACATGAAAAGAACTGAACTGCAGATGATATTGTGCAGTGCTCAAGGTCTCAACCCCGAACAGTGTTGGCGTTTGGGATTTCACGCTACTCTTGAAATTACCATGCCATTTAGCCAGTGCTGCCAACTCGGAAGAGTTACATCTTTTATTTATCTCCTGTTTATTTATTTATTATTAGTAATAAACATGAACGGAAGATAACCGCAACTCGAGCACTTTTTTGGGCTTTGTTTTGCGTGTTGTTTGACTGACCTCACTGTATGGATGGGTGGAGACGGCAGACGACAAACTCCCCGCCATAAGAAAATATAAATTTTTCTGTCTTCTTTAATAGTAAATACAAAGATTTCTTGGCAGCAGCTACATTTCCCAATAAATTTTCTAAAAATATAGATACACTGCATTTGCCCTACGACTTCATTATTGGTTCTTTTGAGCCTTTACCTCTCAGAAGAAAAGAAAGAAAACAAAAGTATGCAAATTCGTCATTATTCATGCTGTTACTCACAGGTCTGACGAGGACTGTTCCTGGATGCCACTGGAGCGTTCTATAATGTACACATTCATCTTCTTGCTGCAATTATGATCGACTGCCATATTAATACAACCTACTTTGTAAAGTGGAACAGGATTCATAAGAAAACACGGCGCTTCGCGCCTCGTAAGGGACTCCGCCCCTTGACCCTGGATGATGTTTATTTACTTACTTCGAAAGAACCTATGAAACATGGTACATGATCTAGAATCAAGGCCCAGGCAACACATTTTAGCTAAAAGGCATGAAAGACTAATGGAGCAAAATGTTGAGGGAAGGTCTCGAGTAGGAATTAGAATGGGGAAAACCACAGGGGTGGTGGAACGGGAGCAGAGGGGGAACCATTGAAGAGGTGGAGAACAACCCACGGGGCAGGTGGAAGCTGTAGAAGTGGGGGAAGCCATGGAGCGTGGGAGTTACTGCGGTAACGCTAACGCTTTTTTGGGTCGAGACGCGTGACGATTTTCGGCCGGTAGGTTATCTCAAGAGCGGCCATGCTACCATAGTACCATGCTAAGAACTATCAGGTGGTTCTTGCACTCGCTTGGAGCGTAACAAAGGTGACTAACGGGGGTGGAGTTTGGGCTGGCAATTGGTAATGTCTGATAAACAAGCATTCACCTTGGTCTGTAGTCCTCAAAAAAATGAATGTTATCAAATACAACTGAGTAAACAGATCTATACTGCGGAAGAGTGGCGCGAACGTAAACCTTCGACTGGTGCAATCGTTATTCCAACATCTGGCGCAAATGTATGGCCAATCCGCGTTCTAATTTCTTTCGAGAGGCTCTAACTTGATACCTATATATGGAACACTTGTCAGTACGACGCTCCTGTACCGACTGCGTGAACTCAAACGTGATATCGCTTATTACTAATTACACGCAGTCATTTGTCAGCTCGTTCATTATGATTAATTGATACTCTACGAGCAGTAACCAAGTGACGAAATATTCCTGACCGGTACAAGTAACATCCTGCAACCCTTGAAAAATATTTCAGCGCACGAGTTCACGCGTAAGCGCATTATGGCCCTTTGACCGAGGGAATTGAATTGGGACGGTACAGCTGATGGGAAATGGTATATTATGTATGTATTTCTATGACATTAAACGGCGTGGATGTTGGTGCAAACTCCATAAAACATGACTAGTAAAATTAATTATTTTAGTCCAGCAGCCGAGTCTATTCCAGCTGAAACGAATTTACACTGTGGAGTTTAGCGTTTCTAATTGAATGAATGACAGTATTCACAGATTTCCAGATTGTCATCTCATTCGCATCCGTAGTACGAGGACGCTGTATTGGTTTATTATTCTGTGAATAATACACCTATGTATTCGTTCAGCAGAAAATTTTTGGAGCACACCCTCAAAAAATTTTTTTTACGTTTCAAGGTGCGTAGATTCCAAAAATGCTATTTCCGCGTATCCTTCATATCTACCTTAATTTTCGGTCTAAAAAAATTTTTTCTTTCGCACAAAGGCTCCATTTGAGCTTGTGAGGTATGGTTTTCCATGGTCTTAGGGCGAGGAGACCGAATATGAAGTCGATTTTGAAGAGTGGAAAAATTTAGGTTCTAACGAAGTTTCAGCTCCCGAATTTCAATTTTTATTAGTCAAAAACCTGGGAAATTTTCTGAAATCACCATAAATTTGTATAATAACACTAGAAGTCGTATCAACAGGTGAATCAAGGCACTTAAATTACTAGTCAATTCAAAGATAATTTGTCGAAAATAGGAGCCTAATTCGAGTTTTCGGGGGCCAAAATTGGTGGAAACCATCAAAAATAGCTATTTCAAGAAACATGAAAGAAACAGTAAATGAGCAGCCAACATTTCTGTAGGCATGTCCACTAGTGGAATAGTAAACCCATGTGAAAAGGACTGCAGCGGTTATTTATTTATTATTTGGCGCAACTGCAGGAAATTTTTGTTGCTCCCTTCTTCTACTCTTCAAATGGTCTTGCTCTGAAGCCTCCCATTTCCAATCTGTTTCTTTTATAAACATGTTGATGGGTCTGTATTTTTACAAGGTTTGGAAAGAGCCTGGTTCGGCATTCCCTGAAGGTGTCGGTTTTCGTAGGACTAGGAGTAGGATTATATTCGTTGGGATTTTGTACGTAATTAGAGGTCTGAGGAGGAATGTGTCTGGTAGTACATGCCATGTGGCAGACATAATGTGCCTGGTACATACTATGCAACGTACACTGTGCTATGAGCAGGGGGAACTGAGGCTCACAGCTACCCGTAGCTGTTTTCTCATTCTAAAAGGAAACAAGGCTTTTGAGCTAGCCCTCCCTGGTGTAGCCCTTTTGTGTACCCTGTTGGTGCTCCGCCCATCCATGGATTAATATGAAGATTCCGAAATCAATGGAATACACAAGCAAAGAGCCGGCATGACCTTTCAGGAGTGACGCAGTCCGAGGCCTACGTCATAGGCTCTGACCTTTGTTTGTCGAGCTGAGGATCTGCAACCCCTGCAACTCCTACGCGGATGGGCCCCTGGACGTGCCAACCCTGGCTACTAGTGAGGTCTTTGTAGTGGCCGCGTCCTTCCTATCGCTGTTCCCTTATCTGAAAATCCATACCAACGCCTCTTCCTCAAGTTGTTGAACACGACAAAAAACCAGGTGCCTAGCACATTTTACTTACTCCTCTCTACAGGCTGTAAATGATCCACTTAACAGCAAAACCACTTTTTGCATCGTAATTTGAGTTTTTGGCAAAAGCGCACAAACCGAAAAATCTCATAATGAATGTCGTAGGAAATGGATCTGCGTCAGTCTATTATTGATGTTTGTATTTTATATTTTTGGCTCTTACCTACCAAAGTCGACATCATTTCACGAAATCAAGTTTCGTCTACTTCCTTGTTAAATGTCTCGTAAAAAGACCGCAAAAACCTGATAAATGTAGGTAAATTTTTGTGTGAGTGACAAAAAACGAATTTGTGTATGTTGTGAAAGTTGTTGGCCCAGTGTAAACGCATATTTGAACTAGTAAAATGGTACGGTTCAGTATCTGTAATATGTAGTGATCCCTACTATTGATGTTATGGCTCCCTAATGTTTATAATCATATGTGATTGGGGATAGCAACCAAGATTCTATTAAAAACCATTTTATTCTGATTTCTACCACCGAACCCGCGTTCTACCTTCTTTATAACACCCATTATTATTATTTCTATTAATCAATCCTATATAATAGTAGGTAAATTTTGGCCATGGATGTGCATCTTGATTCGAAGCATTAGAAATAGGATTGAGCTTGAAATGTCACTCAGTTTAACCAACTTTTTTCACATTTTTCAAGATCCATTGTTAACGGCTCCGAAGTATTAACCAAGTCCTATCTTGTACTTGATTCATGCTGAATTGTTATTTTTGTAGTTCAGTTCATCTTGGAATGAATTCAGCTTCAAATATGAAGAGGAGCTACGAGTATTTTCTTGGTTGATTTTGAAGGTTCGTCAATTAAGTACATAATGAACTGACGAACTTATATAATAGGTATATAATTTATTTGGTAAATATATAATATATAATTTATAACCGATATAATACATGGAACTTATATAATATACAAATAATAGTACGATAATAACGATCGTAAATATCTTATAATATACTATATTTGGAACTTACATAATTTACGTGGTCGATACGTGAATGATATCCATTGATTTGAATTCGGAGTTGATAATAATGGACAGAAACATAGCAAATTTTATAAAGGTTTATTATAGCTACCTTATTTTCATATTGTTGTTACGGTGACTATACACAAGGTTTGTTCGCACTGGCTTTTTCCGGCTGTTGGCTGACTCCTAGAAAATCGTAAGAAACCATCCATGATCGAATATCTTCTTGATAAGGGTTTGGGTTTGGTAATGGTTGTGGGAATCGAGAAGGCCACTGCATCGGTTACTCATTCGCCAGATTTCCTGTGTACTGGAATGACAATCAGAAAACTGGCTTTGAATAGTCAGGAAAACACTGCGAACAGCCGGCCATGGACACTATACAGCCAGAAAAGAGTCCGAGAATCGCTGCGAACAGCCCAACGCCTTTCTGACGGTCAGATAACCGTCAAGTGGTCACTGCAAACAAAACTGCTGTATGCACACAAACAGTTAGTCGTACGCTGTGCAACAATTCGGACTAGCAGATGTTATAATTATTTCCACCTCTACAAGGAGTTGCGTATTGATGAAAGCTACCTACCGACTTCGATGTGTCCAGGAAACTCTTCGTGTGCTATTACTAGGGTCTGTCTGTGAATTAGGTAAGCTGTAGCACACTGAGTCGACATTACGTGTCAGAAGTTGTGACTAGGATTTGAACCTCAGCCTCATAGGTAGCTTTTAATTCACACAGCTTAGTTTTCCAAAATTTTATGACATCATTCTCGTTTAGGTAAAGAAGTTTTTGAATTCTAAATTTTAATGGTTCTAATCATAAGTTAGAAGTTTATAAGGTCTAATTATAAATTGATTGTGCCAGTTTATAGGCTTATTCATATATGATAACTTAGGAACTATTGACAAGCTCAACATTCGCACTTCGGACCTACTCCAGTTTTCACGATACCGCCTCATTTATCTTATCTCGCTCTTGTACATTTTTGATGATGCGCTCCACACACCTTCGGGTAAAGTTATGTACTTGTGTTTATTTAATTTCTTCCCGTGAACTGGCGTTTTTACGCGTGTTTGCCCCCCAAAAAGTTGAGTATCGATTGTCCCGATAGATATCTCCTCACGTGATTGAGGTGGCTCCCCAATGCCATGTTATTCTAGCCCAGTCACCCAGTGGTTCATGTATATGTCAGATGTCATCGTAGCTTGAAAGTTTTCCTCTTCAGTCTCCGTACATCTGAATGTTTGTGTAGAAATTTGCCTCGGAGCTCAACCACTTGGTCTGGGTGGCTCCCTGACATATTTATACCCGGTTGTCCCAGGCGCTGCATGTCAGCATCGAATTTAAATAGTTGGAAAGCAAAAATACACCTGAGGATTCACTCAGCTGGTTGCAGTGGCTCTCACAATGCATTGTCAATCAACCTAAAATGGTTAAATTGTACATGAAGCCACTGTGGGACGGCTGGAATAGATTGACAGTGCATTGTGTCACAGCAGTCAGTTGAGTGAATCCTCAGGTGTATTTTTGCTTTCCAACTATTCAAGCAGTCCCATAGTGGCTTCGTGTACAATGTCACCATCTTAGGTTGATTGGGAGAATAAATTTGCTTCTGGGCTCACTCAGTTATCAGGGTAGTTCCCTGCCGTGTTAATACACAATGATCCCGTAGACGCTTCTTACTTACATCAGCACTTGAGGTTGAATACAAGAAAAATTATCCAAATGGCCCGCTTAACTGTGATGGCTCCTGAATAACTTGTCATTCTACTCTAGCAGTGGCTCTGTGTGCAACCACGCAGTGAACTTGCAAACCCTCATCATTCTATTGGGTATACAGTAGGGTCGGCGATATCTATACCGAAACGAGTTGAGGGAACCAAAACAGAGAAAATGCACACAAGCAAACGGAAGTGGGAATTTTATTGAACTCACCACTCACGCGAAAGTCACTGTTGATGCTAGATTTCGCCAGATGCCCAATCAGCTGACGGCGTTTCAGTATCCATGAACTCGATTTAAGGGAGAACGTCCTGTGATTTTCTTGAGTGATGACACTGATGACGTATGAATTGCACTACCAGGCCCCGCCTAAACACATGTCAGGCATCAATGGACGCTACCTCAATGTTTTGGATGTTTCGCTCCCTTCTCCACTTTCTCCAAATACTGTGAAGATTACCTGTTTATTGTACCAAACCATTGTCGCCCAATCATGTGAAAACTATGATGGTAAATTAGGAAAATAATGAAAAAAGCTGAGGTAGGTTGGGGATGGGGAAGGAAGGGTAGGTGGAGCAACAGCTGAACAGTGAAGGAATATTCTGAAGGAAAGCTGGGATGCCCACCGTGCGGGTTACATCGATGCCAATTCGTCAGGTGAATGTGGCAACACCGCCTCACCCCTGCCCCTCCGACTAAAAGTTGAAAGTTAACTCCTTCCCTGGCAAAAAGCCGCTGGAACTGATAATGCCATGGATACTATACTAGACTACACAACGAGCAAAGCGGCATGGCAGGGTATCTGCGTATGAAGGACATTGCCCGCAGAGAGCGCCTACAGGCAGCGCCCCCTTTCTTTAGTCTTTTTTCAAAATACGTAAAATTTCTCTTCACGTTTTCTTTCTTATTTTACATAACAAAATTCAACTATATCAACTCAACTATATTCAACTATATTATCTCTCCGAAAACGGTGTAAGACAGAAAAACATTCAAGAAAAAGTTTTTTTAAACTACATTTTTGAATTAGAATTTTCGGAAATTTCAGGGAATTTTTAGAGTTATGACCCTAGCTCCATTCACGGATTAATATAATGCATGTTAAGACCTTCCCCAGAACTGTAAGTTAACCACAACCAGAGAAAACGTGAAGAAACTGTCAAAAAACTGGGTCTGCGCCTCCATAAAGCAACCGATTTTCAAATAATGTTGTTTTCTAACTCGGTGAATGATTTTTGCCGTCTTACCAGGTGATTATGTATGTACTACAGCTACTAAAATAATATAGGTAATTCACGAAGTTTTTTTTTCATCATCCTCAGGACTCACTCTACTGATCAGGGTAGCTCCCTACCTTGCCATTCTAACCCATCAGTCCCCCACATGTATTTTTGTGGGACCGCTTAGAACACAGGAATTACACAGAAACCATTCAGCTACCTTCTGAGCTTTTGATTGTTTATTTCTCATGTTTTCATTTTGTTTACGAGAAAACCCATTTACGCGGAGATGGCGATCGGTTTGTAAACGCGAAACTTCGACGTTGCGTAACCGTTGTGCAACTTCGAAGGGTGTGAGGGTGACAACCCTCAATACTTCACGTTTTCCTCGATCAAATTTTTGGTTAACTGTCTCGAACACATGAAACCCTTTACTGATAAATAAATCAGAAAATAATGAATAATGAATAATAATGAAACCCCGGATTATATATAATGAATAATATTTGGCGCCAGTAGGTCCACCTAGCAAACCAGAATTTGATTAATATAAAATAATTGAATTGGAAAAGGTTATTTCCGAAAATTAGAGAGGCTCTTTCTTATGCTCGGGCAGTATTTGTCACACTGTCATTTTGTTCCGCGAAAAACGTCCCTCCGAATGTGTCTGAGACGAGACTTAATGGGCCATTTTGAGGGTTTACTCGTTAACCCATCAGAATTCGCTGTTTCTATTGCTACGAGCCAGAAATTATTAAAATGGTTGCTTAAAGTTGGGGCATGCCAAGAATTTTCAGTCGTGCGTCATTGAATTATGAGCGGATTTTTATTGATGTTCGCCAAGCAATTTTTAGCCCGAAATCTCAAATTAGACCCACTTTTTTCCCGAAGAAATGTTTTCGAATATTTCTATTGAAATAGTCTTTTTTTTATGTCTGGAGTCAACATTTTGCAACACTGTTATAGTGATCTGATATCAATTTTGGGTGATTTTTAGCCATTTCTACCGAGTTTTGAAAATAATGACCGCAAAATTAATATTAATACTCCAAAAGTAGCATAGATCGGAGTTTTAGACGTAACAGGACTATTTTAGTTGTTAAAAAAATGTGTTTTTTCTCAACAAAAGTGGGTTTTGATTGAGTTTTTTGGCTGAACATCGTTAAGTACGTCAAAAATAGTCACCAAATTCTAAAATTCCCTCATTTGTTGCATCGTCGCTAATTTGTATGAATAAATCTCATATTTTGATTTCTTAACACAAACAACACGTGGATTGTTGGATAAAACCCGTAGGTGGAATCACTAAGCAGTTATAATTCAAACAAAAACTAAAAACATCAACCTGGTTGTAGGAAGGTTGAATGACAAAGGATTAATTTTTCTTATACATAGATTTTGCTTAAACCCAGGTTGTTGTTCTTCCAGGTTTTCGTCTCAAACTTTCGAAAGTAGAGGTTGTCATTCAGAAGATGAGTGTTGTATTGTCATCGCTGTGTAGATGAAAACC
Organism: Leptopterna dolabrata; assembly: GCA_954871275.1. Taxonomy (NCBI): domain Eukaryota; kingdom Metazoa; phylum Arthropoda; class Insecta; order Hemiptera; family Miridae; genus Leptopterna; species Leptopterna dolabrata. Next base: position 27,217,721 of record OX940988.1, read on the forward strand.
GCCATCGACAAATGCAGACTGTAAAACATTATATTTGTTGCCTTGACATAAATCCGTCGTTATTTTTATGACATGAAAGAAATCAGTCAGTTCCTCCGACTTCTCTGACTGTTGTTCGTAGGTGCACAATGCAGCGTGGGTATCAAAATACTGCTTGTTCACACAGGACTTTTCGTGCGAATCCCATGGTGTCTTTCTTATTGAAAGGCCGCGGGGTAACTTATCTTTCTGAACTGTCCCCATTTTATGGTTGTTCCCTAATCTGATAACATATTTGTATGCTTCAGATAAATGTATGTATGTAGCCCTTGTACGATATTCAGTCCTTTATGACCATCGGAAAACGTGTACCTACGATTCGATGCTCGATTTCCAAACTCAAAGAAGTCTTTGTAGAAAAATCAGCTTTATTATTAGCTTGATTACGTGAAAAATTGAATAATTATACTGCAATTACTGTATTGCATTTTCTACATACAGTGCTTCATACGGTTTCTATCGTATTGCTTACCTAGTACGTATTATTATGTATATTATTATATATTTTGGGTATTTGATTGTTTTAGTACCTATTTATTAAGGTCCAATTTAATGGATTCTTATTTTTATATTATTCTTATTATTTTATGAATTAATGTTTTCATCAAGTATTTAGGCTAGTACTCATCATTCATTATAATCGTTTAATGTAATTGAGCTTCCGCCCGTGCTTTGAAAACTAGTTGGTTGTAAGGTGCCTCCCCCTTCCCAACTATTTTCCCCTCCTCCTGCCTATTATTTCATTTTTTCATTGGCTATTTCGGATTTTGTTGAGAGGGACTTGAACAAAATACAACAAATAATTCTTGAACCCACTGCATATTTTTGAAACTGCAATTGCCTGACCGGCTCCATCGCTCGATTTTAGGGCTTTCCTGGATGAAGCACGAGGGTAGGTATTGACCACAGAAAAACCGCTGCAAAGCCCTTGTCACACGGGTTTATAATTCTCGACTGAACGATTGGGACCTCAGTGAAGAGACCCACAAAGCTAATTTGACGGTTTTAAACTCGAATATTAGGTTGCTGTTTTTGACAAATTATTTTCGATCAGTGAAATTGTCATCGAATTGTCTTGATTCACCTATCAATACGACTTCCTGTGTTACTATAGAAATTTCTAGTGATTACAGCCATTTTAACAGCTTTTTGACCCATAAATATTAAATTTTGAGAGTTGAAACTTCGTTAGAACCTCAATGCTTCACTCAGTGGTCAAAATCAACTTCATATTTTGTCTCCTCACCTTAAAAACATGGAAAACGATGCAAGTCCACGTTAACCAAAACATCAACAATACCTCGTTTTGCACCCGTTTTTCACCCGCAACACCCCTTGGTGTTTTCCGATCCGGCTGCTGAGATAGGGGACACAACTAGGGCCCAAATGGAGCCTGTTTGCGAAAGGTTTTTAATAAAACCTAATGTTAAGGTAGATATCGATGACACGGTGGGTGGACATTGCAATTTTGGTTTCTACACACCTTGAAACGTTTTTAAAAAAATTCCTAGCCGAATACATAGGTAGGTGTATTATTCAAAGAATAATAATAATAAACCAAAACAGTGATCTACGCAGAAAGGGCATCTATAGTACAGAAAGTGATAAACCCTTGTGTAATAACTTGTACGATGACTGAATAATATTGAAGAGAACATTTGAAATTAAAATTGAATTTTGAACATTTTACTTAATTTTTCGGTCCTTTCATTAGCTTTTTTTTAAAATAATTAGTAAAGTAGTTTTTACCCCTTCATATTGTTGTCGTCAGTTGTTTGTCGTACCTAGTTTTAGAGTTGCCGCCGTTCAGTACAAAGTTATTATTTTCTGCTCCACTTTATTAAGTTACCCCACCTGCCTACTTCTTTTACTTCGCACAGAAGATCGAGCCCTTTGTAGGGCCGAGAGGTTTGTTTGGAGTGGGTGGCCCCTGACGTAAGTTACCGGCGGAGTTTGACGTCAGGCGGCAAAGCAGTGCGTCACAGTGGCCGGGTCGATAGGTGAAGGGGGTTGAAAAAGATGCTGAGGCCCTTTACAACCCTCATACACCGCCACGTCTTTGTCGCCCTTGCTCAGGTCGTGTCAGAACTGTGAAAAGTCTGCTAAGGTGCCACTATTACGTGATAGCAATTGTATGAACCGGAGTAGGGAGTTTGGCAAGAGTACCGTTTGCGCATGCTCAGACAGTTACAGTCTGATGAAATTGGTCTGGTGAAATTGGTATAGGGCTGTCTAGACCCCAACCCGCATCTGTCCAAGTTTCAGCTCTTTATGACCGTTCTTTCGTAATGACATGCTGTGCAAATCTCTTTGCTGATGTGCAGATGAAAGTTGCAGTCCGATTGTGTTGGAATTCAAATGTGACCATCTAGAGCCGGGCGGCCCTCTAAATTGCGGCTCATTACATCCATTTTATGGCCCAATTAAGGGCGTTGCAAGGATTCGCAAACAGTCACACTGACAGAGACGAAACCAAATTTATACATTGTATTTATGGTGTTTTACACCAATTTAGAAAGGTAGTGATAGACATAATACAATTAAGTCAGGAAATTAATCTTCCTTATGAGCATTTGTTCAGAAAGTTACAAGCGCGAAGGGAAATCGTGATTTTGAAGGACAATAATTTTTTCCCTCCCAAAAGTATCACAAGATGATTAGACGTTCACATTCGTGTGATTCAAGTCTAAGATGAGTGGTTTGGACCTGAACTTGAATAACATCTAATATACGTGGGTACCTAATATAATTATTATTCAATCTTGTCACGTACATTTGCAGAGGTTAATGTTGGGATTTCCCCCTTATATACTTTTAGCGAATTTTTGGAGAAATATTTGAAGTTGAATTTCGATTGTTTTTCGTTTTATAGCAGTCTAAACCAATCCCAGGACACATGGATGTCAATAATTTGCATTAATTTGTACGCCTATATTCATGTGTCATTCCAGAAAAATTAGAAATTTCGCCGAAATGTTTGTAGGTAGTGCAGAGTTCGGAGATGAGCAGTTTTGGGGGGGGGGGGGGGGTCCAAAAGCAATGTATGACGATTTTGATCGATCCCCCCAAAATCGTCATAAATTTTTTTTTTTAGAAGTTTAGGATGTGAAAAGTTCGCTCTTGGTCATACTGCTGCATGACTGGAACTGTTTCTTGTTGTTAATCAATTATCACAAAGACTCAGTTACAGTGGAGTTGGCGGGATAGTACAATTATATATTCCTTTCGATAATGCCTTTCAAACGTTATTATTAGAATTAGGTATATAGGGTTTGAAACCATTATACTCAGTTATACGTATACATAAATATGGAATTATCATATTTGTCAAATGTGGTATGTAGGAATAGAAAGTTCGCAAATATGTCGTACCTGTTTGTGCGCACCCGACATGGAACATTTACCCAATTCTATTCATCACTCGAATATCTCACGTTGTGTTGTTGCTCAGTTGAAGCACATTATTCATCGAGTAAGTATTATAAATTGATTTATTCTCTGTTCTAGGTGGCCATCAAGATAATAGATAAAACGAAGTTAGACGAAGATAATCTTAAGAAAATCTTTAGAGAAATTCAAATCCTAACTAAACTGAGGCACCCTCACATTATAAGACTGTACCAGGTTAGTGGAAGATATTTTTATATTTATTTCTAAATGTACGTATTTAAAATGCCATTTTAACGGTCGTGGTCATATTGTATGAACATACGAGTAAATACGCTAGGTACGTCCTTTATTACGGTTTAATGTTTTCCCAGGTGATGGAGACTGAGAAGACTATATACTTGGTGACTGAATATGCTTGCGGCGGAGAAATATTTGGTAATTGTATACTGTTTATTAATCCGTTAATTTTCTGTAATTTAGGCCCTAAGGCTGCTCGATGGCGCCGTCGTGGACTAAATGCTGTATTGCAATACTGATGGTCGAGTACTCACTCAGAATTCCAAGTCATACATTATAACATGACATAATAAACTATCATTTTAATCACTGAATATTTTGGCTGATAAAATACTGTTCAAATTTGAGTTTGATGTTGCAAAAAACTCCAGTTTTCGTGTAAAATGTTGGTATTTATTATTTCAGAAGCACGCATCAGGCTTCTTGAATTTAACTTCTCCCTCAATTATTGATTTTATTTGCGTTTTATAAAAGGTACTACAGATTATGTAGTAGCTTGTCTGGCCTAGTAGACGTTAGCGTTATCTATTTCTATTCTTTATGAGACTGACTGGGCGGTTTACGTCCAATATTTATGTTATAATCATTCGCGTCATCATCCTTCCCCCGTCGAAATTTACTACCTTCCTACGTAACAGGTCACCGAAATAAATTTTCCGAACAGAAAATAATTATGTACGCACCTTTTTTGTTCGAGCTGTAGGCAAAATATTAGACTTGTTTAACCTGAAAAACGTCATCGAACTTAGTTTTCTTCTTTTAGCCAATGTAAACTTGGTACCGTCTCAACTATACAATATTCTAATCTGTTCTGATATAGAGTAGTAGAGATAGTATCGCTTGCATTTTTGTAGATATTATATGCTCATACGATGCCCGTGTGAAAAAAAAATCCAATAATTGTTATAAGGTACATTATGTAAATTTAATGTAGTACCAAAATATAGTCGTTGAAAATATAGGTGTTGTAGTTCTATTACTTCACCTCTGTACTGTTTCTTGTGTAATAATAGGATCAGCTACACTTCCACTGTTGTTTTGTGGTTTCTCGAAGTCGTAGCTGGGTTTCAAACACCGAAACTCGAATTTCATTGCTTCTCAAACCACCAAACTACCGAATCATTCCATTAATTGTATCACGTTTTTCGTTCATTATTCTCAATTATGAATCTCTCTTGAATGGAGAAAAAAGTTAGTTCCGCCTAAAATACATTTTTTTATTTAAGTAGAATACGAAGTTCCAGTGGTGCGGCATGGCCTTATGAGCAGATTTTCAAAAGTGGGTATTTCTAGTTTTTGAAGATTTTTTGCGATTTTTGGCCCTCAAAACTTGAATAATTTACCCTCCCCCCCCCTCCCCCAAAAATATGCTCGATTATTCAAATACTCTCGATGAATCGAGTCAGCATTTTATACCACATTTGATGTATTTATATAATTTTTTTGTGGTTTTAGCCATATTTTAACCTATTTTTGATCCACTCGAACTCAAATTTCACGCAGTTCGTTTTTGAAAATTGCTAATTTTCTAACTCGTTTGCCATTACAAATAGTTCGGTGAAATTTTGAATTTTCGCCCATTAAATACCGATGTACTTCGAATGTTTAAAATTTGCATGTGGGCTTGTAATTCTGCTTCATAACCTCAGTCAACTTTATGTGTAGGTACCCGAATTCAGACTCATATTAAGGACCAAAACAGTTCAGTGTAATACGATTACTGATTAGTAATTATTTTTATTTTTTGAAAAATAATTAATTTATTTATTTCAGACTTTATGGTTAAGCACAGTAGGATAACGGAACGAGAAGCGTGCAAGATCTTCCATCAAATTGTTGCGGCGGTCAGTTACTGCCACTCCCGTAATGTTGTACATCGAGATTTGAAGGCTGAAAACTTACTACTAGACGCTAATATGAACATCAAACTCGCAGGTTTTGCTTTAAAATTATTGATTTTATTAAAAGGAAGTAATAGGTTATCTCAGTGCATAGACTTAACAAACTTTATTTGGGTAGATGGTGTCATGAATACATGGCTTCGGTACAGTGGGGGCTTGTTGTAGAAATGTAGATAGATAGAACCATTTTTTATGCTATTTTTTGGGTAGAATATGAAATTTATTGGTAGAAATGTATAATATTGAGGTATGTGTCAAATTCCAAATAATCTCATGTGTCGGATATTTTACAGACTTTGGTTTTAGTAATAATTTCGAGGCTGGGAAAATGCTGACGACGTGGTGTGGAAGCCCGCCTTACGCTGCCCCCGAACTGTTCCTCGGTGTCCAGTACGACGGCCCAAAGGCTGACGTGTGGGTAAGTGAACGAAGGATTGACTATCAAATGTTGAACCTAAATATGGCCAGTTTCTCGAAACCAAAGAGGCGCCATAGAGCGCTTGGGGTCACATTTGTGCCAAAAAACGTGGATACTATATTGTTTGATAGTTTCCATACAAAATGTCCAGCCTGGTTTGCATGGAGCGGCAATGCGTAACTAGGTGTGTTCTGGCTGGCAGTCCTTTTGCTGCAGAATATTTACAGGAACTGGAATCCGTCGTCCTCCAACAGCCTCGGTCAAATTCAGAAACCAATACAACATGTCAAGTAGCATACTATAGAATTTTCAAGTCAGATTCACCTGTTTCCAAGTCAAATCGACCTTTTTACATATCAAGTTAACCTTATGACAAATCAGATTAATTTTTACATATCAAATTCACATTTTTTCATATCAAATTCATCTTTTTACTCATCAGATGGCCTTTGATTTACAGAGTCTCGGTGTCGTGCTCTACGTGCTTGTTTGCGGTTCGCTTCCGTTTGACGGCGACACCCTCCACTCCCTGAAGAACAAAGTCATCTCCGGTAAATTCCGAATACCCTTCTTCATGAGTGCAGGTAAGCCTACATTGCGTAAAGTCGGGACGCCCAATAACCGTCTTCGTTAATGAAATACAAATGATAATATCATTAAAAGTAAGGACTGGTTGCCTGTTCATATGTAATCCAGTTGAAATAACGTAGAGTGTGGAGGGAGTGTTCAATGTTTGCTAAGCTGCAAGTACCAAACCACAGTGTGTGTTTTCGCATATAGGAACCCTGCTTAAGAATGGAATATAATTCCTAATTTATTTTACCATTTAGGAACGAGTCACTTTTTCTAGTACCTACCTAGTACACAAGATGTCTCGGAAACAGGTGTGCAAGAAACCAGGAATTGATTTTTCAGGTAATTTTCGATCGCGAATCTTTCTTAGCGATTTTCTTTTTCTTCAAGTTTTTTTTCCCTCGTAAATCACGTTTTTACTCCTACAACTCGCCATAACACCCATATGTAAAATAAAATAAAAACAATCACTGACAACCGTTGAAAAGCTCGTGTTGAAATTTCCTTTAAGGATAAGCTGGTTTGAATAATTTTTGAGTGGTGTAAACCCCTGAAATTCTCGCTTGAAAATCTGACAGATGAAAAATTAATTTTCCGAGAAAAATTGAGCATTTTTGGTCATATTAAAACCTCGAGTGCATTTTGGACATGTTAAAACATCGAGAAAAATTGCGCATTTTTGGACTTATTAAAACCTCGAGTGTCACCATTCGACTCAGCGTCAAAAATTATGTGGAAAAGGATATCTTACTTCTCTAGTCATTCAGTGGGAGTTTGATGGACGATTGAGGTCCAGGTATGTTTAGAAAACGTTGTTTATTGAACAAAAGCTTTCGACTTGTCATCTTCAGGCGTACCAGAAATACGTTGTAGAAGACAACCCCCACGTAATTATTCGAATTAGCATATTCTGAAATTGTATTTAACGAGTTTTTTAAAATAATTTTGCAAATGGGTGTTATGGCGAGGTTTATGTGGAAAAATGAGATTTACAGAAAAAAAAAACTTGAAATGCCGGAAAACACGAAAAGAGTTCAAAAGAAAATTGTTAAAAGGTGTTTCGAAAGAGATCTGAAATGACCTGAAAAATCGATTCCTGGCTTCTTGCAGACCTGTTTCCGAGACACCCTGTATAAGCTATATTACACTGTTCCAACATCATTTTTGCCAATCTTCTTAGCTATTGCAGAACCCGTACATCTCACGCTGTTTTCAGATTGTGAGCAGCTCATTAGGCAGATGCTGTTGATTGACCCCGAAAGGCGACTGTCGATCAAGCAAATCCGAGGGCATCGGTGGATGAGCCAAATTCCCAACGATCCGAAGTGTGAAATCTTGGAGGAAGTCGTTGGTGACCTGGAACCCGCTGTGATCAACAATACAGTTCTAGATCTAATGCTTCAACTGCCTGATCTAACTAGAGAGAAAATAATGGAGGTTAGTCCTGACGCAGTTTGTATTGTTTATCGACCAGAAACCCTCGCCTCTGCCTTTTCAGATTCTTGTAGGTAGACGCAGATAGAAACGCCATGGTGCATTCAGTGGTTATCTTTTCGATTGTTTTGCTTCAGGCTGTGCAAAATAACCGTTTTGATCACATAAGTGCAATATACCATCTGCTAGTCGATAAACTGGAAGGGCGGATGTCAGGTTCTCCAACCCTCAGCGCGATGCAGTCGTCGCGGAGGGCCAGCATCACGACAGGAGTCGTTGAAAGGCTGACGCCAGAAGTTGAAAGCGTATCGCCCCTCATGGTCACCATGCCGACTGACCAGATCCAAGACATGCAGTTAGAGAAGGTAAGTCTCCCTCTATCTTAGAATTCAATTTGAACTGTACTATAACTCAGATTCATCCACGTTGGATGAATGTTAAAGCTGTGATTTAAACACTTAGCCTGTCAGTAGAAGTACTGTATGTTGCAGAAGGTTGAAGCTTTTATTTTTATAATTTGTGTATATGGGTGTGGTGACTCGTGGTTTGAGGTAGTTAGGCGTTTTGGAAGAGAGAAGGTAAGGTTAGATGAGGAGTGCGAGAGCATATCCGCGTGGTTTTCACCTCCTTGGATGCGTATCTAGGATAGGAAAATATCCGCCCGGTTTTCACCTTGTTGGATATTGGGATAGGAAAATATCCACGCGGTTTTCACCTCCTTGGAATTTGGAAGGGAGGATATCCGTCCGGTTTTCACCACGTTGAACATGTAGGGTTAAGGGTGAGTTCATGAAGAGGAGGTAAGGTAAGAGAGAGAGAAGGCTCTCTGGTTCGAGAGAAGTTGGGTGAATATCGAGCTGGGCGCCTTATAAAGGCGCCTCCATCCTCCCCTGGTCCACCGACGGCCATTGGGAGCTGTTGGAGAGAGAGCTACCTGGGCCTCGTCCCTCGCATCACGCAGCTCGACTTCTTCGTCGTTTTATTGTTAATAGTCCTAGCTTATTTACAGGAGTGGTATATTATAAGGGTACCATGACAATGGGTGGAAACATGTATAAAACAAAAATGCTAACTCGGGCTAACCCGAGCTAAAAAAACCTCAAAACTTTAGTATTCTTTTCAGTTTTTTGCTCTAAATGGTGCATCTTACAGAAAAATTCTCTCGTACCATAATTAAGAGCATTAAATTCTGTGTCGAATAACCTCCTTAAACTTGGTTCAACAGTTTTTTCGGAATAGGCCAATTCTTCCTTTTTGACTGAAAAGTGTGTTGTGCTCTCTTTCACACGCCTGTAACTTAAGTACAGTTATTCCAAATGAATAATGTCATATAACAAAAGTTATAGAACATCAATATATGCGTTCACAGGACTCTTATTTGTATTAAAATATCTTATTTAAATTGTCATGTTTCAATCAATTAAAATTTTAATGAAATATTTTAATAAAAACATGGATGCTCCGAATTTGCCTATTTTCGACTGCCGATTCTGACCGAACAGCTAAACCAGATTTAATATTCAAGAAAGTTGATGCTAGCAGAATTTAGTGATCTTTAATTATAATTTTTAACTTTTCTGTACTATGCACCCTTCAGATGTTATTAGCAAAAAACTGAAAAAAGTGCAATTTCGTGGTTTTTTTGACTTTCAAAATTTTTCGCGAGGTACCCCTTTTATTATTATTTTTTTAAAAATTTATTGTCATACTTGTTGGCACCCATATATGGGGGCGGGCAGGTTCTGCTCCACATTTTGCAACATACTCCCCTGTTTCGATCCTCTACTGACTGGCCTAACTAGGCTGTGTTCATGTCGTATTATTACATAGGTAAGCATATGTGTTCATTCATCCAATCACCAAGACTTACCGATTTCCTAATATTTATTGTCTCTAGTTAAACACCATTGTAATTATTTTGTAGTTCGGAGAAGGAGCAGAGAGTGATGCCGAAGACCGAAGCAGAGGCGATGAAAATAGCTCGGACAAGTACCATGTGACGACAAGAAGGCACACAGTCGGCCCTGGGGACTCGACGCACGAACAGGTTAGTTCATCAAATTTCCATTACTGTACTTCATTTGATCTGTATAATATACTAGAAACGATTCTACTACCTATTTGATTTTCATAAAAACTAGAATTTTAGCAGAACTTGAATAGCAAGAAAAACATGAAACCACGAGTTCGATGGTTACAGAATTTTTTTCTACTCACCACATTCAAAGGCATTCCGCCGATAACTTGTATTTTCTTGTGTACGGCTTCCCGACATTCTTCGACATCCAACGCTCACAGTCTTCCATTTCAGTAGATCAATCCTGCGTTTTCGGTACCTGCTTATTCAAATTTTTCGGCACTTGAGCGCAGGGAAACAGGTTGCTTCGCCTCCATGTTACTGTCTGCTTACAACTTTATTTCATGCAACACGTGTTTTTAAGGCGAAAAGCCCCTTAAAAGAAAGGGAAAAGCTAAAAACTACCATCCCTTATTTCGTTGAACACTTATTTTCGGAAAATCTGATAGTCATCTCCTTATTCGCATCGCCCATTCGTCTATTGAATAGGTAGTAAGGCGGAAACCTTCTTTGTGAAATTTGAAAACCTTGTTTGTGAAATTGTTTCTAATTTAACTCACTTCTATGGGTTTACCTATATAAATTCATAAATCAGTAATATAATAAAATATATCAGGTTATCGAATGAAAGTAAAATACTCAAAAATAAGTTTTTAAAAAGGTGAAGGGAATTCTTACACTTTAAGACAGGAGTTCAGGAAAATCAGGCGTTGTGAGTTGATTCAGGGAATCTCTTCCGTGTATGTATCGATTCAGTATTTCACTTATCGCAAAATCCTATTCTTCGCAAATGCAGATATAATTACAAAAAAAAAGTGAAGGTTTATCATTTTTTGCGACCTAAATAAGGGGTTTTTAGAGTCCAGAAAATCAGGCGTTGAGAGCAGTCAGGGAATCTCTTCTGTATGTGTATGTATCTCTTCTTCACTTTGGCTTTTCACTTCACCTTTCCTGTAGGTAAGGTATCCCTTCTTTGACGCTCATGTATTACCACAATTCCTTCTCCATTACACCTTAAACGCTAGTGCCACTTCAGCTTCTTGAAACTAGTTGTGTTACTTGTGTACCTACAGATGATTATTACTTTATTTGGTAATCAATCTTCAGCATTCCTGTTTCCTCGCTCTAACTGGGTCTTACGTACGTACTCTGAGATACGTTTTTATGGAAATGATTGCGGAAACTGTACCTACTATCCGACAACATCTGCATGCTGATGCTGTTGCATTGAACTCGTCAGTTTCTAATAAATATTGTGGTTGTTGAGGAAAATTACCTGTTAGGCCGAGAGTTGTGCTATGCCTCAAGATGTCTGTCAGGGGAGTAATTCACGAATAACCATTTGCTAACTTGCAAGGGTAGCTATAGGGGCAGTGATTTACGCAAAACGAGTTGCTAAAATGCAAGCCCAAATTAGGGGCTAACCAGTATCCTCAACCTGCCCCTTGCTTTTTGCTTCCAGTCTGAATGCTCTCTTTGTTTGAAGTGGCGACTGCCATCCAAATGGCTTGAATCCATATAGCGTCATTGCGGTTGCCCATGTACACCGCCCTATAATCCCCTTTTTACAAGGTTCTAGGTACGTTCCTCAGCACGTCATTCTTGAACTTGCAGGTTCTCGAGGCTCACTACATGAAGCAGACAGGTGGGCCGACGTTAAACATCTTTCCAGACACGAATCTTCATCAGAACATCCCTCTCGTGCAGCACCAGCCTCCTCACAATTTCAGCATCAAGGATCAGCATCTCCTGAAACCTCCTCCGGTGATGGGGGCCAGTAAGTACAGAACACAAAGGCTCATTTCATTTAGCTGTTTCGACGGTATGGTCGTTTGAAAGTATCAACTTTTTCAGTGATGTTAGTAAAAATGGCCGTTTTCGTCCATTGATTTCGGCTATACTGCCGAGTCGAATTACAAGTAATCGACGCATAATTTAATGCCCTTTAATGTGTGTTATTTTTCTGTAGTATGCCTATTTTAGGATTAATAAGCAAAAATTGGAAAAAAGTGAAAGTTTCGTGTTTTTTGGGCCCTTTTGACCTCCTTTGTACCTCGCAGCGGAGGATGGTGCAGACCTAGGGTACTTCAATTAGATTTCAAATAAAGAGATTAAAACGATTTCCAGCTTCCTTTCAATTTTTCCACCGGTGACCCAAAAAGGTCTTACTTAACTGGACTAAATTTGGAACGTTCCATTTTTCCGTATATTTGTCTGATGGCTCTTACTGTGAATCGTAATGCAATGAAAGGATTATTAATTTATTAAATTTCGAATTAATTTATCCTCAGTTGGCGAATTCAGAAGGAGGGCTTCAGACGGTGGCGCTCACCTTCAAAGTTATTCAACCAGGGCAGTCAGTGAACCTGGCAGCCAAGAGGACCTGCAACTCGTAAGTGCAGCCACCATTGCGTTGGTTAATTTATTGTATTTAATTGAGGAATGGACATGCATTTTCTTTTGTTCTTTCAAATTGTAGGTCTAACGGAGAGCTTTCCAAAAAGGTGCCATATGACGGGTCGGAAACGAAAACGGAAGTGGGTGAAAAAGGGAAAGGAAAAATACATGAGATGTCATCTGGTGTGTATTGCCCTTTCACTCCCACGCGTGGGAACTGAGTGAGAGGGGGGTCACATTCCAATGACGTCACGTGTTTTTTCTTTAGCTTATTCCTGTCAATCTGCTCACATTTTGGAACTGAAAACTTGGATTCCGGAGTTTTCGAGGGTGCTGAATCCGATTTTGTGGTCAAAAACCACGTATCCTCCTCATTGTGCAGTGCTAACGTATTAGTTACGAAGTGAAGATAGGATAACGAGCTGTCACTACAAAAAATTAAAATTCATACCTACTTTCATTGATCAAGGAAACATTAACTGATTAATGTCTCCTTTACATCTTTCACAAAATTGAAGAAGAATCCGGCTGAATTCGTTCCAAATTTCAAAAATGCACAGCAGCCGTTTGTTGTGGAAATATTTAAAAAAAAAAAAAAGGATACATGTCTTTGTGTTTGTACTGATCCACTGTTACTGCTAACAAGCGATTTCACATTCGTTTAAATATTCAGTTGCAGCCTGGAAGCCCCGCTTTGGCTCAGCGTTCTCAACCCATCAGTGCAACATCCTACGTGGATAGCCCCGTCGACTGTTCTCCAGGTCCCGACGAGCTCTCACCGGATGTATATGCTGTTTCAAGGTTGGAAGTGATATTTTCTATTCAGATCCCGTCATTATCATAAGAACCATTCATTTTTATCCTCAAATTCGCAGAATTGTCTTTTCAGTAATTTTTTTCTTCATCTAATCTTTGCTGTTGCTACTACTAGTGTAATAAATTGGCGGTGAAATGGTGGAGCTGTCGAATTGTCAGCTGAATCTAGGGATTCTTCGTAGTGTTTCCCGCAGTTTGAGATGAGTTTCAACATCTATGTACTTAAATGCTGAACCAGATTATGACAATCAGGGGGACCTTAGAATCTGACTGCAGCACCATCGGTTCTAATTAGAGATGAGTAGCATCTTGAATTGACTTTTTTGCAATAACAAAACCATTGATTTTTGACCTAGGTTCACTTACGACCACCAATGACACACGACTTTTTTTTAAATTGTTTGCTGAATTTATCGCGAAATCTTTCATTAAAATCTTGCTAACAGGTATATGGAAGGCCGAGGAGGCAATAAAAGGCACACTGTCGCCACCGGCCCTGAAGACTCTCATCGCCTCCAACAGGCCAGCCAACCTCGAACTCGACGATCGGGTCTACCAACCGTCACAGAACGCCCACCAGGTAACTGCTTGAAAAATCGCAAGTTTTTCGAATTTGAGCCTCACCAAGCTTTTCATGTTTCACTCTTGCACTCTTTTGTATTTTATGCGTAGTTAACCCCCCCCCCCCCCATTTTTCTCTCCAAGTTGATTCAGACGAGCAGATTCATTGACCAAATAGCATTCATCATCTAATTCAAATATGCAATCATTTGGCAGCCATTTGTAATAAGCTTGGTGTGTTGAACTAAACTGCCTTGCTGGTAAATACAGGGTATTCGTTTTGTTGTATGGGAAACTAAAAAAGCGCTTTGTATCATATCGCATTCTATACAGACTATAAAATTATGAAAAATTGAAATATGTGCCTAGTACAGACTTCAATTTGTTTCAGCTTGAAGGAGAAAAAAAAAGGTTGCCCAATGTTTAAAGGGACCTGTCACCGTACATACTTTGTTTTTCATAGTGATTTCAGAAATAGTTCTTCACGTTTTTTAAATGACTTTTCCAGGTACCATAAATTCAGTGTTAGTGGTTCTGACGGATAGGTATTCATTAATCGTTATCATAAGAGCTTATTTCAATTTGGCTTCTTTTATTGACGCTTAGTTGTTATATTGGTGGTTGACAGCAGGGTTGTGCAAATCTGTAATATTGGTTAGGATTATTTATTTGATTATTTTTGAAAGAGAATATAATTTTTATTCAGTTACAGTCAAATACTCATATGGCAGGTATCACTTGAAACTTTTTTTGTGTGATAGTTTTGTGAGAAGTAATTTTAGCATCATAGCTGGTTTACAACGGTAACCATGGATGCCTAGTATACCAATACTCCACTATAATAACAAATTACTTGTAATCAGTATTCAGGTTGCTCTGATTATGGTTGTTGTCAGTACTCAAACGGTTTTCTAATCGGTAATAATCAACGCGGTGGAATCAGTTGCGATCGACAGTGGTTGAAAGTATCATCATCAATTTATTGATATTAAAGACAGGAATTAAACAGGTAGGTAATGAAATGACTGGCAAGTGGCGCGTAGTCGATGCTCATAATATTGACGAACTAGCACATTTCGCTCTTTCAGTATTCTTTGTATTGTATAGTTACACATAGATGGATTGTTTATACACATCCAAAACTGAAATTGAAAATTTTGGTTTTTGAGGATATTAATTTTTTTTTTATGATCCTCTTGGTATACTCTAGAGCTAAACAGTGGGAAAGTTTTTTTTTTTAAATGGGTAAACTATTCAGAGAGGTTGCTATTACTAGTTTCGGATCGCCCTGTATTTTCATTGGATCACAAATCCGAATTTTTTGTTCAACACAGATTTAAATTAATAATTTTAGTTTTGTTTGAGAGGAAAGTGGTGGATAATTTAATTACTTGGAATTTATTTCTGCATTTTGGATTCCGTAGTGTTTTTTGAATCTTGATTTTTTTTTTAAAAACCTCCCGTTATTCTCCTTTGCATGGAGTTGTATATGTTGTGAAACACCCAATGTACCTAGTGATCAGCCCTGAACTGATGATGGAAGTCGAGGCCCGGATGGGCAGAGGATACAGCCTTGGGGCGCCGCCCCCGCAGCCCCCGTCGGCGCCCCCTCTGCCTCCCCCGGCCCGCACGCGCCTCTGGAAACACCAACCTATGCCCACCTTGCAAGAAACGAATCATCAACGGTTCGGTGAGTCTCGATCAGTACAATTCGCGGTTAGTTATGTATTATAATACCTAGTGTTTCTTTTTATTTCAGTTTATTTGAAAACAAACTTGAGAGTTGGTTAGGTTATAGATGTAGGAGCAGGGGTGCCAACCTGTTGAGTGTAAGATCGATGAAAATATTCGTATAATAAAATGCAGTGCCTTGCAAGTGCTACCTATCTACGTTCCCTCTAAAATCACTAACTTTTAATTTAAAAAAAGTCAGAAACTTCATCAAAATTGGAAAACTTTGTAAAATTTGTCACAATGTTTTGGTTAATAATAATAATTTCATTGATTTTTGAAAGTAGTATCAGAGCAGGTGTTCCCAACTTCAATCAAGATTTTCCATTCTCACTACCTTAATTTCCTCCATTCTCCCCAACCGTAGCAAGAATTTTCCCATTCATGGCAAGCATTTGCTACTAAAACTCACCCTAGAAAAAGCATAGTTACGAGTAGGTTAAATATGTGTCTGATTACACTATTTCCTAGTTGCTATTGTCAATTGTCCAAAGAAAAAAAACCCAATAATAATGATTTAAAAAAAAAAATTATTTCGGAAAATAGACATGGGGGTGAAAGTGGGAAAATGTTGATAAACCCCTATGGATAAAAAGAGCTTTTTGTCGAGAGAAACAGAAAGGTTTATTTCTCAAATTACTTTGAATGAGATGATGATGATATGCTGCAGTGTCGTTGTCCTCATTTCACCTTAAAATGGGATTTTTATAGAATTTGTTTGTTAGTTCTATCGATTGTTTTAATGTTAACTGTCGATAGTTACGTACATTCTAGGTTAGGTTAAATTCTATCGATAGTGCTGTCGGTAGTTTTGATTCACGTACAAGCCGGAGGGGACAAAAAAAAACCGCCATCATAAGTCCGCCGTAATAGTAGTAAGCACAACTGTTGACCAGTCCCCAACTACCTATTTTCGCATTGACCAGTCCCCAACTACCTTTCGCATTTTGGACGTCAAAATCGCATTCATCACTCCAGAAACTCCCTATGCCGATTTTGGGCTCAAAACACTGAAACGTGGTATTTCCCGCTGTTCAGCAAGACAGCATAAATACTGCTGAACTCTTCATCATATCAAGATTTATACTAAGCTTAAAACGATACTAAACCATTCAGTTGGCATCCCTGCATAGACAACAACTAATCTCGAACTTATCAAAGCATGGATTCTAACGAAGACAGTTTTTTTTGTGTTGATAAATTCGCTCAAAACTATTGCCCTGTTGTGTACAATTTGTAGGTATGTACCTACTCAAATCTATGCATTCCAACCTTCATAAATAATACCAGGAGATAAAGACAATGAAGACATTTACATTATTGAGAACTTTACTTGCCAAGGTCGGTCACTATAATGTTACACACATCCTGGTGAATATCTTGATTGGGAAGGTACCCCAGCAATAACCACAATTATTTAGTACCTTAGTTAACAACACCGAACTATTATCTACCAGCTAGCCCAGGCAAATTAGACTTGCCTGCGAAAAAATCGTGTAAGGCTGGAAATTATTTTAAACCATTTGGGCGTCCCAAATAAGAGTTAAACTTTTTGGAGCCAAAACCCGCAAATTTTGGGCACTTTTTCAGTTTTTGGCTTATAACGTCTAAACGGTTTGTGTTACAGAACATTTCACTCCCACCAAAATTAAAGAGCATTAAATTCTGAGTTGGATGACCACTTTAAATTTGGTTCAGCGGTTTCGTCGGAATCGGCTGCCAAAAATAGGCAAATTTTCCCTTTTGTGTAAGTCACAGGAGCGTGAAACTGAGCATAACACGTTTCAGTCAAAACGGAAATATTTTCCTACTTTTGACTGCCGATTGCGACGTAACCGCTGAGCCAAATTTGATGTTTAGGAACTCAGTCGACGTAGAATTTAATGCTCTTTAATTTTGTTCGGAGTGAAATTTTCTGTGTGATACACCCTTCGAATGTTATAAATATGCTTAAAACTGAAAAAAGTTACAAAATTTTACGTTTTGTTTTGCTTCAAGAAAGTCAACTCATCCCAGAAACCGTCGCAAACTCACATTACTCTTATTTGGATTGCTCTAAGTGGATTAAAATAATTTCCAGCCTTACACGATTTTTTGCAGGAACGGCATTTTTTTGTCTAATTTGCCTGGGCTAGGCTCATTCTGTTCCTCACATTCTTGGTTCAGGTTAATTTTATTTGTGAGTCAAAAATACAGTATAAAGCCCATTTACATTGTACCAATCAAAATCACGAGTAGTAGGTACTAGGTAACACTACTCGCATTTCTTTCGTTACCTACCTGATACAAACGAGTAGTTGTGTTTCTGAAACGAGGCCAACATGTTACCACAGCTTGCTCTTAAGGAGTCGACGAAAACACCAAGGTTGTATACATTTTTCCGTTCTGACAGTTGCAGCGTTGTATAGTTATTTTGATGCTTGTCTGTATATTTTCCCCCCTTTATTGGTAGTTTGCATGCGTGGATTCACAATTTGTTGATTAAATTAATTTTAGCAACAACTGCACATCCCACGAGAGAACGGAGTGAGGAGTTCTATTTTTTTTTTTTTTTTTGTCTTGGGTTTCATGATGTTATTTTGGGTTTTGCTACATGTGGGATTTGTTACTTGGGGCCATATTAAAAATGGTTTTTCCCGCCTACGTTTGTTTGTTTTTGCCTGGTAAAATGCTGCTTAAATTTTTATATCCATAGCAAAATGGCGTTTACATTGTGCGGGTGTTCTGGAACACCTGTATGCTCTACACCTGTGTGTTATTTCAGCAAATAATTGGGTTTCAGATTGTACTGGATTATAATATAGCACTGCATTCCACTTGGATAAACATCGTGTAATAATAATTGGACCAAATTAATCTTGGGTTCTCATAACATGAGAACCCAATACAACTGACATTCAAACTAGATCATGTAATATATTATGTTACATGATCTAGTTTGAATGTCAGTTGTATGTAGTCTAGTTTGTCTACAGATATGCTAAAAAAAACATTGTTCTTCCTCGATTGCTTTAGGATGTTTAAAAGAATAATTGTGCGGCAAAAGGTTATCTTAACATTGGTCAGCTGGTTCCTTGAAGCCACTTAATAGCTGTCGATATTGAATTCTCGATGGATAATTCTAACAGCATATATATTATTGTCTATATTGGTTTGGGCCCTCCAAACCATCCGTTTCGCCATTTTGATAGCTGGAGCCCATAATTGTGGGGAAGCTGTATTTATCACTAGGGATTTATGGGTGGGTGTTTCGGGGTCATAGGTTTAGTGTTTTTCATTTGTCGTTGTTCTCAGACCAACCACTGGGTCAGTGGAATCCAATAAATTTTCTTTCAGGTTAATTACGTAATGGTTTTATAAAGATTTACTTTGCCTGGAAAATAAAAGAGACAAATTTTAAAGCAGATACTTGGCAATAATTATGTACATAATTTGATAATAGGAAAGTATTGATTATTTGTAAAGAACATCCAGCCTACATAATCTAATGAGTTTTCACTAGTTGAAAAAGCAGAGTTATCATCTGCTTTCTCCTGAAATGTTAGTCATTAGATATTGAAAATTAATAATATATATTGAGTTTTATAATTTTATTATTTGTTGAAGTCTTCGGTTGTTTATAACTGGTATTGTCTGTATTATGTCGTTGTTTGACCCATTGAAATTGAGGTGTCGTCGTTTTCCATTTGAAGGAGGTAGAGACACGTTGAAGGACACTATCTACTTTCCTGGAGAGAGGTATTCACCAGTTCGAAGGGCGAGCGAAGGTAGCAACCACTACTCAAATGACCAACCCCCTCTACGGGCTTTGCAACTCGAGCATCAACAGCTCCAGGTAATGTGCCTATGCTGTTTTGAGAGTTTGTTTGATAATGTTAAAAGTTTTATTCAGTTACTGTTTGGTGTTGTTGGAGGTATAATAAACTTTCAGCTTGATATTGCATTTAGGTTAGGTTGCTGTTAAAAACAGTTGGAAGCCTGCATCCAATGTTTGCTGGTTAGATCACAGGATATAAGCCCAGCCAGAAACCATGGAAACCATGGTCGAAAATTTTCTTTGTTTTTGCCTCTTGTAAATCGACTTATTTGCCAGTTTTCTTCTCAGAATTCTATCTGAGTAACCCTTGAAACGAATGGGCTCATCAGGCAGGCGATGACCATGTCCTTAACCTTGCAAGTTCCTCCATGGATCAGTTGGTTCATAGTTATCCATGCTCCATTGATCCAGCCTGCTGGAGTTAAGCTAGGTTCACATGGAGATGCAATTCCGAACGGCAATCCTGTACGGCAACGCATTCGCCAGCGTTTTTGCCGCAAAGGCGTTCACATGGCAGCGGAATCATAACCGGAAATCTAATCAGCAAAATCAACCAGGAATATCGAATTCCAATATGACTGAACAACCAAACAAGAGAGGGATGCGCAGTAACCACTGTGCAGATACAGCAACGGATCCGACAGAGGAAAATATCTGGAGATTTTGATATAGTATTTATGTCATTGCATTGCTATAATCCATTTTGCGTTGGCCAGTAGCATTGCAGAACGCGTTGCCGTACCGGATTGCTGTCCAGAATTGCACCTCCATGTGAACCTAGCTTTACTGTTTTTTAACTTAACTGTTTCCAACATTTCCTCAAGTGATTTACTGATTGCAGTTCTGATCATCCTTTTGTGTCATCTGAGCCAGATCTTCCACGTAGGAATTCGTTTATAAAACACCTCCAAAAGGCGGCAGTAACCCTTTTAGTAACCCTCAACTTGAAGGATTACTGACTTGGGTTGACGTTGGTTTAGCCTGTGGGTCTCACTTGACCTCGTTTCATGATCCTCGTCCTAGGCCTCAAATTTGATTAGTGTTTGGTCTTAAAGTGATGCTTTGATTCAGTTACGTTTTATGTTTAATTAGAAAAATAACAGCGGTGGCGGAGTGGATGCACTCGAACTGCAATTCCGACACACCAAAGATTTGCAGCAGATGAGAGTGAGCCCGTCGCCGTCTCCTCCTCAGATCCTGTCAGGCCCCGTTTCACCGCTCACACCTTCAGGTAACCTTATACTGTCCTGTCATTAGAGAGTTCCTAGGACATCTGGTCGCCTCAGTACGGCGTCGTCACGTTGCCTCATAGGGTCTTTTATGTCGGGGTGGGCCGTAACTTTGCAGCTGGCTGTAAAGAAAACCCTTGAAGTCTGCAGCACAGCGGGACGAAATACCTAGGGTTTTCCATGTCATGGCGATTTTACGAGCAGTTCTTATAGGAACTTTTGTGCAGATTCCGAATACACCCCATGTTCCTATACCTAGAATAGCTATACAAGTTTTTTTTTTCTTTTCAGAAAACCCCCAAAACACGTTTTTAACAAATTTAGCAATGTACAGCCCTGAAGCTGGTACTGCCCAAAAAATTTTCCGTCCAAAATAAAACTTGAAGGAATTTAAATTCTTCGCTGAATGAAACCAGTTCCAGCACTTCCGTGTTAGGTGCGTCAGATCTGATTTCAGAGGTTGTTTATAAGTAGTTACGCCAAGGGGGGGGGGGGGGGGGGAGTTTTGTTAGGGCAAAATGTTTGTTGTTAGTATTACAAGAAAGTTTGAGCTAAAAACTACATTTTTCAGCTTAAATGTTCGTGTTATGTGCTGAGCTGTGCCGGAAAGCGATTTTACTGGTGTTCACTCTAGCTTTAGGTATTCTCCCAGACGAATGCAGAAGAATTTACATCCGACTAAGACGATTGATTAGTGATGTTTTCTTCTGCTAAAACCCACTTTTTGCCCCTGAAATTTCGACTTTTTCAGAAATTTTACGAAATTTCACGTTTTTAACAAAGCACCACACCTAAAAACTATGGTATTCCCCCCCCCCCCCCCCCCCCCACCATTGCCTCTGTACATTCACTAATTTCAGCATGGTGAAAATACTCATTGCCTACGATTCTTACCATTTTCATTTTATGATATTCCAACTAAGTTCCAACAAGAAGGAAGAATGTATCAAATATATATATGTATATGTAAAACGCTGCAAATCCCTGCACAACGGTTTATTATTTTGTATAGAATACCCTTCTGTTACAGATCACAGCTCTATGTATAGATAACCCGTCTATATAATATAATACGTACTATTCTATGCATAATTATGTAGATCGCAGACCCTCCGTAGGTTAGTACCTAACCCCGTACTCGTTACTAGGTACCTACCTAAATCACGAGTTAAATGTTGCTAAAATAATTCTGCCGATGACAAACAGTACCTAACAAAAAGAGACACACATAATGAAGTTCTGAAAAGAAATTGTTGATGAGGAGTGAAAAAAGTTGCAAAAGTACCTACCAACAAACTCCAGCCCCTTCTACGTAGATGGTATAATGAACCGTTGTGTAATAATTTACCGTTGAGTAATGATTTACCGTAGTAATAATTTACCCATCAATAATACTTCAACGTTTGTTCAAGTTTCACTACCTACCAACAAACTCCAAAAGAGCCATCATTTTTCAAATGAAATAATATCACAGAACAACCAACTCGACTTCATACTCCGCCAATATAATCAGGTGATCCCTACCAATGATTGGCCGTATTCACAAATTCCTATTGTGGGCGCGTCTCTGGTTACGAGATTTGGTTTGAATTGTATACAATTTCATTCGCACTGGAGTCGAAAATGCCTGTCGGTGCAAACTTCGGGGCCTTAAGCTAGGTTCACATGAGACGCAATTCCGGACGGTAGCCCGGCACGGCTATGCGTTCTGCAATGCTATTGGCCAACGCAAAATGGATTATTTCAACGCAGTGCCTTGGATACTATATCAAAATCTCCAGATATTTTCCGCTGTCGGATGCGTTGCCGGATCTGCGCGGAGGTTACTGCGCACACCTCTCTTGTTTGGTTGCTCAGCCATATTGAAATTCGACATTTATGTGGTTGATATTGTGGTTTCAAGTTCGAGCAATTGTTTGTTTTTTGCGATTGCATTTTGTTATGACTCCGCTGCCATGTGAACGCCTCTGCGGCAAAAATTCTGGCAAATGCGTTGCCGTGCCGGATTGCCGTCCGGAATTGCGTCTCCATGTGAACCTAGCTTCACTGTGAACGAACGGCTGGACGTACTATGCTCCGGATGGTCTTAAAAAACTCGCAAGTTCAAGAATTATTTAAAACCGTAAAAATATTTACGTAAAAAAATGGTATAGGCGTTTTGAAAATTTCAACCCCTATTTTGAACCCCTTAGAGATGACTCACAGTAACGTCGAGCTTCGAGGACCAACTAGACGCCGAACGGAACCTATAACCCGAATTTCATCAATTTTTTTTCATGGTAACTAAGAAAAGTGGCCCGTACGGCGTACGGCGTACGGCGGACAGACAGAAATATTTTTATTGCAGTTTTGGATTCTACATACTTTGAAACGTAAACCATCAAATTTTGAGGGGGGGTAAGAATTTTTTTTTTCATGCTCGATTCCAATGGTTCATTATTGAAAATAATAAACCAAAAAGAGGTTTTTTGAGTTAGGGTTAGTAGAATGGTATTTTTTGGTTTATTATTTTCAATAATGAACCATTGGAATCGAGCATGAAAAAAAAAAATTCTTACCCCCCCTCAAAATTTGATGGTTTACGTTTCAAGGTATGTAGAATCCAAAACTGCAATAAAAATATTTCTGTCTGTCCGCCGTACGCCGTACGCCGTACGGGCCACTTTTCTTAGTTACCATGAAAAAAAATTGATGAAATTCGGGTTATAGGTTCCGTTCGGCGTCTAGTTGGTCCTCGAAGCTCGACGTTACTGTGAGTCATCTCTAAGGGGTTCAAAATAGGGGTTGAAATTTTCAAAACGCCTATACAATTTTTTTACGTAAATATTTTTACGGTTTTAAATAGTTCTTGAACTTGCGAGTTTTTTAAGACCATCCGGAGCATCGTACGTCCAGCCGTTCGTTCACAGTAAGGCCCCGAAGTTTGCACCGACAGGCATTTTCGACTCCAGTGTGAATGAAATTGTATACAATCCAAACCAAATCTCGTAACCAGAGACGCGCCCACAATAGGAATTTGTGAATACGGCCAATCATTGGTAGGGATCACCTGATTATATTGGCGGAGTATGAAGTCGAGTTGGTTGTTCTGTGATATTATTTAATTTGAAAAATGATGGCTCTATTGGAGTTTGTTGGTAGGTAGTGAAACTTGAACAAACGTTGAAGTATTATTGATGGGTAAATTATTACTACGGTAAATCATTACTCAACGGTAAATTATTACACAACGGTTCATTATACCATCTACGTAGAAGGGGCTGGAGTTTGTTGGTAGGTACTTTTGCAACTTTTTTCACTCCTCATCAACAATTTCTTTTCAGAACTTCATTATGTGTGTTTGTTTTTGTTAGGTACTGTTTGTCATTGGCAGAATTATTTTAGCAACATTTAACTCGTGATTTAGGTAGGTACCTAGTAACGAGTACGGGGTTAGGTACTAACCTACGGAGGGTCTGCGATCTACATAATATGTGTAGAATAGTACATATCATATTATATAGACGGGTTATCTATACATAGAGCTGTGATCTGTAACAGAAGGGTATTCTATACAAAATAATAAACCGTTGTGCAGGGATTTGCAGCGTTTTAAACTTGACTAAAATCGCAAATTTATAGTGACCTTATTTTTCGGGGATTTTTGCAATTTTGGTACGTACTTAAAATCATTAAGGAATTGAATCATCTACAACTTTTCCGTTTCCTAGACAAAAATATAGTTGAATATTTTAATTGCTATTACTATTTTATGCCAATTACTATTTTAATTGGCTCTAAATTGAAAATTAAGTTGAAGAATGTTTTTTCGTTTTTTAAATGAAAAATCCGTTAAGGAGCTATTTTAGGTATAGGAACATAGGGGGAATTTGGCATCAGCGTAAAATTTCCTATAAGAATAACATCACCATCCTAAGGAAAACCCCTGTTTTGTCCCAATTTCATCTGACCATGCAACTGTCTCTCTCTCTCTGACGCCGTATTGTGATCACCCTATCTCTTAGGACTTTATAAATCGCTCCAAAATATTGTTGTTTGTATTCTATAGAAACAGCTGATAGGTGTTAACCATTTGGTGATTCCTTACACTTCCAGGTTCGCCTATCCACTACTCCGGTGTTCGGTATTCTGAAAACTCAACCGGTCTTACTCAACACTTCCAGAGCCTCCAACTCCAGCAACCTGAAATCTACACAACACCAAGCCCAGGTGGAGGTAAACTTTAATTGGAACCCTCAAAATTCACATCACGTTTCTCCCTTGACCATAGTGTTGAAGTGTAATTGCTTAGTTTGCTCGGTGGCATACAACTCATAATCGTAAGATTATCATAACGTAATTTCGAGTTTCAACATTTTTTTCCAGGTTCGATAACGCAAGGGACGTCGAATTTTTATAACTGTCAGAACGGTTCAAATGGGCCATTGGATCTTCGAATAAACGTGCATCCTAGTCCATCACCGCCTCTCACGCGGATACAAGAAGAAGATTGGCCAGGTACGAACCTGTTCCGTTAACCCCTGTCTACATCCCCCCCCCCCCCCTGTGGTCGTCTTATATGAAAGAGAAAAAATGAGAAGCAAGATGTGGGAAACAAGGTGCGTCAGAAAAATCGGCTGAGGACCCCCGACCAGACCAAACAGCCAAAAACGCGCGCGCGCACGCACACACACCATAACATAACCCTAAAACATTAATTGCAGAACATCAGTGAGGCTCTTACTTAGACGTGAGCGACATTTACTGGTGGATACATGTATATATGTCTGTACCGCAAAAATTGACTCTTGGAACCATCGTAAAAGTCTGAAATTTTGACAGTATACTCCTTGGGCCTCAGAATTTGCTGTATTGTTTTGGTATTTCAGCTTCGCCATGCAGAGTCACCACAGCGCCTAAAGTGGCGCAGCAAGAGCCAAAATACGGCAGTAATTGGATCTTACGACTTCAAATTTTCGGGATATACTGTCAGGTTTTGCTATATAGGTTTTGATACCAAAACAAAGCCAGTTAGTGCCGCCAAAAAATCCAAAAACAGCTAGTTTGTGGTACGTAAACGTATTCGTTTTACTGGAGATAAGTGAGGCTACTGGTCAGTCTCCCCCCCCCCCCCCCCCCCGGAAAAAAACCAGATAATTTAAAACATAGATGAGTCTCATGCAAATATATATAACATAAAGGTACCTAAGAATGAGCGAGTTATAATAAATAATAGGAAAATATTCCTACATCCCATGATTCAGGTGGATTGGCTGATAATTTAATAAACCATCACGTTTTCAGGAGAAAAAACACATCCCACGAGGCCGGTACAACCTCTGATCTCCGTTACTGAGCCTGAAGGCTGTGAATCTTGGGAGAACCCCTCACTGACACTCCATAACGACCAAATCACATGGAGCGATCGACCGCCCATTTTCGCTTCCGAGGCTCTCCAAAAAACCGTGTCGGGCTCGTTCCAAGTGTCTTTATCCGAGTTCTGCTCGAGCCTCGCAGCCTCGGAAGTCATCAGCCTCCTACAACACACCGTCTCAGCCATCACCCCTTCCGATTTCCAGTGTTACACGAAGGATGGGCCGACGCTGGCTCTTCACTCGCCTTCCGGCCTGCATGTGGAACTCCAGGTTAGATTTACTGGTAACATTAATTCAACAAACGGTAGATTCCGAATTGAATCACTTGAGCACCAAATGCAGTGCGTGAAACAGTTTTCGATTGAAACTGTAGTGTGTGCGAATTTCAAATTTGGAGACGGAGTCAATGATACAGGCAGCTTCGGACCAATCAGACCGCGCCGCACAGTGGTGCGGGAAAGGAAAAAAGGAAAAAATCCCAAAACTTGAAGGTCCTCCAGTCACAATGCCCGGGTGCCTGCCTAAATACCTATAGCTATAACGGTTTTTCGAATTAATTTTCTTTCAAGACCTGGACAAGTGGAGTTTTCTGCTTCTTACAGGAATGATAAGAAAAAACTCCAAGTTCATGCTCTTTTTCGAAATGACACTGGCAAAATCACTGAATGTTCTTTTTTTTTTTTTTTTTTTTTAATGTCATATTTATATACATATTTATTGAAGTTTGATATTTATGTTTAGTTCAAAACTAAATAATCAGGGGGTTAGAAATCAAATCACGTTAATAGAATGATCTCCAAATATCAAGAAAGCTAACAGGTTCTGGAATTTTTCATAGTTAGGTACGTGAGAAGCTTTGTTCGTGCTGTCACCTTGGGGCTGCTCCGAGCAAGTTCAGTTTTCGCTTGAACCGAACTGGCTTGGTGTAGGGTGAGCTCTGAACACGCTCGCTCGGAGCAGGGTGAGCCTGGAGCTTGTTCGGAGCATGGGCAGCTCGAACGATTCGGGGGTGTATGCGTGGAAGAGCAGTGCTCAGCTGCCCCTGGTCTTCTCGTGGGGCACGGAAGGGCTTGCTCGGGGCAGCTCAGAGCAAGCCCCATGGCCAGCACGAACACCGAATCGTCTGTCCCGGGACAGCACGACCACCCGACCACTTGGCTTGGAGCTCGCCCTGGGTCTGCATGAACAGCGAATCTTTGCCTCACCCTTACTGCGTATGCCCGGGTTGCTCTGAACAAGCTCTGAGGGACTGCACGAACAAAGCTCCTATAGGTTTCAGACCCATAAACGGCTAGGTTATGTCACAGTTAACTTTTGATTCCCAGGTAAGCAGTGAAGATTTGTGGTGGGGGCAACTACATTGCAGGTTACAGTTACTTGTAAAATCACTCTGTCTGTCATCAATATAGATACCCCTTGGGCGTAATAGGTACAACAGTACCTATCAACCAAATCCATCCAAAATAACCATCTTCAAATGAAATAATATAAGAATCCATGCCTCGAATAGCCACCTTAGAGTATTTTGTATTATTGGTGAGCGTAATAATAATGTTGTAAACCATGTTTCTCCTTTTTCTCCCTTTGGGTGAAACACCCCAAAAACATAAGAATCCATGCCTCGAATAGCCAACTTCGGGTAGTTCGGTTTGTTTGTTTTTCTCCCCAAAATTGGCCGTTTTGCACCTCTGCTCTGTGCTCCGTCCTCCTAATTGATTTTCAACTGCAGAAAAGACACTCAAGAATCCATGCCTCGAATAGCCAGCTTCGAGCAGTTTGGTCCCCCCCCCCCCCCCCCCCAAATTGGCCATTTGGCACCACTGCTCGCTGTCCTCTCCTAATTGATTTCGACTGTGGAAAAGACACTTAAGGATCCATACTTCTAATAGCCAACTTCGAGCAGTTTGGGGTTTTCCCCTAAAATTTGTCATTTGGCACCACTGTACGCCGTCCTCTCCTAATTGATTTCGATTGCGGAAAAGACAAAAAAAAATACTTGCCCGGGGATTTGATAACCAAATTCCATGAAACTGCGGACTGCTAGAAAAACTTGGGTTTCAACGTTAAAAGTTGCTGTTACATTCTTGCTGATGACGGTGACGACCTTTTATGGTTTTTCATCCCGTGTCTGTACATTCGTCTCCTATTTCCACAGGTCGAGAGAAACGCACAACTCAAAATGAGAAGAATATCCGGTGACCAAGGTCAGTACACAGACCTGTGCCGACACCTCGTCGCCTGCATGACCAGCTAGCGTCCCCTGTCGCCCGCCTAGTTCGACTGAGCCTCCAAGTCTCCCACTGCCTCTCCCTCGCCCGCAGTTCGCCAATCCGATGGGCCACTTCCGTGTCGTCAGACCCAACTCGTTTTCATTTACTGAAACCCTGTTCCCGCAAACTGTTACAGGGTTTTACTCGGATCGAGAAACATAACAGTGTTAGTCCACCTGTTTCTAGTCTCACTCGTCCAAATAACTGTGCAACCTCCATTTTTTCGTTGCATACTCGAAAATTCCATTAAGACAACCTTAACAGCTTAGTACGATTCGTACTCTTGCGTTTTACTTCTCTACATTAAGAAACTGGTATAATTGTAAATGCTTCTGTGCCTTAAGGTGCTTGTACACCAAATGTTAGTACCTAGCGAACAATGTTACTAGCAGAACATTATTAATAGCATACATGTTTCTGACAAACCACAGGGAAAATGTTATTAGCGAACTGCGATTTACATTGTTAGTAGCATTGTTATTAGCTATTTGCTAGTAACAGATTAGTAGCAAGCTCACCAGCCAGAACAATGACAGGTAATAACATTGTGAAAAATATTTTTCCTCCAAAATGAACATTTTCTTCATTAAAAATCAAAATTTCCAACAACTTTGGTCTCCTCCCTGTCAGTTTCCCTATAGGTTATTGTACGTAAAATTGATGTTACTAACAATGTTTCTCCACAAACATTTCAAAGATGTAATTGGTTGTTAATGACATTTTTCGGTTTCTTAACAATGTTATTAACATTGAAGTAGGTACCCTTGACGACATCTTTATATTTTTGAATGAAAGTAGGTTCCATTCTAAGAATTTCGAGACCAACCGCACTCTCCTACGGTGAATAGTTCTTTTTCCTATGAGCATTCAAAGTTCTGACAACAAGTGACGTCACAGTGGGCAAATGGATTCCGGCGGAAGGATTGCAATGACTTCACTTATTGCTGAAACTTTGAAAGCTCTTAGAATGGAACCTACTTCCATTTAAAAATGAGGAAGTAATATAAAATCCTCATTTACCTACGGCTTTGTTGGAAACATTGGTGCTAACAGTGTTCCGGCATATGCTGATAAAAAATTCCGGTATATGCTGATAACGTTGTTTCTAGCAATGTTATCGTCCGGTGTAAAAGCACCTTTAAATTTAATCGTATTTTTGATCAGTACAGTACATTAACGAAACTCTTCGTATTCTTATTGAGTATTACCAAAACCGTAGGATGTGTACTTGATTTCTGTAGAGTTTTCAACATCGTACTAGGTCCCACCTTATGAGAGTACTATAGTGCATTGTTGTCTTATAGGAATTTCATCCTCTGTGTTTCACATGCGAAATTTCATTTATGTAAGATAGAAACAGATTTTCAAATGTCATCCATACAGACTAGCTCAGGTATTCCGTCAGTGTTTAAAACAGAAAATTATGTTGGCACACTTTCCTACTTCGTACTTACGAATTGTTTCTTCTGCAAATCTACTCTTACTTACATCCAAACTACGAGTAATATGTACAATATGATGAATTATGATGAGCTAGGTTCACATGGCACGAAAATCGGAGGTGGCAAACGTGGAACCCGACGCCATTATGCATGGATCCTATATCGAAATCTTTTACTCATTGCTGTTCTGCATAGTCATGTTGAAATTCGAGCTGACTGAATCAGATGTACGTCCTCAAAACTCCTCACTTACAAAACTAACTTTGAGATGTCATTCCATATTCCAGTTTGATTCATTTTGTATTGATTTTGTTGATGTGATTTTTCATTGTCCCGATTTTTCAGGCCCATGTGAACCAAGTTTAAGAATGGATAATATACTGTTATAAAGTATTGTTATGCTACTGTGCTCAGAATGAGGCTAACCCATCTATGTTAGTAACAAAAACAGCTTTGTACTTGGTACAGAGACAGAAGGACGTGTAACAGCTGATCAGAACTCATTTTCGGACAAGCTCGTCAGGTTGTCTCCATATTTTTTACTCCATTTGAGACGTGGCTCCTAGAGCCGCCGTCCCGGTACCCCTCGCCCTCCACTATGGGGGAGTGGGGGCCGGGGCCCCTCCTTCTACTGAGCGCCCTCTCCGTAATTAACGGGTTCTTTCCATTCACTCTTCTCGCGACTTCCGGCTTCGGCTTTCGTCTTCCCTTCCTTCACGGTTCCATTCTTTTTTTTACTTCGCCCTCGGGAGACTTTTGATTCCTAATTCTTTTCCTTTCAATCGTTAATTTGCGTTAATTTTTCTATTTTTGGTGGTGTGCCTGTTTATTTTATTTAACTCGTTGCTAAGTTGATTTTGATTCCTTTCTTCTTTTGAATATCATTTTATTATTATTATTTCTTTTTCTTCTACTCGAGAGCCTCATAATTAATTTATTACAGTACATTTTCATTTCATTTCGTTGCTTTTATTCAATTTTCCTTTTTATTTGCCTTAGAGGCAATTTATTTTTCAATTATTTGGGACAGGTAGGTAGGATTGAGCTCTGGGCGATTCACCTACTCTGTCACAAATAATTGAAAAATAAATTGCCTCTAAGGCAAATAAAAAGGAAAAGCAGAGTGGCGCAGTGGAAGCGTGCTGGGCCCATAACCCAGAGGTCTGTGGATCGTAACCACGCTCTGCTACCATGTGACAGAGTAGGTGAATCGCCCAGAGCTCAATCTACCTACCTGTCCCAAATAATTGAAAAATAAATTGCCTCTAAGGCAAATAAAAAGGAAAATTGAATAAAAGCAACGAAATGAAATGAAAATGTACTGTAATAAATTAATTATGAGGCTCTCCGAGTAGAAGAAAAAGAAATAATAATAATAAAATGATATTCAAAAGAAGAAAGGAATCAAAATCAACTTAGCAACGAGTTAAATAAAATAAACAGGCACACCACCAAAAATAGAAAAATTAACGCAAATTAACGATTGAAAGGAAAAGAATTAGGAATCAAAAGTCTCTCGAAGGAAAACTTACGTGGCCCAAGGGCGAAGTAAAAAAAAGAATGGAACCGTGAAGGAAGGGAAGACGAAAGCCGAAGCCGGAAGTCGCGAGAAGAGTGAATGCAAAGAACCGATTAATTACGGAGAGGGCGCTCAGTAGAAGGAGGGGCCCCGGCCCCCACTCCCCCATAGTGAAGGGCGAGGGGTACCGGGACAGCGGCTCTAGGAGCCACGTCTCACATTTCAGGTTTCATCATCGAAGGTCTGACCTTAGACATGAGGAGCCGACAGCTGTGTATGCGCTACTTTTGTGAGGAACATAATAACTTTTTCGAGCAAGTTTGTCATCGCAAAAGCATGTTTCATGCTAAAAGAGTAAAATGTTACCATTGATTTTTCCCTCATTTTCTTTCAATATATTTTATGTTATATTTTCACAATCTAACGTTTCCGTACTGGCTGGTTGATAGACACACCGCGCTGTGTCGAGCGGTGGTGTCACGTGCACCATTCATGTTGTGGACATGGGAGGCGACAGAGAATACAGTGGCCAAACGTGTTGTTGTGAAGCATTAAGTTGTGTATTTTTATTTAGTTTGAGATCAGGTAACAGTTCATTGTGTTGGCTCGTACACCAGCGAGGGGTTTTTAAATCAAGCAAAAATGTAAAGGGTTAGGTTCTGCTAATATTACAATACTTTTCAGAAGAATCCGTCGTTACTAGCTGGTCGAGAACCGGAGGCGAGCGCTTTCAATCTGTTATCTCGACGGCCTGCTGATAGTTTCCTTACATCTAAAGCGGTCGCTTCCTGTACTCGAGCTCAGCGAGTGGCGACGGATTCCTCCGGAACGTATGATAAACATTTTAAGTGTTTCTGTACCACAAGGAAAGAGCGATTACTCGTGTAGTAATCGCTCTTTCCTTGAAACGCGTCAACGTGAAATTGCTGAATCCGCAATTCCGGAATTAATTGATCGATTTTGATGAGATTTTCAGAGATGAAAATTACGGAATGAAATCTAAATTTGACCTAACCGCGAAACCCTTGTAACACTTAGGCCGTCTACACACGGAGCTACTGAAAAGGAACTGATTAGTGACGCGAATTACCAACCAGTCCGTTTTGAGTCACTTGCTGTGTTATCAAATGGAGCGCCGCAGACTGATTACGGACTACTGATTACGGATTACTGATTACGGACTCGTCTGTGATTCACAGAAACCAGTTAGTAACTAGTCGCCTGGAGACTGACATGTCGGGTCGCCTAGTGATTTGAGTTTACAGTTTCTTTCCGGTTTCCAGGATGAATGACCAAAAAGTCAACCTCTTGCTGGTGGGCGAAGTTGAAAAACGTCCAATTTTGTACAATTTTCATCTTCCGGGGTACTCGAAGAAGCATGAAACCGAAAAGGACTCGACGTGCACTTGTGTGCCCTTCTGTCTGTTTGCTCCACGATACAGCCCACATTACTGGCTCTTTTGACTTAAATGTGGAGAATATTTTTTGTTTTTTATTTAATTATTTATTTATTTATTTATTTTTGAGAATATACTTCCTAGGCCTGTAGTTGGCGAACGCAGTGAGGCTATACTTTGACTTGATTGCAGTGGCGTAGCCAGGATTGTTGAATGGGCCCGGTTATCGGAAATATAAAAAAAAATTCCTGTCATGTACTTAGCATGGCTATAAGAGCGAGTTTTCAAAGAAATATTCCTGATATTGTGTAATAAGATGATATAGCGAGAAACCATGCCACTTTTCTTAAAATTTTATAATTTTTCGTGATTTTAGCCATTTTTACCGGTGTTTGACCCTAATAAAGTCAAATTTGACCCACTTGCTTTTGAGAAAAATAGTTTTATCATCGAGGTAGTCCCTCCGTCGTGATTAATCATCCCACACAACGTCAGGTGAATTAATATTGATTTTACCATTAATACCAATTTTTTACCCTCAAAAGTCAAAATCTGACCCCTATTCTGTTTGAAAAACTCCTGGCGATGTCTGACCTTGGTTACGTGATAAAAATTCCGAATTTAGCCAAAATGTTCTTATTGCCAAACAAAATGATGAGCAATTTTCAAAAATTTGAAGGGGGTCAAATTTGAGTTTTTAGGGGTCAAAATTTGGTTAAAACTGCTAAAATTGATATACAAACTCACTGAAAGTGGCATTGAAGGGTGAGTGAAGACAGAAAAATACCATTTTAGTTGCTTTTCACACAGAATTTTGATCACTAATGAGTAGCCTCGTGTGCGGAGCCGGGTTACCAATCAGTCACTAACTAGTTTCTGACTCGAGTTACCAACCAGTTGCGTTCCTTTTCAGTAGCTCCGTGTGTAGACGGCCTTATACTGTGGTCATATTCTTGTTCCTAGGCAGAAGTTTTTGTTCAGTGTTCTGACGTCACGGATCAAATCTTCCATGATAGTTGATTACGTGCAGTAATTTAAACAGAGTTGGTAACGTATCAGTATTAGAGATTTTGCGCAAACAAGTGTCGTATGAAGTTAATATGTAGTTAATGAAAAAGTAAAGGTGGGCTTACCTTCTTTCCAGGATCAAGTATCAAAACCGTCGTAAACACAAAACTGGTTTACGCAGAAAATGATTGAGTTGTCAGAAAATCCTAAGATCTATTACTGCCAATAGTTCTATTTCCTCAGTAATTGTACAGTTTATTGTAACTTGGGTTTTTTTAAAACTTTTAACCCTTCCTTATCATCTGTTTAATGAATAGGTAGTAAAGAGGAAACCTTGGTGGCATTTCAAAACCTCGTTTGTGGCTTGACGAACTCCACGAATATAATGGGCGTGAATCTCTTCTATATGGTTTTCTCCAGTTGTTTATTTCAGTTGGAAGCATGAATTCCTTCTCTGATGTTGATATCACTAGCTTCTGTTCCTTCTCTGTACACCTTGAACGCTAATGTTACTTCCACTCATGTAAGAATTGTTACTTTTGGTGATCGATCTCAAACCCTATCGGCATGATCCTCCTGTACCAGTTCATCTTCAAGACATACGTACTAAACGAATTGCGGCTCAAATGGTTCCCCTTCGATGTCATGCCTTCTCTATCTAGGTACCTATTTCTTATCTCTACATGAGCCTTAGCCTTACGATGATTTCACTGTATACTGCACACCAACCGACGAAAAAGAGAAACGTGATTGTAATACTCGAATAAAACTGACTGATGTGGCCATAAACTGCACAAAAAGGGCATTTTGATACAATGCTTGAAGGTAACTTTAATCCTTGGCCACAATCCCGTGTTGGGGAGCCTTTTCACTTGCACAAATCCAAAAACCTTTACGTGTTTGAAAAGTCTTATGCTTAAATCTCAACTACATACTTTATTATTCATGAATAATCTTTATTAGAGAATAGTTTCATTGTAATTTTCAACAAATCTATTGTAAATATTGTACATAGTGATGAAGTGGAATGTCGAATGTTAATTTGAAATGCAATGAAACTTGTATATTTTTATTACTTGTAAATATTTGCGAAAATTTTAGATAATCAAAAAAGAAATAATTGTCTGATCTGGAGAGTTAAATACATATTTTAGGCTTTAGAATTCGATAATCACTGTAAAATGCTAATATCATTGTTTCACGGTGGATTTTTGTTTGCTATGGAACGCATTGGCAGGCTGTTTAATATTGATAGTTTTTCGACTGTATCTAACGGACCTTAAATTTGCACGTTTTGCATCCTAACTAAAGAAAAACGTGATTGTTATTTTCTTCGATTGATAATTTAAGTTGTGATGCCTTGTTTAAAACTTTATCGTCGAAAAGTCTTGCGTGTGATTTTGTTACAAATTTTATCTGTTTTAAAAAGCCTGACTTCTTCCAATTTTATCGAATGTCCGATGATGTTTGATCGAAAATACGTTTCGCTCCAGTGAACGTTGTTTTGTTATCAATTCCATTTTGAGTTTTATTCGTTTTTGTTGTGTGATTGTTAAATTTGGTTTGGTTATTGTTTTCAAGATGTCACGCAGTGGGAGAAAACACGGAAAACGCTATCATTCAAGGTAATTGGTCACCTTTTTAATATACAGAGCACCAAGAGCTGTGCAGTTTCGTATTTATACTGTTTCATCTTGCCGAGCTTTCAATTTCTCTAAGACTAAACCTTCGGTCAGTTATTCCGTTTGAAAATAGAAGTAACACATCTACCAAAGCCTGTTGACCGCAATTGCTAAAAAACCGCGTCCTCCCTTTCTGACCTAATGTTATTTGGAACCATCTGTGAAGATAATGATTACAGGTATTAGACGTCCTATCCACCAGAACGGAACAGTTTTGTCAAGACGTATATTTTTACAGTATAATTTTAGGTACCTACATTTTATTTATTTTATTTCGTTATTTTATTCGTCTTTCTTGGTAGGTAGGTACCTATATAAAAGCTTTGAAGGGCACTGAATTTGATTTTGATCAAAAATTCTAAATTTTTACCCAAGTATCCCGTTGTATCACGAAACTGATTCATACTGGTTGTAATTATTAGTTAATGAAAAAAGGTTCGATTTAAACGAGAAACTTTATAAATTAGCTGTGCAGCGGGTCAGGGGTGTAGAGGAGCCTTGTAGCAGCGTTTCTTTATCTATCGTTAGTTTCTCTATCATGTAACTCTGGTAGGTATTGTAAAATTGTAAATTTTAATGTTGATGGCCCTAGTGTACAATATCTAACCTAGGCGTGAGCCTGTCTGGAATCGTTACAAGCAAACAGAAGTAACTGATCCTTGTGATGCGTTTAGTTCACTATCAGAATGTTGTTCCTCATGAGGTCCGGCGCAGAACAATCTTTCTCACGCATTCAGGATATTGGGTATTGATGCAAAACGCGTTTCGTGGCAAGTTTTATAGCTGCAGTATTAATTTTTTTCTGAATTCCCGTAATTATTTTTCAGTAGATTAATTCTGCATTATAGTGGAAGGAAATCCAAAATATATCATTTTCGAGATATCAACAATTTAGTATTGATAAAGTCGGCTTTGCAAAGAAATGGCCGGAGGAAGCCATTCCTGCACCAACATTCCGAACACAGAGTCGGATTTGCACCAGCAGTACGGATAAACTCTGTTTTCTTCCACCCATTACAAGCACAACTTCCTGTCATTGTGTCTCTGAAGTTATCCAATTTTTTCCTTTTTGCTTATAACTAAAACACTGCTCTGACCCCCCTCCCCCCCCAATATTCCAATAATTATGGAAAAAGTCTGTGGACAAAAAAAGTCATTAAACATCGCACTTTTTATAACCTTATTGAGCAGCAACAGCTATGATGCTTTCTGGTTGGCTGACTGGAGAAAGTCGGTTTTGGCCCGAACTTACCAGTGGATAAAGTCGGTTTTGCAAAGAAATGGCTGGAGAAAGCCGTTCCTGCGCCAGCAGTACGGATAAACTCGGCTTTGTTCCACCTGTTACAAACACAACTTCCTGTCATTATATTTCTGTCTCTGAAGTGATCCAATTTTTTTATTTTTGCTTCTAACTAAAATACTGCTGTCTGACCCCCCCTAATCCAATAATTATGCAAAAACGGCCGTGGACAAAAAAAGTCTGTAAACATAGAACTTTTATAACCTTATCGAGCAGCAACGGCCTTATCAGGTGGAATAAACTGGTTCCCGTGAGATCACCGAAGTTAAGAAACCTCGAGCGTGGTTAGTACTTGGATGGGTGACCGCCGTGACACGTCCAAGTATGACCCGTGCAGCTGTTGGGCGAACCCCTCTCCGCTCAGGGGGGCGAGGCGATGAGTAGCCAAGTAAAGAGCGAAATGATCAGGTCGAATTCTGATCCTCTCATTGGAGGACAGCTGATCACGTCCGCGACGCTGGCAGGGCAGTCGGACGAAAAGCCTCAGCCTGAAATGGCTGTTTAATTTACTTCACCTTATGGAGCAGCAACAGCTGTGCTGCATTCTTATTGGCTGACTGGAGAAAGTCGGTTTTGGCCTGAACTTACCAGTGGATAAAGTCGGTTTCGCAAAGAAATGGCTGGAGGAATCCGTTCCTGCACCAGCAGTATGGATAAACTTGGCTTTGTTCCACCCATTACGAACACAACTTCCTATCATTACTTCTGTCTATGAAGTTATCCAATTTTTTTCCTTTTTGCTTCTAACTAAAACACTGCTCTGACCCCGCCCCCCCCCCCCCCAACCCAATAATTATGAAAAAAAAGCTGTGGACAAAAAAGTCTGTAAACATCGAACTTTTATAACCTTATGCTGCAACAGCTATGCTGCTCTCTGATTGGCTGACTGGAGAAAGTCGGTTTTTGCCAGAAGTTACCAGTGGATAAAGTCGGTTTTGCAAAGAAATGGCTGGAGGAAGCCGTTCCTGCACCAACATTAGAACACAGAGTCGGATTAGCACCAGCAGTACTGTTTTTTCCCCTTTTTTTTTCTTCAACAAAGGGTATTTTTCGGACACCCCCCAACGGACACCAGTAATTATGAAAAAAACCGTGAACAAGAAAAAATCTTCTGTAAATACCAAACTTATAACCTTATCGTGCAGCAACAGCTATGCTTCTCTCTGATTAGCTGATCGGAGAAAGTCGGTTTGGGCCCGAACTTACCAGTGGATAAAGTCGGTTTTGCTCTGACGCCCTTTCAGCTCTTTCAGACGTCGATTTTACCCTTTTAAAGTCGGTTTTGCACTGCACATGATTTAACAGGCAGCCCTCAACGTGCAGATCGATACAGGTGCAGTCATTCTCAACTTCCATTCCTGCTGTTCCTCCTGGCGTCTTTTCATGCTTTGGAACAGAATTTTAATAACCGTTCTATCTGTGTGAGTGGGAACACTGACGTGGGTTTCTCTTGTCAACACATCTGTTCGAATAGCGTTTCCACCCCCCAACTGCGTGACTGTCTAAAAGTTGATTCCGTCGCCCTCCTACATTTTCCGAAACACCAAAACGCGGAAACATGTCAATAATGAGACAAAACATGTCCTCAATAGTCAATCACTATGAAACATGTTTTCAGATTCCACACATCTTGAATTGTTTTAGACCTCATACAAAGTGCAATAGCGTTAAATTGTATCGTATTTTGTTTATTTTTTGCGTTTGTTTTTATCTGGATCGAGATCTCCGGTTGTTTCCATGTTATAGATTATTAGTGAAAAGATTACAAAACTATTATCATTCCAAGAATTGCGTAGATATTAGTGATAGAAATGAAAGGGTTCGATCTCTGTTTTGCTTCATTTAATTTTCAATTTAAAAAATAAAGTATTTTATTATTACGTTTGTTTCTGTGGTACCCTACCTGGTTATTCATCTACTAAGGTTCTTTTGCATTGGGTTTTTTTTCTTATGGTTAGCTGATCCTTCGGAAACCCGGAAGAAACCATCCATGATCATTTATTTGTATACAGGGTGACCAAAATTTAAGGCCCACCGAAATATCTACCTTGAGAAGAAGGGGGTTATGAAAAAAGCCATGGTGACCACCCTTAATTTTTTGCGAATCTAATATGGCATTTATGGGCCCCTGCGCATGCGCTAAACGTGCCCAATGCGCACTAGATTTTTCAAATGAGAACCCTCTATTCTTATTGTAAATTCAGATTCTACGTAAAATGTCATGAAAAAGTGACTCGTCACTCGAATTTTTGAGTGCGCACAAACGCAGAAAATCGAGTTTGTGGGTGTAGTAAATGTTTTTTTCCCCACGATGAATAATGTTAAGTTGCTTTTTGATTTGAGCAAACATTTTTTTTCTTCAAAAATACCCTTAAAAGATAAGTAGGCAGGCTGTGACCTTATGTCCAGTAGTGAAATCGGCCCTATACCTAAATTCGGAGTAAGTATATTTAAAAAGTTCGCTGAAAGTGTAAATAACTCGGAAAAATAGCTGGGTATATGAGAAGCGAACCGTGATTATTCCGAGATCCAAATTTTCCTCCTCTTAACAATGCAGGTACCTATTAATTATTCGGGTTCACTTGAAAAATTAAAATTTGATCGAAAAATGTAAACAAAAAGTAGAGGTTTCCAACGTAAATTCAATAGACGAATTACGTTAATCGAGAATGCACTCATGGTAATTGCTCAAATTGAGCTCCTCCGTTCTGCTCCCAATTTAAACAGGTCCGATTTTACTTCTGAAACATAAGGTACAGCCTACCTTCTTATTTCTGTGTGTTTTTGAGAGAGCAAAAAAAGTGTGCTCAAATCAGAAAGCAACATTAACCACGTTATTCAGCGTGAAAAAGTACGTTAATACCATTTATCACACTTGCTAGCTTACTGCACCCATAAAACTCGATTTTCTACGTTTGTGCACACTCAAAAATTCGAGTGACGGGTCATTTTTTCCGTGAAATTTCACATAGAATCCGAAATAAACATTGGGTTTCTCATTTGAAAAGAAAAGTGTGCATGTCGCACGTTTTGTACGTGCGCATAAATGTACTATATTCAGATCCCGCGCAAAAATTATGGTGAGCAGAGGGGAGGGGGCATTTGTCACTGTTCAAAAGTGTGAACCGCTGGTTTTTGACAATCTATATAGGTAATTGTTGTCATCTACGGAATTTTTGGGATCAGCCTACTGAAAAACTAATTTAGTTGGCAACACTCAACCTGCGTGCGTCGCTCTTCGGGGACGGGCTGTGGCGGTTTCCATTTCATTCAAAGTTCATCATGGAACAATATTTTTCTTAAATTTTTTCGTGTTTTTATGTGTTTTCTCCTCGAATTCCCTCGGCATGATCAGCCAAATTAACTCCGTGCGCGTGAAGTGATAATGGGTTTAGTGCATCGTGTTGCTAGGTGGTTTCTACCACCTTCATCCTCGTATCTTCCAGCTTCCACTACTAAAGGTAGGTAAGTACGTGCTACTTTGTTATTTGTGTTAATTATTCAAGTTATTTAAGTAACAAGTTTATTATAAGTAATGACAAAGTGTCGAGTGATCAATGCCGATATGAATAGCTAGTACCTAGGATCGAACTGTATAGGGTAAACCTACCAGTAGTCGGCCCCTCCAGTGAAATTTCGACTTGGACAGTAGTTGCTGTCACCTCAAGTCTGTGTTTTTTTCATTAAACCAATTTTTTTCACTAGATAAGGTTCATTCGAACTAAACAGAGAGAAGCAAACAAGAGAAATACTTTTTCCAAGTACAAGAAAAGGCATTTTGGGGGAAAAGTGGAAAATGTCCTATAGTCAGCCACTTTTTGCTCAAGTTCAGCCTTTTGCTTTCCTTATGTCAGCCCCCTCCTATATATTGCCACTGCTAAGAGTTGAGGGTGCTAATCAATTGTAAACAGTTTCTAAGAACAAATCAATATATTTTCAACTTTGACATTAACAACAGCAAATAGGTAGGTAGGTACACGTAATGCGTATCAGTCTCTTTTTACAAAAAAATCAGACTCACCAACAACAAAGAGGTAAATTCTTAAAGACAAGAACATCACATAGAAACTAGAATATGAGATCGGTTTCTTTCTTTTTACCCGACTATTTAAATTAGCTTCTTGAGTATAAAAAGAGTATAAAACTAGAATGTGAGATCAGTATTACTAAAGTACAATTAAAATCTGGCTTCAGCCGCTCAAATTTTACCTAAATGTCATAATTATATTTTACAAATAAGTACTACCTAGTATTTAAAAATAGTGCAATAATTTCATCTGACTAAATCAGTACTGCAAGAATCACATAAAAAACGTTGGTCCCGAAATTCATCATCATCCAAATCCAATCCTGCTAATGGTGTGCATTTTAGGTGGTACCAGGCACTGCACGTTTCACAGCCCACGCTAATCATCTCATCATCGTCAGTGTCACTGTGCACGTCTTCTTCACAGTTTGGGCATAAAGTGGTGCTTCTAGGTGGCGTTCCTCGTTTCTTTGTTGCTGTCCTCAAATTTTTCCGATCCTGTTTGAGTTTTCTTTTTTTCTTACGCTTCTCTTTGTCTTCTTTTTCTCTATCTTTTGTTTCATAAAACTTTCTCCAGGCTTCAGAAGAAACAGCAGAGGGTATTTTTTCTTTGGGTAATCTCTTTCTCTGGCTCTTGATTGGCCCAGGCCAAAAAAAATGAGGGCCAAAAGGTGAGGACGTTGGAGCTAGCTTGGTAGCTGTATCATTGGAGCTCTCTGACTGACCAACATCGGAGGAATTGACAGAAGGCCCAGCTTCATACACGTCAATAAAGGAGATCTGCTGAGTTACATCTGAAAATGAGGTCACACTTTTTTGATTAATGGAGACCAAAACTTGATCAGCTGCAGAAGATCTCGAACTAGGGTTTCCTGCATTAGAGATGTCAATGATCGGTGGGTTTTGAATGGCATCCACTCCTTCTTGATGATCTGCTCCATTATCAAGATGGTTCAGATCTAACTCCTGTTGAAGCTGAGAGTCCAGAAGGCTGACAACTTCTTCTCTCACCACGAACTGGGTGCTACTCTCCTGGATGTCATCTGATACATCTCCAATTGTGGAATCCAGTCCTTGTGCTGAGTTTTCGGTGAATACGCTAGAAGTGTCTAGTCTGCTGATCCGTTCTTCCGCATTGTTGAGAGACTCTTGGCAATCTTTGATAACATTGATTATTTTGGTTACATCTACGCCTTCAGCTTCAAGTTTTTCCCTCAGGGATGTGATGGTCTGTATTGTGGTTTTGAAACTCTCGTCTCTCACTAAAATGTTTGAACAATTTTCCAAGCGTTCGAGCCCATTTTGTATACATTTAGAATAATCAACATTTTCTGGATTGAAAGGGAACAGACCACAAGCTTCAAACCCGTTCTTGATAGATTTAGGTATATTTGGATTATTTAGAACTATTTCCAAACACTGAGCGAAATGAGCTTTTGTGAGATAAGAGTTGATGTTCTCGGGCTTGCTTTGCCAGGCTTTTACTGTCTGTTTCCATCCAGATTTCAGTGGTTTAAAGACACTAACGTCCGCTGGTTGCATCATGTGGGTGGTGTTAGGCGGGAGAGTGTATAAAATTATGCCATTTTCATCGCAAAACTTGCTTGTGGGAATAGTGAGATGGCTTTTATGGCCATCGACAAAGAGAAGAACAGGCCGAGGAATGATGTTTTCTGTGAGCCATGGGTCAACTTTGCCTGTAAGGTATTCATAAAAGGTGTCGGATTTCATCCAACCTGATTCTGAGAGGCCTATAACCCATGTAGGAGGAACATTCTTCACGACAGCTCTTGGAGCTACAACGTATGGATAAATGATCATTGGCGGTATGACGTCTCCGGCTGCATTGAACACTAAAAGGACAGTCAAGTTGTCCTTTTCATTTCCCATTTTAACATCGTAAACATTCTTCCATCCCCGAGGTGCGAGGACCTTCCCTGTTTTTGGGTCCATGCTAAAGCAGGTTTCGTCCCCATTAAGCATCCTCCTACTGTCCAGAAGAATATCCATGCAACCTCTTTCAGATAAAAAATTCTGAAGCTCTGAAAACCAACTTCTGATGAACTCTTTGGTGATTATCGCCCTTCCCTTAGTAAGAGATTCAGCCATTCTTTGGCTAATGATTGGGTGCCTCGCGAGAAATGAGGTGTACCATTTGTCGCCTGGAACACCATTGGTGAACGGAGTCTGGCGATCAGCAACCATCCTAGCAACAGTGGCTAGAACATCTTTTTTGTTTCTAGGAAACCCCAACTTTGCGAGTGTGATAATCCATTCTTCCAACTCTTTTTCTTCTCCCTTACTCAGTACAGTACTTGGCCCCATTTTCCTGGGACCCTCGGGAACTCTTCCATGAATGCGATCTTGAATAGTGCCCCTGGGCACTCCAAATCTCCTTTCAGCCTCCCTTATAGATATCTCCTTCGCTCTCACAGCTTCCAATGCCTTCTCTAGATTTTCATGGGCGTACTGGTGGATGGGTCTTTTGGTAGGCATTTTTATGAACGCATCTACAATAAGAAAGGCCTCGGTGAGATGAATGGAAGTACTTATTAAATACCTATCATCCTCGAAAAATCACCAAAATATGGCGGCTGACTATACAACCTATAGTCAGCCACCTGCAAAGGGCAATGTTTAGGAGCGGCTGACTACTGGGTTTATATCATCAGACCCTTATTTTTCTTAGAAACATTCGTTGGAGAATGATCAGAGATCACTCAGACCGATTATTTTTGAATTTGGAGGTTATTGGTTTTTTCCTGAAGTCAGCCAGGGGGGCCGACTTCAGGGAAAACGTGGTAAATACCACCCCAATAGTCAGCCCCTTGTTTTCTGGTTTCTATGAAACGTGTTTTTGATTTTCACAGGCTCAAAAGATACAGAAATACAGTAGATAATGGAGCAAAAACTATTTAATATTTCAATTATTGATTTCTTGAAGAGAAATAAGTTTCCACT
Source organism: Leptopterna dolabrata (assembly GCA_954871275.1). NCBI lineage: Eukaryota > Metazoa > Arthropoda > Insecta > Hemiptera > Miridae > Leptopterna > Leptopterna dolabrata. The sequence continues at coordinate 27,261,361 of OX940988.1, forward strand.
TACCTCACACCAGGTGCCAGAAAAAAGGGAAAACACCACTTCTGACAGAGGAACACCACCCTTCAGGTTTCAGACAAAGTTTAAAAATGGTAGACTCACCAGACGTTTCCCTCCTTTTGCCTTTGGAAGGAGTGCCAACAAAGCAGTTTAAAAAAATAGTAAAAGTTGGAATGCAACACTGTAAACCCATTTCCCACCACGTTTTAAACAGCTGGCTGAGCACTGGGGGTGGGCTGACCTCAGGTAGGTTTACCCTACTGTAGAAGTGTAGACTAACCGATCCTCAGAAGGGTTATCTAGACATTGAACAGTTGAATAATTTTTTGCAGCGTTTTGTTCTCTTGATAACAAAATTTTTAAAATGTGTCGCCGTTCATCCATTCTGCATTGTCGCTACTTGGATGCAATTTATGAGACCAAATTTTTATCAATCTAACCTACTGTATGGTTAGGGATGTCCGATACTTCGTAAGTATCGATGCGATACTTTGAAAAATTTGATACTTTTTCAAAGATGGGTGGAAATGTCGTTTTTGTTCTCTCTCCATCAGTGTAACAGTGAATATTATATCACATCCCACGTTTTTACTTCATCTACATTGGTATAATAATAAAATACCATCGTCAGCCTATCGAAGAATTATTTCAGGATAATATTATAAAATGAACAATACAATAAATCACTTCTTTCTTATTTGAAACTTTTTTTTGTTTGGGCGCTTTTTTTCAAAATTATTGACAAGACAAGACATGACATTATTTCGTTAATTCGGCACAATCACATCAGAAAACAAGAAAGAAGAAAGAACAAAGAAAATCCAACCAAAAAACTAAACTATTGAGTTAGGTTGCTTGGTTGGGCTAACATTTTGTTGGGCCTTCCTACTAAATGGAGGACAGCTGATTCTCAATGAGAGCTGGAGGTGGTGGTACATCAACTTTAATTTGTTAGTGGTTGGTCTTCCAGCAATCTAGTTAGAAGTACTGTCAACAGTACCTACACGTTGTAGGCGTTGAAACTGATAAAATGTGAGGGATAAAAAAAGTATCAGCTCTGATACTGGGAAAAAAGTATCGATACTACGATATATATGGGGGGGGGGGGGGGGAGTATCGATATGTATCGATTCGATACTTTCGGGACATCCCTACTGTATGGGTGTTTAGGTACCTGCATTAAGCAGTCCGTATAAGTAAAACTGTGTGTAGGTAGGTACATACCTAGACCGTATACGTGCAACTATATAAATTTTTTTATGTACCACAGTACAGGCACATAAAATTGCAGAGAAAACAGGATTCATGTTGATGTAACTAGTAAGCGGTATTTGGTAAGCCCCGAAATAGGTAACCTTAACCTAGCGGAATGGGATCATGAGGTAAGAGGGAGGAGAGCTCACAAAAAACCACCATTTTGATTGTGGGCTTTTCAAATGTAAAAAATTTAATTGTGACGAATGGCTTACTTAATCAGCACAATGATTGCTTAATGCCCAAGTGATGAAGGCTGATGTTGGGTAAGCACTTCCTAGCAGTCTTCCGAATTCTGCATTCCATTCAGATCAATCCAGAATATTATAATTCACCATCCTACCTATTCTTTTATCTGCTGAAATAGTTGTTTAATAAATAACTCATCATGTGGGTTCACAGGTGACGTTTCAACTCGGTTGTCAAGTACAAGGTAAGCCACTTCCAAGTGTAATTATTACATGCTCTAACCTTAATATTATCGTATCAAAATATTTCCTATGTTTTCTAGTTTCTGTAGAACATAAATTTATTGTTTCTAGTTGCAAATAAATCAGAATGTTCGCAAAACGCACTTGCCCCTCGATTTCAATGCAGTGGGGCAACTGCGTTCCTGATTCACATTTTCATCTCAGTTAGGATTTTCAAACTTTTCTTTTCTTTAGATTTACCTAATGTATAACTAGAACATTAAGCAGGACCTATGTTCATTGCAATGGTATACAATAAATATTTATTCACAAAAAATACAGTTTTGTACATACCACTAAGTAGTTTACAAATTGTGCTTACTTCTAGATTCCTAGTATTTACGATTTGACCTGTCACAATGACCTTTCCAGGCCTTTCAGTTTTTTATAGCCGTACACAGCCGAAAACGTATATTATAATACAATTAATAGCATTTTTCGTCAGGGTAGCTATTTCATTGTTATTTTTAATTTATTTTATTTATTATATTACAGTAATGTCTGTATATTGCGCTGTTAATTTGATTATTTTCCAGAAACTTTCTCGTTTCTTTTTTAAATGTTGCAAGTGTTTTAGCAGTTTTAACTGCCTAGCGTAGTTCCTCAAATAGTGATGGCACCTCGCGTGGAAATCACTGGTTTCCACGGTGGTGAAATAAATAGGTGATGTTCGTTCGAAATGCCCAACGTTGCACGTAATTAAAAGTAAATCCAAGTTTTCTACCATGGAATACTCCAGAACCCGGGGAGCTGGAAATCTGGATATACCACGTCAAAACACATGCCTCGACCATAGCAGAATAACGTAATAATGTGTAGCATGTAGTGCATTGCAGTAAATTATACAATTCCTTTTTTCAAATTTCACCCTCACTTACAAATTAATGATTTTTTTAAAATCATATAAAAATACCAACGTTGTCAGAAACTGGATCCAAAGCAATATGTAACATAATTTCCATGCTTTCAACTTAGCATAGATGATCTATTTAATTCCGTTATTTGCGAAATTTGTATGTTTCGTTGAATTTATTCAACATCTTCGGGGCATGGAGATTACGATAACGGAAGTTGAATGGTGAAGAGAGAAATTGAAACAATTTGTTGACAGTGATATGCTTTAAGAATGATTTTTCAAAATTATTCTGTACGCACTGTAAGCAAATTGTTTCATTTTCATCATCACCATCAACTTCTATTATCATCATAAATTCAACGAGACGTTGGCATAAAGAAAGTCGTTTCACGGACCGAAGTCTTCAAGCTGTCGTTGTTACTGCGGTCAAGAACCTCATCATAGTTTGAGCAAGCGCTTGTAGAATCCCACTTGAACTGTCTGTACATAGTGTATCTGACATTTGTATTCCATATTGTATCAGTGCACCTACTCATTGCTGTCTAGTTGTATAGCCGGTTTTGAGCATCCCAAGATCTGTTCCTGGACATGGTAAGCGTTTTGAACACTACCCTCAGCGCGGTGGTCTCCAAGAATAGAGCTGATGACGTGTAGACCACTCCTAGGTATGTCGCATTTCTCAACGTATCCAGTGTTTTTGTCTTGAATGAGGGTGCCTACTATTGCTGACGATTTCAGTCGCCTCCTATAGAAACACAGTATCTTCGTCTTAGTTTCACTAACTATGAGATCATTTTGCCCACAGTACTTCGGCAATAGACAACTTGAACCGAAAATCTCTAGGAGTCTCGCAGAATAGAATTTGGTCATCGGCAAATAATAATTCCAATGATAACACCTCTGGTACGCCTCCAAAGCGTACCTACGCGGCGGGGCGTTCCTCTGCCCCTCTTTCTCAGAGAAAATTATTAAGGGCACGAACAATGTGAGGTTTTTTTAAACGTTTTCTGCATATTTTTTAGTGTTTTTTAAATTTAAAATTGAAATAGACGAAAATTTTTTTTGTTTTGTTGCTTTGCATTTTTGAAGGCTCCGAATCTACTCGTTGGCATTTTCTGATACACGTTAGACGTCAACTCAGATATGATGCTATTCCACATTAGGAGTTTGATTATCCACTAATCCACACATGAGTAACCTATTGGTAACATTGGCTCCCTTCGATATGGAAGCGGAATGAATTCAAAGCTTGGGAGATTACTCGAGTCGAGGCAGAGTGCCTCAAGGGGTCGATGGAATGAGTGGGACGGGGGTAATAGAATTCTAATGGGGGGACGGAAGAGACCTGGGATGACTTCCCGGATGGAATGAAGATGACATAGTCACGTATCGTCGGAGTTCGATTTGGTTTCAACGCTTCGATTGGAATGAGGGGAATGGAAGGCTGTTCACGAGAACACTCGGGCGTACATTTACAGTTTGAATCCAGGGCTGCTGAATGTACAACCGTAAGAACCTTGAAAAATAGTTCAAATCAGTATGTACTAGAAAACAGATCAAAGGTTTAATTGGGGATTTTTGGGATGAAACAGGAGTTTAAAGCCGTAGATAGCTTCAGGAATAGTTCTCAGTTAAACCTCTTGTACTGAGTGAACGGACATACTGAAATGAAAGCTGCTGCTGCTGCTTTCGAGTCTGCCACGGAGGCGGGAGCTTTGTTTTCACTTAGAGAGAAAAAAATTGGTTTGTCTCAAATTGCCACTCGCGTTTCACGTTTTTGAGCTTTCTGAACAAATATGGTTGTGTCTGCAAATCCTTGCGGGACGCACATATTCCTCAATTTTAAATCCAATTTTGCTGCAATTTTCAGGGATCATGCTGGTTGGGCCTCAGGTGGTCCCGTATGGATTTTAATACAAACGAATCTTGGCACAGCCACTGCGCATGGGCAAACGCGAAATCCGAGATACTCAATAGGTTTACTTGCTGTGGCGAAAAAGCCACTTGCAAAGTTGCGAATCACTAGAAAGTAAGTTGGGCGTTCGCAGTGGATTTCCTGACGCTTTTCTTGCTGTATAGTATCCATGTCGTTCTGTTCGCTGCGTTTTTCTGACCACTTGCGAACGGTTTTCTAGTCGACAGATTGGTCAGAGGACTCTGCCGGCTTATCACTTTCTGACGAGTATCCCCACCATCTCCTGTCAGCGTTAGCGAATCATGTAATTTGATTTCTAGCTCCGGACGCTTCCCTCTTTCTATGGTTCAGGCCAAATCCGTTCTCTATGCTCGTGACGTTCAAGTGGTTTCCAAGTTAGCGTCGGTCGCGCAAGCTCACTGAGCGGTTCACAAAACGGTTAGCTAGTGGCTTGCTGTCTCCTTTAAAACCCACAGTGAACAAACCTTATTTATCGCTACCTATTCAATGGCCCAAATTCGCTCAAAATCGGTGGGTAGTTGAGGAGTAGCTCCTAGATGGTCTCCTATGAATTTCATCGCGATCATATGATTGTTATAGCCACCTGTATGTAAACATACGTACCTGTGTAGTTAATTTCAAATAACAATGAATTAATCTGCTTCAACTTGTATCAAACTACACGTTATGCTTTATTTATGCATACCTAAAAAAAATCATGTTATAGATAGAATTACTGAATCCACTCTGATCTGTACTGAATTGATTATTTATAATGAAAAGTTTAAATTTGATCGATGCGTGGAAGCTGTGTGCCATTGAACTTAGCAGACCTCTTTTTCACTGTGCTAGCCCGTGTAGAAACTGAAGCTTAAAGCTTTTGGTTAGAAGATTAATCTAATAATTTCGCTTAAATTGTGTTGGGCTGCGTTTTGTAGCCAAGCAGGTTAATTTCGATCGTTTCAGATATGGTTTTTGAGTTTTTATTAACGTTCTTCATTAGGTTTGTTCGTAGCGACCATCTGACGGTTATCTGACCCTCAGAAAGGCGTTGAGCTGTTCGCCGTGATTATCAGAATTTTTCTGACGGTATAGTATCCATTACCGGCTGTTCTCGGTGTTTTCCTAACCATCCAAAGCCAGTTTGCTTGTCGTCATTACATTTCACAGAAAATCAGGCGGACGGTAACTGGCCATGCACTGCCTTCTCCATTCCCAACCGTTGTCAAACCCTTCTCAAGCGCTTAACGTCAGAAAAAGCCAGTGCGAACGGACCTATAGTACCTACCTACCTTCTGAATTAATTTCCATCAGAATATGAAGAATCTCGTGTTTTGATCCACTCTTGACTAAAATCACTTGTAGAAGTAGTTGAATGTTTTGGATGGTGTTGGAAGAAAACCGCTCACTCTGTCTGATCAGTCGCACAGTGGGCGAAAAAGGAGTCTTTCAACTAAAATTAATTATGCATAATTCCAATTCTTGGGGACGGACTATTGGAATTATGCATAATTCCAATTGTCCGTCCCCAAGAATTCGCCTTCTAATAGAGAATCTTCGACATACTAATGAAATACCTATTGCGCTGATTCTGAATGTACCTACCCTATGTTCCAATACGTATGTACCTAAAACTGCGACAGATTAAACATGGAAAATTCTCTTTTGACTTCTGGAATCAACGAAAATGGTTTCCATATGAAAGAGAAGTAGAAAATCAAATTCTTCATCGAATGAGACCTCTCGAGGTATGGTGCTTTCTCCGGTGCTCCTGCGAAATGTGGTAACTTCAAGAAAACTTTGAAAAATCACCAGCAATGGTGGCTATATAACGTGGATCTTACAGAGCTGCTGGCAATCCTGAACGGTCGAGGGTGGTCGCCATGACAGTTCTGTAGGGAGGTCTGGAGAATGTAAAAAATCTGTATACAACTAGAAAGTAAAGAATAATTTTTATGCTGAACAAATTTATATAATTTATTCGAAGGCAATACAGCAAAATTTTTGAAGTCGGTGCCAAATTTCAACTAACATAAATGTATAAAAACCAAGGGATACAAATTAATCGCTTATCATATCGTTATTCCTGTTCCTTTTGGCTACATACTGGGACAATCTTTACAAAAATGTAGTGGGACCACCTGGAGATGAACCTCTTTCATTTTTGAAAAACGGTTCATCGAAATCTGTGCGATAGTTTCGGAATAACTGCTGGACAAACATTTTAAAAAAAATCGAATTGAGAACCTACTTCTTTGTATGAAGTCGGTTTCGATATAATCCATGTAACAGTTTCGAAAATTTGAGTAATGCTTGACATATTTACACCAATAACTGCCTACCTTCTCGTTGGAAATAGAATAGTTTCCTAACATTTATCGATATATTTACAATATGTTTATTAGCAAGGTGATTATAATTTATTGAAGAATGAACTTCTGCTGATGTTCTAGTCTATATGTGTTATACCATGTTCATACCATTTACCTTAAGTAAACATGTTATTCATTCATTCGTTCTTAACTGGATAGGTGGAATCGGTATAATTCGACGCGGAATTTGATTGTCTGCAACATTTCTTTCAGATAGAAAAACAATTTGGTCGATTTTAGAGGTAAAAAATAGTGAATTTTGATTTTTTGATTCACGTTTTTGCTGGTAGTAATCGGTTTTATGTATAGGAATGGGGTACATTCAGAATCACCGCGAAAATGCCTTCTGGTACAGTGAGGATACTTTCATTTGAGCCCTTGTCGCCTCACTGTGCGCCAATCTTATGCCCAAAACTTTCAATTAAACTTGCGAGTGGAGGGAGGGGCTAGAGGTATCCTCAACACTAATAATAATAATCTACGTCGAGCCTTAAGCTGCGCCATCACAGACCAAGTTATCCGCCAACTTGGTCCTGGTGCCTCCCCTAAAACGATTCCTTCCCCTTCGTCGGCCTAACCTCTGCTTCTAAAAGCCCTCAAGGATTATTGTGATTGTGGTTATTGCGTGGAAGGATAAACCCGTAGCCTTGTACCTTCCTAGTTGGGATGATTACTTGGGGATCAGGGAACGCTGAGGCTGATTGAGTTAACAATATTTGTCTCAACTCGTTTCAACTTGGTACCTACCAGCAGAGTCACAGTTACCTACTTAATCCATTTTCAAGACGAATTGTACATTTTCCAAACCAAGGCAGCCTTTTGCAAAATAATTATATAATTAGGTGATTATATAGCATTTTCAAGTAGAATTGGACGTTTTCCCTCAAGATTGGACTTCTTTCATACCAGTGGGCAATGTTCGTGGGTTGCAAATTTTTTTTTTGCCAAATTCTGTTCAACAACGGAAATAACACTTATTGACCACATGATGATGTGTTAATGTCGGAAATTCCAGGCAGAAAACGAGTGTGAAATTTGAATTTCTGAGTTCCCGCTAGAAATGACTTATCAGGTAAATGGCAGAGTACTTCAGCTCACATCCCGCTTTGAGTACTATTGTATCACTTGATGTACAGAACTGCAATGGATGGATAGATGAAACAGCAAATTTATACGACTAGATACATTTTTTTAAAACGTCCTCAAAAGAAAACTGAGGGAAAGGTTTGGTTGATGGCAGCATTGCGAACTAACCTTCGCCTCCAGGGCTTCGCTCCGCCTCCTTGGGCCAACAGCCTATCAGATGTTAGTAGACCTGACACGTCATTTTTTCCGCATTTCTACTTGTTATCACTCATTTAAAAAAATACTTATTTTTGGAAACGGGCTTCAACCTGCCATTTTTCCAAGCGTTCTGAATATATAATTGTTGTGTTATCCTCCCAGAACCACTCCCTGTGAAATTAAGGTCTCGCCAATAAACATAGAAGTGGGGACGGAAGACGCAGGAGAACCGAGGAACCCAGTGGGGATCCCCACCATCCTCCACTAGCTGGAGGATGGAGGGAGATAGCCCTAAGGGCTATAAATACTCGCCTCCTTCGCATTTCAAACCATTCTACGCTCTCCTCTAGTCGATGACTGTTCTCTCTCTCCTCACTCCTCATCTCTCTCCTCAACCTAAAAGATCCTAGGCATGGTGGTAGTCTAGCGCTAACCAAACCAGGTTATATTTAATGTACCAATTAAAATAGGTGCATTTTTTATACCAGCAGTATAAGAATAACTGCGTTGAGAGAACAGTTGAACATATATATATTATGGTAGATTGAAGTATACTATTCACAGAAAATACGGAATGTTACAAAGTATATTTTTATTATTTTGGAAAAGGCTGCCATCTTTTGGAAAATGTCCAATTCGATTTGGAAACTGTCTAATTCGTTTTGGAAAATGTCTCATTCGACTTGGGAATGCTATTATTAATTATATATTATGTAACTTATCTAACATTCTATCGGTAAATTTACCTTTTTTGTGGATAATAATGTACCTGTCTACCTGATTTCGGTTTAGTTGTTCTTGTTCTCTTTTCTCTTATATTGGTTAAATAAATCAATGTATTTACCTAATTGAACTACATACAAAATTTTCTTTTCTTGGAATAAATTTAACCTAGGCTTTACCTAAGGCTTTTATCTAGGATTTACTTAATTTACCTAGACTTTGCTATACTATTATATCGATGAAATCTATATCTAAACTCAATAAATACCAGTATATCAAACTAAACTACTTTGCCACACATGCTCAGTATATTTTGGGTGAAACACCGGGGGGTTTCAGTATAGTTTGAGAAGGTTATAATTTCACAAAGGACTCGGAAATCCAAGTCTAATCCCGTAACGGCCGTTAGAAGGAGAGAGGTAATCAGAAAACAGCGCAGCAGTGGGAAGGTCTTAGCGATGCAAGACACACATGAGGTGGCCCACTCAATATGCAGATCTTCGCAATATCCAATTCCCTCCCTGATCCAGCGACCCGGGTTTGCGCTTCTTTAATCCCGGAGTCCGTCCGAGCTCGCGCCTAATATGGATTCCTCAGCTCCGCCACAGGTATATGTGGTAGGTAGGTACATACATTTCTCGTTTTACATGTCAAACGGACAAAAATCAAATCACCTCCTTTACCGGGGATGATTGGGAATTCAACGAAGAGGCGGAATTTACATCTGACGAAGGCCATTTGTCCAATTGAACATTGTGGGAAGGAAAACAGCCTGAAAGGTCTTATATGGAGATTTCATGTAGATTACGAATATTGATAGACCTGAGAGGCCCCTTGATTTTCTGGGTCTGTCATTAACGATTTCCCTGTTGTATATCAGGCTAGAACAAAAGTAAGACTTAAGTAGGGGGGGGGGGGATATCTCCTTGAATGGGGCATGCATAAGTAAACGTTTTATTTGTATGTGAATAAAGTCTACAGGAGATTCGGGTTTTTGACTAGGTGAAGGATGGGGATCTTGAGGTTCGGTCGAGAAATAAGATCAGATGGGTTTAGGCCGACGTTTCGATGTATTTGTACATCATCTTCAGGGCTACAAGAAAGAACCGAAAAAGGAATGTTACACTTAAGACTATAGCAAAACAGAAGTAGGTGAAATGCAATACAAATGTAGGGAAATTGCAGTAAATTGCAATACAAATGTAGGTAGGTACTTACCTTATGTTTCATACAACTGCACATGAAACATAAGGTACCTACCTACGTTTGTACTGCAATTTCCCTGATGATGTACAAATACATCGAAACGTTGGCCTAAACCCATCTGATCTTATTTCTCGACCGAACCTCAAGATCCCCATCCTTCACCTAGTCTAAATAAAGTCTATCTACTGATTACTTGCATGCGTTGCCAATTTCGACCTGCAGGACCCATAGAGCTGAAGAGATGTGCTTTATGTATGGAAACTGAATAAATTAGCTAAGAACTTCGTACCTTTCCCAGCTAAAAATGAAGAAACTTCATAGGTGTAACAGCCTAAATTGAGGAAAAGAAAACTGAAATTTGCCAATTGAACAAGAATGTGACATATAACTAGGATTTGTCACACTCAACTAAGTAATGTGATGATTAGACTGACCAGTCAATTCTAACGACAAAATTACCGTGACCAAACATCTTCTGGAGCAAAAATAGTACGGCTCCAACTCCTAAGTGGTTAGTGGTTACTCGATTTTAGGGTAGGTTTTTACCACAGAAAACAATGATCTACGCATTGTTATTTTCAGTATAGCCCTATACTGAAAGTAAACCCACCTGTAGTAATTTGCTCCGTTTTTCTGGTCAAATGGAAGTATCAGTATCAAATGGAAACTATCGATAACGAAAGTAGTGAGAGCAAATGAAAAGTATCGATACCATAATTAGTATCGATAGGTGTCGATTATTATCCCTACCCGTCGATACTTCCAAGTCTTTCCGTCTTTTGTTGCCGTTCCGCGATGCCCGCCGTCCGTGTTTATTTAGGTTTGATTTTGTTTCTATTCTTTCACAGTTCGAGCGTGAAACAATATAAAATAGGCAATATTTTATATTCTTTCACAGTTCGAGCGTGAAACAATATAAAATAGGCAATATTTTATACTTACTGGTGTTTTGGCTTCATGATGCTAACGTGTAGTGACGGAAAACATTCGGTTTCGTCCATTGGAGGAAACTGAGTGGGATAGTGTTCCGGTGTTGGTGTTGATTCCGAAGTCGACATCCTGAACTTGGACCAAGGTAGTTTAATTTTTTTTAATCAGGTGGTTCTAGTACCTAATACTTTATGTATAATTTATAGGTAGTTTAGTTTGGTTTGCCCAGGAGCCCTTGCACCTTCAAGGCAAATGGGACGATGGCGAGGGATGCAGTAATAATTCCGCGTTCCTAGAAAGTATGGAGGTGGTTTGTTTATGTACATTGAATTTCCACTGTTCATTTCAATATTCGGTTTTTGATGCTTCAAGTCAAGTGACAGTTTCAATTCACTTGCCACTCTTTCAGTAAGCAGACAGTGTTATGAGTTTCCGAGTTGATGGAGGCTTCCTGGAACTACCTATAGGAACTTTGAGTAATAGTTTGGCTCGGAGGTTGGAGCTCCAGGCCGAGGAAACCGGGACCAATCAAATTGTTCGGTGGTATTTGGATGGAATCGACATCAGCCAATGAGGGAACGTCTTTCATCGTGATCGGATTAGCTAGTTACCAAGCCCACCGCCAGGGAGGCACAAACCCAAGAGTCACCTTCACCTTTCTGTTTTGTTGTAGCGTTGCCAACCTTACTGATTTATCGGTAGGTTTATACGGATTTTCAAAAATCTTGATTCTAGGTAGGTAGTTTTCTTCCAGAATTCTTTTAGAGAATCCATCAGGTACATATATAACAACAGACTTGCTTAATCTGGATCCTTTTCTGCCGTTTGGTGTACCTAGAGGTTTTTGCTAAGAATTCCGGCCCTGAGCCTTTTTGGACGCTTGTAAGTTCAGATGTCAGCCATGGTGATTCGTTTTCGACCTATTGGTCTGAATGCTATAATATACCTCACTTCTACAGAGCGCTCGGTAAATAGCTTTATAATAAATTTCATTGAGCTTCACCGAACTTGAATCTGCTTCGTGAGTACTTTATCATTTCACTTCCTTTATAATAATATATTGTTGTTACCTTTGCCCTATTCATTGGAGTTGAAGGTAGACTGTACCCCTATAATACATTTGGACAGTAACCTTTTATCATTACCTGTTAAATCTTTTCTTTCATCATTCGAAATAAATAAATATAAAAAATAAATAAATAACCTAAATTGCCTATTTGAGCATTCTAGAAATTACGTTGTAGGGGAAAGGTGGGAGGCATGGGCCATTTTTCACTCAATGAATTTTCCTGACCAGCAGACCCAATATTTTTGTCTTCTCGCGATTCCAACCAGTTTCTACACACATATACGTAGTATATACACATAATATACAAGTATATACACGATCGTATATTTCGACATATACGTTGTCGAAATATACGATTCCAACCAGTTTCTAAACACGTATACGTAGTATATACACATATATATATATACACAAGTATATGCACAGTTGGATCGTATATTTCCACATGTACGATGTCGAAATATACGATCTAAGTTTGTTTCTCTCGTAGTTTAAATTAATGTAAATCTTATTTCTGTCATAATAACTATATAGTTCAACAGAACAGTTTTCGTAGTGAATCAAGTATAATATACACATATATGTAGGAGGTTTTCCTCCTTTCTGCCCCCCCACAATCTTACAAGAACAAAAACTTCGGGTTTCAGTAGTTCGAGGTTATTTTGGGCATCAACAATTGGGCAAGATTCCTCATCAGGGGACTCAAAGTAGTCAGAGGATTCTCCAGACGTCACGTCATCAGAATCACCACTTGAAGAGGTTGTCTGGTCCACTCTTGGGTTTCCTTTCTGTTGGAAAAATGAACCTTTCCGACCTCTATTGGCCTGTCCATTAAATACTTCAGGAAGAGCTACCGATGGTATCCGCTAGATCTGCCACTAGAGCTGAAGACGTTTTTCTTTTGTTTCTAGTATGAACAAAATTACTTTTGTTCCGAGTTCAGTTCTTCAGTTGATGTTGTATGCCTTCTGCCATTATACGTTCAATCTGAGTTTTGCAGCCAGCCTCTTTGTATAGAGTATTGTCCTAATAGTCCTGAGTGCTTTTTTGCTACTACGTTCGACTCAAGTGTTTGGAGACTCCCCAACGTAAGTGATTCAGTAATCAGTTTGGATTAGTATGAGTCAAGCTTTATGATAAAAGGTCTTAATCAAAAACAGTGATCAACCTTCACGGCGCCGCTTTGCAAGGCGATCATTAATTGATTGAGGCGCTATCATGATTACTAACATTGGGTGTTGGTACAACCTTTAGATTGTTTCAGTGGGACTTCAAGGAACGTAAAATAACTATGTACTGGTTGTGACTGCTTGATTGAGTGGATGATTTTACCATCTCTTTGTAGGATTAGAAAATATTAGAGCTCACCTAGGTAGAGTTAGGCTTAGGGTTTGTCGTCATCCAATCGAATATTTCGCAATATGAAAGCGAAGTATTTCGCTTTGGAAAACTCCTCTGTTGTTTTTAAGTGTGGTAGTGGGTACATAGTTATTGGTTTGTGGTTGACTCAACTGGGCTGTGTAGTGGAGCCAAGGCTTCCAATTATACGGCGCGGTTGTGAAAAGACCCTAATTCATTGGTTTGTACGTTTATGGAACGAAAATGTGGTGATAGTACGTACACTGTCGGAATGGACTGGCCCGTTACTGTTTAGCCCCAAACAGTACGCGCCCCAGGAGATGCGACATACTCCAAGAGGGGGTATGCGCCCCCGTCGATCGAAATTTAAAATCTATGTACATAGTTGAAACGATGCATTGAAACCTGGGATGCCCATTGTAGGAGTGCCTTATCTGCAAATATCGTTTCAGTTGGTATACTTAATAATGTTTTCATGTTGTTCGCAAAGTTGAACGCGATCGACACAGAGGGTACTCGTATCAAAATATCAACAATTGATAATTGATCCGAGCCATCTCCATTGAAAAACCGCCGGGGCATGCAGGGTTTTTCGCCACTTTGTGATACCAATGAATATAGTGGGGTCCTACTGAAGCAGATCTCTTTGGGGTACCTCATTGTCACTTGCCTCACTACGGGTGTATGACCTGGTAGATAAACTTGATTGGTGTGGAAGCCGACGCCTGTCCGAGTTCATATACGTTGTACCTCCGGCCTCAATGAGCTGGAGATCGGCGGAGCTCGCTGACAGTCAATAAGCCTAAACACGGCATGTAGTTTATGTGCATAAGATGTGTTCTGGGCTTTGAATGACCATTACAGTGCAATGAAAAATATTGATCCACACGATTAGTTTATTTACCCTTTCGGTCCTCTTTTCATGATATTATATGTATAACACTAACCAATACTAATTGAAAATATTTTAATTTGTTTTCTTGAAATTTGAATTCTGAAATGCTTGAAATGTTTGAATTCTGAAATGTTAGAATTCTAAAATTAAATCAAATTTAAACAAAATTGTGCAAATTGTTGGTGGAGACCAAAGAGTGGGACTCCTCTAGAGTTTGGGTTATTTTTGTTAAATAATTGTGAAGCACAAGCTATCGTTGACAATGAGGGGGTTGTACAGATTGCCTCAATGCGCATGCCGGATGAGAGGTTTTTAATGCGAACAACGTATTGTTTAATACAATGCTGGATACTCGTTAGTTTCGAGCTTCCTTGAGTCGAAATTCAGGAAATGCAGTACGGTTATCAACTAGGATAGTAAGAAATTCGATGAATTTATGAACAAGGATAGTGGTATGGAAGAATATTTGAGTAGGAGGGAGCGGTCTACCGGCTCTCAGGTCGTTTTCGTCCCTCTGCCAAAATTGGTTGGAACGCCTCCTTTTCCAAAAATGAGGGGAGGAAGAGTGGCTCCTTGTTGGTATATCGAACTGGAGCTAATTGGTTGTTAATTTTTGGAATGCGTACAGCTATCGAATGGCTCTCAGGCTGACAACACGAAGGTGACGTTGCTTTTCTCCTTTATCAGTGACGATCATCAATGTCTAATCGCCCATCTCGCTCCTCATCTGCCGGGATGAGCCCTTCCCCTAAGAGACCTAAATTCTCCAGGGACGTGGTGAATGAGCTTTATAAGAGGATGGATGAGATGGAGGAAACACTCTCTGCCAAGATCATTGCCCAAGTTAGTGTCGTACTGAATCGTGGCAGTATGGCCGTACGTTCAGGTGAAGGGACTAGAACTTCCAATGTGGATGACTCGGTCCAAATGGATACACAGGAGGGGACTGAACCATCCGATCTAAGATCTGTCCTCGAACGAAGGTCAGCTGAGAACAAGCCAGCAGACAAAGCCGAGAATGAGCCGGCAAATTCACTTCGATCAAAGTTTGCTTCCGAAAGGTCGCTCTCAGCTGAATACGTGAAGCAAATTGCTTTTAATTCGAGGAAGGTCAATCACCTCAAGTTCAGGACCCTTGACACTAAGTTGAGTTTGGACACTTCATTCAAGTCTTGGAGGAGGAACTTGGAGAGATCCATTGATGAAGAAGAATGTTCCTTCATACTTGATTCTAGGGTTGCTCGACCAGACTGCTTCACTTCAGAAGAAGCAGAACGTTCTGTACTCGCCCGGGTTAAGTGCCAATTTGTTCAGTGTAAGACGAGTTACAGAAAAAGGTATGCATGTCTTACTTAAGAAAGATGGGGTTGATTTCATTGACTCCCAAACTGGCAAAGTAGTGAAACAAGGCCATTTCAGGAACATTCTATGGTGGGTTGACTTTGAGTTAGATGATTTCCCTACTGAGATACCCGAGCCAGCTAATAAAAGGTTTAAAAGTTATGCCGGTACTGTAGACTCAAACTCTGGGGATAAAGAAGTGGGAGGGAGTAACAGTTTAAATTCTACCTCAAGTTCAGTAATGGAGTGTGAGCCAACAGAAAGCCGAGAGAATGTTTCAGTGAATGGAATTTTAGAGGAATCAGATCAAGCGATTGATGCACTAAGAGAATTTGACAATAGTGCAATCTCCTCTAATTTTACACCAAGCCTGCGAGATAACAAAGCCGCATTATGGCATTTGAGATTGAATCATGCCTCTAAATCATAATCTAGAGGTATCCAGTAAATTCATTCCTGAAATGAAAGGTGTAAAAATTGGAAACGAAATTATGGATTGTGAAGAGTGAGCAGAGGCTAATGTGGTTAAGAAATCTTACACTCAAACTAGAGTTAGGACAGATGTACCATTTGTGGTGTTACATTCAGATCTTATGGGTCCTATTAGTCCTGCAAGCTTTCGCATTGGTGCTAAATACATCCTGACATTTATATGTGACTACTCAAGGTACTCTTTTGCTTATCAGATTTCAAACAAAAGACAGGTTCTCTGGCCTTCAGTAAATTTGGATGAAATAACGCGTATAACTAAAAAGGAGCCTAATGTTTTATTAATCCGAACTGATGGGGGATTAGAATATAAAACAGTAGAGATGAAACGGTTATTGTCTAAACATAATGTCCAACTTGTTACATCGCCACCAAACACACCACAACTAAATGGGTGTGCAGAACGATTTAATCTCGAGTTAATTCAAAAAAAAGTTAGAGTTAACCTGTTGTCTGGGGATATGCTTTGGAACACGTAGTGTATGTTCACAATAGAATGCCTAACAAATCCAATGGGTTTATAAGTCCGTTTGAAAAGTTAGATAGTATTCCACCTAGTTTGAAATTCCTAAAACGTTTCGGTTGTTTAGCTATGTATGTTGACAAATCTAGAAATATAAAATTCGCTCCTAACGGTAAAAGAGCCTACTTTCTTCACTGTGGGGACACTGAAATTTGGTTGTTAGATGAACTTACAAAAACAGTTGTCAGATCGCCAGATGTGAGATGTATTGAGTCTCAAGTATATGGAGATCGAGTGAAGGAATTGCCAGACGTTCTTAAAGAAACATTGAGATGGTGTGACCAAGAGAGTGAAAAAGAGAGTCTTGAGCCTGAACAAGAGATAGAAGACTCTGGGGTACACCCCATTCATGAGGAATCATCAAACGTTGCAATGTTTGTTGAACCAAATACATATAATGAAGCAATGACCTCAGATGAACCAGAGTTCTGGGAACAAGCCATTAGAGATGAGTTAGAATCCCTCAACGAAAAAGGTACTTGGGAATATGTGGAGAGAAACTCGTTGCCTCCCAAAACTAAAGTTATAAAGAACAGGTGGGTGCACAAGAGGAAAAATGAAGTTGACGGTTCGTACAAGTATAAAAGTCGGCTTGTAGCAAAAGGGTTTGCAGATACGAATGATTATGATGAAAGTGAGATTTTTGCTCCAGTAGCAAGGCTAGTGGATGTAAGACTTGTCCTAGCTATTGCTAATAAGAAAGACCTCCATCTATTCCAATTAGATGTCAAGACAGCCTTTCTAAATGGCGAATTAGAGAAAACTGTATACATGGAGGTGCCTGATGGAGTGGTTGAGTTGAGTGAATTTCCTATAGATTTTAAAAGAACACATGTGTGCAAGCTTGTAAAATCTCTGTACGGTTTGAAGGTTTCTCCAAAACTTTGGTATAAGAAACTCAACTCAGTCGTTCAAAATCTCCAATTCGTTCGTTATCCTCACCAAAAGTGTCTGTTTAAATGGGAATATGAGAATGAATTAATGATTTTATTGGTTTATGTCGATGATTGCCTCCTGGCTTCAACATCAAGTACTAAAGCCCTGGAAATCATTGATAAATTAAATGAATCCTTTGAAATGAAGAATTTAGGGAGTCCAGTCAAGTTCTTGGGTTTAGAAATTCACAGAAACCGGGAACAGGGATACATCTTCATAAATCAAAGGGCATTTATCAGAGAAATTTTGGAAAAATATCTGCCTGAACATATGTCTGTCTCAGATGTACCAATGAATCCTGCAACAGTCACATTAAATCAACAGTTGAGTAACATAGGTGAATCTCCTGTTGTAGAGTATAGAAGGGTGATTGGGTCTTTGCTCTACTTGCAAAATGGCACTCGCCCTGATATAGCCTTTGCAGTCAATTTCCTGAGTAGAAGACAAGTGGGCTTTACCCAATATGACTGGGATTGTGTAATACAAGTACTTAGATATCTAAAGGGAACAATTGACATGGGTCTTCTCTATACTGGATCATCAGATGATATTGTAGGGTATTCAGATGCTTCTTTGGGGCTAAATGCATTAAATGGTCGCTCCACAACTGGATACACAGTACAGGTGTTTGGAGATCTAGTAATGTGGCGCTCCAAGAAACAGTCACACGTAGCCCAATCTTCGTGTGAGGCTGAGTATCTGGCTATGTCCTTAACTTGTGAGGAATTGGCTAGTATTAGAAGTATGTGTAAGTACTTTATCAATATGAACGCAGTACCTACACTTTTTGGAGATTGTAAGCCCGCTATATCTATCTCAAAGACAGATGAATCTAGGACGCTGAAACATATTGTGAAACTTTGTTATCACTTTGTGCGGGATGAATTCCAGCTTGGAAACGTATCCATTGAATGGTTACGATCGCAAGACCAACTTGCAGACATGCTAACAAAACCATTAGCTGGGGAGTTGTTTCAAACCTTTAGGTCCCTGCTAGTTAGCTATATACCTGAATACTGAAAATTTAAATTTATTATATTCTCCGTGATTACCTAAACTCATCACATTTCTATTACGACTCTGTTTAAGCGGAGCTGTGGAATTGAATGCCTGAACCAGAGTCAAGTGACAACCGACAAGTGCAGTATTGGCAACCTCTGTGGATGTGCAGCCTCTTGGTTGTTATTTTTGGACCAGATATCCTTCTGAAGGACGTCAAGGTGGAGGGAGTGTTGGAAAAATGAACCTTTCCGACCTCTATTGGCCTGTCCATTAAATACTTCAGGAAGAGCTACCGATGGTATCCGCTAGATCTGCCACTAGAGCTGAAGACGTTTTTCTTTTGTTTCTAGTATGAACAAAATTACTTTTGTTCCGAGTTCAGTTCTTCAGTTGATGTTGTATGCCTTCTGCCATTATACGTTCAATCTGAGTTTTGCAGCCAGCCTCTTTGTATAGAGTATTGTCCTAATAGTCCTGAGTGCTTTTTTGCTACTACGTTCGACTCAAGTGTTTGGAGACTCCCCAACGTAAGTGATTCAGTAATCAGTTTGGATTAGTATGAGTCAAGCTTTATGATAAAAGGTCTTAATCAAAAACAGTGATCAACCTTCACTTTCCTTGTTGCCTTTTGATTTTTTCTCTTTCAACAGCTCTAATTCCATTCTGGATTTCTCTGGTGTAGCTGTCAGAATACAGCTCTTCATGCCTCGCGATTTCTTCTTTCTCTATTTTGGAGGAGCTTTGGGGTAAGGCCTGACATCTTCGATGATTGTTTAAAATTATTATGGCTGGGAATTCCTTGGAGCATATTCGTGTATATAGGTTTTGACATATCGTTGGGACACTTGCAGTGTCCCAAGTCTCCCTCAATCGACTGTCCCATGCCTCCCTCAGTCTTGACTTCCAGCAAAACCCTACTTCAAACCATCAGACATGAAAATCACAAACATGAAAACTGAGTGAAAAATACCTTGGGTGTTTCTTGCCCAACTAGTGTCCACAGTTCGATAATATAGCAATTTAAAATTATCATACGCTGATGAAAACAGAGGCGATTTTCCCACACTTTCACATACACATGTTCTCTTCTGCTTCTGTGAGAATGACAAGATAACTTAGAAGGCGGGAAACACGTTTTCTCATCTCTGTTTGTTGACATCTTCACATGGATGAAGGGTCTAATTTTTTACTTACGGCTTGGGACCTGTCCCACCTTCCTCTGTGCCATGGCTCCCACCTTTCCCCTACAGATATATTACCATTACGGCCAACCTACGTTTACCTACCTTGTTTGTTCGATTGTGACTACTTATGTATTAATAAAAACTTTGGTAGTTTTATTAATTTACGACATTAATAAAAACAACCGGTTTTTTTAATTAATATATCCTATGCTATTTTTGCAACAACCTATACCTACCTGATACAAAGATTTTTTATACTGGATTTCCTGGGCACATTTTGCGTCACAGCTTCGGCTACATGATTGGCAAAGAACATGGTCAGTCATGTAGTCAAAGCTTCACGGCAGCTTTGCTCGGCGAAATACGCCGAGGAAATCTAGTATTAAAAGATGCAATAACTGCCTATGTTCGTTCTTTGTCAGTCATGTAGTCAAAGATGTGGCTGAAAATGTGCCTAGGAAATCCAGTATAAAATTGGACCAATCTGAATCATAACAGCAAGAACACACATAGTTATGCAGAGTTTGCAAAAATCCACCAGAGCAAGACCTACGAAGCAATAGTTAAGTAGGTAGTTTATATGGGGGTTTTACCTGTGACTAATAGTCTAGACGTGGATTTCCTTCTGCACTTCCTAAACGTCAGGTAGTGAGAGAAAAAAGGCCCCTTGCCGTGTGTAGGTGCTTGCCTACCTACATTATACCATTAATGGGGTATGTGCGCGTATTTATTTATTTTTTAAATGAAAGTAGTTTACATCCTGGGAATTCTGACACACACATAGAACATTAGTTCTTTTTCTTTGATTTTTCGAAGTTTCAACAAATTCTGGCGTCACTGCACCCCTCTCGCATAGGCGGGGCCCCAGTGTGACGTCAGAATTGGTGGAAACTTGGAAAAATCATACAAAAAGCACTACTTATCGTAGGACAATTCAGTTGGTGTCAAAGTTCTCAGGAATCTAGTGTCATTAACAAATAATCCAAACCGCTTTTGTGACCCATGGGCGTACCCCATTTCAAGGAGGTCAGAATAGGGTAATATTTTAATCTCTGCCCCACTTCAACACAATCGCGATTCGTCAGTCGTTCGTTGTTCTTATTGCCTATTGTTAGTGTTGCTCGCAAAATGTTGATTTCTATGTTGCATTCTAAGCTGTTGTGTACCTACCTGTTTGCATAATATAAGGCCAACAGCCCTTAGTGCAATAAGGCTAGAACATTCTATTTGCATAACATTAGATTCTTGGTTTATTCGCCCTCAAACATCGCTAAATGAGCTCTTTTAGCACACACGATTCTCTATTAAAATTTATTATTATCTAAGCCACAGAAAAACATAGAACGTACTCGTTGCGCCGGTGTTTTTGTTTATTATTTTCAATAGTGAACCTTTGGAATTACACTGTAGTCTTCGGTTTTTAAAATGGATACGTTTTTGGCCTGCAGCAGAAGGTGTAACGCGATGGCTATAAACAAAATTAGCTAGGTAGGTAGGTTACCAAAACACGGGCAAATAACGACTTGGTAGTTCCAGAGGTCGGTTCTGGTATTTCTGAAGGTTTAAGTTATTTGCGAAATAAGCTTAAATTCCACCCATTCCGTCATTTTGACCTGCCACCCCGAAATTCACATCTCAAGTAGGTAGGTACATTCGCAAGCCAAAATTAACATATTAAACGTATTACCTGATATTCAGGAAAGGAATTGACGAAGCCGCATTCTTACCTAGACGTGCTCATAATAGCTCATTAATTAATTAGGTTTATTAAAATCATAAACAATTAGACACGAATAGGTCAGAAGGTTTAAGAATAAGAAAATGGAAGGTTGGAAAAGGAAAATTGAAGCAAATTGGAACAGGTAAATCATTCCAATTATTGCATACACTGATCCAAAGCTTTCGAAAATAATAGTAAAGACCTCTGTAGGACTGCTGAGTGAGCCCTGAGGCTAATTTTATTCCATGTTTTGACCCACGAGGATGAAATTCGAAATGGAGCCTCCGTAGGACTGCTAAGAATGGCAAGGTGGGGGATCCTCCCAAATTAGTTAAGGGAGCCTTTCTTCAATCCCAAAATTTCTCCGTTTAACGCCTTCTTCGCTTTTACGGAAAAACATTGAATGTGGATATGCCATATGGTACTGTCAACTCGTGAGCCCATAAACATATCCATAATACACCGTTTTTCCGTGAAAGCGGAGAAAATTTGGTTTGTTTTAAATATTTTTGGCTCAGGTATTTGGTATGTTAGATCAACCATTCTTCATCCAGGTTCATAATTTTTGTTGATACCATTGGGTGTATTTCGATAGGTATTCAGCGGCTGTTAGATTACATCATTTCAAAATTTCGAGGTTTTCGATGGATTGGGGCGATCAGCGGATTTTTGTCGAATCTGTACCAAGTTCTGGGCTGCGGATAAACGGGGCCAATGGGTAGCGTGGGAGTTGCTTCCCCCCTCATCTGCCCTCCAGGGGATGTCACCCATTGTTTTATAGCTCTTCATTAGATGTACATTTATCATCCGGCTATATTTCACATCGTCTCATTTGTGTTGTCCGCCAGAGCGCGCTTGGGCCAAGATGAACGGTATCAGCTTGCCAACAAAGTATGTGCCCTTCTCATTTTGAATGATTTTTTTTCTCGCATCCTTCTTTTTTTTTTCAAATTAAACTCGGAGCCCCGGCAACTGTCCTGTAAAATCTACGCTGCCCTATAATGAACGTTTGGACGCCAGCTCCAGTTAATTTTCCGAAACGTGACTATCCTTACTGCATCAAAATGGCTGGGTCTATCGATTGTCTTCAGTGTACTTGTGCTGCATAGTTGCATTTACCACGATACCAATTTTGACTTGTACATGAATACAGTATTATCAATATAATCAAATATAATCCAAACGTGACCAATTTACCGGCGCTTTTCTGATGATTTTCACGTACAACAATTTCGTTCCTACGTCCGTACAACTTCCTTTTGATCTCTGTTAGTTTTGAAAATCGTTCGCCTTTCGTTGAAAAGCTCATCTTTGCGCGTCTCAACACTTTGCGCTGTCAAAATCCCCCATCCCCATCTCGCTATTGACTCTTAAAGTGCCACAAATTAGACATTTTTAAACGCAATTACAGATGTTCCAAGTTTTGGTTTATTATTCTCTGAATAATGTGTTCCCTGTGTATTCGGTTCTGAATTTGTTGTTGTTGTGGAAACACCCTCAAAGTTGTTTCTTTCACGTTTCAAGGTGCGTAGATTCAAAAACGCTGCAAAGTCCTTGTCACATGGGTTTATTATTCTATTGGACATACCTACAGAAATGTTGGCTGTACATTTCAAAATCATGAATTAGGGACCTTTTTTTTTTTTACAAATTATCTTTGATCATTAACTTAATTAACTTTGGCCATTTAATTGTCTTGATTCACCTGTTGAAACTACTTCTAGTGTTATCACAGAAGTTTATGGTGATTTCAGACAATTTCCCAGGTTTTTTACTAATAAAAAATGAATTTTGGGAGCTGAACCTTCGTTACAACCTCAATTCTTCACTCTTTAGTCAAAATCAAGTTCATGTTCGGTCTTCTCGCCTTAAAAAACATGGGAAACGATACCTCACAAGCCCATGTTCACTAAAACCTCGAAACCCTTTATTTTTACACCTGTTTTTACCCCGTAACACCCCTGGGTGTATTCCGATCGGGCTGCCGAGCTTCGGAGCACAACTAGGACCCAAATGTGTTCCAAATGAGTGCGGAAGAACAACGATTTTAGACCAAAATTAACGTACTGGTACGTTCTATGGATTGGATGCTGTGCGCAGTGTAAAGGAAGTCCAGTGCTGTTTGATCTCCTAGGACCTGGCAGAGCTTTTCACGGGGTCTGAACAACCCCACATCACTTGCATATCACTTGTGCACAGTGCTTGGCTGATCCTCGGGATTTCGGGAAGGGACTGCCAGAAATTGCCATCTGTTGAAGTAGGTACTCATCTTGTTCAGACCCCGTGAAAAACGTTGCCTTCATAGCAGTTATTTCGTATTGTACACAATTTGGGTGTTCTTCGTTACTGCCCCCCCCCCCCCTTTTTGAAATGTAATTGCTACGCTAACGCCAGTAGCGTTTTGGAATCAAGAAAACAGTTCTTCCCACCAGTATTAGCTACAAAGATTTTACATTAACTCGAGTTAGTGAATACTTGTGTTCCTTCTCAGTGCACGCATAATTGTGGCGAATCGTTTTGATAATTGATTCATCAACTCACTACTGTCAACCACAGCCTGGGCCTGTGCATGGTCTGTCTTTAACTATATATGTTATCATGATACCCATACCCATCGTTATAATAGGTATACTCTGTCTAGTGCTACAAGATCAGTGATCTAACACCAAGACCGTTTCACCTGGAAGTGCGTGGAGTAGTAAATTGGATAAAATGTGTGGATTCGCCTGTTTATAGGTTAGTAAAAGTGGCGACAAATGTGGTCATGTGGTCTTCGTAAAAATGAGGAATATTATCTGCAATAAGGACCTCAAATTCGAGCTGCGGTGGAGGATGGTTAAATGTTATGTGTGGTCCGTCCTCTTGTACGGAGCAGAGGCTTGGACCCTAAAAGCTGCCGCATTGAGTCGGTTAGGTGAATTTGAAATGTGGCTTTTGCGAAAAACGTTCCGCATCACTTGGACGGCTCGTGTCTCCAACCAGGAGGTTCTCCGGCCTGCTCGGACCCAAAAGCAGCTCATTTTCGCAGTGAAGTGGCGAAAAATAGCGTACTTTGGGCCTCCTCATCCTGAGGGGTCCCAAGTTGAAATGTGTAGATTAGCTTTGTGTTGATCTCCATACGAGACCACAAAATATACAGATTCTTTGGTGAAGATGAACTAACTATGTGAAGGACGGTTGGGAGCCAGCAATAAAGAATTTGACTGTTTTTTAATCATTATTCGGGTTTATCGTTAATCAGGTAATTGCTGCATTCTCAGGGCTGAAACGAGTGGAAAGTACATGTTTTCTAGATTCCAAAACGAACGAGTTCCTCCGAAACTTAGTTTTTCGTCGAGTTTTCGCGTAGTAATTAAATGTTGAAAGGGGTGGGGGAGGCAGTAACAAAGAACTTCCAACCTTTCTTGGTGGGTATGGTTCAATGGTGCGAGGGTGGGGATTTTTTTCCCCCAAGGGAACTTCTTTTTAGCTCATAGACCACTGGCAGGTTCACACTCTCAACAGCCCTTTTAAGGGCTACAAATTCTTTTGATATCACGTACTTTTTTTGACTGTAAGAAGACAGGTGTTCTTGGGTGGGGAACCACCACTCCAACCTCACCGAAGTGGCTTGAACGCTTAATATAAATCAAGATTTTGTCAAGATTCTGTCCATTTTGTTTATTTTTATTTTATTTTATTTATTTATTTTTTAATTTTTTTTAACGGAACTCTTTTAGCTCATAGCCCACTGGCAGGTTCACACACTCAGCAGCCCTTTTAAGGGCTAAAAATTCTTTTGATATCACGCACTATTTTTGACTGCAAGAAGACAAAAGACAACGGCGATGTTGGGTGGTGAAAGGCCCGCGTAAGGAACCACCACTCCAAACTCATATCACCGAAGCGGCTTGAACGCTTGATGTACATCAAGATTGGGAGTTGATGGAGGGGAACCCTTCCTGGCTTCCACCGAGGCTTTGCTCAGCTCTTCTTTCTCCTTACTATTTATTGGTTGAATCTTAACGTATTTACATTGGAGTGGAATGGGGGTACCACGACTGTAGGTATCCATGAAAAAAAATTCCCGCTTTACCAATTTCTGACCCCTAAAAACTCAATTTGACCCCCTTAGAATTTTTTATAAAACTCAATTTGACCTCCTTAGAATTTTTTATAATTGCTCATCTTCGAACTCCTCCTTTTACTTGACAATTCGAACATTTTGCGAAATTTGGAATGTGTATCATGTACCCAAGATCAGAAATCGTCTGGAGTGACACATAAACAAATATATATATATACACAGTTGGGAGCTTCTTGACCGTTCTGTCAATATTGCGAGATTGAGGTTCTTGAGAATCTGTCAGAAGGTGGTAAATATAACTTGTGTTCAGGCTGACGTTTCGGAAAATTGTTTCCATCTTTAGGGCTTTTAGTTAACAACAAACAGCAGCAGTAGTAGGTACAAGTCAGAAAAATGGTTAGGTGGGGGAAAGTAGCTATTGGAATGGAACAAGGTATAATCTATCTTTCTTTTATAGTGTAGGTGGGACACAATTTTTATCAATACAGGTAGGTCTCTTATTTAGGTGTAGTAATATTCTGGTTATTGTGTCCAGCATTTTGAGAACATGAATTTTTGAAATTTGTTTAGAGGCAAATCCGTTTCAGAGCATCCTGAATTCATCCCTAGATTTTGACGAAAATCAATAGCTTTATTTAAAATCAATTGCAATAGCTTTATTTCCTTCGAAAATTCGCTAAAGTAACGCTTATTTTTGAAAACGGGCTCAAACTACCATAAGAATATTCTGAATATTTTTTTCTTCAACAAAATTTTGAAGAAAATTCCACATTATACTGGATATGGCAGCCGACTCTCCAGGGCAAAGTACCACTAGTACTCCGGTGCCTACCTACCTAACATTCAACAGCTACGCGGGGCATATTACGATCCCAAAGCTTTTGTCTTATCCTTCATTTTGGCAAATCCCTTTTTTTTCCCCTTCTGTTGAAATGTCGAATCGAAGCAGTCGCGGCACCTGGACTCGAAACGTTCGGGAATCGGGACGGGAGGCGGATATTATGAACCATAAATTTTATAAAACCCTTCGGTTAAAGCCTGCAGAGGAAACGGATGGCCTCCCGAACCGCGAGGAGTTTTCAATGTTTTAGCCTCGAGATTTATAGGGGAATGGTCGCACCCAATTATTTTCAGAAACCGACCATAACCTGACATGCAAACCCTCAGATGGAACGCTGATAGAACACATTCGGTCCTGTCTATATTTAGTCTCAGGGGACAAGTAGACGGATTTTCGATGAGAGCGCCATTGTAATGGATACAAAACTTTTAGTCGGTACCTTTATGGTGGATTTTTGAAGAAAAAAATTGTCACTTACAGTTATGTACCTATACCGCTCGAAACTTCAAAGTTGCGGACAGCAAGAAAAATATTTATTCTGTTACAAATTCTGTTATTCTGTTCACCAAATTTGATGTTTTTTTTTTATTAAAAGAGAGGTCATAATATTCAGAGTTCCTTAAAAAATGTCATTCCTTTAAAAAGTTGAAGAATTCCTTTAAAAAATCACCAGATTTGATATTTTTCAGTACACAAGGGTTTTTGGTTCAAAAATGGTTTAAAAAATCATAAATTTGATATTTTTCACAACAATATGGGTCATATTCGGGGTTTTCTGGTCCGAAATGGGTAAGTAACACCTAATGTTCTCGGGGTTTAATGGGTTGAAAATTGGTTTAAAAATGATCACCAAATTTGATATATTTTTTACAAGAGGAGGGGACATATTCGGGAATTTGTGGGCTAAAAATTGGTTTAAAAACAATCATAAATTTGGTATTTTTCTCTACGGGATGGGTCATATTTGGGGGTTTCTGGTCCAGAAATCGGTAAATAACGCCAAATGATATTCGTGTTTAAAAAGACCACCAAATTTGATATTCTTCACTACACAGGGGTCATATTCGGGGTTTATTGGTCAAAATTGGTTTAAAACCCGTCATGGAATTTGATAAAACAATAATAAATTCGGTGTTTTTCGCTACAGAATGGGTCATATGTGGGGGTTTCTTGTCCAAAAATTGGTAAATAACACCAAACCATATTCGGGTTTAATGGGTCAAAAATGTGTTTAAAAAATATCACCAAATTTGATATTCTTCACTACTCAGGGGTCATATTCGGGGTTTAGTGGGTCAAAAATTGGTTTAAAACCCATAACCGAATTAGGTATTTTTCACTAGAAGGGTCAAAAAATTGTTAAATCAACATTTTGTGGTCCAAAAATCACTGTAAATCCGAAAAAATGGCTAAATACCAAAAATTGATTTAATTTTGCCAAAGGTAGTATAGAATGCCGACTCGTGACAAATACGCTATTTCAGTTGTCAAAAATATTTTTCTCTAGACGATTCAGTCGTGTTCGTGTTTTTGTTGGTCGTAAATACCTAAAATTCATTTATGAGCTAAAAGTTGCCATATTTGAAAAATTCCCTCACATGATCGCGGTGCATGAATGCAACTCTCGCAGTAGGTAATGCGCATTAGGAGGTTTTTGGATGAAATCAATATAAATATATTTATGTAACCCTCAGTATGCGTGGTGGGCAGTGTTGGACCGCATAACGTGCAAGTCGTGAAGGAGGGATATAACCAGAGCGCCGTGTGCAGGGCGACAGGAATTGGGAATCCTTCGCGGTTCATCAACGCTGTTGATTAACAAACTACATACTGATGATCATCCCACGTGTGTTCGAAGGAACTTTACGTATTGCGAGGGTTTTTATGAAATCCACCTCTACGTAATAACTTTCAGCGACTTCCAAAGAAAGTGAAGCTATTGCAATGCGTCCAAAATGTTCAGAACATGAATTTTTGAAAATTATTTATAGGAAAATCCGTTTCAGAGCATCCTGAATTCATCCCTAGATTTTAACAAAAATTTATATGTGTATATATATCGTATGTATTTATACATATGTTTATGTGTCACTCCAGATGATATCTGCCCTTGGGTACATGATAAAAATTCCAAATTTCGCCAAAATGTTCGAAATGAGCAAGCAAAGTAGGTAGGTAATGATTTTGAAGATGAGCAATTTTCAAAAATTGTAAGGGGGGGTTCAGATTTGAGTTTTTAGGGGTCGAAAATCGGTAACAACGGCTAAAATCGCGAATAATTGATATAAAATCACTGAAAGTGGTATGGAAGGGTGAGTAAAGACAGAAAATGATAATTTCAATTGTTTTTATTACAGAATAGGGGTTAAATTGTATTTTTGGGGTACAAAATTGGTATACAGGGCTAAATCCAACATTAATTCAGCTGACGTTGTGTGGGATGGTGGTTCACGACAGAAAGAGGGACTATTTAATGATAAAAATATTATTCCCATAAAAGAATGGGTCAAATATTATGACTTTATAAAGGCCACGAATCGGTAAAAATGGCTAGAATCACGAAACAATGATATAATCTTACGAAAAGTGGTATGGTTTCTCGCTATATCATCTCACACAATAGCACGAATATTTTTTTTTTAATTTGCTCTTATAGCCATGCTGCGTGATTGGAACTTGCTTTTTGAAACGGCCAAGAATGAATGAGCGATATCCAAAAATGAAGAGTGGGTCAAAATTGGGAGTTTTATTGGGTCAAAATACGTTAAAATTCTGTTGAAATAGAAATGTCTATAAATAACCAAAAAATAATAGGTACTTATTCACTGGAAAATTTCGTACTCCATTAATGGGTCAAATTTGTCGTTCAAAATTTCCTTGAATGTGACTAACTTAACGAAAAAATATATTTCGACTATTGAAACATTCGTATTTGTTCCAAGTGTTTACCGCTTTTGGTGAATTTTTAAAATCAATTTTTGATGATTACAGCTGTTTTTTTTTTTCTAACGGTTTTCAGTCGATTTTGACCTCCGTGAACTCGAATTAGACCCACTTCTAGATTGAGTTTCATGGGTCAGAAATCGTTTAAAAAGGTGAAAAATTTGTACATATTATTTTTACCGCTAAAAACAGGTAAAACAACCAAAAACTGGTATAATTGCACCGAAAGTGATAATGACTAGTTGTCAGTAGTCTATAATGTTTTTCTTTCAAAACGTAAGATTCGAGATTTGTGGGTCGTGAACTGTTTAAAGTCGGTACAAATTGCCAAAAACCAACTGAATCGTTTTTAGTGCAGCATGACCATAGAGCGAATTTACAAACTTTGTGAAAGTTGCTAAACGGCACAAGCTTGGGAATTCGCTCATATGGTCATGCTGTATGATCGGAACTTTTTTTTCTCTTTTAGCGAATTTTCAAAGAAAATGAAGCTATTGCAATGGCTTCGAAATTTAAATAATATAAATTTTTGGAAATTTTCTTCATAGAAATCCGTTTCAGACCATTCTAAAACGATTCCTGAAATTTAACACTTTTTTATATGTATATATATATATATATATTTATATATTTATTTATATATGTGTCACTCCAGACGATAACTCTCGATAGAATTGAGATAAACAGCTCAAATTTGCACAAAAAATCTATCTTGGCAATCGAAAGGCTAAGTTCGAAGATGGGCGAAATTGGCCTACTCTAAGGAGGGTTTTGGCGCATTTAAAGTGCGCAAAAATTACCCAAAAATCCCCAAAATGTTATTTTCCAACAAGTGACCCATCATTTTAAAGGTTTTTGCACGCTGAACACGATGGTGGAATCGGATTTTAGATATCTTGATCCGTTCTCAAATTAGAGCATTTAAAGTGCGCAATAATTACCCAAAAATCCCCAAAATGTTATTTTCTAACAGGTGACCCCTCATTTTAAAGGTTTTTGCACGCTGAACACGATGGTGGAATCGGATTTTAGATATCTTGATCCGTTCTCAAATTAGAGCATTTAAAGTGCGCAAAAATTACCCAAAAATCCCCAAAATGTTATTTTCCAACAAGTGACCCCTCATTTTAAAGGTTTTTGCACGCTGAACACGATGGTGGAATCGGATTTTAGATATCTTGATCCGTTCTCAAATTAGAGCATTTAAAGTGCGCAAAAATTACCCAAAAATCCCCAAAATGTTATTTTCTAACAAGTGACCCCTCATTTTAAAGGTTTTTGCACGCTGAACACGATAGTGAAATCGGATTTTAGATATCTAAATCCGTTCTTAAATTAGAGCATTTAAAGTGCGCAAAAATTACCCAAAACTAGGATAATCTTTAAACTCTTACCCCCCCCCCCCCACCCCCTTAGAGTGGTCAGATTGAAATATGTGAGAAGTATTAATTGAAGACGAGAGTTCGAAGCAAAAAAGGGGGAGGCAAACGATTAGTACAACTCCTTGAATTTACCCACAGCGATCAAATAAATAAGCACTTAGTACAATTACGTAATAAACAAACGGTAGAATCAGGATGGACAAAACGTACAAATTAAAATAAATACGAAGAGAATATACATAGAAAACCAAATTTTAGACCGAAGTTTTCCTTTATTCAAAACCATAGCCATTAATTCGAATATTTCTTTGAAAATTCGCTCATTAAGTCATGCTGCATGACTGATTTTTTTTTTTCCCAACTTGTTGCTGGGAAGTCGTTTAAGGAGCAAGTTAAACCGTCGCTTAATTGCGAAACTACGTCGAGTTGGGGCCGCGTTACGGTTTGCATGTTCTCTAATTGAATCTCCACTCGGCGGCTGGAAAAGGCAATAGAGCTCTAATGGCGGCCCATGCGCCGCCCGTCCATCGATAACTCGACCGAACGCCTCAATGGAGTGACAGGTGCCAAGTGATTGACTGACCCCTCCCTTCAAGAGGCCTCCACGCTCAATCCCGCGGGACGCGACTCCTCCAGCGGAGTCGACGAAGGAGGCGGAGAGGAATTGATGAATGGGCGCCCGGAGCCAATAGAGGCCCAGGGTCCGGTCTGTACTTCACCTTCTCTTTGAGGAAGTTCTCTTTGAGGCGTGTTCTTGCTTTTACAAAGGTGATCAATTCAGTTGGCTTTATAAAGGCATCCGCGGGGCGTCGACACTTGTGTTGACGTGACGGTGGTGTCCCGGACTTGTCGGCGTTTGTTGAGGAGCCGGTAACAATCAATCACTCAGTCTAAATCCCTCAATAACTCTCAAGGATAGAAGGCCATTTTATTCTGACTGTAAAAACCGCCTAGAATTAGCATTTTTTCAAATACCATTTTCTCAGAATCTATTGGAAATAATATCTAAAGGAAATTTTTAAGCCCCATACATACTTGTATCAAATCGCCCTGTCGTATCACTTTTTCGTATCAATTATGACGTCACAAATTCCAACGCTCCTTATCGAATAGGAGGAAAAGGTACGCTACGGACCTGATCGCTCAAAAGACGGTTTTCTCCCTTCGCATGGAAGGAATGATAGGATACCCAATGGGGGAGCATAGCCCAACTTTGCTTTTCCCATTGCGTATCTTCCTATCATCACTCTTGAAGGGTCCGCACAAGGATATATAATTACCTAGTTTGTAGAGATGCACCTACCCCGGTTTGTACGGGGATGCCTACCTCGGTTTGTATAGATACGCCTACCCAGTTTGTACAGGTACACCTTACCCCAGTTCGTATAGATACGCCTACCCCAGTTTGTACGGGTACGCCTACCCCGGTTTGTACAGGTACGCCTACCCCGATTTTTAGGGGTATGCCTACCCCGATTTGTCGGGGTACGCCTACCCCGGTTTGTACGGGTACGCCTACCCCGGTTTTTTCGGGTACGCCCACCCCGGTTTGTACGGGTACACCCACCCCGTTTTGTACGGGTACGCCTACCCCAGTTTGTATAAACACTCCTTCTCCGGTTTGTACTGGTACGCCAACCCCGGTTTGTACGGGTACGCCTACCCCGGTTTGTACGGATACGCCAATCCCGGTTAGTACGGCTACGCCAACCCCGGTTAGTACGGGTACGCCTACCCCGGTTTGTACGGATACGCCTACCCCGGTTTGTAATGGTACGCCTACCCCGGTTTGTACGGGTACGCCTACCCCGGTTTGTACGGGTACGCCTACCCCGGTTTGTGCGGGTACGCCTACCCCGGTTTGTACGGGTACGCCTACCCCAGTTTGTATAAACACTCCTTCTCCGGCTTGTACTGGTACGCCAACCCCGGTTTGTACTGGTACGCCAACCCCGGTTTGTACGGGTACACCTACCCCGGTTTGTAGGGATACGCCTACTCCGGTTTGTACGGATACGCCTACCCCGGTTTGTAAGAGTACACCTACCCCGGTTTGTACGGGTACGCCTACCCCGGTTTGTATAGACACACCACGGTTTGTGCGGGTACACCTACCACGGTTTGTGCGGGTACGCCTACCCCGATTTGTGCGGGTACGCCTACCCCGGTTTGTACGGGTACGCCTACCCCAGTTTGTATAAACACTCCTTCTCCGGCTTGTACTGGTACGCCAACCCCGGTTTGTACTGGTACGCCAACCCCGGTTTGTACGGGTACACCTACCCCGGTTTGTAGGGATACGCCTACTCCGGTTTGTACGGATACGCCTACCCCGGTTTGTAAGGGTACACCTACCCCGGTTTGTACGGGTACGCCTACCCCGGTTTGTATAGACACACCACGGTTTGTGCGGGTACACCTACCACGGTTTGTGCGGGTACGCCTACCCCGGTTTGTACGGGTACGCCTACCCCAGTTTGTATAAACACTCCTTCTCCGGTTTGTACTGGTACGCCAACCCCGGTTTGTAATGGTACGCCAACCCCGGTTTGTACGGGTACGCCTACCCCGGTTTGTACGGATACGCCTACCCCGGTTTGTAAGGGTACACCTACCCCGGTTTGTACGGGTACGCCTACCCCAGTTTGTACGGGTACGCCTACCCCGGTTTGTGCGGGTACGCCTATCCCGGTTTGTGCGGGTACGCCTACCCCGGTTTGTATAGACACACTTACCACGGTTTGTGTGGGTACACCTACCACGGTTTGTGCGGGCACGCCTACCCCGGTTTGTACGGGTACGCCAACCCCGGTTTGTACGGGTACGCCTATCCCGGTTTGTATAGACACGCCTACCCCGGTTTGTACGGGTATGCCTTCTCCGGTTTGGACTGGTACGCCAACCCCAGTTTGTACAGCTACGCCTACCCCGGTTTGTACAGGTACGCCTACCCCGGTTAGTATAGACACGCCAACCCCAGTTTGTACAGGTACGCCTACCCCAGTTTGTATAGATACACCTGGGGTGTTTTCTGCAATAATCCCCATGGAATTGAGTCGGAACCACCGAAAACTAACAACACCACGTGATCAGCGTCGTGAAGCATCTGAATAGCACTGTGGGAAGTGGCAGTTGAATACTTTCGCAAAATCTCAGTTATCGCGTGTACGCACTTCTTTGCTCGTTTTACGCACGTTTTTACGCATTAAAAAAAGGCGTATAGGGGCTACATTTGTTGTGAAATTTCTCGTAGAATCCAAATCTGGAATTTAAAAAAAAGAGGATTCCTGTACCTGAAAACCACGCGCAATGCACACGTGCGCAAAAGTTTAATATTCGACTTCACGGAAAAATAAAGAAGTTGGTACGCTTTTTTTACGCCGTAATTTAAGATAAATAACGTGCTGGTCCATTAAAATTTTGTCACCCTGTATATGGGTGCAAATGAGTTAAGAAAACAAAAATACTAACATAGCCTACACCTCTGTACAAATTTTGTCACCAAAAAAGCCTCGAAATGTTGGCACTTTTTTCAGTTTCTGGCTTATAGCATCTAAACGGTGCACGTTATAGAAAGTTTCACTGATAACATAATAAATGGGATTAAAATCTGCGTCGAATGGCCTCCCGAAACTTTAAATTTGGTTTAGCGATTCGGTCAGAATCAGCTTTCAAAATTCGGTATTTGTTTCCAATTTGATTGAAAAGGGTGGGATGCTCAGTTTCACACACGTTCAACTAAAAAAACGTTATTTCAGTCACGAGAAAAATGATGTAATGTTGAGAAAAGTGGTGTGGTTTCGTGCTATTTCATATTTTTACACAATAGCACAAATGTTTCTTTGAAAATTCGGTCTTTTGGCCAAGCCGCGTGACTGGAACTTTCTTTGTCCAATTGCGCAGGTCTAGGACGTACTTGTCTAGTATTTTTCTATTTAGTCCCCACTCTATACATCAGTTTTCGGTGATTTGACCCATTTCGTATTGATTTGTTTTTACTCACCAAAACTCACATATTGGACCCTTGATTTCGTAGATATTTTTATTATTGACATACTCATCTAGTATTCTTCTATTTCGTGTCCCCACTCTACCAATTTTGTTATATAAACTTTTGGGGTTTTGAGCCATTTTGTATAAATGTTTGTTACTCACGAAAACACAACTTTGACGTTTTTCGTGGGTCTTTTTAAATATCGACATTCTTTTTCTATTTCGATTCCTCATTCTATAACGATTTTGGTTATTTTTAATAAATTTTTAGTGATTGCTGAGCTACTTTTACCAATTTTGGCAATTTATGAAACTCCAAAAACTCTAATACCTACCCTCTTTTGGTGAAAAGGTCAAATTTGATGTGAATGTTTACCGATTTCTGAGCCATGCAAACCCAAATTATATGGCAACTGTTTTGTTGCAAATTTTTACATTATTTGTTAATGTTTACTGATTTGTCACCGACAAAAACAACTCATTTTAACCACAGTTAGTTTTCCGAAACGAGGATGCTGGATTCGACTGATCCTGAATGCTCCGAAACGGAAAGAAACAAAACATTTTTGGTAAATGAATGTACTGAACATTTTGGACATAATGCAATGCAATGGCTTGTTTTCTTCGAGAATTCGCTGAAATGATTTAATTAGACGGAAACCCATTTCTCCAGATCTTCCAAGTCAGTGGTGGGGGGAAGTTTATGCAAAGAGCTCTTCCCTCGGGGACGTCTCCGTTATTTGATACACAAACCAGAGGTAGGTGGACCTGCCTCATCATTCTTATTAGAAGCTGCAGGCGACGTCTGCGCATGGCCCCCCCTCGTACCGCCCCCCTCTGGCCATCGCCTCCCCCTGCCGCCTCCCGGTAACCGTCCGCCGCCCCCTTTCACTCCGGTACGGACCGCGCGGTGTGTAACGTGCGCTTTGTCGTGTCGAATTCCACACCCTTTGGACCCCCCTCAGATCAACACTCAACGTGTTTGATTGTTTTCGGTATTTGGTTTTTGGGCGAAATTTCGCGCAGCATCGGCATCCTGCCGCTTCTCTTTCAGCTTCAGGTAAACCACACAGTAAACCAAGCCTTTTTTGAACTTCCAAAATTCATTAAAATCCCAAATTTCAAATAATTCACTAACAATTTCATAAGATGGATACTTATGGTAAATACCACAAGCACTATTAAAATAATATAATATATCATAAATATAATAATTTTTCCATTATTTCAATACTGTCTGTGGTATTTATCTTGTACAGTTCGTTAAATGAATTATTTGAAATTTTTGATTTTACTGGAATTTGGATAAATACCCCAGAGATATGTCAACTACAACTAACTACTGAAAACAAGAGAAGTGGAGAGAACAGTGAACATTTTCGAGAGGTGTGATGAAGGAGACATCAAAACTGCCTTTGCAGGTCTCCTGAATGTGAGATTCGATCTGTTTATGTATAAGAGGTGTCAGTACTTCGCCAGCAAACATTTCCAGGAGCTCTAGTTGGATGAGTGTTCTGAAATTGAATAAACATATTACATAAGCATACCTATTGACTGTCTTTTTTTTGTTTATTATTTTCAATAATGAACCATTGGAATCGGGCATGAAAAAAAAATTCTAGCCCCCCTTCAAAATTTGATGGTTTACGTTTCGAATCCGAAAATGCAATAAAAACATTTCTGTCTGTCCGCCGTACGCCGTACGGACCACTTTTCTTAGTTAGGTACCATGAAAGAAAATTGATGAAATTCGGGTTATAGGTTCCGTTCGGGGGCTAGTTGGTCCTCGAAGCTCGGCGTTACTACCAGTCATCTCTAAGGGGTTCAAAATAGGGGTTGAAATTTTCAAAACGACGTAGCTCAAAAACTTTCTATGGAAGGGTACGGTTTTTTTAACGTAATTAAATTTGTCTTGAGCTAAACAAATTGTTTGAGACCACCCGGAGCATTGTTCGTCTAGCCGTTCGTGTGCACCAAAAACTTCGTCAACACGATCGTGAATCAAACGGTATAAATCCGGCCGGGATATCATCACTAGGGAGCACCTGATTATAATCAAGGATGGCTGTATGAAGTCGAGTTGGTTGTTGTGCGATATTATTTCATTTGATAAGTGATGGACTATTGGATGTTGTTGGTAGGTACTTGTGAAACTTGAAC
The DNA here is from genome assembly GCA_954871275.1 of Leptopterna dolabrata. NCBI lineage: Eukaryota > Metazoa > Arthropoda > Insecta > Hemiptera > Miridae > Leptopterna > Leptopterna dolabrata. Next base: position 27,298,271 of record OX940988.1, read on the forward strand.
AAACTTTGAAGTATTATTGATGGGTAAATTATTACACAATGGTAAATTATTACACGACGGCAAGTTATCACACAACGGTAAATTATTACATAACGGTAAATTATTGCACAACGGTAAATTATTACATAACGGTAAATTATTGCACAACGGTAAATTATTACACAACGGTTCATCTACCAAGAAGGGGCTGGATTTTGTTGATGGGTACTTTTGCAACTTGAACAAACGTTGAAGTATTATTGATGGGTAAATTATTACACAATGGTAAATTATTACACAACGGCGAATTATTACACAACGGTAAATTATTACATAACGGTAAATTATTACACAACGGTAAATGATTACATAAAGGTAAATTATTACACAACGGTAAATTATTACACTACGGTAAATTATTACACAACGGTGAATTATTACACAACGGTAAATTATTACACAACGGTTCATCTACCAAGAAGGGGCTGGATTTTGTTGATCGGTACTTTTGCAACTTGACCAAACGTTGGAGTATTATTGATGGGCAAGTTATTACACAACGGTTCATTACACTTGACCAGGGGGTAGGTACTGACCACAGAAAACAGTGATCTACGCAGAAGGGGCATCGATTTCACTCCACATCAACAATTTTCCTTCAGGCCTTCATTATTTGCGTTTCTTTTCGCCATTTTAGTTACTGTTTGTCATCGACAGAATTATTTTAGCAACATTTAACTCGTGATTTAGGTAGGTATCTAGTAACGAGTACAGGGTTAGGTACTAAGCTACGGAGGGTCTGCGATCTACATAATATGTCTAGAGTAGACCATATTATATTATATAGACGGGTTATCTATACAGAGAGCTGTGATTTGTAACAGAAGGGTATTCTGTACAAAATAATAAACCGTTGTGCAGGGATTTGCAGCGTTTTTTCTTTTGGTTTATTATTTTCATAATTAACCTTTTGAATCGAGCATGACAAATTTATCCCCCTCATCTAGTAATACCACAGATACTATGAAAATTATATAATTTATGTTTTATATGTTTTATAATATATATATATATATGTCAGCTTACAGCCATTAAGAATTTTCCCTGAGAAAGACTAATTTGTCGCCATCGCATGTCGAATTATGAATCCAAACACAGTCATTGCACGCTACGATTTGTGTAAAATTACAAAGTCATTTATATCATGTATATATAACATATCAGTCCGCCGGCTGAATCCACCTCACCATCCCTCCACATGTCAGAACACTTAGGCGCATGTGCTACGTCATTAATGGTAGCTCATTAATGTCGCAGTACCTCTCCAATGTTGAAACGAATCATTTAGTCGGTTTTTGTATTGATGCAAGAAGCTTTGAACGAGTGCCACACGAAGATAGGCAATTTTCAAGACTGAACTTGGTTGAAATTACCAAAAATTGATATAAAAGCACTGATTTTGGTATAAAATGATTACGTAAGACAAGAAATCAATGGTGGGGTTCAACCAATTCACCACCATTCAAGAATTATATACCCAAATTGTTGGTGTAAGAATGGATACTCGAGATGAATAAAGATCATTTCAACATTAAAAATATTTCAAATTAGAGACTTTGCGTTTCAGAATTCGCTAGACATAGGAAATAACTGGGTTTCAAAATCTAAAATCGTCATAGATTGATCAAAATTACCAAAGGTGGTGTAATGTGTAAATAACGTTTCAAGAAAATTCAAATTCAAAAGAAATAAAATAAAATTCAAAGGTTGAAGAAAATGCATAAATATTAGTTATTATTACTAAATTATTACTAAACCGGGAGAAATCTATATTAAATTAATCTGTAATAAATTAATCAGTATTAAATACCAAGATGGGTCGACTTGGAACAGAGAAAGACTACTAAACTGCCCAAATAACTTTTGGTAATAAGTGGGCCGAATTTGAGTTTTTGGGTGTAAAAGTAAGGGTTTAAAAAACTCAAAAATCCCCAAAATCGGTGTAAATTCTTTTAAATTGATAATTAAAAAAGTTCTCAATAAAGGTTTCCAAGTATGACTCCTTGTTCAAAAACAATGAAAGTCACATTCTCTCATATATGAAGAAAGGATGAGTTCGAAGATGAGCAATTTCGAAATACAAATAGTGTGTGAAATCCATCATTCGGGGGCCAAAAAACCCTAACAGTCTATACAAATTACCTACTAAAATAACTCGAAATGGTATACATTCACCAGAAGACGTACCTACACAATGGTGAATGGGGACAAAAATACTGCTATTTAAATTTCTCAAAAGAAATATGCCAAACCATAACGTCCAAAGTGGGTTAAATTCGAGTTCGTGAGTCGAAAATTGCTAATAATTGGTAAAAATAGTTGAAAGTCCCCAAAATGGTTAATGGTCGGTCAAAAATTTGCTCACCTGGTCATGTTGCATGACCGGAACTTTTGGCGTAAGTGGACACGATGGTTAAATGCATTGATAATGGTGGATGCTAGTGACAGCAATACCATTAACGTATATTCAATAAACTTAACGGTTCCTTGATTGAATAATATGGATTCTGCTTACAGGATGGTGTGGAACTGTCTCTGATCCTTACAAATAAAACTGCTCCCTAACGCTAAGTGTACGAAACCGTTGTTGGGAAAGGTACAATTACCAGCCAGTTGACGATGGCTCATCGGTTCAGTTTCCGATAGGTTCAGTTCGAATCCCATGCCAGATTCATGAATTTCTTATATCACCGAATTTTCGTGCATTTTTATAATATTTTTAGCGAATATTATGCTATAGGAATAGGTCCAAAATGTTTTTAGTGCTTACATTTTTGGAAAATTTCCTGATTATTTTGCATCTCTAGAGTTGAACATTTGTATATAATAAGTCATTCCAGGCCATATCTGACCTTATCACAAGATATATTCAAATTTTGTTACGGCAAACGAAAGGAGAATTCGACGATGAGGAATTCTGGAGAACTTAAAGTGGGTGAAATTCGTGGTTTTGTGGGTCAAAAATAGGTAAAAATGGCTTGAAGAGACTGACAATTCGCTCTTGTGGTCATGCTACATGATTGGAAATATTTTCAATCTGACTTGCCCATCCGATCATCCTGATTCTACGAGTGTTGTGATGGGGTATTTTTTCATTTTTTTCAATTGAAAAATAGCAATATTTAAAAGTAACAGTTATTGAGACAATGAATACCATCCAGGCAGAAAGGCCTGACAGCTAAAACTAACTGTATTTCTGACAAGAAATTATTATCCCACAAACTTTTCATTCCTCCTTGAATCGTAAAACTTGCGCGTAGGTAACTGCGCTGAGCGCCGTTAGAGCGCTCTGCAAGCCATTACAATGTTCGTGTCCGAGTTTATTTTTATTTTTCCACATACCTAAAGAAGGTCGACGGAAACCCATGATGCCCTATAATTATCTCTAAATATTCACAAGTATAAGTTGTGCCTATGCTCTCGGTGAGGGGGGCTCGCTCTGCATACCACAGACGCCTTTCGAGGCTTTGATGAAAATTCTAGTTTACCATTTATGGGAAACAAGGAGAAAACACGGCTGGCGGAGAGAAAATGGAAAAGATTAGTAGGTACAGAGATATAGATAGCAGCCCGGTGACGATGACGTCCTTTTCATGGCCCCATGTGAACAAGATCTCGGTTCGAGATAGGCCGTATGTGACCCGCTTTCAAGTTACCTTTTTTGCAGCTCTAATTTTTTTCCCCTCTTCGCCTCCCAAGCTCTTCCTAACCCTCAACACGTGCGGTTCACAACTTGATACATAATGTAACACGTCTTAGTGAATAATGCAGGTGCAATCTGTTAAATATGAGAATTACAGCTTGAAAGATGTTTCCTTTATCTATTCTGTTAATTGTCATTATGTTTATTGTCTGTTATTTATTATAGTGTCCTTAGCCTGTTAACTTATGATCTCTCTCGCGAATTTCCAGAGATCGCTGTTTTCTGTGGTCAATACCTACCCTCGTGCTTCCCCCAGGAAAGCCCTTAAGCCCCATTTACACGAGCGGACCGGGCCGGATACTCCGATGCTCCTAGCTAGGAGCCTCCTGACTCGCTCCGTGGGGGGCGGGGCTTCCTTCCCTTCGGGCAGCCGTTTACACGACCGGACCGAAGACAAGAACGTAATAAACAGTTGTATAACCATTTCCACCGTTTTGGTTTATTATCTTCAGCAATAAATTTGTATAACACCCCCCAAAATTTTTTCTTTTCCGTTTCAAGGTGCCTAGATTCAGAAACTGCAATGTCTGTCCACCATACGCCGTATCATGCATACGATACCGGCTTCAATTTCTGTCTAAAAAGTCGTTCTTTCGCTCACATGCTCAATTTGGGCCCTAGTTGTGTCCCGAAACTTTGCAGCCCAATCGGAATGTACCCAGGGGTGTTATGAGTGAAAATGTGTATAAAAATAGGTACTTTTTGTGTTTTAATAACATATTAGTAACGTGAGCTTTTGAGGTATCGTTTTCCATGTTTTTGGAACGAGAAGACCGAATATGAAGTCGATTTTTACCAAAGAGGCGAAAATTGAGTTTTTACCAAAGGTTCATTTCCGAAAATTGATTTTTAATGAGTCAAAAACCTGGAAAAATGTCTGAAATCACCATCAATTTGTATAATAACACTAGAAAAAGTGTCAACAGGTGAATCAAGACAACTAAATGGCACTACCAATGATCAAAGATCATTTGAAAAAAAGGAGCGTACCTAATTCGTGTTTTGGGGGCCAAAATTGGTGGAAACTATCATAAATGGCTATTTCAATAATTATTTCACATGAAAGAAACAATAAATGAACAGCCGACATTTCTGTAGGTTGTCCAATAGAATAGTAAACCCATGTGACAAGGACTTCGCAGCGTTTTTGGTTTATTATTCTGTGAATAATACACCTATGTATTCGCTCAGCAAAAAATTTTTATAACACCCCCTCAAACTTTTTTCTTTTCCGTTTCAAGGTGCGTAGATTCCAAAAATGCAATGTCCGTCCGCCGTACGCCGTATCACGTGTACCGGCTTCATTTTAGATCTAAAAAAGTCGTTCTTTCGCACACATGCTCCATTTGGGCCCTAGTTGTGTCCCGAAACTTTTCAGCCTGATCGGAATATACCCAGGGGTGTTATGAGTGAAAATGTGTGTAAAAATAGGTACTTTTTACACGTTTTACGCGTTTTAGCAACATGTTAGTGAAATGAGCTTTTGAGGTAACGTTTTTCCATGTTTTTGGGGACGAGAATACCGAATATGAAGTCGATTTTGACCAAAGACGCGGAAATTGAGGTTTTACCATTAGTTCAGCTCCCAAAATTGTTTTTTTTTTTTAGTCAAAAACCTGGAAAACTGTCTGAAATCACCATCAATGTGTATACTAACATTAGAAAAAGTGTAAACAGCTGAATCAAGACCATTAAATCGCACTACCAATGATCAAAGATGATCTGGGGGAAAAAAAAGTGTACCTATTTCATGTTTTGGGGGCCAAAATTGGTGGAAATCATCAGGAATAGCTAATTCAATCATTCCACATGAAAGAAACAATAAATTTAACTGCCAACAAGAATCTCTAGAACTTCAATAGAATAATAAACCCATGTGACAAGGAGTTTGCAGCGTTTTTAAACTATATGCATGTTTATAGGGATGTGTAGGTACCTAGTCCTGGAGAAGATCCTGAGCGGATATGCGTTTACACCACAGGGTGACAGGGCAAACGGGTGGGGAGAGTAGGATCGTCAGGTGGGGGGACCCTAGATCCGAAGGAATTTCCATCGGGCCTCCCTAGCAAGTGGGAACGCCCATAACCGGTCCGGACGAGCGTTTAGACGGCAGGGCTGAAGTACGCACTTACTGTACTCCTCGGATTTATCCGGCCCGGTCCGCTCGTGTAAACGGGCCTTAATAAATCGAGTAGCTGAGCCGACCGTGTAATAATACAGAATTACGTAAATATTCATCGCCCCATCTCCAGTAACGCGCCATCTCCTCCCTCAAGAACACCCTCCCTCATTTTGGCGAACTTACAAAGAAAATGAAGCTATTGCCGTGGGTCCAAAATGTTAAGAACATGAATTTTTGAAATTTTTTTTTAGGCAAACCGTTACAGGGCTTCCTGAATTCATCCCTGGATTTTCGCCAAAACATTCGTATTGCCAAACAAAAGTATGAATTTATTCGAAGATGAGTAATTTTCAAAAATTCTACGGGGGCCAAAATTTGAGTTTTTAGGAGTCAAAAATCGGTAAAACGGCTAAAATCGCGAACAGTTAAAATAAAATTACTGGAAGTGGTATGGAAGGGTGGATGAAGATAGAGACAGACAGTACCAGTTGTTTTTCGAACCAGAGTAGGGGCAGATTTGGATTTTTGGTGGTCAAAAGTTGGTTTAAGGAAAAAAATCAATATTTATTCACCTGACGTTCGGTACTATGGGAGCGTCATGTTATTTTACCTCTTTGGCTCGGTTGGAGAAACTGTGTATGTTGGCAATAATCTTTATCAAAAATAATTTTGTTAATACTGCATGCATCTGCCAACTTTGAAAAAGGGAGGATCGATAATTGTTTAAGGAGTGGGAGGGATTGCGACATATAAGGGGCAGTACTAATTATTCGTAATATTGCTTTTTGGGTGTTTACAACAGATCGACAAGCCTTATCACACCACCCTCCCTCCCTACGCTGGCAAACAGCGTACAAGGGCATTTTACGTGACTTTCAGAAGATGTGAATTAAGAATTGACTTCAGTAGTTTCCTTAATTTGTTTGTAGTTTCCAGTATCTGAACGTTCCATTTCATTTGAGATTGAGGTGCTTTGCCTCCAATTGTCTTAAACAACGTGAAACGTGTCAAGACAGATCCCTGGATATTTTATGCTGGGCCGAACTTGATTTTTATCTTAAGAGTCGCTGAAACCCGCTATGACACCAGGGGTGGCCAGTATAAGCCCGAGACAAATTGCACCGGCAGAAACAAATGCCAACCCTCCGTCACGCCTTCAAGAGATCCCAGGGCCAGGATAGCTGCAGCCAAAACAGATGGACGCCAATAACTAACCGGCGAATACCCAGTCCGACCCGACGAATAGCAGCTCCGAGAACGGAATTGCTAGACCCAGTTGTGTGCCGTCTTCCTGTTACTTATTCCAAGCAAAAGGTTAAAAGCCGGAGGTGGGAAAACCGAGTTGGTAGGCTTTGGGAGAGGGCGACCGGGGAAAAGTTAATTGCATTCCCTCTCCTAATCTGGTTTGTTGAAACCTGTCTTATTCAATTCCAAGTCTGCCACATTCTACCAACTATTCGTACTTCTAAAACGTTCCACCCAGAGGCATTTCGCCCTTGCGCTAAAGTATCCACTTAATCTTCGCATAAGTATTAATTACTCCCGGAGCTTTGCCCCACTTGAACTTGAGAGCTCCTTTTCCGGTTTCTCGTACAGAAGTAGGATTGCTGTGATTATCGTTCCAAGTGTCGCTTGAAGCGGGTCGGTCGATAATTAGGTATTTATCCGGGCAAGTGATACGGTTGTAGCGTTCGTGCGATGCGGTCCAATTGCCGCGATTACTGAGCCCAAAACGGAATTTCAACTACTAAAGTGATACGAGCTCGAAACTAATTTGACTCGTAACACTATAAAAGAAGACTAGCAGTTTCGTTTCTTGCCCCGTTAAAAAGAGAAACAACTGGGTTTTGGAAGAGATAAGACGATTTACAAATGTTAAATATTCTGCCATGTTTTTTCCAGTGTCTTTAAAATCAATGTAGTCCACCCAGAATATCACCGTCCAGAGCGTGCCGTTCCTGATCCACCAAAGAACGGTTGGCTGTTGAGTCGTTCCATCCCACTGTTCTTCCAAGTGGCTTCGCTTGTTTGATGGATACTATATACCATAGGTTTATATATATATATATATATATATATATATATATATATATATATATATATATATAATTATATATATATATAATTATATATACTCGGCGCTCCGCGCCTCGCCAGGGGGCAAGCCCCCTGGACCCCCAATCTCTTATCTTCTATACTTTGTATAGAACGAGGAATTTGCAACGCAATTCGGTTCGGGGCCTGGGCAATGTCAAGTTAAAGTCCTAAGGAGGCTAAATACCAAATTACAGCTTCATAGCGTGAATAGCATAGAAATTAGCTTCAGGGGCCACTCAGCTGATTCGGGGCCTGGGCAATGTCAAGTTAAAGTCCTAAGGAGGCTAAATACCTCCTTAGGACTTTAATGTAATGAATGTAATGTAATGAATAGCATAGAAATTAGCTTCCCTAGCCACGGTATCGCGGGACAAAAAAGTGTGACATGTGACAAAAAAACTAGTTGGGGGTCGGGCTAAGAATTGCGTTGCAATTAATATATATATATATGATCCATGGTTTTTATTTCTACCCGACGTCGCACAATGGGGCAAAGGCGGCAAAAAATCTATTTCCCAAAAATGTAAATCTTGATCATTCAGTTCACTTTTCTTACAGTATTTGAGCCAAGGAATCCAGCTGTGATAATGGTGCACGGTGAGAAGTCACCAAATGCCGCAACACAACCCACAGCTCAAATATGAAAATTGTAAATTTAGAAAGATATGCAGCTATTTTCTGAAAGTTATCCCTCACCCAGTGGTTCGTTTTAATAATTTGTTGACACTGATTTTCTGTTGTTTACACACCCAAGTATGAGGTAAAGACAAAAATTCGACACTGAGATGGAATCACGTGAATTGATTGAGCAAAAATCAGCAGTATTCGAGGAATATTCGGTTTTTTATACGTTAAAAAAAAAGCTTCGATAATACGATACATTTGGTCACTTTCTGTTTAGTTGAAGGAGTGTGCCTTAATTTTTACTGTTCTTTTTCGGTGTAGACATCAGAAATACCATAGGCATCTTGGAAGGTTTTCTTTAATAAAAAAGGTACCTTCTTGTAAACCAGTTATGATGAATAGGTGAGGAATGAGAATGAAAAAACTGTGCCTGAGTACCTGACAGAATTTTTTTTTTCACGATTTTTCTGTGCTAGACAGACAAAAGTGTGAAGGAGTCAGCTGTTGGTTTCAGTACAAGTTTCAGGCCGAAAATCCATAAGGAACCAAGTCCGTAGGTGCCTTTAATTGAGGAAAAAGCACAAAAAGTAGTATAGTAGGTACCCACTGGAATTTGATAAGCATTTTTTCGTGTTCAGCGCTTCAAAAAATGTGGATGTAGGAGTTCTCATCATTTTTGCTGGAAAATCTCGGTTTGGCCCCACGGTGCCGAGAGGTTTCTAAATCTGTATTTGACTGAGTTGCCTTACCTGAGCAAGCAGTTTCGAAGACGAGCTCACAAATAAATAGGAAGAACGACCACAAACTGACATACATGGGATTGAAATCTTAGTCACTTTCACCGAAATGGGACTTAACAATAGGGTAAATATTCGGGCTGTAGAGACCAGGAGGTCGATCAGTTAAAGCAGTAGCTGATAAGTAAAGTTTAACGGATCAGCCAGAATAAGGTATATTTCTATCCATAAATCTAGTACAGGGGTTCTTAAACTTTTTGAAGTGGCGGACCACTAGCAAGAAACAAAAGTTCCCACGGCCCACTTTAGTATTTGGTGCATTATAGTAGAAGTAGATATTTTTATAAATACTTACCTATTCATTTTGTAGTTATCACAGTGAAAATGTTTATCTAATAATGCAAAAACATAGTTAAATGATGATTAAATGCAATAATTTCATTATCATAGAATATTCAAGAGTTTTTAATGCGATGGTTGTGCTTACATACGTTGACCAGGATGTCAATGAGGGGAGTAATAGTTTTTGCCACTGCTAGTAGTAAGTCGGACTCAGGATTGACAACTTAGAACGATGCTTTGTTTTGATTACTAGAACATTCGAGAATCCTTGCTCGCATAGGTAGGTGGCGGAGAAGAATGTGAGAAGTTTCAGGGCAATATTACTAACTTTTGGGTACGACAAACCTTTTTTGTACCAAAACTTCTAGTTTTCGAGTCGTGAAATGATCTTTGCAGTTACTGCCGTTCTGAAACTCGGTTAATTCTTCTTGCACATCATCAGGAATAGAAGTCACGTCGACATTAAACGGGTTACGAACCATTCTTCGGATAGGATCCGTGTCACAGACCGCGTATTCAGGAAAATAACGCTTGGATTTCCAAATAGGATTCCAAATACTTCTGTGATTCTGTGTTTACACGTCTGACAACGAAAATTTGAAAAAAATCACGTTTTTTTTCTTCCTTCCTTCTCTAACCTCTTTCATGTTTCCCCAATCTCCAAATTTTGTCTCCCAATTTTTTCGAAGTCTCGTGGACCACGTTGGAGTGCCTCGCGGACCACTTTCGGTCCACCGACCATAGGTTAAGAACCGTGAATCAAGTAGGTACCCACCTCTACAATATTGTTGGCATTATGTTCATTTAAGAAAAGGAAACCAATTAGAACGGATGTGTATTAGAAGCCTTACGTACTTCTACCTCTGAGGAAATACTGGAAACTGATGGTCTTTTCTCCCGTATTTCCCGCTGAATGCGATCCCAACTTGCGAAGCCCTCTGACTTGTTTTTCTGCCTTTGTAAAAGGAGACTTTTACCCTCCACCACCGTCACAGAGCCAGAGCCTGGCAACGTCAAACCGAAGCTTTTTTCCCCTTCCCTTAGACTGCTCCTCCAACCACCTCTGGAATTATTGGTAAGGTTTCAAAGGAGTCCTCTCTTGCTTCCTTTACTTTGCTTCACCTGAGACAACTCTTAAATAAAAGCAGAGTTTCAGCCCCACTCCAGCCCCCCCTCCTCCTCCCATACGCAGAACTCACTATTTTCTTTCCTTTTCCAACCTTTTAGCACGACTTTGCACTCTCTCTGTCCCTCTATTAGTCGAAGGGGTCCTCTAAGTGATTTCGATCCAACTGCGCAAGAGTCTCCCTCTAATTTGTCCAAATCCTCCCCCCCCCCCCCCCTCCTCCTTACTGTGTGCAAAAAAGTTCAATTTCTGAAGTTCTGAACGCATAAAATTCTTAGTGATTGGAATGCCTAGAGAATACTTTCATGTTTTCTCTTCTTCTTTTTCTGCCGTACTAATTGGGGTATACCCAAGTTGGATTGTTTATAAATATTCGGTTCTTTTTCAAAGCTGCTTGGTCGTTGAAAAAAATGGGACAGTAAATGAAACTAAAAATTCCTTATTATTTAACAGTAATGTCCAAGATAAGGACGCGTACCGTGCTGTGACCCAAAGGCTGAAAGACGCAAGCCTTCAGTGGTACACGTACGAGAATAAGCATGATCGTCCCATTAAGGTGGTAGCCCGAGGGCTTCATCACTCATGCCCACCACAAGAGATTATTGAAGACCTCCAAGGTAGGGGTTATAAAATCCTAGAGGCAGTCAACCTCGTCAAGAAGGAAAAACAACCCAGTGAGCAAGATGCACCAATTACGGTGCTGAAAAAACTTCCTTTATTTATGCTCTCATTTGACAAAGAGGATGATATTAAAAAAATTTATGAAATTAAGCATATCATGAATCTAAAGGTTAAAATTGAGCCCCTGAGGAAGACAACAGCACTAATTCCACAGTGCAAGTCCTGCCAGTCGTTCAATCATACACACAGGTACTGTCAAATGGAACCTAGGTGTGTCAAGTGCGCTGGTAAGCACAATACAAGTGATTGCCAGAAAACAAATGAATCACCTCCCAAGTGCATCAATTGCAAAGGCGACCACCCCGCGAACTATCGCGGGTGTGAAGTGGCAAAGGAACTTCAAAGGCTCCGTGATAAAAGGGATAAGCCGGCCAGAAAAGACACAACCACCGTACCTGGTAGAAGAGAGAGTGTATCGAATTCTAAAGGTATGAGTCAAAAATGGTCCAAGGGAGAAGTCTCCTATGCGCAAATAACAAAAAATGTAAAAGAGGTTCAGAAAGTAAAACCCACCACAGAAAATATGCTAGCACTAGTGCTGGAAAAACTGGAAGACCACAGTAAGATAAATCAAATTATATTCAACAGGCTAGATAAAATAGAACTGCAACTCTCAAATTACAAAAAATATGGGCCATAATACACTCCGTATAGCAACCTGGAATGCCAACGGGCTAGTTCAAAACATAAAAGAACTAGAGATTTTTCTCAATCAAGAAAAAATTGACGTATGCTTGATCTCGGAATCACACCTAACAAGAACATCCTACGCAAATATCAAAGGTTATAACATTTATCGCTCCGTCCACCCCGCCGATCGCGCTCGGGGAGGCTCGGCTGTGTTTATAAAGAGCAATATCAAACACTCGGAACAGCTGAAAATAGAGATCGAAAAAATGCAAGTCATCACAGTACAAGTGAGTACAAAAAACAGAACTATCAACATTGCTGCCATATACTGCCCACCTAGGTATGTTCTGAAAAAAGACGACTACGTGGACTTATTTCGCGAAATCGGACATAACTTCATTATAGGGGGTGATTTCAATGCAAAACACGAATTCTGGGGCTCAAAAACGCGCAACCCGAAGGGAGTACAATTGTTTGCAGCAGGTCAAGAAACTAAATGCAATTTTCACTCTGGAGGAGGGCCTACGTACTGGCCAACAGATGTGAATAAAGTACCAGATCTCCTGGACTTCTTTATAGTAAAAGGAATATCGGGTAACTACATACATACTGAGGATAGCGATGGCCTCTCGTCTGATCACTCTCCTGTGATCATGACGCTAAGTGACTCGGTAATCCTCAGAGAAGAGACCCCAAAACTTACTAATAAGCACAGTAACTGGGAGTTATTCCGAAAAACACTGTCCGAAAGCATTGATTTACACGTGCCCATCAGAACATCAGATCAACTGGAAACAGAGGTTGAACGATTGACCGAAAACATCCAAGAGGCGTGCTGGTCCTGCACCCCAATCAACCGGAAGAAACCTTTCTACCATTCCAACTACCCTCTCGAAGTAAGGGAATTGGTACGGGCCAAAAGAAAAGCTAGGAAAGCCTGGCAAAGGGTTCGCTCTGCAGAAAACAAAAGAAAGCTGAATGCGCTGTGCAATGAGCTCAAAGCTCTAAACCAAGAAATTGAAGATGAAACATTGGCTATCAACTTGCAGAGCCTCACTGCTGGAAAAGACACGGACTATTCTTTATACAGAGCAACTAAAGGACTTAAGCGGCCCAAAATACCAATACCGCCTATTAAACGAGAAGATGGATATTGGGCGAGGAGTGCCAAAGAAAAGGCAGACTTGTTTGCTAACCACCTTGAGGAAACATTTACCCCGTTCCAAGGCAGACCGCAAATGAGGATGCTACAATGATAGAAAAGTCAGATGAAATGGAAATTCGGCCGGTTACCATTCAAGAACTCAAAAATGAGATCATGTTCAACCTCAGTCCAAAGAAAGCTCCAGGCTATGATCTTATAACTGGGAAAATCTTGAAAGAACTCCCAGAAAAAGGGCTAAAGAAACTCCTACACCTAATCAATGCGTCTTTTAGGCTGCAGTACGTACCACTGCAGTGGAAAGTAGCAGAGGTGATAATGATACCCAAACCAGGTAAACCAACATATGAAAAAAAGTCCTACCGACCCATCTCCCTTTTACCAATTATCTCCAAGCTCTTTGAGAAACTCCTCTTAAAGAGATTAAAACCTATAATCGAGGAGAGAAATTTAATCCCTGATCACCAATTCGGATTCAGAGAGCAGCATTCAACAATCGATCAGGTACACCGGATCACCAGCGTGATAGAGAAATGCTTTGAAGAGAAGGCAATCTGCTCAGCAGTATTCCTTGACGTCTCTCAAGCATTTGACAAAGTCTGGCATAAGGGGCTTCAGGCAAAGCTACACAGGGATCTCCCTACCCAGTATTATAGGATTTTGGTGTCCTATCTAACAGAAAGGCATTTCAGGGTAAAACACGAAGATGAATACTCCCAATTACGTGTAATAAAAGCAGGAGTACCTCAAGGTAGCGTCCTTGGGCCAGTACTCTATCTACTATACACAAGGGATCTCCCAAAATCAGCAGAAGCTGTGACAGCGACGTTCGCAGACGACACAGCAATCCTGGCAGTAGGTTCTACAGTCGAGGAAGCCTCGGGAAAACTACAGGAATCCGTGAATAGCATCCATCAATGGACCAAAAAATGGAGAATAAAACTCAACGAAGCTAAGTCAACGCACATTAACTTTACATACAGGAAAGTGAGCCCTATACCAATTGAAATAAACTCCCAGATTGTTCCATATGCAAATACAGCTAAGTACCTCGGAATGACTCTGGACGCGAAGCTCCGTTGGAAGGAGCACGTGAAGAAGAAGAAGGAAGAAATAAACCTAAAATTCAAGAAGATGTACTGGCTCATCGGAAGAAAATCCCAACTGCCTACACATAACAAAATGCTACTGTACGAGCAAGTGATCAAACCGATTTGGGCTTACGGCTGCCAGTTATGGGGCTGCACCAAGAGAACTAACTTGAAAATTATCCAAACAACACAAAACAAAATCCTCAGGAGCATAGTGAATGCCCCCTGGTATATCCGAACGGATGACCTCCATCGCGACCTTAAAATTAAGATGGTGAGCGAAGTTGTAAAAAATCGAGCAACGGATCATGAGAACCGTCTCCACAAGCACAGGAATGTCGAAGTACTGAACCTCCTGGACAACAGCGGCGATTTACGAAGACTGAAAAGGACCAAACCTCTGGACCTAGTTACATCTCACTGAAGTGATGTGATGAGTGGTAGTAGGTAGTGATCTATGAACCACAATACGTTAAATAAATTAACAGAGTGAAGTTACTAGATGTGTACACACAGTTGTAACAATAAAGATGATATTAAAAAAAAAAAAAAAAAAAAAAAAATTTAACAGTAATTAGCGCTATTATTGGTGTGATTATCGTAATTAGCTGATTTATTGACCTGTTTCACTACAGTACATATATGTATATCAAAAGTTACTGGATACATGCATGTATGTTTAAACATAGATACCTAGGTCTCTACGTAAAGGGTTTGAGTAGGATTTGAATTTTTCAGTTTTTCGAATTGGCAGGCTCCCGTAGTTCATAGCGGTCCACTTGGGACTATCCCCAAAGTCCCCTCCCCTCCCCCTAGAATTTTGATAGATTTTAGCTGGGACCGTATACCGTGTCAGGCTCATCCTGGCTATGCACTTCAAGAGCTACACAGAAGGTCTAGATCACTGTTCTGTACGCATTTTGAGGGCCAAAAATCGATAAAAACCGCTACAAATAGCGTTGTAAATTCACTTGAAGTTGTATAAAATGGTGAATCGAGGTAGACAAAGACAATATTTCATTAGAAACGCTGCTAATTATTGCTATTAAAATTGTTATTACCTTCCTGTATAGATACCCCTTGATGGGGTCAAATTTGAGTTATTGTGGGTGAAAAGTTGCTAAAATTCTATAAATGAAGTAGGTAGATGTTGCTTACAGTGTGTTGGCCTCAGTTGCGATACTTGGAGACGGACTTGAAAGACAACGATCCTCTACGTTACGTGAACCCTACGTTACTTCGAAAATTCGCTTATATATAGTCGTGCTGCAAGACTGGAATTTCTGTTTGTTGCAAAAACAGTGTCCTCAGTCGATTACCTAGTGTGAACGGTGTGCACGATCATGCCAGGTAGGATGCCGGAGTAATATCAGAAAAGTAGGTAAATGTACGAGTACGTTGTACTCGTTCTATCTTTAAAACAGTCGAGTGTTTTGTGTTTTTTTTTAGCTAATCTGTATTTTTTATCGGCCCTAATCCCGCTCGGTGGTTGAATCAACTAATTGCTTTACAACTACATCGTCTAAAATCAGAGTTACTCAGTAGGATGGAGCTGACTCCCTTATGAATACCTCCCCGTGTTGCGGTTGTCAACTCCGGATTTCGTTAGTAGGCTGAGCCTCGACATGAGCTCGACTGAGTTCTCATAATTTAAATGGTGATTTGGGGGGGGGGGGGGGGGGGGGGGATTACAGACGAAATTCGTCACGTACGACTTTTCTGGGTAAATGTATGTAAATCGTTTCTCCCGCCGAATAAATTTTGCAAGAGAAATGGGCATGAAGCGGGAAGGGATGATAACGAATGAGCTGCGGGGTGAAAAAAACCGACGAGGTGGAATGAGTCGCGTTATTCAATCCTGGACACTTGTTGATGCAGCCATGTTGTTTTAATGTGGGTCAGCTTCGAAAATGTAGCACGTTTTTTGAACGGGTTCCTTAAAAGGGTTCTTTATTGTGGAGCTGTCCAAGGCAGTATAATGTTTGTCATTTTCTATTATCTCACTGTCCAATTTCTACTTGGTCTTCTCCATTGCTATTACCAGTCTACCATGAATTCGTTTATAATGGATTGGTTGCTGCAGTCTCTGGCGTTGGTTGCGTGGTTCCCAGCAATGAACCCTGATGCTCTTAGGGAGTCGTTCTTTACTGTCACATCACTCACTGACTGCTAGAGTGCGCTTCAAATTTGGAGTGGAAATGCTGTGGTGGCTTATGGTGTGTGAGCTTCGAGGTCTACAGCTTCGTTTACGGTAAAGCCACCATGCCCATGCACCCAGCAGATGGTAACTTGAGTTTCTGACTGTTCCATCTGATTTAATCAGCAGTGTTGAATACCGTCGAGTCTGTCGGGCTTTAGACAGGAGAGTCTATTTGTAGCGCCGAAAAAGTGGGTTTGGCCTTTTCCAGCACGCCCCCGCGGCTTCTCGTGGACTTGCCGGCTCTTCTGTGGCGTGGCTCGCTTATCTGTCGATTTGTTTCAGTGAGTTCTACCCATGACTTCTGCTTATGTTACTTTCCCATTTATGAATGAAAGTAGGTTCCATTCTAAGAATTTCGTGACTCACAGCACTCTCCTACGATGAAGAGTTCTTTTTCTGTGAGCATTCGGATTTCGGCAGTGAGTGACGTCATTGCACCTCTCCCGCCTTTGCGGCCCAGTGTGACGTCACTTGTTGCCGAAACATTGAAAGCACATAGAAACAGAACTATTTATCATAAGATCTCAAAATTCTTAGAAACCACTTTCATTTAAAAAAATAAACAGTAGTCATGGATGTTGCTCATTGTCCTTCCTCGTCCGAGTCCGTTTACTTCGTCAGTACCTATATCAAAAAAGGATCTGCCCCGCAGTTCTAATTTATCTTATAAGAAGTTGAGACAACAATAATTCTTCTACTACAACGGCATTCTAACATAACAGAAATTATTCTACAACAACATTCTAACGCAACAGCAATTATTCTACTACAACAATATTCTAACGCAACAGCAATTATTCTACTACAACAATATTCTAACGCAGCAGCAGTTATTCTAAAGTCAGTCTAAACCATAAACCATGGATAGAGGGAAATGTAAACCTATGTTAACTGTGCAGTATGAGAGAAAATAAAACGGTAGAACATTTCGTAGGACGCTTTGTTTTCAGCAGGCAAAATGTTGAAAATCCGAAAATTTTGATCACGAGTAAACCTATCAAAGAAGTTGAATATTGCGTCTTTGTAGGGATGCTAGATGAAGTTTTGCAAGTGGTCCCTTCTCGTATTTCTACAGGAATTTCTCGTATTTTTACAGTGGTTTCTTCTCGTATTTTTACAGCGGTTCCTTCTCGTACATTTACTTGAAATTTTTACAGTGAATTCTGTACATTGAAAGAGTATATCCTCGAAATTTCCAGTCGAACTTGGGGCCTATAGAACCACAAACCCAAACGTAAATCGAGCCCAAAAGGAGCCTCACTACGTTCGGCAGTTATCACGCATGGTCATTCCTCACAAAAATTTGTTCCTCAGGAAATACCTACAGCCAAACAATAAATTTTTATGTAGACGGGTTCTCACAACCTTTCTGAGTGTAATGAAATTCTGGTGTTTTCATATTGTGACCAGAACGACAGTTCAGAACAAACTTGTACCTAAAGAATAATTATTTACTTTCAAATAAATTTAGTCTAATGTACTACAGTATACAAGGCTACTGTATACTGTAGTACATTACTTTCCTTGTATACCTATAACAAAACTCAAAATTTGTTTGTATGTTTTGAGTGGATGACCAAACGACTGAGCGGATTTTGATGCGGTTTTTTCCGGCGATCTCATCGGTCTCACACCGTAACATCGGTAACATTTTTCAAAATCCGACTCCATCGTAAACTCGGTGGTCCTTCACGGCAACAAAATTTTTACATTTCGCCGTAACTAAGGTCGTGACACAAGTGGTATAACTTTTGGAAGCGGTTTCGGACGAAACAGGATGTGATGGAAAGAGATTTTCTCGCTGATTCCAACGACTCCAAAACGATTTCTGTGCGACGAACCGTTCTTGCGATGAAACCGTAAGAGGATGTTGGGAATGTTGACTGGTGGGTAGGTGAAACAGTAGTACTGGCACTCGGG
Source organism: Leptopterna dolabrata (assembly GCA_954871275.1). Taxonomy (NCBI): domain Eukaryota; kingdom Metazoa; phylum Arthropoda; class Insecta; order Hemiptera; family Miridae; genus Leptopterna; species Leptopterna dolabrata. Next base: position 27,316,745 of record OX940988.1, read on the forward strand.
TTCTGCCTGGTCATCTTGCAACGCACGGGTAATCCAGCTAGTATTCTTATAAAGTCTACTTTAAATTAATATGCTCGATGTTAAATACGGGCGAACAGCAAAAAAAATTGGATGTTTGTTTTGATGGTGTTGCGCTGGAATAGGGCAGTCGGACTTTTTCAGCTGTACGAATAGGTGAAGTACCCGCTGTCCTGCGTTATGGGCGTTGTTGAGTTCAATTATCGACCTGGTACTACATCAGCCACTCCAGTTCGAGAACTTTCTTTTCAGTTCGGAACTCGTGTTGCATCCCGGAGTACATCCGTTCCAGAAACCGTCATACTCGTTGGTAGACCTTCGTTACTGGCGCCTATTAGTCTCTCGTGTACGACCGCGTCGCCTCGCCGCTATATGTCACGGATACCCCGTTTCTTGCGCGTTAAAGGGAATTATTTCAAAATTAACGGTGACGTGTTGTAAGCCCTCCTGCGTTGCTCGGGGGTTGGGATATATAGCTGCGATCGCTCCTCGTTAAGCCTCACACAGCCCCTGCTGTATGGATCACGTCTTCCACCCTTCCTACCGCTAATAATTTCACGCTTTGAGTGTCTCCGGTGCCTCGAAGTTTAGTATGTTCAGCTATTCTTCAGTTGTGTTCCACATATACAGCTGTGTTACTCGAACATTCTCAGTAACATTCATTCATTCATTCATTTATTTACATATTCCGAATGTACTAAGAAACCCTTATTCTAATCATACCTTATTCATATCATACAACATGCAATCGACCTAAATATACTCTCGGAAAGATCTAGATCTAAATTATTCACGTAGAGATGTTAGTCTGTTTCTAGTCAGTCGCAAATTATGATGTGCATTTTTTTTTTACAATTTTACATGTTGCGTGAACTTCTAAAGTTATTCGGTACGTGAGGTAACGTAGGTAATTCACTCGGGCTTTCAGCATTTTTGATAATATTTGAATGTCTTGGTTCATACCTAATCTACGTTCGTGAACCTTGTTGGTTTATTTTCAATAATGAACCTTTGAAATCAAGCATGAAATGAAGAAATTTTACACACCCCCCTCCACTCTCGAATTTTGTTGGTTTCCGTTTCAAAGGCAAGTGCGTAGAATCGAAAATAGAGTAAAACCGGATTTTGATGAAGTTTTTCATGAGCATTCCTTCAAACTACGCCGAGGAATTTTCTTTCAACGTTTCAAAAACTGCACCTTATGCTTAATACACGAAAACAAATAATTCTAGATACAGTTTTAGCGAATTTTCAAAGAAAATGAAGCTATTGCAATGGCTTCGAAATTTAAATAATATAAATTTTTGGAAATTTTCTTCATAGAAATCCGTTTCAGACCATTCTAAAACGATTCCTGAAATTTAACACTTTTTTATATGTATATATATATATATATATGTGTCACTCCAGACGATAACTCTCGATAGAATTGAGATAAACAGCTCAAATTTGCACAAAAAATCTATCTTGGCAATCGAAAGGCTAAGTTCGAAGATGGGCGAAATTGGCCTACTCTAAGGAGGGTTTTGGCTCATTTAAAGTGCGCAAAAATTACCCAAAAATCCCCAAAATGTTATTTTCCAACAAGTGACCCCTCATTTTAAAGGTTTTTGCACGCTGAACACGATGGTGGAATCGGATTTTAGATATCTTGATTCGTTCTCAAATTAGAGCATTTAAAGTGCTCAAAAATTACCCAAAAATCCCCAAAATGTTATTTTCTAACAAGTGACCCCTCATTTTAAAGGTTTTTGCACGCTGAACACGATGGTGAAATCTGATTTTAGATATCTAAATCCGTTCTTAAATTAGAGCATTTAAAGTGCGCAAAAATTACCCAAAACTAGGATAATCTTTAAACTCTTACCCCCCCCCCCCACCCACCCCCTTACAGTGGTCAGATTGAAAAATGTGAGAAGTATTTCTTTGAAAATTCGCTCATTAAGTCATGCTGCATGACTGTTTGTTTTTGAATCCACCTCATACCTGTAATTGCCAGTACGCTTCCGTACTCGATCTGTGGCTCTCTTGATGGAGATGCACGAGAGTAGGTATTGACTACAGAAAACAGGTGGAGAGGGGGGTACTAGAAAACCCGTTGTGTAATAATTTGCAGCGTTTTTATTTCCTTTAATGTGATTTTGTTAATGTTGTAACTTAACAACAGTTTGATTTTAACAAAAGGTCCGAGCAAGTTCTCCTTGTACAAAATTCTAAATTTGACCCCTGCATAAACAAGGTTTGAGTTCTCGCAACTCCAATTTACTGACGGTGGATCCTCTTAGTGACACATAATTACAGTAGAGCGCTTCCGGGCGAGGGATTTAGGGAAGGAAAATTAAACTGGGTCGAAACGTGTTGCAGTGGACCGGCGGACTCCTAAATCGTCCAGTTGGTCCGCTCCCGAGTTTACAATTAGGCGAAAGTTTGATAACAGCAGGCGAGATACGAGGGAAGAGGATCCCGCGGGGTTAGTGTCTGAGCAAAGTTATTGTGACTCCAGTGTTCCCTTATCAGGTTGTGCGTTTCGGAAGACCAGCGTGTTGGCCACACGAAGGAGGTCGACGTCCAACGTATATACGAGTAATTCAAGAAGTTCTTCCTTTCTAGAAATTTGCCAGTCTTGGACCCCCAATGGCCTTCACAGCTGACTCGCTCCCTCTAATGGATCCCGTAGTACACTTTGCTGCGCAAAGAGGCATTTCCAGTGGGCCAGTGCATTTGAACGTCAGAATTCCTTTTTGGCGGCTCTGAAAACGATCAGTTGCGAATCTGCAGCTCTCATTAAGATCATTCATTTAACAAAAAAAAGTCTGCCAGGTCGGGTAGGCAGTATAGCTTCCTCACCTATGTAACATGTACGTAACTATTGGTGGGTCCATTCGGTCGATAAATGGAGAATTGACGCGTATGGATGAAAATTGAAAGGTTCAAAAATGGGGGGAAAACGCTGCAAATTATTACACAACTGTTTATTATTCATCTGTATAGATGCCCCTTCTGCGTAGATCACTGTTTTCTGTTGTCACTACCCTCGAGCTCACCCAGGAAAGCCCTAAATGGAGTACTGGGGCCGGCCCGGGAATCAATGCTTCATACAAATGCCTGGGATTCAATAATTCAATAATTAATCCATGAGGCATATGGTAAATAATAAACCGGTATGTAATAATTTCCCTGTATAGATGCCCCTTGTGCGTAGATAGTATAATAAACCGTTGTGTAATAATGTAACGTAGTGTAATAATTTACCCAATAATACTTCAACGTTTGTTCAAGTTGCTAAAGTGCCTCTTGACTAAATTCAAAAGATCCACCCTTTTTCAAATGAAATACCTAATATCATAGAACGACCGACTCGACTTCATACAGCCATCCGTGATTATAATCAGGTGATCCCTAGCAATGATTACCTATCTGGGCCAGATTCATACCGTTTCATTCACGGTCATTTTTGCGAAACTATTCGGTGCAAACGAACGGCTTGTCCGAAAGAATGCTCCGGGTGGTCCCAAAAATTCTTTAGCTCAAGAAAAATTTAAAAACGTTAAAAAACTCATACCCTTCTATTGAATGTTTTCAAGCTGCGGGGGTTCTGAAAATTTCAACCCCTATTTCAAAATTCCCTATTTCGTTTTTTTAACGTTTTTAAATTGATCTTGAACTAAAGAAAGTTTTGAGACCACCCGGAGCATTGTAAGACCAGCCTTTCGTTTGCACCGAAAAGCTTCGTCAACATGATCGTGAATCAGACGATGTAAATCCGGCCCAGATATTGCTAGGGAGCACCTGATTATAATCACGGATGGCTGTATGAAGTCGAGTTGGTTGTTCTTTGGTATTATTTCATTTGAAAAATGATGGATCCTTAGGATTTTGTTGATAGGTATTTTGCTACTTGAGCAAACGTTGAAGTATTATTGGGTAAATTATTAAACAGCGGTAAATTATTACACATCGGTTTATGATACTATCTACTCAGAAGGGGCACCTATGCAGGTAAATTTTTACACAAAGTCTTTTTATTTGCCTTATGCTTCATGAATAACTACAAATAATTAATGATTGAATTATTGAATCCCATGCATTTGTAGGAAACTTCAATTCCGGGGCCGGCTCCAGTACTCGATTTAAGACTTTCTTGGGGGGAACTCGAGGGTATTGGCCACAGAAAACAGTGATCTACGCAGAAGAAATAATAAACCTTTGTGTAATAATTTGCAGCGTTTTTCAACTCAGAATCTTGAAATTTACAGTCAGAATTATAAAAATTCATATGCAATTTTTTTCCATTTGTGCATGTTTTAGTACCTATGTCTAAAATTATATTATTAGTACCTACCAAATGGTACCGTTTTGGTATCTCAAGATGTATTGCAACTTGGGCTGCTGTCCGTAACATTCTCCCTGAGGGTAGTTGCGTTTCTCAGCCTGTGGTCGAACACGGATCTCCAGAGCTTTGAAAATATCTAACTAGCGGTTCGTCCGCGAGGGACGGCCTTTTTATGCGGTTGTGGTTTGGCGCTAGAGCATCAAACCCGGTTTTTCTCAGACATCTCCCCCTCCCCACAGCTCAGAGATGAGATTATTCACAATTCCGGGATTAATATAAACTTTGTTAGAGGCCTCGCAAAAATAAGAGAGAGAGGAAGCTTGGTAAACCAAGTTGGGGAAACTGCCCTCTCTTTTCAACCCACACCAAGTTTTCGCGTTCGGGATAAATCTTTGAGAGACTTGCGCAGGGAGTGGGGCATGAACAGAATAAAAGTGCTTTTCTGACCCCCCCCCCCCCCCCCCAACACGTACTCCTTCCTTTCTAACTTCAATCCGCCCCAGTCCACTTTTTCCTTCTTTTTAACCCCATTCCACCAACAACACACAATAAAGACTATCCAACATTAGCTAAACTTCGCTTTCTAAACTGTCTTGCCTTTACCCGTGGAACCTTCATTGCTGTGCCTTCGGTCCTGTGCCGAAAAAAAGTTCATGGCGCAACTTTTATCGTAAACTTGGCACCTCCTTGTTTTTCACTTCAGGAAGCGGACTCTCGATGGGCCATACAGTTTTTCTTCGAGCCCATCTTCACCTTTTTGTTTCCTTTACTGTAGTTCCGCGGTGCCAAAGACCGACGAGGGTCAAGCCAAGACCTTTTGAGTTTTTATTGGAGACCCCTTACTTCTCCAGCATACTTATCACCTGTTTGTTCGCATTCCCCTTCGAAAGACTTCATTACCAGTCGGGTTCTCCAGAATTCCGATAAGAAAAACGTCTGCCAAGTTGTAGGGCAGCAATATCATATATATATATATATATATATATATATATATATATATATATATATATATATATATATATATATATCCGTGTGTGTGTGTGTTGCTCACGTCGTTTGAATAACATTAAAAACAATAAACAATAACAAACTTATTGTTGCTCGAATAACCCTGGAACCCGCCGGGAACCATAGAGCCCAGAAAACTGCTGTCCTCTGAAAATGTTCAACAGAATCTGTTGAATGGGACCGGAGTTGCGATTGATGGTAGTTCCATCATTGCGCATGCGCGGACGATTAGCAGTTGAAATTTGATGAAAACCCGCGCAAATTGTTGAAGTTTCCGCTCGCCTGGATTGTTCTATAGGTAACATTGTGGTGGGTACAAGGAATTGTGTACAGTAAAATTTCCTTCATGTCTGAATTGCAAATTTTAGGCTGACATTTGATTATCCGAGTACGTTCAATTTTTCGCTTTCAGCATGAATACAAGGCTTCCTTACCCTAGTGCAAAAGCTTAAAAAAAACTAGCTAAAAAAGCTAAAAACCAAGGGATATTAACGGCTGGAAGGACACAAACATATAATATAATAATACATAATAATAATAATAATACATAATAATAATAATAATAATAATAATAATAATAATAAGAAAATATAAATATTACAAAATAATAATATAACATATAGCTAATGTTACTATAACTTACTTTTAAAAGTACTGACCAAATCTCAACTGTAGATAATGTTAATGAACTCTGTATTGGAAGAGGAAATTACCGGGATATTAGATGAATAACCAATCGGAATGGCCTAAAATGGTGCCCTTTGTTAGATTGGTATGGAAGTATGGGAAACATTGGTGGACGAGTTTAATTTTCATTAGAAGAATTGTTATAGTTTTAATTATTATTGTTATATACCTACTGTGGTAAGCATGGGCGTGGGCTTATGACAGGTGGGCGGAACGTAGGGTTGGTTTAGATGAGTTTTGGATGAGGTTGGTTTAGTTGGATAGTGAAGGATGTGCTCTGTAGGGATCTTTTGCTAACGCCCTGCGTTGTCACCACAGCAGGTGCTAGGAGAGAAGAAGGCGTCCCGCGGTTATCGCCGCAGCAGACGCGAGGAAGAGAGAGAATAACCCGTGGATATCACCACAGCAGGTATTCTAGAAGGGAGCACCCCGCGGTTATCACCACAGCAGACGCAGGGAAGGGTAGGAGAGAATGAATGAATGAAGATTTTATTTATTAACTTGCGCAAAAATAGGGTCTGTTGCCCTCTGGCTTTTTGGAGAGGGAGAGAGGGCGTAAGGAGGTCGCAAGTCGGAGAGTGGTCGGTGGAATGAGGAGCTGGGCTATCAGGGCTGCTTATAAAGGCTCCTTTCCACCCGTCCCCCGACCATCAACGGCCGTTATGATGTGGCGGTCGATGGAGGGGGGTCTCCCCGCGGCGTCGCTCAGCTCGTCGTTCCCTTCGTTTATCTGGTTAAATCTGTACCATACTACATAGGAGTGGTAAATGTAGGAATTTGAGGGGTACCATGACACCTGCAATAATAATAAAATAACAATCTTGAGATGGATATTGAATGCTCCGAAAAAGAAAGTAGTTGAAATAACTGCTGGTAACCTCCAAAAAGGTGATGCTGTAAAGCGTTTTACGTTTGAACTCCATGAAAAACCGAAGGTCCGCCCAACCCCCGAAACTCTTTCACATCGGTTCCATTCATGGCCCAGCGGAGAAAAAATGTGACAGTTCCACTATTGATCTCTCATCTTCTTCAAGGCGCCTTTTGAAGGCTGCGAGTGGAGGGGCAGAAGAAAACTTTTCTCTTCTGTAGGTATTTGTAACCCCTAAGGAAAAGCGTTAGAGTTTTAAAGCCCTTTACCAATAACTTTAATCCTCCCGTTTTGCATCTCGCGAATGAAAAACACAAAAGGCCGAGTCCTTCTCTGGGTTTAGAAAACGGGAATTTTATGACTTCCATCAAACTCGGGGACAATTGTACTACTGGATGTTGTACTAATCAGCCTAGAATGGTGGAATTATTTCGGTTTTCTTGAGATCTTCTCAGGATCGCTGAAATGTCTCCCGCTACGAGAGAATACCTCTTGTCCTCTTTCCCATGTTTTAGTGTCTGAATCTTCATTGGTGGGGATTGTTTTCAGGGAGGTCATCCTGTCAGTTTATCACGCCTGTTTCGCCAGCAGAATTGTCATATTGTGAGTTGCTGTGGGGAATTATGGAATTTAGGATCATGTCTATGTTCCGCCAGACTCGAGCACAATGAGGAATGGACATGGGGCGGAATTTGCTGCTTTTGTCCTCAAAATCGGATTCAGCACCCTCAAAATCCCTTTAATCCAATTTTCAGCTTGGAAATCCATTTATTTGGCGGGAATAAGCCAAAGAAAAAACGCCTCACGCCGTGGATCTTCCTCTCACTCGGGCAATACATACCGGATGACGTCGCCAGCGTTCATTTCCGATCCATCATACATCCTTTTTAGAAGGCCCTTCGTTAGACCTACAGTTTGAAAGCGTGAAAAAAAAAAAATAAAAAAAAATAAATGCACGTCCGTTCCTCATTGGACTTCCGCAACTTGATCAGCCTACACATGACCATTATGGGTTTCCTAAGCGTTTCTCAAGATCGGTGAAGTGTCTGTCATCAACTACTTGAAAATCCTGCCTAGACATGGACATTTCGGGTTTCTTGAGCGTTACCACTGACTGTCAAGTCCTATAAACAAATACATTTTTAACGTTGCTTAGCTTTTCCTAAAATTATTTTAACATGTATCAAGTTTTAGCCCTGGGGTACTAGCATTTTTTGCGAGTCGATTTTGCGCGTCAATTTTGAGCGTCAATTTTAAGCGTCAAATTTTTTCGCACACAATGCATAGTGGTTTTCACGTACAACCGAGTAGTTGCTAGGGAAATGAAACTTCTTTCATTTTCATCGGACAAAAATCGTTTTCCATTCGTTGGAAAGCTCTTGATTTATCACGAATTTATTTCGTATTTGTTCTTGGTATTTATTTCCTAGTTTCATACTATAACTATATAAATGAATGTTATAAATGGATAGTAAACAATGACGCTTGTTTGGTTGCTCTACATCTATGGTGCTCAAGAAATGTAGACAAGACATCGTCAGAAGAAACGAGCACATACGTTTCAAGTAGTAGATTTCTACCTAGCCTTAACTTTTCGAGTTAATAACATGATACATGGTTGCAATTTTTGGTTCTTAAACAGAAATAAATTTCATTTGATAAGTGTTTACTGTGGCGGATTTCCCCTGGTTTTTGCTTCCATATCACGTACCTTATGTAAGTAAATTAAATATTACATGCATTCATCCGAAAAACAGTGCTACTCATGGTTGCATTCAAGGTGAAAAATATTATCATTTCTTACCCATTTAAAAGTAGCGTGCAGTACGTTGTATGTATTCAACGACGTTTGCGTTCTAGTACGGCCATAACCAAGCAGGTCAATTATAGACCTCGGAATTCGACCCGATTCTTCAATCCCGATTGACACTTTCAATTCCGCCCGTTTTCAGTGGTAACGGGGACGGACCGACCTTCCGCCTCGGCTATGGAATAAAGTAAATGGACCGAAACCGTTTTAATGGCGAGTACGGCCATTTGCAAGGTTAATTTACTGGATTAAAGTCGAGACACATTTAGGAGGGAACGAGAACCACCCAATAATGGACAGTCGACATCGCTAATCTCGTTTCGTTTCGACCTCCCGAACGGAGCGCTAGGGGTTGAGGGTTTTGGTTAATTCCCGTATGCCTCGACGTTAGAGTGGGGTGGGGGGTCCTCAATCAGGAAAGTCGCCGAGATAAAATCCGGCTGACCGTTCAACCACAAAGAAGGTCCCTTTTAGCGAATAGCGAATTTTCGGAGAGAATACGCTTTTATCGTGGTAGGAGTACATGAATTTCATCTGGAGAACACTTAGCTACCTAGATTATGATGATAATAATGACACTAATAAAATGGTTTTTCGTTTGTAAATACAGAAATTTATGCAAAATTTCGAAGTTTTCTCTTGTAGCCATGATCAAAAATATCGTTTGGCATGACAAAAAATACATATTTGTTGTACACATATAATGTTCCTTGAAATCTAAGGCTAAATTCAGAATGCGGATACTAATGAAAAATCGTTTTAAAAATTCCACGTAAAAAAATTTTGGACCCGCAACTGCGGGTCTCATCAATAATGGCTTATGATGGCACTGTATTCTGTTATTCAAATGACAGCAAAATGATTCGGTACGAAAATTATTTTACAATAATAGTAAGACTCACATAATGTTTATTTGCGTACAGAACCACAGTAAAGCAGAATAAAAAGCGCTGCAAATTATTATACAATGGTTTATTAGTTACCTGTATAGATGCCCCTTCTACGAGTAAGTAGATCACTGTTTTCTGTGGTCAATACCTACCCTTGTGCTCCCCCCAGGTCAGCCGTAAATCGAGTGCTGGAGCCGGCCCGTTAATTGCAGTTTCAAAAATCATGGACAATGATACCTCACAAGCTCATGATCACTAAAACCTCAACAAAAAACCTCGAAAAACCCCTATCTTTACGCCTGTTTTTCACCCATTACACCTCTGGGTGAATTCCGAAAGGGCTGCCGAGATTCGGAGCACAACTAGGGTCCAAGTGGAGCCTGTCCGGATTTTAGGCGTTAGACGATTTAGTACCAAAATTTAAGGTAAATCTAGGGCTGAAACTTCGGCGAAACCTCAAGTCGGTTAAAATCGACTTCATATTGTGTCCTCGCCCTAAAATACATGGAAAGCGGTACGTCACAAGCTCATGTTACTAAACACCAAAAAACCATTTTACAACCATTTTTCACCCATAACACCCTTGGGTAAATTCCGATCGGGCTGCAAAATTTCTTGACACAGCTAGGGCCCAAATCGAGCCTGTGCGAAAGAACGAATTTTTTTAGACCGAAAGTAAAGGTAGAGATGGATGATACGGTTTACGGCGGACGGACATTGCGTTTTTGGGATCTACGCACCTTGAAACGTAAAAGAAAAAAATGTTGAGGGGGTGTTGAAAAAAATTTTGGTGAGCGAATGCAGAGGTGTATTATTCATAGAATGATGAGCCAAAACAGTCACGCAGTGCGCACATGTGAGCGAATGTTCTGAGTAACTGCCTCCTTTTGAACTATCCAACATTTGCCATTGTTTTATCCACGAATACAGTCATTTGCTGCTAAAATTTGTCGTTATTCAAAATTGTTTACTGTGTCAAATTCCTCAATTTTACTGAATTTATTCCTGTTTTGGTCGATTTCAAAGAAATATGTATAGGCTTCAGTAGGGTACCTATTTCTGTCTTGGTCGGGATCTTTTGCGGTTTCGGGGTGAGTTTGAAGTAGTTTTTAGCAAATTTTCGAAGAAAATGAAGCTATTGCAGTGGGTCCATAATTTGCAGAACATGAATTTTTGAAACATTTTATAGGCAAATCTGTTTCAGAGCATCCTGAATTCTTCCTTGGATTTTAACAAAAATTAATGTATAATATATATATAGTATTTATTTATATATTTATTTTTGTGTTACTCCAGACGATATCTGTCAATGGTTACATTTCAGACTTCGCCAAAGTGTTCATACCAAACAAAAAGATAAGGTCGAGGATGAGCAATTTTCAAAAATTCTAAGAGGGTCAAATTCGAGTTTTTTGGGGGTCTAAAGTCGGCAAAAACGGCTAAAACCGAGAGCAATTGTTATAAATGCTATGTGCTGTGTGCTATGTTGTTGTTGTTGTTGTTGTTGTTGCTGTGTTGCTATGCTGTGTTGTTGTTGTTTGTTTGTTGTTGTTATAAATTCACTTAAAGTGGTATGGAGTAAAGAGTGAGTAAGAGTAAAGACAGAAAAATATCATTTCAGTTGTCTTTCATACAGAATAGGGGTCAAGTTAGGATTTTTGGAGGTCAAAAATTGGTATTATGGGCTAAAATCAATAATAATTCACCTGACGGAGGGATGGTGGTTCGCGACAGAAAGAGGGGACTGTATCGATGAGAAAAAATATTTTTCATAAAAAAGAGTTGGTCAGATTTGACTTTATAAGGGTTAAAAATCGGTAAAAATGGCTAAAATCACGAAAAAGTCCTATAATTTCACGAAAAGTGGTATGGTTTTCCACTACGTCATCTTTTTACACAATGGCACGATAATTTCTTTGAAATTTCGATCTTATAGCCATTTATGAATTTTCTGTGGCTATATTTTACGATTTGGAACCATTACTTGAAGCTTGAATTCAATTTTGATTTTTTTGGCGAGAAAAATCATCGGGTCTAGAAAATTGGCCCATGTGAAAGGAGTTCCGCATTGATGTGATTGAAGAGGGTAGTGTGACGGCGAGGTGTATGAAATATGAAATAGGTATAAAAATACGAGAAAAAAATTTCCTCGAGATTGTCATGGCTCGGCTGCAGGGACGGATTTATTGCTAGTTGTCACGTACAGTCTTCAAAAACCTCACAAAGAGGCAGAAGAACGGGAATGGTCGGGTCGAGTAAGGCAGAGGCTGGCGTGGCACCCCTACTACTATTCCTTCTGTCCGTTCTCTGTTGGGGAGGGGGGACTATCCACTCACCCAAAAAGAAAAGTTCGTGGGAGGATTCGAGAATGAAGAGGAAGAAGAAATAGAGACATATCCTTCCTCCATCACGCACAAACTTTGAACTACTTTCTTCCCCCTACCCACCTCTCAGCCGTTGCTTCCGGATTTCTGGAGGTCACCACGTTCTGTTCGGGGTATAAAAAAAAAAAAAAATTAGACCATCGATGAAGTATGATCGGCGGATGGTGGGAGGTTGCGATATTTTCGCCAGAGGCAAAGCTGTTACTGAATGAGTTCCTTCACGGCGTCCTAAATAACAAATACTAAATCTTGAATTCATAACTGGTAAATGCGTTGCCAATCTAACTGGGCTTACTGGCAGACAGTGCGCGAATGCTGGAAAACCCCGAATATTTAACTCACTGATGAATAAAAATAGTGTGTCCAAAAAGGACATTTCGGTTTGGCTGGTTATAAATATGTTCGTTGCAAGTTATTTTTGAAGGGTTGTAGAGAAAGCAGGGGTGGTATAATTAATATGTGTTTAGTTATCACTGATATCTGTTGAAAAATAAATTCGAGTTAGGTACCTACTTGAATTTAGCGAATTGATTAATGATTCCGATAATAGGTTTTTTTAAATGTCTGGTATTACATGAAATGAGAGTAATTGTGGATCATCTCATTATACAGCCTGAATTGCACGTGCAGAAATATTCTTCAGTAGGCACTCTTGTCACTTTTCTTCAAAAATGTCGTATGTTGTCTGCCCTCCTGCTCAACAACACTACAGTTGCTTCGTATTTGCGGTTTCTGACAAATATGACAATATGAGTTCCACGAACAATAATAATTTACCAAAGCGAACTCGAGGAATAACATAGATGTGCTTCCATCTGACCTTCCAAGGATCTGTTAACGAGAAGTGATAAGCGCCCATGCTGGTTAAGTCTTCCTAAACGCTGTTTGAATGCCATTGATAAACCGGCTCTTAATCGGAAGACAACGTGTTTTACTGGTTTCCAAAATACCTACAGCCTGCAATGTGCGACAAGGAGATTAATTGAGGATTAATCCAGTTGCACTAAAAAGGAGAAGGAGTAGGGGTACATTGGTTCGCTGCAGTATGGTTTATTTTTCTTTACTCGACTGTCGCGTCTTTGAGAATATGATAGTTGGTAATCGTATCAAGTTATTAGATATACGGTCTTTACACAACTGTCGCGTCTTTGGGAATGTGATAGATGGTAATCGCATCAAGTTATTAGATCGATGGTCGTTAACTTTATCCTTCACGGTGGAAAGGAGGGTGGATAATTGGATTTCAGTGCGATAAAGAGCGAGGATAATACCTATAAGCTAATTATGAATGCCATAAGACTCCGATTTGACGAAGGCTGAGACCGATTTGAAGCGAATTATTTGGGGAAACAGGCCCCGTATAGAAATTTTGCTTCGCTCTGCCTGTTCTCTGAAACGAGGTGGAAGGTGGACTCGTAAAAGTGTTCGAGAATCACTCTCCTTCAAACAGCATTTTTACGAAAAGAGGTTGCTAACTACCTACGCAATTTCTAGCATTTATAGAAATGTTTTCACTGGCTGGAAGGTAGAAGCCAAGTACAAAGTATTTGATGCGGCAGTAGAATCCGTTATGTTGTGCTACGGTGCGCAAGTATTTGGCTACCGTAGGTGTGACCAGTTCGAGGTTTGCCAGTATCCGTTCGTGCGTCAGTTCTTCGGCCTCGCATCGCACACTGATCATTATGTAATGCACCTGAAACCGGCAGGATGTCATTGTTCTAGTGCAACATGAGAACTCATGCGAAGTTTCTATTAAAAGCTCTGAAAGGCTGACACTACTAGGCTCACCCACCTTGTTTATTTATTTCATTTTTACTTATTAATTAATATGGCATAAGCCAATGTACAGAAAAGTATAAGAAGAGTTATTTTATTACACACAAAAAAAATAGTGTAATAAGTCAGTAACAAATTAATGTAATAACATGTAATAACATTTCAAATAGCCGACACTTTAGAGTGCAAGGAGAGACGTTAAAGAAAGCTGTCATTTACTTCCAGAAACGCATTATCTTCACGTGGCAGGCGACGTAGTGGACGTTGAATGAGGTAGTTGTGGCAGCAAATGGAACGTGAAACGAAGGATTGCAGCGAGTTGCATTGGGCGGTACATTCAAGTTCTTTGGAGATGAGCGAAGGAGACTGAAGAACTCCATTTTTTGCCTAGTTTGTGGACCAAAAGGTATATCGGCGACCTTTCTTCGGTCCTCAAGTTTGGGAATCCCATACTCAGAAGCGAGACCCGGGAAATCCACTTGTCCTATTGGGATCTTCAATTTATAAGCGAGGGAGCGTAGAAACTTGAGTTGGTCCCTCTCTAAAGGATGCTAATGTACTTCGTAATACGGGAAGTTATTGCCGGGGAAGTCATCCAGAGAAACGTATCGTGGGCTGCCGAATGGGGGAAAATGGCAACGAGAAATGGGATCGCTTGGGACTGGTCCGCAGACGTTGAAATCCTCTGAAGAGCAACTGGGGCCACCTGAAGGAGAGGATACTGGGTGAGGAAAACAGGACGTGGCTGCAGAGGGCGTCATCCTCGACTTAGCGGACTCTTTACTGCCGAATAATTGAGCAGGATCCACAGCCACAAACATACCAACAGGAGGAAATCAGGAATGTGAGATGGTGCTTTACGAGCAAGTCTCCTATTCCTGAATAATGTCCCATGGCGACAGGCCCACAGGATCTGTACCTTCTGTAACTCAGGGCTGCTGGAAGACACATACCATGTCCTGTGTCTGTACAATCTTGGGGGCGATAAGGCTGAAGTGATTGGGAAAATTGACAGCAGGGGGACATGCTCAGGTCGCCCAACACGGGACGGCTGGAACTGTAGGCAGGCCTGGAAGTACCTCCATGGAATTGGTGAAGATTTCAACCCACATCAGTGTACAGTGCATACCTAACGAATTTCAACCAGTATAGCGAACTTAAATTTCGTTTTATTGTCAGATCGAAGTGCAATAATCATCTTCATATTTTCTTCTTTCCATTTGGTTGTGACGTAAATTTACTTTCTGATCCGAATTTTTTAACGTGGAAGCCAAAACGATTGTCCGGCGTAAGTCCTACCCTATCGGTTTAGTAATTGTACACGAGTTGTAACATTTATTTTAATAACTCGTCTAATAAATAAATAAAAATATCTCCCATTGATGTCATCAGTTGTTGACAATTGTATTTTACGAATGTATCTTGCAAACATCAAATGATTACTTACTCATATCAATCTTTACTTGTAATTGAAAAACGCTGCAAATCCCTGCACAACGGTTTATTATTTTGTATAGAATACCCTTCTGTTACAGATCACAGCTCTATGTATAGATAACCCGTCTATATAATATGATATGTACTATTCTATTATATGCATATTATGTAGATCGCAGACACTCCGTAGGTTAGCACCTAACCCCGTACTCGTTACTAGATACCTACCTAAATCACGAGTTAAATGTTGCTAAAATAATTCTGCCGATGACAAACAGTACCTAACAAAAAGAAACACACATAATGAAGTTCTGAAAAGAAATTGTTGATGAGGAGTGAAAAAAGTTGCAAAAGTACCTACCAACAAACTCCAGCCCCTTCTACGTAGATGGTATAATTTACCGTTCTGTAATAATTTACCGTTGAGTAATGATTTACCGTAGTAATAATTTACCCATCAATAATACTTCAACGTTTGTTCAAGTTTCACTACCTACCAACAAACTCCAATAGAGCCATCATTTTTCAAATTAAATAATATCACAGAACAACCAACTCGACTTCATACTCCGCCAATATAATCAGGTGATCCCTACCAATGATTGGCCGTATTCACAAATTCCTATTGTGGGCGCGTCTCTGGTTACGAGATTTGGTTTGGATTGTATACAATTTCATTCACACTGGAGTCGAAAATGCCTGTCGGTGCAAACTTCGGGGCCTTACTGTGAACGAACGGCTGGACGTACGATGCTCCGGATGGTCTTAAAAAACTCGCAAGTTCAAGAACTATTTAAAACCGTAAAAATATTTACGTAAAAAAATGGTATAGGCGTTTTGAAAATTTCAACCCCTATTTTGAACCCCTTAGAGATGACTCACAGTAACGTCGAGCTTCGAGGACCAACTAGACGCCAAACGGAACCTATAACCCGAATTTCATCAATTTTTTTTCATGGTAACTAAGAAAAGTGGCCCGTACGGCGTACGGCGTACGGCGTACGGTGTACGGCGTACGGCGTACGGCGGACAGACAGAAATATTTTTATTGCAGTTTTGGATTCTACATATCTTGAAACGTAAACCATCAAATTTTGAGGGGGGGTAAGAATTTTTTTTTTCATGCTCGATTCCAATGGTTCATTATTGAAAATAATAAACCAAAAGTCGTTCCCATTTATTGAGTATCAAAAAAAGTACCTTCCTAACTAACGATTGATTTGTAGAGACCGTATAAGAGGGAGAATCGGGGGGGGGGGGATGTTGAAAGGGAAATGAAGAAGTTATTTCGGTTGCTACACGACATCAACAGGTGTTATTGTTGTTGACAGTCTCGTTTCAATAACGTGAAAAATGGAACACCTGCTTGCCCCTGCTTTGCACGCGTTACTGAAATATACGGCGCCACATTTGGACAGAATTTCGCCGGATACATCGAAATTGGTTCGATTGATTAGTTTTACGAATGGGTCACTGTGTGCTTCAGTAATGTTATGCGTGACGCATTTTTCATACTGAACCAAATCCATGGATCTCAAAATATTTCATTGTTCACGTCTCGGTGTGATGCTAACATGTATAATTAGACCTACACAGTCCTAAAATACAAGGTCCATGCAGCATGACCATGTGATCGAATGTGTGAAGTTGGTGTCAGCTATTTATGAAGGGTATAGCGATTTTTAAGCCTCCCCGATTCGAATTTGATCCTCATTTTCTTTGAATATTTTTGATTAGGCTGTACCTATAGATAATGGTCTTCTTTCGTCCCAGATCACCATTGTACATTGTGTACCACTTTCTGCGAATTGTTTCAATTTTGATGAGAGACTCAGAACTCCATAATTTAGGTACTGACTTCGGGAAAATTTATTTCTGATTATTGAAAAAGCAAAATTCTGTGTAGCTATTTAAAAAAAAGCTATTGTATCACCAGCCTTGGTGATATACAGTTTTTGGTGATTTTTTAAAAGCATTTTTATCGAGTTTTGATCTACGAGTATTTAACTGAAATTGTTCCCAATTTTTTTATTTGAAATTTCTCTTTTTCTGACTCATTCTTTGGTTTGCCATTACGAACACTGTGATGAAATTTGGAATTTATCTAGTAGCCAAGGTCAGATAATGTCTGGAATGAAACACTCATGTACGCATATATACCCATGAATGTATAGTAAAACTGTTGAACTGTAGAAATAGAAAAGAATCGAAAGGTCTTACAAAATTCTAAAAATTTGGGAGCCAAATCAATAGCACATTTTCCCAAAAATTTGTCGAAGTTTCAGCATGACCGTATGCGGGAATTCCCCAATTCCCTTGCCACTGAACATGAAGATTACCATTTGATTTTCTGCCTGTCGTGTATCAACTAGCTCCAAAACACGGTTGAGTTGCTTAAGTAACATTCAGATTATGATAATGGCGTTGATTAAGCTGTGATGATGACAAATCCGGACCTCCTTTTCCTACCTCCATTCCCTCAACGAGGCACTCCACGCTCCCCCTCGACAACCTTGACAAAACCTCTCAGCAATTATAACCTATCTGCTCCCAGGTATTACTCCCGACCGTCCGTTTTCATATCGTTATCGCTCGAAAGTCGACCCTCTTCAACTTCCGCGCCGTCCTAACGACGATGACTCCGACCCTCGGAATGTACATGGCTAAAATACGGAACTACCTTGTTATAACAGGACAGTTCGTAAAGAAGATTATTGTTCCTCGTTTCCTAAGTAACATTTAGAAGAATCCGAGAGGAAAGTTCAGTCCCGCGGGGGGAATAATTTGATGAACATCATTAGTTCCTCACTCGTTCATTAAAAATAATAGGTGCTCAACAACTTGCAGATATATAAAATGTACTTAATTCCGAATCCAATTTCACGATGGATCTGCTTTTGCTTCTTCAGCTCAACAGATTCTATTTCTCCCAGCAAGTGAACTCGAAAACTGTGAGGGCACCAGTGGGTGCGTATCAATCATAATAGTGTGTAGGTATACAGGAAGAAAGGTCCATTTCAAGGATTTGAGCTGGTATAGGAAACACGCTGAAACATATTTCTTTCACGTTTTTACTACTCGTACTTGAAAAAAAAAAAAAAAAATATTGGTTGTAAATTTTCAATGATACACAAAAATATTGTTATAGGTACGATTTTGATGATCAAATATCGTCAGTAACAATAATGTTTTCGATAGTTGTTGGGCAAAAAACACCTAAAAGACAGCTTAAATCGGATAACACATCGAAATGAGTGTTTTAAAAAATGAAATTCCGCGTCGAATGAGACCAAATTGAGCCCTCAAGCCCTGTTTCGATTTTCATCGAATTCTCATAGTACCGATGCGGAGCTAAGTGATTCACCACGATATCTCAAGCTTGGTTTGGAGGTAAACCCGTAATGTATTGCCTTTTTCGGACCGTTGGAAGGCGCCAAGCAGTTTTTCTGATACAATAAACCACTATCACAAGAAAAAAACAATATTATGATGCCAATAATAGGTTGAGTGTGGAATTTCCAACTTCGGCGTTCTGATATGTTGTTTATGTTTGAAATATATTATTATTCGATACTTGAATTAGTTACTACATCTTACTAAGTCTCGTTACATGCCGCTGCCGTTACTTGTGCATGGTGCAGTCTTGAGAGGATGATGTCGTAGATAGTGTTTAAATGAGGTGAGCCTGCGTACACCTCTTTTATATAATAGAGATAACATCTGTTGATTGCGAGAAAGAGCGTCTGAGCTTCGAGAAGAGTAGTTTGGCTGACAGTTACAGTTGTTATGAAATTTCGGAATGAGGGCTTTAAACCACTCTCTTAGAGCCGCCCAAGTTGAACTTCCTCCTTGAAAGTTCTCTTCGCCGTCTCCGGCAAAACTGAATTAACCTGGATCCCTTGGACTGGAGTTTATCAAAATTGAGTGGGTATGCGGAATAATGGCAGCAGAGATAGCAGGTTTGGCGTCTGGATGGTTCAGTTTTATCCTTGATATTGAGTAGAAGGTGACGCTTAAACCTTATCTATTTACATTTTTTATAGAACTAAAAACCATGGCGCCATGATTCGTCATCTGCTCCACCCAAATTGCACCAAATTCGAATCCTTCTGATTCGTTAAAGGGATAAACTCACACCTCCACATTATCTGCCCTGTGAAACAGTGCCATGGGAAAGTGATATAAACAGAAGTTATGGGTAATGAGGAGTACCCATGACTTCTGTTTATATCACGTTCCTTCGCGTATTGTTCAAGGTGGGAAATGAGAATTTCAGTTTGAACAGCGAGGAAAGGTACTAGATTGTTTTGTATTGTCCACTGCTTGTTTTGTGCCAGAAACCGCTAAATATTGTCGAACATTCCTACAAGTTGCCAACTTTCAAAATGCCCTTATATGGTCATGCTGCATGACTTGAACTTTTCGCAAAGTTGAGTTAATTTCCAAGTGGTTCCTCGTTTGATTTGTGATTGTAATTCAACTCCAACTATAGAACTCAGTTCAGAAAGAGTTTTTGAAGGTTTCACTTCGAAATGAAAAGAAATCTCGACCTCATCCAAGTGGAAAGAGATTAGGGCCCGCTTAGAAAGGAGGCCAGAGCTTTTAAACCTTATCTCCGAGCTCAAGAGCGCTCCTCGGGGTGGGAGGAGAAATTTGAGACTTAACCCTCTAACGGCTGAAAGTGGAGGTTATTGCGATTGATAAGAAAGTGATCAACCTTTCCTTCTTTATGACCCGGCTCCCTGATAAACTCCACTCTGCACATTTCTGTCAGTTCGTTAAAATTTGATGGCTCTCGGTGACAGCATTTTTGCGCAAGCGGATTAGGAAATACATAGAAGTAAATCATATCATTGAGCTGGGCGTTCGTATTTTATTATGTAGTTATATGTCTGGGGTTATTTCTCGTGCGAAGTTCGTTTATCTCGATACTAACTAGACCCTATAAAAGAAAACCCCAGTCATGCAGCATGACCCTATGAGCAAATTTTGTGCGACATTTGGTTAATTTTGACTGCTTTTAAGCAATTTTACACAAGTTGATCAAGTTCCCTAACTTGAATCTACGAAAAACATTTGTGACTTATAGAATTATTTTTTCTCCATCGAATCACCATTCTACACCAAAAACAACCCTGTCTTTAAAAATTTACCCGCCAAAAAAATCTCCTCAGCCGCAGTGGAAATAGAAAACATCTCGTAGAGCAGTGCTTCCATTACAGTGGACGTCCCTTACGGTGGTGTATAGATCACTCTCACTCATTGCAGATCGTCTGGATCTTTAACCCAGCTTCTCCCACCCTCCGTAGTGCACAACCAGAACGATTTCTAGAGGTTATATATTTCAGGCTTTGCCCTGTATTATGGTCCAAAATTTATTTCACTGGACCAAAAGACGGGACTGCATATGAGCAAACGTTGATGTCTTCTGATACCGATACTTACAAAATCACTGAATTTGTTTAACTCAAATTTTGAGGGAAGTTGAAGGTTAACTCATTGAGTCTCCAAACTGAGTTCTAGTGCAAGAGTTTTGTCATTGTGAATCTAACTACAATCAAATGTTGCTTGATTAATGTACACATAGTCTTTGTAGAGAGTTAAAACTCACAGAAACAGTATTCTAGAAATAAACTCTGTAACTTATTACTGTACTTACTAACGTTGGATCTGTAAATTACCGTTATCCCAAGATGTGTAGGTTTAGGGTTAGAGCACCGTCACACGGCTGATTAAGCTCTTATCGCCCCACTTCTGCTTCACTCAGCGACAGTATTCCAGGATATTAGTTTACTCAGGCACTCAATCTAATGCTTACTAGAGGTTCACCGCATCTCCGACGTGGATTCCTCCATATCTCGCCTTTGACGCGTGGTCCAAATCGCGAACGTGGGCGCAGTTTCAAAGCCCGACTGCTCCACTTAAAATGCGAGTAAATCCCGAATTCCGAGAGACCGTGGTTATACGGTGTGATAATTATGAAAGCAAGTTATCTAAGTATGTCATTCGTCTGAGCTCCTGTCTTCTATGGAAATGTATCACTTTGTCGTTTTATAAGGTAGAACACATCTTTTCAACGTCAATATAATTGATATCAAAAGACTCTGAAATATAACTAATACTTCATCATAACCGCCAACTCACTTGCCTTTGCACGATGGTAGTGGAACACTCTGCAACCGGTTTTTGAACAGAGCCTCCCAGAAGAACCTGAAAATATGGCTCGTTGTTCTGTAAAAGACACCGTTATATATTAGCATGATCCTATTGTCATTTTCGGATTGGAATTTGAACACAAAATAACTGAATTAGGATCAGTACTTGGGAATTAGGTACTACCTAGAAATTAGAAACAACAGGATCCACAACTAAGGAATTAGGATAGGAACTTTGGAACTGATTCTGACGGGGTTTGCCGTAATTTGTCTGAGAAAGAGAAGCGTCAAATTGAGCCTTCGGCTTCTCGTTCACGAGTGATTTGCTCAATTCTACTCATGTTACGAATAATATAATGAATTTTACTCGAATCGAGTGCCTGGCGCAGTCATTTCCACTCGTAGTCCCATTTACTTGCACGACTAGCCGCTCGGAAGTCTGCAAGAACTCAGTTGAAGTAGAGATTTGATTGTCGATCTGTAAAATAATGCACCAGTTTGAACACGTGTCTGATTTCACACAAGTTCGATTGGTTGGTCCCTATAGTTCATGAATAGTTTATCCATATACAGTATGAATTTCGGATACCTACTCCTATACTCTATGCTAATTAGGTACGATTCAGAGTACTGATGAAGCTGCACTAGACACTTTCATTCGTGTGTTTCTTCATTCACAGCATATCAAAATCTGGCTCATTCACTGTATCTAGCAGAGTGGAACAGTTTGTTCACAGGCTATGAGCGTTAAAATTTGTATAATCCCAGTCACAGCCGCCTGTAAAAGGTGACGGACATCCTTCGATGACGTACACCAACGCGATAAATCATTCTGTGCTCGGCTCGAATGACAGAGTCATTAGCCTATCAATCCGCCCCCAGCTCTATTAGGGTGGGCTAAGGGAGAAGGATCAACTTATCACAAGCGGAGCAGCCTTTTCTGTTGGAGAGGCCGAAAAACACTCTCTCATCATCGGGTGCCGCCTGCTTTTAATCTTTTTTTTTTCGCAGCAGGGAATGGGGAGATCCAGTGGGGCTGTATATGGATCTTTACAGGCCGTTGATCGTTTCGATAAAACATTACCTTATCGGTTGGACGGGTCCGGAATTCATCGTCGCGAGTGGGCTAATGACCCTTTCAAAAAAGGGTTGATGCCGGTGAATACAGTGTAATTCATTACATACTGAGCCGCCGGGTGCGTCTACAATATCGATTTGAAACATTCATGTTGATTTTTGTTATGAAAAAGCTCTGATACTACAGCTCCCGTTGATCCGTGTCTTCCCCCTGACCCAGTACTGGCCTGGTACAGCCAAGATGTGAACTGAGGGGCCTTAGGCTGTGTTGGCCATATCGACAGATGATTCCGGTCTGTGAACCACAGAATCCTCACTGATATCCGTCAAACCACAGATACCTGAGAAGGCGAGTCATGCGGTGGATCAGTTACGAGTTTCCCTCATGACCGAGTTAAACGCAGTTTTAGGTGATAGTCACGGCTTCTAATGATTGCATCACATAGAAAACCTGTCTTCTTCCTTGTAGTTCCACCACGCCACTCAAGGCCCCACAAGCCACTCGATTCACTAGTTTCAATATAACTCAACTTGCACACAATCCATAGGTCAGCTCTTCTTGTGTTGGAGTCTACCAAGGTATTGGTACCTTTGTGTCTTTTGTCTATTGGTTTTCCATACAGTTATTTGTTCCTAAAAGATCGCATCCGTCACTAGTGGAGACCAAATAATGACGTGAAGTTTAAAGTTTTTTATTTAAAAAAGAAAAAAAAGTCTGCCAAGTTGGGTGGGCAGTATAGCTTCCTCACATGTAACATGGTCAAAATGATTGAATAGCAATAAATAGAGTGGTAGTTAATAACTCATAGGGGGCCGTCTCAGGGCCTACAACACTCCTTGATCATTTCATTATAATAATTAGTCTAATAGTTCTGGATTTTTGCATGTGACAACAAATTTCAAGATGGCGCATACGCAGTGATTATTAGTGATCGAACCACGACGGAATTCATAGGCCTCGAAGCCAGCTCCCAACTACCCTCTGAATTTGAGCGAAATCGGACCATTAGGAATTGAGAAATCTTTGTTTCATAAAGTTCACGTTTGCGCATGTGCACAAGTTACCATTGGCCCGACGGCGATGACATTCATAGGGGGGGAGGCTAACACGCACGATCCCTGAAAATGTAGATAATCAAAATCGGACCATAATTTCGTATAGTATTGCCCGGAACAATGAATTGACCACACACAGACCGACAGACGAAAAAAAAACGAGAAAATTGTTCAAAAAGCTTTGAAGTGCAAAAAGCAAATGGAAATTTTGATTTTGGAAGACAATTTTTTTTTCTGTTTTACTTCTTGCACGAATATAAGGGTCTACCTTCGGTACCCTGTTTCGGCAGTGGGGAAGCAGAATTATGAACATTAGCAAAACTAAACTAGAGTCTAGGCCCCCCATAGCCATAAGTCATGCCGCTTGAGCGGCTAGGAGGAGTTGGGTTACAAAATAAAAGTAAAATACTATTAATACAAACT
This sequence comes from Leptopterna dolabrata, assembly GCA_954871275.1. Taxonomy (NCBI): domain Eukaryota; kingdom Metazoa; phylum Arthropoda; class Insecta; order Hemiptera; family Miridae; genus Leptopterna; species Leptopterna dolabrata. The sequence continues at coordinate 27,340,667 of OX940988.1, forward strand.
AATTCGCAATAACATAAACAGTAGCAATACAATACAGTAGGTAGCACAAACTAGGTAGCTAAATTGAGTGAAAAACTGTACGGTGAGGAACTGCGTACATACTAAACTTACATACCTAGGTAATAATATTTTAGATGAAACTAACGTTGTCAGCATTTAGACATCAGTAGGTACTCCCTCGGAGTAGAGAGCCACGGACGATGTGATTCACCAGGTACAACGCCATTTCATCTGCAGAAAAGTTCTAGTGTGTTTCGTCACGATGGCGAATGCGTGTCGCATACGTTGAAAGCCGTGCTAACATTTTTACTACTCTCATGAGAGTGTGGGTCGTACTGTTCTCACAAGGCCCGAAGTGACCTTACCCATTGGACACATGATGTGGGAGAGCGGCGAAAGGCAACTTTACGAATAACAGGTGTAAAGATGTAATAGGAGGAAGAGACTTGGAAAGAAGGATAGCTGAAGAAGTAAAGAAAGGTAGTAAAACCGACGAACACGAGAGACGGCCATCCCGGCGAGATAGGCCATGTTCTTGAAAGAGGGCGTTCGGGAGCACTGACGATACATTACGGTTTGTGAGACGTTACTGTTCTCGAGCATTACAAAACCATTTCGGAGGAACTGCGGGTTGTAGTTGAAAAAGAGCGGGAAGAAGGTTGCGAGAGACCATTCTTTCGAGAGCATCAAAAAGGGGAAGACTGGGGTCAGTGAGTGATAAATTTTATCGCCCATACGAGCGACGGCATATCGCTCGATGGTGATGCCGGTCGGGGTTCATGGATGCAATAACGAGATGTGACAATCGACAGGACGGGGCCATCATCGTAAAAAATCAGCTTCCAACAAGAAAGGAAATGGTTCCCAGAGGTGAAGAGCACAAAACAAGGTCCACATGCAACTGGAAGACCCTGGAGTTGGATCGGTAGACGCAGTGATAGGTTCGATGTTACATTGGCTCTCTGCTCGGCTCTACATAATGTACAAAATCGCTGCAAATTATTACACAACGGATTATTATTTACCTATATAGATGCTCCTTCTGCGTAGATCACGGTCGGTACTCTCGAGCTCCCCCAGGAAAGCCCTAAATCGAGTACTGGAGCCGGATCCGGGAATTAAAGTTTCATGAAAATGCGCGGGATTCAATCATTCAACTTCATTCGTCATGTTTTGTAGTTATTCATGAAGCATTAGGTAAATAATAAACCACTGTATAATAATTTACCTGAATAGATACCCCTTCTGCGTAGATATTATAATAAACAGTTGTATAATAATTTACCGGTGTGTAGTCATTTACCGTTGTGTAATAATTTACCGTTGCTTAGTAATTTACACAATAATAAACAACCTTTGTGTAATATGTTACAAATAATAACCGTTGTGTAATAATTTACTTGTATAGATGACCTAAATCGATTATTGAGCCAGCCCGGAATTACATTATTGTTGTTATTCGTGAAACATAACATTTATTCGTTACAAAAGTACCTATCAACAAAATCCAAAAGAGCCATAATTTTTCAAATGAAATAACATCACAGAATAACCAGCTCGGCTTCATACTCCGTGCTAGGTGCTCCCTAGCAATGATTATCTCGGGCCAATTCCCAATTGTTGCTGCGTCCCTAGCAATGATATCTTGGCTGAATGTATACAGTTTCATTCACCCTCCTGTTGAAGAAGCCTGTCGGTGCAAACTTCTGGGCCTTACTGTGAAAGAACGGCTGGACGTCCTATGCTCCGGGTGGTCTCAAAAAACTCCCAAGTTCAAGAACCATTTAAAACCGTAAACAAATTCGTGATAACGGCGTCCTTCCCTATTTTTCAACCCCTTAAGGATGACCGACATTAACGCCCCGCTTCGAGGACCCACTAGAGCCCAAATGGGACCTATAAGCCGAATTTCGTCAATTTTGGTTCATGGTAACTAAGAAAAGTGCGTACTTTTTTCTCATGCTCGATTCCAAAGGTTCATTATTGAAAATAATAAACCAAAATGCAGGTAGGCAATATACAAACAGCAGCTGTATCCATTCAAATTCCCTTCTCTTATCGGCTGATTTATTTTCTGTACCTAATTAATCATTAACAGAAATTCTCGAGAATCAAGATTCTATGCATTATGGCAAGCATGACTCGTATTTATCAACTCTGTTACGGTGCTAATGAATAACGATGAATAAATAACGGACCTGCGTGGAAGAATTTGCAGGGTAGGTACTGTTACTTTGAACAATAATGTACTTTGTACTTTGCTTGTAATGCTTCTGTTGGAACCAGGTTAACAGAGAGAACTAACGTTCCAAATGATATAACTGGAAATGTTTTAGGTGGAACGAGTGGTTTACGTAATTCGCCTTGCTCTTCGTTGTTTTTAACCCCTGTGGATCCTTCTGAAATATTAATTTATACGAAGGAACTCAAAGCTGTTTGTTCATTCGGCGATTGTAGCATTAGTAATTTCATGTTGGAAAAATATGAGCAGGGCATATTGATTACCTAAAGTACACACCCACTGTGAGCAGGTTATTATGTTTTTATTCATTGTAATTAACAGAACTCCGAGGAGCACGCATTCCCAGGAACTTAATCTTCGGTGGGCATTGACGTGTATGTTTCACTTCACTATTCTTTATATTTTTATTATTTTTATTTTGCTGAATATATTTTTCTGTGCCATTTCGCCAATAAATGCTTTGAATTGAATTGAACATACATATTTTTCCAATATAGGTATAGTGTCATTATCTCTCTTCCTGCAAATGTGACGAGAGATGTCCTCGTTTTATTCACATAATTCTACCTACGATCTTTTGTAGCAAAAGATAATACTGTGCGATTAGATCGCGACATCGCCGTCGCCACTATAGAACTCGCTTATCGACGTATAAACGACGTAATTGTGTTCCTGGTGAGGGGGGGGGGGGAAGAATGAGGCTCCGCATTATCCTCCTGTTGTTGGGGGTTTCTACTCCTCGAGCCTCCCACATATGTGTACTTATTTCGGTTGATTTACCCCGGGATGGATTTCATTTCCTACGATCAGCCCTAATCGAAACGGAGATTCTTCGAGTATGTTATTTGGCTTCAGTTCAGCCCTACCCCACACCAACTGAATGTATGCCCAATTTCCTTTTTCCTATAGTATTACAGAAATAATGTGAAGAAGTAGGTACATGTCATAATAGTTATTGTAGAATACATACTTACCTACTGGTTTTTGTTGGAGTACGTTTCCCTGAAACCCGAATTATTTGTTGTTATTCATGAAGCATAACGTTTGTTCAAGTTACGTAAGAACGTCGCGAGTACCTATCAGCAAAATCCAAAATAACCATCATTCCTCAAATGATATAATATCTCGGAATAACCAACTCGATTTCATACATCCATGCGTGTTTACAAACAGGTGTTCCCTAGCAGTGATATCTGGTCCGTATTATAACCTTTTCATTCACGATCATGTTGACGAAGCTTTTCAGTGCAAGCAAATGGCTGTTCGTGCAATGCTCCAGGTGGTCTCAAAAAATTCTTTAGTTCGAGGTCATAAAAGCGTTAAAAAAACCATACCCTTCTATCGAAAGTTTCCGAGCTACTACGGTGTTCGGGAAATTGCAACCCCCTATTTTTCACCCCTATTTTTCAACGCCGAGCTTCGCGGACCAACTAGACCCCAAATGGTACCTACAAACAAAATTTCATTAATTCTGGTTCATGGTAACTAAGAAAAGTATAAGTACTTTTTTATTCCATTTTCTGATTCTACGGACCTTGAAACGGAACCCCCCCCCCCCCCTTAAAATTTAATGGTTTCCGTTTCAAGGTACGTAGAATCCGAAAATGGAATTTTTAAAAAATTTCTGTCCGTCCACCGTGAGCCGTACATCCACTTTCCTTAGTTACGGTGAACGAGAATTGATGAAATTTGGTTTGAAGGTCCCATTAGGGGTCTAGTTGGTCTTCGAAGCTCGGCGCAATTTCTAAGGGGTGAAAAATGAGGATCGAAATTTTCAGAACGTCGTAGCTCGAAAACTTACAGCAGAATGGTACGGTTTTTTTAACGTTTTTAAATTCATCTCGAACTAAAGAATTTTTTGAGACCACCCCTGAGCATTGTACTTTCAGCCGTTCGTTTGAACCGAAAAGCTTCGTCTACATGATCGTGAACGAAACGGATCTTGTTGATAAGTGCGAACGTAAATTGAACAAACGTTATCCTTCATGAATAACAACAAAAATAATTAATCCCCCTAATTTTTAGGAAACTGTAATTCACGGGCAGGCTCCAGTACCTACTCGATTTAGGGCTTTCCTAGGAGGAACTCTGGGGTAGGTATTGACCTCAGAAAACAGTGATCTGCGCAGAAGGGGCATCTATACAGGTAAATAATGAACTGTTGCGTAATAATTCGCAGCGTTTTTTTTTCCATGCCCGATTCGGAAGGTTCATTATTGAACATGATAAAAACAATAGCTACTTGATGTACAGGACCAAGAAAAATCTTCTGGTCTTTGCCGTCATGAACGACCTGGAACTTCTCGGGAAACCGAAAACAGTTTCAAACCTTCTACATTCAGTCCTCCCCCAAAGACCGAATGACCAGATTTTGACACTTTGCAATAGTTTGGCAGTTGGTTGGTTGGCAGCGGTAGGTTGTGTGGTGTAGTAGTTTTCTTCGAAAATTCGTTGACAGTTGCTGAGTAGGTAGCTACATAGACTTTTGTTCTTAACTACTTGAATGTGCCCAGCCAAAAATAATTACTTGTTTTGAAGTTGATTGAACGCGCTATAAATTCACTGTCATCTCCTTTCGTCAATGAGAAAACGAGAGGACAGAGGATGACGGACCGGGATTCGCCACAATAAGTCATCAAAGGCCCGCTCGATCTCTCCGTTCAACTTCTACGTCTACGGCCGTCCCGAACCCATTTATCACCTTACCGTCTCCCGTTCCGATACACCTTGAAAAAGGGTAAATATAAATTGCTATTGTGTTGGCCCGGCCATAAATCATTTTGACTTATTGAAGATAATCTGCGGCAACAGATTGCTCCTGTCTTCTCCACTCTGGCGGATTCACTCTGGGCCAGTTTTCCCCTCTCCGTTTCATCTTCGAGTGGGGTATTTAATTTTCCTGGCTTTCAACGTGTTTTCTGTGAGCTGCGTAAAGTTTGACGAATGAGTTGGATAACCTGACGTTGATTTTGTGTTAATCGAGAGACGCAGGAAGCGAGCTCACTCTGAAGTTTCAATTGAGGGCAAAAGTAAAAGACTCAACAGGGTGTAACATTACTGCACGCTAATACTTCAGGAGTCGATTCTGTATCTAATTTCCAACAATAAGTTCCATCTAAACTTTCTTTTAAAACCCTTATTTTGGAAGTATTTTTACTTTTAAGACTTTCATGTTTTCGACTGTATTCCCCTAAAATGGCCAAAACTCCCTTAAATTACATGTAACATCAAAATAGTGTTAAAAATAAAGGTAAAAATTCAGCGGGCGAAGAATTGGGCTGAGATCAAAACTTCTCAATTGTTCATAATCACTATTTTCTCAAATGACTACGTTTTGTTTCAAAATTAATGGGAGCTTGAACGTGCACATGACGGTAAAACATCTGCAGAATCTCAGCTTTCCAGCGATGTAGTTATTTTTCATTTTGCTACACTAATTAGGGGAGAAAATCACGTTTGAATATAAAAAAAGTGTTTTTTTTTTTGGGAAAACGCGTTCTTTAGGGTATTTATGACTTGACTCGACCTGGCCAACACTACTAGAGGTGTCTGACTGTGGAGTTAGCTGTCGTTTTTACGTAATTTTTCACGCTGAGTCGAATGGTGACACTCCTGAACCTCCCCGACCGTAAAAAAAATTGTTGAAAACCAGTTACAGCGTAAACCACTGGTAAAAACCGGTTATTTTTCTTGATATGGCACATTACGTTAAACATTCCGTCAAATGAAAATAACCGCATTTGTTAACAGATCAGCTAAAGATAGTGTTGGAGAGAGCCTGTTTTGCACGTCCTTGTTAATAGTTCGAAACCCCAGTTGTTTTTACCGTCGGAGGTCAAAGAAACGAAGAAAACCCTTAAAAGAAAAAAATATTCCCAAAATAAAGGGATGAAAAAACGTATTAATAGGAACTTATTGTTGGATATTAGCTGTAGAATCGGCTGCTGAAGTTTTAGCGGGCAGTAGTGTTACACACTGTGTACTAATAAAATAGATAGATATTATTGATAGATTTGATGTGTTGAAGAATAGGTCGATACGAACAATTGAATAAGTCCGCTGTAATATCCATTATTTACTTCGTTCCCAACATTTCATACTTCTCTCTGCTCTTTAATATACGAGGAAAAAGTCGTATTCAATTGGAACCCGGAGGATAGGATGTCGTTTGAACCCTATGTTATCCAGTTTGAATTTCATCAAAGCAGAGCTGTAGCTTTCGTCTGCGCATTTACAAACGTGAAATTCTTGCAAAGAGATATTGTTGACACGAGGTGAAATTCGGAGAGAAGGTGGGGGATGGGAGTTACATGGTTCCATATGCATGTCAGTAAACTCGAATATCCCTCTCGTTAATCAGTTTTGTATAAAATTTTTTCTATCCATTTATTTATGAAAATAATAACTCTAAATCTTCAACTTGAAAAATTTGTTAAAATTTCATTTAAAAACATATTGATAAGTGAAATTTACTTTTTTTAATTAATTTAAAAATATCACTATATATTACTTCCGTCCAAACATTTCGAATGAAATACAAAACTAACTGAACTCATGATGGATCAAATATGTCACAACCAGCCGGGAAGTTCACAAAGTTGATGGGTCCTCCCTGAGTTTAACAAGCTTCTGAATGATAAATATAGTCGTTCCGATTATTTATAAATAATCATTCAGATTATTTATTTCCCATATAAATAATGTGTTCCGAATATACAGGTGTCTTTAGCGTTGAGAAACAATGCGAAACCAGTTTTCTGGAAAGAGCAGAATTATCCCTATGTGAATTCAAGCACGATATTAGGTACATCGGGCTGCGGCAAATATCCGTAAATTTTGATTTAATATCCAGGATGCATTGCTGTCAGTAGCAGTGCGTAGTATCTGGAAACGGTGGGACACCAAACCAGAACACAAAACTAACAGATTTGTCTACAAAATACCCTGATTCAACGACATCATTCCCTTATTTACTGATTGAGTGACGTTCAGCAAAGCTTTACCTCTTTTAATCAACACTCTATCGTTGCACGAAAACGTCCGCAATTTCTACTGCAAATTAGCCACCGAATTCGTGTGTTAAAAAAATATAGTAAACTAAAATATAACAAAACAATGACCCGTCGGCCGGTACCTATTTGAATGGAGAAGCTGTCATGAGAAGTTATCTGTGTGTTGGGACGCCGATCAATCCACAAGACCACAAACAGCAAACAGGACAAAATGCACGTAGTACCACGAATACAAATCTGTCATCAGAACCGGACCAAACGCAAAACGCACACAATTTGACGCAAGAAATTAAAACCTGACAACTCACTCAACAGAAAAAGCTAATATAATTCAGGAGACAACAACAACAAATCAGAAGACGAAGAAGCATCTCGTATCGAGATGACAAATTGAATCGAAGGGATCGAATCGATTGTGAAAATGATCTATTTTGGAGTAGAAATTTTGAGGATAGGGCCCACAGTGGGTGTGGCGAACAACATTTTTACTCGACTGAGCATGCGCGGATGGGCCACTTCCTCTCAGTTTCCATGGCAACACTAGGTCCCAGGACCCAGAACCCACCTGCCAGTTTCAGGAGCCTAGGTTTCGATTTCGATTGCAGGACATCGATTACTATCGCTTTATTCCGATGACATGCTTGATCTATGGATTCCACCATGGACGCTCTACTCGAATATCCATACAATTTCCGTTCCATAGCCAGAGAAATCTGGCGAATCGCTGTTAAACTTGTGAAAAATGCTTGGTACAGTGTAGGGAGGGAAATTCAAATGCCAACTGTCGTGGTATCCTCCCAGAACCACTCCCTGCAAACTTAAGATCTCGCAAATAAACTCGCAGAAGTGGGGATGAAAGTCGGAGGCAAGTCGAAGCACAACCTGGGTCCCCACCATCCCCTACTAACTAGGGGGTGGAGGGAGACGGCTTCCAGGCCTATAAATACTCGCCGCCTCCGCCTTTCTAACCATTCTACGCTCTCCTCCAGTAGCTGACTACTCTCTCTCCCCTCTGACCTCGTCTCTCTCCTTTACCTAAAAGATCTTGGGCATGGTGGTGATTCGCTCAAAACCAAACCAAGCAAGCTACCCTAAAAGATCCTGGGCATGGTGGTGGTCCGCCCATAACCAAACCAGGCAACGCTCCTAAAAGATTCCGTGCATGGTGGTGGTACGCCCATAACCAAAGCGGACACCGTCCAAAAAGATCCCGGGCATGGTGGTGGTCCGCCCATAACCAAACCGGGCACACCCTCCCTCGACGCCGCTCGTGATGAATGCGCCAATTTCACATTCATCACACCAACTGAACAATGGAGATTTTTTTACTCCTAGTGTTTTTGGGTGCCGGGGTAGTGGCCCAAGTGACCTTAAGGACGCAACGCCCCGGATGCTGTAGTGTCCGGTTTTTTTTGAGGCGAGTTATTTGTGTGGGAGTCGAGGAGCTCAGACTGCTTTTGTGCTGTGTTTAGATTGCAGGCCTTAACCGTGCTGTTATACATATGTGGTATGCAATATGCGTACATGACCAACCGTACAATGGATTCGGTGTGTACGTACACACAGATATATTCTTTTGACTGGGAATTACATCGTGCAAAAACTTCGTTTCCCGTCAATCTTATCCCAGGGTTGATGTTGGGCGCATAAGAAGGAAACCCCTCCAGAGGAGATTCACCATATTCCTTTTAGTCCCTACCATACCGGGAATCAGGCAAACTTCCAACGCCCTTGAACCGATCCAGTCAATATGCCTCATGTTCTGTCCTGTAGACGAGTACGGGAAAACGAAGAAAAGAAAAAAAACTAAAAGGAAAAGAGAAGAAAATGGCTCCCCGTGGAAAAACGATCAACTTTTTTTACCCTTCTTTTCCACCTTCATCCAACTTCGAAAGAAGATAAAGGTCAGATAAACAAGTCGAATACATTGGCCGCGGTCTCCAACTCGATCTTTCAGCTTCCTTCGAGCTCTAGCTGTTTCCCACCTTATCTTATCATTATCAATAAGGATCACTTGTCTCGAATCACGAAACCTGGACTTTTCGACTTTCGCTAACCCGATCTCCGTTAAGGGCACTTTATATTTAATCGAGTTTCCGATGATAGGCTGTGTGTTTTGGCGAACGTTTTTTCGTCGTGCATCCTTTCTATTTATTTATTTATTTTATTACTTTATTACGGGCAAGCCCAATTACATTACAGGTCAGTGACAGTGAGATACAGACATAGGACTCTAAGGTATTTGCAATGACGCTATTGCCTTGTTTTCAAAATATTTGGTGGATACCTCTGAATTTTTGCTACATTTTTCGATTCCTTTTTAAAGCATTTCGATCTTTCATTGTTCTTCGCGTTCTTCCAAACGAGAAGTACCTATCTTATCTCTATGAGATTTTTGTAAGAGATAGTTCATAATGGTAAACAATATAATGAGCCATTTCACATTTTTAATTATTTAATTTATTATATTAATTATTATATTATATTATTATATTACATTTACATTTATATTTATTTTATTACATTTTGGTTTATTATTTTCAATAATGAACTGTGATGAATTTAAAATTGGTTCATCACGGTGGCGTGAGGAAGTGCGCAGGCGGTTATGAGCGGATCACCACCGACATCTAGGATCTTTTCGGGAGAGATGAGAGGTGAGTGGTAGAGTTTGCCTAGGCGGTTATGAGCGAATCACCACCGACATCTAGGATCTTTTGGAGGAGAGGTGTCCAGGCGGTTATGAGCGAATCACCACCGACATCTGGAATCTTTTGGAAGAGGAGGTTTTGCCTAGGCGGTTATGGGCTGACCACCACCGACATCTAGGATCTTTTAAGAGAGGAGGAGAGAGAGCAAGGTAGAGGAGAGAAGAGAGAGCTGGTTAGAGGAAGTGTCGAATGAAGCTAAAGCTGCAGGCTCCAGGGTTTTATAGAAAAGGGAGGCCTCTCCCTCCAACCCCCTGTTAGGGGTTGGTGGTGGGGCCCCAGGTTGTGTACCCTGGGTTCTGTGGCTTGTCTCCCCACTCGTTTCGTTTATTGACGGAACTAAGTTTTGCGTTAGAATATTGGTGAAGACTTAAGTTTACTAGAGGAGTGTTCCCGGGAGGGACTCACGACATGAACCATTGGAATCGAGCATGAAAAAAAAAAGTCTTACCCCCCCTCAAAATTTGATGGTTTACGTTTCAAGGTATGTAGAATCCAAAACTGCAATAAAAATATTTCTGTCTGTCCGCCGTACGCCGTACGGGCCACTTTTCTTAGTTACCATGAAAAAAAATTGATGAAATTCGGGTTATAGGTTCCGTTCGGCGTCTAGTTGGTCCTCGAAGCTCGACGTTACTGTGAGTCATCTCTAAGGGGTTCAAAATAGGGGTTGAAATTTTCAAAACGCCTATACCATTTTTTAACGTAAATATTTTTACGGTTTTAAATAGTTCTTGAACTTGCGAGTTTTTTAAGACCATCCGGAGCATCGTACGTCCAGCCGTTCGTTCACAGTAAGGCCCCGAAGTTTGCACCGACAGGCATTTTCGACTCCAGTGTGAATGAAATTGTATACAATTCAAGCCAAATCTCGTAACCAGAGACGCGCCCACAATAGGAATTTGTGAATACGGCCAATCATTGGTAGGGATCACCTGATTATATTGGCGGAGTATGAAGTCGAGTTGGTTGTTCTGTGATATTATTTAATTTGAAAAATGATGGCTCTTTTGGAGTTTGTTGGTAGGTAGTGAAACTTGAACAAACGTTGAAGTATTATTGATGGGTAAATTATTACTACGGTAAATTATTTCTCAACGGTAAATTATTACACAACGGTTCATTATACCATCTACGTAGAAGGGGCTGGAGTTTGTTGGTAGGTACTTTTGCAACTTTTTTCACTCCTCATCAACAATTTCTTTTCAGAACTTCATTATGTGTGTTTCTTTTTGTTAGGTACTGTTTGTCATCGGCAGAATTATTTTAGCAACATTTAACTCGTGATTTAGGTAGGTACCTAGTAACGAGTACGGGGTTAGGTACTAACCTACGGAGGGTCTGCGATCTACATAATATGTATATAATAGAATAGTACATATTATATTATATAGACGGGTTTTTATATTATTGTTCTTACTGGTAGATGCCCAATTTACATAGCTCTACTCAATGTTTTATAGCCGGTAAACAGTTTCAGTTGGCTTAAAACCTCCTAAAACTGATTATAAATTCACGGAAAGTGGCGTAGCATGGTGACTCGAGACAGAACAAGACTTACTTCGACAGTCAAATCTTGTAAGTGGATCAAAGTCAAATTTTGTATGCTCAAAATCTCTAAACATCGGTAAAATGCCTAGCCACCATTATATGACATAATATTCACCAAAAGTGGAGGAGATTATTGAGTGAGACATGACTAGTATGTTTCAATAGTCAAAAATATTGTTTTTCAAAAACGTCGGTCGTATGTGTTTTTGAGGATCAGAGGTCTTCAAATACGACTACAAAACGTCGAAAATTCGCATGACTGGTGCTTCTGTTATGCCTTTATTAATAATAGTCTGAATTCGCGCTTTTAGATAAACGGGATAGGAATCCCAATTACAAATACAAGAATTAAATTTTGCCAAACCCCCCCCCCCTCCCGCCGTCCCTACCTGCCTACTAAGTAAGAATCGTTTGGTATCGTTTAGTAAACTCACCCCCCCAAGCCCAAGGTCTGCTTACAAGTACCTACTACTCAATAGTATACCTACCATGTAGTGCCTTCTTTTCACATTATTAGTTCATTATGGTTACTTAGCAATATTAGTTTATAACTTAGCATAACAAATCAGCTTCTCTAATTCAAGTAACGGTTTACGTTAATATTGAACAATATTGTCTACCTGTACAAACATCATAAATGTTGAATTTAAGTAGACGTTCACAGTATTCAGTAACTTCAGTAAACTGCATAAATGAAACTGAGTAAGAAATGATAACAATCAAATGTGATAAGAGCGCTAGTGTCACGGAATTCCATGTTATTAACAGCGTCATTCGGTCGTGTTGGAAATCGTGTATAGAAACCTATGCATTCATGTTTCTGCCAAACGAAAATTTTGTTTATAGTCCGATCAAATTAGTTTAGGAATGTAGCCAGGTGCGTAAGGAGAGGGAAATTTGTAGCTTGAGATGTGTACATTTTCCACATAAATCAAGAGCTTTCCAACGAGTGGCGAACGATTTCTGTGCGATGAAAATTGCGGAAGTTACATTTACCTACCAACGGGTTGGTTGTACGTGAAAATCGACCGAAATAGAAACGTTGCATTTTTTTCGCGTTACATTTTCGCAGATAGACCCCCACGCCATGTCAATAGGGACGATCAACGATAATAGCCGCATGAATGGGCATCGGGTAGTAGGTTATTTACGTCCGTTTCACAATCAGTAATGGAATATTACTCAACTGTCATGAAGTATTGTGCGAAGGTTGGGTTTAACAAATATGGAACCTTTGTAAGACAGGCCTTCATACTGCACACACGTGAACCACAAGAGTATGCACAAAGCGGGAAAGCGGTGATTTCACCCAGATCGATTTTCGCCCGCGACGTGGTTTCGAAATCTGGTCATATTGGAGTATAAACTTCCCTGAAGAGTTCCAGTCATGCAATAAACTCCAAAATTAGCAATTCCAAAATTGAGCTTCCGAATCAATCGGTAAAAAATTGAACTCACCAATCATTTGAGCGAAAAAATTGAGGTCTCGCAGCAGCCGAGTGAAACGATTATCAACATAACTGTTGATCTGGTAACTTACTATTTAGCATAGAGTTCTGTACCATGAAATTTGAAGATATCAGGTGTTACTTTATTTAAAACACTATATTTTGAGATTTTGGCAAATTTAGTGAAAAATTTGACAATTAGCGCGTGAAAATTTGGCAACTCTAGTTGCAGAGTACATACGGGGGTGTGTGCCACTTTTTTCAATTTGAACATACGCGATCCATTATTCGCTGTGCCAGTTTCTTTAACAGGTCCGTAAAGTCCCTCTTAGAACCGAAAGGTTATGGAGTCCGTGAAGAAAAATGCCAAGAAGAAGAACATGGGAGTGCCCAAGAAAAAATATTACTGTCACAAATTGTCGTTTATGGAATGGGCGCGAGGGTAGAGTTATGTTTTAAGGGCAAGGTAGTTTTTTACACTTAGGCTAATGTATGTTGATCCGGGGGGAAAGGCTTAGGCTTCCCGGGTTCCGCGATTTAGACCCGTTCCGTGTCAAGGATGAATAGGATGGTTACCCCTCTATGAGGTTATGGATGTACGGAAAACTGCGAAGCTCTCCGCAAGGCACTTGAGCCTCTTACAGACTAAGTGCATATATTATGACGGTGAGAATAGCCCTAATCGGTCGCCTCTTGGAGTGGAAGTTTGTGGAAGGTTAAACAAGAGAGGTTTTAGCCGAAGTTTTACAAGCTTTCGGAAACCGTGATTTACTGCTGGAAAAGGTTTTTTTCCCTTCTTATTTCCCTTGGAAGTTGAATAATGGGTGGGAGTGGGAAGATGGAAGGATTCGTGAGTGGGAGGGGTCGAGGGGGTCTTGATGCGATTTATTACGTCTCGCCTATCGCGTATAATCACTCATATTTCCTCCCCAATGAGCCTGATAACGCTGAAAACCGAACGTCGGAGATTTCTCTATTTTAACCTGGTTGTGTTGTTGCGCTTGGGAGGCGATATTCTCACATCAGCTGAGAAACAGTGAGCTCCTAAACCCGTTGAGCGGAAAAATGAACTTCCAAATCGCAAGTTTGAAATTGATGTTGATACGTCGTATTAGGTATCGACTATAAGGCTGATATCGCTGAAAACCAAAAGTTAGAGAATTATCGAATTCTGGATATAACTCGAGAATAGTATAGGTAATCAAAACTCAGAAATATTATATTGAACTAAAGTGATTGATTTGCCATTATATCACCAGAAATGTTTTGTAGGATGGAAATTTGAAAATTCACTATTATGGTCATAACTGAACTTAAAAAAAAATCAGTAAAATCCACAAAAATGGGGAAATTTGTTATTAACGCTACAAACAGTTTCGAATATCTTAAGCAAATATACACACAGACAGACGTACATACGAGTATAAACACCGACAGACATGGGAACTAATTTCTTCTTCAGGAAGATCCTAAAAACAAAACTGTTTGCCCTTAAAGGGATCATAAATACATATTATGGCTCCCCTTATCTTAGTAAATTTATTAATAAATAATTAATAAATAATGGATATTATTTATTTATTTATTTTAAATAGATTTATCGTATGCGTAGGTACATTATCATAGTATTCTATATCTTAACGGTTTTCTGGAAAATCGGCGTGGAAAATAAATGTACCTTGCGATGCCTAATGGGTATTGGAGGGTTAATTACAGTTTGTGATCGAATTTCATATATTAGAAACTATATTGCGGTGGCACTATCCTAGGGAAAGTCCGTGGAACTGGGATAATATATTTAGTCTAATAACAGGAAGGCCGCGACGGTCTAGCGGGGAGAATTTGGGTCAAGGGTGTAAATATTGACGATGAAAAGGGGAGGGTTTCTGTATATGAACGTAAGAGTATGGGGAGTGTTGCGTGTATGTGTGTTTTTGTGTGATAATATGAGGATGTGGTGAGGGGAGGGGGTGACCGTTGTGTAAATAGTGGATGTTCCTCAGGGAATAGCGGGTCGGGATAAGAACCTGTGTGCACGGGGCAGTATATCGTAAATACAGGGGATGAGAGTTGGGGGGGGGGGGATATGGTGAGAAGGGGGGTAAACTACGAGGTTTTACTCGTTGGATCAATACGAAAGATCGCCTCTGACCCTCCCCGTATCTGGTTATTGGCATTTTCTGCACAAGGCCCAACTTATAAACAATAAATATAATCATAATTATAAATTTGATATCCTTACTACCAGCAGATTACTTATACGAAGATTGAAAGGTGTCGTTCAAGATAGAGAACTGCTCCCTAATCACAATTTTGGTTTCAGGGAAAAACACTCCACCACAGACCAAGGGTATCGTTATCACTGATATAATCGAAAATTGCTTGGAAAAGAAACGAGTCTACGCAGGCACCTTTTCGGATGTATCCCAAGTTTTTGACAAATTCTTGCGTCAATGGGAATACAAAATTGAGAGAGAGAGGGCAACCAAAGCAGTTCTTCATGATATTGAAATCTTTTCTCGCTGAAATACACTTTAGAATGATATATGAGGGAGAGTATTCCGTTCTCGCAGGAAAATAAGGGCAGGTGTTCCTCAAGGTGGCGTGCTTGGGCCCTTGCTCTATCTCCTGTTTAAGAGTGATGTACCTAGCAATGACGACACGACAGTTGCAACTAGGAAATTACAAGATGTTAATAATGTCAGCACATGGACAAAAAAAAAAGCGTCTCAAGCTTAACGGGCAGAAATCTACTAGTATTAACTGAATGAACAAAAACATAACTAAGATACCAGTTATGTTGAACGGGCAAGAGATTCCTCACGCCAATACGGCAGTGTATCTAGGGATCAGTTAAAAAAAAAAAAAAAATCAGTTAAATATCAAATTCAAAGAAATCTACTCGTTGCTCGGCAGGTACTCCGAACTATCCTTACACAACAAATTGCTTATCTACAAGCAAATTCTAAGGCCTTTGTGGACATATGGCATCCAACTCTGGGGTTGCACGAAAAAGACCAACAGCAAGATCATTTAAAGTTCTCAGAACAAGGGACCAAGGGGTACTGTCAAACGCTTCTTGGTACATACGAAGTGATGACCTCCATCGGGATATCAAGGTGGAAACCTTCAGTGAAGTGGCTAAGGTCCTTGCGACAAGCAGCGGCTTCATGAACACATGAACCCAGAAGTTCGTTGTCTGCTAGACAATAGTAACGCGATCCGCTGTCTTGACAGAACCAAACGACCTTGTGACGAGTGTAGTGCGAAAGTGTTCATATAGAGTAGTTGCCATTCGGTTATGACTCTACACACTGCTGAATATAGTGCTAAAGTAAATTAACTTGATGGGCTAAGCTCAGTTGTTATGTTTCTGTTAATAATAATTTTGAAAAAAGAATTATAATTGGCGAATTTTTAATAGAAAACACTATTGCATTGAGTCCAAAAATTTTAGTACCTACCTACGTGAATTTTTGAAATATTTCCGTTTCTGATTCATTCTGAATCCATAAGGTCCTTCTCATATTTACGTATTATGTAGAACAAGGTGTTCACAATTGAGAGCAGGCGTTAGGGATCGATTCTATAACTCTTTCTCTACAAATAAACATCTCATTGCAATGTTCTCGAAACCCCTTTAAAATGGCCATAACTTCCTTAGTTTACACGCTAAATTACGAAAATTGATGGGGACGTTAGAAAGGGCGTTAAATTTCCTTTCGGAAAGAGTATTGTAGCAGTCGATAATCTAACCAAAAGTTAAAAAATGTGTACTTTTACTTTTAGGAGCTTCTCCTCTTGTCAGGGGTTGCTTGCTATTTCCTGACCACCGTATTCCGTCCTCCTACTCATCGTCCCCGTGGTCGAGACGGCGCATGGAGCTGACAACTCCTCCCCGCCATGTTACCCTTGGCCGTCCCCTTCTTCTTCGACCTCTGGGAGACCATTCGAATACTCTTCTGGGCTGCTTTTTGCCTGGTATACGCCTTACGTGACTGTACCAACGCAGTGTTCCTTTCCAATCTGTCACCTACCGAATCTGTTTGTCCTGTTTGACTCAACCGTTCTCACGCGTTCTAGCCGGAGACACGGCAGCTACGTCTCAGGCAACCTCCACATCGCACAGCTTCTGTCTCTGCCTTTGGGTCAATGCACATCCTTCTCCCACACAAACCAACATGCTTTGGAGTACTGAGATCCATCCACGCACAAAAAAGGCGATAATCCAAGCAATTATTGGAAAATTTGTGAAAATTATAAATCTTGAGCGTTTTCCACTGGTCCACCTTAACCCTGGTTAGATCTCAGTCTTTTTTGGAAAAACTCGAGATCTCAGCTATCAAACGGTACAATATTTTCAACTGTCTTTATTAGGTGAGAAATTAGTGTACGTGAAATCTTAGTAAAATAGAGAGTTTTTGCCAAAATGAAACCGATTGACTCATATAAGTTGAGTGCCCACTGTGTTATGTGTCCAATGAAGTTGAATGTCCACGTAATTTTGGTTTATTATTTTGTGAATAATACACCTATGTAGTCGCTCAGCAAAAAATGTTTATAACTGTGATGGATGTAATTTGGCGCACATCCACCACGAGTGCGGTGAGGGGGAGATGTGCCCGGCTCTGGTTAAGGGCGGACCTCCACCATGCCCGGGTTCTTTTTGGATGAGTTTGCTCGGTTTGGTTAAGGGCGGACCTCCACCATGCCCAGGATCTTTTTGGATATAGGTGCTCGATTTGGTTAAGGGCGGACCTCCACCTTGCTCGAGATCTTTTAGGAGTGTTTGCTTGATTTGGTTGAGGGCTTACCTCCACGATGCTCAAGATCTTTTGGGTTAGGAGAGAGAGATAAGTCAGCGACTTAAGGAGAGCGTAATCGTAATGGTTGGAAAGGCGAAGGAGGCGAGTATTTATAGGCCTGGAAGCCGTCTCCCTCCATCCTCTAGCTAGTAGAGGATGGTGGGGACCCAGGTTGTGCATCGACTCTCCTGCGACTTCCGTCCCCACTTCTGCGAGTTTATTTGGCGAGAATTTATGTTTACAATGTGTAGAGGTTGTGGTTCTGGGAGGATACCACGACAATAACACACCCTCAAAATTTTTTTTACGTTTCAAGGTGCGTAGATTCCAAAAATGCAATGTCACGCATACCGGCTTCATTTTCGATCTAAAAAAGTCGTTCTTTCGCACACATGCTCCATTTGGGCCCTAGTTGTGTCCCGAAACTTTGAACCCCGATCGGAATATATCCAGGGGTGTTATGAGTGAAAATAGGTATAAAATAGGTAGGGTTTTCCATGTTTTTTGGGACAAGAACACCGAATATGAAGTCAATTTTGGCCAAAGAATAGAAAATTGAGGTTCTACCATTGGTTCTGCTCCCAAAATCGATTTTTTTATGAGTCAGAATCCTGGGAAATTGTCTGAAATCACCATCAATTTGCATAATAACACTGGAAAAAAAGTCAACAGATGAATTAAGACAATTAAATGGCACTACCAGTGATGAAAGATAATTTGTGGTGGGGGGGGGGGGGAGCGTACCTTATTTGTGTTTTGGGGGCCAAAATTGGTGGAAACAATCAGAAATATCTATTTAAATTATTTCACATGTAAGAAACAATTAATGAACCGCCAACATTTCTGTCGGTGTGTCCAGTAGAATAATAAACCCATTTGACAAGGACTTTGCAGCGTTTTTCATGCTCAATCGAATGGTCAACCACTCCAGACCTCTCGGACCATTGACCTTTGAACACTGCATGCATAAGAACATTAAATTTGACTTTGTGTAGACCGAATTGCTCAATTCCATTCGTATGATGAATGAACTGCACTCCGACGTACGCGGAGTTCATTCCCACTCTACTCTGGATTCCTTCCCCTCTTACCTATCCCGAATCTCCATTCTGGAGTATGCATGAACTCTGACGCCTGGAGTTTCGTGGTGGCATATTATCTTTTTAATCTGCGTCACTCTAATCACTCGTTTTGTGCTGTATAAAGGCGGATCTTGTCTATTGTTTGTTTGGGTAAGTGATGGGAAACCAAAGCCGTTAGAACCAGCAAAATTTGTTTCTTCAATCCAATCTCTGATCTTAGGTACATTATCTTGGTTAGGTTGTCGACTCGCGAAAATGGAAGTTGTTTCAACCGAACGGTGTTTATCTTTCATCAGGATCCTTCCATCTCACATGGCCTACGCGATCGTAGAAACTGTTGATTTTTCCAACGTAAAAATTCACCATTGATAACGTCAGTGTTAAAATTGCGCAACCATCTCTTTGCATATTATGTACTCCAATATTAAGCCCTGTTAGAGCAACGCGGATGCTAACCATAGATCATTTAAGGTAGGTACGTAGGTACTTGAATCACAACTCAAGAAAATTCGCAACTAACATACCTTAGGAGACTCATCTAGAAGAGGTACCGTATCATTAGACTTTACTTCACACCATGTGGTGATTCTAAAGCTTACAACGATTTTTCACCCGCAAAAACTCGAATTGACCGCCTTTTTTGCAAAATGTTTTCGTCTTTTTCTGGTTTGTACCACATGATTACTATATCAATTTTCGCCAATGTTTGGTTTACAATAATGAACCTTTGGAATCGAGCTTGAAACGTTTTTACCCCCCCCCCCCCCACCTCAAAATAGTTTTAAGGTAGGTTTCCGTTTCAAGGTACGCAGACTTCGAAAATGGAATAAAAAAAATTTCTGTCCGTACGGCGCACTTTTCTTAGTTACCATGAACCAAAATAATGAAATTTGGTTTGTAGGTCCCGTTTGGGGACTTGTTGGTTTGCGGCGTTACTGTCAATCATCTCTGACGGGTGAAAGATAGGGGTTGAAATTTTCAGAACGCCGTAACTCGAAAACTTTCAGTAGAAGGGTATGGTTTTTTTTAAATGTTCACCCGGAGCATTGTACGTGTAGCCGTTCGTTTTCACCGAAAAGCTTCGTCAACATGGTCGTGAATAAGACGGTTTAAATCCGGCCCAGATATCATTGCTGGGCAACACCTGATTATAATCAAGGTTGCTCTATGAAGTCGAGTTGGTTGTTCTGTGATATTATTTCGTTTGAAGAATGATGGGTCTTTTGGAATTTGTTGATAGGTACTTTTGCAACTTGAACAAACGTTATGCTTCACAAATAACAATAATTAATGACTGAATTATTGAATCCCGCTCATTTTTATGGAACTGTAAATCCCGGGCCGGTTCCGGGGGCTTTCCTGGGGGAAGCTCGAGGGTACGTATCGACCCCAGAAAACAGTGGTCTACGCAGAAGGGGCGTCTATGCAGGTTAATAATAAACCGTTGTGTAATAATTTTCCGCGTTTTTATACATTTTCACAGATTTTTGACCCAAGAGTGAACTCAAATTTGACTCACCTTTTGTTTCTGAAAGTCACTCATCTTCGAACTCACTTTTTCGTTTGCTATTATGCACGCTTTGGGGAAAACACTTATTGTTTACAGTTGGTAATTTTAATCCCACCCCTTTGGGCCCTCAACTAGGTGGAAAATATACCATAATATTCCTGATGAGGCTACTTTCCTAACATTATACCTCCTTTCTACAACTTGTCCTATTTTCTCTTGGCACCATTTTTACAAGGTTCGTCTCTTTTCCAGGTTTCATATCCGGTCGTCCTTCTTCACCGACATTCAAAGGTATGTACTTACCTGTCTCAAAAGAGGACTGCGGCGCGCTGTGCACCTAAGCCCCTCCATTTCGGTGTAAATTAGAATTTCGTTGAAATTTTGGTTTTAAAAAATCAATTATTTATTTATTTATTAGATTATATACTGGCAGCCCAGTTTACAAGATGCCCCAATTTAAAATAAAATATAATGGAACTGGTATAAGAAACTAAAAGAGCAGAATTAGAGAGTAGTACGATAGTGAATAATAAATCAATTTATGTAATGCAATAATGATGATCTAAGTGGACGAACTTGAGATTTGTTTCTGATTTAATTTTGCTCCTGATTAAATAAGATGAGAACCCTTGTATTCACGCAAGGATAAAAAGGGTGTATCATTCAAAATCAAAATTTCCAATCGTTTTTTAAGTTCTTGACATCAAGGAACAAATGTTATCGAGAAAATGATCCTAACCAGCTGAACTGTGGGGAATGTACGGATAGTAGGTATTTCCGTGCTAATTTTACCAAATTCCGACCGTAACTTTCGTCTGAGCATGCATAACCATGAAACCGTTGAGTATGCATGTCTTTGTTTATCAATGATGTACGGTATGTACGGGTCGATATGCACATTAAGCACAGGGGGGTAAGCAAATCAATTGCATCTCAAATTGAATTCGCCTGCATACAGAAGTCGACCTATCACGAAGCTGGGATTCTACTAGAGTCGGAATACGAAAAAACTGGATAGAACTCGTATTTCACTCGACGGGAAAACCAATATAAGTTCATTTGTCTGAGAAAAGGCTCCTTCGGCGCCGGTGGGCGCCTGGTGTGTCACTATTAGACGACGGAGCGCCTTCCAGAGCGATAAAAAAAGGAAATATAGGGAAGAGCTGCTCTCTCGTTCTGTGGAAATATGGGAAACGAGATAGAAATATGTGGCATGGGTCGGGCCGAACCTAAAGTTCCCTACACTCCTAACCCCCGGGTGTATCCTATACTCCTTTTCCCTCCAATCTACGGGAAGATCGCGAACAAGCATTTTCCTGCACAGTTCTGTTTATTCGACACTATAATTTATAATATTGTTCGTGGTACCTAGTTATTCATTGTGAGGGTTTTGATATTCCAGGATTTGAGCCTAATTAATGGGTAAATTCATGCGGTGTAGACAGTGAATAGGGTTTTTACAGGCAGGAGTTCCCAGTTGGTTGATTTCGCTTGTCAGGTCATATGGAACTGAGGTGACCCCGTTTTGTCATGTTCGCTGAACCGCGTTACATTACCCCCTTCCCCACCGTCAACATCCATCCAAGACTTTTAATGATCCACCCCCTCTACCAACCCCTTGTTCTCTTTGGGATTGAAAATAGACCGCTGAGGGAACAGGCAAGGCCTGGTATTAATCCCGTCATCCAGTCCAGTGATTCGAAACCCAATGGGTTCCCCTAGGTCGCTCTCCCACTACATAATTTCTGCCGGTTGGATTGAAACAAAGTTCCAGCCATGCAGCATGACCATACGTGCGACATTTTGAAGGTGCTTTTAGCGCTTCTCGATTTCTGGTAATCACCAGAACTCAAATTTGATCTACTTTTATCATTTCATAATGATTAACAGGACGTTTTCCGAACGTCACGAGCGTCACGTCACGATGGGGTTTGTGAGCGTCACATCACGATCGAGCGTCACTTCATGGCACAAGAAATTGCACCATCGAAATTGCATCACGTTACTATGTTGGTTGCGAGCGTCAGAAAACGATATAAATAAAGAGGCTAGAAAAATAGTTTCGTTATGCCTGCAGATATTTTTCCAATATGCAGCTTAACATTTGTATATTCATAGTCGCCTGATCTATCATTTTTTTTTAGCTCCTTCGCCCGGTTTGAGTGTTGCTGAAGCGCTTTCTTCATAGTGGTAATTTTCATCTCTTCACCAATGTATTCTTTCTTGTAAAATACTTCTGCATGTTCCCAGTGCTTCTTTAAAATTTGCAACGTATTCACAGGAACGATCTTCTTATTGGGAATTTCCCAAATCGCGAGGTTGTTTACATTTTCAAAGGAAATATTATCCTGATCAAGAAGGCCGATTGAATAGTCTTCATTATTAGGATCGATTGTTTGAGACACATTGTCACCGGTTATAAGAGAATTTACAGACAACATTGATGGTTCTGGCTTTAGCGGTTTCGTGATTTCGCACTTACGTTTTCTCACAGTTCCTTCAGAGGTTTTAGGCATATCGCGTTTCTTCACTTTCCTGACGTTTTCTTCTTTCACGTTGTTAGTTGAAGACATCTAAATTTTAATTAATCACAATCCAATGACTATTTGAAGAAATACGATTTCGTTTAGCGCAACTAATATTGAGTATTGCAACACCTTCGAGTCTAGAAACCACATATATGATCTCTTACGCAAATCACCTGACTCGGTCCTACATTTCATTCGGTCCATAATAACATTAGGAAATTGACGGGAGGTGAAACAAATACGTTTTCAACTTTTGATGAATTAATGAGCTGCAAAGTTTCCATTGACGGAAATTTTGGCGAAACAGATGTTAATTTTTATTAAATGATCTGACTGTAGAACCGTAGGTCTACCGTCCGTTTTTTATTTTGTAAGAAAAAATATTGTTGAGTATTGTATTTTTATGTCTCGTATTTTTGACTATGGTATTTTTACGTTTCAAATCACCACCGGTGGATTTGTGCCGGTATTCCGTCATTTTTGGGATTTTTAGAGATTTGACCCCAAATCCTCTAATTGAACCTCCATTTTCGGGAAAACTGTTTTTCATGTTTCAAGACACTATTTCTTTACCACAATTTTTATATATACCTATAGTTTTTTAGTGATCCGTTACAGACTAGCAGTAACAAATTCGACCCACAGTTTGTTTTGGAAAATTGCTAATACTCATCATGTCGTTTGCAATCAAACATTTTGGTGAAATTTAGAATTTTTCACTTATAAAAATGTATTTCAAAGAATGGATTCAGAATGCTTTGAAGCGGAAAAGAAACAACCAGTTTTTTAAATTGTAATACCTACCTAAGTACTAAAAATCTTGCTTAGTCCTTGCTATGTCATCTGAGCCTTTGCAGTAGTTTCTATGACAAAATATACTGTGGAAATTTTGTTCTTATCTTAGGCTGATCATTTCGGATTGGCTTGGAAAAGTGTGCTGCCAGTATGAAAATTTTGAGTAAGTACTCTGATTGGGTCTTACATTCAGCTGAACATCGTCCAGTACAATCGTTCACCTTTGTTTTACTATCGGCCAGGTACCCTCCAGCCAATTTTTGAGCTCACCGACCTCTTATCCCTGTAGAGGGACCCATTGAAATTCGAGTTGGCTACGAGCTCACGACTCGTATGATTAATAATAAACTTCTTCGTCTTCCTTAACGAAGTGTTTCCGCTTGTCGACCGAATGGAGAAGGGGGACTCTCATTGTTGTCAGAATCTCTTTAATTTTCTCAATTACCTTCACAGCGGACAAGTTGGTGTGGCCGTGTTCAACAATACCTGAGTTTAGTATGACAAATAGGCAGTAGAATTGAGATCGATTCAATTTAGCTGCTCCCCTCGGTAAATTATTTTGTGAAACTGTTAAGGGGTTGAGAATTTTTATTTCCTCGTACCTAAAATACAAAAGAGATTTTTGCGCAAGGAGCTAGCCACATACATGCGGATTGCGCAGAAATGTAGTTTTTTGGTGCAGGATCGTCGTTTACTTCGTAATATAGGTACCTATGTTTGAATTCTTCGTGTAATTTGACTGATTTTAGTAAAATTTTAAACCGCTTCCTTGGGCACTTTCATGAGCGCGAAAGTGTGAAGAAATTGAGTACAAACTGGGCTAAAATTGAGGTTTTGGTTTATTATTTCCAGTAATGAACCTTTCGAATCGAGCATGAAAAAAAAGAAGGATAAAAGTTACCCCCCCCCCCCCCTCAGATTGATTGTTTCCGTTTCAAGGTACGTAGAATCCGAAAATGGGGAAAAAATTGTACTTACGTGGTAACTTTTCTTAGTTACCACGAACCAAAATTAATGAAAATCTGTTCCATTTGGGGTCTAGTTGATAGCGAAGCTCGGCGTTACTTCAGTCTTTTAGCGGTGAAAAAAAGGATTCGAAATTTCAGAAACTTTCAATAGAAAGGGTACCTATGGTTTATTTGTATTATAAATTGATTCCGAACTTGATGATTTTTAGAACCGAAAAGCTTCGTCAACATGAGTGTGAATCATACGGTTGGTACTATACATCCAGTCCAGATATTATGAGTGTGATCAATACCACCTTTGCCACATGATTTTCAGGTATTTTTTCGCGCGTAATCACTTGGTGATGTCCATTTTTCGATATGCTACCATCCTACCAACTCAAATGCCGCAGTGAGACGTGATATATTGTCTCGCTGGCGATGTTTTTCTTTTTTCACCCAAGCTTAGTACAAGTTCAATTTGTGTGGACTCATATGTATTAAGAGTAACAGCGTTCATGATTCACTTCCCTAAGAATATTCTCTCTGCACGGGTCAGGCGAGTAATATTGCGAAAAGGTCGGTCGTGCCTTTCAATTCATAGTCCTCTGGTTCTGTCCTCTGGAAATTGAAGTGAAGCCGATCTACGTCAAGTGACGTTGAACAACAAAAACCTAGTGGAAGACACCGAGGCGGTCCATTGTCAATTGGAGCGATGCAGTGAGTCTTTCTCTGAAAGCTTCCCTCTAAACATTTCCTTTTCAGAGCTTCTATGCACAGTGGTACTGAAAAGACGATGTTGTCCCGACCGCACCTGACTCGACGACAGTCCTAGAGAGTGGAATTCCAGGTAGCGTTAGTTTAATTACAGTAGTCGAATTACGTTTAATCGGACTCGTGAAAATAATTGGAACATCGAATTACAGCAGTTGCTTGGATTTAATGAGATCACCTGACATAATCATTGAATTCTCCTGAGGATCCAACTCGCGCTATATCTGGTTATTTTGACGAGAGTGAAGTGGCGAAATTGGGCCATATGTACGACTACCCATGAATTCTCCTGAAGATCCAACTCGCGCTGTATTTGGTTATTTAGACGAGAGTGAAATGGCAAAATTGGGCAATGTACTACTACTGAGTAGTAGTGGTACCTAGTAGGTACCGTACCAAATGTACTAAGTAGTAGTAGTAACAAATGTACTAATGCCTAGTACCTAATACGCCCGCTGACTCAATTAAATTTATTCAAAAATGCATGTATGTCTCATGTACCATGTAAAAACATTTTGTACCCATTGCGATTGCGTATTTCTGCAAGAAAGCTAAAAAGAATATTTCAGTAGTTAAAAAAAATTGGTTCGAATTTGAGTTTTTGTGTGTCAAAACTCGCTAAAAGTCCGTAAAAAAATGCGAGATAACGGCAGCCTGGAAAATTCAACCACCTCCTCTTCACCACGTAGAGATGATTGACAGTAACGCCGAGCTTCGCGGACCAACGACCCCAAAGGGATGCACAAACCAAATTTCATTAATTTTCGTTCATGGTTACTAAGGAAAGTGCGAAATACGGCGGGCGGACAGAATTCTTTTATTCAATTTTCGGATTCTACGTACCTTGAAGCGGAAACCATCAAATTTTGAAGGGTGTTGAAGTAAATTTTTTCTTGCTCGATTCCAAAGGTTCGTTATTGAAAATAATAATCCAAAATAATTTATGATACAATTATCCTTGAATCCACCGCATATTTATGAAAATGCCCGGCCGGCTTCGTGAGTACTCGATTTAGGGCTTTCCTGGGGGGAGCTCGTGGGTAGGTATTTACCACAGGAAACAGTACGCAGAAGGGGCATCTACAGGTAAATAATAAACCGTTGTGTAATAATTTCTCTCCTTTTTATCTCATTACGATCATTTCGGCAAAATTTATTTTTTTCCCCTTAAATTTAGGGGCTGGATCTTTTTTTGCTCTTATGGAATACATGCATTCCATTTAGCCTCCATATGGGCCACAGCGCGTTCAACCTAAGTTAAAATCAAGATAATGAGTGTAGTGCAGTGGAGAGCATATTGGATAATTGTACGGCGAGGAGAGAGCCTCTCAAGTTTTCATATTAACCCCCTCCTTCCTCACACACAGTTCTCCTCTGCTGCATTGGTAGACAGGGGATAGAATAGAGGGCCAAGTCCATTGTGATGGGTTGATCGATACTAATCTGGAATCAATACCTAGTTCATTACAGTATAGGACCCCCCCCCCCCCACACACACACACACACAAGTCCATTGGTGGGGAACCACGAGGCCAGGTTTAGGCCTCGGGGAGGTAGCGGGCGATAAAGGAACCGGCCATTGGAAAGGGATTTGAGAAGAGTCCATTCTCCAGTAGAAAAATATCCACTTCAATGAAGGATTCAGTACCCGTTATTGTGACCGTTTAATTGAACCACTCTCAAATGGGGATTTGTACGAAGTTGTACTACAATCGACAGATCACTAACCGAAAAACGCAAAAAAAGCTACTATCAAAGTGATTCCATCAGCACGAAGGTGTTTTCACTGAATTTGATTCCAAAAAATTAAGAACTCAAAATTGAAGTTGTTACGAACTACATCACTCGCGATGAAATTGTGGAGACCGGTGGATTGGTGAGTGCATACTTGCAATTGGCTGACAGCGGAATGCACCTCATGAGTGTATTTGGGAAGTGGAGGTAATAACCACCACAGGGCGATAAATACTGCGATAAATAATGAGCGAGCGTACCCCACAGTATTCTTTGCGCGGAACTGGTACATGAAGAACTGCGCGGAACTGGTAGTTGTGAAAACTCAATCGGCGCGGAATTGGTCTTTTGGATTGGCACATTTTTCAGCTTTGCGCGGAACTGGCGTGCTCCCTTGTGAACAGCGCTGGTTTACCCCTAGTGGAGGTCTGTCCAACCTGCAGTGCGATTCTGCAACTTGGTACGGCATCAAAACGACGATAAAATATCGTTAGCATAACGAAAAATATCGATGTCTCTAAATACCGACGAGAGTATTCTGTAAGCGGTCAACAGCGTCAGTTATCGCTAAATCGTCGATAACTTTTAGTTACAGGGTCGTTATCATTCCCACGGCTCTAGAACCCCCGTTATCCGTACCGAAAGCTTGTTACACCCAAAAAAAACTTTACACCCTTAAAAAAAGTTTTGCGGTGTGTAACGTAACGGTAAGTGTATACCTACTTTTCCATGTTTTTCAATTTTATTTAACGTAATAAGCCCAGTGTAGATACTTACCTTAGGTAAGTAGGTAGGTAAATTAGTGACTTAATAATTTATTTATAGCAGTGATGTCATAAAAACATCGTAATATATAACTTGAACCTTAAAATTACATTATTCGTAGGTAGGTAGTTACAGAGTTATATATAAGAATTCTAGCAATATACTAGTCGGTTTTATTTCACTTTGGTACCTAATTTTTAAAATCGCATTTCACCATACAGTGTGAAATGCGAATTCCTTACTTGAGAACTGGCAATTTTGCAAGAGAACGGGGGTATCGCCCTTGGTTGAAAGAGGAGTGCTACGAGATGGACAGAATCCTTATTCCCTTGATCCCTGCATGTTTAGAAAAACCTTTAGGACAAGTCGACACTTAGCCATAAACCTAACGAACGAAATTCGTCCGTTGCTCCTACTCTCTAGATTCATTGGATTATCCCCTGAAATCCTATCTGCTTTATTTTCCTGTAGATACCGATCCCACACGTTATCTAGTGCGAGTGGCCTTAACAGATTATGTTAATTAATTAGAAAATATAGGATACACCACTGTCAAAAGCAGTCTTTAATAATATGTAAATAATATGTAAACTTAGAAAGGTAGGTGTTCACTCACATATTTGCCAGAATTTCCGGGTAATATCCATTATAAAAAATAAACTTAAACAAAATCATGCATTAATTTATACAAATAAATTTGGCATAATACATGAGACATTTAAGCTAAAATCGGTAGGCACTTTATAAATATCACAGGACGAAACAAGTAATTGAAATGAAAACCTATCCCAAGTGTCAAGTGGGACAAATTTTCTCAAACTGCAATTTTTGATTTCCAAGGTATGAGCATTTATTTCGGCCGCTGAGTGAATTCGGGGGATTCAAAACACCCACGCACACACACTCTTCAGTTCACTTCATCACTGCTTATCACCATGGAAACGTTGAAAACGGAAGGAAATCCAGTCGATTGCTTGCCCTAGACTCAGATTTGCTGAGACAAGCTAACGACGTCGGTATCTCATTATGCAACGTCAATTTGTTATTCGTGTTCGGTATCATAAGTTCCTGAATACCTTTCGCTATCCCGGTGTCGTTACACGAGAGGGATAGCGGCATCGTCAACATACCGTCAAAATTGGAAGGAGTTCCAGAATTGCGCTACTGGCCTGGTTTCTGTCGCTATGGTCGAGTCCACTCGCCCTCCGAAGATTCTTCGTATTCTAACGGATACCAGGGATGAAATAAATAAATAAGAACACCTGTAGTTCCCGCGGGAATATCCAACAAAACGCAGGCATGAAGGAGATTACTCGTAATTCCCAGCTTCCACCTCCCCTCTCCGCTCCATCAAAAAATACTCTGTTATTTCTTTTTCTAAAAACGAAAGAAAAAAAGCTGCGACGCATTGAAAATCCTCACTGTGAAACGCCGTCCGCAAGTATTATTTATATAGAATATGGAATACAGGAAGGGATAAGGGCGTCAGAGTTAATGCGTTTTGGTTTATTATTTTCAATAATGAACCATTGGAATCGAGCATGAAAAAAAAAATTCTTACCCCCCCTCAAAATTTGATGGTTTACGTTTCAAGATATGTAGAATCCAAAACTGCAATAAAAATATTTCTGTCTGTCCGCCGTACGCCGTCCGAGTTGGTCCTCGAAGCTCGACGTTACTGTGAGTCATCTCTAAGGGGTTCAAAATAGGGGTTGAAATTTTCAAAACGCCTATACCATTTTTTTACGTAAATATTTTTACGGTTTTAAATAGTTCTTGAACTTGCGAGTTTTTTAAGACCATCCGGAGCATCGTACGTCCAGCCGTTCGTTCACAGTAAGGCCCCGAAGTTTGCACCGACAGGCATTTTCGACTCCAGTGTGAATGAAATTGTATACAATCCAAACCAAATCTCGTAACCAGAGACGCGCCCACAATAGGAGTTTGTGAATACGGCCAATCATTGGTAGGGATCACCTGATTATATTGGCGGAGTATGAAGTCGAGTTGGTTGTTCTGTGATATTATTTAATTTTAAAAATGATGGCTCTATTGGAGTTTGTTGGTAGGTAGTGAAACTTGAACAAACGTTGAAGTATTATTGATGGGTAAATTATTACTACGGTAAATCATTACTCAACGGTAAATTATTACAGAACGGTAAATTATACCATCTACGTAGAAGGGGCTGGAGTTTGTTGGTAGGTACTTTTGCAACTTTTTTCACTCCTCATCAACAATTTCTTTTCAGAACTTCATTATGTGCGTTTCTTTTTGTTAGGTACTGTTTGTCATCGGCAGAATTATTTTAGCAACATTTAACTCGTGATTTAGGTAGGTACCTAGTAACGAGTACGGGGTTAGGTACTAACCTACGGAGTGTCTGCGATCTACATAATATGCATATAATAGAATAGTACATATCATATTATATAGAAGGGTTATCTATACATAGAGCTGTGATCTGTAACAGAAGGGTATTCTATACAAAATAATAAACCGTTGTGCAGGGATTTGCAGCGTTTTAACATAGAAGACGTCGCTAGGGGGTGCTGCGGAGGTTTAAGGTAATTTACTCACCCTCCGTATCCTGTAGCCAGCCCCGTAGCGTTTAGGACGGCGGGAGGGGGACTCTGGTACTAATGAGAGTTTAAGAGTGGGACTCTCCATCAACGGCGCGGGACGTGGTTTACGCAAATTCGGGTTTATGGAAAAAGGGGTTTCACAGTCAAATCGGAAAAGAGCGAGTTTCCTCTTGTGAATTGGAAATGGTACTTTGTCAATTCGAAAAGGTAGTACACAGTTGGTTGAAGATAGTTATATAATTATAGGAGAGATCGGATCATCGAATGGCGTAATCACACGAACGAAATGCAGTCCTGTAGTTGACCGAAAGTTAGTTGTTTATAGTATCCATGCGTGCTACCTAACCATGTTCAGAACAGGCGTCTAATAGGAATGGAGAATGCTGTGTCGCCATTTGCATTCGGGCTACGAAACTTGGGTCGACAAAACTTGGAATACCTTTTGGTTTATTATTTTCAATAATGAACCATTGGAATCGAGCATGAAAAAAAAAAAAAATTCTTACCCCCCTCAAAATTTGATGGTTTACGTTTCAAGGTATGTAGAATCCAAAACTGCAATAAAAATATTTCTGTCTGTCCGCCGTACGCCGTACGGGCCACTTTTCTTAGTTACCATGAAAAAAAATTGATGAAATTCGGGTTATAGGTTCCGTTCGGCGTCTAGTTGGTCCTCGAAGCTCGACGTTACTGTGAGTCATCTCTAAGGGGTTCAAAATAGGGGTTGAAATTTTCAAAACGCCTATACCATTTTTTTACGTAAATATTTTTACGGTTTTAAATAGTTCTTGAACTTGCGAGTTTTTTGAGACCATCCGGAGCATCGTACGTCCAGCCGTTCGTTCACAGTAAGGCCCCGAAGTTTGCACCGACAGGCATTTTCGACTCCAGTGTGAATGAAATTGTATACAATTCAAACCAAATCTCGTAACCAGAGACGCGCCCACAATAGGAAATTTGGCGGAGATAAAATCATTGGTAGGGATCACCTGATTATATTGGCGGAGTATGAAGTCGAGTTGGTTGTTCTGTGATATTATTTAATTTGAAAAATGATGGCTCTTTTGGAGTTTGTTGGTAGGTAGTGAAACTTGAACAAACGTTGAAGTATTATAGATGGGTGAATTATTACTACGGTAAATCATTACCCAACGGTAAATTATTACACAACGGTTCATTATACCATCTACGTAGAAGGGAATGGAGTTTGTTGGTAGGTACTTTTGCAACTTTTTTCACTCCTCATCAACAATTTATTTTCAGAACTTCATCATGTGTGTTTCTTTTTGTTAGGTACTGTTTGTCATCGGCAGAATTATTTTAGCAACATTTAACTCGTGATTTAGGTAGGTACCTAGTAACGAGTACGGGGTTAGGTACTAACCTACGGAGGGTCTGCGATCTACATATATAATATGTATAGAATAGTACATATCATAATATTATATAGACGGGTTATCTATACATAGAGCTGTGATCTGTAACAGAAGGGTATTCTATACAAAATAATAAACCGTTGTGCAGGGATTTGCAGCGTTTTTTCCAATTCAATTCAATTCTTTATTCAATAACATATTTAGTACAGATACTATAAGTACAGAAACATGAGAAAACCAAGTTCATGAATGAGCCCCTAAAGTCTTGACGACCCGTCCAGGGGCTGGCTCTCATTTTTTTTTTTCAATTCAATTCTTTATTCAGTAACATATTTAATTTAGTATAATGAAGAATATAAGTACAGAAACATGAGTGTCGTGAGTCCCTCCCGGAACTACTCCTAGCAGATTTTTAAGTTCTCACAAATATTTCATAAGCCAACTTTAGTTCTTACCAAATAAACCATACGAGTGGGGAACAAGCCGCAGGAGTCAGGGCACAACCTGGGTCCCCACCATCCCCTACCAAATAGGGGATTGAGGGAGACGACTCCCAGTAACGTAAATACTCGCCTCCTTCGACTTTTCACTCATTCGACGCTTCCTCTAGCCGCTGGCTACTCTCTCTTCTCCTACCCTGCTCTCCAACCAATCCATAAAAGATCCTAGATGACGGTGGTGGTCAGCCCATAACCGCCTAGGCAAATTCTCCTAAAAAGATTCCAGATAACGGTGGTGATTCGCTCATAACCGCCTGGACACCTCCAAAAAGATCCCAGATGTTGGTGGTGACTCGCTCATAACCGCGTGGGCAAAACCTCTCCAAAAAGATCTCAGATGTCGGTGGTGATTCGCTCATAACCGCCTGGGCATTCCCTCACACCACCGTGATGAATATACGCCAATTTTAAATTCATCAAAATGAGAAAACCAAGTTCAGACCTGCTCTCAAAGTCGTCTGCCGGAGCAAAAAGCTGCCCGCCAAACAACGTTGAAAGCAATTTTAAGGTTTAGGGGAAGGAACAGGTTCCTATACTCATATCCAACAGAGGGGGAAGGAACAGGTTTGTATAGGCACTTCCAAGAGCGAGGTGCAAAGCACCGACCGTGCTACTTCGGCGGGCAAAATTGGTATAAAATGGATACCTAAAAATTTTCTCAGTAGGTACCTACTTAGGACCTACTCAGTACTACCTACTTAATACCTACTCAGTACTACGTTACTTAGTTCCTACTTAGTTCTAAGTTACTTAGTACCTAATCAGTACAACATACCTGTTACCTTCTTTGCGAAATTGGGCCATTGCTGTTACATTCTTTGGAACTTCATTTGAGTTCCAAAATCTTTGTTATTGTTTCGGATGAATTATATCAGATTTCGCCGGAGTAAAATAAATCTGATACTTATAACGTTCTTCTGTATCGATTCAGTTATGCTACCTACTTCTGGTAGGATTCAAGGATGTTCTCGTTCCCGTAAATCAAGCTTACTGGTTGGATTAGATGACCAAAAATCCATCAGTAGGCTGTGGTGTATAGCATTATTATACTTATGAATTTCGTTGGTCAACTTCGACAATAAAATAGGTGCATAATTTCATCGTGTTGAATGGGAACTTCAAAAAACACCGTATCGTGATTGGGCAAATTGAAATAATAGAAAAATTGTCTGGTTGTTGATTCATTAAATTTTGAACGTTACCAGAGCTAAATGTTCAATATCCTATTTAACTATGTTCGAACAAGACGATGCATTTCATTATTATTTAGTTTATCGTTTCTATCCCTCCTTTCATCTGTTATTATAGCGCAAGGAATGATAAAAATACGGTGAGGTCGGGTTTCATCAACATTGGTATGATTAACCACTATAAAACTTCAGTGAAAAGTTGAGTGGAGTGCGGTGGTCTTAATTTATAATTTGAATGAATAATAATGAAATGCGTCTTCTAAGTTAGGTGGGCGCAGCCCGAATTGGGTTGGCAACGATTGTTTTTGCGAAATGTAATGATACATGCAGCATCACCAATGCACCCCACTCAGTGAGACATTTAATTGCGAAAAGCGCGTCGATTTGGAATAATAATTAAAGCTGCCTTACATTACAAGTGTTCTTTTCAATAGTTTTAACCCCCGAGTTTTTCCTAAGCTGATAAATATAACGAGTAGGAACGGCGCTGGTACGTCAAGCGATTTGGAACCGTGAAAGAATTCATTGTTTGTGTTAGGCCTCTCAGTTAGCTGTTGGAGTGGATTCCACCGCTAAAAAGCACACAGCGCTTTGAGGAATCCTCTGACGGGGAAAAAAAATATATATATACCTGAATATAAAGGGAAAGGATAAGGGTTACGGTATGGAGGGGGATAAAGAGCGAAGTGGAACCCACCCAACTCTGAGGTATAATGAACGGGTGCCGAGTGAGAATGTAAGCTTTACAAACATCGAAGGATAAACTTCCCGGTCGAGTTGATTCAACAGATGTAGAGATCAAATGGGTTTCCGGTGTCTGTTTTTTCACTCAATCTAGTCACTGCCAGTTAGGATTAGGAAACCCAATGAGAATTGAAGGACGTAAAGTTTTTGTTGTTGTGAAGACTGAAGAGGCGAATGAAATATGTCGAAGGGCGTGGGCAGGCATTTGAAGTGAAGAATGTGGTGCAGGGAGATTGTAGCAGTGTGAAACCGTAATTGCCACACATACATATCTGTCTGTATGAATTTCGTGGATAAAAATCTCATCAGAGTGGTCAAAATCGTACCGGGGCACAGTGTCCCGATCCACGAATAGAAATAAAAAATTTGCCTGTTCTGTGTGGAAGTATAAAAACACTACTTATTTCAATAGTTTAAAAAAATTCTTTCAACAAATTGAGATTTGAGTTTTATGGGGGGTCAAAAATTGGTGCCATCGATTTATTTTGAAAATTTGCTCACATGTTCATTGTCATGCTGCATGACTGGACCTTTTTCTAAATAAATATCTTCATTATTCGCGAGTGTGTGTGTGTGTGTGTGTGTGTGTGTGTGTGTGTGTGTGTGTGTGTGTGTGTGTGTGTGTGTGTGTGTGTGTGTGTGTGTGTGTGTGTGTGTGTGTGTGTGTGTGTGTGTGTGTGTGTGTGTGTGTGTGTGTGTGTGTGTGTGTGTGTGTGTGTGTGTGTGTGTGTGTGTGTGTGTGTGTGTGTGTGTGTGTGTGTGTGTGTGTGTGTGTGTGTGTGTGTGTGTGTGTGTGTGTGTGTGTGTGTGGCTGAACTTATATTCAGGGGTCTCATTGTGATCAGCGAGTTTCGGTCCAGGTTGTGGGCTGTCGCTCGATCCTCCAGACCTTCTCTTTGATCGTATTCCTGGCCGTCCCTTACGATAGCGTCCGAGTTCGTGCTTTTGGTTGCTACGTTCGAGCCCTTGTCGCGAGTCACTTTCAATCCTTAGCCAGAATAAGGTGGGTGCAGTCGGGAAGAAGTTTTCACGGCGGTTTCTTCAACCGTACTAAAACGATTTTTGTTTGATACGCCGTTCAGGATCGTGATTTCATCGTCAGAATAATCGCGTAGTTGATAGGTGGTTGCCCTCGTGTGTCTTACTGTCTCATGTGATTCATAATAAGATCGTGAAAATGTGCGCCCAATCTTGAGAATGGAGTGGTGGGAGTGATGCTTTGTTAGAAGTGGAGTTTGAAGATTTCACGACGTTTTCCTGAGTGCGATGAGATATCTATGAGAAATTTGTGAAAGTGTCATTATATTCCATGCTGTCTACCGCTCTAGAGCCCGTTGTATTTAGTACAACTGGGTTTTCGGCTAGTATTGTAATAATTCATGAAAGAGTTTTGCATTTCATGCTGGTTTGATTTCCTGGTATAATTGCCCATTTTACTTCAAATCTATCATCTTCGATTCATTGTTTAACAAAGGAGAATCGGGTAGAATGAGCAAAATACCCTCCTAACGTTGGGCAAAAAACACCAAGAGAGAGAGAGAAAAATAAGAAAAAATTTATTGTTCTGTAAAGGGCCTTTCTCATCAACGTAAATCACGGAAAAATCCCTTTATTCTTGAGACACGTAATACACCGATTCTCGAGCTTGGTTCTTCAGTTATATCCTTCCAACCCCCCTCAACCCTTTACCAGATGTTGGGTAGCTCTTCGCGCTTGTCTTTCTCTCCTGTTGGAGTACGCTTTGTGAGTAATCTTCAACCTTAATCCGCTGAAACCTGTTTTTACCTTGAGGTGGTTGGCAAGAGATTTCTCCAGGACGTATCTAGATCTATTGCGGAATGTAGCGGAGGGAAGAGCCGATTTACAAGTGGAAAACCAGGGGAAAAGGCTTACCTAAATCGCCTCATTTTCATTTTTGGCAAGTTTCCAGCCTTCTGGCTGCTCTTCTGACGATTTTTTTCTCTCTCTTTCATTGTTCTTTCCTTCCTTCCCGAAATTTTCCGCTCTTTAAGGAGTCGAGTGTAACTTATTGTTATAGTTTATGTACCCAGCATTTCTCATTCAACAACTTCTCGTAGTTATGCTCTATTATGGAGACGTGGGTCTATATCAGGACTATGTGGAATCTGTGGGCAATCAATGGAGTGCTGTTGTTAGGTAGATACCTATTATCGTTTAAACTTACGCTTCATCGAAGCAATTGGTAGAGGCTGATACACAGAGGATAGGCTTGTGGTTCTATAAAAATATCTAAACTGGAGTGGATGATCTTGAAATATGGCTGGCATAGAAATACCCACCGTCGCACTTGAGGCAAAATGACACGATATAAATGCATGAGTCGTTCCGTTGATACCATTATCACTTCCGTTTCGTGTTTATTTATTTGTTTTATAATATCTTTACCATAATTTTCTGTTTTATAAGTTGCTCGTTCTAGCATGAAAATGGGGCAGACATTACGTAGAAAGGAGGGGTTACGGTTTTGCTGTGACATCCGGGCTCACTTGATTTCCCGCTTTCTGTAAGTAAATTTAAGTGCAAATCCGACTTGCCGGGTTTCCGGACTTGTTGATAAGTTTCCTGTTTATTTTTCCCATCTGTGGCCTCCCCTGGTTTCACCGCATAACTTCGTCGAAGTTGTCCGTTTTTTGTCCCGTCTTCGACTGGGGAGCGAAGAATTACTTTTGTTTGTGGGCAGGGAAAGTTTGGAATAGGAATCGGCATTCTTACTCGATGTGTTTCCGTTGGCATAGGGGGGCATATCGGATATATAAGGCCACCGGCCAGTAAGGAGTTGCGAGTTGCATGCTTTCTGACCTTGGCTACGAGATAGAAAACTCGAAATTTCACCATAATGTTTGTAATAACAAGCGGAAGGGTCAGCTCTAAGGTGAGCGATTTTCAAAAACGATTTGAGGGTTAGATTTGAGTTTTGAGTTAGTCAAAAATAGCAAACCTGCTCATACAAGGTCATGCTGCATCGATTCTGTATCGATTTTTGCCAAATTCTTTAAATATCAAATCGTTTGGAGTACCAATCCTTGAAATATTCACCATCACGAGGTAAACCATGAAGGACCAGTATGTAGGCGTTTTCAAAAAAGTGGATTTCTGAACTATTTTTTAGATACACACAGTTAATTAAAATCAACATTAGATGAACATCAGATGTGTGCAGATCTTAGAGAACTGTTGGAACGATCCTCGGTGGAAGACAGTTTTACTGGGGCGTATGCATTTAAGGAGAATGAAGCTTTGTCAACATCTCCTTGTAGAAGCTCCTGCACTTTTTTCCCCTCAACCCTTCAACGTTGATTGAATCGGACCACTCGCCCCGCTCTTCCAGTTAGGGGCCGAGTGATTTATTTAGTTTAATTCCCACCGTCGCATCTACCAGGGAGAAGAAATCCGTCGGTTTTTTCCCCGAGGGGTAGGTTGGTACCTACTTTTTTTAAACTTCGTCCAAGGCCTTGATTGAATGCGTTCGAGTGAGGAGAAGGAAAAAAGTCTTGAATCAATATTGGACGAGGAAATGTCGCCTTGTCTATTTCCAACTCTTCCCTTCCTCGACGTCAGTCCGTAGTTGCTGTCCCTCCCTGCCCCTTCACCTTTCCCCTTCAGAAGGGTCCCCATCGTTTTCTCGAAGGAATGCAGCGGAAAAATCGCTTCTATAGCCTTGGAACTCCCAACACCTCGGATCCATACCTTCCTAGTTCCGCGGTCGTAATGCAGTTGTGAGAAGATGTGGGGTGCCACTTGGACAAACTGTAGGACACTTAGGGTGTGGCGAGGCCATAGTTTGAGGAAACCACTACGGCCTGTTTCAAAATAATTGCAACAGGTGTTGGTTTCGTTGAGCTGATCCTCAGTAATTGAGCGAATTGAACGAATTCTATGGAGAGGCGGCACGAGGAAACGTGATTAAGACCCCACGTAGTTCATTTAATTTGTTCAACTGGTAGTAGGTAGAGCTCAGAGATTTTCCACACACACCAAAAAGAAGAAAAAAAATCAAAAAGTGGGCGATAATGTCTCTTAGAAAGCTAGCTAACTTAAATACTACCGTGACTTCACCTACCCTGTATCCATGGTGTACCCTAACTTGCTGTTCAAATTTAGATACTCGTACTATCAATTGTCATCTTCAATCTGAAATTTCTACTGAAAAGCGGTACCTACCTACGAAATAATCGAAGTTTATGTGAGCTTCTAGTTTACGATAGCAAGTTGAATTGGGAAGGATGTTTCAATTTCGTTTATTAAATTTATTGTGGTATGATGAATCATTCATCAGTTTAGTTTATGAATTCGTTGCGAGATTAGTCAGTTCACCGCTAGGATCCAGCATTTGAAGAGGATAAATGAGATGAAACGAACCGCTGCAATGCTGCGTATTATCTTAGCGAGTTCAAATCGTTTAGAGTGGAGGGGGCCCCTGGCTCAATTAGGGCCTTGAAGTGGTGGCGAAGAACGTGATGGGGGGGAGGGGGTTGGAGGAACTAGTTCAAACACCAAAGGCGTCCTACTGTACCAGCTGTTTGCATTGGCACAGGGATGTTCCGTTCCTTTGTTCCTAATGAGCGTTTGAGTCTCGGGAGGTGTGACTCATTAATAGGTGTCCCTTGGGAGCAAAGGTTGTTTGAGGTTGGGATTCAAAAAAGTACCCTCTCCCGCGATCCCCTTTGAGTCGGAATTGTACAGAGAAACGTACAGTTGTTCTCCGCTGTACACTGAGAAGAAAAAAAACCGCTGCAAAGTGCTTGTCACTTGGGTTTGTTATTCTATTGGACATACCTACAGAAATGATGGCTGTTCATTTATTGTTTCTTTCATGTGAAATAATTGAAATAGCTATTTCTGATGGTTTCCGCC
Source organism: Leptopterna dolabrata (assembly GCA_954871275.1). Lineage (NCBI taxonomy): Eukaryota > Metazoa > Arthropoda > Insecta > Hemiptera > Miridae > Leptopterna > Leptopterna dolabrata. Next base: position 27,379,838 of record OX940988.1, read on the forward strand.
AATTTTGGCCCCCAAAACACGAATTAAGTACGCTTCTTTTTGGTTTATTATTTTCAATAATGAACCATTGGAATCGAGCATGAAAAAAAAAATTCTTACCCCCCCTCAAAATTTGATGGTTTACGTTTCAAGGTATGTAGAATCCAAAACTGCAATAAAAATATTTCTGTCTGTCCGCCGTACGCCGTACACCGTACGGGCCACTTTTCTTAGTTACCATGAAAGAAAATTGATGAAATTCGGGTTATAGGTTCCGTTCGCTGTCTAGTTGGTCCTCGAAGCTCGACGTTACTGTGAGTCATCTCTAAGGGGTTCAAAATAGGGGTTGAAATTTTCAAAACGCCTATACCATTTTTTTACGTGAATATTTTTACGGTTTTAAATAGTTCTTGAACTTGCGAGTTTTTTAAGACCATCCGGAGCGTCGTACGTACGTCCAGCCGTTCGTTCACAGTAAGGCCCCGAAGTTTGCACCGACAGGCATTTTCGACTCCAGTGTGAATGAAATTGTATACAATTCAAACCAAATCTCGTAACCAGAGACGCGCCCACAATAGGAAATTTGGCGGAGATGAAATCATTGCTAGGGATCACCTGATTATATTGGCGGAGTATGAGGTCGAGTTGGTTGTTCTGTGATATTATTTCATTTGAAAAATGATGGCTCTTTTGGAGTTTGTTGGTAGGTAGTGAAACTTGAACAAACGTTGAAGTATTATTGATGGGTAAATTATTACTACGGTAAATCATTACTCAACGGTAAATTATTACACAACGGTTCATTATACCATCTACGTAGAAGGGGCTGGAGTTTGTTAGTAGGTACTTTCGCAACTTTTTTCACTCCTCATCAACAATTTCTTTTCGGAACTTCATTATGTGTGTTTCTTTTTGTTAGGTACTGTTTGTCATCGGCAGAATTATTTTAGCAACATTTAACTCGTGATTTAGGTAGGTACCTAGTAACGAGTACGGGGTTAGGTACTAACCTAAGGAGGGTCTGCGATCTACATAATATGTATAGAATAGTACATATCATATTATATAGACGGGTTATCTATACATAGAGCTGTGATCTGTAACGGAAGGGTATTCTATACAAAATAATAAACCGTTGTGCAGGGATTTGCAGCGTTTTTTGTTTTCAAATTATCTTTGATAATATTGGTAGTGCGATTTAATCGTCTTGATCCACGTCTTAACACTTCTTCTAGTGTTATTATACAAACAGATGGTAATTTCAGTCGATTTCCCGGGTTTTTGACTCATAAAAAATCAATTTTGGGAGCTGATCATTTGGTAGAACCTCAATTTTTCCACTCTGGTCAAATTCGACTTTCATATTCGGTCTTCTCGTCCCCAAAAACATGGAAAACGATACCTCAAAAACTCATGTTACTAACATGTTACTAAAACACAAAAAGTATATTTTTACACCGATTTTCACTCATAACCCCCTGGGTATATTCCGATCTGGCTGCAAAGTTTAGGGACACAACTAGGGCCCAAGTGGAGCAAGTGTGCGAAAGAACGAATTTTTTATACCTATAATGAAGCTGGTATACATAATACGGCAGACGGCGTACGGCGGACGGACATTGCATTTTTGGAATCTACGCACCTTGAAACGGAAAAGAAAAAATTTTGAGGGGGTTTTATATAAATTTGTTGCTGAGCGAATACATTATTCGCAGAATAATACACCTATTTATTCGCCCAGCAACAAATTTTTATAACACCCGCTCAAAATAATAAACCAAAAGGTTGTGTTTCCGTAAAAAACAACGGAGGTGGTGCATCCGTAAATATTATGCGGTCACGGATTAATGCACTATATCAATTTATCCGTAACCGCTATATTGTTGAAGGATCGACAACGAAAACACCCGTGGTGTACTATTTGGGCAAAAATCAACGGATGGTTATTTTCACGGGAGTACCTCGAAAATCCCCGTAAAAGTTTAGTGATTTCCATTGTTAATCCTTCAACGTTCCGTCGCACGCCCTTGAAATGTACTATTTGCTGCACTTACAGCAACAGCATCCACAGCCTAAGATTTAAGGGGGCACTTTTTACAGCCAGGCCTGCCACTCAGCAGCACTTAACAATACCCCCATTAGTATGAGGCGCCCATATTTTCATCCTATCCGATACTTGCGGCTTTTGTATACTAAAAGGTTTAAAATAAAATGGAGCCCCCTTCTAAAATGGACCCCTTTCTATTTATTCTTGTAAATTACTGCTAGACGTTTCAGCAGGTTCTTCTCCGAGGGTGTCCCTCCGGAACCGAGTTCAGCTCGAGCGAAGTCGGTCCACAGCATCAGAATCCTTTGGATGTCATCAATTTCTGACTCTGTGAAACGCTGGCGTATCAGATCGTCCCTCGCTTTTCCGTGCAGCTTGAGATCCTCTTGAACCGTAAAATCGTCCAGTATCAATTTCATTCATGTAATCATGATTTTTAAAAAAACTGCTACCTACTGTGCTACATGCTATCAATGTGTTACATTAAGTGGCAGTCGGTAGTAACTAAAAATTTATATTAGTTCCAGAGGACTCGATTTTTAGTCATAAAGTACAGTGTTTTTACAAAAGTGTATCACGTTGTTTCATTCGTCATAAGTCATAAGTTATATCTCGATTTATAAACTCACCGGTTGTGATTTTGAGAATTTTATCCTTTAAATCTCCGACGAAGAAATTTGGTAATTCCCTGAACACTGGGCGCATTTTCGACCAGTTTACGGCTGATGACAGAGTGGTGGGCAGTAGCATCATGCAAATCAAAAGCACACAGTTCATTGCTGCAATAATATGAAACAAAATCTTAAAAGAGAAAAACCAACTTTACTGACAGAAAAAAAAAATTAGCGGTTTGCCCAGGCACATGGTTTTCTGTTCGTTGACTCTCAGACTGCAGACACACGTTGTTTGTGATAGTTCTCGCCATCGCCAAGACGTGGCTGATCCCGAATTTGTGGTTTAAATTACATGGTTCAGTAATATCAAACGGTAACAGACAGATAAAATCGGTGCAACATACGCTAATCACATCTTAGCATTCTAGGTCAACAAACATGAACACTGGATGGAGGACATGAACATGGGGTGTCCCCAGTGATGAGAACCTCTTTTTCTCTCAGTCTCCAAAAAAAAAAAAAAAACTCGAAAAATTGTATTTTACACACATTTTTCACCCATAACATCCCTGGGTGTATTCCGATCGGGCTGTCGAGGTTCGGAGCACAACTAGGACCCAAATGGAGCCTGTATGCGGAAGGTCGACGATTTTAGACCAAAATATAAAGCGAATTTAAGGCTGAAACTAGGCTGAAATTTTATTAGAACCTCAACTCTTCGCTCTTCGTCTGGATCGACTTCATCTTTGGTCTCCTCGCCCTAAAAAGCATGAATAACGGTACCTCACAAGCTCATGTTACTAAAGCACTAAACATTTTTCTCCCATAACGCCATTGGGTATGTTCGAATCGGGCTGCAAAGTTTCGGTAAACAAATGGAGCCTGTGGGCGAAAGAACGAATTTTTTAGACCGAAAAAAAGTAGATGTGGATCGTACGGTGGACGGACATCGCATTTATGGAATCGACGCACCTTGAAGCGTAAAAGAAAAATTTTTGAGGGGGGGTGTTCGAAAATTCTTTTGCTGAGGGAATACATAGGTGTATAATTCACAGAATAATAAACCAAAACCACCAAACTGCTAGGTTCGCCGCCTTTGGTCAGTAGAAGTACTCAGGTCAAATTTGAGTTTTGTGGATCATAAGCGTCGTGGTGGTTATGTTATTCAAACCGAAAAGTTTTGATTAACCGTTTTGTGGCTAAAGAGTTTTAATTTTAATTTGCGAACAAAACCACGGAACATGGTCGTTTGGTTATGTTGGTTCGTTAATTCGACAGTTCGCTCAAATGGTTATGACACATGTAGAGAACCAGTTATAGAGCGTTCTACGAGTTTTGTTTTTAAATTCCGATCTCTTCTAATTTCCTGTGTGAAATATCTTAACTGATTTTGCTATAAAAGGAAAAAATCACTGCCGATTTTGTGGACAAGGTTTCGGTGGTGCGGATTTTGCTTGTAGCCCCACATCTGTGGACACGCACAGTATATTACAAAACTGCGGGATGCGAATTTGCTCTATTGAAACGTTTCAAGGGTAGACTTTGGGGGTAGGGTAGTACTGGGTTCTACATCTCGAGTCCTTTCGTTTGTTCGTTCCACGGGAGCGACGGAACGTGCTCGACACGAAGCCATATTTTCTTTCGAACCGCAAAACGCGCTGAAGAAATCCCGAGCTCAACCATATAGCCTGTGATAAAGGTTAGGTATGGGCGGTGTAAAATATGGCAAAAGGGGAAGGGAGGGTCGAAGAAAAATAGGCCGCAAAATCCTGACTAACGGCTTCGCTGGGCATGAGCCAAACGTTGAACACCCCTTACGTGTAATACTGCCAAGATTTAACCTTCAACTTTGGAGAGTTAAGGGGTTTACGGGAGGGCGAGGGGCCCCGATTAAACAAGCAATAACGAAACCAAAACTTCGCAGTCTACCGAGACAGAGTTGAGAGAAGGGGAGACTTTCTTACAGGAACCAAAGTAGACACTTGAGAGAGTCGGTTGGTATAAAAGAGTACGCTGATAAATAATATAGCACATAGATATTGTACATGTAGCATGAAATCTAGTACTTTAAGCACTGATCGGATAGCCTTTTCAAGTTCCATGGAAAAGAGCCATATGAGCGAATTTTCGAAGTATCATGCTGTAACAATTCTGGTGATTTAGCAGCGATTTTTGGTCATTTTTAGCAGTTTTACCAATTATTCGAAACTGTTGAGCCACTAACTTAAGTTTGACCCAATTTTGATCAATTGTTTGCGAAAATTGTTCTTATGGAAATATTCGTGAGTCACCATGTCACCGCGAATCACCACGTAGGTGATATTAGCCGATTTTTCCGATTATTGATTCATAAAATTTGAACTCGTCCCGCTTTTGGTTTATTATTGTGTGAATAATACACCTATGTATTCGCTCAGTAAAAAAACTTCCGTACGCCTCCTCAAAATTTTTTCTTTTTCGTTTCAAGGTGCGTAGATTCCAAAACGGTGCAAAGTCCTTGTCACATGGGTTTATCATTCTGTTGGACATAACTACAGAAATGCTTATTGTTCATTTATTGTTTTTTTCATGTGCAATAATTGAAATAGTTATTTTTCACGGTTTCCACCAATTTTGGCCCCCCAAAACACGAATTAGGCTCCTATTGTTGTTTACATAAATTATTATCTTTGATCATTGGTGGTGCCATTCAATACAACTTTGATCATTGATAGTGTCATTTAATACTACTTGCCATTTAATACTGCTTTCGATACTACCTCTAGTGTTATTGTACAAATTTATGGTGTTTTTAGACAATTTCCCAGGTTTTTGACTTTAAAAAATGAATTTTGGGAGCTCACCCTTCGTTACAACCTCATTTCTTCGCTCTTTTTCGGTCTTCTCGCCCTAAAAAACATGGAAAACGATACCTCACAAGCTCATGTTCACTGAAACCTTAACAAACCTTGAGAGCCCCTATTTTTACACTAATTTTCCCCCCATAACACCCCTGGGTAATTCTGATCGGGCTGCTGAGCCTCGGAGCACGACTAGGATCCAAATGGGGAGGACCCAAACTGTGTGCGGAACTACTCGTATGACGATTTTAGACCAAAATTTAACGAAAATTTAAGCCTCAAACTTCGGAATACACCAGGGGTGTTACGGATGAACAGTCAGAAACTGAGAAATTGTCTGAAATCACCATAAATTTGTATAATAACACTAGAAGTAGTATTAACAGGTGAGTCAAGACAATTGAATGACACTGTCAATGATGGAAGACTTCGTCAAAAATAGGAGCTTAATTTGAGTTTTAGGGAGCCAAAATAGGTGGAAACCTTGAAAAATAGCTATTTCAGTTATTGCACATTGAAGAAACAATAAATGAACAGCCATCATTTCTGTAGTGTGTCCAGTAGAATCATAAACCCATGTGACAAGGACTTCGCAGCGTTTTTTTTTTTTTTTTTTTTTTTTTTTTTTTTTTTTTTTTAAAGAAAATATTTTTGATCGCTGAAATGAGTCTTTTCTGTCTCCTTACCATTCTCAACACCTTTGGTCATTTTATATCATTTTTTGGTAATTTTTAGTCATTTTTGACAAGCAAACTCACATTTGGCCCACCTGAATAGATGTAAAATCTCGTTATTCTCTGTAGAGCTTTTCCGTGTTCCAACCAAAATTCTGAGTTTCCTTCTTGTGAGTTGCCTCCACTTGTGCGGTGTTCGCCGAATGTTTGGCGAACGCCGAGCTGCTCGTCTCGGTATTTATCTTGTTATTCAACACCCCTACATACATGTGGGGGGTTTTAAGCCCCCCCCCCCCCCCCCCAAAGGTTGTCTCTCAGTTTCATTTTTAAGTGGCTCAGTTCTTATTATATAATCTCAAGGAAGGTAAATCCAAAAGCCGTGAAGCCGAATGTTTTGATAGGGCTGATGCTTCCTACTGGGCGAATATTCGTCTCCTTTGCTTGATGGTGGCATCCCATCCTCGGGGTTTGGCGGTTAGCGAACACCCGTCCTCACTACTTGACATTCGGCGAACATTTGCTCGATGCTCGGCGGATACCGCATGTTGAGCGGCTTTACCCTACTGCGAGCCGACATCCAGCAGTTTCGAAGGTGCTGTGAGAGCTGCCGAGGACCCTGTCAAGAGGCGGGAAGACTAATTTGTGGACGGAACGGTTGAACCGAGGGCGTAGGGCATTTTACCTCTAACTGGCAAATCGCCAGTGAACGCGTGGGGGAGCGAAATTCCCCTTTGCCCACCTACCATTGTTGGTTAGTCACTTCATCCCACTCCGTGGCCCCCTGACAGCTCCCTACCAATTTGATCCGGTGCCATCGTAATTCTGTGTCTTCCACTCGCGCATCTGCTTCTCCTTTCTTTTCGTTTTTCTCATTTCGTTCTATCGAATTCATTAAAAGCCCCATGCAGGACGTATTTGATGAATTTTAGGGTGCATAGCTATTCATTCCCGAGTACCAGCTTATGCTAAGCCTATCTGTGATGAATGTGTTTTAGTGTACATCCACCACGAGCGGTGCGAGGGGGGGATGTGCCCGGAATTTGGTTATGAGCGAATCACCACCATGATCCGGGATCTTTTCGGATGTGTCCGTTGGTTATGGGCGTACCACCACCATTCACAGATTCTTTCAAGGATCGTTGCCTGGTCGTCCAGGATCTTTTTGGATTTGTGCTCGGTTTGGTTATGGGCGGACCACCACCATGCCTGAGATCTTTTAGGAAGTGTGTCTGTTGGTTATGGGCGTACCACCACCATTCACGGATTCTTTTGGGTTAGGAGAGAGAGTAGTCAGCGACTAGAGGAGAGCGTAGAATGAGGAAAAAGTCGAAGGAGGTGAGTATTTATGTGCCTGGAAGCCGTCTCCCTCCATCCCCTAGTTGGTAGGGGATGGTGGGGACCCAGGTTGGGCTTCGAGTCTCCTGCGGCTTTCGTCCCGCGAGTTTATTTGCGAGATCTTAAGTTTGCGAGGAGTGGTTCTGGGAGGATACCACGACACTATCGAACGGTCTAATTGGGGCTACCTGAGCGGGTCGCGAAACTACGTGTCAGTTCAGTCCCGTTCTCCCCCATATAGCCAGGTCTTGAGTGCGGGGCGTCCTGATGGTAGGTTTTGTTGTCGTAATTGTTCATGTCAAAATTTTCATGACTTCTCATTCGAATGCTCATATTCTACTGGTTAGTGTTCTGTGAGTGGTCAACATGAGTCGTTGTGAAATGTTGAGTGAACGGTGTCAGTTGATGAAAGTGGTGAATGGCTTCAAATATACCTGTTCATAAATGGCTGATTACGTAAAGACGATGACAAGATAACGAGGAAATTACATTTCTCATGAATTTTGAGGAGGAGAGTTTTTCCTTACATCCACTTTTAATAATAGTTCCTAATATTCTATATTTTAAATGTTGTGACTTATATTTATAAAAACTCGGCTCCGCCCTTGACCCCGGATGGTGCCTGCTTACTTACTTCGGAGGAACTATGAAACATGGTAAATGCTGTGGGATGGGGAACACCACGGAGGTGGAGGAACGGGAGCGAAGGGGGAACACACACCCGGCAGGCAGACGGGTTAAGCCATGGCGAGCGTGGGAGTTATTTCCGTGACTCTTTTTTGTGACGCGTGACTTTTTCTTTTCATCGCATATATAAATGTATATGCGATGTAAATATATATATAAATATACCTAGGTGTGATAATAGTAATTCAAAATGTGCATGGAACGAATTGACTGCGTTGAAAAAGGGGTGTTGCTTATTCAATTCAATTCAATTCAATTTTTTTATTCAGCAAATACTTTACACAACAAATATAATGATTTTTAGAGAGTCTATATACATAATACAAGATCTAAACTTATGTTGGTTTCTGAGCCTAAGGTCAATGACCCGTCCAGGCTCGTCTCTTCCACCACTATTTATTACTGCGTATGTATGTACCAGCAGTTTCCTTGAAAAAACACACCGTAAGTATTTGGAGAATGAGTTACATTGATCAAGAACCAACAGTATTTACAGAGTAGTTAGTAAAATACACTTAATGCTACGAAGGCTGATTTGTATTTTTAACCTAATTTAAACTTATTTATAACAACACTTTCGTTATTTTCAAGCTCAAAATATTCTAGAACTAGTTTTTTAAATTTTCCTGTTGATGTTGAAGTCTTGGTTAGGAGCGGTAACTGTTCAAATAGGGCTGGAGCTAGCCATGGAAATTGTCGAGTGTAGAAATCATTATGCGCCTGTGGTATCTGGAGGACATAGTTGACATTTGTTCGCGTCGGTCTAATCATCGCTTGTTTAGTAAATAAATGCAGGTGTTTATGCACATATAAAACAGTTCTGTGAATACAAGCCATCCTGGGAGTGAGAACACCGAAGTATTTGTATAGGTAACTAGTTGAAGTACGTTTATGGGAATTAGTTGCAATTCTTAAAACTGTATTCATTGCTATGTTTATACTAGTAAAGGTTGACGCATAAGTACCTCCCCAGACAATGATACCATAAGTTAAAATGCTGTATACATGAGCATAATACACCATTTTAAGGTTTTCTTTCGTTAGCCATCTTCGTAGTATCAGAAAGTAGTGCATGGATTTCCTGATTTTATTCACTAATTCAGCTACATGATCCTTCCACTTGAGATGCTGATCCACGTGCACTCCTAGGTATTTTATTGTATTCAGCCTTTCTATATCCATGCAGCTGCACAAATTTCTTACTACGCCACAGTTTTCCTTGTGCACTTTGATTTTAGAGTCATTTGGAAGTCCTGTTTTGTTTATTGAGAATGTAATGTACTTGGTTTTCGAAAGGTTCATGGTATTCGTTCCGAAAGATTGGATTAATGGTTGCTCAAGATTGTGTACGAACAAGCAACGTCGAGTTTAGGGGACGGGACTGAATTGAGTATTCTCGGGAACGAATTGAAGGGAACCCGAATTTTCGAGCCTGCTGCCCTACATTTCGATAGCAAATCTGCAAAACCATGTTCAATAATTATGCACTTTTAAGTGAGTTTGTGGAAGAAAAAAACACTGTTGCAATAAGTCTAAGGATTCTTAGATTTAAACAAATTCATATAGTGGTAGGTACTGGAATCTAAGGGTTCGGTCTTTATTCCGTTTCTCAGGCTGCGCAGCAATGGACATAAATATGAGGCGGATAGTGTCTGCTGGTGTCGAGCGTTCTTCTCAAAATTTAAAGCGACCGTTTGGAGGTGGGTAATTCCTGACTGAAGTAGCCTTGAAGAACTAAGTCCGCGGAATGTCCTCTTCGACGTGGTTCACTTTGCTGAACGATCTTCACTATAATCGGACCACAGAATGTCAGAATCAAGGACCCAGTGGCTCGAGATGGATGTAGGAAGGGAAATTGAATGGGTGAGTTAGTTCTTTACCGTTTGGATATTTATTCTGGTTCAAGAGGAGTACCAATGTATTTCAGATGGGGTTGGCTACTGGATACGGCATGAGGAGTTTATAGTATCCACGCCAGAACGAATAACGATATCGATAGTTCTAGATCACTCTTTGTGTCTACTGAAATGAACTACTGAATTAAAAGAACTACTCCTTTCAAGGAGTGAACTAACTGAACTAGAGTCCCGCAAATGACTACTCTTACCCATCCACTACGCAGCTTCACTATTAACAACCTGGAGAAGTTCCTGGTTTCCAACTTCTTTTACGCTTGTTCTCTGTGAATAACTGATTCAGTTAAAGTTTTGTACCTTTGTTAGTTTTATAAAGCGTGCCTCTTCAACTACCTGCAGTTCAATTTAATATTTTTCGTGTTGTATTGCTCAGTTGGTCTCATATTTAACGTGTTCTGAAGGTCTAAATCAATTTTATGGTACCTACGCAGTTTATTTTACCTTTATTTTACACATTTTTTAGGTAGGTACCTTTACTTATCGTTTTTTATTAAAAAATAAAATAATCGATTTAACGGTATGTCTTGTTTTTTTAATGGCATATTTGTGCGGTTAAAACTGCATTTTTAACGACCTAAGAATCCGTTCCATAGAGATAAAGGAGACAGGAATGATGGAGAAAGGATGTAGTGACAAATTCAAAAAAGCTATGTGACGCGGATGTGTACCGAAACAATTGTCAAAAATACATGTACACAACTTTTTGGACCCATTGCACCAATTTGTTTTTTTTTCTTCTTCCAGAAACCCGCTAAAATTATACTCAACATCTGCATTGTCTCCGTAATTTGGTGCAAACCTTCATAACAGCGGTCCATTCTTATTTGGCCTCCATCCTTTTTAATCGTCCATTTTTCCGGTCATTTTAACTTCTGCTTTGAAGCATTAACTGCGAGGGAGCCGAGTATGAAACAAGTGATAACAAATCAAAACTTAGCACCTGAACCCTCCTACCTTTTACTGTTGAAAAAAAAAATCCACTCCCCCGGGAACGTAAGGGCGCATGACGGGGAAAATTAAAATATGAAGTTTTTTTGCGCTCTTCTACGAGGATGAGATAAAAAAAAAACCCTCTAAGCCCGACTCTGTTCGGGGGAAGGGGGTACTTCGTTAATTGTTATTAATAGAAGGGGCCGTTGGTTTTCGGTGGGGGATGAGGTGCTAACCCAATTATGAAGGAGTCAATTAACTTTGCTCGACTGACGGCGAGGAGGGTCGAAAAGGAGTTGGGGGTTTTGATGTTGGTTATGGAAGGTAACAATTGAGGGTTATGGTCCCTTTTCCTGTATTACTTCTTCCCTTGTACTTTCGGAGATCCTCGAGCCAAATCACACAGATATATTTACCGACCTCCCCACTCGTACCACCAAGTAACCGTAGTTCGTCCTTCGAGTTATGTTACGAATGATGAGCATGGGTTCTCCTTCGAGGTGGACGAATTATGAGCAAGGGTCTGAAATTGGCTCATTTTCCCCCTCGAATCGTTTTTCACGCTCGTTCCAACCACCAGAACTGGTTCTGGATGTTTCCGCGATAGTGACCTTCGCTCTACGACATCACAGCTAATGAGCTACATCAACTATAAGAGAGGTATATTCGAAATCAGCTAAACACTTCCTATAAGAATGGAGAGTAACGTAGTTTCATTCCGAAAATCTTGTTTGATCACTTTGCTGCGTGCTAGAACCCTCTTTTCCCTCACAATTCTCCTCGAGAAGATTTTTTTAAATTCACAAATGAAAACACCTAATTGTTCATGTTTTTTCGATCGCTAAATTAAGTTATACACATTACTGTGACTGAACCGGATTCCTAGCACTTACGGTCGCACATACAAAAGCAATTTGATTGATGCTATCGTGTTTTCTTCAAGAAAGTATGGGAATTACTCACTCAACAAAATATCGATATTCCTCAACGTGTTTTTACATCAAAATATTTCCAGTTCCGTCAGACGTCGACGGAATTCAGTGAGGGCTGATGAAGGCTTGTAACTCGATTGGTAGATGAGATGAAATAAAGCACAAATGGAGAAAAGCTAACTCATTAGACGTTTTGAAAGACTTCCTAAGCTCCATTATACCTACTGCAATTGTTTATGTACTTTTATTGTTCCTATTGTTGTAGATGATGAAAAGGCACAATTTGTGGACAGGGTTTCATAAACAAATTGCGTTACATTCAGTTAATGCAATGAGCTATGGCTCCCTGTAAAATTTGGCGTTTACGACCCTCGCTCATTATTTGTAGAGTGACGGGGTAAAACGTACCAATAAAAACAATACTACTATTTAAGGCACTGGCACTGGGTTTGTAATTTTCGTTCCGCAGTCCCATAACTACGAACTCTGTTATGAAGAGATACAGAGAGGCAGGAAAATGAAATCACCTGGGGCTGATTCCTAAAGGCTCTTCAACTTTTCGCTTTACAAGTCTTCATCTGTACTCTTCACTTTGCGAATTATGAAAAATAGCAGAACTTTTTGTTCCTAAGGATTTAGCACTCCCACTCAGCAGTTCTACTCGAAACGAAGAGCTTGTCACATGGGTTTATTATTCTATCGGACGTACCTTTAGAAATGCTGGAAAAACATTTATTGTTTCTTTCATGTGCAATAGCTGAAATAGCTATTTCCCTGAGCGCGAATTTTCGAAGTGGTGTTCTAAATCGAACTGTTTCCATAGCTTTGACCACAATTCAAAGCACTGTTTTGCCCCGCAACGTTTTTGTTACTAAAAATTGTCTGTTGCTCCAAAATACCACCATCATCCATTTCAGCTGTTTTTGACGATCTCTATACCACAAAAACTTTCAATTCGAAAAGTTGGTTCTTTTTCGAGAACAAAAAAATGGTGCGTTGAGTCGAAATAGTCTTTTCGCTCTGGAGGCTCCATTCTATACTACTTTACTACTTTAGCGATTTAGTATAATTTGCTGGTGATTTCGCTATTGTGTAACAGGTTTTACCGTTTTTTATCCCACATAAACTCATATTTGACCCTCGTTTTTATTCAAAAATTTCTCATCCTAATCAACCATTCAATTGTAGTTAAGTGTACACATATTTCAAAAAATATCGTGAGCTAAGTAACACCTGAATTGTTATGAGACTATTTATTGACCAGTACCTACACGTTGCAAAAGTAAAAATAATTAATATTTTTAGGTAACGAATTATTCAGTTATAAACTGTATTTCCCGATTCATGGCTTCTCACTTGACTGTTCTCTGTGAGAAAATTTCATCCCTGAGCAGGGAGTCGAACTCCGCGCGGGGTTCTACCGGAAACAGCCTAGTGAAATGTTGATGATGAAATGCTGTGACTTCTGATACGTCGAGTGTAATCTCAATGAAGTAGAACTCGTGCACTACAACGCCCCACCTAATTTGCTTCCATAACGTCGCGAGAAAACTTGATAGTTTTCCCGAGATATTGTCAAAAGAGTTGGATAAATAATAGGATTCTTCATATATTTCAAAAAACTGCGGGTTCATTTTTTCCTCACATGCCCGAGAAAATCCGGGTAGCCATTGTTTTCCCTACTCAGACGACACGAGGTTGGACATTCGGACAATAAACCTCTAAATTACCGTCGGTTTCCTTCAGAACTTTTTGCACAGCAGTGTCCCGCTGCCGGTGACAGGGTGAATAGTTAAATTGCGATATTGCCCCATGTTCTTGTCGCGCTATTTTTGGACAACAAAGGTTGTCTAAAGATAGCTCGACGAGAACACAACTGCGAGTTAAAATGTAAATTAATTCCCTAGGATATTCGACCCTCAGCCACGGCGATTCGCGTTCCGCGATGGAGTTTTGACGAATGTTTCTTGTTGAACATAATCAATCATGTCAGCACCAGAATCGGTCACTGGTAGGAATGTACATCCTAAAATCGAGGCAGTTTTCAATCAAACCTGCGTCCATTCCGTTATCAGGCCCATTGCATTGACAGCTGTTGTCAAAAACAGTGTATTTGCGGTGTGAAGAACTTCAAAACTAGCATACTGTAATAAATTGAAAGTAATTAATATCAAACAAAGTGAAATTGTAGCAATTTAATTTCCGCTTGTAGTAAAGGGAATTGACTTCTCCGCAAGGAACCTTGCAAACTGCCTCGATGTCGTAACGAACTACCATGTAATCTGGATTCTGTTTTGCGTTTTCAACATCTTGCAAGTTTTCACTTCTAGCTGCTTCCTTGTTCAGTTGGTGTTTATCTTGCGCATCTTGAATTTTCAGTGTTTCTTCCCAGTTCGAATTCATGAAGGTGGTACAAAGAGCGCACTATTCCTCTTGGGGCGAAAGAAACCGAGGTCGAATTCTGTATTGAATATCTTTTCATAGCTGCTCTTCTCTGTTTGCACAGCTGTGTACATCAGGTGCATCTCAGAGAGGCTAAGACTTCCGTCCAAGTACTCTCTCGTAGATTGTTGTCTGAGATAATGGGATTCAATTTTAGGGAATGAATTTATGTGGTCACGAAACGATGCCAAGAGTAAATACCTATGAGTTATGGATGAACCGCTCTAATCAGCTCTAAGAGGTTCAATTGAAGCCCCAGTCAGTGGGCTAGAATGTCTTTTTTCAGTGCAACATGGCCACATCTCAATTTATAGCTCCAATATACCGATCAGTTTTCATCTGCACAGAGCCACATACCGAGTTGAGACTTTGTTTCACTGAAATATTTTCAAAATCCGTTGATGCAAGGACGTATGTCTTTGTAACGTAGTAGCAGAAGGGAGTTATAATCCAGGATCGAGTGACTTGTAGAACCGACTGAGACGAGTTCTGAGGCCAAATTTACTAATATGCCATAACTCGTGTTATGGCCCTATTGCGTAAATCCCGTTCATATTCTACTCATTTTACTGAAGAAACTTGAAAGCAAAACGTTCGCCAACGGGTAGGTAGAATGCGCGTTCAAACCAGAAACTCCTGGGGTCGTAGTAGTAGTAGGGATCAAATATTATTATTGATGGTGCTATATAAATCTACATCCCGTTATTTCAGCTCAGTGGGTAAGCACCAGAAGAGCCTTGAGTCGATTTATTTCCTATTCAACCTACTTATGATGCTGCAATTTGAAATGGAGCCTATTTGGGACTTAGTTTGAATGACTTGGAGTCGTCCTGTATGTGGGTCATTTCAAAATTACGGTGCGATCCGGCCTCATAATTTTTTTCCAGTAAAAGCTGGGTTTTTTCTTGAGTTTTCTAAAAAGAAATCCTGCTTTCTATTGACAATACGTCAACGTAGGTTCACATAAAAAATGATACTTTCTGAGATACCGACTTTCAACAAATGATAATGGCTAGGGAGATAGATGAAGGTCTAGGGAGATAGAAAATTAGAGAAAATAAGTAATAAAACTGTTATTAAATATGCTTCATTTATACAAAACTCTTGAAATACACTAAAAATTAACATGGCAGACTTACCGTATTCAGGAACCACATTAAATACAAAACAGTTTGAAGTACTAAAAGGAGCAGTGAAGGTATCACAGTCGGAATAATTTAGGATTCTTGTGAATTACCTTTGAACATGTCATCCTTATCACTGTTGTTGTCTTTGATAAACATTTTTTAACTTTTACCCAGCATTAAATTGTCAGACTCAACTTGCATATCACAAATTACTTAGTCTATAAATCATCGCAGCACAGTATCATTTGCACTTTAATGGCCATTGACTAGGTAATTTCAAGTGAAGTTTGAATATGTTTCATGTGACAAGTCTAGGGAGATAGAAAACAGGGTTTAATTGATTATTTAAATACCTAATTAAACAAATATTGGCAACACAAGTTAAGAAAGAGAAGAAACACCTGTAGATCAGATAAAGACAGGCCCATCTCTGAGAGACAAAGCACCGAGAACAATCTTCTTGTGATAGGCGATTGTACCATAATTGTAATATGACCCATGTGTGTCCTTCGTAGTCTACAGAATAAATAAATTCCGTCTTTCGCCAAATTCTTTGCAGTGGCAAACTAAATGATGCGTAATTTTTAAGAACTTCGAGGGAAAAGTTGGAGTTTCTGTCTATAAATAATCGGTGGAAATGGAAATCGCTAAAAATCACCAACATTTCTTTTAAAATAACTTAAGATAGTTTAGGGTTGTGAATCAAGACAGAAAAACAGTTGGTCAATAATTCTCTTATATTATCAAATTCTTTAGAAAGCTCCGTATAAACTAAAGAAAACTTCATATTTGCGAAATATCTCATTCTGCCGATTCCCAGTTGATGTATCCGTGAAAGAAATAGATGATGAGAGTCCAACTCAACAAGAATCTTCCCTTCTCTCCACCAAAAAATTTCGAAGACGGCACGAACGGAAGGTAGGACAAAGATCCATGTCAATTTACTCGCAAATCCTCGTGACGGCGGGTCCTACCTCGCTCCATATTTAATACATTTTTCGTCTAGTTTACAGTAGAAGAGGCGAGTAATGCATACCAAAGCCTTCTGGAAGTGAGTCCAGGGAAACTGGGGCATTCGCTTGGTTGAGAGTGGAGGGTGAGAAGGTGGAAGATTGAAACATGAAGCCTGATTACCATGAACAGGTAACCTTCCTGACATAGGGGGCTTCATTTAAATACGAATCTGCATGTGTCTACATGAGACTTGACACCTTTTATTACGTTAACATTCGAAAGGACGAAGTGTAGCGTTTGGGGGGTGAGGGGGGGGGGGGGGGCTACTATGGCCAACGCAGGAGGATGAAGGGGCTCATAAATAACTCTGCCTATTCCTTTTCGTTCTGCGAAAACGCCTTCAAAAATACAGATTCAGCATCGTTTCATCGCGCGGACGTTTCTCGAATAATTTCTTGACCCGTGGAATGAATCATGTTTACATCGGGAGCAGTGGGCCATTTCCATGTGTAGGAATTTTTTATTTTTGATCTCAGAATAGGATTTAGCGCTCTTGACCCCTTTGCCAATTTCCATGTAAACTCCGTGTAGCGTGGGCAACAAACGGATAGACAGAAAACAAAATCACGTCATAAGTGACATCATTTCGCTTTCTTTCTACTAGTTCGCCGCCCACTTTCTATCATCGGATACCCTCATATAGCACCTTTTCGGAAAGCACTCGCCGAGATTTTTACTTGAGAAATTAGAAGAAGACCGATGAAATTGCCCATTACTATGTAAAAAGATCGAAAATATAAATTTTAGCGATTTTCGGAGAGCATACGCTATATTGCAATCAGTTCAAGAAGTTCTCAAATTCAAAACAAAACCTTTTTCCCGAAAATGTCCATTCCAAATCCGTTTCAGAGTGTTTTCTGCATGTTCATAATATAATATAAATCTATTTATATGCGCCAATAAAAATAGCCATTAACTACCTTCTTCCAATTTACCATAGATGGTGTAGGTTCAACGGAAAACACTCGTTAAGTATTTACGTAGTTTGTAGGCTACGTGCTCGCAAATTCGCTCTCGTGGCCATACTGCATGACTGGAACTTCCACATTCAATCATCAGTTTCTCATCTAATGAAGACAATTATAATAAATTTTATTATACCGTTGAGATCACGGGGAAGGTTTTCCGTGAGTGTAATCTTGATATGACCTGGGTTAATGTCGAATTTGAACTCAACATTTCGCTTTTATTGCTAATTTATCAAATCGATCGTTATTAACGTAGGTATTTATGATTGTCTTCAGATGCCTATCCGAAAATAAATTCGAGGTTCCTTACAATGATTCCCGTAATTTCGATAAACTAGCTAGCCATGGCCATTTTACTGGCATACGCGAGAAAATATCTCGAGAGAGAGAAAACTCAGATTTTCGAGTGGTTGTAGGGAAATTACAAGGAACATTTTATTATTTTTCTAATCAGTTCTAAAATAGAACATTGAAGTTTGGCTCGAGGTATGACTGATAAGTATGGTTTGGTATTAGTCCCCTCCGTTCATCCATGGTTTCTAGGTCAATGCCCTTTTCTGTTCTCTGTTCTGAAGTGTTTTCCGTCCGACGGAACCAATGCTGTTTCGAACGTTAGAATCAGCGACTAACCAAAAATCCCCTTCAAGTCCCCAGAGGTCCCCCTCCCCTGAGGAATCAGTAGGAGCTGCACTTGAAGGAGAAAGGGACCGTCAGCCAATCAACCGCCAACTCAAACATTTGCTTTCCACCTTCTAAAACCCCTTTCTAACCCCCCAAAACCGAGATGTTTGCTTTCCGATATGCTCCAATGGCTATCCTGCCTCCGTTACTAGTTTACTGTCAACTCTATGCCGGATCCGCAAAGTTCAATTTGAAAGTGAACAATAATGTATGAGGCCCTACGGGGCACCTTGGGTGGGATTGACAACTTTCGAAAGAGGTTTGTCAATTGAGAAATCCACAGTTCCTCTAGTAAACTGATTCCCCCAGTTTCATCAATCTCGAAGGCATTTTTTTTTGTTTAAATTCAGCTAATTTGCTAATTAAGGAGTTCAGTTATCCATTCTGTTGATTTGAGAGCTGAATCCCAACAGGTCCTTTCCACCGATATCTCTCCTTGGCTACAAGGTGAAAAATTCCTAATTCCGCAATTTTTACGAGCAACTGCAAATGAAAGGATGAGTTGGTTGGACATACTAACTTTGGAATACTAGTAGTCGGTTAATTTCGAGGTTTTTGTGGGTTAAAACCGCTAAAAATCATTACCAGTGGATGAAAATCACCAAATTTTGAATAATAAAATAAAGGTTGAATAATAAAGTGGTGTACAGTGGTGATGCGAGGCAGAATTTTTTTTTCAGCATAGGTAGGTAGTGAGTAATTTTACTCCTCCTCGAAAAAGTGGGTTTAAAATCAGTTTTTGGGGGACGACAAAATTGATATAATTTCTCCAAAAGGGGTGTAAATAGAATGGTGACGAGACTGAAAATGACTGTCCCTATATTCTTAGATTTTTTTCCCCTAAAAAAAAAGGGGGAGGGGTGAGGGGGTTCAAGTAAAAGTTTTTGGGGTGAAAGTAGCTGAGTCACCAACCTCTGAAATTGGCTCATGCGCTCATGCTGCATGTCGGGGACTTTTTAATATGTGTCCGAGCGGGCTGGAGGTGTGATGCGGTGATCGTCTTGGGAAAAAGTTGATTTTTAAGTTTGTGTGGTTATGGCCTTTATAGCGGAATAAAAGTTCAGCTAGAATATGATAACATTACAGCTAAATCCCCTCCATCTAAGGTTGCCTAATTTCCATATTTTATTCAGAAAAATACATTAATTCAGGCCAGACCTCCCTTCATGATAAAAAATGAGAAAGCGTAATTAAACGAGAGTGGAGAGCGAAAATCCTTTCGTTGCCTAAGAGGTTCGGAAAGTGGGAGGCTGATGGTGTAAGGTTTAAACCTCAGAACCTGAGTGAACAACAGGAGGAAGCTATAACAATTGCTAAGAAACTTGGTTAATGCAAGAGGTGTGTTAAACGTAACGTCGGCCGTGGCAGGCCGGGTCGGGGGGCGCACTTTATAAGTGTCATTTAGGCCCTCGTACCCGCAAGGAGGGTTGTTTCTAGTAGAGATTTCCTTTTATGCGGAAAACCGTTGGAAGAGTGTAACAAGGGAGTGAAGAGGTCTCTGAGGAGCTTTACCGACTCTAATTGGCTTTGGTGAGATTGTTACTTTCTGCCCCTGCCTCCTTTCCTTCACTCAAATTGATAGGGAGGTAATGCAATGGCTTCTGTGGGGGGGACTGCTGATACGAAATGTGGGCACTGGGAGTTACTATTGGTTTTGTTTACCTATAAAGTAGAAAAAGTAAACTACCACTTCAGGTTAGGGTTTCTGCTCTCGGGATCAGAATTTTTTCCGATCATTTCGCTGCTCGTTTGCATCACCGCCCTGCGTCTGGATGGGAGGAGGAGGATTCGAACCGATGGACCACTGTAGTCGCCGCGCCGCACCGCCTCACCAATCCCAACCAGCAAGTCAAAGAGCATTCTCACCCCTCGTTGATAGTTATATTGTCATAATCGTGAACCTTGCGATCGGGAGTTGGAATCGAACCCAGTGCCTCCTAACTAAAGCCTCACCTTGGAAATGTGCTTCCAAAATTATTATAATGTATAATACTCCTAGTAGTGTACACCTTGATTGACGGGCGTGGAGAATTTTGCACTGTCAAGAAACTAAATCCTTTTAATAAGGTGAGTGTTTGGAAGGGATAGTATATTGCAGTAGTATTAGAGATAACTTATCGAACCCTGCATCTACAGGAAACAAGACAGTTTGTTGTTCATGCAGCCCGTACGAGCGACAGTAACTAAAGTGAGCGCGCTCAGATGCTGGTTGATCTTGAATACGAATGGAAAGCTGTTGCCCGTTCCGATCAACCAATCACAACGCCTCCCCCTCTCTTACAATTCTTTATGCTTAGTTTACGAGCAGCCTCTTGATGACGACTTGCTCATTAATTGGTCTTGTATGACGAATAAACCGAACTCCTGAGCTCTTGACGCATGCGCAGTAAGTACGTCACTTCTACTCATTGTTCCTTTTATCGCCCGTATCACGGAGCGCCACTGGAAGTCTGCATGAACTCTGTATGTGGGCACGAGTAAGCAATGTGATGAGCGAGAAAATATGTATTCTATGTGGGGGGTTACAATCCGTATATACCATGAAATGTTCAACATCCATTAAGCAGAAACGAATCGCCAACCGTATTCTTGTCTCCGAACCGACCAGCACTTGGACAAACTATTTTCAGACTGGTAGATTCCAGCACGCCGCCCTGAAGTTGATCTGCCGCGTGTGTATTGTGTTAGGTATACACAGAGGGAATCGCCATGCTTCCCGAAAGAGCTGTTGTTGGTAACTTTGAACGGCTCAACTTTGACGTGACAACATTGTATGCATCGTATCTGACTCCTAAGGGGTGGGAAATCTCACAATGGCCTAACCTTCCGCTTTCTGCACGTGAGGTCGGTTGATCCTTGGGTCGCAAATGACCTGCTGCATCCGCATGAAGATACCATTCATCTCAGTGACGCTTGACGTAGGTGAAACGGATTCTTTGTTAGTCCTCGCCACATACGTGGTACGTTCAAGCAAAAACACCACTCATACCCTTTTCAACATGTTCATGACATGTTTGTTTTATGTAAAAAATGTCGGCAAATCCAATATTTACTGATCCAGGTGAAAAACCCCGAAACTTCTGATTGTACTTCACTTATTTCTCTTTTCACAATGTGTTTGTGTTCAATAAAATTTGCATGGTTTCTTACCTATCATAACGTCCTCTACTGTAATTTTTTGAATGAGGTAGGTATTTCCTCTTTAGTCAACGGAAGATTTCAATTTAGCGTTGTTTGGAAGCTATTGAAAATGATGCTGCTTATTGGAGGTTTGAGAATGTGTTTTAAGTGTTCTGCAAGTGAATGTTGAAATGTCTAGGACATCTTGTACTGAGGACACTCATGATAGTGTCGGATTTGATGGTATCGCAATGAATCATTAATGTTCAATGATTCATCAATAATGGATTCATAATGAATCAATCGTTATATTGAAATCTCTGTCCAAGGCTTGGGGTCAATCAAAAATTTGGCAATTTCTATTGAAATGCTGCAGCTACGAGTAACTGAAGTGTAATCAATTGACTGAACTGGAAACATATCCTTGTCAGTTGTGTATAAAACAATTGTTGTCGCATCACAGTGTAACAAATAACCTTACCAAACTTAAATTTCCTTAATCTGCATTAGGTGCAACTTAAAAGTGAATACTTATCTGTTTTCATAAGTGATTTACAGTCGAATGAACTTGCAAATGAATACTTAGGTACCTATCTATTTTTATAAGCGTTTTACAATACATAAACACTATGTATCTCTATGTATCGGATACATAGAGATACATTGTATCCAATATCCATACCCTAAAGATTGTCATATTTTTTTATATCTGAAAAGTTCAATAGTTACCCTTATATACCTACCTTATAAACCTACTCTTATATACATGTACCTTCATATAGGTGCATAACAAAATCAGTTCGTTTGGTGAGTGTAATTTGGAAAGAGACGATTTGGTTTAATGAAGACAAGGTGGTGATCCTTGGGTCACATATGGCCTACTAAAGCCGTAAGATTCCAGTGTCGCTCATTGTTGGTGAAAAGATTTCTTTGTCTTCTTCATCAAATTCATGGCACGTTCAAGCAATAATACTGTTACAAATGTCATGGATTATTCGTTTTACTGTAAATACCTAAAAGTATTTTACAGGAATCTGCTAGCTCGCTCTTATTTTCTTTGCATTATAATGAGTTCATGTGTACAGTCTCTCTCTGTCTCATAACGTACATTTCGTGTGATTCGTTAGAGATTCGCCATATATCCGTCTCGGCGATTCCATGTCAAAAATCGTTTTCGGCCTCGTTACGAAATCCTTCGTGTGACACTGATATTTCATTCGAAAAGAACAAAGGAAAAGTACGGACTCTCCCATTAACGAGACGTCCATTAGACCATACGCAGATTTCCGTTTGAAGGATGATTTTTCCGGTCGTCACCCACTTCATAATTAGGCGACGGCCAAACGAAGCCGTTTTTAACGAGGTATCAGGTTGTTTCGATTTTATCAACGTTACAACTGAGCTCGCAAACGAGCCGAAACGAATTAATTCCACGTCCTGACCATAACAGTCGATAGTGGTTGGATAGTCGGTGAAATTTTGATTGACGGTGAAACAACATTGAGTTATTCTTAGAAGGAAAATGCAATTTTATGGCTTGGTATATCCCATCAATCAAATAATAAACAAGGAGTTGAGGATGTGGAAAGAGTGCCACTAAAATATCTTGTCAAGTTTTGAAAACGGTTTTAAAAATTGAGTTTTCGTCGATGATTTCCATAATTTGCTGTATGAATGTACTATGAATGGAATATAAGTGGACGAAAAATCGTCATCTTAAAATCAGATAGCCAGGCAGCTCTAAAGGCAATATCTAGACTGGAGTTGCCTTAACTTTCTCAAAGCGTCTGCAAACAGCAACCAGCTGACGATGCCGTGTGTGCCTGCACCTGATGATATCGGATCGGGGGCAGCGAGGAGGCTGAGCGCCACGCGAAGAAGGCATCAACGTCCCCATCGGACCCAAGTTCCAGCTCAGTATCGAAAAGTTCTTCACCGTCCAAGAAGTGACGAAATATAAGGCACCATGAGAACTGCACATTGGCGTAACACTCCCAGGTTGAGACTACCCAAGCGGTTCGTTAGATTCTCCAACAAACTCTTCTGTCCTTGGGCCGTAAGGACCTACGCGCAGTTACTGGCGAGGCGGAGACGACGGAGCGTAATATTCTCTTCGTCCTGCTGTTGCATCTCAAAGATTTCGGCACTTGGAAATGGGTGGCAGAGCCGAACGGCCGAAGGACGATAGCCTCCTGCTGTTGGTGCGAGAAGTGGTCAACTCGCTTATATAGTGTTGGAATGGGGATACAATAATTGGTCTATTGGAGGTCTCAGTGGCAGGAGATGTCCGCAATCCCTAAGAGAAAAAAAAAAGAAGAAAAAAATCGTCAACCAGCTTCAATGACTCAACTTTGACCAGAATGTTATTGATTAAAATAAGAAACTGAACGAATTGACCTTGTTTTTGCACTTTTTTCTCTCTCTTTTTAAAAAATTCTATAATGGACGAGAATTTGATTCTGATTCCTAACACCACGTACCGCCTTCAATGCAAGTCTATAAATTGAAAAATCAGTTTAGTGGTGTCTGTCACCGTGATGAAAATCAGCGCGGCTCTATTCATTACAGACCTCCTCTAATGAAAGTACCGAGCAAACAAGGAACAAGAGCGAATAGGGAGGGACCCGTTGATATGAAAGGGACTGCCCTTAGGGACCCTAGACGAGACGGGCATACTAAGGGCTCTTAAATACAAACGGTTTTGCCTCGAATAACCCGGCTACCCTAAGCGTTAGGCCTACACATTTCTAAACGAGAAATGCTCTTAGGTTCAGGCCATCACGTACGTCTCTTATTGCTTCTACGCGTCGTCAAAGAGAAACTAGGAAACACACAGTTGAAATGAGGGTAATATTATATTGAAAGGACAACTAATATAAGTAATGTACGTAATATCTGGTATCTTTTTGAAGAAACTGATTCTTTTAGTGAGTTGCGAAAAATTTTGGCGTGCATTGGTGCCAAAATGTGTAGTAGGTACCTGCATGCATTTTTGAAAATTTGTTCGATGCAATTCCATTTCAGAGAAACTACCCTCCGAATCCATTGTTTGATTTCGAAGGTGAGTTAGTTTTGAAAACTGCTAAACGACCGGTATAAATGGTTAACAATCACCAGAATTTATATAGATCTAGCAATTAAGGTGGTATAGATTAGTGGCTCAAAACGGTGCGGTTTCAAACAAAATGACAAAAGTTGCTATAATGTCGTCACTAACTTTAGAAATTCGCTCATATGGTCATGCTCCATGACGATGTTCGGGAGAAACATCTCTCAAACATTTCAACATACATGTAATGCTGATGGTCACCTTTCTTATGTACTGGTCAATAGATAGAAGAGGAAGAGGTGCAACGAAAATAAATTTATTATGCAGGGATGAATGAAAACCTTGTATCTAGAGGTTTTCGCCCTAAAATGCAAGGGCCCAATGACTTCACTCATTGATGGAGGTTTTTCTTATATGGAGGTCCATACAACCTTCTTGATTATATGCACCCACCCCAGGTTCACTTCCGCGACTTCGCACACTTGTTGCACTGTGCACACCTTGGACTTCGTATGTTCTTTGCTTTTTATTATAAAAACAGCTACTTTACAACTACATACTTTAGCGAAGCTCTCAGCACGAGAGCATTTGTAGATGGAGATAAATCGGAAAAGGTGTTTTGAATTGATAAGGAAATTAATTGTTAGGTCCTGTAGGGCTGCATTCTTGAACTGTACCAACGTCCTTTTACGTAGGCATGTGTAATTGTTAATTTAGAAACTGATTGTATTCAAAATTGTCGCCGTACTTAACGATACGACTTTTGATAAGACTAGTTTGCTATTTATAATAAGCACAACGATGCTTATTGTACAGTTATTATATTTAAGGAAATTTTCCTCTATATCTGCACAGCACTTATTTTACAAGCTGATAGTAACTTTCAAATGTTTGTTTAATATTGTTTAAGAATTATATCCCCCTTTGCTGTAAAAAAATAATTATGTTAGAGCAAATGAAAGTGTATTATTATTGCACCTTGGACTTTCCAGCAAAACGTAAATTTTTCAATTATAATCTCAGTATTCATGCACAGCTTGACTCTCGGAAAACCAAACATTCTATCGTGAGCTTCGCAGATCACGGCAGACAATGAAAAAACCCTTTTGTTGAGCTGAAACATGGTGGATAGAAGAGGACGGAAGGATGGGACCCAAATGATATTCCCTACGTGAAATGAGTTTTTCAAAGCTCCCCCACCCCAACTCCAATCAATATCCGGCTTGTTTACATAGGACACAATCGAAAATTTCCCTTTAAAGCTTTCACTGTGGAAAAACCGCCCGTCGAGTAGCGGCCACTGGCGCGAAAAAACGGATTCGTATATAAGTTCCTTAATAAAATACGGATTTACATAGCTTTTACCTTGCAGTTGGATACTACCTTTCTTTTGATACTTCAGTGTCTTTATTTTAGGATACGAACATTTGAAAACGTTACGATTTATAAAATGTAAGGTGTGCTTTTTTCATTTTCAACGAGGAAACTGTACTGTCGCAGTTCCCCTCAGATCTCTACACTAACCACTCATGTGTGATATAGAAAGATTTTACCAAATAGACGAAGGGAACGACAAGCCGGGAAGCGCCCGTCCATCAACCGCCATCCCTCCACAACGGTCATAACGGCCGACGGGGGACGGGTGGAAAGGGGCCTATATAAGCAGACCGTTTGGCCCAGCTCTTCATTTGACCGATCGACCCTCGACTTGCGACTTTTCTCTCGACCCTCTCTCTTTTACCATCTCTTGCACTCGCTGTGGTGAAAACCGTGGGGTGCCCTCCTTCCTGATATCTGCTGTGGTGAAAACCGCGGGGCGCCTCCTTCTCCTCCTACACCTGCTGTGTTGAAAACCGCAGGGTGTCAGCCTCCATCTTCCCGGTGTCTGCTTTGGTGAAAACCGCGGGACACCTCCTCTCCTCTAGTACCTACCTGCTGTGGTGAAAACCGCGGGGTACTAGCACCCACATCCCAGGCTCCTGATATGGTGAAAACCGCGGGGAGCCACTACCTCTAGCGCCTACTGTGGTGAAAACTGCGGGGAGCTAACCTTCCCTCCAACTAACGCCTGCTGTGGTGAAAACCGCAGGGCGTTAGCAAAAGACTGCTACGGAGCACATCCTTCCTCATCCAACCTCTCACCTCACCTATTCTCACCCATCTTCATCCTCATCTAACTCACCCGTCATGTCGTAAGCTCAACACACCGGCTCACGACATGTACCAAACTTGTAGGTACTCTAGATATGTAGGTAAATCCTTCATAGGGCTTCCGCTAGTCTGATACCAGTACTGTGGCATAATGGCGGCATCAATTTAGCTTTTCGGCGAAACACCCCGGGCGGAAGGTGCGGGCTATTCCCTGTCACCCGATAGCCCGAACAAGCAATTACCGAGCAGCGTCGAGCGTTTATCACTTTTCCACGTATTTCATTAAACCGAGTTGATGAAACATGCTAGCTGCGCATATTTGCTGCCGCGGGCTCCTTCCGGATCGGTGGATCCACTACCTCAGTTCATTAGTATCGCGATTCCATGATTTATGTCAGGAGATATTTTGTCGGTTTCAAGTGGAGCCCCACTAATCTGACTCATAGAAATCTACAGTGCTTAAAGTGCAAAACATTGAACTGTCGGTGGTCGTGGCATACTGATTTAAAGTAACTAGTTCGCGGGTAAATTGAGAAGTAATGCTCCAGACAGTAGGTCTTTGATTGTCGGATTTAATTTTTTTTTTAAACTACACCGTGGCTTTTAGCGTGGTCTTGAATTTAAACATATAAAAAACCCCAAAACAAAGAAAAATCGTGGCGCTCTCAAATCACAGCACCTTGCGTTGAATAAGCGAAAAATTCTTCTTCTTTTTTAAATAAATGCCTACCTCTGTCTGTTTTAAAAATGACTTACCATGCATTTTTATCCATTCTGTTTTGACCTATTGCCTTACTGTATGGGGTGGGGCTTATCAAAAGTCGTTCAGAGCAGTGGAGATGGCAATTAAATCAGTATTACGCCTCATTTTCAGATCTGGTTACCGTAGCCCAACTAAATGTTTATTTTCCAAACTCAACATTCTCCCTCCTCGGCTTACTTATTTGGTTGAATTGCTCAAATATTACTTGATGCATTGTCTTCCGTATATCCCTCGTTTACACGGTATTACACGATCTAATTCAGTGATTAGAATACCGATCCCTCACCTTATATGATTTTTTTAAGAGACAGTTTCCTTTTTTAGGTCCAATATTGTTTACAGAATTGCCTCTGCATAATATAAATCTAACTGACAGTGTTAATAAATTTAAAAATACTATTTATGTTATTTTAAAACATCAACATCAAAATGACTTATTTCCCTTCTGGGCTTTATTCAGTAATTTCTTTCAATTATGCTCCTATGTTTTTCAACTTTTACTTGTATATCCTTACAATTATGCACCTATTCTCCTAGTCCAAATTCTTAATTGCGTAAATTGATTATCATATGTGGGATGGTTGCACTCGTCATGATTTTTTCTCGTATTTATTTAACTCCTGATCTCGAGACAGTTTTCTTAAATTATGGAGATCTGTAACTGCATATCTTTTTCACTCATGACGCGTACCATATTTTTGTTTGCACCGAAGTATCAGATACTTCTTTATGTATTAGTTATGTATACATTGTCGTAATAAATGGCATTTAAATAAATATAAATAAATTAGTTAATTAATCTCAGTGCTCAGCACTCACTCAGCTGATCATGGTGCCCCCCCCCCCCCCCCCCCCCCCCGAGAACGTCTTTGCCATTTTTACCCATTTGTATCAACGAGGCCTCACGTGATGGATAGGTACCGTAAAATATGGACACCAGTTAACACGCCCACCTCTATTATATTCTCCATTGTTCGGGATGATGGAAGGAAGAGTTAAATTTGAACGTCTTTTTTTTTTGTAGATTCAAAAATGACGTTTTCGTGCTTGGACGCACGCGCTAAACTTGCGCTTTGTGCGCTAACTCGTTTTTGTTTTTTCGAAGGGTAACCCCCAATTTTTATTTCAGAGCCGAATTCTACGTGAAATTCAATGAAAAAATGACCCGTCACTCGAATGTTTTAGTTGGCCAAAACATTACAGTTTTGATAATTTAAATACAATAAATTAGCAGACTAAGTTGCTGGTGGCACGTGATTTGAGGTATGGCTCATCAGCCATCCTCAGCCAGATATATTATGTATACATGTTTAGGTAACAATAACAATGTTTATAACGAAGAAGTCAACTATAAAGTAACAAATATATCAACAATTTGACTGGTTATGAGTCAATGGCGCAATGGTTAACCCCGCACATTTTGTTGTTGTCTATAGCAAGTCCACTGGTCTTTTTCGTTTTAATCTCCGGGGTGCTGTGTAGTTTGGGCTTGATACAATTTCAGACGCTAGAGGGTTTGTGTGGTTTAGCAGCGATTATTGATGGGTAAATTATTACTACGGTAAATCATTACTAAACGGTAAATTATTACACAACGGTAAATTATACCATCTACGTAGAAGGGGCTGGAGTTTGTTGGTAGGTACTTTTGCAACTTTTTTCACTCCTCATCAGCAATTTCTTTTCAGAACTTCATTATGTGTGTTTCTTTTTGTTAGGTACTGTTTGTCATCGGCAGAATTATTTTAGCAACATTTAACTCGTGATTTAGGTAGGTACCTAGTAACGAGTACGGGGTTAGGTACTAACCTACGGAGTGTCTGCGATCCACATAATATGCATATAATAGAATAGTACATATCATATTATATAGACGGGTTATCTATACATAGAGCTGTGATCTGTAACAGAAGGGTATTCTATACAAAATAATAAACCGTTGTGCAGGGATTTGCAGCGTTTTTTTTTTCATGCTCGATTCCAATGGTTCATTATTGAAAATAATAAACCAAAATAAGGGGGTTTCACATTTAACTGTTCCTTCCATCTCCAATAGTAATGTGGGCGTGTTAAGTTGGCCACGCTGTATAGCTGTTGAAATTCACTGATGTATAATATATGTATTAGGTACTACAACTACGTTGGAATCCTTGAACCCTTTCATAGGGAGTTGCTGATATAGGTAATTTCCTTGATTTTGGAACATCTCTGAGATTATTACGACAGTTTATATTGGAGAGTATATAAACTGGTATAATCATTTCAGTTTATATTGGCTCTCGTATTGTTGCTCTGTCTATATCATCCTAGTATTCACTCCTATATCAAGTTTATAACGATGATGCGTTTCATTTCAGGTGAGAGCCGCTTAGCAGAGAATTCATTAAAGACCTGATCGGCAAGGTATGTCGATAAACCCTTAAATCCCAAAGTTATTCTTCGTAAATGTATAAATCCACCTGAGTGGGGAGAAAACTTGACAGTAGAGCGGGGGTAAAACTTCTTTGGAACTTTGTTGAAAGTTCAAATTATTTATAAATTTCATCTACGGCTTTACTACTGAGTTGCTGCGCTGGAAACAAGTGAGATGAAGAAGACGTTTTCCTGGAATATACGAGTATATATCCATTATTCCTTTGATCAATAACTGGTAAAGACTATCTTAACTTAAATGCCAATATTGTATAATGTTTCACTGGAATTATACAATAGCATTTACCTAAACGTTCACGTACCTAAACTTTCATGACTCCGACACCTGATGGCCCCGAGGGTTGTCATTTGGTACACATCCTCAGGGGCCCCTCGAGAATGGATATACGAAAAATCAACACCGGAGACCCCCAGGGGCCGAGTTGCGGGGGGGGGTAAAAAATCCTACTAACTTGTTCTGTCGTCCTACAGTGTTCTTGGTCGCCCGGGTCCCCTGCTGTCTAATCATTAATGCAAATAATAAATTTGACATTTCCGTTTATCCTACTTGAAGGTTTTGACTCGCTGTATGTACAACAATCTTATTTTAGTTTTTCCACAGTAAAACACTGCAAAGTCCTTGTCACTTGGGTTTATTATTCTATTGAACATACCTACCTGCAGAAATTTTGGCTGTTCATTATTGTTTCTTTCTTGCGCAATAATTGATATCGATATTTTTTATGGTTTCCGCCAATTTGCCTTCCAAAAACTCGAATTAGGCTCCTATTTTTGACAAATTATCATTGATAGTGCAATTTTATTGTATTAATTCGCCTGTTGATACTACTTCTAGTGTTATTATACTAATTTATGGTGATTTCAGACAATTTCCGAGGTTTTTGACTCACAAAAAATGAATTTTGGGAGCTGAACCTCCGTTGCAATCTCAATTCTTCAATCTTTGGTTTGTTCAAAATCAACTTATATTCGGTCTTCTCGCTCAAAAAAACATGGAAAACGATACCTCACTAGCTCTTGTTCGCTAAAACCTCAGAAGAACCCCTCGAAACCCCCTATTTCTACACCCATTTTCCCTCCATATGTATTCTTCCCTGGATGTATTCCGATCGGCCTGTCGAGCTTCGGAGCACAACTAGTTCTAGTGGTTATGAGCTTGTGAGGTATCGTTTTCCATGTTTTTTAGGGCGAGAAGACCAAATATGAAGTTGATTTTGACTAAACTATGAAGAATAGTAGCTCCCTATAGAAAAGTAGCTCCCAAGGAAGGACAGTGAGCTCCTGTCGAAGCCATAAAATTCCAACTTCAACAGGACGGCCAAATTCACCAGCTCAAACGCTTTTGACAAGTCGAAAAGAAGAGCACCGACCACATTCCCACCGTCGAGACCCCCAAGGCATCCTGGCACCATCTCGGTCACAGCTTCTCCGTATTACGCCCCTTACGGAAACCAAACTGAGCTCTGCCAGGAATCTGATATCTGTTTCCCTTCAAAATACTCCTGCAGTTGGTTATACTTAAGAGGACCCCCCTATGGACACCCTCAACCGTCACTTTCCTCAACTCAAATGCACAGCTGGGCTTATCTGTTAAGGCCAACAAGATCGTTCATTCCATCGAATATAGGGCCACTATAAGATCCGATTGCCTCCAGCAACCTATTTACGCTTGTCGCAAAAATTCGCTAAAATGTGTTGCACTAAGCCCAGAGGAGGTGTTGATGAGAGATTTTTCAGAAGGTCGTGGCGAGTTCCTTTTTTTATCAGCTGCCAGGCTGCCTCTTCGGGCTGTCCTTGATGTTTTGTTCATCTTCCTTGATGTTTTGTTCACTATGACTTGTCTCCAAGAGCAGGTGGAGTCCACAGCATCCAGAAATCTTCCAAAAAACTGGGGCATCTCCTTGCAGCCAGACGAACCATCCATCCAATCCAGTTTCACTGTGGAAAAACTAAACTGAAACACTAAAATCCGGTGAAAAACAACGAGAAACGTCGTTTGATGAAACGTTTAGGATGATGTTTACATTTTTTATTATTTTCAACAGTGAAAAATTATTAAATAACCCCCCTCAAACTTCGGTGGTTTCCGTTTCAAGGTTTTATAAACTGAATGAGGTAACCTTTCAACTTCTTCTTCATTGTTTTCATTTTCAATCTTGGGTTACCTGCATGGATGCACACGGGGGAAAAGGTGGACTTTTATTGATAAAATGTAATTTTAGATCATTTGGAAAACTCCAAAACTCCTTCTTTCCATCAATATGAGCGGTAGGTACTGTATATGACTAGGCGATTCTCGAAACATCTTTTCACAAGATACCCATCGTGGAAAGTTTAAGGGGAAACATAAAACTTCACATGCTGGACTGGGGGCGTGTATAATTGTTTCAACACTTCGGCAGTTCGTGTGGTAGTAAGTGGTGAAGGGGAGAGGAGCTTATCGTGGTTTACGCCTCTTATCTCCTTAGTATTTCTTTTCATGGGAAACCCCCCCCCCCAAATGGTTGAAGAGGGCTTCGGGATCTTTATTTTACGTTCCTTTTGATATAAGGGCTCGATCCCCACCCTTCCGCTCCGACCCTGCCAACCAAGGGACCTTTGCTCCCTGGATATAAAACTCTCGAGCTCTTCGAGTGGGTCAGATAAGTCTAGTTCGCGACTCTCCCTTGATAAATGTGGGAGCGCTATAGTATCGCCCTCCCTCCCATAAGCACGTCACGACCAACCCCGTCATGGTTGCAACCGTTTTTCCCCACACCCCTTCACGTACGAAGTAATTGGTCCACTTGATTTAGTGTCACTGTTTGTGGCCCCATCGTCCCTCCTCGATAGGTTCTTATCTTTCTTGATTAACTGTGTTAATTACTGTTAATGCTACTGTACATATGACCTTTTCGCACGAAATTACACCTTAAAATTAGAATACATAGATAAAACAATAGATCCGGCGGTGCATCATTAAAAACATCAAACCTATACCAAATTCGCAACAATACAATGATGGTCAATTATTCTAAACATGATAAAAATGTTTGTTAGTCACTGGGGGAAATGCATGGAAACTGTCAACATAAATTTGGCGGAAATGTCTTCCTCTCTTCCTCACTCCATCCCCTGCGAGAGGAACGGACACTTATCCGATAAAATTGCGGAATAATCGCGGAGCCACTCGTCCAGACATCTTTCTTTAATGTATTTAGTTTTCTTAATATATTTGTTGGAGTGAGGTAATTAGCATACTTTACCTTAATGTAATATTAAATAAATTTTTCTGTCTATTAAGATATGTTCGCGTGTATTTAAAGAGGGATCACCCAAGTAAACCCTCTCAGTCAGAGAGTGGTATACAAACCGCTCACACACTAGTGTTCTGGCATATTATGTTCCTAAAAAACTGCAAGCACCAAAAGACCCAAAACTGAGTTGAATGACAAGAATTTCGGATTCGGCAAGGATAGACACCAAACCCAATTCTAGATTTTATTGATAGGCAGGTGCCTATCAATAAAATCTAAAATAATTGTCTTGCTTCAAATTAAATAATATCATGGAACAAACAACTGGATTTCATAAAACCTGTCACTGTAGAAGATATCGTAATTTTAATAATGTTCGCGCAGCCCATAAAATATGGTAGTTAATACAGGAGGAGGTTGGATGCTCGCAGCACTCGTTTTTATCTAAAACCGTAACCCGCAAAAATGGTAATTCGATTTGTTGAGACCTAAATTGTTATTGAAAACATAATTTTATTGAGGGCAGGGTTGACCCCTCCCACATATCCGCTCATTCGTGAAAATTCAACTAAAGCCCCAGCACTTTCGCCGCGTTATCTCGTAGAAACTCGACCCGTACGAAGGTTGGGCTGAGCTCCAGATCCTTCTACGGTCATTGGCTGCTTACTGACCCGCAACTAAGCCCTCCAGTCTGCGTAATAAAGTAATAACTTCCCCATGTTCCCGGAAAACATCCCCTCCCCACCCACTTGGCTACTCTAACTCTGATTAAACATAAAAGTTTTGCTCGGGCTCTTATCGCTGGTTAGTTGAGGAGGCGGTGAAGGAGGATGGGAGGTTGAGAATGGATGTTCCTTCTACTTCGCTCGTTCGTGAAACTTCACTTTGTTGCATCGTTCTGAAGAGATGTGAACCATGTCACTCTTTATTGCACTTTGAACCTCGGGATCCCTGATAGTGAAGTTTGGATGGAAATCCCAGTTACGATTGTTTTTCAAAAATCCATCGAATTGGGAAGACAGTCAGACATGTTAGCTGTCCAGTAGAGAGAGCCCTCCTGTAAAGAGAAAGTTTAAACTACAAAATAGAAAAAGAAGATCGAACAGAAAGAAGAAGCGAACCAAAAAGAAATTGGTGTCGGGTACAGGACCCTATCCGCCCATTAGGTAAGCTT
The DNA here is from genome assembly GCA_954871275.1 of Leptopterna dolabrata. Classification (NCBI taxonomy): domain Eukaryota; kingdom Metazoa; phylum Arthropoda; class Insecta; order Hemiptera; family Miridae; genus Leptopterna; species Leptopterna dolabrata. The sequence goes on from OX940988.1 coordinate 27,413,950, forward strand.
TCCCTTCCACTTTGAACCTGAGCATGGTAGGGTTGCACTGACAAATACATTATCAGGTATCCCTCACCTGTTTGGATCTTTACCCTATCTGTTTTAATTCCAACTTATCCTAAGCGAGGGTGTTCTTTAGTGCTGCCCCCCATTTTCAAAGCCAGATTTGAAACCCTAATCTCAACCGTTTTGAACAAATGTGTAGTGCTTTTGAATCGTCAAAATCTCCTCTTTCCGTCTATTTAAATCCGAAATAAAGAAAATTCGAATTTCACTGTTTTAAAAGCATTCGAAAAAAGTGCGTGGGCAGCACTAAAGTTTTTGACTGGTGTAAAACTTTAGTCCTGCCCCCCACGCTCTTCGCAGGTGGGATTGTGATAAATTCATCAGGTTTTATTCCGCAACCCCGTCCACTATCTATATGTCCAACTAATCTATATGGTACCAATCAGTTGATTGGGGGATGTTTTTATTCCGCAACCCCGTCCACTTGATCTATATGTCCAACTAATCTATATGGTACTAATCAGCCGATCGGTTGTTTTTGTTGCTTCACATCTGTGTGAATTTTTATGGAGACGAAATGTCCGCATTAACAACGGGGACCCGTTTCTAAAGTTTGTTGAAAACATTAAAAAACTTTACAATCCTCTTGCTGTTGATGACATTTAATGTGCATTTGTAATAAAAATAACTTCTTCAATTGAGTTTTCTAATGAATTTATCACAATCCCACCTGCGAAGAGCGTGGGGGGCAGGACTAAAGTTTTACACCAGTCAAAAACTTTAGTGCTGCCCACGCACTTTTTTCGAATGCTTTTAAAACAGTGAAATTCGAATTTTCTTTGTTTCGGATTTAAATAGACGGAAAGAGGAGATTTTGACGATTCAAAAGCACTACACATTTGTTCAAAACGGTTGAGATTAGGGTTTCAAATCTGGCTTTGAAAATGGGGGGCAGCACTAAAGAACCCCCCTAAGCGATTTTAGCCTGGGGTCATTGCCCTCGAGTACTAGAGTTTTTGGGCTACAGAGACGCTGTATTCGTATAATTGCCAGGTTGGGCTACAGAGATGATTGAAGGAAGTCCTTTGTTATTCGGGGTACCTATACTCACTCTTCCTTGCATCTACATCAGAAAATGTTTAAAATATGCACATGAAAATAAGCAAAACTGGCGAAAAATTAATAAAGTCATTTTACTAGAAGCAATAATAAATATGAACTCACCCAAAACAGGATCAAATGATCCGATGATGCCCACAGTTATTGGGCTAAAAAGTTGTATAGTAAAATTCCTGCTAGATTCCAAGAAATGTCTACAACAAAATTTATCACCGTTATCACTATCATATTGAAAAAAAAACCAGTCATGCAGCATGACTTAATGAGCGAATTTTCAAAGAAATATTCGAATTAATGGCTATGGTTTTGAATAAAGGAAAACTTCTTCCTCCTACTGTTAGTACCTAAATTGAATAATTTGAAATAGATTTTTTCTTTCGTCTTCTAGTAATACGTGGGCCGGTACTTGTCTATCTATGAAGGTATCATAACAATTATATGTCAAATGGGAAATTCAAGGAGTTGTACTAATCGTTTGCCTCCCCCTTTTTTGCTTCGAACTCTCGTCTTCAATTAATACTTCTCACATTTTTCAATCTGACCACTCTAAGGGGGTGGGGGGGGGGGTAAGAGTTTAAAGATTATCCTAGTTTTGGGTAATTTTTGCGCACTTTAAATGCTCTAATTTAAGAACGGATTTAGATATCTAAAATCCGATTTCACCATCGTGTTCAGCGTGCAAAAACCTTTAAAATGAGGGGTCACTTGTTAGAAAATAACATTTTGGGGATTTTTGGGTAATTTTTGCGCACTTTAAATGCTCTAATTTGAGAACGGATCAAGATATCTAAAATCCGATTCCACCATCGTGTTCAACGTGCAAAAACCTTTAAAATGAGGGGTCACTTGTTGGAAAATAACATTTTGGGGATTTTTGGGTAATTTTTGCGCACTTTAAATGCGCCAAAACCCTCCTTAGAGTAGGCCAATTTCGCCCATCTTCGAACTTAGCCTTTCGATTGCCAAGATAGATTTTTTGTGCAAATTTGAGCTGTTTATCTCAATTCTATCGAGAGTTATCGTCTGGAGTGACACACATATATATATAAATATATATATATACATATAAAAAAGTGTTAAATTTCAGGAATCGTTTTAGAATGGTCTGAAACGGATTTCTATGAAGAAAATTTCCAAAAATTTATATTATTTAAATTTCGAAGCCATTGCAATAGCTTCATTTTCTTTGAAAATTCGCTAAAAGAAGCATTTTATTCCATTGAAGAGTTTTGAATTTCAGCTTTGAAAATCTGACTGCTGAAATGTAAACTAAAGAACTGAAATTATAAATAATAGAACGGCTTAATTTACTACCGTTTCATGTGAGTCAGATGAAATTTAGTTATAGGAAATTTGAATGCCGAGGAATTATTTACATGGACCTACAAGTGCTTCGATAGTATTTAGTAAATTGTTACGCAGAGGAAATTTTATACCAGTTCTTGCTCTTATGGTAGGTAAATGCTTAATATATGTATTAATTAAGCTTCCAATGTTTTGTGTTTCCAATCATGAAATAAATTTCTGTCTATCTATCAAACTATTCTTACCTGTCACTCTCTAGATGCTACATTTTAAACATAAACGTAGTACGCTAAACATAGTTGCGTTAGTTCAGCTAGTAGCAGAAGTACAGTTACTATACCTTCTGGAGGAATCCGTAGTCGCTAGCTGGTCGAATACTGGAGGCGAGCGCTTTTGATGTATTGACGTCACCATCGGACCTTCGAGATTGTCTTGACGGCCTGATGATGACGTCCTTACATCGAAAGCTCTCGCCTTCAGTACTCGACCAGCTAGTGACGACGGATTCCTCCAGATGGTATGGCAATAAAGATGGTAGGGTGAACAAGAAACATGATTTATTTCATTTATTCCATTAATTTCAAAGAAATGTCATGTGCATACAATAGCAATTATTTTAATTATTGACTAGGTGATCATTTATAAATTGTAGGTAAAGCAGAATTATACGTAATGCATAGAATAAATGAGTAAAGTTCATTTCTACATAATATAAAACAACTTTTCAGTGAAATTAATATTCCGAATGAGCCTTAGCTCGCGGGGGAAGTTGAGCATGAGTTCCGGAGTTTTGTCTATTTATTTTATTTATGTAGGTACATAATGTTTCGCTTTTTGCATGCCCATCAGTGAATAACATGTGGAAAATACCTGATTTTTAGTAGGTACTGGATGTGCCGTACTACTGTCAGCTATATCTCTCAAGGTATCTAGACCATTTCGAAAAGTGTGTACCCTACTTGTACGTTTTTGAGGAGAAAAATGGTGGTTCTAGTTCCGTCAGAACGTGAGATGAGTTGTTTGGAGTTGGATTGAAGTGCGGAACAACGGAATGTGATTACCGGAAGGATTAGGTACATAATGTATGCGAATTAAAACGAGAGTTGAATTTCAAATCTGATGGATGCAGGTCGGATGGCGTCGCGAGCTCGGTTTCTAATTATAGCGAGCGGGAATTAAATTGAAATCAACTGCGAAAACACGACGCTTCAAGAGGTAGTAATCCTCTCGTGACGTCAGGCTGATGATGTCTGACAGTCATCGCTCGCAGAGATTTTGGATGAGATGAAAGCTGTTGAATGCTTTTTGCTCGTTATGCCCTGATGTGGATCGAGTGGAGCAAATGGAAATTTAGGCAGGTGCCGAACCCGTATCGTGTTACCTATTCGAAGAAAGTACATTGTTCATATAACACTAGCTGAAGGAATGGATGACGAGGGATTTGCACAGCTGCTTGAATACAAGCAGATTTGTGTGTTATTTTGGGATTTGTTCTTCATTATCAAGCAAACAACAAAATATAGCACAACAAAAACAAAATCTCAAAGATCAAACCCTTTCGGTCTGATTATAATATACCTAACCGTGCCGGGGGTTTGATGGGATGTATCGGGGCTTTTCATTCGTCCTCGCAGGATTGGCATCCCAACTTGAAAACCAATCAGATTCGCTTTTAGAAATTCCCATCGCCTCACCCCCACCATACCTTCTCTCACCATGGATACTATATAAAGGTCATTTTAAAACGCGCGGATACCGTTGCGATAATAATGGGAGTGCATCTTGGTTGATATAATATCCACCTTATAGTGCAGCTGAGGCAGGCGCGCCTTTTTTGTATACGAGCCTTCTTTACTAACTAATTTATTTAACAAACGTGCACAGCCCAATTACAGAATTTAAGGAAACTTTGAGAATTTTATTTTATTTTAATTTTTCAACGTGTTTATTTCATGAAAAATGTAAGGAACATTCGTTATTGTTTTTATTATTCTTATTTTGATTTACTTTACATCGAGGGCATGCGGCGCTATCCCAGAGGATACGACCCTGCTATTCACGATATTCATGGATATATATGTTTTCTGTGTTTACGCTTCCTCCAGTGCTCGCATGCTCGGAACAAAGTCATCAAAGTCGGAACGAAGCCCCAGGCCTTTGCCGAACGGGAGAGCAAGCGGAAGGGTTCTTGACGGAGGACTGAATGGTAGCGGACCCTAGAATGAGATTCCTTCCATCTCCAGGGCCACTAAACGACTTTTCTTTGCGGAGAGTAATATCCTGTTGGTCTATCCTTGCAAACCCAAAGGGTCTGTTATATATATATACTTCGGGAGCGAGGTTGGACGCCTACGGTCAAGCTTGGTGACAATATCCTACACTGGGATCTGGTAGAAGTAAAACTTCATTGATTGGGGTTTCATAACATACCCGCTGGTTCCACAGGTTTTGAACCATACCAAAGCAAACAAAAATCCTTATAAAAATCGAACTTTTGGAACGTGGAACTTTAAAAATTCATTAAGAATCATAACAAATTCGTTCAATTGTAATAATCAATTGTAACATCCTTTCGTTTCCTATAAGGTCATAGCGTTCAGAGTGATCTGTAACGGATTAGTATAGATATCGAGGAAAAAATTCAAAAATTCATGTGGTAATATTTTTGCACTAGAAATTGTGTACCACTCTGGAAAGCTTATTTTTCCAAATATTCCTTGAAAAAACTGGTAGCGATAAAGTAGTGCTGAAGAAATATCCGAGGGCACTCTTGCATCTGGTTCCTAAGGCCTGGGTGAAGATGGTCCGGGGCTGGAAGCCGTTAAGGCGTATTACTTCCATGAAAGTCACTTTTATGTTTTAATCAACATAATGCACTTCGCATTTTATATTTGCGAGTAGACTTGAGTTCTGGGGCTCCTCTTCTAGAAAAGAGTGGAGTGGTTTGGTAAGGAGTTGAGCTAGGGGTGAGGCTGGAACTGGGGGAAAAAAATATCAGGTATGAAGGTTGACGATGATGAGGTTCTATAAGAGTAGAATGGGGTAGGAAAGAAGGATTTTTTTAAAACATTCATTACTATAACGGGCTCTTCATTGTAATCATGAAAAATCTTCTTTTAGAAGCGTTTTATTTTTGGAATGCGTTGTTACGATTGAAAAGAACTGTGTCTCAGCTGGATATCCGATATTATCAAAATGAACCACGTTCTGAGCCTTATCATGAAAAGCAGACGATGAATAAGAATCGAATCTATTCGCACTCGTGAACTATTATAACAACAGTACCTGTTGTTATTGTGTATCACGGGATCGCAGTCTGTTGATTGCTTGGTGGTAGTGGTGGTGGGGGGGGGGGGGGTAGAAGAAATGGACTTGAAATGGCGTGATAGCCACCAAAATTCGAAGTTTTTCAATAGATCGACAACCGTAACATTGATTTCCATCATTTTGCAATTCCCTTTCTTATCTGTAGCTTTTTTGGGGGAAATCGTGTGGTAGGGAATATTTCATTTTATAACTTGAAATGGTTTGGTGGAACCACAGGTAATGAATTATATTGCTCAAGTCTGCTGCATGCTTTTGGTGAGTCAAAAATGAGATTTAGCAAATGGTCAAGTCTTTTGTCGCTGAGCTTTACAGAGGCCCACTCACACGCTCACGGAACCTCAAGGAGTAATTGGATTTGTCAAATTAATGTGACTGACCTGTCGTTGGTTAATATGTACGGCGGTATTTCATGAAAGGACAGTATTTGTGCATGACGTGAAGCCAAAAACGTGATTTCGTGCTGAAAATCAGCCTAAGAACATGAGAAGGACAATATCCGCCTGATACTCCGATTGATCCCAAGCATCTTCAGCCCCTCTCGAACCCCTTGCATGAATAAATATTTTCATTCCATCTCAATCCACTTCACTCCCGTGGGATTTCAAGGCCACTCTATTGCCTCCTCCTTCACCCAATCAACCCCTGAATTCCAGTGGTTCGGGTTTATCTTAATCTCGAAGGGCTCAGGATCATGTTAACACCGTCGTTTTCAGTGGTAAAATTTAATGTAACAGAATCAAGTCTGCACCCTTGATTTACGTATCAGCTTATTTGTAATAGGTACCAATAATTGTTATTGAATAGATCATCCAGGTAACAGTATGGACTACAATTATTAGACTATAAAGCTAATCTCGGTGTTGTTCGAAAATTTCTTTTTCTTATTCTCCTCAGTATATGGTGGCTGTCCTAAGCTGAACTCGTGTATGGCAAATGAGGAGATTTTAAGAGCCACTTGTAACTCAAAAGCACTTCCAACTTGCGAAAAACCGGACGGTGTACCCACGTGAAACTGTATTTTAAGCATGGAGATCGGCATGATTACCTACCTATTCGACCTCTTGGAAGATTAATTCTTGACTGACTGATTTATACACTGGGACGTCATGTTCGTCATATTCCCCAACCCGTCAAACGCTATAGCAACCAAAACGTCGTTAAACGCTAAGTGAAGTGTTTCATGTTAGAAGCGACTTACTGTGATATTAAGGAACTTATTAGTATTAGGCCATTACGGCTGGGGATTCATACTTTGGAGAGTTCAATCTTGAGGAAATATCATGAAAGAGTGGTCGACTGATATCTGCATTGCAACTAACTTACCATTACGTACATACATAATATTCATGCTACCTACCAACTTGTTCAAATGTCAAATGAATGAGTTGATTGCCAGTATTTGAAGCTGTAGAATCAAACATTTTTTAAACAATAGGCTTTTGCATGAATTTTAAAAAAATTAATCGAAATTACGTTGTGAAGAAACGTGAAAATGAGGGCTGTTTCAATAAAACTATCACTTTTCGATTTACTGTCATAACATATAAATTCTGAAAATCAAAAAAGCTCGGCACCAATTATTCGGCTTCTTCCGCGCACAGTCGGTAACGGTCGGGGATTTGCACTTCAGGGCTGTACACCAGTACCTATTGCTGTGTCTACGGATTTTTCCGTTTCTACAGATTTGGTTAAATCTATTGATATTTTTCCGGATAAATTTTGATTTTGTGGTTTTCGTTCGTTTTATGGCTCATGGTGTAGTAGTAAAAACAGGAGGTAATTGTGGTAATCCAAAAGATGTCATTAAACCCAGAAACAGTGATTGATGCGATATAACGATATATTGTGTTGTAGTTATGACCAGGAAAATTAGGAGATGACGTGAACATTTTAAGTAGGTAGGTATCATAAAATATTGTTTAGAAAAACATAATTAAATTTACTCATCCTTTTTTATTGATGGGTAAGTAGGTACTTAAACCGGTACTTAAAATTAATAGCGGTATTCGTTTAATAGTTTGGTATGCAATACATGATTTGATTGATAGGTAATTTATTCATGTGCGTGAATAATAAAAGCATCGATTATTTTTAACGTTAAATGAATCTTGACCACCACAAACATTCTTAGATTCAGCAACGCTGAATTTAGAAGGAGTTTAAAATAAACTAAGTAGGTACAATGAGCGTTTCATATTTTATTTATTCTCAAATAGGTGTATAATTTGATACTCAAGTCAAACAGTCTTTCGAATTTTCAGTCACAGTGTAAACACTGGATTCGGCTCCATGGATCATCTCGAGCACTCTACGACACAAACTAGAAAACGCTGCAAATTATTACACAACGGTTTATCCTTTACACAACCTGTATCCTTCTGCCTAGATCACCTTCTGCGTAGATCACCCACTGAGAAAAAAAAGGGGGGTGTTTTCTATCAAAACTGATAGATGGTATCTATCATCAGGAACCAATAGAGTACCGATAGTGTGTGATAGTCTATTGGGCCGAATTTCGGCCCAATAAATGAAAGACCGTATGATAGATAAACACTATCAGTACTCTATTGGTTCCTGAAGATAGTGTCCCATCTATCAAATTGTAGGCTCGGTTTGGGACGGTAATTCATAGGGTTTTGATAGGGTATTTTGATAGGGTTGTGGCCATTTTTTGATAGATATACCTCCATCTATCAGTTATGATAGTGTTAATCTATCAGAAAACTATCCTTTCCTATCAAAAGACTATCATTTCCTATCAGTACTCTGCCATTCATTACAGGCAAAATCTATCGGAAGACTATCTGTTTCTATCAAAAAGCTATCATTTGCTTTCAGTACACTTTCATCATATCTATCAAAAGACTATCGTGTCCTATCAAAAATCTATCACTTGCTATCAGTACACTTTCACCAATATCTATCGGAAGACCATCGTTTCCTATCAGTACACTTTCATCAATATCTATCGAAAGACTGTCGTTCCCTATCAAAACACTATAGTTTCCTATCAGTACGCTTTCAGCCATATCTATCAAAAGACTATCGTTTCCTATCAAAACCCTATCGTTTCCTATCAGTACTCTTTCATCCATATCTATCGAAAGACTATCGTTTCCTATCAAAATCCTATCATTTCCCATCTGTACTCTTTCACCCATATCTATCGAAATACTATCGTTTTCTATCAAAACCCTATCGTTTCCCATCAGTACTCTTTCATCCATATCTATCGAAATACTATCGTTTCCTATCAAAACCCTATCGCTCCCATCAGTACTCCTTCATCCATATCTATCGAAATACTATCGTTTCCTATCAAAACGCTATCGTCTCCTATCAGTACTCTTTCATCCATATCTATCGAAAGACTATCGTTTCCTATCAAAATCCTATCGTTTCCCATCAGTACTCTTTCACCCATATCTATCGAAAGACTATCATTTCCTATCAAAACCCTATCGTTTCCCATCAGTACTCTTTCATCCATATCTATCGAAATACTATCGTTTCCTATCAAAACCCTATCGTTTCCCATCAGTACTCTTTCATCCATATCTATCGAAATACTATCATTTCCTATCAAAACCCTATCGTTTCCTATCAGTGCTCTTTCATCCATATCTATCGAAAGACTATCGTTTCCTATCAAAACCCTATCGTTTCCTATCAGTACTCTTTCATCCATATCTATCGAAAGACTATCATTTCCTATCAAACCTCTATCGTTTCCTATCAGTACTCTTTCGTAAGTTTTGATAGATGGAAGGGATAGTTGTTTGATGGAGTTCATCTATCACCTTCTGATAGATGAACTGTATCAAACAACTATCCCTTCCATCTATCAAAAGGTGATAGACGACGATGTGACCACACTTTCAGTGATAGATTTGATCTATCACTGTGAAAGTGTGGTCAAATCGTCGTATATCAGAATGCTATACATGTGATAGATCGTCTCAAGGTTGAAACAATAGCGCCTTCAGGTTACTCTGAACCCCTCTTCCTTACACCAAGCTATAAGCTAGGTGTATGGCGGTGGTGGTGGGGGGATGCAGCGTAAGCTAAAGGCGCTACTATTTAAACCTAATGACGACATAATTATCACAGGTATAGCATGCTGATGGACGAAGAGTTCACTCACAGTGACGTCACCCCTGTCAATTGAAACAAAATTGTTGAATAAATGATAGTAATAAATTTAAAAACAAGTAGGTGTAATAAACTAGTAACTAAGAGAAAAAGGATGCAAGTAATCGTGAACAAATTTTGAAGTTTAACAGCAATTATATTTTGATGACTTTCAAACACAAGTGTATAATAATAATATTTCAATTCAATTCGTTTCTTTGGAATATTGAATCATATGTAAGAACATTTACTAATACTACTGTTTAAAATCATACTATTTAAACAAATATGTACAGGATATTTACGTATTAACACTGAAGGTTTGGAGTCAATTATTTCAATATAGGTACGAAATAAATATAATAGAGTCAGCCTAATATAAAGAAATATAGCTAATGATGACTCTTATGATTAGGTACAATTCACTTTAAGTATGTACAGAATATTTATATTGTAACATTAAAGGATTGGAGTCAATTTCAAATAGATACGAAATAAATACAACAGAGTGAGTCTAATATAATAGTATAGCTTATGATCAGAACAGATAGATAAATATTATGAAACCAGGATTGTGGAGATCATGCACATTTCTAACGAAAAACAGCTTTATACGATGATTACACCTTCTAGTGAGCAGAGAAAACAATGGTAACTAGATTCAATCTACGCCCATTTAATCTACTGACCTTTCGAAACTAATACATCTTAGAATTCCTGGTCCTGCTCCCCTCCTCCCCAAGAATAAAATTATTAAAATTCCCAGTCAGTAGATTAAATGGGCGATAAAATTACGCATGGTGACATATTGTTTGCTGCGTGCCTTATGCATGTTGTTGGGGAAGGGGAATTCGAGTTTTTCTAAATCATACCATTTTAAAACACAAGTTGGGGTAACTTCGTAAGCGTAGAAATGTTCCGAGAAGCAAACAGTAAGGAAAACGTGGCACTCCCCAAACGCCTTATCCAAAACTGAAGAGTAAAGAATACGGTCCAATTAGACAAATAAAGGGCCGTCCACAAAATTTGGGATCAGGATAACCAGGCTTGTAAGTTATGTTGTTAGGGGATGTTTTAAGAGTTTTGGTTCTCTTCAATCAAGGAATTAATGGAAGTACGATCCACAGAGTAAAGAGCTCCTGGCTTGTAAGTCAGAGCTGGTAACCAGCTTATTAATAATAAATTGTTCAGCTGAAGCTGAATTTTTTTATAGGCAGAGAGGGGGGATTGACGGTGGTGGCAACAGAACGCAGAGCAGTTTTCAGTGCCCTGTAATTTGACTCAAATCGAAGACAGGACAAGGAGAAAATGGGACCATTACGCTGCATGGAAGAGGGATAGTGGGTGAGGAAATGCAGTTTAGGCGGAATGGCTGTGGAAAAAATCTTGTGGCTTCGATCACTGTGGCCTTCGTTCTTGGACGATTGGTTTCCACTGGGCCTGCAGCTACGGCGTAGGGAGCAGCAGAAGTGCCACCTCACACTTGTCTGTAGTAAGAAATAAATAATTGGTTAAACAGATGTGGCATACAAACTGATTCAAGTTACGTGAACCGGAGGGGGGGGGCTGTATCTATGGAAAACAGCATTTTGAACTATCAAAATGCTATTTTCAGATGAGAATTATAATGAAAATATTTCAAAGTATAAAATGGACATCGTTCCTACCATGAAAACACTATCCCTGTTGGAAAATGATAGAGGGAATAAGCCCCTTCACTCAGTGATTGAATTTATTATTGCTCTATTAATAAATGTTCTCTAGAAATTAACTCACCAGTTATTAATAGGCACTGTTTCATTTATGGTTTAAAAAATCGATTTTGTAGAACTTGACGATTTTAATATTGATTTATTTATAACCCCTTTTTGGTTTATCATTTTCAATAATGAGCAATTGGAATCGAGCATGAAAAAAAAATTCTTACCCCCCTCAAAATTTGATGGTTTACGTTTCAAGGTATGTAGAATCCAAAACTGCAATAAAAATATTTCTGTCTGTCCGCCGTACGCCGTACGGGCCACTTTTCTTAGTTAGGTACCATGAAACAAAATTGATGAAATTCGGGTTATAGGTTCCGTTCGGGGTCTAGTTGGTCCTCAAAGCTCGACGTTACCGTCAGTCATTTATAAGGGGTTCAAAATAGGGGTTGACATTTTCAAAACGCCTATACCTTTTTTTTACGTGAATATTTTTACGGTTTTAAATATTTCTTGAACTTACGAGTTTTTTAAGACCACCCGGAGCATTTTACGTCCCTCCTTTCGTTCACAGTAAGGCTCCGAAGTTTGCACCGACAGGCATTTTCGACTCCAGGGTGAATGAAATTGTATACATTCAATCCAAATCTCGTTACCAGAGACGCGCCGAGAATCGGAAATTGGGCGGAGATAAAATCATTGCTAGGGACCACCTGATTTTATTGGTGGGGTACCTATGAAGTCGAGTTGGTTGTTCTATGATATTATTTCGTTTGAAAAATGATGGCTCTTTAGGAGTTTGTTGATAGGTAGTGAAACTTGAACAAACGTTGGGTAAATTATTACTACACGATGGTAAATCATTACTCAACGGTAAATTATTACACAACGGTTCATTATACCATCTACGTAGAAGGGGCTGGAGTTTGTTGGTAGGTACTTTTGCATCTTTTTTCACACCTCATCAACAATTTCTTTTCAGAACTTCATTATGTGTGTTTCTTTTTGTTAGCTACTGTTTGTCATCGGCAGAATTATTTTAGGAACATTTAACTCGTGATTTAGGTAGGAACCTAGTAACGAGTACAGGGTTACGTACTAACCTACGGAGAGTCTGCGATCTACATAATATGTATAGAATAGTACATATCATTTTATATAGACGGGTTATCTATACAGAGAGCTGTGATCTGTAACAGAAGGGTATTCTGTACAAAATAATAAACCGTTGTGCAGGGATTTGCAGCGTTTTTGTTAGGTACTGTTGCTCATCGGCAGAATTACTTCAGCAACATTTAACTCGTGATTTAGGTAGGTACCTAGTAACGAGTACGGGGTTGGGTACTAACCCTTCTGTTACAGATCATAGCTCTCTGTATAGATAACCCGTCTATATAATATTATTTTATACATATTATGTATATCGCAGACCCTCCGTAGGTTAATACCTAACCCCGTACTCGTTACTAGGTACCTACCTAAATCACGAGTTAAATGTTGCTAAAATAATTCTGCCGATGACAAACAGTACCTAACAAAAAGAAACAAACATAATGAAGTTCTGAAAAGGAATTGTTGATGAGGAGTGAAAAAAGTTGCAAAAGTACCTACCAACAAACTCCAGCCCCTTCTACGTAGATGGTATAATGAACCGTAGTGTAATAATTTACCGTTGAGTAATGATTTACCCAACGTTTGTTCAAGTTTCACTGCCTACCAACAAACTCCAAAAGAGCCATCATTTTTCAAATGAAATAATATCACAGAACAACCAACTCGACTTCATACTCCGCCAATATAATCAGGTGGCCCCTAGCAATGATTTTATCTCCGGCAAATTTCCTATCGTCCCTGGTAACGAGATTTGGTTTGAATGTATACAATTTCATTCACACTGGAGTCGAAAATGCCTGTCGGTGCAAACTTCGGGGCCTTACTGTGAACGAACGGCTGGACGTACGATGCTCCGGGTGGTCTTAAAAAACTCGCAAGTTCAAGAACTATTTAAAACCGTACAAAGATTCACGTAAAAAAAGGTATAGGCGTTTTGAAAATTTCAACCCCTTATTTTGAACCCCGTCGAGCTTCGAGGACCAACTAGACCCCGAACGGAACCTATAACCCGAATTTCATCAATTTTGTTTTTGTTACTAAGAAAAGTGCCCCGTACGGCGTACGGCGGACAGATAGAAATATTTTAATTGGTTTATTATTTTCAATAGTGAACCATTGGAATCGAGCATGAAAAAAAAAGTCTTACCCCCCCTCAAAATTTGATTGTTTACGTTTCAAGGTTTTTAGAATCCAAAACTGCAATAAAAATATTTCTGTCTGTCCGCCATACGCCGTACGGGGCACTTTTCTTAGTTACCATGAAACAAAATTGATGAAATTCGGGTTATAGGTTCCGTTTGGGGTCTAGTTGGTCCTCGAAGCTCGACGTTACTGTCAGTCATCTCTAGGGGGTTCAAAATAGGGGTTGAAATTTTCAAAACGCCTATACCTTTTTTTTACGTGAATGTTTTTACGGTTTTAAATAGTTCTTGAACTTACGAGTTTTTTAAGACCACCCGGAGCACCGTACGTCCAGCCGTTCGTTCACAGTAACGCCCGGATTTTGTTGATAGGTACTTTTGCAACTTGAACAACCGTTGAAGTATTATTGATGGGTAAATTATTACATAATGGCAAATTATTACACAATGACAAATTATTACACAACGGAAAATTATTACACAACGGCAAATTATTACACCACGGTAAATTATTACACAACGGCTAATCTACCAAGAAGGGGCTGGATTTTGTTGATAGGTAGTTTTGCAACTTGAAAAACCGTTGAAGTATTATTGATGGGCAAATTATTACACAACGGTTCATTATACTATCTCCGTAGAAGTGGAACCTATACAGGTAAATTATTACACAACGGTTTAGGGAGGTACCTAGTAACGAGTACGGGGTTAGGTACTAACCTACGGAGGTCCGCGATCTACATAATATTTGTAGAATAGTAGGTACATAATGTTATATAGAAGGGTTATCTATACGGAGACCTGTGATCTGTAACAGAAGGGTATTCTGTACAAATAATAAACGTTGTGCAGGGATTTGCAGCGTTTTACAGTTTTGGATTCTACATACCTTAAAAAGTAAACCATCAAAATTTTGAGGGGGGGTAAGAATTTTTGTTTCATGCTCGATTCCAATGGTTCATTATTGGAAATAATAAACCAAAATGTAAAAAATCATACCAACGGCATGGTTTTGAACTGGAACGCTCAAAGGCATTTTCATGAATTTCGTCACTTTTGTTGTAAAGATGAATTTACAATAAACCGCCTATTAAAAGTAGAAAGAACATTGGAAATCCATACTGTAACGATTCACTACTTACGTACTACAAGTTATATCATGAGACCACAGGTGATACCTATGTTGACAATATGAAATTAGAAAAATACACTTTCTTCTTGGAATTGCAATTCACGTTTCTTTAATATAATATCTGTAGGATATTACATACATTCCAAATAAAAGGAATCAAATCGGTCCTGGATGACTAGCTGTTGAATTTCACAGTACCTACATATTGCCAACGGTTGCAAGTAGCATCGATGAGCAATCAACAGATTAATATGCAACATTTCAACGAACCTCCGCTTTCGACAGCTTGGTTGTAGGAATCATTGTGAACCCAGGCGTTGGCCTGGGTGGCCCCTGTCCTCCTTGAAGGGAAGTTTTCCGTAGCATTTTGCACAATTTGTTTCCGCACGTTCGACAGGTTGTAGAACAGCCCCTCCTGATATTGGGAGCGGATGGAGCGTTATGAAGTCTTCTTGAACCTGAAAGTAGGTATGGTCAATAAATAAACTGGGAACGAGAAGGGAAAGTGTACGTAACGGCTTCTCTAGCGCGCTATGTAACCATCTGCGCATTTCCCGCCACTTGGGATAACGGTTAATTTAACCCCAAACATTGACAGGTAGTCGCACCCCCCCCCCCCCCTCCCCCCAACAACATCAACATCAACCTGAATAACAACTAGAAAGTCATCAACAAATCCGTACCTACCACATTTTTGAAATTTAATTTACCTAATTTTTTTTTTAAATGTTACCCACTTTCTCATTAGTTTTGCCAGGAACTTTACTGTCATTTGAACTGTAAATTCACATTCTAGCAACCAAAATTCACGAAGAAATGATTGAATTGTGGCTTCAAGAAATCTACTTCAGTTTTCATGAAATAATCTTGAACAAGGTGAAGGAAATGTTTGGTAATAGTAGGTAAACCAGAAAATGTTGAATTCTCGATGAACTTGCCGTGTTTTGACGATTTGGTGGGGTATTTCCATATGATTTTCTCGATTGCCTCTTCAGGCAGATGCCAAGTTATGAGCAAGTCACGCACTTCACCAGCCTGGGACATTGCTACAAACAAAAACCACACCGGGCGTATATATGGTGCAATACTCACAATGTTTAACTGGTTTATGGAGGTTTGGAAACTCGCAAAGACAACACACAACCAACTCGTTACCACTGACTGGAATCTGGTGTGAATGGAATGCATGGAAGACCGACACGACTTGCACAAATGCTGAGAATGCACTGATACTGGTTGGGAGCGCTTGCTCATTATATAGGGTCATTCCCCTCCTCCGCCTAAGTTGATAGAGGTATGATTGTGTGCAGGCTCGTACTCTATCAAAACACTATAAGAAAACTATCACAGTATAGGGTATTGAAAGTGTGCAACTCAGTGCACTATTATCATCTATAAGAACACTCTTCAGAGTATTTTCGTACAAATAGATTTATCTCTCACTTACCTCATCCATCCTACTGGATCACGTGAGGGAAATCTTCATTGGAGTGGCACAAAAATGAGAAGGAAATCATGAACACAAATTTCAACACTTTTCACATTAGCAAACGCTGACTCAGATCCATCCCGACTTTATATGGTCAGTTTATCTATATTTTCCAGACCATAAATAAATGTAGTTATGCTTCCTGAAATCACCTTCAAGCACATATATGTCCATATTTTTATAGGAATATCAAGTGTTCCACTCAAAACCACCAAAACCTACCAATATACCAATACAAAAATTCGATGTTCAGATATAAATTATCAGATCCAAAAGAAACTCTTTCAAACACTATCAACCGAAGGCTATCAAAACCCCATCAGGTCACTATGAGATCTCCATCAAAACACTATCAACAACCTATCAGAACGCTATCAGGCAATGGTGTATCTATCAAAAACCTACCACAAGTTATCCTGTGATAGACCAGCACTACAGGATTTTTGATAGAGACACCCCTTCATCTATTACAATTTAAATTTTACAACATTTCTACCCCATTTTTCGTACTTCTCAACACTTCTTCGACCATATTATGCACATACAGATTTGAAAAATGGGAAATAATAATACATTTCACATTTTCAAACTTTTTTAAACAATATCCGCTTCCCTAATCCGCTCAAACTGTTCTCTCTTCTCAATATTAATTGTTCAGGTCCACTTGTTTTCAATGGCCATGCACTGGAGAGTTAGGCTCCCATAATTGTCCATCAAATAAGCTATATATAAATAAACTTCATTCAACAATCTGGGTTCTAACTTGAGCAACTTTGGTAGATATAATGTCCTGCTCAGATAGTTCTCTCACCTCAACATTCATTGTTCAGTTTCACTTGTTTTCGACGCCCAACCACTGGGGAGTTAGTACATCATTATTATCAATCAAATAAACAATAAATAAACTTATTTACGCTACTTATCACCTTCGAGCAGACATGTCCGTATTTCTGTAGGAATGTGAAGTGTTTCATTCCAAACCACCAAAACCCATAACCTCCTCACTATGATATTGAATTGATTACAAAAATTTGATATTAGGATGTAAATTAGCAAATCCGAAAGTTACTCTTTCAAACACTATCAACCGAAGGCTATCAAAACCCTATAAGTTCACTATGAGTTCTCCATCAGAAGACTATCAACAACCTATCAGAACACTATCAGGCAATGGCGTATCTATCAAAAACCTATCACAAATTATCCTGTGATAGACCAGCACTACAGGATTTTTGATAGAGACACCCCTTCATCTATTACAATTTAAATTTTACAACATTTCTACCCCATTTTTCGTACTTCTCAACACTTCTTCGACCATATTATGCACATACAGATTTGAAAAATGGGAAATAATAATACATTTCACATTTTCAAACTTTTTTAAACAATATCCGCTTCCCTAATCCGCTCAAACTGTTCTCTCTTCTCAATATTAATTGTTCAGGTCCACTTGTTTTCAATGGCCATGCACTGGAGAGTTAGGCTCCCATAATTGTCCATCAAATAAGCTATATATAAATAAACTTCATTCAACAATCTGGGTTCTAACTTGAGCAACTTTGGTAGATATAATGTCCTGCTCAGATAGTTCTCTCACCTCAACATTCATTGTTCAGTTTCACTTGTTTTCGACGCCCAACCACTGGGGAGTTAGTACATCATTATTATCAATCAAATAAACAATAAATAAACTTATTTACGCTACTTATCACCTTCGAGCAGACATGTCAGTATTTCTGTAGGAATGTGAAGTGTTTCATTCCAAACCACCAAAACCCATAACCTCCTCACTGTGATATTGAATTGATTACAAAAATTTGATATTAGGATATAAATTAGCAAATCCGAAAGTTACTCTTTCAAACACTATCAACCGAAGGCTATCAAAACCCTATCAGTTCACTATGAGTTCTCCATCAAAAGACTATCAAAAACCTATCAGAACGCTATCAGGCAATGGTGTATCTATCAAAAACCTATCATGAGTTATCTTGTTATAGACCAGCACTACAGGATTTTTGATAGAGACACCCCTTCATGCATTACAGTTTAAATTTTACAACATCTCTACCCGATTTTTCGTACTTCTCAACACTTCTCGACTATATTATGCACATATAGATGTGAAAAATGGGAAATGATAATACATTCCACATTTTCAAACTTTTTGAAACAATCTGGGTTCGAAGAGGAACTTCCGTAATATCCCGCTCAAACTGTTCTCTCTTCTCAATATTAATTGTTCAGTTTCACTTGTTTTCAATGGCCATGCACTGTAGAGTTAGGCTCCCATACTTGTCCATCAAATAAGCTATATATAAATAAACTTCTTTCGACAATCTGGGTTCCAACTTGAGCAACTTTGGTAGATAATGTCCTGCTCAGATAGTTCTCTCACCTCAACATTCATTGCTCAGTTTCTCTTGTTTCCGACGCCCTACCACTGGGGAATTAGTACATCATTATTATCAATCAAATAAACAATAAATAAACTTATTTACGCTACTTATCACCTTCGAGCAGATATGTCCGTATTTCTGTAGGAATATGAAGTGTTTCATTCCAAACCACCAAAACCCAAAACCTCCTCACTGTGATATTGAATTGATTGCAAAAATTTGATATTAGGATATAAATTAGCCAATCCGAAAGATACTCTTTCAAACACTATCAACCAAAGGCTATCAAAACCCTATAAGTTCACTATGAGTTCTCCATCAAAAGACTATCAACAACCTATCAGAACACTATCAGGCAATGGCGTATCTATCAAAAACCTATCACAAGTAATCCTGTGATAGACCAGCACTACAGGATTTTTTATAGAGGCACCCCTTCATATAATGAATTTTAAATTTTACATACCTCCACCCTGTTTGTCATACTTTAACGCTTTCTCAACCAAGTTATGGACATACAGATTGGTTTCAACTTTCTTTAATCTTTCGAGATGGTTAGGGGTAGGACTGGTTCCAAACCATTGAAATTTTCCTAAACCTTCATTTGATGATACCTGGAGTACAAAACTTATATTCGGTTATAAATTTGCAAATCCGAAAGAAACTCTTTCGAACACTATCAACCGAGGGCTATCAAAACCCTATCAGTTCACTATGAGTTTTCCGTCAAAATACTATCAACAACCTATCTGAACGCCATCAGGCAATGGGGTATCTATCAAAAACCTATCACAAGTTATTCTGTGATAGACCAGCACTACATGATTTTTGATAGAGGCACTTTTGACATTTTTGATATAATGAAATTTAAATTTTACATACCTCCACCCTGTTTGTCATACTTCAACGCTTTCTCAACCAAGTTATGGACATACAGATCGGTTTTAACTTTCTTTAATGTTTCGGGATGGTTAGGGGTAGGATTGGTTCTAAACTATTGAAATGTTCCTAAACCTTCATGTGATGATACCTGGAGTGCAAAATTTGATATTCGGATATAAAATGGCAAATCCGAAAGAAACTCTTTCTAACACTATCAACCGAGGGGTATCAAAACCCTATCAGTTCACTATGAGTTCTCCATCAAAACACTATCAACAACCTATCAGAACGCTACCAGCCAATGGCATATCTATCTGAAACCTATCACAAGTTATCCTGTGATAGACCAGCACTACAGGATTTTTGATAGAGACACCCCTTCATATTATAAAATTTAAATTTTACAAACCTCTACTCTGTTTTTCATACTTTAATGCTTTCTCGACCAGATTATAGACAGACAAACTGGTTTCAACTGACTTCTCTCAACTGGCTAGGATTGGTTCCAAACCATTGAAATGTACCTAAACCTTCATGTGATGATACCTTGAGTACGAAATTTGATATTCGGATATAAATTACCAAATATGAACTATACTCTTTCAAACACTATCAACCAAAGGCTATCAAAGCCCTATGAGTTCACTATGAGTGCTCCATCAAACAACTATCAACAACCTATCAGAACACTATCAGCCAATTGCATATCTATCAATAACCTATCACACCTAATGCTGTGATAGACACATATCATTCTATAAATTAAAGTTCGTGCCTATCAAAAACCTATACCATTACTATCACAGGTTTCGGTATTTGAAAATGTCAAATTGGCTTTTTGTACGTATGTACGTACCCATTTTTAATTGTTGAGGAGTATTCGACTCATCATTCCAATGATGGAATCCGACGACTTCCTAAGAATGGGCTTTGCAGATATTACAGGTGGTACCTCAGGTACTGCGGCATTCCCCTGCATAGTCAGCTGAATAACTGCTGTCCAGTGCAGGAATGTATTAGTCCAGAAGGAGACCTATCCTTTATCTGCTAATCTGATTTTGGGCAAAAGCATTGTAATAGCATTTTTATAGTGTTACAATATATCGTACCTACCTACCAAAACTGCATCCTGTGAATGCATACAGGCTGTGCAATGTGCAGTGAAAGGAATAATGTAGTCCCTGTTTTCATTGGATAGAATCATATACGTTATAGTGTTCTCATGGTTGTCTGACAAGCTGACAGAACACTGACGCACTCTTCTCTGCAACATTTATAGCATGAAGGCTGTTGATTTTCATCAAACGGAATAGTTCTATATTCTCCACTGAAGACAATGTTTTAAGAAGGCTGATCTTTTAATAGGATGAAGTATTCCCATCTATAATTTTCGAATGGCGATAGTGTTTTCATGGTATGTATGACCATCATTTTGGTAGTTCGAAATATTTCCATCTATCATCTTCCAATAGAGATAGTGTTTTCATGGTATCAGAGCTGATCATTTGATAGTATGAAATATTTTCATCTATCATTCTCATCTAATGATAGCGTTTTGATAGTAACCATGTTGAGCTTTTAATAGAAGTGAAAAATGCCATCTACCATACTCATCCAATGATAGCCTTTTGATAGAACTGTATCTATAAAAACGCTATTACAACGCTATCATTACCCTATAAGAACACTATCTCCTTCTTCACTAGTCTAAAAAAAAAAAAATCCCCCCCCCCCCCATTGGAGGAGTAGGGATTTTTACAGTGCCACATTTATAGCATGAAGGCTGTTGATTTCATCAAATGGAATATTTCTATCATCCTTCACTGAAGGTAATGTTCTAAAAAGGCTGATCATTTAATAGGGTGAAATGTTCCTATCTATATTTTCCAATGATAGATGATTTCTATGATTTTCCAATCATTTTGATAGTTTGGTATATTCCTATCTATCGTCTTCCAACTAGACGTCTCGTCTATGGTATCAAAGCTGATCACTGTGAAATATTTTCATCTATCATTCTCATCTAATGATAGCGTATGTTGAGCTTTTGATAGAGGTGAAAAATTCCATCTATCACACTCATCCAGTGATAGCCTTTTCATAGTAACCATGTAGAGATTTTGATAGAGATGAAAAATTCCCTCTATCATTCTCATCCTACGATAGCCTTTTGATAGTAACCAGGTTGAGCTTCTGATAGAGGTGAAAAATTTTATCTATCATTCTCACCCAATGATAGCCTTTCGATAGTTCTTCAGAAAGAGATGAAAAATGCTATCTATCACTCTCATTGCATGATAGTTTTTCGATGGTGTATTTGCCGCATTTTTGATAAAGATGAAAAGTGCTGTCTATCATTCTGTATGAGTGAAAGATTTTTGATAGTGAACAGGCCGCATTCTTGAGAGACGTGAAAGATGCTATCTATCATTCTCATCATGTGATAGTCTTTTGATAGTGATCAGGCCGCAATTTTGATAGAGTTTTTTCTTTCACTCTTTCACTGCCACATTTTGATAGGTTTCTGATAGGTCAGATATATCGGATTGATAGGTATCTGATAGAATGGGATGTCAACTACTATCACTTAAGGATGTTTCATCCATGTTGTTAGACTTTTGATAGCATGCAAAACCAAGTGATAGGTTCCCGATAGATGAGTTTTGTCATGTGATAGTTATCTGATAGGTGCCTCATAGTTGTCTGATAGTGTGCCACTTGAGGGCAAACTGGGCCACGGAGGAGGAACCCTTTGATAGGGAACTGATAGGAAACCGATAGTGGGTATGTTCATCTATCACTGAGATAGTGTGCAGTGATAGTGTATTTTTCTCAGTGCTGGGAGTCAGCGGTTCCTTAGTTGTACACACATCAATGCCAAACATGCACGGTGCAGATGACACACACAGTGCACGCACGACCGGCGAGCGTCCGACACAGTGAGTCAGTGCTCCTTCAGTGTCCGTTCCGTACACGGCAAGCATTTGTGGCAGGCAATACCTAATAATTTCATTTTTACGGACGAATCACTGAAGGGGTTTGGTTTTGGGGTGAGCCGAGTGCTTGGTCAAATGAATATTGAGAAATATCTGGTCTAGGTGTAATTGATGCATTTAGCGGACCCCGCCGCTCTCGCTTCCCCCTCCCCCGCCGTATCTACTACACTCACACATCTCACGACAGCCTTTTGGAAACCTCAGAACCCTTGAAAATAGAAAAAACGGCGTTTTAGTTTGAGAATACTGTACGTGTTTACCGAGTCTTCTTCAGAGTTTATTACAGAAAATACGAAAGTAATTGCCGGATTTGGATCGAATCGATAGTATTGGCCCATTAAGGGTGTTACACCTAATCGAAGTGGGTGAACAGACCTCGCTGAATTCGGTCCTGTACTCTCGGCCAGCAAGCAGTGGAGACGGGGTAGGGGGCCTGTGGGTTATTCGAATTCAAAATCGTGAATTGTTGGGCGCCAGTCCGCTTGTGAAATTCATAACAAACTTCGGGGCACCTCCCAGGAGTTATAGTGGACCAAAAACGCCATTGTGTGACTTGCCCTACCCAGTCTTGACCCAGAACGTAGTTCAGTTTGACCCGGTAAGAACAAGAGGTATGGAGGACGAAGTATGTTAATAAGAAGATGTAAATTCCAAGTTTAACTGAATGTAAATATTTATAATTTCAAAAGAAATAGGGACTGACTCGGCCGCAATCAGCAATAATATTATAATTTGCATAAAGTGTGGGTATGCTCGGGCTCCTCTCGCATACACAGCTAATCATACAAAAAAAAGAAGACAAAATCGGCTAATACACGCCACAACTGAATCTCCAGGTGATCACCTGCCTAACCTTGCCCTAAATCTATACCTAACTACTTAATGCTAATTTCTACACTAATCTTATAATAATTGGCTCAATTAGGAGTGAAGACTGAGAGGTTCAGGCGTGTGCGTTGACGACATGGATGACGATCAGGGAGGTAGGTGAAGCCCCTAAAGAGAAAAATAAAACCAAAATTCCTCTTTTTTTCCTAATTTAGGCATAGTATGAAGTTAGCTGCCTGTTCGAGATATCTTCAGAATTTGATCATTGAGCTGAAATTTTACTTCGAAATTCGTGAGATACAAATGAACCTGAACATACCAACGGTTTGGGGCTTCAGAATTCGTAGCCTACAACTCTGGATCGGTGGGTACTAAGGCTAGTGTGTCCGGTATCAAATTGCCGTCACAACTGCAAATTCTGTAAGGAACGAAATAATATCCTTCTAATTAGTATTGATTTTGGTGGGCATATACGAGACCACCTTACAAAATTCAAAAGAAAACGAGCTGACCCAAAGGGCTGTAAAGAACAAGCACATTTTCGTACTACTTACAAGAAGTTGACAAATCAAATCTGGCTTAACGAAGATTGGTCGACTCAGCTTTGACACTCCATAGCACAATGTATAGATATCCTGATTCTACAGTACTACGTTCACTACGAAGCTTGCCACGTGGAATACGTCGTTATATTTAATCCTACACAGCAGCATAAGTTCGTTAGACGAACGGCAACGGGGCACTGGGCTAATCGTGCTTAATCGAAACCGATATCTGCGATGAGTGGAGAGGAGCCCGCAGAGGGGACGGACATGCCAAGCACAATTTTGAGGTCTTTAGGACAGTTCGTCTAGGATTTGACAAGAAAGTTAAAAACAAAACACAATTTTTGACTTTTTCAGAGTAAAAAATTGTTGACTATTGAAACAGGGCTATCTCTGTCTCGAATCACCATCCTATACTATTTCTGGCGCACTTGGCGTATTTTTTAGTGACACCAAGAGTGAATGATTTTTAATCTATTTGTGGCGATTTTTAGTCACTTTTACAAGTTCCAAGGAGTTTTGACTCGAAAAACAATATGACCATTTATGACCCATACTATAGTTATTATGATATGAATTGATCGGTCAATCAGTGACATTCATACAAGGCTCTTATAAATGGATGCTCTTGGAATACAGATTGGCTAACGTCAGTTGGATGTTATACCGGCTACACAATCTTCACTCACGTTCTGACCACGATAATAAATAATCACAATCGCAATTGCGTGCGCGCGCAAGTTCGCAAGTTGGTGATGGCTTCTAGGGCCTAACCCTTCTCGTCCCCGGTAATCCCCCTTGCCCAAGGGCTACCTATGGCACGACTCGTCCCGACTGTCTGAACCACAGGGCACGACGCGTCCCCGTCCGGGAGGAACAAGGTACGAGTGAGTGAAAGAAAAGTGGAGTGCAAGTTAGTAATACAGTGATTTAGTTAGGGAAGTCATCACTGACAAGTATTAAAACACAGACAAAATTAAATTAAATTGTTCACATTATATGGTAGGGCCGTAATGTGAAGACATATTCTGAACAAATTCGAGGCGCGTAAATTTCTTATATGCATATGTGCGCAACATTTCTTCCATTAGGTAACTGAATTTTCTTTCGTATGTTGGGGGGGGGGGGGGGGTCGGACTTCAACGGCACTGTTGATCTTTTCATAAGTGTCTATGTGAAATTCAATCAAAACAGTGATGAACGTTGAAATGGGAGGATGAGAAGCATAAAGTATTCGAATGTTCCATCCATATACATAATTATGCTGTGTCACTTACTACTAAAACACGCAAATTATTTACTCCTACAACTAAAAATCACGATGTTTCTAGCTGAGCCATTCAACAACACAAACGGTTCATTATTCGAAGTATCACAATCATGGCATCAACAGCAGTGTGAACTTCATCGATATTTCTTGAGAATCTTAGTATAACTTTTCGTCTAGCTGCATAGATGCGTTTTCTAATGTTTGTCACATCTTTCAAATGAAGATCATTGGATGTTTCCGTCAGACACGAACGAATAATTTTAGGAGGCCTGTCACCGATGTTGTTTACGGCTTTACGTTTTGCTGAAGCAGTAAGCTGACTACGGTAATGCCTCTGTATCCACCCTCTCCTAAAACACACGAACCAAACCCTCTTTCAGTCTACATGTCCTAGAAAATGGAAAACTTGAACTACCAAAGCAACTTGGATGGACAAGCGGGCGAACGGAACGAGCCCAACTGAAGTAAGTTCAAGGAGAATCGAGATTCCGTTCATATAGTTATCGTTCAACGTCCGAGCTCCACATATTGCAAAAATAACACGAGGACCAGACGGGTTCAAGGATTAACTTTAGGTCGTTCGGGGACGAGAGGTACCGTAACATAAGCATCTTGGCGACGAGACGCGAATCTCCCCTCCGTTGTAGACCAAAATCTAGTATTAAACACAGAACCTACCTGCCGTTAATTGACTTACTATCACTCTGGCCGCATCTCGACAGTAGATTATGGAACGAAGTAAAAAAACAACGACCGACTATAACATGCAAACCAAAATCTAACTATAGGTTAACTAATATCGACTAATATTGAATAAAAACAGGGTAGAGGGAGCCAAGGCGGAAGGACGAGTGCGTGTGATCTTGAGAGCTGGCTGCAAGGAAGATAGTGGCTTCATCGGAAGAAATCTTTCGCATATCCATGAACCAAAATTCTCAAAAAAACAAGAAAAGCCCTGCAAAAATCCATCCAGCAATTCTGATTGAAGCGTGTAACTTCACCGTAGCTCCCGCTCAATGGCTTCTTTGGAGTTCGAACAAAGCAGAATATATAGTATGGTATGGCCAAGGAAAAGCTTTCACGCACCTAGCCATTTGCGCTCCCTCCGCCTTACTTTTATCGCGATGGTTGACTCAATTCACGCAAATTTCACTGCAAGCAAAAGTGGTGAAATCGATTACGACTTACTTGAAAACTTCTATTCGTTCTCCGTCCAAACCATCTTGCCAAATACGCCCCACGCCTCCCAATTGATATATACCCACGCATGAGCAAACAGCCACTGTTGCTAATAGATATCCGTACTGAAGTGTATCGGTCCACATCACCGCACGCACGCCACCCTACAAGAGATGGAAAACTTATCAAGTATTTACTCGTACAAAATTGCGAAGGTACCTACGTTCCAGCCAAGACATACTCGTATATATTAGTTCCGAGTCATATTCGGCATTGAGGTAATAGTGCTCTCCTTTTCAAGTCAGAAATGTACGAGTACATGCTTACTAACCACCAGTGTATAGAACAGGCACAGAAGCACGAGCATAGTGGATGAATAAACGGTCGGCACGCCCGATACTGCAATAAATTATTATATATATTTCAGTGCCGTTGATCATGTTCCAGTAAAACAAAATTGGATCAAGTTACCGAACATTTCACATGTTTTCAATGGTGAATTGAAGAGTATACTGTCTAGAAAAGAGGATAGGTATATATATAAGTAAGGAAATTTATATATTTATTACCCTGAGTAGGTAGTTATATATAAACAGACGTTAAGGAATAGAATGCTCATTTGTTTATATCATTCATACTAACTTGTTTCGTTTGATACAAGTAACTTCCCTTTCCATACTTTTCACGCTCTAACAAAACAAGTTGAATTCGCATTTGTAGTTAGTACAGCTACTGGTCTTATCAGTGTTATTATAACATTGTGTTGTTATACCTGTTGTCGTGAACTATGAATTTTGTCATGTCAATATGTTCGTAATACGTATATTTTTATAACTGTAGACGCCAGAAATATCAGTATGGGTAATAATGTCATCTGAAATGAAAAATAATTTCATAAATAGTGTAAAGAATCAAGTCAAAGTATAACGTTTTCAAAACGTTGTTTGTGGGCTGCTATTCGGTTTTAGTTTTCGCTTTATTGTTGCCAAAGTAGGCCGATCCACTAATAACATTTTCCGTAGCTATTTTTATCCGTTAAACTCGGATGGGTTCAATTCAAATTTATCTACGTAGGTATTCCTGAAAATTTGCTCTTCCCCAGTATGACCTACGCCCAATTCGATTTAGCCAACAGACGTGAAACTATATTTAAATATACCTGTTTCTCACCGCTCTCTCAAAAATACCTGCAAGATAATCAAGGCGAGACTGGGGATAAGAGATGAGATGATATAACTCCTCCACACCAATTCGGATTTAGGCTGAAGCCCAAGCCCTTCGAGGCCAAGTCTCTTTCTACTGAGGAACAAGTACATAGGAAACAGAAACGATTGAGAAATGCGCTAGAAAAGAAACAAGCGTGTAGTGATGTAATGTACCTATCCTCCCTACCATAAAGTCTCGGATGAGGGGCCCGCCTCACACCTCACCGACAGATAGTTCAGAGGATAGGTATCCTGAGCACGATTGAAGCAGGGGTTGTGTTGGTTTCTCTGCCTTAGCTGGGTAGCGTACACTCAAGCTCCACGTATAGACGGGAAAATACAGTAGGTAGAAGAAACGACTGTAAAACTACAAGAAGCTACCAGTGTAGTAGACAGATGTACTCAGAAATGGCAGAAATGAATGAAACTAAATCCACGTCAACTTCACAAACAACAAAATATTGAATATACCACGGGTTCTAAATGGCAACAATATAAGCTAGCTACCTTATTTTAACACAGCCAGATATCTGGGAATGACTCTGGACGCTAAGCTAGAGTAGAAGTGGAACAAGAAGAGCTGGAAATCAATAATCGGAGACTGTATTCTCTCAACATAATAAACTGCTCTTCAGACAGTATGATGCCTGTCTGAACCTATGACTTTCAGCTATGGGGTTGTGCAGCGAAATCCAACATCGAAATTATCCAAACGCTCCAAAATAATGCACTGAGTTACGTACCCGGTGGTACGTAACTATGACCCAGTCAAAGATTTCAGAGCTTGGCACACACATAAGGCGACTGAAGAGGGCCACACCTTGGGTTCCGATGTTATGACTTGCAGTGACAGTGTGGTGCATGTCAATGAACTGTCTTCACCATGAATAAATCGCGTGATTATTATGAGAACAAAAATTAACTAGAGAGTCACTTAAGTGCTAAGTTCTAGTTAACTTAGTTAATATAACTAGTAACTAGATACCCACTAGTTACTAGTAGTTATGCTATATATAAAAAGAGTGGAAAAACTCATGCTTGGAGGTACCTCATTGATGATCATGAGAACGGCAGCTACCATACGAACAGTGAGATTATGCTGACGTTCGAAATACTGAAAACGAATATTGTGTTGCTCTTAGAACATCAAGGAAAAAATCGTGAATATAGACATTCCCAAAACCAACGTTCACAGCACTTCACCAGTACTGCTATCGTGTCAGACCACCTGGCTGAACTTGTACCTACACATTTTTGCATTTTTCCCGTTTAATCAAAAAGTGGCCTTTTCTTCCGCAGTTGTTTTCGTATATTTGGTTTATTATTTCCATAGCAGTGAACCTTCGTAATCGAGCATTACAACAAAAAATTCCCCCTCCTCACCATCCATTAATTAGTAGGTTTGAGTTTCGAAAAAACGACCCTATGAATTCAGGGTCGTACGCTATAGGATAAGCTAATAGGAATTCACTGATCTACGCAGAAGGGGTATCTATACAGGGAAATAATAAACCGTTTGTAATAATTTTCAGTTTTGCCTTACACAGTGTTGGAAGGTAGGTACATCTCTCTGAGAAATGCCTACGGCTTACCCCCTTTCGCTCGCTTTTAGTTATATTCAAACATAAAATTTTGTTCTTTCTGCTTCACCATTTTTACCGTTATACTTGTTTTGGTAACCGGACATTCTTAATAAGGTCGAGGGTATGGGAACAGATAGGAGAACACATACACAAAACACATACACACATAAACACATAAGTACACTTTTCCTAAACAAAACATTTTGGTTTATTATTTTCAATAATGAACCATTGGAATCGAGCATGAAAAAAAAAAATTCTTACCCCCCTCAAAATTTTATGGTTTACGTTTCAAGGTATGTAGAATCCAAAACTGCAATAAAACTATTTATGTCTGTCCGCCGTACGCCGTACGCCTTACGGGCCACTTTTCTTAATTACCATGAAAAAAAATTGATGAAATTCGGGTTATAGGTTCCGTTAGGGGTCTAGTTGGCCCTCGAAGCTCCACGTTACTGTCAGTCATCTCTAAGGGGTCCAAGGTAGGGGTTGAAATTTTCAGAACGCCGTAGCTCGAAAACTTCCGATAGAAGGGTATGGTTTTTTTTACGTTATTAAATTTGTCTTGAGCTGAACAACTTTTTGAGACCACCCGGAGCATCGTACGTCCAGCCATTCGTGAGCACCAAAAAGCTTCGTCAACACGATCGTGAATCAAACGGTATAAATCCGGCACGGATAAATATCATAACTACGGAGCATCTGATTATAATCAAGTATGGCTGTATGAAGTCGAGTTGTTTGTTCTGCGATATTATTTCATTTGAAAAGTGATGGACTATTGGATTTTGTTGGTAGGTAGACTTCTGAATCTTGAACAAACGTTGAAGAATTATTGATGGGTAAATTATTACACAGTGGCAAATTTTTACACACCGGCAAATTATTAAACAACGGTAAATTATTGCACAACGGTAAATTATTACACCAAGGTAAATTATTACACAACGGTAAATTATTACACACCGGCTCATCTACCCAGAAGGAGCTGGATTTTGTTGATAGGTACTTTTGCAACTTGAACAACCGTTGAAGTATTATTGATGGGCAAATTATTACACAACGGTTCATTATTCTATCTCCGTAGAAGAGGAACCTATACAGTCAAATTATTACACAACGGTTTAGGTAAGTACCTAGTAACGAGTACGGGGTTAGGTACTAACCTACGGAGGGTCCGCAATCTACATAATATCTGTAGAATAGTACATACCTATGTTATATAGAAGGGTTATCTATACGGAGACCTGTGATCTGTAACAGGAAGGTATTCTATACAAAACAATGAACCGCTGTGCAGGGATTTGCAGCGTTTTTAATATACATTTACCTCAAGGAGAGATCTATCTTTCAGTGCCTCTTGAATAGGTAGGAAAAATACCATGAAAATCAGACCACCCAATAATTGACCAGTGATGAGCTCCAAATGAAAATTGTGTTCCGTACATGGCGATTTAGGACGGGTCGGAAAACAAATGTTTAGGTGTCGTGAAACTGTAGGAAAACAAAAAGTCCGGTGAAATGTGAATATAGTGAACCTGAAAGACAATAAAAACATGCGTTTCAAGATGGGTAGCATTGTAGAACATACTGAAATATTTTCTATCCATCTTTCTTCGTGGGTCCGTTTTCAATATCAATAGCTAGGAAAAACTCTGCATAAATAAGAGGAAAATTGCGATAGCTGGGAATGGCCTCCGTGAATCGATAAAACCGATTGAAAGTGGTTTGCCATTTGAAGAAATGAAGTCATTAACATGAAATAATAAACAGAACTTGTACCTTGCTCATGTTTCTGATCATCATAACCAACGAAGCATGAACCCGAAAAAACACTTTGAAAAAACTTATAGAAAAATACCAAGGCTCCGAATTCGTCTTACTGCTCTTGTGTAAATTATTACACAACGTTTTATTATACTATCTGCGCAGAAGGGGCATCTACACAGGTAAAATATTACACAATAGTTTATTATTTACCTTACGCTTCATGAATAACTGCAAATAATTAATGATTGAATTATTGAATGATTGAATGATTGAATTATTGAATGGTTGGATCCCGCGCATTTTATTTGTATGAAACTGTAATTCCAGAGCCGGATCCATTACTCCTTTTAGGGCTTTCCTGGACGGAGATCGAGGGTACTGACCACAGAAAACAGTGATCTACGCAGAAGGGGGCATCTGTGCAGGTAAACGATTAACAGTTGTGTAGTAATTTGCAGCGTTTGAGCATAGGTTTAGGTTGGCCCCTGGCTGGTCTCATTTATAAGAATGAAGGAAGGTTTTAAGGAATCTTATATTCCTTAAAACCTTATGCTTCAATATTTTCGGGCAATGCAATAATTTCGGTATCATATCGAAGCTGACCCAGTAATTAAACGATAATTTCTCGTGGAAGCGTCCTTCAATTGAGCTCAAGTTGGTCCAATGGTGGTGAATAGGATAACCGTCTATCCATTAGTACTGGATCTAGTAAGTGATGTTGAATGACACCAACTAATAAATAAATTTCTTTTATAACCTGGATTTTAGTATATCCCGGGTGGACTTTTTACTCGAACGTTTTTTCAATCTTTTAGTCCCTGTAGTGTTCATATGATTATTATCAGAGGTGATGGGCTAATCGCTGGTCGGGTAAACGCATGCAAGCTTTTCAAATCTTGTACTGGTGCCCGCCCGAGACGAGAACCAGAATGTCGCGAACTTTTATCCCAAACAGGGAAATGAATATCGGACGCCCGCCCGGAGCCCACTCGGACACCCCGGCCCTTTTACGTCAACTAATTGGAGATTATATACGTATACTCTCCATATTATATAGTTATTTATAGACTCTGAGTATATGAATTCATTTATATTACTGATGTGAAGAATTCATATTGCAATGCACATGCAATTTCGCAATGCATGTCAGCATATCCAATTTAGGGGGCAGAGACACGCAGCCTTGGGGTTACACGTTGCTTAATTATTTGCATTATTCATAGGAAGAAATGAACTCCTAATCTAGCGCAGTACGTATTGAGAACACAGCATCAGTTACATCAACTCAGAGATACGAGGATACCTAGTTCCTTCCTTTCCCCGGTTGTGGGGTAACGTTTCGGGTATGTTATTCTCACTGCAGGTTGACAATTCAGTTCCATCAGTCGATTTACTAATTAAAATAAAAAATAAAAAAAATAAATAAATAAATTAACCTTTGTGAGGCACCCACAATAAGAATCGGAACAATGATCATAATGATCATAATGACCACTCGTGACTCCGACGTTTATGCACCCGTATCTTTAGCGTTGTATGCTTCTTCATGTACGCGAGACTTGATGATATCATATATCATACCATACTCAACTAGGTCAATCAACTGATACTAGGTCATACTCAACGTCGTTCAAGACGGTGGGAACGATTATGCAAGGGCACTTGAGAAAGGTAGTAATATGAAGGCCGAAGTCACATTTGGAGAGTATCTAAGTAGGTACCTAATTAATTCCAAAGATTTTCATCAGTAGATTTTTATTTACATTAAGAAGAAAGTTCAATATTCAATATTATTGTAGGTAGGCACTTGATTTTTATTATAGCGTAAATAAGTACTGTACTGTACGCCCCTTCTGCGTAGATAATTGTGTTGTGGGTCAATGCCTACCCCCCTGGAGCCGGCCCGGGAATTAGAATTTCATAAAAATTCGCGAGATTCAGTCATTCAATTAAATTCATAAGCCCTCGATAATTTCCTCCTCTCCGCTTCCAATTTCGTGATTTCATCATCGCATGCAATCCACTGAAAACCATTGAATTCCACTGAATTCCAATACATTGATTGATTGATCGAAATCCAATTCCAATTAAAACTGAAGTCCAATTCCAATTGAAATCTATATTGAAAACCACTGGAAACTATTGAAAACCATTGAAACTATACCCCCCCCCCCCCCAAACCACCACCAATAACATTAAACACAATCAATTTGAAAATTAAACTCCCATTCCAATATTGGGTACAAGATTGTTCCGACGAACCTAGCAATGATATCTGGGCTAAATGTATACAATTTGATTCACCCTCCTGATGACGAAGCCTGTCGGTGCAAACTTCGAAGACTTACTATTGCAGAAAAATATGAAGCCTCACTTCATGCTTTACTAAATTCAAAATTTACCTCAACAGTTTTGGCTATGATAATAATATTATCATATTAAGCATGTGTTATACATCGAAGTTCATTAAAACTTGTGTTTTCATTGTGAAAAGTGTTTTGTCCCAATCTAGCTCTTCTAGAATACTTAAAAGGTTATCGGAACCAGACGATTCCACTGCAAAATAGCAATTTGAAATATTTGCTGTTCTAACAAACAATGGATGTCAAACTGCAGATTGACAAACTAGAAGGAGCTGAAGATTGGGTTCGCTGGAAGAAGGAGGTCACGCTTTTGCTAAGGCACAGCAAAGTAATGGATGTCGTTGAAGGCAAGGTTGTGCAACCTGAAACGCCTGACGAAACTGCTGCTCCGGGAGAGCAATTGAAGTACGAGACCAACTTGGCGAAGTACAATGATGCTGACATATTGGCACAACTAATTTTGGTCAAAAGTTTGAATAGGGCCAATGCAGAATTAACCAATACATGCATAACTGCGAGACAAGTTTGGCTAAAGCTGACATCTATCTACGAACAAAGTTCAGGGCAGCGGCTCGATAGATTGTTGGAGCAGTTTTTTAATTACTCCAAGGATCCAGCTGAAAATATAGCCACTCATGTTTCAAGACTCCATAGAATATTCGCGGAAGTAAACGAGGAACTTCTGAGGTTGACTAATAAATCAATGCCAGATTTAGTACTGATGAGCAGAGTGATGTCAACTCTTCCACACGAATATTTCGAGTTCAAAAGTGTATGGGAATCCGTTCCAATGGAGGTTCGAACCATAGAGAAACTGACAGAACGCCTACGCTTGATTGAGATGAGACTCCCGAACAAGGAGAATGAGAAATCCGCGCTTTTAGCGAAATCGGGAATTAAGAAGAAGTTCAACAAAGTAATGAAGAAAAAATCAAGTGACCAAAGAAGGAAATCTGATGATAATGAGGACCGAACTTGCTTCGTTTGTGGTTCAACTGATCACTTTGCTCGTGAATGTGATCAGAAGTTCAGGAGAATCAAAGACCACAAGTCAGGGAAGTCAAAGGAGCCAGTTGGTGGAACTGTCCTTTTCTGCGAGACTGAAACCGAAGTGAATGTATGTGAAGCGAGGGGGTCAGCTTCAAGAGTGTGGATAGCGGACAGTGGATGCTCGGTTCAAATGACGAGTTTCAGAGAATATTTCGAGACATATGAAGAGTTCCCTCATCCAAAGCAGATTTTCGTGGGAAATGATGAGATCATTTATGGTTACGGACATGGCACTGTGAGTGTAGAGATGCTGATTGAAGGGGCGTGGATTCAAAATCAATTACAATCAGTTTGGTATGTTCCGAAAATCGGGAGAAATTTATTGTCAGTTGGCTCCGTGGTGAGCAAAGGTCTAACCTTTTCTGCTGATGAAAATACTTGTACCTTTTGTAAGAGTGGAACAACAATAGCTGTGGGGAAGAAGACCTCAAATTCTCTGTACAAAATGTGTATGCGGACTGTGATGCCTGGGAAACCAGTTGAAGTGTTTGCAATGTCGTCATCTGAGAAGTTACAGCTATGGCATGAACGCATGGGACACCAAGGGAAGAAATATGTCCACAGTTTCTTGAAAACTCGAGGCATAAAAGTAGAGTACGAGAGTGCGCTGTGTGAAGCATGCGTGCTGGGCAAGCAGTCGAGAAAAAGCTTCGGGGACAGGTCAAGATACAGACCCAAGGAAGCTGGAGGCCAAATCAATGTTGATGTATGTGGGCCAATGGAGGTAGACTCATTTGGGGGCTCTCGCTACTATGTTCTTTTCAAGGACGATTACACAAGATATCGGAGAGTATTTTTCTTGAAACAGAAAACCGAGGTTTCCTCTGCACTAGAAAAGTTCATAGCTGAAGCTGAAGCCGCAGGTGTCCGTTTCAAGCAAGTGCTAAGTGACAACGGCACCGAGATAGATAATGCGGAGGTGAAACGAATCCTTGAGTCCAGAGGGATAAGTCACCGTTTCAGCATGGCATACACACCACAACAGAACGGCGCTGCAGAGAGAGAACATCGCACACTATGTGAGTGTGGATTGACCATGATGTTAGGTGCTAAGCTGAGTAAGTGCTTGTGGGCAGAGGCTGTCAACACTGCGGTGTACTCGTTGAATTTGACGGGACCTTCTTCAGAAAAAGGAAAACACCCTATGAACTGTGGTTCAAGAAAGAGTGTGCCCCGATTGACCAACTGAGAGTGTTTGGGACAGAGTGCTTCGTACGAATTCCTAAAGAGAAAAGGAAGAAATGGGATAAGAAGTCTATGAAAGGTTTTTTTGTTGGGTATTGCGATATCAAAGATGGATATCGAGTCTGGGTACCTGAAAAACGAGACATAGTACTCAGCAGGGATGTAGTTTTTCAAAATGAACCCCTATACCCTACGAGATCATCTGACCGTGATTCAGAACACGAAAGTGCTGTTGATATCTCAAGTCAAATCGAGATAAGACAAAAGGAGACCATTCAAAGCAGTAGTCACGATCCGGGAAACGAGTTTCATCTAATGGGACACGCTCATCAACCGGAGCCTGAAGAAGAGGAGGTACCACAGCCAGAGGAGCCAGTGGAGCCAGTTCCTGGGCTTGGAAGTCCAACACCGCCTGATTCAGTTGAAGTCGAGCATGGGATGCTACTACGGGATCGAAATCTGATCCAACCACCAGAGAGATATGGTGACTGAAGGCTCACTGGGAAGCTACCTGGGGATGCAGATCTCGCGGAGAGCATCAAGTCGCCGATGTTTTCACAAAACCGTTGAGGAGAGTGAGGTTCAGTTGTTTACAACGATCTATGGGTGTTGTAAATAATCTTCGTTTCCAAGGTTCAAGATACTAAATTTTGGGAGGAAGTATTGCAGAAAAATATGAAGCCTCACTTCATGATTTACTAAATTCAAAATTTACCTCAACAGTTTTGGCTATGATAATAATATTATCTCATTAAGCATGTGTTATACATCGAAGTTCATTAAAACTTGTGTTTTCATTGTGAAAAGTGTTTTGTCCCAATCTAGCTCTTCTAGAATACTTAAAACTTACTGTGAACGATCGGCTGGACGTACAATGCTCCGGGCGGTCTCAAAAAATCCCAGGTTCAAACACCATTTAAAAACGTAAAAAATTCGAGGTAACAGCGTCCTGGAGATTTAAACCTCTATTTTCCACCTCTTAGAGATGACTAACTCCGAGCTTCACGGACCACTAGACTCCAAATGGTACTCATAAGCCAAATTTCATCAATTTTGATTTATGGTAACTATGGAAAGTGCAAAGTACGGAGTACGGAGGGACAGAATTTTTTCTTTTCAATTGCATTTTCGGATTCTACATACCTTGAAACGGGAAATCAAATTTTGATGGGGAGGTTACAATATATATATTTCATGCTCGATTCCAAAGGTTCATTATTGAAATAACCAATATAAAACCTTTGGAATCGGCCATGAAAAAAATTTAACCCCCCCCCCCCCCCTCATCATTACCCTCAAAATTTTATGGCTTAATTTGAAGGTAGAATACGAAAATGCAATTAAAAAAAATCTCCTGGCCACCCGTACGCCGTACATAGCACTTTTCTTAGTTACCATAAACCAAAAATAATGAAATTTGGTTTGTCGGTACCTATTGGGATCTAGCATGTCCCCGAAGCTCGGCGTTACAGTCAGTCATATCTCAGTGGGGGATAAATAAGGGTTGCAACTTTCCGAACGCCGTAGCTCAAACATTTTCAATGGAAGGGAATGTTTTTTTTTCGTTTTGAAATTATTGATCTTGAACTAAAGAATTTTTTGAGACCACCCGAAGCATTCTACGACCAGCCGTTCGTTTTCACCGAAAAACTTCTTCAACATGATCGTGAATCAAACGGTATAAATCCGGCCCAGATATCATCGCTACGGGTCACCTGATTGTAATCACGGATGGCTGTATGAAGTGGAGCTGGTTGTTCTGTGATATTATTTCTTTTGAAAAATGATTGATCTTTTAGATTTTGTTCATAGGTACTTTTGCAACTTTGAAGTATTATTGGGTAAACTATTACACAACATTTTATTATACTATATACGTTGAAGGGGCATCTATACAGGAAAATTTCACACAGCGGTTTATTATTTACCTTATGCCTTATGAATAACTACAAATAATTAATTATTGAATTATTGAATCCCGCGCATTTGTTTGAAACTGAAATTCTGGGGTCGGCTCCACTACTCGATTTAGGGCTTTCCTGGTGGGAGGTCGAGGGCCACAGAAAACAGTGATCTACGCAGAATGGGGCGTCTATACAGGTAAATAATAAACCTTTGTGTAATCATTTGCAGTCCCCCCCCCC
Organism: Leptopterna dolabrata; assembly: GCA_954871275.1. NCBI lineage: Eukaryota > Metazoa > Arthropoda > Insecta > Hemiptera > Miridae > Leptopterna > Leptopterna dolabrata. Next base: position 27,451,807 of record OX940988.1, read on the forward strand.
CCCAACCTGCGGACTGTTCCATACTACTTATTTACTTTAGCAATCAACGCTACGGTTGATTCCCCTTACTGTGTTATTCAGAATTAACTGTTTACTTTGAATACGAATTGTTAAGTCTTCAGCTGATGATACGTACGTAATAATGATGGAGATGATCGCTGGGTACACAAGAGTTCCGTCACCTACCACGTACTCTTCAATGGTTTTGCTTCTTTTAAAATATCCGTAATACACACCGACGGTTGACGATCCAATTACAAATACTGCGAAACTCAAATAATCCAATAAATGGGGACTCATCGTGAAGTAGCGATTGGTCAGTTATACGGTGCTAGATATCACCTGTTAGAGTGCCCGTGAACTTCCTTGAATGATGCTTCTCCGAAAAGATGGGATATTTTATTTCCACATGCTAAGATTAAAATAAATTTTTGACGACCACTATTCGGATCTAACAAATTCCAACATCATCATCATCATTTCTGTCGGGCTATCTAGATAAATGAACGACGTAAAATCGTAATATTAATATGAGATTTATTCAACATACCTCCGGATTGTAGTCAGTCGAGTTATATATATGAAAAGGTTGATTTGACACTGTGTTACTTTGGCAAAAACAATTTTAGGCGAGGAGCGTATATTGCGGTAGACGGAGCTGAAGGAAGTGAAGAACATCAGCGATCCTCATTCTTAGGATGCAGATGTTTTGCATAATAATCATGTAGAGTTGCCTTTGTAGTGTGACGTCACGATCATGATGATGGATGGGAGATTGCCTTCCCGACACTCCCCTCCAACCTTCCATCCATTGATGCGAGGACCTTCCTGTGGTCAGTGCAGCTCCGGGTTGAACTGACGTAGCTCAGGACAGCTGACGCAGTCGGCGCAGCTCTTGTAGTAGGTGCAGCTCCGGGTTGAACTGACGTAGCTCAGGACAGCTGACGCAGTCGGCGCAGCTCTTGTAGTAGGTGCAGCTCCGGGTTGAACTGACGTAGCTCAGGACAGCTGACGCAGTCGGCGCAGCTCTTGTAGTAGGTGCAGCTCCGGGTTGAACTGACGTAGCTCAGGACAGCTGACGTGGAGTTCTCTGCACGATCAGCAGAGCTCCTGGTTAAGCTCAGATCGGGGTTGGGATGACATGAGAATTTCAGAAACAAAACGAGACATCGATTAGTGTTTGAACATCATTAAGTCCCTAAACTTGTCGGATTTTGTTTTTGTCAGTGTTTTTGTTATGTGAAATGTCAGATTTTGTTATGTGTTTTTTGTTCGTCAGTTATGTGAAAATCCATCTGATTTTCACATGTCCATTTCTGTGCTCATGTCGTACGTAGAGGTAGGACAGTCTGACCAAATGTTTTAGAGTGGTTTAGTCATCTACTTCCGCCAAGCGGATAGCTGGTTTGGAGTTTTCATAAATCGTTGGTACCGTCGTAATTCCTATTATTTCCGTATGCATTGTCCGTATTGAAACTACTAAGTCTCTACAAGCTGTACTCATGGCAACAAATTCGCTCTCTGCAGATGAAAGAGCTATGTGACTTTGACGTTTAGTTCGCCAAATCACCGGATTTCCGAACAGATAGATGACATACCCTGTAGTAGAGTAACCTCCCTCACTAGAGAGTCCTAAGGAGGCATCTACAAAACAGTCAATTGTATCTTCCAACGTAAGATTTGATCGAAGTCTACTTAAAAGGTTAGTAGCGTAGGAAATATCAGATCTCACTCCACCCTGTAAATACAGCAATGAGCCAATCGCCTGTCTGTAAGGAATGGAGTTTAAGTCACCGGTTTGTTGAGGATCATCGTTTTCTATTTTCCTATCGACAACCATAGGGGTAGAAGCCGTGTTTTATCACTATTTGGATCAAATTTTTTTCATTATATGGGATTTCTCAAGAATACCGATAGTTTTCTCCCTCCGGTTTCTACTATTTCTAGTCCCAAGAATTCCGTAATTGAAAATTCCCCTTCCAAAATTGCTTTTATTTGTCCTGACTTTTCTTTGCTATTAGTCGCCACCATAATATCGTCAACATACAACAAAAGAATAGCAATTTTATCACCAAACTTCCAGATAAACAAACAGGGTTGAAAAGGATAAGGTTGAAATTCCATCTTTTTCACAGCCTTCTGAAATCTAGTAAACCACCGTCTTGGGGACACTTTGAGTCCGTATAACGCTATGTGAACCTCGCCATACACTGTTACTTCTGAGATCTTCACCGGTTTGTAAATATTCACAATAACCTTCAGGGATCTCAATATACACCAGCTTATCTAAGGATCCAATTCAAATTTGGCCACGAGGATTAGCAAGAACTTGACATCCGGTAATCTAGCCACGGGGGCACAAAGCTCTGATAGATCATACTGATTCCTATCTGCAAAACCGTTGACTACTAGTCTACTTCGATACCTCAGTGAGCCATCTGCCTCCGGTTTCCTTTTTGTACCCATCGAGTTTTCATAACTTTTACTCCTTTCGGCACCGTAGTTTTTGGAACAATTTTCCAGGTCTTACATTTTTCCAACGCTTGAAATTCTGTTTCAATATCTTGTAGCCAGTTCTTGGCGTCTGGTGCTCGCACCGTCTGCGAGTAAGTAATGGGATAATAACTCAATTCTTCATAAGTATCTTGTAGAAAAACATGCCAGATTTACTGAATTATCCAGTTCTTCAAAGAATTCGCATTCATCATTTTCATGAATTAACACCGGCTTATGAACTTGTTCCACCACTTGAGTGGCCACTTCGCATACGTCCTGCTTTCGACAAAATCTACATGCTTGGATCTCACTACCGTTTTATTCCTGAAGTTTAATAAATAGCAACCTGTTTCTCAACATTCCAAGATAAAACCTAAGTTTGCTTTACGAGTAAACTTAGAAGAACCTTGAGTATCCAGTATATAAGCTTCACATCCAAACCGTTTTATGAATTCAGAAGAACTTCGAGTATCCAGTATATGAGCTTCGCATCCAAAAGGTTTTATGAATTCAGAAGAACTTCGAGTATCCAGTATATAAGCTTCGCATCCAAAAGGTTTTATGAATTCAGAAGAACTTCGGGTATCCAGTATATAAGCTTCGCATCCAAACCGTTTTATGAATTCAGAAGAACTTCGAGTATCCAGTATATAAGCTTCGCATCCAAACCGTTTTATGAACTTGAGTGTGGGCAACCGGGTTAGTGCTAGGTACTTCGTAAGGTGTTTTGAACTCTGTTGCTTTATTTGGTGTCCTATATTCTGAACAACACATGTTGCATGGCATAAGACAAAAATTGAACACCAGAAAGATTAACTCTTTTTTTTCTTTTGAGTCATTTCGTCAGTTTCATTTCGATTCGTTCATTTCCTTCGTTTTATATTCAAGACCCCAGCAAGTCTGAAGTTCCGTCACTTTCGTATGAGTCCCAGTTAATTTTCGGATTTCTTCGAAACGTGAAAGTAAACCAAGTTTTCCTTCGTTTAGCTACATATTTCGTATGCAAATTCGTACTCTGGTACTTCGCCTGAGACCTATGTGCCGCCGGTTTAACAGGTCCCAACATACCTGAATGTAAACATTGAAATGGCACATCTCTCTTGTGCCTTACTCCGGAACAAGGCTTGCGAATAGCCTTGGCCCTTTTGCAATTAGCACAGTCGAGAATAGCCAAACCAAATTTCACATCCTTCAACTTAGGGAGAACTACAACATGCTATTTCCAACAGCGATTAAATCGATAATGCAATCCGAGTTCCTAATCATTCCTTAACTGCAAGGTTTCAGCCGGTTTAACCCTCTGTGGACTGGAACTCCCCTCTAAAGTGACCTCCGTTTCTCCCGTTACATGATCTCCGGTTTTTGCACTACTTCCGAAATTTCTAGACAACTCAGCCGAATTGTAATTATTGATGTCCCCCGTATTTTACACACCTCTACCATCAACTGATTTTCTTTGAACAAATCAAAACCTCAAAGTCTGATCGCAACACCTCTCAACCTCAAAACAAGACGCCTGCGCAAAACCGGATTAAGAGTGTAGTATCCAAAGGACGGAGTGATAATCTCAAACCGGTGGGTTGATAGCAAAATTTGATAATGAGGATTTGCAAATTATTGATTCTAAGACGGGGAGGAAACGCTGAAAACTGGTTTTTGTTGATGGGCGTTTCTGGTGGATGTCCCGGAGGAAAAATGAATGATATTTCATGTTGTGAAGGTTTTGATTCAAAGAAAATCAGTTGATGGTAGAGGTGTGTAAAATACGGGGGACATCAATAATTACAATTCGGCTGAGTTGTCTAGAAATTTCGGAAGTAGTGCAAAAACCGGAGATCATGTAACGGGAGAAACGGAGGTCACTTTAGAGGGGAGTTCCAGTCCACAGAGGGTTAAACCGGCTGAAACCTTGCAGTTAAGGAATGATTAGGAACTCGGACTCAAACACTGTATCAGCACTGGTTTTCCAGTTAACAATTGGAAGTCGCTGAGTGAATGTCGGGCTATCTAGATAAATGAACGTAGTAAAATCGTAATATTATTATGAGATTTATTCAACATACAGAATGGTACCTAACTGAAGATCATGAATCCGGAGCCAGTGCTCAGACCGGTGCTACGCTTTGCACTAATGAATCACTTCCTGCCGATACAGTGTTTGAGTCCGAGATTAACGAAAATATCACTAGTCATACCTTGGTCACTAGACCACACAAAAGGAACATGCCCTTCAGATCGAGTTAATGAATGTACGATTTAATCCAGCAAACGAAACTGTGCTGGAATTGTCACCGGTTTGAGATTATCACTCCGTCCTTTGGATACTACACTCTTAATCCGGTTTTGCGCAGGCGTCTTGTTTTGAGGTTGAGAGGTGTTGCGATCAGACTTTGAGGTTTTGATTTTCCTTTTAGAAGCCGGTTTAGTATTTCCCTTCCCTCGGAAGAGTGGAACATATTTTTCGCTCCGTTTTTGTTCACGTACTCTTTTTTTTGAACTCTGACTGTGGTTGATCCCAATCTCTAGACAAATGTCCGAATCTTCCACAGTTATAACACAATTTTTTTTGTATTTCTACATTCCGTTCGTGTATGTCCCTTAGTGCCACATTGATATCAGGTGACCTGTGTCTTCTTGGCTTGTGGGGCTTCACCAGATTTCCGATTCGCCTTTCGCTAATTATGTTTTTCTTTGAACTCATACCTAACAGGGCTCCACCACCGGCTTGCTCTCTCCTGTTGTTCCTGAGATCATATCATTCATCGTAAACATTCGATCAAAGATGTCTCGTACCTTCAATGGTGACCCATCAAGCAGAGCATCTTCAGCAATCCTTGGGCATGCTTCTGAGATGGCGTTTACTAGGTTCCTTCGAATTGCCTTCTCAGTCAGCTCAGCCTCAGGACACCTCCGAATGCCCTTTATGAGTCCCTCAAACCGGTTTTGAAAATTCCAGCACAGTTTCGTTTGCTGGATTAAATCGTACATTCATTAACTCGATCTGAAGGGCATGTTCCTTTTGTGTGGTCTAGTGACCAAGGTATGACTAGTGATATTTTCGTTAATCTCGGACTCAAACACTGTATCGGCAGGAAGTGATTCATTAGTGCAAAGCGTAGCACCGGTCTGAGCACTGGCTCCGGATTCATGATCTTCAGTTAGGTACCATTCTGTATCTGTCGGGTTGCAATCACGTTTAGTAACCACAGAGGCCAGAACAACCATCTTCAAAACAGTCTCCTCCGCCATCTCTCTAATTTCTCTTTTCACTTCTTCGCACCTTTGAGCAAACTCTAGCTCCAACTTCAGTCTGATCGCTTCCTCTTTTTGTTTACATCCTCATCAATCATTCATCATTAATCATTCGTTTGATTTCTTCGCTATTCATGGTCTTCCGAAACAGACATTGGGGTCGACAATACCCCGTTTTACCTTTTACTTTCCAAAAAAGGCTGTTTTTTTTTTTAATTTTTTTAATCGCACTCTTTATAAAGTTCGTCAATAAATCGTTGTACACATCGAACAAATTTCGTCATTATTGTGTCGTGCTTTTCGTAACCATTAGAAAGCTCGTTAGTACGTCGTTATACACATCGAATAAATTTCGTCATTATTATCGAACTTTTCGTAACCATTGTAAAAATCGTTAATACGTCGTTATACACATCAAACAAATTTCGTCACTACCACACCGTACTTTTCGTAATCACTATAAAACTCGTTAATACGTCGTTATACACATTGAACAAATTTCGTCACTATCACACCGTACTGTTCGTGACCATTAAAGAACTCGTTAATACGTCGTTATAAACAAAAAAACAAATTTCGTCACTATCACATCGTACTTTTCGTGACCATTACACCATCATTATTTAGCCCTGGTGGAATTATTCACATCGTACTTTCCTCGTGGTTCTAGAATTTGAACGCGTATCGATACCACGCGAAAATTGGAGTGCAGCCGTGGGGATATACGGTCCGCCCCGCTACCTGCCTGGCGATTTCGCCCCCTGCCGGAGGGTACTTTCATTCCAGACATGCGCGCTGTGCGCCGGTAACAGAGCCTCAGGCTAACTAATACTCCCAGCGACACGCTTGCAATAAGACTATCCCGCCGCAAATTCAAGAATCACTGCCGGACTGTTGTATATAAAATTCAAAAATCGAAAGTTTTTTTTTGATAAGTTGTGCCATGAAAATTATTAGTTTAATGTAAGCTAAATCAATTCGTTTAATTATAGTCGAACGCAATTAACTATATTCGTTATTAGCTATCTTCGTTATTATACATCGATAAGAGTTCGGGGCACCTGGCTTGCAAACGATCAACGGTCCAGTCAACTGAGCCGATGAACAACAGCAGCCCCCGCCTTCCGACTCTTCTGATTAAAACCAGTTCGGACTATCCACTCCATGTCAGGCACTAACTAACCAGAGTCAGTAGACCAAACAGTTGCAAGCATCCAAAACTGGGTTGACTTCCTTCACTCCGTCACCAACCTACTTGCTCCTCTTTGCCTTATCCGTGAATAATTCCACCATTGTTGAGCCCTTGCCTGTCATGTTGGGGTGCGTGTCTCGTTAATCATCAATCTGTTTTCAGTAAAACACTAGTCAGTTTCAATCGAAACTCACACGAATTACTGACTATCTAGATTACATGGTTCACATTCTTTACTTCCGGTTTGACTCAGCACAATTACTACCTATTTCCTTCGAGCTTCGGTCCAATCACTTAAATTTCCCTTGATTTAAAAAAACATCCCATCATGTCAAAAGAAAAGCATCGCAGAAAAATAGTGGTCAGGCTCTAACCTGAAGAGATAAGCCAAGTAGGTACACACCTCATCAGAGTCGATCCAAACACTAGATTTCTCATAGCTTCGAATGTCATAATTTATACAATCGCTCTTTTAGTTCATAATATCTGAATTAACTTAGTTTTAAATCGTCATGTCAACAGAAAAACATCGCAGAAGGGCAGTGATTGGTTTCTAACTTGATAAGATAAGATAACAACACCGTGATAACAAAGATATCGATACATTGTGAACCAGCAATCAATCGATTACAAACCACTATTACAAATCGATAAGCCGTACTTTATCACTTCGATTTGACGTTCTGCCGACCTTCCTTCAATATGGCCGCCGGTTTCCCTGCAGCGAATTCCGATAATAATTATTTAAGAAATAATTTTTGTCGGATTTTCACTCAGCGATTTCCGTTTATTGGAAAATGGATTTTCTCGCATCGGACAGTTATACCGTACTACTTCGTGTTTCCAGAACGATTTCACCAAATTTCTGGGTTTTTAATCCGACCTATAGTATGCTCGAGACTTATAACTTACACCGGACTGCGGCAAAAGCTGGACCCAGATATTTCGGGCGACGCTCCAACGACATCGCGTCCCCGACCGTTCTCACCGACTTTGAGGCCTCACCGCTCTTTATTCCAAGCTTTCCCGTTTCGTTGAACTGTCCGATCATCTAGGCAATCAGCCTCCTAACTGCCTAGCCTTGGTCTTTCTACGAGAAAATCAACTGCACGCACACCCAACAAGGACTAGTTCCCCAATGCTAGTCAAGCAATGTATACATGTCGGGCTATCTAGATAAATGAACGTCGTAAAATCGTAATATTAATATGAGATTTATTCAACATACCTCCGGATTGTAGTCAGTCGAGTTATATATATGAAAAGGTTGATTTGACACTGTGTTACTTTGGCAAAAACAATTTTAGGCGAGGAGCGTATATTGCGGTAGACGGAGCTGAAGGAAGTGAAGAACATCAGCGATCCTCATTCTTAGGATGCAGATGTTTTGCATAATAATCATGTAGAGTTGCCTTTGTAGTGTGACGTCACGATCATGATGATGGATGGGAGATTGCCTTCCCGACAATTTCATTATTAGAAGACACATTTTTAGGTGCTACCTTCCAATCGCTACCTTCCAATTCGTTCAATAAAATGGTTTGTGCTCATTTCATTATTGTTTCGCTGGGTATTGTCGGTAACTACACACGCACATCTCCAAATTGTTTATCGGTTGCAGCGTTGCATTTTTTTCGGTCGCAAATTTTAGAACAACATAAATCTCAATTGTCAGCAAAGCAAATGAAATTTTCGAAAGCCCTTAATGAAATCACACTAGACCGACTATAATGCCGAAAATTTTTCCACTTCATGGAAAAACATTGAATCATGGATATTTTTTTGGGCGCTGTATTTTCACATCCACTTTTCAATGTTTTTCCATGAAGTGGAAAAATGATATAAATTTTTGATGACCACTATTCGGATCTAACAAATTCCAACATCATCATCATCATTTCATTATTAGAAGGCACATTTTTAGGTGCTACCTTCCAATCGCTACCTTCCAATTCGTTCAATAAAATGGTTTGTGCTCATTTCATTATTGTTTCGCTGGGTATTGTCGGTAACTACACACGCACATCTCCAAATTGTTTATCGGTTGCAGCGTTGCATTTTTTTCGGTCGCAAATTTTAGAATGACCCCCCAGGGCAAAAACATATCCATGTTAAAACTGAACTCCAGAAGAACTAAAGTAACACTCTGTTACTTGAACAATGGCATTCACTCAAGTGACAACTAAACATTTTTATCAAATTAGAATGGTCTTGAACACAAAAAACGGTCGTTCGATTCGTAGAGTTGTTAAAACTAATGTGGGTTATCTAGTTACCCATCCACTTAACATGGAATAGGTACGTTAAATCGAATAGGTAGTTAAAACAAAATAACAGAAGGAAAAAAACGCTGCGAAATCCTTCTCTTTTCTATTGGGCATGCCTACAGAAATGTTGGCTGTTCATTTACTGTTTCTTTCATGAGCAATAATTGAAGTACCTAGCTATTTTTTATGGTTTCCACCAATTTTGGCCCCCAAAAACACGAATTAGGGTCCTATTTTTGACAAACTATATTTGATCATTGATAATGCCATTTAATTGTCTTGATTCACCTGTTGATACTACTTCTAGTGTTATTATGTAAATGCATGATGGTGTCAGACAATTTCCCAGGTTCTTGGCTCATAAAAAATTAATTTTGGGAGCCGAACCTTCATTACAACCTCAGCTCTTCACTCTTTGGTCAAAATCAACTTCATATTCGGTTTTCTTGCCCTAAAAAACATTAGAATTGGAAACCCCTATTATTACACCCCTAACACCCCTGGGTGTATTCCGATCGGGCAGCCAGCTTCGTAGCACTGCTAGGACCCAGAAGGAGCATATGGGTGGAAGCACGACGATTTTATACCAACATATCGTAAATTGAAAACTAGAACTTTGTTGTATCCTCAATTCTTCGCTCGCTGGTTAAAATAATTCTCATATTCGGTCTCCTCACCCTAAAAAAAAAAAAAAAAAAACGCTGCAAAGTCCTTGTCACATGGGGTTTATTATTCTACAGAAATGTTGGCTGTACATTTATTGTTTGTTTCATGTGAAATAATTGAAATAGCTATTTCTGATGGTTTCCACCAATTTTGGCCCCCAAAACACAAATTAGGTAGGTACGATCTTTTTTTTTTTTCAAATTATCTTTGATCATTGGTAGTGCCATCATTTAATCGTCTTGATCCACGTGTTGACACTTTTTCTAGTGTTATTCTACAAATTGATGGTGATTTCGCAGGTATTTGACTCATAAAAAATCAATTTTGGGAGCTGAACATCTGGTACAACCTCAATTTTCCACTCCTTGGCCAAAATCGACTTCATATTCGATCTTCTCGTCCCTAAAAACATGGAAAACGATACCTCAAAAGCTCATGTTACCAAAATGTTGCTAAAACGCAAAAAGTACCTATTTTCACACACATTTTCACTCATAACACACCTGGGTATATTCCGATCGGGCTGAAAAGTTTCGGGACACAACTAGGGCCCAAATGGAGCATGTGTGCGAAAGAACGACTTTTTTAGATCGAAAATGAAGCCTGTACACGTGATACGGCGGACGGCGGACGGCGGACGGCGTACGGCGTACGGCGGACGGCGGACGGACATTGCATTTTTTGAATCTACACACCTTGAAACGGAAAAGAAAAAAGTTTGAGGGGGTGTTATAAAAATTTTTTGCTGAGCGATTACATAGGTGTATTATTCACAGAATAATAAACCAAAAGGAAAACGACCCCTCACAAGCTCCTGTTACTAAAACACAAAAAACCCTATTCTTACAACCACTTTTCACCTATAACACCCTTTGATATATTCCGATCGGACTGGAAATTTTCGAGACACAACTGGGGCCCAAGTGGAGCCTGTGTGCGAAAGAACGAATTTTTTAGACTGAAAATAAAGTAGTTACGAATGATACGGCGGAAGGCGTACGGCGGACGGACATTGAATATTTTTGGAATCTACGCACCTTGAAACGTAAAAAAAAAAAGTTTGAGGTTGTATTATACAAATTTTTTGCTGAGCGAATACATAGGTGTATTATTCACAAAATAATAAACCAAAACACCGCACCAGGTATGTTATCTGAAATTTATGGAAGAGCTGTATTACTAACTTCGGTCCATATTCCCAAGAATTATGTTGATCCTACCCTCTCAATCTATCGGCCTTTCATTTGAAATAGAAATAACCTTACGATAGGAACTCCGAATTTCATTCAAATCGAACAATCAAAATACAAGCGCAAATTTAATGTAAGCTGTTACATATGTACCCTATTGCATATGATGTAAGTGTATAGTCCCTACATCCATATTATTTATACACTTACATAAATTTTAGTGGTTCCACTGACCAGAAGCCTTACGTATGCACAGAAAAATTATATCGAGCATTGCCGACCCTTTGGCGCTCTTCCTGTGAGCTGTGATGGCACAAAAAATTAATTGCAACTGTTGGTGGTGGAGTACTCTAACGAAATTTATGTCATAAGGCCCAAAATGGAATGCTTTTGACTTCGGCGCTGTGGCACTGCTCCCCACCTCTGTCCTCGTTACCAAGACCTATGCAGCCAATTCCTGTGGTCCGGCGAGTATACACACACAATATCAAAAAATACGCTGCAAATCCCTGCACAACGGTTTATTATTTTGTATAGAATACCCTTCTGTTACAGATCACAGCTCTATGTATAGATAACCCGTCTATATAATATAATATGTACTATTCTATGCATAATTTTTAGATCGCAGACCCTCCGTAGGTTAGTACCTAACCCCGTACTCGTTACTAGGTACCTACCTAAATCACGAGTTAAATGTTGCTAAAATAATTCTGCCGATGACAAACAGTACCTAACAAAAAGAAACACACATAATGAAGTTCTGAAAAGAAATTGTTGGTGAGGAGTGAAAAAAGTTGCAAAAGTACCTACCAACAAACTCCAGCCCCTTCTACGTAGATGGTATAATGAACCGTTGTGTAATAATTTACCGTTGAGTAATGATTTACCGTAGTAATAATTTACCCATCAATAATACTTCAACGTTTGTTCAAGTTTCACTACCTACCAACAAACTCCAAAAGAGCCATCATTTTTCAAATTAAATAATATCACAGAACAACCAACTCGACTTCATACTCCGCCAATATAATCAGGTGATCCCTACCAATGATTGGCCGTATTCACAAATTCCTATTGTGGGCGCGTCTCTGGTTACGAGATTTGGTTTGAATTGTATACAATTTCATTCACACTGGAGTCGAAAATGCCTGTCGGTGCAAATTTCGGGGCCTTACTGTGAACGAACGGCTGGACGTACGATGCTCCGGATGGTCTTAAAAAACTCGCAAGTTCAAGAATTATTTAAAACCGTAAAAATATTTACGTAAAAAAATGGTATAGGCGTTTTGAAAATTTCAACCCCTATTTTGAACCCCTTAGAGATGACTCACAGTAACGTCGAGCTTCGAGGACCAACTAGACGCCGAACGGAACCTATAACCCGAATTTCATCAATTTTTTTTCATGGTAACTAAGAAAAGTGGCCCGTACGGCGTACGGCGTACGGCGTACGGCGGACAGACAGAAATATTTTTATTGCAGTTTTGGATTCTACATACCTTGAAACGTAAACCATCAAATTTTGAGGGGGGAAGAATTTTTTTTTTCATGCTCGATTCCAATGGTTCATTATTGAAAATAATAAACCAAAAATACAATTTAAAAAAATTTTATGGTTTGCGTTCAAGGTGGGTACGTCGAATCCGAAAATGGAATAAAAAATTATGTCCGTCAACATCAGTGCCTTGTGGCCATACTGTTATGCCATACCGTACACAAATTAGTAAAATGGGTTCATGAATATCTCGAAGAATAACTCCCCAGCAGATCCGGGAGTTTTGATACTTTTCACCAAGTTCCTAAATTCATCGTCGCTTTCTATATAAATGTATGAGTTCCTACCTAACTACACTGCACTTCTAATAGTTGTACAGTGAGCCGAGGAAAAATCATTTGCAGCGTGATTTCGGTAAATTTTGTACGATGGACACAGCTACTAATAACCTAAATTTGAAATGAGATTCTATGAGTATCAATTTCATCTATAAGACCGTATTAATTTAATCTACGTGAAAAACAGTTGAAAGAGCAGACTAGTCGTTTAGTTTGTTCCAAGATATTAGTTAGGTAAATAAATACGATATAACATTAAAAAATAAGACTAATTACATCCATTCCATTACTGGACACCCCGAAATGGAAATATCATGTAGGTACGCAGGTAATTAACATAATTAAATATTTAATATTCAGGACGGAAATCGACAACTACCTTTAATGCTCATAAATAGCGTAAAAAGCTATTAAATTTATTAAAATCATGAACCTTAAATTACGTATTCTACTTGTTCATTTATTAGGAAGAGGATACTGGAAGAGGAAAAACGCTGCAAATCCCTGCACAACGGTTTATTATTTTGTACAGAATACCCTCCTGTTACAGATCACAGCTCTCTGTATAGATAACCCTTCTATATAACATATGTACTATTCTACACATATTATGTAGATCGCGGACCCTCCGTAGGTTAGTACCTAACCCCGTACTCGTTACTAGGTACCTACCTAAACCGTTGTGTAATAATTTACCTGTATAGGTTCCCCTACTACGGAGATGGAATAATGAACCGTTGTGTAATAATTTGCCCATCAATAATACTTCAACAGTTGTTCAAGTTGCAAAAGTACGTATCAACAAAATCCAGCCCCTTCTTGGTAGATGAGCCGTTGTGTAATTATTTACCGTTGTGTAATAATTTACCTTGGTGTAATAATTTACAGTTGTGTAATAATTTACCGTTGTGTAATAATTTGACGTTGTGTAATAATCTGCCATTGTGTAATAATTTACCCATCAATAATACTTCAACGGTTGTTCAAGTTGCAAAAGTATCTATCAACAAAATCCAGCCCCTTCTGGGTAGATGAGCCGTTGTGTAATAATTTACCCATCAATAATACTTCAACGGTTGTTCATGCTGCAAAAGTACCTATCAACAAAATCCAGCCCCTTCTGGGTAGATGAGCCGTTGTGTAATAATTTACCGTTGTGTAATAATTTACCGTGGTGTCATAATTTACCGTTGTGTAATAATTTACCGGTGTGTAATAATTTACCCATCAATAATACTTCAACGTTTGTTCAAGTTTCAGAAGTACCTACCAACAAAATCCAATAGTCCATCACTTATCAAATGAAATAATATCGCAGAACAACCAACTCGACTTCATACAGCCATCCTTGATTATAATCAGATGCTCCGTAGTTACGATATCCGGGCCGGAGTTATACCGTTCGATTCACGATCGTGTTGACGAAGCTTTCTGGTGCTCACGAATGGCTGGACGTACGATGCTCCGGGTGGTCTCAAAAAATTGTTTAGCTCAAGACAAATAAATTTAATAACGTTAAAAAAAACCATACCCTTCCTCCGGAAGTTTTCGAGCTACGGCGTTTTGAAAATGTCAACCCCTATTTTGAACCCTTTAGAGATGACTGACAGTAACGTCGAGCCTAGACCCCGAACGGAACCTATAACCCGAATTTCATCAATTTTGTTTCATGGTAACTAACAAAAGTGGCCCGTACGGCGTACGGCGGACAGACAGAAATATTTTTATTGCAGTTTTGGATTCTACATACCTTCAAACGTAAACCATCAAATTTTGAGGGGGGGGGGGGGGGTAAGAATTTTTTTTTTTTCATGCTCGATTCCAATGGTTCATTATTGAAAATAATAAACCAAAATGTGGTTACATTTATGTGTACAACAAATGCTTTTTTCAATTTACAGTTTTAACCATTTTTCGTTAAACTTTTCTACCCTCGGAATGGTAGTCACGTTCTTTTTTCGTTTTTACTTCGAATTAAAACCTTGATTCTAATGAAAATCATTTGCCAGGTAAATGCTATAATGATTGGACGGGAACGTCTGGGGTTTCGTGGCTGATATAATATTCTAAGCGAAGCTCGGCGTTACTGTCAGTTATCTCTAAGGGACGGGTAGTAATGATTAAAATGTTCGAAACGCCGCCGCCGTAGCTCGAAAATTTTCAACGGAAGGTATGGTGGTGGTTAGGCGATTGAGGTAGGTGAGGTTTCGAAGGCAAGAGTGAGATGGGGAGCGTGCGAGGTAGTTAGTATCCAGAAAGGTTACACCACATTGGCTAGGCCAGAAACGTTACCACCAGGTTGGATACTATAGGATATGCCCAGAAAGAATACACCACATTGGCCAGGCCAGAAAGGTTACCACCACATGGGGATCTTTTATGAGAGCAAGGTCGAGGAGAAGGGTAAGGCGAGAGAGAGAAGACATCAAGTTCGAGTGTGATCAGCAGAATGACGAGCCGGGCAAGGAGGGCGCCTTATAAAGACGCCTTCTCCCCCGGTCTACCGATGGCGGTTGAAAGCCGTTGGACAATTATTGATAGAGGGAGGCTACCTGGTTACGTCGCTCTTGTCACGTAGCTCGCCTTCCCCTTGGCTTTATTGGAAACATTATTAAATGTACATTGAGTGTTATATTGTAAATGGGTAGCAGGACAGAAGGGTATTGTTTTTATGTCTTTTTTAATTCATTCCAAACTTGAGGACTTGGACCTGGAGCATTTTATGTCCAGCCTTTCGTTCTCAGTGAGGGTTTGAAGTTTGGCTTCATTAACAAGTGTGAATGAGAACAATGATTAAGCGGTATAGTACATCCGGCCCAGATATCATTGGTAGAGAACACCTGATTATAATAACGCATGACTCAATGAAATAGAGTTTTTTTTCAGCGTAGTGGCGGAACCAGAAGTTCATCGTAGGGGATTACCTACTTACCCATGTATAAAACATTCAGATTTCGATTCTATATCTGCAGAAATATAATATTATTATTATTTATTGACGTTATTATGCATATGTTCGCATCACGTGTATGATCATAATACGCATATCACCGAAATGATTACGTAGGTATATTCATTATCTCCCCCCCCCCCCTCCATCCATCTACTTGGACTAGAAACCACATTATTCACAAGTAACTATTTTTAATCTTAGTAACAATAAATTGGAGTCTCCCAATTATACAACACGATCAGACACAATATAATCATGATAATTCAAACGAAGTAAATTTATACAGATACCCATTCCTCCAAAAACAACCCTGTTGTAAATATTTGCCTGCCAAAGTAGCGTGGCTTTCAACGCTACTTGAAAATGTCAGCTCTTAAAACCGTCTCTAACCTACTCCTAAAAACTGTCCCCATCCCACCCCATGGGAGAACAAATTGCCAAAAAGGCACTTCGTTGGAGTATAATGTGTCCAAAATTTCAGCTCGATCCGTTTCGTCCGTGAAGCCGTAGCCCTGTCAAAGAAAAACGAACACGAGATCAAGAAGTAGAAAAAGTAGAAAAATGTCGATTGGTCAAACTTCCAAACTCCGGCACCTGATGGTCCTGAGGGCTGAAATTTTGTACTCGTCCTCAGGGGTCCTTCGAGAATTGGTGTACGAAAAAACCGAGTTGGTGGAAGGGGGGAATAAACGGTACATGTTCTGTCGCGTAAACAGTCTTGGTATCTTCGAATTTTTCGTTTCCTTGGCGGGCGGGAAGCTCCCGCGTCCCCAGATCTCAACAGAACAATGACAGAGGAATAATATCACAGATAGAACATGGCAGGAGACTTGGAACTGATAATATTACAAAACACAGCCAATATCACCAACCGCTCCTAGGTGCGATAGCAAACTCATTCACATCAGCAAGCATCTGCAAGCATGAAGTGGTAGGAGGGGGCCGGGGTCGGAGAAAATTCTCAAAATATGCAAGCTAAACCTTCGGGGGTGATAGGGGGCTCCCTGGAACCGCCACTGGTTCCGATATATTATTTCATTTTTTGAAGAATGATGGTTATTTGGGTTTTTATATAGGTACTTGATAATGATGGATATTTTATTATATAGGTACTTTTTTAACTTGAACAAATTTGTGCTTCATGAATAATAACAAAAATAATATAATTAATGATGGATTTCTTGAATCCACCGCCTGTTTTATGAAACTTTAATTGACCGGCGGCTCTACTACTTGATTTAGGGCTTTCCTGAGGGAAGCATAAGCGTAGGTACTGACCACAGAAAAGTGGTCAACGCAGAAGGAGTACCTACACAGGAAAATAATAAACCGTTGTAATAATTTGCAGCGTCTTAAGATAGGTAAGTAGGTATATGAATTATTTTCTGGTTGGCCCAGTTGGGTTAAATGGTTTCTTGTTTATGCTAATGGCCGTTACTTATCAATTTATTTACTGGTTTCCCCACTTCGTTTTTTGTTGTCATGACGCAAATTTCGGAATGGCCCTCAGCCGAAAAACGTATCCATGTTAGTATTAATGTAGGTGGAAGACATCTGACCTCCTTTTTTTAAATAAATATTCGGGCTTATTTATTGAAGTAAAGACGGTTTCTATAGGTGGAGGCACTTCACAAAAATATGTCATTATTCCAAAACATGGTGGCCGAGGTGTTCGAGCGGGCTAGAGCGTCCGATCTTTGTAACCCCGCTTGGGATAAAATTTCGCAGCGTCTCTGGTTCTCGTCTCGGGCGGGCACCAATACAAGCATTGAAAATCTTGCATGACCAGCGATTAGCTCTTCACCTCTGATAATAATCATGTGAAGCCTACAGGGACTAAAGTTTGAAATAACTAAGTACTAGTCATATCGTTCGAGAAAAAAGTCCCCCCTGGGATATACACAAGCGGGCATTTGTAACTTAATCCAGGGGAATTTAATTTAATATTAAGGGGAACAAAATTCCACAACATTTTTAGATCAGATCAGCACAATTTACACACATAGGCTCATGGGTTTTTCCCAACATGCTGTCGCCTTTAGGTTTTTGGTTCAAGTGGTATAGATTCTTGTTCATCTCGATTCCGTGGGCGGGGGACTTCTGCGGGCAGAATCCACCTCAGATGAGGGATAATCAGTTTGGGATCGACTTGGGATAAGTCATGAGCTCCAGAACATAGGCTTACGACCGCACTGACCACCAGTGTAGTAACGAATCCAATAGGCTTATACCAGTGAAAAGACACTGCGAGTAGTTTGGTGAACCAATCGGTAAAATCCATGAATATCTTTGTTCCATGCCCTCCAAAACCGGTCTTTAATAACCTGAAACAGATGAGAGTTATACTGTCATGTTATTAATCCATTCTAATTCATAAGTTTCATGGAATCGTCTCCATGAAAGACGGGGGCAACATGAATAAGGTCTAGTGGGGGCGAACTCAGCACCATTTCTCTCGTTAGAAACTCATAGCAACACGGGACTTGGTTTAAAAGTATCCATGGTGGGTAGGTAAACTGATATACTGGTATGGATGAGATATTCAAGAACTCAGGGTGTGGAACATGAAATTAATAAACTATTCATTCGGCTAAAAGTAAAGAACTCGCAGAATTTATAAAAACTCAACAAAATGTACCTGCTCTGCGAGACTTTTATTTTATTTTTTGATTTACCTATTATTCTAAATAATAAGCCACTGGAATCGAGCATGAAAAAAGAGAAAAAAGTTTATCTCCTCCACCTCAAAATTTGATGATTCCGTTTCAAGGTATATAGAATCTGAAAATGGAATCAAAAAACTTCTGTCCTTCTGCCGCCGTACGCCGTACTTCGCACTTTTCTTAGTTACCATGAACGAGAATTAATGAAATTTGGTTTGCACATCCCATTTGAGGTCTGGTTGGTTCGCGAAGCTCGGCGTTACTGTCAGTCATCTCTAAGAGGTGAAAAATAGAGGGTAGGATTTTTCACAACGCTATAGCTCGAAAACTTTAAACAGAAGTGTGATGAATTTAAATTCTCATCACGGTGGCGTGAAGGAGAAAAAGTCGCAGGCGGCGGTAGTCCACCGAACAACCGAACATCTACGACTTTGGGAGGAGATAGAGGTGAGTGAGGGAATTTACCTAGGCGGCGGTAATCCACCGATCATCTAGGTGAGGAGAGGTGCTTGTCTAGGCGGCGGTAGTCCACCGATCATCTAGACAAGAGGTAGAGGTAGAAGGTAAATTCCCAGGCGGCGGTAATCCACCGATCATCTGAGAGGAGGAAGGTAGGAGAGAGAGAAGAGAGAGCTGGTTAGAGGAAGTGTCGAATGAAGCTAAAGCCCCAGGATCCAGGGTTTTATAGGAACTGGAGGCCTCTCCCTCCAACTCCCTGTTGGGAGTTTTGGGGGGGGCCCAGGTTGTGTTCCCTGGATTCTGTTGCCTGTCTCCCCACTCAGTAGTTTATTAGCGGAAAGTAAGTTTTACATGAGGATATTGGTGAGAGCTTAAAGTTACTGGTGGAGTGTTCCCGAGAGGGACTCACGACAGAGGTCCCCCCAGTTCGAACCAATGTTTGAGGAGCTGAAGGCGCAAGGTGACAGAGGCTGAGGGCTACGGCAAACAAAAGTGGAGCTGAAGGCGCAAGGTGACAGAGGCTGAGGGCGACGGCAAACAAAAGTGGAGCTGAAGGCGCAAGGTGACAGAGGCTGAGGGCTGATGCAAACAATCGGTGGTGCTGAAGGCAAAAACGTGACAGGGTTGACTTAATTCTAGGAAGCAGTAACATAAGGAGTAGTGAGTCTAAGTAGTGCAAGGATAAGTAGTATAAGATATAAGTAACATGAGTAGTAGTAAGCCTAAGTAGTATAAGTAGGATAAGGAGTATGTACAAAGTTTGGGGGTTACAAGAATAGTTGAATAGTAGTTATAAGAATAGTTGAATGGTGTTGGGTAGCATAGTTGAATAGTGGACTAACATTTACAATAAATACAAAGGCATAGTGGATGAATATTTACAAGGTTGAATGGCATAGGTGAATATGTACAGTAGTGATGGAGAATATAGTTGAATAGTATGGACGAATATTTACAAAGGTATGGTGGACTAATATTTACAAGGTTGGTATTTACAAATTTTGACAGGTTTTACAGAATGGAACGGGGTTGGGTATAAATATGTGGTGTTGAAGTCCGCCGTTCCCTGGGTGTGGAGAGTGTGCAGTGTAATGTAGTGAGTGTGTATTGGTGGTGAGGTGATGGGGTGAGAGAGGCGACTCCCTCTAACAGTCTTCACGTTAGTGAAGACTGATAGAGGGGCCCCTTCACTGCCGGGGCGGTGGTGAAGGGGAAGAGCTGGTGGGAGCCGGTACCCGGGACGTCGCGGGGAGAGGCGGCGACGTTGGGGTCC
Source organism: Leptopterna dolabrata (assembly GCA_954871275.1). Classification (NCBI taxonomy): domain Eukaryota; kingdom Metazoa; phylum Arthropoda; class Insecta; order Hemiptera; family Miridae; genus Leptopterna; species Leptopterna dolabrata. The sequence goes on from OX940988.1 coordinate 27,472,054, forward strand.
GGTGGGTGAAATGGAGGCGACGTGTGGCGTGTGTGGTGTGGGGGTGGTCGGGTGAGTGGTGTGGTGCGAAGTGTCGGGGAGGACTGGGGCTGGCTTACATCGGGCGAGGGGTACAGTGTGGGGCTTCCCGTCAATTAACAGGGTAGCCGTGGTGTGTGTGGAGCGGATGACGTGGAAGGGCCCGGCGTAGAGAGGTTGAAATGTTTTGTGGATGCCGGGCTCCTTCAAGTACATGTGAGTGGCTGTGTAAAAACGTTTGGGATAGGTGGTGTCGTTGTGTGGTGTTGTTGTGCGGAGTGGTTCCCTGTTAATTGACGGGGTGGTGTGTGGGGTGAAAATGTCGGCTGGTAAACGTAGAGGGTCTCGAAAAGCGTGTTGTGCGGGACTTGTGTTGTCTGAAGGACGGGCGGAAGTGCGAAGGCTGAGTAATACGTAGGGGAGGGTTTTGGTCCATGAGGGGGATGTGGCTGATGTGGAGATGGCTTGCTTAAGGACCGAGTGCCACCGCTCTATTTTCCCGTTGGATTGGGGGTGATAAGGAGTGGTGCGGATTTTCTGGATCCCGAGGGAACGGAGGAGATCTGAGAAGTGGGCGGACTCGAACTGCCTCCCTTGATCGACCGTGATTGTTCGCGGACAACCGTAGCGGCTGACCCATTGGGTGAGGAAAGCCGTAGCGACGGTGTCCGCGGTGATGTGGGCGAGGGGAATGCACTCAACCCAGTTGGTAGCACGGTCGATCATCGTGAGGCAGTATTTCTTCCCCTCGGAGGGGGGAAGAGGTCCGACCAGATCGAGGTGAACGTGTTCCCACGGGAGGGAGTCGGGAATGGGTTGAGGAGGTACATGGGGGTGAGCCGAGACCTTAAATTGCTGGCACTTCTGGCACCCTAGAACCCAGGTACGAATATCTGTATTCATGTGGGGCCAGAAGTACCGTGTTTTGATAAGGTCTCGGCTTGCCCGGATGCCGGGATGGTGGAGGGAGTGGTAGTGGAGGAAGAGTTGCCGCCTGAGGTCGGGTGGGAAGTAAGGGCGCGGTGAGTCGGCCGTTACGTCACACCAGAGCTCGAGGGGCGGCAGCTGTTGGAGTTTGGAGGCGGAGATGAGGTTGGAGAGGGCTGGGTCGGATTCGGGTTGTTGATGGGATTTTAGGGTTTGTGGGGAAGGGAAAGGCAGTAACTCCGCCACCGGCGTGGGGGTGGGGTGGGAGAGTGCGTCTGCTACGCAGTTGTCGGCCCCCGGCAAATAACGAATATCGGACGTAAATTGTCCGATAAATTCGAGTTGCCGGAGGCGACGGGGGGAGGCGGATTTACGATTTTGGAGGAGGGCATGTGTGAGGGGTTTATGGTCAGTGATGACAGAGAACTGCCTGCCCTCCACGAAGTCACGGAAGTGCTTGATGGCTTCGTGGATGGCGAGGAGTTCTCTGTCAAAAGTGGAGTAATTCTTTTGAGTTGGGGACAGAGTTTTTGAGAAGAAGCCGAGGGGTTGGGGGGTGGCGCCGGTGTGTTGGTGGAGTACTGCCCCGATGGCCCAGTCGGACGCATCGGTCGTGATGGAGAGGGGAGCATGGGGATCGGGATGGGCTAATAGAGCGGCGTCTACTAGGTCCTTTTTGCAAGTTTGAAAGGCGGTTGTAAGGGCGGGGGTCCAGGATATGGGGCGGTTATCGTTCTTTTTGGCCGGTTGTGGGATAGCGTGTATGAGTGGCTGTTGGTGTTGTGCTGCGTGTTTGATGTGTCTACGATAAAAATTTAACATACCCAGGAAACGGCGAAGTTCTGAGACGGTGCGGGGTTGGGGGAAATCCGTGAGAGCGTGTACTTTGTCTGGGAGAGGCTTGATCCCGTCGGATGAGACTTGGTGGCCGAGGCAGCGGACGGAGGGCTGGGCGAGGACGCATTTTTGAGTGTTTATGTTGAGCCCCTCGGTGGAGAAGATGTCGAGGACTTGCTTGAGGTGTGTCAGATGTTCTTGTGGGTTCCGGGAGGCGATCAAGATGTCGTCCAAGAAGCAAAATACGAACGGTAGTCCCCGCCGGATATTATCCATATAACGCTGCCATGTCTGGGCCGCGTTCCGGAGGCCGAAACCCATTTTAATGTACTCGAAAAGGCCGAAAGGCGTTATGATGGCGGTTTTAGGGACGTCGGGCGGGTTGATATTTATGTGGTGGAAGGCTCTGGAGATGTCGAGGGTTGAGAAAATGGTAGTGTTGTGGAGGTGGGAGGAGAAGTCTCGGAGGTGGGGGACGTTATATAGGTCTGGCGTGGTGTTGGCGTTAAGGCGGCGGTAATCGCCGCAGGGGCGGATATCCCCGTTGGGCTTTTGTACAATATGTAGCGGTGAAGCCCACGGGGATTTGGAGGGGCGGATAATGCCATCCGCTATGAGTTTATCAAAATGCCGCCGGGCTTGGGACAGTTGGAGGGGGTGGAGGCGGCGGGCTTTGGCTGAAATTGGGGGACCAGAGGTTTCAATGTAGTGCTGAATTTGGGAGATATGTGCTGAGGGGCGGCGCTGGGGTTTGTATTGGAGGATGAGGTTTTCGAATTGGGTTGGGGGGCGATCGACCGTGTGGATAAATCCGGGGATTGGCTTCTGGGTGGAGGGGTCGAGCAGGCGCGCGTTACGGACGTCAACCTGGAGGCCGAAATAAGCGAGGAAGTCGGCCCCCAGGATTGCTTTCTCTACGTCCGCCACGGTAAATTCCCACTCGTACGCGAGCCCGCTCATGTGGATGGATGAGCGGTACGTCCCGTACGAGGGGATGGTGGTACCGTTGGCGGCGTAGAGGAGTTGCCGGTAACAACGCGCCTGTCGCCTGAGAATGTTGTTTGGAAAAATGGAGAGCGCCGCCCCTGTGTCGACGAGGAACGGGACATTTGTCTTTGTGCACTTCAAGAAGAGGCGCTGGTGAGCTGGGGCGGAGTGCGGTAAAATGGCGGAGGCGGTGGGGTCTGGCGGATGGGAGGTGCTTGGGCCGTCCGAGGTGATGGGCGGCTGTGTCGGTGGTGGGCGGTCCCCTGCGAAGGAGACGCGGGGTGGTCCTTTGCCGTTCCGGAGAGGGGGAACGGTAGCGTCGGCTGGGGGGCTGGTCCTCTTGGTGGCGGGTGGGGAGGTGCCGTTCCGGGGAGGGGGAACGGTAGCGGCGGCGTGAGTGGCGGCCGGAAGGGTGGCTGCCCTGGAGGCGGGCGTGGAGGGGCCGTTCCGGGGTGGGGGAACGGTAGCGGTGGCGTGAGTGGCGGCCGGAAGGGTGGCTACCCTGGAGGCGGGCGTGGAGGGGCCGTTCCGAGGTGGGGGAACGGTTGATGGCGGGGTGAGGGTTTTGGCGGCGCTGGCAGGCGCGGCCGGGAGGTTGGCAGCCGTGGCGGCGGCGTAGGAGGGGTAACGAGGCTTCGTGGTGGTGGTGTGAATGCGGGCGGGGAGGGGTTGGTGGTGGTCCCCCCCGTGTTGGCGAGGAGGGGGGCCCGCCGGATTCACCGGCGGGCGTCCGCGTTTCCCTGCTTGGAGGTGAAGGAGCAGGGGGGCTGGCACTTTCGGGCCTCCCCACCGAAGTTAACATGATAGAAACATCGGTGGGGGGGGTCCGCTGGGAGGTAGGCGGTCCTGGTGGGGCTCACGGAGGTGGAGGGGGCCGCTGCGGCTGGAGACTTTCCCCTGCGTTGCTGAGGGGAGGAAGTGTTGCGGCGTTCGGGCGAGCGCTGGCGTCGGTGGTCGATGGAGGGGGTCGGCCTGCGCTCGGTGGAGAGGGAGCGGCGCCGGTGGAGGGAGGGGGGCCGGCGGTGCTCTCGTGACGGCGTCCGGTCCCGGCGTGGGGTGGGGGTGCGGGGCGTGGCGACTTCCGTGACGCCGGCGGCTGCGGTGAGGTCGTGGACCGTATCGGCGAGGCGTAGAAGTGGTTCGTCCGGGCCGTCGAGGTGGCTGGCGAGTGCCATTTGCATGGGGTGGGGTAGGGCCCGCAGCCAGAAGGTCCGCGCGATGTCGGCCGTCATCACGTCTTGCAGCTGATGACGCAGACGGCGGTAGAGGTGGGAGGGCTTTAGGTCGCCGAGGTGCTGTGGTTGGGAGAGCGCTGCGACACGTGCGATCTTCGAAGGTTGGTATAACGTGACGAGGCGGTTGCGGAGGTCGTCGTATGCGGCCGTGGCGTCGGGAGAGATGTCCGACGTCTGTAGGAGGATCTCGTACGGTAGCAGGGATATGATGCGGGAGTAACGGGTTCGCTGGCTGCGGATGTTGGCGGCAGAAAACGCAGCGTCGACCTGGAAGAACCACAGCGGGGGGTCGTGCGTGTAGAAGGGGGGCAGCGACAGCGGGAATGACGCCGAGGCCGTCGTGACGTCGGCGGCGGCGTGTGCAGCGGTCGCAGCGGCGGTGGCAGCGGCGGCGGCGGATGCGGAGGAGCCGGGCGGCGAGAGGCTGGTGAAGGGGTTGTCGGCTGCGTCAGTTGTCGCAGCGGTCGGCGGCTGCAGGAGGGATGGCCGGAGGAGCGGCGGCGTCGGTGAGTTCGGGTCCATGGCTGTAACTAAAATTCAAAATGTGTTAGTTTTGAATTTCAAATTCGCAATCGGCGGGAGCGGAGGTGCGTGTGGCTGGTAGTTGAGAGCTGGAGTTGAGCGGTGAGGGTGGGCCAAAAATTGCGAATTTACACTGACTGTTGAAGCTGAGTTTGAATTTAAAATTGGGGACACCGAACTGAACTAGACTGGGGGCGACACATGAGGTAGTAAGAAGGTAGGAAGGGTAGAAGGTTGGATGAACGTCGGGTTCACCACTGTGATGAATTTAAATTCTCATCACGGTGGCGTGAAGGAGAAAAAGTCGCAGGCGGCGGTAGTCCACCGAACATCTACGACTTTGGGAGGAGATAGAGGTGAGTGAGGGAATTTACCTAGGCGGCGGTAATCCACCGATCATCTAGGTGAGGAGAGGTGCTTGTCTAGGCGGCGGTAGTCCACCGATCATCTAGACAAGAGGTAGAGGTAGAAGGTAAATTCCCAGGCGGCGGTAATCCACCGATCATCTGAGAGGAGGAAGGTAGGAGAGAGAGAAGAGAGAGCTGGTTAGAGGAAGTGTCGAATGAAGCTAAAGCCCCAGGATCCAGGGTTTTATAGGAACTGGAGGCCTCTCCCTCCAACTCCCTGTTGGGAGTTTTGGGGGGGGCCCAGGTTGTGTTCCCTGGATTCTGTTGCCTGTCTCCCCACTCAGTAGTTTATTAGCGGAAAGTAAGTTTTACATGAGGATATTGGTGAGAGCTTAAAGTTACTGGTGGAGTGTTCCCGAGAGGGACTCACGACAAGAAGGATATGGTTTTTTTACGTTTTTCAATTCTCCTGAAACTAAAGAATTTTTTGAGACCACCTAACCCGGAGCATTGTACGACCAGCCGTTCGTGTGCACCAAAAAGCTTCGTCAACATGATCGTGAATTAAACGGTGTAAATCCGGCCCAGACATCATTGCTAGGTGGAACACCTGATTATAATCACGGATGGCTAAATGAAGTCGAGCTGGTTGTTCTGTGATATTACGCATTTCATTTGATAACGCTACAAATCCCTGCACAACGGTTTTGTACCCAATACCCTTCTGTTACAGAACACAGCTCTCTGTATCGATAACCCGTCTATTATGTACTATTCTATACATATTATGTAGATCGCAGATCCTCCGTAGGTCAGTCCCTAACCCCGTACTCGTTACTAGGTGCCTACCTAAATCACGAGTTGCATGTTGCTAAAATATTTCTGTTGATGACAAACAGTAACTAAAATGGCAATAAGAAACGCAAATAATGAAGTTCAGAAGGGAAATTGTTGATGTGGAGTGAACAAAGTTGCAGAAGTACCTACCAACAAACTCAAGCCCCTTCTACGTAGATGGTATAGTGAACCGTGGTGTAATAATTTACCCATCAATAATACTTCAACGTGTGTTCAAGATTCACTACCTATCAACAAACTCCAAAAGATCCAACATTTTGGTTTATTATTTTCAATAATGAACCATTGGAATCGAGCATGAAAAAAAAAATTCTTACCCCCCTCAAAATTTGATGGTTTACGTTTCAAGGTATGTAGAATCCAAAACTGCAATAAAAATATTTCTGTCTGTCCGCCGTACGCCGTACGCCGTACGGGCCACTTTTCTTAGTTACCATGAAAAAAAATTGATGAAATTCGGGTTATAGGTTCCATTCGGCGTCTAGTTGGTCCTCGAAGCTCGACGTTACTGTGAGTCATCTCTAAGGGGTTCAAAATAGGGGTTGAAATTTTCAAAACGCCTATACCATTTTTTTACGTAAATATTTTTACGGTTTTAAATAGTTCTTGAACTTGTGAGTTTTTTAAGACCATCCGGAGCATCGTACGTCCAGCCGTTCGTTCACAGTAAGGCCCCGAAGTTTGCACCGACAGGCATTTTCGACTCCAGTGTGAATGAAATTGTATACAATTCAAACCAAATCTCGTAACCAGAGACGCGCCCACAATAGGAAATTTGGCGGAGATAGAATCATTGCTAGGGATCACCTGATTATATTGGCGGAGTATGAAGTCGAGTTGGTTGTTCTGTGATATTATTTCATTTGAAAAATGATGGCTCTTTTGGAGTTTGTTGGTAGGTAGTGAAACTTGAACAAACGTTGAAGTATTATTGATGGGTAAATTATTACTACGGTAAATCATTACTCAACGGTAAATTATTACACAACGGTTCATTATACCATCTACGTAGAAGGGGCTGGAGTTTGTTGGTTAGGTACTTTTGCAACTTTTTTCACTCCTCATCAACAATTTCTTTTCAGAACTTCATTATGTGTGTTTCTTTTTGTTAGGTACTGTTTGTCATTGGCAGAATTATTTTAGCAACATTTAACTCGAGATTTAGGTAGGTACCTAGTAACGAGTACGGGGTTAGGTACCAACCTACGGAGGGTCTGCGATCTACATAATATGTATAGAATAGTACATAATTATCATATTATATAGACGGGTTATCTATACATAGAGCTGTGATCTGTAACAGAAGGGTATTCTATACAAAATAATAAACCGTTGTGCAGGGATTTGCAGCGTTTTTCAAATGAAATAGTATCACAGAACAACCAACTCGACTTCATACTCTGTGATTATAATCATGTACTCCCTAACAATGATGATCTCGAGCCAATTCCCTATCGTTAGCCCGTCCCTGGTGATGATATTTGGGCTGAATGTACACACATTCATTCACCATTCTGTTGAAAATGCCTGTCGCTGAAAACTTCTGGGCCTTATTGTGAACGTCCGGCTGGACATACAATGCTCCGGGTTGTCTTAAAAAATTCCCAAGTTCGAGAACTATTTAAAACCGTAAAGAAATTCGAGAAAACGGCGTCCTGGAGACTTCAACCCCTATTTTTCACCCGTTAGGGATGACTGACATTAACGCCGAGCTCCGCGGACCAACTAGACCCCACAAGGGTCCTAAAAACCAAATTTCATCAAATTTGGTTCATGGTAATTAAGAAAACGCTGCAAAGTCCTTGTCACATGGGTTTATTATTCTATTGGACATACGTACAGAAATGCTGGCTGTTCATTTATTGTTGCTTTCATGTGAAATAATTGAAATACCTATAATTTCTGATGGTTTCCACCAACTTTGGTCCCCAAAACTTGAATTAGGTATGTACGCTCTTTTTTTTTCAAATTATCATTGATCATGTGTAGTGCCATTTAATCGTCTTGATCCACGTGTTGACACTTTTCCTAGTGATATTCTACCAATTGATGGTGATTTCAGACGATTTCGCAAGTTTTTGACTCATAAAAAATCAATTTTGGGAGCTGAACATCTTGTACAACCTCAATTTTCCACTCCTTGGTCAAAATGGACTTCATATTCGGTCTTCTCGCCCCCCAAAACATGGAAAACGATACCTCAAAAGCTCATTTTACTAACATGTTACCAAAACACAAAAATTACCTATTTTTATACACATTTTCACTCATAACACCCCTGGGTATATTCCGATCGGGCTGAAAAGCTTCGGGACGCAACTAGGGCCCAAAAGGAGCATGTGTGCGAAAGAACGAATTTTTTAGTCCGAAAATGAGGCCGGTACACGTGATACGGCGGACGGACATTGTATTTTGGTTTATTATTCTGTGAATAATACACCTATGTATTCGCTCAGCAAAAAATTTATATAACACTCCCTCAAAATTTTTTCTTTTCCGTTTCAAGGTGCGTGGATTCCAAAAATTCAATGTCCGTCCGCCGTACGCCGTATCACGTGTACAGGCTTCATTTTCGGTCTAAAAAATTCGTTCTTTCACACATGTGATGTCCTGGGGTTCGGGGTCTGATATCTCCCCTTCTTCATAATCAGATGCCATGGGGAGACACAAGCAAAACACTCGCGATCTAATTAAAAACTAATTTATTTTGATTCGGACTGTTAAAATGGGAAAACTCGATGGCACACTCCCCCTCGAAGGTACTCACAGTGGTACTTGTAACGTAAACTGATCGTAATACTTTGCGGTTATAAAAATGCGTCTAACAGAGCAACTACTCTCAACAGACTGCGGAGTGGGGCCTCAGGGTGAGCGCTCCCCTCCAGTTTTCAATAGTTTGTTAAAGTACCTCGAGGGGATTTACGAGCGGCTAGTGGCGACACAATTGGTGTTTTCGAGTACTACGTTTCAGATGCGTTCCAGGAGGCAGGCTCATTTCTCCATCACACACACATGCTCCATTTGGGCCCTAGTTGTGTCCCGAAACTTTTAAGCCCGATCGGAATATACCGAGGGGAGTTATGAATGAAAATGTGTATAAAAATAGGTACTTTTTGTGTTTTAGTAACATGTTAGTAAAATGAGCTTTTGAGGTATCGTTTTTCATGTTTTTGGGGACGAGAAGACCGAATATGAAGTCGATTTTGACCGAACAGTGGAAAATGAGGTTGTACCAGATGTTCAGCTCCCAAAATTGTTTTTTTATAAGTCAAAAACCTGGGAAACCGTCTGAAATCACCATCAATTTGAAGAATAACACTAGAAAAAGTATTAACAGGTGGATCGAGACGATTAAATGGTACTATCAATGATCAAAGATAATTTGAAAAAAAAGAAGGAGCGTACCTAATTCAAGTTTTCGGGGCCAAAATTGGTGGAAACCACCAGAAATAGCTATTTCAATTATTTTATATGAAAGGAACAATAAATAAACAGCCAACGTTTCTGTAGAATCCAATAGAACAATAAACCCATGTGACAAGGACTTTGCAGCGTTTTTGGAATCTACGCACCTTAACGCAAAAAAAAATTTTTGAGGGGGTGTTATAAAAACTTTTTGCTGAGCGAATACATTGGAGTATTATTCACAGAATAATAAACCAAAAGTGAGAAGTACGGCGTACGGCTTACGGCGGACGGACAGACATTTTTGGTTTATTATTCTGTGAATAATACACCTATGTATTCGCTCAGCAAAACATTTTTATAACACCCCCTCCAAATTTTGGTTTATTATTTTCAATAATGAACCATTGGATTCGAGCAAGAAAAAAAAATTCTTACCTCCCTCAAAATTTGATGGTTTACGTTTCAAGGTATGTAGAATCCGAAAATGCAATAAAAATATTTCTGTCTGACCGCCGTACGCCATACGGGCCACTTTTCTTAGTTACCATGAAAGAAAACTGATGAAATTCGGGTTATAGGTTCCGTTCGGGGTCTAGTTGGTCCTCGAAGCTCGACGTTACTGTCAGTCATCTCTAAGTGGTTCAAAATAGGGGTTGAAATTTTCAGAACGCCGTATCTCAAAAACTTCTGATCGAAGGGTACCTATGGTTTTTTTTAAGTTATTAAATTTGTCTTGAGCTAAACAATTTTTTAAGACCACCCGGATCACTGTACGTCCAGCCGTTCGTGTGCACCAAAAAGCTTCGTCAACACGATCGTGAATCAAACGGTATAAATCCGGCCGGGATTTCATCACTAAGGAGCACCTGATTGTAATCAAGGATGGCTGTATGAAGTCGAGTTGTTTGTTCTACGATAATTATTTCATTTGGCAAGTGATCGACTTTTGGATTTTGTTGGTAGGTACTTCTGAAACTTAAACAAACGTTGAAGTATTATTGATGGTGTGATGAATTTAAAATTCTCATCACGGTAGCGTGGAAGGAAGGTGAGTGAGTGAATTTAGGTGAAGGAGATGAAAGGAGGAAAAGTCGCAGGCGGCTGTAATCAACCGAACATCTACGACTTTGGAGGAGAGAGAGGTGGATGAGGGAATTTTACCTAGGCGGCTGTAGTCAACCGTTCATCTAGGTAAAGGAGAGGAAAGGAGGAAAGGAGAGGTCCCTTGTCTAGGCGGCTGTATTCAACCGATCATCTAGACAAGGAGGAGGAGAGAGGAGGTGAAATTCTCAGGCGGCTGTAGTCAACCGATCATCTGAGAGGGAAGGTAAGAGAGAGAAGAGAGAGCTGGTTAGAGGAAGTGTCGAATGAAGCTTGAGCGCCAGGATCCGGGGTTTTATAGTACTTGGGGGCCTCTCCCTCCAGCTCCTTGCAGGGAGCTGGTAGTGGGGCCCCAGGTTGAGTAACCCTGGGTTCTGTCGCCTGTCCCCACTCATATCTTTATTTACGGAGCTTTAGTTTGGCGTTTGGATATTGGTGAGAACTTAATATGATAGGAGTGTTCCCGGGAGGGACTCACGACAGAGGTCCCCCCAGTTTGAACCAATATTGGTGGAGCTGAAGGCGCAAGGTGACAGGAGCTGAGGGCTACGGCAAACAAAAGGTGGTGCTGAAGGCGCAAGGTGACAGGAGCTGAGGGCTACGGCAAACAAAAGGTGGTGCTGAAGGCGCAAGGTGACAGGAGCTGAGGGCCGATGCAAACAAGTGGGTGAGCTGAAGGCGAATCTCAAGTCTAGGAGTAACATGGTAGTATAAGAGAGGATTAACATGGTAGTATGAGAGAGGATTAACATGGTAAGTATATAACATGGTAGTATAAGAGAGGATTAACATGGTAGTATAAGAGAGGATTAACATGGTAAGTATATAGTACTAGAGTATAGAGAGGATTAATATGGTAAGTAGATAGTATTAGCATAGTTTTGAGTTTAAGTAGATAGTATTAACATGGTGATGAGTTACAGGGGGTATTTACAAAAGATGAGTATTTACATGGAGTATGGGCAAAAGATGAAGGAGTAGTGATGAGAGATGAATGAGTATCTACAAAAGATGAATGAGTATTTACAAGAGTAGAAGGGTATGTACAAAGTTGGTTAACCGAAGGGGACGGGGTGTTGGAATCCGCCGTTTCCTGGGTGTGGTGAGTGTGTGGCGAGTGGTAGTGAGTGTGTGGGTGTGGCGTGTGTGCAGTGTGAGGGGAGGTGGGTGATGGGTAAGATGGGTGCCACCCTCTAACAGTCTTTACGTTGGTGAAGACTGATAGAGGGGTCCCTTCACCGCCAGGGTGGCGGTGAAGGGGGAGAGCTGTTGGGAACCGGTACCCGGGACGTCGCGGAGCGAGGCGACGACGTCGGGGTCCGTCGGTTGAGACGGAGGTGATGTGTGTTGTTTGTGGTGTGGGGGTGGGCGGGGGATTGGTGTGGTGTGATTGGTCGGGGAGGACTGGGGCTGGTTTGCACCATGCCAATGGCACGGTGTGGGGCTTTCCGTCAATCAACAGGGTAGCGGTGGATTGTGTCGAGCGGATGACCTGAAAGGGCCCGGCATACAGGGGTTGAAAAGTTTTATGCATGCCGGGCTCTTTCAGGTACATGTGTGTGGCGGTGAAGAAGCGTTTGGGGTAAGTGGTGTCGTTTGTGGGTGTTGTGGAGTGTAGCGGTTCCCTGTTAATTGACGGTGTGTGATTTGGGGTGAAAATGTCGGCTGGTAGACGTAGTGGGTCTTTAAAGGCATTTTGTGCGGGGCTGGTTTGGTCTGAAGGACGAGCTGAAGTGCGTAGGCTTAATAAAATGTAGGGAAGGGATTTTGTCCAGGAAGGGGAATTTGTTGAAGTGGAAATGGCCTGTTTGAGGACCGAGTGCCACCGCTCTATTTTCCCGTTGGATTGGGGATGGTACGGGGTAGTGTGGATTTTGTGGATGCCGAGGGAACGTAGTAAATCGGAAAAGTGGGCGGACTCAAACTGCCTCCCTTGATCGACCGTGACTGTTCGCGGACAACCGTAACGGCTAACCCATTGAGTGAGGAAAGCCGTCGCGACGGCGTCCGCGGTGATGTGGGCGAGTGGGATGCATTCCACCCAGTTGGTGGCACGGTCGATCATCGTGAGGCAGTATTTTTTCCCCTCGGACGGGGGAAGGGGGCCCACTAAGTCCAGATGTACATGTTCCCACGGGAGGGAGTCGGGAATGGTTTGAGGGGGGACATGGGGGTGGGCCGAGACCTTAAACCGCTGGCACTTCTGGCACCCCAGAACCCAGTTACGAATATCTGTGTTCATGTGGGGCCAGAAGTACCGCGTCTTGATAAGGTCCCGGCTAGCCCGAATGCCAGGATGGTGAAGGGAGTGGTAGTGGAGGAACAACTGCCGCCTCTGTCCCGGTGGGACGTAAGGGCGCGGTGAGTCGGCCGTTACGTCGCACCAGAGGTTGAGGGGCGGCAGTTGTTCCAACTTGGAGGCGGAAATGAGGTTGGAGAGGGCTGGATCAGCGGAAGGGTTTTGGTTGTTTTTGATGGATTGGGGGGAGGGGAACGGCAGTAACTCCGCCACCGGCGCGGGGATAGGGGTGGGCCGGGAGAGCGCATCCGCCACGCAGTTGTCGGCCCCCGGCAAGTATCGGATATCGGACGTAAATTGCCCGATAAACTCGAGTTGCCGGAGGCGACGTGGGGAGGCGGATTTGCGGTTCTGTAGGAGGGCGTGGGTCAGGGGCTTGTGATCGGTGACGACAGAGAACTGCCTGCCCTCCACGAAGTCACGAAAGTGCTTGATGGCTTCGTGGATGGCGAGGAGTTCTCTGTCGAACGTGGAGTAATTTTTCTGGGTGGGGGATAGTGTTTTGGAAAAGAAGCCTAGGGGTTGGGGGGTGGCGCCGGTGTGCTGATGGAGCACTGCCCCGATGGCCCAGTCGGACGCATCGGTGGTGATGGACAGGGGGGCGTGGGGATCGGGATGGGCCAATAGAGCGGCGTCTACTAGGTCCTGTTTGCAAATTTTGAAGGAGGAGATGAGTTGGGGGGTCCAGGTGATGGGGCGGTTGTCATTTTTTTTGGAGGGTTGGGGAATGGCGTGTATGAGTGGTTGTTGATGTTGTGCTGCGTGTTTTATGTGTCTGCGGTAAAAGTTTAACATACCCAGGAAGCGGCGGAGTTCCGTCACCGTGCGGGGTTGCGGGAAGTCACTAATGGCGTGGACCTTGTCCGAGAGGGGTTTGATGCCCTCGGATGAAACTTGGTGGCCGAGGCAGCGGACGGAGGGTTGGCCGAGAACGCACTTGTCTGTGTTAACCAGGAGGCCCTCGGAGGAGAAGATGTCGAGGATCTGTTGGAGATGGCTGAGGTGTTCTTCCGGTGTCCTGGAGGCCACCAGGACGTCGTCGAGGAAGCAAAAGACGAACGGTAGGCCTCGCAGGATGCTGTCCATATAGCGCTGCCATGTCTGTGCAGCGTTCCTCAACCCGAAGCCCATTTTCACGTATTCGAATAGTCCGAACGGGGTAATGATGGCGGTTTTTTGGACGTCGGGGGGGTGAATGTTAATGTGGTGGAACGCCCTTGAAATGTCGAGGGTAGAGAAAATAGTAGCACCATGTAGATGTGACGAGAAATCCCGTAGGTGGGGAACATTGTAAAGATCCGGCGTGGTTTTAGAATTGAGGCGCCGGTAGTCCCCGCAGGGGCGGATATCCCCATTGGGCTTCTGCACGATGTGGATTGGAGAAGCCCAAGGGGATTTTGAGGGGCGGACGATGCCGTCGGCTATGAGTTTGTTGAAATGTTGCCGGGCTTTCGATAGTTGAAGGGGGTGGAGTCGTCGGGCTTTCGCTGTGATGGGGGGGCCGGAAGTCTCAATGTGATGTTGGACGGTGGAGATGTGGGCAGAGGGGCGGCGCTGGGGTCGGTAGTTGAGGAGGAGGCGTTCAAATTGTGTGGGGGGGTGGTTGATGGCATGTATAAACCCGGGTATGGGTGTTTTTGTGGCGGGGTCTATCAGGCGCGCATTCCGGACGTCGACCTGGAGACCGAAATACGCAAGGAAATCGGCCCCCAGGATCGCCTTCTCCACGTCCGCCACGGTAAAGTCCCACTCGTACGCGAGTCCGCTCATGTAAACTGAGGAGCGGTACGTCCCGTACGAGGGGATGGTGGTACCGTTGGCGGCGTAGAGAAGTTGCCGGTAGCAGCGCGCCTGACGACGGAGGATGTTATTGGGGAATATGGACAGCGCCGCCCCCGTGTCCACCAAGAAAGGTACATTTGTTTTCTTGCAGCGCAAGAAAAGTCGCTGGTGGGTCGGCAGGGCGTTGTGCAGAATCGCGGAGGTGGGTATGTGCGCCGGCGTCTGTTGGTCCGCTTCGAAGGAGACGCGGGGTGGTTTCTTGCCGTTCCGGAGGGGGGGAACGGTGGAGTCGGCAGGGGGGCTGATCCTTTTGGTAGGAGGTGGTTTGGTTTTGTCCCGGGGAGGGGGAACGGTAGTGGCGTCGTGAGCGGTGGGCGGAGGGGGTTGTGCCCTGGAGGCGGGCGTGGGGGGGCCGTTCCGTGGTGGGGGAACGGTCGCGGCGGCATTATTGGCGGCCGGAAGGTTGGCGGCCCTGGTGGCGGGCGTGGAGGGGCCGTTCGGGGGTGGGGTCACGGTAGCGGCGGCGTGAGTGGCGGCCGGAAGGTTGGTCGCCCTGGTGGCGGGCGGGGGGGGTCCGTTCCGTTGGTGGTGGGGTGAGGGTTTTGGCGGCGCCGTAGGCGCGGCCGGGAGGTCGGCAGCCGTGGCGGCGGCGTAGGAGGGGTAGCGGGGCTTGGAGGTGGTGGTGGTGGTGGTGGTGGTGGTGGTGTGAATGCGGGCGGGGGGGGGTTGGTTATGGTCCCCCCCGTGTTGGCGAGGAGGGGGGCCCGCCGGGTTTACCGGCGGGCGTCTGCGTTTCCCTGCTTAGGGGCGAAGGAGCAGGGGGGTTGGCACTTGCGGGCCTCCCCACCGAAGTTTACATGATGGAAACAACGGTGGTGGGGGTCTGCAGGGAGGTAGGTGGTGTTGGTGGGGCGGGTCGAGGTGGATGTGCGTGCAGCGGCCGGGGATCGTCCTCTGCGCTGGCGGGGAGGGGATGCGTTGCGGCGCTCGGGTGAGCGCTGGCGACGGCGGTCGGCGGGAGAGTCGCGTCGTCGATCCGCTGAAATGGGTCGACGTCCGTCGAGGGAGGGTGCCCGGCCGCGGTCTCGGGATTTGGTGCGGTCCCGTAGAGGCGGGGGGTGACGCGGCGTACGCACCTCGCTGACGGCGGCCGCAGCGGCCAAGTCGTGAACGGTGTCCGCAAGTCGCAGGAGGGGCTCGTCGGGACCGTCGAGATGGCTGGCCAGGGCCATCTGGATGGGGTGGGGAAGGGCACGTAACCAGAACGTGCGTGCGATGTCGGCGGTCATAATTCCCTGCAGCTGGTGTCGCAGCCGTCGGTAGAGGTGGGAGGGCTTCTGGTCGCCGAGGTGTTGAGGTTGGGAGAGGGCGGCGACTCGGGCGATTTTTGACGGCTGGTAGGTGTTGATGAGGCGGCTGCGGAGGTCGTCGTACGCAGCGGCGGCGTCGGGGAGACATCTGAAGTCTGCAGCAGGATCTCGTAGGGTAGCAACGAAATGATCCGGGAATATCTAGTCTTCTGGCTGCGGATGTTGGCGGCCGAAAACGCAGCGTCCACTTGGAAAAACCAGAGCGCGGGGTCGTGCGTGTAGAAGGGGGGCAGCGACAGAGGGAACGCTGCGGACGCTGTCATGACGTCGGCGGCGGCCGCGGCCGTAGCGGCGGCGGTGGCGGCGGTGGCTGCTGCGGATGCGGAGGAGCCGGGTGGTGAGAGGCTGGTGAAGGGGTTGTCGGCGTCCGTCGTCGCAGCGGTCGGCGGCTGCAGCAGGGACGGCCGGAGGAGCGGCGGCGGCGGTGAGTTCGGGTCCATTTCTGTAACTAAAATTCAAAAATTTGACGTGGTTTTGAATCTTGAAATTCGCAATCGGCGGGAGAGCGGAGGTGCGTTGAGTTGAGAGTTGAGTGGTTTGGGCCAAGAACTGCGAATTTACACTGACTGATTGAAATTTGAATTTAAAATGTGGGACACCGAACTATTTGACTGGGGCGACACATGAGGTGGGAAGGAAGAAGGTTGAGTGAACGTCGGGTTCACCACTGTGATGAATTTAAAATTCTCATCACGGTAGCGTGGAAGGAAGGTGAGTGAGTGAATTTAGGTGAAGGAGATGAAAGGAGGAAAAGTCGCAGGCGGCTGTAATCAACCGAACATCTACGACTTTGGAGGAGAGAGAGGTGGATGAGGGAATTTTACCTAGGCGGCTGTAGTCAACCGTTCATCTAGGTAAAGGAGAGGAAAGGAGGAAAGGAGAGGTCCCTTGTCTAGGCGGCTGTATTCAACCGATCATCTAGACAAGGAGGAGGAGAGAGGAGGTGAAATTCTCAGGCGGCTGTAGTCAACCGATCATCTGAGAGGGAAGGTAAGAGAGAGAAGAGAGAGCTGGTTAGAGGAAGTGTCGAATGAAGCTTGAGCGCCAGGATCCGGGGTTTTATAGTACTTGGGGGCCTCTCCCTCCAGCTCCTTGCAGGGAGCTGGTAGTGGGGCCCCAGGTTGAGTAACCCTGGGTTCTGTCGCCTGTCCCCACTCATATCTTTATTTACAGAGCTTTAGTTTGGCGTTTGGATATTGGTGAGAACTTAATATGATAGGAGTGTTCTCGGGAGGGACTCACGACAGATGGGTAAATTATTAAACAATGGTAAATTATTAAACAATGGCAAATTATTACACACCGGCAAATTATTACACAACGGTGAATTGTTACACAACGGTAAATTATGACACCACGGTAAATTATTACACAACGGTAAATAATTACACAACGGCTCAACTACCCAGAAGGGGCTGGATTTTGTTGATAGGTACTTTTGCAACTTGAACAACCGTTGAAGTATTATTGATGGGTAAATTATTACACAATGGCAAATTATTACACAAAGGTAAATTATTACACAACGGCTCATCTACCCAGAAGGGGCTGGATTTTCTGGATAGGTACTTTTGCAACTTGAACAACCGTTGATGTATTATTGATGGGCAAATTATTACACAATGGCAAATTATTACACAACGGCAAATTATTACACAACGGTAAATTATTACACAGCGGTAAATTATTACACCACGGTAAATTATTACACAACGGTAAATTATTACACAACGGCTCATCTACCAAGAAGGGGCTGGATTTTGTTGATAGGTACTTTTGCAACTTGAACAACCGTTGAAGTATTATTGATGGATAAATTATTACACAACGGTTTAGGTAGGTACCTAGTAACGAGTACGGGGTTAGAAACTATCCTACGGAGAGTCCGCGATCTACATAATATGTGTAGAATATTACATATTATATTATATATACGGATTATCTATACAGAGAGCTGTGATCTGTAACAGAATCGTATTCTGTACAAAATAATAAACCGTTGTGCAGGGATTTGCAGCGTTTTTGGTTTATTATTCTGTGAATAATACACCTATGTATTCGCTCAGCAAAAAATTTTTATAACACCCCCTCAAAATTTTTTCTTCTCCGTTTCAAGGTGCGTAGATTCCAAAAATGCAATGTCCGTCCGCCGTACGCCGTCCGCCGTCCACCGTCTGCCGTCCGCCGTATCACGTGTACAGGCTTCATTCTAGGTCTAAAAAATTCGTTCTTTCGTACACATGCTCCATTTGGGCCCTAGTTGTGTCCCGAAACTTTTCAGCCCGATCGGAATATACCCAGGGGTGTTATGAGTGAAAATGTGCATAAAAATAGGTACTTTTTGTGTTTAGTAACATGTTAGTAAAATGAGCTTTTGAGGTATCGTTTTCCATGTTTTTATGGACGAGAAGACCGAATATGAAGTTGATTTTGACCAAGGAATGGAAAAATTGAGGTTGTACCAGATGTTCAGCTCCCAAATTTGATTTTTTATGAGTCAAAAACCTACGAAATCGTCTGCAACCACCATCAATTTGTAGAACAGCACTAGGAAAAGTTTCAACACGTGGATCAAGATGATTAAATGGCACTAATAATGATCGAAGACAATTTGAAAAAAAAAAAAAGAGCGTACCTGATTCAAGTTTTAGGGGCCAAAATTGGTGAAAACCACCAGAAATAGCTAGGTATTTCAATTATTTTACATGAAAGTAACAATAAATGAACAGCCAACATTTCTGTAGGTATGTCCAATAGAATAATAAACTCATGTGACACTACTTTGCAGCGTTTTTCTTTTCCGTTTCAAGGTGCGTAGATTCCAAAAATGCAATGTCCGTCCACCGTCCGCCGTACGCCGTCCACCGTATCACGTGTACAGGCTTCATTTTCGGTCCAAAAAATTCGGTCTTTCGCACACATGCTCCATTTCTGCCCTAGTTATGTCCCGAAACTCTGCAGTCCGATCGGAATATACCCAGGGGTGTTATGAGTGAAAATGTGTATAAAAATAGGTACTAAAAATTATGTTTGAGTAACATGATAGTAACATGAGCCTTTGAGGTATCGTTTTCCATGTTTATTAGGACGAGAAGACGGAATATGAAGTCGATTTTGACCAAAGAGTGGACAATTGAGGTTCTACCAAATTTTCAGCTCCCAAAATTGATTTTTTATGAGTCAAAAACCTGGGAAATCGACTGAAATCACCATCAATTTGTATAATAACACTTGAAAAAGTGTCAACACGTGGATCAAAATCATTACATGGAACGACCAATGATAGAAGACAATTTGAAAAAAAAAAAAACGCTGCAAAGTCCTTGTCACATGCGTTTATTATTCTATTATTTTATTGGTCTACAGAAATGGTGGCTGATTATTTATTGTTTCTTTCATGTAAAATAATTGAAATAGCTATTTCTGGTGGTTTCCACAAATTTTGGCCCCCAAAACTTGAATTAGGTACTACGCTCCTTTTTTTTCCAAATTACCTTTGATCATTGATTATACCATTTAATCGTCTTGATCTACGTGTTGACACTTTTTCTGGTGTTATTATACAAATTGATGGTGATTTCAGACGATTTCACAGGTTTTTGACTCATAAAAAATCAATTTTGGGAGCTGAACATCTGTTATAACCTCAATTTTCCACTCCTTGGTCAAAATCGACTTCATATTCGGTCTTCTCGTCCCCAAAAACATGGAAAACGGTACCTCAAAAGCTCATTTTACTAACATGTTACTAAAACACAAAACGCTGCAAAGTCCTTGTCACATGGGTTTATTATTCTATTGGACATACCTACAGAAACGTTGGCTGTTTATTAATTGTTTCTTTCATGCGTAATAATCGAAATAGCTACTTCTGATGGTTTCCATTAATTTTGGCCCCCAAAAAACAAATTAGGTACGCTCTTTTTTTTCTTTTTTTTTAAACTATCTTTGATCATTGGTAGTGCCATTTAATAGTCCTGAACCACGTCTTGACACTTTTTCCAGTGTTATTATACAAACTGATGGTGATTTCAGACGATTTCCCAGGTTTTTCACTCATAAAAAATCAATTCTGGGAGCTGAACATTTGGTGGAACTCAATTTTCCACTCTTTGGTCAAAATCGACTTCATATTCGGTCTTCTCGTCCCCAAAAACATAGAAAACGATATCTCAGAAGCTCATGTTACTAATATGTTGCTAAAACGTAAAAAGTACCTATTTTTACACACATTTTCACTCATAACACCCCTGGGTATATTCCGAGCGGGCTGAAAAGTTTCGGGACACAACTAGGGCCCAAATGGAGCATGTGTGCGAAAGAACGATTTTTTAGACCGAAAATGAAGCCTGTACACGTGATACGGCGGACGACGGACGGCGTTCGGCGGACGGACATTGCATTTTTGGAATCTATGCACCTTGAAACGGAAAAGAAAAAAGTTTGAGGGGGTGTTATAAAAATTTTTTGCTGAGCGAATACATAGGTGTATTATTCACAGAATAATAAACCAAAATGCAATGTCCGTACGCCGTACGCCGTCCGCCGTATCACGTGTACAGGCTTCATTTTCGGTCTAAAAAAATCGTTCCTTCGCACACATGCTCCATTTGGGCCCTAGTTGTGTCCCGAAACTTTTCAGCCCGATCGGAATCTACCCAGGGGTGTTATGAGTGAAAATGTGTGTAAAAATAGGTACTTTTTACGTTTTAGCAACATATTGGTAACATGAGCTTCTGAGATATCGTTTTCTATGTTTTTGGGGACGAGAAGACCGAATATGAAGTCGATTTTGACCAAAGAGTGGAAAATTGAGTTCTACCAAATGTTCAGCTCCCAGAATTGATTTTTTATGAGTTAAAAACCTGGGAAATCGTCTGAAATCACCATCAGTTTGTATAATAACACTGGAAAAAGAGTCAAGACGTGGTTCAGGACGATTAAATGACACTACTAATGATCAAAGATAGTTAAAAAAAAAAGAAAAAAAAAGAGCGTACCTAATTTGTGTTTTGGGGGCCAAAATTAATGGAAACCATCAGAAGTAGCTATTTCGATTATTACGCATGAAAGAAACAATTAATGAACAGCCAACCTTTCTGTAGGTATGTCCAATAGAATAATAAACCCATGTGACAAGGACTTTGCAGCGTTTTTTCTTCATGCTCGATTCCAAAGGTTCATTATTGAAAATAATAAACCAAAATGATAGCTCTTTTGGATTTAGTTAAAATGTATTTTTGTAACTTCAACAAGCGTTATGCTTCATGAGTAACAACAAATAAATAATTACTGAATTACTTAATCATGCGCATCTTTGGTTTATTATTTTCATTGATGAACCACTCGAATCGAGCATGAATAAAAAATTAACCCCCAACCCCTCCCTCAAAACTTGACGTTTCCATTTCAAGGTATATAGAACTCGAAAGTGCAATACAAAAATTTCTTTATGCCCGCCGAACGCCGTATTTCGGACTTTCCTTAGTTGACATGAACCAAAATTGATGAAATTTGGTTTGTAGGACCCTTTTGGGGTCTAGTTGGTCCGTGATGCTCGGCGTTAATGTCAGTCATCTCTAAGGGGTGAAAAATGGCCGTTGAAATGTCCAGGGCCCCGGTACCTCAATTTTTTTAACGTTTTTAAAAAGTTCTTGAACTTGGAGTTTTTTGAGACCACCCGGATTATTGCACATCCAGCCGTTCGTTCACAGAAAGGCCCCGAAGTTTGCACCGACAGGCTCCGCCAACAGGAGGGTGAATCAAACTGTATACATACAGCCCAAGTATCATTGCTAGGAACACCTGATTATAATCACGGATGGTTGTATGAAGTCGAGTTGGTTGTTTCGTGATATTATTCCATTAATTTGGAAAATGACGGATCTTTTGGAGTTTCTTGATAGGTACTATTGTAATTTGAACAAACGAAGTTTTGGGTAAATTATTACACAGCGGTTTATTATACGACCTGCGCAGGATGAACATCTATACAGGAAAATTATTACACAAAGGTTTATTATTCACCTTATGCTTCATGAATAACTACAAACAATTAATGTTTAACTACTGAATCCCGCGCGTTCGTAAGAAACTATAATTGCCGGGCCGGCTCCATTACTCAATTTAGGGATTTCCTGGAGGGAGCTCGAGGGGACTGACCACAGAAAATAGTGATCTAAGCAAGGGGCATTTATACAGGTAAATAATAAACCGTTGTGTGATCATTTTCAGCGGTTTTTTTTTTTTTACTACGGGCCACTCGATTGAAAATATTATTGACGGTAGCTCGATTGAAATCAAGCAATAAGAATATCGTTGTTGCACCTAGCCAACGGTGCTATATTGATAATTTCAAATCTGTATGGTAATGGTCACATACTCACTCCGTGGAATTGCCACTAAATCGAGGATGGTTGCAACGCGCTGTAGTCAACAATTTCGGATAATAGATCAATTTCCCTTGGGACATCAGGTAGCTGTTACTAAGAGCCAGCAAAATTGTTGCTGAGACTCCAGCAGCTGCACCTGATACTAATCCCTGTTCAGAGAAAAGTTTGGGTCATTACATTAGGTCATGGCATCACACCTATAACAACTATAATAATTAAAGTCACAGATATAAATAATCATACTAACCTTGCTGGTCACCCAGGGGTTGGCCATGCTCGCAACGAATATCCCCAAGGTGCCACCGATAGTCAACGAATTTAATGAAATAACGAACTGCAAATTGAAATATCAGTATTACAGAAAAATAATTATATTGGTGATTTGATTCATATTCTATATAAGTACCTAATAGATGTTGTTATTAACCAAAACTAACTTGAGTAAATGATTGCACGCTGCTGTAGAGAGGTGTTGCTGCTAGTGCTCCGATACCGAATAAAAATACGATGCTTTGCATTATCACGAAACTCATCTTCTGAGGTATCGGTCTGGAGGTGAGCAGTAAAACAAAATCGTCATGTACTGAACATGCCATGGCGTTCAACATAGAAGACAATGTGCTGGAAAAAAACTCATGAAACAGGTGGGAAGACTTGATCATCTTGATCTCTTGATTCAGTACTATGATGTAGAGAACGGCTCACAGAATAGATCTCTAGACAGAGCAAGCATTGGATTTATAGCCCTGTGTTTTCATGCTACCCCCTATAATTATGTAATTTCTATGCAACCTAAGGGTCAAAATCGACGTAGAACGAGATGAGTGCCCGAAACTTTTACCATACCTGACGAATAATGACGATCCTACCTGGGCTGTATGGAGGAAAATACTTATTGCCCCATATACAGCAAAATATAGAAAAGAAAAATTATTATTAATTGCAACGCAATTCTTAGCCCGACCCCCAACTAGTTTTTTTGTCACATGTCACACTTTTCTGTCCCGCGATACCGTTGCTAGGGAAGCTAATTTCTATGCTATTCATTACATTACATTCATTACATTAAAGTCCTAAGGAGGTATTTAGCCTCCTTAGGACTTTAACTTGACATTGCCCAGGCCCCGAATCAGCTGAGTGGCCCCTGAAGCTAATTTCTATGCTATTCACGCTATGAAGCTGTAATTTGGTATTTAGCCTCATTAGGACTTTAACTTGACATTGCCCAGGCCCCGAATCAGCTGAGTGGCCCCTGAAGCTAATCTCTATGCTATTCACGCTATGAAGCTGTAATTTGGTATTTAGCCTCCTTAGGACTTTAACTTGACATTGCCCAGGCCCCGAATCAGCTGAGTGGCCCCTGAAGCTAATTTCTCTGCTATTCACGCTATGAAGCTGCAATTTGGTATTTAGCCTCATTAGGACTTTAACTTGACATTGCCCAGGCCCCGAATCAGCTGAGTGGCCCCTGAAGCTAATCTCTATGCTATTCACGCTATGAAGCTGTAATTTGGTATTTAGCCTCCTTAGGACTTTAACTTGACATTGCCCAGGCCCCGAATCAGCTGAGTGGCCCCTGAAGCTAATCTCTATGCTATTCACGCTATGAAGCTGTAATTTGGTATTTAGCCTCCTTAGGACTCTAATTTGGTATTTCGGACTCGAATTGCGTTGCAAATTCCTCGTTCTATACAAAGTATAGAAGATAAGAGATTGGGGGTCCAGGGGGCTTGCCCCCTGGCGAGGCGCGGAGCGCCGAGTATATATATATATATATATATATATATATATATATATATATATATATATATATATATATAAGTAGTATAAATATGCCGATCCTGGCTCACGACTTAAATCCCTGATGTTTTTATTTTCACTTGAATCTCTGATGTTTTTATTTCACTTAAATCTCTGATGTTTTTATTTTCACTTAAAATCTCTGATGTTTTTATTTTCACTTGAATCTCTGATGTTTTCATTTAGTAACTTTTTTTTTTAAATATTTTTTATCAGAAACTCAAGTGAAAACTCTAAAAAGTCACTGGTTCTGATGTTTTGTGATAAAAAGTTATAACAGGGATTTAAGTCGGGAGATAAAAATGCAAAATTAGGACTATTTAGGGTTCAATATTTTCGAAATTTAGCTCTCTCTGATGTTTTCACTAGAAAAAATAAAAAAATTAAAATGACGTCACGCTAAAAATATTTTTGAATCGTCTTAAATTAAAATGATATCGTCTTAAATTAAAAAAACGAGACGCTAGATCTCTTCTGAATTTGGGAATCCCAAACCATTAGAGGTTGGGTCCCACCAATAAGAATTCAATGGGTGGATAAAAAAAAAAAAAAAAGGTGAGGGGTTAGTTAAAAGGATGATATGGGAGACAGGATAAATAGTATCCATACAAGAATAGACAAAAAGAAAAAGTGGGTGGATAAAAAAAAATGAGGGGTTAGTTAAAAGAATCTCTTTTCTAATAAAAATGTACGATACGAAAAAAAATTATACATCCTATAATAAAATGTACTATACGAAAAAACATTGTGAAAAGTGCGATGTTAACATCACCTATAAAAATTGGGCTAGACACCTAAAGTCTAAGCGCCATGGAAAAAACGACCCGGACCGGACAATGACTATCAGAATTAGAAAACCTAGAAAAGCGAAACCTGTATTTGTAAGACCGAGGAAATTGCACAAAGTATTTAATTTTAGTGAAAAAGTATTTGAAAAAAATATAGAACCGAGAACGGAAGTTGGTGAAAAGGAAACTGCATTTGAATCTAGATTAGCGACTTACGACATTAAAAATACGAAAGGATTTAAAGATGCTTCCAAATTTCTTAACAGTATTGAAAATATCGTAACAGGTTTACTCAACAGGGAACTTAGAAAAAAGAACCTGAAAGTTAATGTAGTTTTAATCGCAGAATTTAAAAAAGGAACTAACGAAAATAACATGGAGTATCAGGAACTCAATTTCAAAACTAAAAACGTAATAATATTGCAATCATCAGAAATTGCAAACTGTTACGAGAAAATGAAACAGAAAATTCTAAATGAAATGGAAACGTTCGAAATAAAAGGATCTCAATGGCAACTTCACAAAATCAAACATTTGGAACTGAACGTTAACAAGTACACTCCTTTGAGAGGATCATCTTTCATCCCACTCCCAGCTTTTCTACAAAGTATGAAAGCAATTATAAATGTAAAAAATGACGATAATAAATGTTTCCTTTGGTCTGTTCTTTCAGCTTTACATCCAGCTGATAAATTCTAATAGAATAGGAAAGTACATTAGTTGGGAACATGAGTTTGATGAAGCGTTGAAAAATATTAGTTTTCCTATGAAAATAACGAGTATAAAATGGTTTGAGAAAAGAACTGGGATTTCCATAAATGTTTACTGTCTGAATGAAAAAAATACTATAGTACCCTTGGAAATAACGAAAGATGAAAAGGAAAGGCACATTGACTTGTTGTACTTGAAAAACGAGGAAAGTGAACATTATTGCTGGATCAAAGATCTATGGAAACTGGTAGGGAATAGTCAGTTAACAAAGAATGGTCACAAACGATTTTTATGTAAAATTTGTTTAAATAGCTTTGGAACTCAGGTTAAATTAAACGAGCATAAAGAATATTGCGGAGCTCATAAAGCTGTTAAAGTAGAATTACCAGAACCTTATGATAATGTTTTACAATTCAAAAATTATAGACACTCTTTAAAAGTACCATTCGTTATCTACTCGGACTTTGAAAGTATGCTTAGAAAACTTCAAACTGTTATAGCTGAAGAGAAATGCAAAACACCCGTTAAAAACTCTAGAAAATTTATCATAAAATCAATCAGAACTAAATTAAGAAGGGTTACTAATAAAATACAAAAACACGAAGCTAGCAGTTTTTCATATTATATAAAGTATTCCAACGGATATTATAAACCTCCAGTCGAATATTCTGGTCCGGATTCTCCAAAAGTATTTTATCAGAAACTGAAAGAGGAAGTTTTACACATTGCTAAGGAATATTACGATAAAATTGTACCCATGAAACCTTTGACTGACCAACAGGAACAGGAATTCAAAAATGTAAAAACTTGTCACATTTGTGAAAGAAGTTTTAACGAATTGCCTCCAATGCTTGAAAAGAAACTCGAGGTAAAGGAAAAAGCTTTGATCTACTTTCATATGCAAGGAGATGAAAGTAATGCAACAAAAATACAAACGGAATTGACGGAATTGAACAAAATATCGATATGAATAAAAGTCGTGTGGCTGACCATGACCATTTGTCAGGAGAATTTAGAGGTGCCGCCCATTCTCTGTGTAATTTGGAGTATCAATGCCCGAGATTCGTACCAGTATTTTTCCACAATCTAGTTGGTTACGATGCCCACCTATTCGCGAAACAACTCGGAGAGGATGAAGAGGAAATACGATTGATTCCAAATACTGAGGAAAAGTACATTTCATTTTCAAAGATTCTCAGGTACGACTCTGGAAAATTGGATAAGAAAGGAAACCCAGTAATGAATAAAATTGAAATAAGATTCGTAGATTCGTACAAATTTCTAGCAAGCTCTTTGGAAAAACTAGTAGGAAATTTAACGAAAGATCAATTTAAAGAATTAGAAAAACATTTCAGCCCGGAACAATCGGAACTTTTGAAAAGGAAACTAGCTTACCCCTATGAGTACATGGATTGTTTAGAAAAGTATGATGAAACATCTCTACCTCCTATTAAAAAATTTTACAGCACACTAAATAAACAAAACGTAGAAGTATCTGAGTATCAAAATGCGCAAGAAGTTTGGGAAAAATTCAACGTAAAAAACATGTGGGAATTCACGGCGCATTACAACAAATGTGATGTCTTACTCCTGACAGATGTAATGGAAAATTTCAGAGATATAACCCTGGAGTATTACAAACTAGATCCAGCTTGGTATTACACAACTCCTGGATTGGCATGGGATGGTATGTTGAAAATGACAAAAGTAAAACTGGAGCTGCCGACTGATTACGATAAAATTTTAATGATTGAAAAAGGAATTCGCGGTGGTATATCGCAATGTAGTAACAGACACGCGAAAGCAAACAACAAGTACATGGTTGATAAATACGACCCAACTAAACCTTCCAACTATATAATGTACCTTGACGCAAACAACTTGTACGGCTGGGCAATGTCAAAATACTTACCATATGGTGGTTTTAAATGGGTAGATAACTTGGAAAATTTAGATGTTGAAAATATAAGTGATGAGTCTCCTAAAGGCTATTTTCTGGAAGTTGATTTAGAATATCCCAAGGAACTGCACAATTTACATTCGGACCTACCACTTGCACCGGAAAACAGAATTGGAAATGTGAAATTGCCTAAACTCATGACGACTTTGTACGACAAAGATAAATACGTTTTACACTACAGGGATTTGAAACAGTGTCTGAGCATGGGGATGAAACTAAAGAAAGTACACAGAGCACTGGAATTTGATCAATCGGATTGGTTGAAAGTGTACATTGACTTCAACACGGAACTGAGAAAGAAAGCGAAAAATGATTTTGAAAAGGAATTTTTCAAATTGATGATCAACAGTGTATTCGGAAAAACGATGGAAAATATCAGGGGAAGAGTCGATATTAAATTATGTTCAAATGGAAAGAAACTGGAATCGTTGATAGCAAAACCCACTTTTGATCGTAGAACGATATTCACGGAAAACTTAGCAGCAGTTCACATGAAAAAGACCAAAATTCTTTTCAATAAACCCATTTACATCGGCATGAGCATTCTGGAAATTTCTAAAACTCTAATGTACGACTTTTACTACAACACGATAAAGAAACAATACGGAGAAAATGTCAAATTGATGTACTGTGACACGGACAGTCTGATCATGGACATAAAGACTGAGGATGTTTACGCAGACATTAAAAACATCATGCTCGATCAGTTTGATACATCCGATTATCCGAAAGAAAATGCGTATGGAATTCCACAGGTGAATAAAAAAGTACTTGGAAAATTCAAAGATGAAATGAACGGAAAAGTAATGGAGGAATTCGTTGGACTGAGATCGAAACAGTATGCGCATAAAACTTTCGAGAATCAAAAAGAAACAAAGAAAGCAAAAGGAATCAAGAAAAACGTTGTTGAAAAGGACATTAGGTTCGAGGACTTCAAGGATTGTCTGTTGAACAAGAAACCGATCTACAGGAAACAAATGATGTTCAGAACAGAAAAGCATGATATCTACACCATTGAACAGAACAAGAAAGCGCTCAGTGCCTACGATGATAAAAGACATATTTTAGACAATGGAATAGATACTCTTGCTTGGGGACATCATAAAATTGGAATAGAAAAAGAAAATTTCGTAGATCATTTGAAGGAACTTACGAAAACACAAAACGAGAAAGAAATGAAAAAATGAAATAGACGACTAGGTAGGTAGGATTATGATCAAGAGCCAAAAGAAAATGTAAAACGAAAAGAATAGGTAGATAGGTAAAGTAAGAGTAGGTTAGAATAAGTACTAAATTTTCAATTGTTTTTTATAAGGGAATCTCTTATAAAAAAATCTAATACGGGCCTCCTCTTACAAAAGTTCTATACATGAAGTTTAGTAATATTTGATTATCCCCTCCGTTACATTAAAAAAGCTAACCCTACAATTTTTGAAAGGAGTGAAAGTTAGAATGTTTTCAGTTAGTTTATTTTGTCCCATAAAAAAGTTACGTTTCACAATTTGTAAATTTAAAAACTTATGATACTTCCTCACGAAATAATCAGTCAGTTCTTTAGATTCAGACAATTCCCACCACTCACTCTTGGAAAGACAATTTCCATCTTCCAGTTCTCTTAACGATTTAAAGTGTTCCATTTTATTTTATTGAAGAGATCCTTTTAACTTACCCCTCATTTTTTAGATTTTCCTAACCACGTTGAATCCTTAAAGGTAGGTGTTTCAGGTTTTCAGATTGATTATGATTGATTCCAGTTTGATTTATAAGATAGATGAATGCTAGATCGATTAAAAATATTATAATTACGAATGTCTTATCGATACACGATGAAAAATTCAAACACAACATATTTATTATATGAAAATTTTTTTGAAACACCTAGGCGTTAAAACAATCGTTCAAGCGTTCAACCGTCAATCGCTTAGACGTTAAAACAATCGTTCAAGCGTTCAACCGTCAATCGCTTAGGCGTTAAAACAATCGTTCAAGCGTTCAACCGTCAATCGCTTAGGCGTTCAATCGTTAAACGGTTAGGCGTTCAAACAACCGTTCAAGCGTTTATGAAAAAAAAAAAATTTTGTTTTACTATAATAAAGAAATGTCTACTGAAAAACATTTAGAAAATAAAAAAAAGATTGAAACTGATGATTCAGAAACTCGTGATCAAACTGATAATTCAGAATCAGAACCAGAAAATCGAATTTTCCTGAGAAAACCCAAAAAAGAAATGACTGTCAAGGAAGCGAACAAAATTCGAAAACTAAAACAAGAGTTGAGACGTGCTTTCCGAGAAGCTAGAGTAGATAAGTTTAACGAAAGAGAAACTCAAGAAAAGATGTATGCACCCATCACTGAAAAATTAGTTGAAGTAAAAAATGCCGTGAAACAAGCTGACGAAGACTTCAAGAAGTTGGAAATTGTTCCATACATGCAAGCTCCTATGGCAACTAGTTCTCCTGTCAAGAAAAGAAAACTGGTGACTTTCGGGCCTACTAATACTCTTGAAATTAAACCAACAGAAGGAGCTTCTGCACTAGTTGATACTGCTGAAACTTATGATACGACGTCAGATGAGACCGTAGTAAACACGAGCAGTACCTTATCAAGCATCATGTATATGGTAGATCGGAATCAATCCCCATCGAATAGCGTTGGTCCGAAAGGAATTGGTCCGATTGCTAGACTTTACATCAGACAGGATGATAAACAATTTGGTATATGGGGAGAAGAGGACAAAATTTACATCGGAGATCAACAAATTCAAGTAAATGGAGATACGATCATGATTCAAAAAGAAATTTACAAAGGAACTCACGGATTATGGCGTTTGTTAACTGATCCTCTAGGACCTGATCCTGATAAATACACTCAAGAGGATTTGAAAGTTTACAAGAGAATTCTCATTCAAACGAATTCTTTATACCAAAAGAATGATCCAACTACGGGATTACCAAAGTCAAGTAAGGGGAAAAAGTACAGAGAGTTGATTGCTCCTATTTGGAAGGAATTGAAGGCAGGTAAATCAGGATCTGGAGTGATCGAGTATACAGAAAATCCTGTAGAATTTAAATACATTGACAACCTCCAACAGTTGCAACAGCGATTGTATTATTTGTACGCTCAAGAACAATTGGGAAACAACAATTTTCACAACGAAAAACTAGAAATTGTAAAGTTCGTGATTGATCAGTTGGAAAAGAAAATTGATGGCGAAAAAGGAATAGAATATTTGATAAGAATCGTAAATTGTTTGCCTAAAGGTATTGTTAGGAATGCACCTGAAGATTTCAACAAGACAGAGGATGAAACGTCTGAACACACAAAAGATGAACAGGATCAGGAAGTAGTTGATGAAAATTCTGAGGATGAGATACTGAAAGAAAATTTTGTTGAAATACCTGTGAGAAAAATAAATAGTAGAACGAATTATGGGTTCAAAGTTCGTTATTAATTTCTATCTAGGAGCTTCAGAGCAGAGTTTAAAAGTATTCTAGATAAATATGAGTAAAAATAGGTTTTAAGTCAGTTTTTATAGGGATTCCCTATAAAAACGTAATAGATACTAAGTCTAAGTTTTGGAAAAGGAAATAACAATAAACAATAATAAACATTTTATTTTACATCGAGTAGTTTCATAAAAGAATAACTAGAAACGAATGCGGTCTTTGAGGGCCGCTTCTGTATATCGAGGCGCTCCTGCAGGAGCGCTTTGGGTGGGGAGAATCACGTCACATCGTCCAGCGGTCTCGAGGACCGCTTTTGCATTCAGATAAACAGGCGCTCCTATGGGAGCGCTTGGGGTGGGAGAACACGACCTTCTGGGTTCAAATGTATTTCAATTCGTTTCCCAAAATGTTTTATATTCTGGAATCTTTAACATGGATTCCACTCGTAGAACTGTTATTGGAAGTACAAATAATTCATTATTAATTGATACTTTTGCCACTAGCACTTGAATGTTTCCATCTGTTATTAAAGTTCTTGCAACTTCCTAACTTTCCACTTCCTCAATAAAGTCTATACACTCATAATACACTCACTATACACTCACTATGGTACGTTTTGTAACTCTGAAGTTCCAAATAAAAGTCTTAATCTTCAACAATAGCTAACCACAAAATCTTTAGGTTGAAACGTTGTGTGCAGAGCGGGTCACGCAGATAACTGAATAAAATCCTCGGAACGCCTCTCCCAGTTGTCCTTGAGTCATATCGGTGATGGGTTATGCAACTGGTTCATGATAATGCAGATTCGTCGAACAGTCGGTAGATTGCGCTTGCAGTTCTAATTCTTTAGACTGACAGGTTTTCAGAAATATTTTTTTGTAGCGTCTCGTTATTCGAGTGCCTGCCATAAGCCCACCTTTTTTTCTTTTGTCTTGGAAAACAACTTAGTATAATATTATTGTTTTAGTGGAAATTTTCCCTTAAAACGATTTTTTCTTAAAATTAATAATTAAACAAACTTGATGTTATGCATGTCTATTCCATTTTTCGATTTAACCATTCCATAGTACACTAAACAAACACCATGTTCGAGTAGATTTAAAAAATCGGATTTTTCAAAAGTGAGTGCATATCTTTCAGGTAAAAATACTCTGAATTCTCCCAAGTTGGCAATTACACTCTCTTTGTTTTCCTGGGAGTATTTCGTTTTCACGAACTCAAAACTTATAACCTTGTATGGTTTTCCACGTTCCAACTCAGAGAGTTTATTTGTGGAGCTTTCAAAATTAACCTTTTTTAATAACTGTTCCTTATTCATTTTTATTAGAAAAGAGATTCTTTTAACTAACCCCTCATTTTTTTTTTATCCACCCACTTTTTCTTTTTGTCTATTCTTGTATGGATACTATTTATCCTGTCTCCCATATCATCCTTTTAACTAACCCCTCACCTTTTTTTTTTTTTATCCACCCATTGAATTCTTATTGGTGGGACCCAACCTCTAATGGTTTGGGATTCCCAAATTCAGAAGAGATCTAGCGTCTCGTTTTTTTAATTTAAGACGATATCATTTTAATTTAAGACGATTCAAAAATATTTTTAGCGTGACGTCATTTTAATTTTTTTATTTTTTCTAGTGAAAACATCAGAGAGAGCTAAATTTCGAAAATATTGAACCCTAAATAGTCCTAATTTTGCATTTTTATCTCCCGACTTAAATCCCTGTTATAACTTTTTATCACAAAACATCAGAACCAGTGACTTTTTAGAGTTTTCACTAGAGTTTCTGATAAAAAATATTTTTAAAAAAAAGTTACTAAATGAAAACATCAGAGATTCAAGTGAAAATAAAAACATCAGAGATTTTAAGTGAAAATAAAAACATCAGAGATTTAAGTGAAATAAAAACATCAGAGATTCAAGTGAAAATAAAAACATCAGGGATTTAAGTCGTGAGCCAGGATCGGCATATTTATACTACTTATATATATATATATATATATATATATATATATATATATATATATAATTATACTCACAGTTGCGTTTCAAACTCACCTTAATGACGCAGCTAAAACACCAGCTGAAAACAATCCTAATATACCTGGTATCGTTTCAGCAATCTTTTTTACGAACTCGGCAACGATCTGATCAGGCTTGGTGATTTCCTATGAACAAGAATGGTTTCCTATGAGCGAAAACGAGAAAGTATATTAAGTAACTTATCCAATTAAACCGCTTCTTTCAATCATGAGTTTTTCAATCGCCATCACAATAATTTATCGTTTTGTCGTTTCCCTAGCAATACGTAGTCGTATTTACTAACCTTGGTGAGGAGAGGTTGGCAATCCTTGAAGTATGAATAAACGATCAATCCTGTTAGAATTCCGCCAACGCGGCTCACCGTTGTTCCAAAATACGATAAAACAACAACCCTATAAAGTGTGTAGGATGAAAACTAAACATCAAAGTATATGGAAATTGAACAGTAAACAACTGAATGGAAAATTGAGCTGAAAGTGGGTGGCCAGAATAGTCTGCTTGCATCGTTTTTATCATTATACTCGTGCTTGATGAGTTGTTGTGTAGTATACTTCAGCAGGGCCAATAGATATAAGCCAACCCAGATGAAATTTGGGCTAGTCGGATGAGGTAAAAACGAGGTGTTCATGTTTACGCATGAGCAGCCATGACCCAGTCGCAAAGACATAATTAGCGAGCGTGGTGGATGGGTGACCACCGTGAGACGGTGAAACGTCCGAGTAGGACTCATGTAGCTGTTGGGCGAACCCCTGTCCACTCAAGGTGGTGAGACAATTGAGTAGCCAACAGCGAAATGATCAGATCAGAAGGATCAGAATTCTGATCCTCCATTGGAGACTGATCACGTCCGCGACGCTGGCAGGGCAGTCGGACGAAAAGCCCCAACAGCCTGAAATGGACGTTACTTTACTTTTATTTTATATGGGACTATCTAAACAAATAGCTGTATGACCCTTGAAAATATACGGAAAATTTGTCCAACAAATCAAGGGATGTGATTGCTGTAAAAATTACATGTCTGCACATGAGTTGAATTACCATTACTGTTGAATCTATAGGGGATGAGCAAGACCATATTTTCGTGAATTCTGGAAAAAATCATTGAAATGAATGATAAGAATGCTTCATCATAATTAATTTTATCTTTCTATTTGTACAAAGTTACTGGAATTTATTATGTTAATCCTTTTTTTTGCGTAGGGCGGTGAGGAAATCTTTGAGGTCCATAGGTGGGATTTGGACCTCGGACCTGGAGGAGACCGCACCCCCAGGTTATGTGGGACTCAAACGGCACTAAAACCTCACCTACCGCCCCACGATGGAACTCAGCCTGGAACTGTTTAACACTAACACATTACTTCAGGCTGAGTCCTAAGGAGATCTCTTCAGTCCTCGTTCTGTCGGTCAGCACCCTCTGTTCTTTGCCGCACACCGAATTACATTCCGTCACCCATTAGGTACCTACTTCTGCAACAGCAGAACGGATTTTAGCGGTAGTGTATCACCCTCTCGCGGGAGCGTCCCGGCCGCCAAGAAAACCGAAAACTCGAAGTGACCAAGGACAATGTTAACACGACAGAACAAGTAGGATGTCCCCCCCCCCCCACCCGTGGACCGAATTTCGAACTTCCGGGACCATCAGTTGCCGGAGTTATGGAAGTTCGAAAATCGGTATTTTTTTAGTTTTTAGGGTCGCCCGTTAGAAGCTTAGCGGAATCGTCGAAGGATTTTTATAGTCAGGGACGACCCTATTGTTTTCTATTTCGGTTGGAGGGACAAAATAACCAACTACACATCCGTCTTAGACCATTCTAAAACGGAATCCGTCGAAAAAACCATAGGTGTGTGTGGGAATGTGCGCAAATTTTGCATCCATTGCCCAGGCCACAATTCTCAATCGATTTGCGTGGTTCTTTTTATATTCGACTCCGTTTTGGGTCTAACTGTGCACTATGTCACCGGAATTTCAAAATTAACTTCACGAGAGGGGGAATTATGGAGGTGGTACCATTAAAACTGTAAGCATTGCCCACAATTCTCAACCGATTTGGGTGGTTATTTTTCTATACAATAAAGTTTGGGTCTAGTTGTGCATTAAGTCGCCGGAATTTCGAAACTCACTTCAAGAGGGAGAGGGGATGGAGGGATTTGTTATTATGCGATGTGGCTGGGGGGGGGGGGATTTATACAACGTGTGATTGATCAATATACACCACCAAAAAGGGCGTCCCCAGCAATGCATGCATCACTCTTAACGATAATGTTCCTACTTGTTCTTGTTCTTCTCCTCGTTCTTTGACTGGGCTACAGCATCACTGACATGGGTAACGGATCGAGCTCAAATTTTGCACACACATTCGTTATGCTCCAAGGAAGTGCCTTTTTTTGCAATTTTACCCCCTACCCCCTTTGGACCACCATAGTCATGTATTACACTTTTCTGTAGCGCTTTTTAAAAACAGTTGAAACCAGTTTTCAAACAAAAATTGAAAATTGACAAAAAATTTTAAAACTAATTGTTTGATAAAATATTGTAGAACATTTTGAACAAAATATTTCAAAAACTGCAAAGAAAAAAGAATGAAAAGAATCATTAGGAGAAAATTTTACTGGGAAAAAAATGTTCAGTGGAGAAAAACTCTACTGGGACATCCCCTCCCCCGAATAACCCTGTTGTAAACATTTACCCTCTAAGAAAACCTCCGAAACCGCAAACAGGATTGATATTCCTTTTCCCCGCCAATGAGCCATGCTCGGTACTTCACAGGCGAGTTTCTGATACCGAAACTTCTTTAGAATCAAATATATAGCATCCCGAACTTGATTTATTAATAAGGTCCAGCCAGTAGCCTCTTCCTTCAATTCTCATAAATATGTACTTCAGATCGTGCTTCCCACTGTTTCTCTTTGCCTTAGATGCCAAAGTGGTTAGTAAAACAGCTGTGCCTTGCAGATCAGGGTCTACTACTGTCACACCCGTAATTGCTGACAACCGTCGCCGTTTCCTGTGTCTGTCATCCTTTACGACTGAGCACCGGCATAGACAACCTTATGCCCCCAGATTTCCGGACCCTGGTCCAACTCGCACATAACATCATAATTGCAGCTCTATTGAGCTTATTTTTTGTTGTGATAATGTTATAAGGAATTGGGGACATGACATACTTCTGCTCCCCAGAAGTATGTCATGTGGGGAGGAGTGTGCAGTGTGGCTGTTCTCGAGCTATTTTTTGTTCCGGTGGAGAATGGGTCGATGGCGGAAGCCTAAGCGATATCCCTTATCAACAGGTGATAATCTCGCTGGTCTAGGATGGGGACTCTCGAGGTTCCACCACCACCGACACACTCTGTCACAACTCTCTGTGTCGTTCTGCACAGAATTTCAAAACGAACTCCAGCATAAAATATATGGATATTATCCATGTCAAAAGTATCAGTTTACAGATAAATAGGAAGGGTTGGAGGGGATTTCTCGCTATAGAGAAACTACCAACGATTAGGTATATTTGACTGTACTCCTCATTTACCATGCAACAGTTCATAATCAAACATAGGTATGTTTCACTCAAGTATTTATCAAGGTGCTTATGTCAACCTGCAACTTCATTTCTTACTCACTTCATTTGATGAGCTCGTCCTCTTATCCCCGTCATTCGTTGGTAGAATGACTGATCTGTTAAGCCCACAGACAACGCATGCATTGTTGTTCCAACTATTGCTCCAAAAGTCGTTCGATCGTGGAATAGTTGCGACCCTAAACTATATAATGATAATTGTAACGTGGTATTAATATCTAATAAAAAAGAAACTAAATGTTTGATTTTTGTTCTATTAGGTATATATACCTATTTGACACCATTATAGTTATTAAGTATATTCTAGGCCGGAAAGGGAAGAGAAACCTTTTCATTTCGTTAGCAGCGGCTTGGTTCACTGTACTAAAAAACTGATGTTCTCGATTTGATCATGAAGAATCTTTTCTGAAATCAACTCCATAGGTAAGTGGAATTTTGTTTCCCGGTTCATAATGCAATATTCATTTGGGCGAAATTGGGGTATTCGTTTTACATTGTAAGTACGTGTATATTCTTTATTGGGCGACGCTCCCTCCAAAGATCTCGACCCTAATCACGTCTATGATAAAACTTAAAGATGGAAGGTTGATAAATGGAGAAAAAATTCATGTATGACCGTAGGAGTAAGTAGGAAAGGAGTCTACCATGGAAATGTTTATATACGCCTAGATGCCCTCTGCCCTAACTCGAGTAGCGGGGGTGCCCTAGTTACTCTGTGAGTGCCATTTCGTGCCCAAGCCCAGTCATTTTGAAATCCTGATGGACGCTGAACCTAAGTAGGACCCTCCACATATTCCCAAATGTTCACATAATTTGTGCAATTCGTTTGGCCTTGACCCCCAGACCAAACCTATCAACCCCCAACCTATCAACTCCTCCTAGAACCCCAACCCCACCTTGAACCTATCAACAAAATCCATAATAAACATCTTTCTTCAAATTAAATAACATTACGGAAGATGGAACTCGATTTTATAAAGCCATGCGTGATTATTGTCAATTTTTTATTCCATTTTCGGATTCCAATGTACCTTGATAATAAAATATTGAGGGGGGGGGGGTTACAAATTTTTTTCAACCTCAATTCCACAGGTTCATTATTGAAAATAACAAACCAATAACTCGTACGTCCACCGTGGACGACATTCTGCGCTTTTAATCTACGTAGGACATTGAAATCTTGAGTGGCCCAAAAATCAATTAGAAATATCTTTGTATAACGCGCCTTTCGAAGGTATCACGTGCAGAACATTTACCTGACCAGAAGAGTGACCTAGTTTGAGTCGGTAAGGACTCAGACCATTGTTTAGGTAAGGAGGTATCTAATGGCAAGGAACTTGATATTGCAACTTGGAACGCCAAGATTCACATCTGTTTGCAAATAATAACTTTAAAAATTGATATAATCAAAAACTGTTGAATTTTAAGTAGGCCACTACACCCAAGCTCGTTGTTACGTTTGGCATTTTCATGTGTTGAAAATAAAATAATGTCTTGTATGAAAACTCTAACACGTGTGTTCTCTCTAAAAATATTTACAGGTCACGTACTCAGCACTTGGTAAAAAACATTAGTTCTGCTAGGTAGCTTCTATCTGCTTCAACTATGTATGTGCGTATGTATCTCGTATATATATATATGATAGTATATATGTATGTATGTATATATAATGAATCAACTTACACGAAAAATTCTAATCGGTCACCGTCCAGACTATCCTGCCAAACTCTTGTTACTCCTCCAACTTGATGGATTCCGATAACCAAGCAAACCGCTATGGCAATGAAATAATATCCATACTGCAGTGTGTCGGTCCAGATAACTGCTCGAACACCTCCCTGTTAATAAATATGTCAAATATCTACAAGTTTTGTAGATAAATAGGTGGGGTGTAGTGTTCTTGCTTCACCACTGGTTTCACCTGCGAAATAGATCTACATAACCTATGGATTCCATCATTAACCTG
This sequence comes from Leptopterna dolabrata, assembly GCA_954871275.1. Taxonomy (NCBI): domain Eukaryota; kingdom Metazoa; phylum Arthropoda; class Insecta; order Hemiptera; family Miridae; genus Leptopterna; species Leptopterna dolabrata. The sequence continues at coordinate 27,510,426 of OX940988.1, forward strand.
TGTACCTGGTAAGACTGGCGTTTTAGCTCGTCCCTGTCCATAACTACCTGGTCCAGTGGTACTTAACCTATTTTAGCAGCTACTTCCTTCAACTGTAATTCTATTGATCGCTACCCACCAACATCAAAATCTCTTCTTACAGCCATATTATCGTAGAAAAAACCATCTACCCTCCCACCCCCTTTTCAACCCTACGTTCCTTTCACTTTTTGGGATTCACTTCCAGGGCCAATCAGAACCGAAGCACCCTTCCTTGTCCCCTTCACCATTCTTCTTCACAACCAATCCCAATCGAACACATTTCACTTTTCGGACTATTTATAAGGTCACCTCCCCAATGTGCCTTCAGTTATTGTTTGTTACTGACGATGGTTTGATCACTGAAACCGG